>CAWUFW010001308.1:0-1478210 GCA_963921515.1 Calotriton arnoldi
ACCACCAGCTGGCCCATGAGGTCCACGAGTTGGTCCATACGGGACACGAATTGGCCCATATGGGCGTCCATGGACCTCAGCACCCCCAGCACCTCCCGCGTGTCAGTAGCAGACCTGGCCCATTGTCCTTGGGCCTCTTCATAGGCCCCAAGGACTCTGGCCATTTGAGGCATGGCATGGCTCCCAGGGGAGGCTGGCGTTTCCCTGACCCTGCTCCTCCTACCAGTCCTGCTGCCACCGGCCCTCCCACTAGCCACATTGCACACCACGGTCCTCGCTGTGGCTCCCAGGGTGGATCCAGTCGGCCGGGCCACCACCTGCGCTGGGGCTGGTGCCAGCGAAGACGTGGTGGTGGTGGAGGCGGTGGTGGTCGGTGCGGCGATGGTGGCGGTTGCGGCAGTGGTAGTGGCCGCAATGACCGTGGGTGTGGCCGCAACGACAGTGGCAGCAGGGGACTGGGACTGTTCAGCATCCCTGGATGATGGGTTGGTGGGTAGGAGGGGTCCTGGGGAGCGGCTGGGCCCTGCCACGCCAGATGGGCCAGCTTGGTGGTCCATGTCCGAAGAGGAGGACAGATCCTCCAGATCCGTGTGTCCTCGTTGGGGGCTTGTAGGCTGGCTGTGCTGGCTGCTGTCTCCATCCCCAGCATCCAGCAGTTCGTCACCTGTGGAGAGAATGAGATTTGTTATTGTGTTGCACCTGGCGAAGTATGTATTAGTCGTCTGACATTGGCAGTTCGTGCAATCTCGTACATGGGTTTCCCGGAGGCGAGTGTGTGGCTGTGGCATCTGTAGTTGTGTGTGCTAGGCAATGGGACTGTGTGCTGTGCACATGTGGCATGGGACGGATTGGCCATGCCGATGGGTGTGTTGCTGTGCCCCTACTCATTGTGACTCTGGTGTATGCGGGCTCCTGGCCCATCCTGGGTCTGGTTTGTACTTTGCCTTTGGAGTTCATATGGAACGCTTAGGAACGCATATGGCAACATGGGGGCCATGCCCCAGATTCGCATTTGGGAGGGGATATGCTTTTGGGGTTCAAATGGAACGCTTAGGAACGCATATGGCAACATGGGGGCCATGCCCCAGATTCGCGTTTGGGAGGGGATATGCTTTTGGGGTACATGCTGTGAGCCATGGGTGCCGAACGTGACATGTGTTGTGGCAGCATGACAGTGCATGGTCTGAGGTGTGTGCATGCCTGACATGCCCTGCATATTTGCTGTCTGTTGTGGTTACTGGACATGGCATTGGACGCATCGTTATGAGTGAGTGATAGTTGTGTGCCAGCCAACGTATTGCAGTTGTCCCATCTCCTTGGTGTGCGTGCTGCCCTGTGCCATGTGCATCACTGCAGTGCTCGGGGGGTGTGGCCCATGTTGTGTGTTGTTGCTCACAGTGTGTCGTGCGCTTAATTGACTTCTGGCACATGGTTGGTCATGGGCATGTGTCTTAGCGTGACTGCTGTATGTGTGGCAGCTGTGCGGATGACATGCCTTTCATGAGACTGGGGCTGACGGATGGGATGGATGGTATGTTGTATGTGCATGGTGTGTCTGTGAGTTTGATGGGTTCAGTGGTGTTCGTGTGCATTTCTGTTGTTCCGCTCTGTTGCGTCTAGTGTTGTTTGTCTTACATAGGCGTAGTTGTGGGGTGTGGGGTTGACAGGCAGTGGGGGCTACATGGACAGGACTTCAATGGTGTTTCGGTTGTGTGTGATGAGTTGCACAGTGGCTGCCGTGTGGGACTATATTCAGTGTGGCTTGTGCATGCAGACGTGGCTCCTTGGGTGTTGCTATGTCTGTGATGGGTCATGTGGGGTGTGAGTCTGTTGTTCATGCCCGTGTGCACATTGTTCACTTGTTCGTGACGGTGGGCGGTGCTGCGTGTTCGTCTGCTACGTGACATGTCCCATGTGTTGGTGGTGTTATGGTCCTCATGCCTCCAGTAATCCAGCCCTGTCCAGTTTCCCACCTGCAAGTTGTTCGTGCGTGCACTGTACTGGATGCCACATGGCTCTAAGCGGGGGGTGCTCCATGTTGCAGGTCTGTGGGGGTGGGGGGTGTAGTGGGTCGTGGGGGTGGCTGTACACCCACTGACACCGATTGCTGTGGACCGTGATGTCTGCCTTTCGGCTGTCGTTGTGCACTGCGGTGGCTGACACGTGGCTGTGGGGTGTGGGGGATGCTCCTCCTTGCTGTGCTGTGGGACTGGGGCCTGGTGTGTGTTGTACTTGGGCTGTCCACCGTCCCACCCACTGCACTTTGTGTTCCTGCCACTTACCTGTTACTTGTCGGTTAGTGCAGCTGTGGCGGACACATGGGTGTGGTGGGTGCTCGTTGTGGCGCTTCTGGCATATTTGGGGACCTGTTGGTGGTTACGTGGCTGGCTTAGTGTACACATGTCCCCACGCATCTTACAGTTGTTCGGTTTGGGCTGTGTGTGGTAGTGTCTGTTGCATGTGTGTGTGATGTGTTGTGTATTGTGTGCTGGACATGGGGGTGTTTGTCCCTGGGAGCTGTGGCATGGTAGTTGCGCATGTGAGTACATAGCGGTGTGCAGGTATACATTAGTTTGTACTTACCAGCCTCCACTCCCTCTGCTAATCCGGCGAGGATCTCCGGATGGATTACGACTCGCACCTTCTCCTCCCACGCTTTGAAGGTCTTAAAGAGCGCGGGATTCCCTCCGCCAGTGACGGCAGCCAGCTCTCTGTTTTTGCCCTCCTTCTTCTTGACCAGGCTCTTTACGTCATTCCAACGTTTGTTTATTTCACCTCTGTTCCTGGGCAGGGTCCCGACTGCATTGACCTGGTCTACGATCCGGTTCCACATTCTGTTTCTGGTGGCTAGTGGTGTGTGCTGGACCATGTTCCCATAGATTTGTGGGTACACCTTGATGATCTCGTCGACCATGACCGTCAGCTCCATGGGCGTGAACTTGGGCATCCTTTGTGGTGCCATGGTGTTTGTGGTGCTGGTGCGGTGTGTGTTGTGTAATGTGCAGGGGGTTTGTGGTGCAGGTGTTTGGTGGTGGTGGTGGTGGTGGTTGTGATGTGTGCGTTTCTGTGGTGTGCTGCTGTCCTTGCTGTGTCACTGTGTCCTCTCCTCTCCTCTCTGGTTTGCAATGTAGCAAGGGGTTGTGGTCTGTGGGAGTGCTCCTTTTGTACTCACCTATGTGGGTGTGTCCTGATGGTCTGTTGTTTTCAGGTGTGTTGTGTCTGGTGTTCTGGCCTTTGTATTTTTTGTTTGTCCGGGGGGTGTTTTCGGGATGTGTACTGTGCTTGTGTATTTGTGCGTGCCTTGCTGTGTGGACTTGTTGGCCATGTTGTGTGCTATTGGTTTTGTGTGCGGATGGTTTCTGTGCAGGTACGTTGGCGCCATGGCTTCTGCCGTGTCGATTCTCATCGGCGTTGTTTGCGCTGGCAGGCGGTATATTTGTTGTTTTTCCGCGCTCATGGCGGTGCGATCGTAATCTCACGTGCGGTGTGTCGGGCGTGAGGGCGGGCGGTTTTGTGTTGTCGTGCGTGTTTCCGTCCGTGGCGGGCGGTTTGACTCCGACTCGGACGATGGCGGGCGGTATTTTGTGTGATTTTTCCGCCGATGGCGGTTTTCGGTTTGTGTACTCATAATGGCGTGGTCGGTGTTCAGGCGGTGTGTGCGGGCGGATTTTTGCCGCTTCCATGCCTGGCGGATTCTTTTACGCCGGGTATCGTAATGGGCCCCTTAGTAATTAATATTTATTAATTATTATTTATTGGTATTTATTATTCATTTATTGTTAATACATTTTCTATTGGTAATTATGTTTTTAATAATTATTTATTGGTATTGGTAAATGAGTTATTTAATAATTCATTAATTATTTTAAAAATTAATTTATTTATAAGTATGTTATTTGTAACTTCTACGCTATCCAACACTTCCCCTACTGTTGCACTCTCTGGAGTTGGAATAGTAATTTTTACCCCTACGCTATCCAACACTTTCCCTACTGTTGCACTCTCTGGAGTGGGAATAGTAATTTTACCCCTACGCTATCCAACACTTTCCCTACTGTTGCACTCACTGGAGTGAGAATAGTAATTTTACCCTCACGCTATCCAACGCTTTCCCTACTGTTGCACTCCATGGAGTGGGAATAGTAATTTCTACCCCTACGCTATCCAACACTTTCCCTACTGTTGCACTCTCTGGAGTTGGAGTAGTAATTTTTACCCCTACGCTATCCAACACTTTCCCTACTGTTGCACTCTCTGGAGTGGGAATAGTAATTTTTACCCCTATGCTATCCAACACTTTCCCTACTGTTGCACTCACTGGAGTGGGAATAGTAATTTTTACCCTCACGCTATCCAACGCTTTCCCTACTGTTGCACTCCCTGGAGTGGGAATAGTAATTTCTACCCCTACGCTATCCAACACTTTCCCTACTGTTGCACTCTGGTGTTAGAATAGTAATTTTTACCCCTACGCTATCCAACACTTTCCCTACTGTTGCACTCTCTGGAGTGGGAATAGTAATTTTTACCCCTACGCTATCCAACACTTTCCCTACTGTTGCACTCTCTGGAGTTGGAATAGTAATTTTTACCCCTACGCTATCCAACACTTTCCCTACTGTTGCACTCACTGGAGTGGGAATAGTAATTTTTACCCTCACGCTATCCAACGCTTTCCCTACTGTTGCACTCCCTGGAGTGGGAATAGTAATTTCTACCCCTACGCTATCCAACACTTTCCCTACTGTTGCACTCTCTGGAGTTGGAATAGTAATTTTTACCCCTACGCTATCCAACACTTTCCCTACTGTTGCACTCTCTGGAGTGGGAATAGTAATTTTACCCTCACGCTATCCAACGCTTTCCCTACTGTTGCACTCTCTGGAGTTGGAATAGTAATTTTACCCTACGCTATCCAACACTTTCCCTACTGTTGCACTCTCTGGAGTGGGAATAGTAATTTTTACCCCTACGCTATCCACCATTTTTCTTACTGTTGTTTTTTTGGGGGTTGTAATAGTAGTTTTATTCCCTACGCTATTTAATATTTTTTGTATTATTTTAGTTAATATAGTATATAATTAATTTTAAAAATATTAAAAGTAAATTTAATTTTTTTAATTTGTTATACATAATTATTTAATTTTTATTTATGTTATTGTTTTATGTGTATAGATGTATTTGTAATTTATAATATTTTTATAATTTATATTTATTAAAATAATTATTC
Organism: Calotriton arnoldi; assembly: GCA_963921515.1. Taxonomy (NCBI): domain Eukaryota; kingdom Metazoa; phylum Chordata; class Amphibia; order Caudata; family Salamandridae; genus Calotriton; species Calotriton arnoldi. The sequence continues at coordinate 5,231 of CAWUFW010001308.1, forward strand.
AAACTGATTATTAAGTAAGTATATATATTATATATTATATGTATATGTTTAATTAATGTTTTATTTAATTATATATGTTACTTATTAATTTTAAAAATTATAAAATATTTTTAACTATGTTTATTTTAATTATAAGTATTATTTAGTTTATTTTACATATTATTTTTAACAACAAAAAAAACGATATTTTTGATAACGATATTTTTGACATCGATATTTTTTTTCGATATTTTTGTACTTACCATGTTGTAGATAGGATTTCGATATTATTGACATCGATATTTTTGTTGCGATATTTTTGTAGGTCGATTTTTTGACCTTCGATATTTTGTCAGTGATCCCAGATAAACAGTAGTTACAAAACTTGAAATTCACATGATTCTTCATAAAAAATAAACAGTAGACTTCAATGGTTGTAGATTGTAGCGTGTATTAAGACCAAGGACAAACAGCTGACACGTGTTTCGTCACACAGTGACTTCTTGAAGGCTGAATTTGCGGTCACGTGTCATGAAAAGTCGAGTAAAGATGTGCATCTCATGGTTTCATAGGTAATATGAGAAATTGTGGTGGATATATTATTTCCACACGCTTTCAATGGTCACTGAACCGATCCCAAGTATTCTTCCTCTAGTTCTCATCAAGTGTCCTTCCGGTCTGTTAGAGGTCACAACAATGTGTCCTGCCAAGTGGTGATACACCTGTCTCACCAATGACCATGTGACATGATCATATAGGCATACACAGAGGTAGTTTTACCAATGTAATTCACATATCTGTGGTAGTAGGATACGCCCATAACAGTATATCACTGCATAATTACTTTCTAACATCCTCTTACACATTGTTGCACATGACATTAGATGTGCAGTCAATGAAAACCACTATTACCTGTTCTATAATATTTGACTTCAAAGTTAGTTGGCTGAGCTTCTGTTTCAGCCACAGGAGCACAACAAGTTTCCTAAGGCCTCTCTCCCTGCAACTGCCCAGTTGACCAGTTCCAACTTGACGTGCTCTGGACCCTACTGCTGGTGTATGCTGGAGTGAGTCATAACCCCCAAGTGATGCCCACCCTCCAGGTCTTGGACCATTGGCTGTTATTAGAGTGTACTCCTCCTGTCTTCAAACTATAAGAAATGGGACTTAGAGAATGTGTGCCTATTTTCTGCCTGGAGAACAGACGGAGACCAGGACCACTGTTGAAGCCACAGTCATTTTTTGTTTTTTTGTTTTTTTTTACGGAGTTTTATATAGCGCGAACTTGACCCAAAGGTATCGGGTATCAGAGCGCTTTACATAGCATCAGTTGCGTTACATGAGGACACATTCATTTTTTTGTTTTTTGTTGGGCACGGGGAGTGATTTGCCCAGAATCACAGGATGTTCAGCTTCATTGCCGAGACTCGAACCCGGTTCCCCAGATTCGAGGTCGACCGCCCTAATGGTTAGGCCAACTCCTCTCCCCTCGTTGAATCCCCAGTTGGCCTCACTCTTGCCCCGCTGAATGCGATCTGCCTTCAAAAAAAAATTTCAGGTTCGAACATAGAGGGCTTCACCATGATCAACTCTGAGTTGCATCCAATGGATACTGACTGAACTATGCCTCTTTCGATTACCACACTGGCACCCTGCTCATTAGCCACCAGCCTTTAAGCCCCGCTTTGAATCCAGCTTGCCAACATGATTCCTTGTTGACAACCACTTTTTCTCTATAAACAGAAAAATCAGAAGATAAACCTTTTACCGGGATGAACCCAGTCCCTGCATCCGATTCACGCTCAATCGCGATCTGCCTTGACTTTTTATTTTGATACAATCTAGTACAACAAGATACCTGCAGTTCATGCTTTGTGCTTTTTTTTTTAACAACAAATTTTATTTGGTTATTTGTTTGAAAGACGGGCGACAGCCCTACAATGACCTGTGGGAAGAAAAGGATGAATAGCATGAAAATACCAGCATTTTTATCAATTACAAGCACCTGCTGAACATGCAGGTGGTACGACCAAAACAAACTGCAGACATTGCTCAAGTCCACGACATGGGTACACGGACCAATGGCACAGGGATCCATTCTCAAAAGGTGCGGGATATGCTGACCAAGGGGCAGTAGAAATAATGTTTTGTGCTTTTTGGCACTATTTTTAATTTAAACTTGAAAAAAAAATATCTCCAGTTCTATTTATTGAATGTTTGTTGCTTTGGTTTCATTTTATTTAATAAAATATTCTCTATTTTTCTAAATTGCTTTGGGATATTTGTTTTGTTGTGAGTGCTGCATACATACTTTACAAAGTGTGTCTTCTTTGTGCCGAGCCACTAGAGGGTTAAGCATAGATTTATTTATTGACCTTAGTGGTTCACCCCAAAAAGGACTGTGATTGATGTTTGAGGTGGGTTTTCACAGGGGTCTACAGTGTTTCAAAGTTTGATCACTGTTATGATTTGCACATTTTGTTTTACCTTTAGTATGTGCCACTATATTTGTTGTTTTCTGTGAGAAAGGGCCTCTTTTTGCATGGTTACCCCCATTTTTTGTGAACTGATGCCACTGTTTTTGAACCCCGCATACTCGGGTATTGCGGCCCAGTCCCCACTGCATGTGCACTGACCACTAAAACATCGTGAAATTGGCAAATACCCAATTGGCATATTTAAATTTTCTGTAAGGCCATATAATATGGTTTAATAAAATACAACAATGGTACCTCTGGATTGCAGTACCTATTGTCAAACTCACTTGGATGACAAGGAAAACATGGCTTCAAGCCTACAAGTGTAGCCTGACTCCTGCAGTTTTAAACCTGCAATCAGACCTATCAAAATAAACATTTTGCCTGAAGGGAAACCTTACTTTTAAATATTAAGTAAGTCACCCCTAAGTAGCCCTTATGTCCCACAAAGTTAGGGTGCCTGGTATTTAAAAGTGAAACATGTAAGATTGTAATGTTTGTATATTCCTAGAGTGACCAGCCTACAAAAGCTTTTTTCAAAATTTTGGGATGACGGTGGTTCAATGAAGAAAAAGCTACTGTACTATTAATGTGATAATCCCATACCTTTGGTTTGGAATAAGCAAAAGGAATGGTTCAACCACTGTTTGTAGTATTTTTAAAAAATCCAATTTAATGTTGAAATAGGATTTTATAAAATGTATCGGAAAAGCAACTTTTGAAAAACTAGACATTCCCTACTGGAAGCCCCTGCATGTTAATTAGCATCTTCCTCCTATAACTGGCGTGCCAGTACTGCTTTGATTAGGTGTGAAATACTGGTCTCAGAGTAGAGACAATAGCTTTGGCCAGGCAGGATGTCATGGGGGACAATTGTGTCCCAGCGTATCCTAAGCAGGGCAACTTAGTAGTGTATAGGAACTTAACTAACTTAAATGGGAAGAAAGGGATACCTGTACCTTTATAGTTTAGTGATAAGGGAAACCTGGAGAAGGGAGTTTTTTTTATCCAACACACACTTTAGTCTCAGTGGAGGACAGAGATTGTCCCAGAGCCAGTTTTGAGTGGTTGAGTGGGAGGGAATTGCTCATTATCTTAAACACACTGCTTGATGTGACACATCCTCCTTCCAAGGGCAGGAATATGTTGTAATGTTGGATTTTACTGAGAATGGTGCACTGTGTGATAGCTTGCACTGAGGCAAACAGGATGTGCTGCTGAAGTGGGAAGGTTTGCCATTGGAAATTTTTCATCTAGTGGTCAGGGAGTGTCAACAAGGCACCTCCACCGACTGGCTAGTAACTTGAACTAAAATAGCACCTCATGCCCAGCTCCTCAGAACACATTCTGAACCTGTAGCATAACAGAAGAGGACTGGATATATTGTCGTTAATGTGTGTGGAGAGCTGAAGTGCTGGACCTACTCCCACTTGTACCCGAGACAAAGAAGTGAACTCCACTGTTTAGTTAGCTGACTTTCCTTGTGATTACAGGGCCATCAAAAGCTGCAACAGGTAATTTTCCTGAAGAGGCCAGTAGACCACTTACAACTTGAACTGGACTGAGCTTCCCTAGACATTGTTGGTGACCTCTGGTGGAGGGTGTCCTTGCCCCCAAGTGCTGTCCCTGGGGCCCGGGGAACTTTAGAAGTGGCAAAAAGTAACTGTCCCAGAAAGTCTGAAAAGTTGCAACTTACAAATATTTTGGAAGACATCCGAAGGTTCAGTGGGACCTTGTGGCAAAATTGTACAATTTCAGAAGGACTTAGTTGGATACAGCTGTAAGCATGCCCCACTGGAATATTTTGAGTCTGAAGATAGAAATGTTGACCAGACAAAGGTGCAAAAGTATTTGTCTGAAAAAATTACTTTGGCAGCCGCGAAATGTGTTTCTTTCTGCTTGGAGTGTTTTTCTACAAACTATTGACTTTAGTGGGACCTTGTCCAATGGCTATCTGGAATTTAAAGACTTTGTCAGATATAGCCTTCAACCTTGCTCCACTGGACAATCTTGACTTCCATAAAATAGGCTAAGTCAGAAGATAAAAAAATCTGACCAGGACCACCAGCTTGGTGCCTATACGAAACATAGAAGGGAGATGGAGCAAATTGTGAAGCCTACCGCTTGAGCACAAGCAATTTTAAAATCCATCCAGCATATGGAGCCCTATCTGGTTATGGTGCATAGTACAAATCTTCGCTATCTCATGACCAGATTTAGGCTACGCCTGGTACATTTCCTACTCGTGGTTCAGAGAGGCTGGCACCAGATTATCAGCTTGGCTCCTTGTGGGTGTGACCCTATCCCAACACAGGACACGTTGCACTCTATTCAATTCTGTAGGTTTTATGTGCATTTGCAGGTCAAATTTATAGTTCCACTTTTATAGGGTTCAAACTTTACTCAAGCCAGACCAGCCCAACTATTTTTACAATTATCTACAGAACACATCTGTTTTCCTATGGCTAGTTTTTCTGAGTGAAGACTCCTAAATTCAGGCTATTAATGAATTACTAATCATTTTAAATGTTGATTGTGTGAATTAATTATGTAAACTTTTAGATTGTTTTATTATTCATTTTTTAAAAATCTTTATTGACTTATCAGGATTTGTAGATGGTTTTATTGTTGTATTGTGGTGCATATTTATTGTGCCTGTATGGTTTATTTTCTTATATACAGAAATAAAAGGATTATGACTGACCGACCAGCTTGGTATATCCACCCTTGACTCCATTCCTGCTGGTCTGAAATTGTGCCTCAGTCCTAGTCAAATGCAAATAATATTTTGTGATTGGCAATGATTCTGACACTTTTTGCCTTAAAAGTTTAAAAATTCATATATCCAGCCCCGTGTTAGACCTGGCATCCTTGGCGTGGTTTCCTGTGACTTTTTGCCTCCTGAACTTCTGTTCTGCCGACTTCATTTTTGCTGCCTTTAGGATTCTTAGCACTTTATCACAGCTAACCAGTGCTAAAGTGCATTTGCTCTGTACTCTAAATAGCTGGCACTGGCACCTGAATACGGCTGTGCTCTCCCCACACAAAGAGCTGCATTCCCCCTTGTGGTGTGTCTGGAGCTAGGGTAGGAGGGCTAGGACCTTGTGATCTTCCAAGGCCTCTTTGATGTCTCCCCAACTTTAAAGGCACATTTGGACATAAGTACTGGAACCCTGACACCACCAAATCAGAACTTTACTGAACCAAGGACATCCTGCCGCCAGGAAGAAGAGCTGCTTTGCTTCAGGAGGGACTGACACTTTCCTACTTGCTCTGCTATGTTTGCCTGCTGCCTGATGATTGCTGTACTACCGGAGGGACTGCCACTTTTCAGCCTGCTCTGCTGTGTCGGCCTGCTGCCTTCTGCTTCTTGCTTGGAAGTGAGAAGGACTGGACCTGCTCTCTACATCCTTGAACCCAAGTTTCTCCAAGGGCTTGCTGGCGTGCCCCCTGTTTTCAGAAGTCTCAGGGACACAAAAGACTTCTTACAACTCAGCTGGTGCTGCTGGACTCTGAGTCTGTGAGTCCTACTCTTGCCTAAGGTGCCCCCTCCAGTCCTGGGCCTCAGAAGTGGGTTCTGCAACTGTTTTGCTCTAAAACCAGAGAATCAACCCCTTTTGCGGGGGAAAAACCGACGCATCGCCCTCTGACACTGATGCAGTGCCCATTCGACGATGACACGGGTCCCGACTGCAAGGTTTGACGATGACACAGCACTGATCCCTTGACATAGTCTGTGCAGCTCCATGACGAAGGTCTGCGTGGCTTGACAAAGATGCATTGCCTGTAACTCAATGGAGTCTGCGGTTGATGCAGTGACCCAACTGCATGGAAAAGATCAGCTCATCGTGTTCTAGACATCAATGCTTTGCTCTATACAAGGTATATTTTCAGCAGACCCTGCTTATATTCTGAAGCCGGGCTGCCCTCCATCGCAGTCGGCCTGAACTTTTTACCGGTCCCTCGTGACCACAAATAATCTTTTGATCGCTATTGACTTCTGGGCACTGTTTTCACATTTATTATTTTTAAATCTATATCTTGAGTTCTACTCATTGGATGTTTGTTGTTTTGGTCTTATTTTAATCAGACACATAGTTGCTATTTTTTTAAACTGTGTGGAGTCTTTTTGTGGTGTTTTCATTGAGTTAATGTAATTTAAGTGTTTCACAAATACTTTACACATTGCCTCTTCTGTTAAGACTGACTGCTCTGTGCCAAGCTACCAAATGGTGAGCACAGGTTAATTTAGGGTGTGTATCTGGCTTACCCTGACTAGAGTGGTGGCCCCTACTTAGACAGGGTGCATGACTCTGCCAACTAGAGACCACATTTCTAACACCCCCCAAATTGGAATTTATTCTTTTGGTGTCATTTTTCTTGGTTGTGGGATTTTTCTGAATTATATTTAGACTGTTTTAGTATTGCTAAATGCCTGCCTGCTCTGTGCCACAGCTACCTGGGTTGAGCCCACATTTAAATAATTTTAACTTTATGGATTTGGGACTTGCTACTTGGGTAAGACTGAATTCTTCTTACAGTTCCCTTCTATTAGAACTGTTATAACCCCCCCATACACACACACACCTTGTCTGTTTTTCATGGAACTATTGTACATTAGTATTCCCACATAATGTAGACAATCTGTTTCTCTCTCCTTAAAATATGTTCTGCCTCAAACTGAAAGCACAGTGAAGAGGGGCAAATTCAAGAGTAAGTTATGATTAGTTTGCACTACAGCAGCTTTAATTGTGGGGGCCTGAAGAAACATGTCAACTAGATAAATGAGAGTTGTCCCAACTGAATGTAGCCAAAAGGAGTTGATCTGTTTCAAGATGGAAAACACCTGGAAAGTCTAAGTCTTTGGGGCAGTCTATCTACGTACAAGGGGAAGAATTTAAAACTCACAGATAAAGTAATAGACCTGTGGGTCACCTTGGCTGTGGGGATAACAATTATCTGTCAAATGACTTAGATTGCAAAAGGTACATTCTTCTGCCTGGCTATGTTGAGGAAAAAAAATTATCTTATCCCAGGACAACCAAGCCAAATATGCCTTGAGATTTGAGGCCTGGATTAAGCCAATATTCTACTTACTAAGTTAACTATTCACCATCTCTGTAAGTTACAGGTAACCTAAAACATTGGGGTAAGAATATTAACTGTAAGTGACATCATGAGGCTAAGCCACTCAAAGACATCCACCCGCTCAAGCTGATTCAAGATCTTAAAGGACTTTAGAGTTGAGGACAAATATATGTTGTTAGATCTGGCATCCTTGGCCTGGGTTTCCCCTGTATTTTTTGCCTTTGCCTCCTGTGTTTTACAGTGTGTTGGACTTCGTTTTTGCTGGTCTAGATGCTTTGGGCACTTTGTACCTGCTGTTTAGTGCCAAAGTGCAAGTGCTCCCACTGTAAATTGTTGTTATGTATTAGTGGTCCCATAATTGGCTTATTTGATTTACTACTAAGACCCTAGAACAATGCACTGTGTGTGTCCAGGGCCTGTAAATCAAATTCTGCTAGTGGGCTTGCAGCACTGATTGTGCCACCCTCGCAAGCAGCTCTGCAAAAGGTTCTCAGATCTGCCATTGCAGTGTCTGTGTGCAGTCTAGTACTGCCATGTTGACTTGGCAAGTGCACCCACTTGCCAGGCCCTAACCTTCCCTTTTCTTACATGTGACTCACCCCTAAAGTAGGCCCAAGGTACCCCTGTGGGCAGGGTGCAGTGTATGTGAAAGGTAGGACATGCCCTAATGTGCGTGGCATGTCCTGATAGTGAAATACTGCCAATTTTGTTTTTCACTATTGTAAGGCTATCTGTCCCATAGGATAGAATAGGAGTTTATTTATAAAATCTTATAAATATAACTTTCCATGGGCACACAATAGGAAGGTAAAGTTTAGTATGCATGAACTCAGAATATAAAGGTGCATCTTTTAGTAAGGATGATTTTTACATTCTACGTTTGAAAATACCACTTTTAGAAAGTGGGTATTTTCTTGCTTAGCCATCCAGTGTGCCTCTGCTAGGTTTGTGTATTGACTGTCTGGCTTTGGAGTGACAGGGGCTGGGGATGTGCATTCTGTTCAGACAGCCACTTAGGGGGGTGCTGTGTGTCCTGCCTTTCCAGGATGAGTCAGGGCTAGGCTGAATAGACCTGGGCTGCATTCAGAGTAGGGAGAGGAGATTTCTTGCACACCTGAATGGGCCTTGTCTGCCTTGGACAATGTTGTCGGGCAGCTGCACCAGAGAGGACAGAACTGGTTTTGGCTGGACAAAGAGCTTCTTTGCCACCAGAGCAAAAGAATTTGTGCTATAAAAAGCCGGGCCCAGACCCCAGGTTTTTAGATCATTTCTGGAATTCAAGAGGAACCTTTGTCAAGGAGAAGAGTTGGAGAAACTGAAAGAGAAGTATTGCCCCTTTGCTCTGTGCTGTCAGGGGTTGGTCTGCAGTGGCTGTTTCTGCCAAGGAAAGTGAAAGGACTTTGCTGTGTGCTGTGTCCCCTGCTTGAGGAAGATCTCCAAGGGCTTGAAGTAGAACTTTCCTACTGTTTTGAAGTCTCAGGGACACAAAGACTTCACCCCCAGCTCCCCTGAACTCCCTTGCTGGGAGTTCTGACCTGCCAAGAGGTGCCTATTGCTGTTTTGGGCCTCTGGAGGTTGTTCCTGCTGTTGGGAGCTGGAAAAGAGATGCAACTAAAAGAAGCACGACGCATCTGCACCTGTTTCTGACGCATCACTGCTGTGCGGGAAGAATTTCTGATGCATTGCCGCCGTGTGAGAAGAACTTCCATGCATCGTCATCGTGCCGCTGAAGAAACCGACGCATCACCTGCCCGCAGCTAGAGAAATCGCCGCACGCCGCCTCGAGTGCACTGATCTACGGAGTCCAAGATCACCGCACCGATTGCGATGCAGGCCCTGCTGTGTGGCTGCAAGAACCAATGCATCGTGGGACCGCGGCTGGAGAAACCAATGCAGCACTGTTGCCACCACCGCATAGAGAACTGACGCATCCCGATCCCCACACATCGTACGGGGTGGCAAGTCTACAAGGACACCGGGGCCGCAGTAAGAAACCGACACATCACCTCCCAGCGCAGTAAGAAACCGTCACATCACCTCCCCGCGCTGTAAGGAACCGATGCACCATCTCCTCTGCGTGGCAGTAAGGAACCAACGCATCACCTCTCTTGGAGTAAGGAACCAACGCATCACCTTTCCTGCACGTAAGGAACCAACGCATCACCTTTCTAGCGGCTGTTTTTGTTTATGATTTTGACGCATCCAAGCTACTTTGTATTGAAAGTGTTGTATCTATAGTTTGCTATTGCTAGAACTGTTTTACCTTCTAAGAAGTTCATTTTGATTACTGTAAACCATTGCCAACTAGAGACCTCCATTTCTAACATATGTGAAATAAAATTCAACATGCTGGCTCAACAAATTGGCCTTGTTACTCAGAGAGGCTAGGCCAAGCAATTAGTAAGGAGGAATAGGAAATGCCCTGTCTAAATACTTAAGGTAACAGGAGGACCATGTATATTATAGGACCACAAGAAAAACAAAATTATTTGACTAGACACAGGACTGGTAAATGAGATAACAGCGAGACTGAATAAGTAGTGGCCACTATATATAATGTAGTCACGTGTGCATCCACCTACTGTTCTTAACACGTTTTCGGGTTTCCTGTGCAGGAGGTGGTGTTGGTCTTTAAATGGCCAATGGTTTGGTAGTTGACCTTTGGTTTAAAAAACGAAGGACCTATTTACGATGTAGGTCAGAGTTTGCTCCGACCAACATCGTCGCGGTCTCGGGACTGACCGACCTCCGGTTGGCGGTCCCGACACCGCAATTACAATGCGACCGCACATGGTGCACTTGCATACTCCCATTTCTCAATGGGAACTTGTGCTATGACCGTAAACCGGCTGTAGCACAAGCTCCCATAGAGAAATGGGAGATTGTGTTCATCCCTGCACCGTGTGGCAGGCACCTTATGGTGCCTGCCACACGGTGCAGGGATCAACAGGTGGGCACATGGGTGCCCTCTCAGCCCCCAACTGGAGGCCGCAAGGAGAAGGGGGCCCTGCTAGGGACCCCCAAACTTGCTTTCCAACATGCTTTCCATGTCAGAAAGCTCGGCATGGAAAGTCTTTGGGAAACTGAGCATCGTAATCCCAAAGGCAGAATTGCCGTACATTGGGATTACGGGCTGGTCTCCAACTAGCCGACGGGCTCCTTGGGCCATTCGGAATGCAGCCGGAATGACTGGTCAGTTTCAATTCCGACCACCCAGATTGTAATTAGGCGGTCAGAAGTGAAAACGACGATAAGTGTCGGAAAGCCTCTGATCTGTGGTCGGAGGCTTTCAGACACTCATTGTAATCGGCCCCTAAGTGTGACAATCAAACCAGCAGCATTTAAGGTCCAGCAACTGATTCTCATCTCATGATCAAATCCACACAGAACCAGTACTCCTGGGAAATTCTATAGAAACATCATAAGAATGTATCCAGTAAGATCTTGACAAATTTGCGTTATTCCTTGAGGTATATGGCACACACCACAGACTTAGTTTTCTTTTCGTACATAAATAATTGAAAGAATTACTATCCAACTCAGAGCTACTCTTGTTATCTATCTTGGTGAAATGAAACGTTGCAGCAGCCCTCTTGCAATTTGCACCTATTACCTGCATTAAAGAGACAGCTCTGTAGAATAGTTACTTAACTCACTGAGCTATCTAAGCAAGCATTTGTCTCATTCAAAACTAGGACATGATCATCCTTCCTTTGCAAAGTGCTATAAGCAAAATACAGAGATTTAGTGAGAATATATAAACCACAACAATAATGGTGCACATTCATGAATTAGAATTTCATTAAACTTACAATTCACAAAGCTGATAGAGACGGAGTCTGCCAGCACAAAGCAAGGGATTCAGCTGCATCAAGATGTGCTGTAGCAGAGTCCACATTGGAATGAATCGGCTTGGTGGCAATAACTGATTTGTTGTTCTAAAATGGTGCATAGGTGGTGGCTTCCCTTCTGTTGCTCCTTTTAATGAACAGTGCCTAATTAGCTTAAGTTCTGGAACACTTTTAGAAAGAGGCAATGTTTATAAAATTCTGTTAAACCTTATCAAAATGTAGTGTTTAATTAATAAAAAAAAACAAGTGTCAGATCGACAAACAAATTGTATGCTGAGGGGAAGGTCTTAAATAGTAGGCACTAAAAATGTTCAAGGTTGTATGCATGTATGATATTGCTATAGTTCAAACCTTGCCAACCAGCGGGAGGAGAAGAATAAACTCAACAAGTTATTGGAAAGGAAGCTGGGTGGTGGACGGTTAATGCATTGTGATGTAGTGTTCTTTAAAGAGGTGACTCTACAACCTTCTCAGAAACTGGAGAAGCTTTGAGTGTGTTTCTGATCGAAACAAATGCCCTAATTTCTGTGGTACTGACGGGGGAAGAACACCACCCTGGAACCGCTTGGCTAAGTAAAAAATCAGCAATTAGAGCCTCCAGCTGTGAACCACCAATTCTGGTCCCAGTGTGGCAAAAGTGCATCAATGTCTTTTACTTGTATCACTTGGCATGGGTGTTGGTAAATCAGGGAGGTACCAGAGTACATAGTGACACACATACCATTATTTATGTGCACTGCCTGTATTTCAGAAATCCAATATTGTCCTTTATATTTCTTCATGTTTGAAGGCCTCATTGTACTGTAAAGAGGCTGTAACATGTCATGCTGATGAATTACTAAACTCATAGAAGAGGTACTGGGAAAGCCGAAAGATGTCTATACTGTTATATTGAAAATTAGACCTAGTAGCCTTGCCAACTCTTGATTTAGTGTTGCCATTGTTTCTTGCAAAAACTACTGTAAGATGAATGGTGATTGGTGGTGCATGTGCATGCAGGAGGAGTATGCATGGATGGTTGTCTGGGAATGTTTTTTTTATAAGACACAAAAATAGGTTAGAAAGCCATAGACTCACAAGTAGGAACTAAAACAGAAATAAAACATCAACCAATGAGAAAAGAAGACCCAAAGCAAACCCTTGGAACTTGATTAATAGCGCCCCAAGTATCAGATGCGATCATTTCACCAACAAAACTGACCCATGATTTGGAATTTATTGCGTGAGACAATGTTAGCCTTTTCTGGAAAAATGGGACATACTACATACTACTGCTCCAAAATCTGCATGTCCCAGTATTTCCCTGGAAATTTCTATCCATAATTAGCAATAGGTTTGACCTGCCAAATTGCACCTGGAGAAAACTACAGGGATGCAATGTTTTCTTTGGAGTTACTTCACATATTGGTAATAAATGAGACACTTGTAACCGAAGTATGTTGATAAAAATATGTGTCTGCCAAGAGACAGCTAAAGCAGTCTATAGAACAAAACACACAATCTCTTTTATCAAACCTCTGATCCGTTCGCCGTAGTCTTACACATTCCTTTGAACACCTTTTGAATACCATTTCTTGCACACCATACACTCTAGTGCACTGTTCCTCATTATAAGTTCCTTCATTTCTGGAAACCTTTTCATCCTCCATTTGTACTCCACGTTTTTGACACGTTGTACTCATCTTTTTAGCGAAGTCCCTTTTCTGTCCCTCTTACTAATCATACCATGCCCTTTTTATTTTCCTTCATTGTACAACTTCCTTTAATTCTTTCATTGTTTTTTTCCCCCTTTAAATTCACCAGATCTGCGCCAAAAACAATCACGCAAAAGCAACAATATAATTAAATAATGGCAGAATGAACTCCAAGTTGGACGATTTTTCATAAATCGACAAGTTTATGTGTAATACTATATTATGCTAAAGAGATGTCTTGATGCTATATGACTAGAAAAAAGGGTATGCGAAGGTACGCTGTTAATGAAAGAACATTATTTTAAGCTTATGTTGTAGAAAACATTTAATTTGTCAAGAAATACGATATTTTATCAACCTGCGAAATGAGATTTAAAATAAGGCAATAGAATGACGAGTGAAAAATCAGGCAGAATTCCCTGCAGAGGCCCTTGTTATAGGACATTCTCATTTCGAGTATCAGAAATAGAAACACCAAGCAGCATTGCAATTTTCCATGAAAAAAAATTATCTAAGCACCGTGTCGATATCACAAGGCTGTCAGTCATATGACCAGCTCCCGCCATGGTATAAGCTAAAGTGTGTCACACAAACTATTTTTATAGATCAGTTCATGAATATTCACGCGTCTTAGAAGTACATTAAAATGCGATTCGGATCTCACACCTTAAGTGTTACCAGTTTTCTCTGGTCTGCTAGAAAAGCTATTTTTTATCTCGCTATTCCCCTTGCTGCAGATAGTCTGCGTATCTCGCATTTTGTCACCGAGCATTCACCCTTATTAGCATGTTTCGCCGGCGCCTGATAAGCTCCATTTGTCTCCACGAATTATTCCGAGATGTTACATATCCCGGGCCCACATAGGTGCACGGAGAATGACTAACAGAAATGGCCCCTGCATCCTATATTCTGGGGTGACCGACTGAAGTCCGTAGGCAAATGTAGGCACAAACAGTAAACAGATTTAACAGAACGAAATGCCTACGAATATTTTCATAGCCCTATCGAACAGCACCTTATAATGTCTTAAACACGGCATGTGTCTGAGGCCAAAACTAGAACGGAGACAATTTGTGATAGTAGTATGCATTGCTTTGTCTCCAAGCAATGCATACTACAATCACTTGTTTTCCTTGCTTTTGTGGGCCAGGGGGCATTGGAAATGTCCTTAATTTGATTCCATTTTAGTCATATCGATTTGTTTATATAGCGCTCACTGGCAGGTACACTCTCTGACTACCGGAACACCCACGGGTGGTGTTAGCACTCACCAATGTGGAGTTTGGGGATCCCTGCTGCAGAGTCCCGTTTGACTAAGCCAGTCTACTCGTGGCACTTTGGCAGCCATAATCCATATGGTCCCACTCCTGGTGGCCAGAAATGCTTGGACCATGCCCTTGCCCTGCTGTTTCCGCAAAGAATCTTGGTGTCATAGTTGACAATTCACTCTCTTTTGATCCCCAGTTTAACAGAACTGTATCAACCTGTTTCTGGGTCATTAGGATCCTGAGAAAAATCTTCCCATGTCTTTCTCTCTCTTCGCGAAAGCAGGCAGTTGTTGCCTTGATTTTGTCCAGGCTGGACTATTCCAACGGTCTTTACTTGGACATTAACAAGGGATCCATCCATAAACTGCAACTTGATCAGAATGTCGCAGCGAGACTTGTTATGGATCTTCCTACATTTCACTGTCTCGGCGGCAATCAGCAAGATGCATTGGCTTCCTTTAGAGAAAGGAATCCTGTTTAAGGCCCTATGTATAGTTTATAGGGCACTAAATAATTTTGTTCCTGAAGGAATTAAACGACTCTTCCAACGGTACATGCCTACCAAACAGTTGTGATCTGCCAACAGAAATTGGCTGGTAGTCCCCAGGTTTAGGAGGGCTAGGTGGGGTGGAAGAGCCTTTGCCGTGGCCGCCTCTAAGCTTTGAAACACTCTCCCCCTATTGATCTCCTGCCAAGAGTTGCATCTTCTCTTCCCAAAGTCACTAAAGACCTGGCTTTTTACACTCTAATATCTGAAAGTCTCACTCCTTACTTCTTGACCGCTGTTTTTCTATCCCTAGCGCCTTGACGCCTTTGGGCAAAGTCTGCACTTTACAAATAACCATTCATTCATTCACCTCCTTCAGCTCTCATTGGAACTGTCCTTGTTGGTGTGTGGCCACACCACAGCGTTCAAGATGGATGAAGTTGTGATTCAATAAGGAATGTTTAATTTGCCTGGAAATGACCCAATAGGAATACGTAAAGGCGCAGATTGCACTCAGTACTACCACACTTCACCATCCCTGCATAAAATGGAAACAGAAATAGAATTCAGCCAAAGTGGCACACTGCAACGATTAACACGCAAACAGGCCTATTGCAATGTGAGCTCTGGTAGGGTTTGTGTTTCATGAGTATGTAGAGGTTGGCTGAATGGACGAATCAGGCAAGCACTAGCTGTTGTCACATAATCTTTTTTGATTTAGCCTGTGTGCTATGCATTAGATCTTTTTTCAATTTGCAGGTAAATGTACAGGTCGGCATTAGAGTAGAAGCCTTTGTCATAAGCATTTCTGTTTGCCATGTGAAAATGTACATTTATCCGCTCAATATAGGTAGCCTTCTTCCAATAGCATGAACCCTGTCATTGAGATTACAAAAATTACATCCATGTATTTAAGATTCAGCACACTAAGGACATGTTCTTGTAATTAACACAATAGGTGGAATCACCTCCTAACATGTATTGCCACGGAGGAGACTCTATAGCAAAAGATGACTTGGAAAAAATCATTGTGTGCTGAGCCGGAACCTATGTGTGCTGAGCCTGATCCTATGTGGAAGAATGCTTTGCTTTACTTCTCATTACAAAAGCGGCCCTGCTACTCCTGGTAGAGCCTCGGCTCCTCCGATTAAGTACAGTGCTTCAACATTTCTTTCATATCGTCTCAATGTGTATCCTCCTCTCTTATACAGCTCTCTTGTGAAGTGTATCACCACTCTTCTTATTTTGAAATGTTTTTTAATAAGCATCATATTTCTTCTGATTGAACCCGTTCTGCACCAGCCACTCTCCTCTTCTAGCTAGCCATGTTCCCCTAGATGATATCAGCACATTTATTGTGGCCCAGTCCAAGTGTTCCCCATGTCTCCACAACTCTCTCTATTCCGAAGGCTGTAAGTGTTTGCTATTTTGTTCCTCCCCACTGTTCATCAGCAATCAGTAAACATAGAAGAAGGAGTTCTGTAGGGGTATGGCACGGTCGCTGTGACCACGAATGATCCATAACTTTAAGTACTCAAGCGGGCCGCTGAAGTCAATTGCAGATGCTGAGAAAGAAGCGGCGAGAAGAGGGTGCCGTAATACATTGAGGCACAAGACAGTGGGTAGTTAGCTCTGGTCTGCAATTTGCACATGTTTTGCATTTTCATTGGAACATGGCTTGGTTTGTTTAAGAACTAGGGGCCTCATGTGCGCTATGCAGTGACACACCCTGCCATTTGAAAAATAACAGGGTCTGCAACAGCAAAAGAGATTTTCTTTACCTACAAAAGCCCTTTTATGACTTGGAAAATTCTTTCTGAGTCATTAAAAGGCTTTTGCGACCCTGTCCACATTGCTATCTAGTGGGTAGTAGGAGGGAGGTGTGAAACTGGTTGGAGAGGAATGTATCAGTGGTTTGCGACCACAATTGCAGTCCAAGCTATTGATCGGATACTGACATCTCAAAGAGGGGAAGGGGTCTCCTTTTGACCCTTTCATTTTTGTGAATTATGAAAATATTTCAGGAAGAGTTGGCAGTGGCCTAAATTATAACTGTCAAGCCTCAGTGAAATATTTTAAAAAAGAAAACATTTCTTAAAACACAGTCCTGTTTCCTTTAAAGAAAATGGAAAAAAGTTCTATTTATTTAAACACAATCACAGACATGATGATCTGCTGACACTTCTAGGCCACCATCCCTGTGATTGTGGTTAAATGCAGGTAGTTGCAAACTGAAATATGTCTAATGAATATTAATTTAATTGGTTGGTCAAGCAATTCTGTATTTTGTGAACTGACCTATTCCTAGATAGGTTGGCTCACAATATCAAATTGCGTTCACAAAAGTTGGTGCGCCATACAATTATGGAAAGGAACATTAAACTAGGATATTCATGGCCCCCTTTTAATAAAAAATCTTTGGAGACAACACAGGTAAGAGTAAACAGTTACCAGATCTGTCTTTGATGTACTCTACCATGTAACAGTTGTACAACAAAATCACTTAATAGGAGAAGGTAACATCATTTTAAACTTCTCTTGATTATTTCAATGTGTATCGGTTACATCACTGTTGCTAATGCAGGTTGTTAGTAAATTTAGCCCCTGAGAGCCCGTCTGTTTTATTATTAATGCAACCCTCATTAATTATCGATGGTTGTGCAACATGTTATTTTATCTGCTTTATTACTCACAGTAGTTCAAAGGGAAAATCCAGGTCTGCTTCCTACAAAGGTCCGATTTAATGGCCAATGAATCTCTAAAACTGAGTGGCATGGATGAGAGAGCTCCTTGGAGACAAGGCTGGTAAATAACTCAAAGGGAAAACGAGGAGATTTTGTGTTTGTCTTCAGTGAGGTGGTGCAGGGAGAAGCTGGTGCCTACCCCCTAAACTAAATTATAAGTCACTAATTGTGTTTACTCTGACCTTCGCTTCGCTTCACTTAACTGCATTTGGTACGAGATGCCCAAAGCGAGTAAACCTGTCTTATTCAGCACTGAGATTTATTGCTGCAAAAATATTGCAAAACATTTTTAAAAGTTCTTTAAATGCAAAATTCAGCATTTGAGATGCTGTTTATTTTAGACAACTTGTACTTTCATGGTAATGATTGTTGTTTCGAAATAAAATACAATCCCAAAACAGAAGATGCATTGCTTTAACAACAAGTGCAATCCATTTAAGATGTGGAGTAACATTATTGCACTCACTCGGATTGCCAGCCATTAAAAATAACCTTTCTTGTCAAGCAATTCAAGCTCTGGAGTTGCATTCTTAAGCTCTAAGCCCCATCTCATCTTCTAGCAAGCAACACATCAACCCAACAACCTCCAGGTACACCCACAAGCTTTCCAGGTACACCCACAAGCTTGTGCTGCAACACAGCATCCAAGTAAATATGCCACGCCATAGCACTGTCTTGGGTTAGTCCTAAAATGATCTCCACTTACAATCGGGCACCTTATGCAACGCATACTCAATGAGACCGTTAAATGAATCACAGTCCCACTCAGATTGCTAAAGAATCACAGCCTAACTCTTCTGGACAGAATTTCACCTCCTCGCCTTGCAACATGTCAAACATTCTTCTCTGCTCATTCAGCACGGTCATCTTAAAATCAAAATACCTCTTTGCCACCTCAACTACAACTGACCAAAGAAGAGAGAAGCGCATTACATGCGTGAAAGAGGGAACTGAGACCTTGTGCATAAATGTTTATTAATAAAAATTACATTTTGGCCTAAAAAATTGTAGTCATTTGTACGTAATGGGTGTGAATTACTTATGATCACGTTTATCCTGATTTATTTGTAAGTGCCACCGAGATTTTTTTTTTTAGGAGTGTTAGGGTTACAGATGCACTCACTTCCACCACAGGCCAGAGTTGCTAAATTGCAATCTGTTATTATAGGTTATGGCTGTTTTTTACGCTACAGCAACAGGCATCACATAGTTGCTTCAGGTCTAGTTACTTTGGATGAGAAGAGAACAGGAATGTAAAATTTAAGAACCTATCCTAGAAACGCTAAGAACAAACTAATCACCGTTGACGCGTCTCGTGACCTCCTTATTTTCAGACGATGTCCTTCATGCAATTCTAAACCAGCTCATTCCAGGGTTTAACACCCTGTGCTGCCAGAGTTCAACCTCCATATCTCACCTTACCCCTGGCGCCACCAACATGCAAAGTGTACTGGGTCTGAGGACACCCCTTGGTGCATTCCTTTAGAATGTTCTATACAGATACCAGTTGCCTTTGTCCAATACATCCCTCTGTATCCAACAACCAGTGCAGCTATCAGTGGCCAGGAGAGACATTTAGGAACCTTCTTTTATACATTCCAAGGGGCAGATTTACGTTAAACTAACGCAGCACGGTGCAGCAAGTCATTTTGCTGCGCCGTGCTGCGTTAGTCTGGAAAGCACAGGGATGCAACATATTTACAAGAATATGTCGCATCTCTGTGCTTCCCCTGCGCTGGCGCACAAACTGCTGCCATGCGCCGGCGCAGGCACCCTTGCACCATGGTGCAAGGATGCCTGCGTCGTGGGGAGATTGTTTTTGTGCAGGAAGGGGCACCTTCCTGCACAAAAACTAATCACTACAGGCATTTTCCTCTTCCAATGCGTGCTGTAGAATGCAGCACGCATTGAAAGAGGAAAACGAGGAGAAATGAAAACATTTCTCCTCATTGCGCCTCGCTACGCCACCTCTAGGGTGGCGTAGCATACTGACGCATCTCCAGAGTTACGATTTCACGTAATTCTGGAGTTGAGTCCTGTTCCATGAGTGTTGCGTGGGAACACCCACTGCAACACCCATAGAACGCCCCTTCACCGCAAAGTGCTGCGTGTGAAGGGACCGTATTTACAAGGAGAGGAAAAGTCACGCAGGGTGGCTTTTCCTCTCCTTGTAAATATAGAGAGCCCCTGCGCCACCAGTACGTCACAAAAAGTGACGTACTGGTGGCGCAGGGAGTTTGTAAATCTGCCCCTAAGTATTCCACATAGCTGGAGGTCCAAATAAATGAATTTGGCATACTCCAGCCGAAAAAAGTAATTGAATAAAAGATGGGTAGCTGTTTTCACAGAGAGCTTCCAAGCGACATCAAACAGATAACAAGAGTAAAGCTTACATTTACTATGTTGTCACGTTCTACTCAGAGATGGAAAACTCAATGTTACTGACAAATGTGTTAATTTTATGTTGTATATTATCCCTCAAATCATTTTTTCCTGGTAAGATCAGCAGTCTGAGAATAGGAGAATATTGTGGGAGTTTGTGCAACATGGCTTCACCTCCGTCAGCCCTCTTCTGTACTTTAAAAAAACTACTAAATGTACCTGGCATTCTGCTGCACACCAATCACCTTCTGGTATTTTTTCATTGCTATGAAATCAGAGTAGGAAATTACCAGGTTTGAATTCAGAGTTCATGATAATGGCTCTCAATAAAATAAAAAGATTGGCCTTGTACAAGTGCATCTGGGGATGTAGGAGCAAACCTGTTTGTTTCTGGTCTGGCAGAGGAAGTAGTAACAAGTAAGTTTTAATTATAATGTTATTTTCTTTGTAAAATTTATTGTAGCCAACCACTCCCCATGATTTTTCTCAATATGTATTGTACATGGGAAGAAAGCTAGGAGGCCACCAGAAGCAAAAAAGCAAAGGTTTTAGAACGACGTTCCCTACATCCATCACCTCTGTTTTTACCTCTTTTAAAGCAGTCTTATTTTACTGCTTTCATACAAAAATTTTAAGGTCAAAAGATTTCAGTAATTTAAACCTGAGCTCGAGTACAGGTAAGCTATGTCACAGAGCAGACAGGCTTACCTAACATGGTTAAAGCATTTAGAAGTACCAAAACAGTTAAAAAGTCATAAACACAAAACAATAAAAAAATCATCTTCAATGTAGAAAATAAGAGTAAAATATTAAAAACAAATGTATACCAGAAAGACATATTCCAATATGAATTTGAATTTTAGAAGTTTTAAGGGAAAAAAGTTGCAAAAAGCCATAAGCGCCCATGATAGCAGATGGTTGCACTAGACTGGGGCCTACGCATGATTTCAGGCCAACTGCGATGGAGCATGGGTTTTATACGCTAACCAGGTTCTTCCGGGTCAGAAATGTTACCATGGGACATAGTGTCTGAAATGGAAGTCAAAATCGTCCAGCAGCGCAAGGTTGCAGGCAGTATCCAAGGAAATCCTCTTGAAGTCAGATATCCATAGGACAATGCTCTGCTGAACCTGCTGGTTTGAGCAGAAAAGGGTCAGAGAGAATACATTTGAATTGCGCATTCAGGAAAGTCCTCACATCACCTGCATGCTTTTGCCGCCTTGACCCTGTAAAGATTTCTACGTTTGGTATTAGGCTCTTTTTCAGGGCTCAGAATCCTCCCGTGGGACAAGGGTGCATGCTGCAGGCTCTATCCAAAAGAAGTTCCATGAGGCTGAATGCCATCTCGCTGAGGTCCTGCTGAAAAGGATTTGCTTCTGTGGAGGAGCCCCAAGCAGGAGAAATCTGTTTCTTCAGCCTAGCAAAGCTACACTTTGGGTGGTTAGCATCAGTCTTCTGGAGGTCTGGAGCTCAAAAAAGGCTCTAAGTCCCAACCTTTCAGAGTTGTTAGGAGAAAGTACAGTTACATATAACCAAACATCCCAGAACCTCAGGAACAGCACTTGGGGGCCAAGGCTCATGCCAGAATAGGCCATCAGCAGGCTCCAGTCTTAGACCAGTTACTTCTGGTCTGCTGGGCTCTTAAGGGAAAAGGCTTCTTGTAGCTTGCTGTGTCCCTGTAGCAACACAGGAGGTTAGTCAACTAACCCTTGGAGTCCACTTCTTTTTCCTGGGTACAAATGGGAGCAGGTCCAGCCCTTCAGGTCTCATCACAGGTCTTAAACAGGAGGTGCAGTCCTCTTTTGGTCTTCCATAGGTACATAGAGTGTACTGAGATGGATGCCTTGGAGTGTCACATTTGAAATTGAAATCAGCTAGTAGGTGGGGGTGATTCCCGGTTCCACAATAACTAATGAGGTAAAAGTTCCCAAGGGCAACCATACCCACTTTGACAGCAGTTCCTGTTTACCTTACTGCAAACAATCCCACAGTGCACCTTTTTCCTAAAATTCAAGATGGTGAAAGTCTTTCTCCCTTGTGCAGAGTTTTTGTGCCTACCCAAAGGCCCAAGAAATGAGCAGTGCCTCTCCTCTGTGGTCACTCAAAATCTCCCATTAGGTCTGTTGCCAGACTTGCTGGGGGGAAAAGGGTTGCTTTCTCCATTTCTCATATTTACAAGAGCAGGCCCATTTACAAGTTGATGAAGTTCATGGGTCCTCCCTAACAGACCCATGAACTTCGTGTTTTTCTTCCCCCTCACTGCAGGGAGAAGAAAAACACCTAATGACCGCCTTTTTAGCATTATATTCCCCCAGATTGTTGCCATTTATTGCAAAACACTTTTTTGTTGGCCGTAGAGCTATGATCACTTTGCCCCTGCCAACCAGTGGTAAAGTATTTGTGCTCTCCTTTTCAAACGCGGCAAGATAGATGTACATCTGATTGGTACATTTAAGTTGCTTATAAGCCCTTAGTACATGGTACCACCTGCACCCAGGTCTGTAGCACTAAGTGTGGCTTCCACTACTGTAGCACTCCACAACATGTCTCAGGCCTGCGACTGCAGCTTTAAATTGACATTTCGACCTGGCAAAATAAACCTTTTGTAAGGCCTAAGCCTTCCTTTTTTATATTTATAAGTCACTGATGAGTTAGTCCTTATAAAATCAGAAGGCAGGATGCATGGTATTTAAAAGTTAGGACATGGATATTTAGGGGCCGATTCCGATCTCGGTCGGAGGCGTACCCAACACCATTCGGTCGGGAAAAAAGCCATGCGAAAGCCTGTTTCCCGACCGATCCGTACAGTACACCGAACGAGCAAGTACGATGCGCACAACAGCAAAAAATCCGGCTGAGCCGTACTCACCCAAACCAGGTCCTGTTCTCCGACCGAGGCGAATCCGGAAACGCCGAATCGAGTCGCACGGAAGGAAAAATGCAGCCCCGTCCGGCCGGACAAGTACGATGCGCTTCCCGTACGCGCCGAACCCGTCGCTACGCACGGCACGTCAAAGCATCCGGGAGAGGCGCACATAAGCTCCGATTCGCGCCACAACACGATCCACGGCTACGAGACAAACACGGCACCGACGAGGACGAGGCGAAGTGACGAGGACGACGCGAAGCAACGAGAAGGACGAACGACACGAACCAACCATGAATCCCTTCGTCCCGATCATACCAATATTCTACATCTACTACCGGAACAGGCACGGACGCGTACGGCGCAGAAGGTAAGCCAGACACCAACCACAAAACACATACAACACGTACACGACACATCACACACACACACGGGGATGCTGAATATACTTACACCAGCAACAGCAGCACCATAGGGGCGGGATGCCCATCACCAATGCCACATATGCACACAGGGGCCTGAATGCGCACCACCACCCCTAACCAGGGGTGGCTGGATGCCTACCACCACTACCACCCTCACCCAGGGGGGGCTGGATGCCTACCACTACTACCACCCTCACCCAGGGGGGGCAGGATGCCTACCACTACTACCACCCTTAGCCAGGGGGGCAGGATACCTACCACTACTACCACCCTTAGCCAGGGGGGCAGGATGCCTACCACTACTACCACCCTTAGCCAGGGGGGCTTGATGCCTACCACTACTACCACCCTTAGCCAGGGGGGCAGGATGCCTACCACTACTACCACCCTTAGCCAGGGGGGCAGGATGCCTACCACTACTACCACCCTTAGCCAGGGGGGCTTGATGCCTACCACTACTACCACCCCCACTCATAGGATGGACAATGCATGACACAACAAGCACACCACAACCTAGGGAATGCAAGATAAAGACATCCCCCCACCACCATGACAAGCGTGTGTAGGCTGTGTCAAATGCCTACAACACCGAACATGACTTTGAACATACAATGTGACCCCCTAGCACATGTGCCACACATATATGTGTGTGGCACCCACAATGCAAGCAGCCCATGACCATTGTGGCAATGGGGCCTAAACCCCCATCATCACAGTGACCAAAAGGTAAGTGTGGGGTCCATAGCCGAAGCACATTTTGACCATTGTGGCAATGGGGTCTAAACCCCCATCATCACAGTGACCAAAAGGTAAGTGTGGGGTCCATAGCCGAAGCACATTTTGACCATTGTGGCAATGGGGTCTAAACCCCCATCATCACAGTGACCAAAAGGCAAGTGTGGGGTCCACAGCTGAAGCACATTTTGACCATTGTGGCAATGGGTTCTAAACCCCCATCATCACAGTGACCAAAAGGCAAGTGTGGGGTCCATAGCTGAAGCACATTTTGACCATTGTGGCAATGGGGTCTACACCCCCATCATCAAAGTGACCAAAAGGTAAGTGTTGACAAAGAAAGAGCTGCAACTGCCAAACTGCATGGATCATTCCTGGTCACAGAACCAAAAACTCATCTGTGGCAAAGTAGTGTATGTGTCCCATTGCAACATAAATTGGGTGAGCCAAATACTGCAGTGCAAATGAGACATTCCTTTGGCCATGTGCAGACAAACAACACCCATGGGGGCTGACACCGTCAACATTCATCAATGACACAATGACAGAAGTGACCATCAGAATGCAGAACCACATATTTGCACCAATGGGCACACAAATGCAGATATCCTGTGGAGACAGCAGATGTGAGGTGAACAGATACCATACCATGGCAGCAATGGGACACACAAACCATGATCACTGTGCTGACCGATGACCTAGGAGTCCCAGGGACAGCAGGGGAAACACACCAAACAACATACAGCCAATGGCACACCCAAGATATGCCAATGCAGTGGTGCAGATGCACAAACACAAACAGGCAGACCAACACTGTCATCATACACAGCAGGTGAGGGGTGGGGGTGCCAGTGTCCCCAGGCAACCACACAACACATGAGGAGAGCTGAATACCAATCATACAGATGTGCATACACTGCCACACTAAGGTAACTCATGGATCCAAATCCCCTATGTGGGCAAGCAGGCATTGTCAGATGAGAGGGAGCACAAAACACACATGTCACACAGGCACGTAGGAACAACAACTGACACAGCAAGACACAGACACACCACAGCACCACCCCCAGGGCCCCCACAATGTGGTGACCCTGGGCTGAATAAAAATCCCACTGTGATGACAAAGCTAAATGTCGTTCACACTGTGAACCACAGTCAGGTGTCCTGAGCAACAAACTACCATCACACCTACACAAGCACAAATCAATCAGCATGGCCAGTAAGCCAAGGCCAACATGGAGGCAGGGGACTAGCTGGGCAACGACTCCCATCTGCACACACTCAAGACCACACCCTCGACCTCCAACAATGTGCAGCAGTGAAGTACACATGCACTGGTGACATTGCACATGCACCCATGACTATTCCAGGGTGGTGGGTGGGAACCAAGGTGCAGAAACACATCACACATGGCCACTCAACAAGACTCCTGAATGTCTGACACACTGCACACTACGCTGTACATGGACATGACGGCGATACCACACCAACCAATGGGATCCCAGCCACAGTCACACACCAATGAAGAAGCCAAGGTCACCCACAAAGAACACACATAGACAACAACCAACATTGCAGCCCGGACCCTGAGGAGTGCCAGCAGTCACACACACAACGTGTCACAATCACTGAAAGATAACACGAACTGAAAATCACATGACAGGGGCAAACAACAAGTGCCAAGGGGAAACCTGACTGTGACCCATCTGCGTCTGCACACAAACTCAGCCCTGACAGCAAACACACCTATGGGTGACACCCTGATGACCAGTAATGTGCCATGCACCCACATCACAGAGAACACAGGGAGAAGACTTTGGGGGAACATAGCTCAAGTCAGCAAGCATCACAAACAGGTACAACACTAGGGATCACAGCATGCGCAGATAAATGGAAGTGAACACACAGACATGCACATACAACACACACCTTGGGCGCAGGCAATGTCACACGTGTACACACTGCCATGAGGGGACTCCACTCCTGTGTGAGGAAAGCTGTGCCATATGTTGCCTCAGTAGGGCCCCATCATGTCAGCTGAGCACTTGGTCACACAATCAACAATTAGCACCAAATGAGGGCTCCCATCACATCAGCCTGGTCATGGATGTGCCAACGGAATCATCAGCACAGATCCAACACACTTGTATAGCAATGTTGCACTGACTACACGGATGAGTCCTTCCCCATTGATGCCCAAACCTGCATGTCCAGTGGAGATGGCAACACGGTCAGGGAAGTAGACAAATGCAACGATGGCAGGCACAACAGATGTGCAGGGGTGGAAGCCACAGATATGAAATTGCTAATGTAAGTAGGAAATCCCATTGCCAAATACTGAACACATGACACCCTCAGATGCTGCTATGGATGACATGGATACACCACATGATAGGACACATTCCCCCTGGACCACATGGGTTCCTGCACAGTAACACTTCATAATCATGAGACCAGATATCACCATCACTGCAGCAAGGGCATGGTTAGCAGCACCAACAACATGTACATCTGAAGCATGAGCACTAGAGAAAAGAAAGTTGCTTTATTCAGCATATGTGTTGAATGAAAACGACGTCCAGAAAAATAGAGCAAAGGCCAATGGCCAGTCCATTGTCAAAGTTCAAACAGGGTGACACTGGCAGATGTCACCCTACGCATGCCTGCACAAAACCAGGGACAATCCACTAGGAGGGGCAACCGGGGGCAGGCCAGGCACCGCAGGGACAGGATCAGGGCTCACCAGGGGGAGTCAGGGAAGGGGTGGTGGGTGCTGGAGAGCCACTGACAACTGCAGTGGAGGTGTCTGACATGGTGTGTGCCGGCACAACTGGGGGCATGACTCAGATGTCGTGGGTGCCGGCACAACTGCAGTGGACCCTGCAGATGGAGTGGACAGGTCCGCCACTGCAGTGCCCAAGTCAGACAGGGCGGTAGTGGACTCCACTGCAGTGCCTACCTCCAGGGGACGAGAATGGGGAACAGGCAAGGTGGGTTGGACAGAGGGGGAGGACACCCTCACCACATCAGTGGCACAGACAAGCGCAGCGGGGGTGTGGTGCTGGGAGAGCAAGTGGC
This sequence comes from Calotriton arnoldi, assembly GCA_963921515.1. NCBI lineage: Eukaryota > Metazoa > Chordata > Amphibia > Caudata > Salamandridae > Calotriton > Calotriton arnoldi. The sequence goes on from CAWUFW010001308.1 coordinate 32,305, forward strand.
AGGGGAGAAGGCCTGATCCTCTTGGGGATGGTATATCTGTGGGTGGGGGAACCTGGGGCAGGGTGTGGTGGGGGCACCTGTGCAGTGGGGGCCTGAGGGATGGAGGACGGAGACCTTGTGCCTGAGCTGCAGAGCGGTGGCGGGGTCTTGCTCTTAGGACTCCGGGGGACTTGCGGGTGGGGGCCTCAGTCCGTCTGCGCCTGGGGGAGGGTGTCCGGGGGCGAGGGGCACTCTGCTCCGTGTGGGTGGGCTTCCTCTTCCCCCGGGATGCTGGAGCAGCTTCATCGGTGGGGAAGAGGCCGAGGTCACAGAGGAAGAGCTGCTGTGACTTTGGGGTTGCAGGTGAGGCAAGGGAGGGTGCTTTGGAGGGAGAGGGAACTGAGGACTGCGCAGTGCATGTGGATGCGTGTGTGTGTTCCAGGGCCCCATCCCCTGTGAGTCTGGCTTCAGTCCCCTGAATGTGCGTGCGTGTGCGTTTTGTCATTGGCGTGTGTGTCAGTGTGCTGGATGTGTGTGTGCTGGTGTGTGCCTGTGCCAGTGTGTGTGTGCTTGGGATGGGTAAGGTGCTGGGGAGTGTGGATGGAGCAGAGGCAGGAGGGGTGAGGGACCGTTTGAGGAGGGACACTGCTGCCGTCAGGGAGGAGTCCATGGACCTATTGCCCCTCTGTAGGTCAGACATGCCCGATGAGATGCCCTCCATGAATGACACCAGATGAGTCAACAGCGCGGTGTGCGCATGGAGGACACTCAGCATGGCTGTCTGCCCTACATGGAGCTGGCGAAGGAGGTACACAGACTCCTCACTCAGGGCAGCAGGGGACACAGGGGCAGGGGCTGCGGTGCCTGGCCCAAAGGAGACACGCTCCCGGACATGGGAGCCTCCACGGACCTGGGGAATGGGAGCCGATGGGAGGGCGGTGGTGGTGCTGGTGGTGGCGGGGACAGCAACACTAGCTGGGGTGTGGTGGCTGCTGACACCCGCCTCCACAAGGGAGTCATCCTCCAAGTTGCTCTGGTCCTCAGCTGAGGTGGATGCTGCTGAGGACTCCTCGGTGTGGCTCCCTCGCCCTCCGTGCCACTGGGTCCCTCCGACCACTCCTCGGCTGCTGACCCAGTCTGGCTCTCTGGCTCCTCCTGGTCCGTGGAGCTGTCCCCTTCCGTGGCCGTGGATGTATCTGCAAACAATGGGGAAACAGACAGACATCAGTCACCTGCACATAACGCACACACCACTGTGAGCACAGCACATCACAGAGCAAGCCCTGGCATCATTAGTTGTACATTGCTAAAAGTGCCCTAACTGAACAGGAGAAGCCAATTGTCAGTCTGATGCCAAGCATGGCACTCACATCCCACATGGCCTTGCACCCATCTGTCTGGTGTCTGTTGGCTTGCAACACCCCAGTGTTGACACATGCACCAAGTACACAGTAGTTGGACAGTGCAGAGGACACGGTGTGGCATGTGGACATGCACACATCACAGCTCTTGCCACTGAGTCAGTACAGGTTTCCGGATGAAAGGGATGCCCAGAGTCAAATAGGAAATGCATGTGATGCATACCAGCGACAGACACCATGATGCACCCATGTCCTGATAGCCAGCGCCACTATGGTGTGCATGTAGCACATGTCACTCCCCTGCAGGCTCACCAATCAGTAGACACATGCCATGGCGGAGGCATGACTGCAAAGTCATACATCACTGTCTCAGTGATGTATGACTTTGCAGCAAGGCAACAACACTCTGCACTGTGTCACAATAGTAGGTCATGGGGAATGCAAGTCCTGGAGCTGCACAAGTGCACATGTACATCCCCCCACAACACATCCTCTTAACCCTCATCTGTCCAGGTCATACCTATTGGACATATGGTAGACCTGTGACACTACCCTCTGAACCTGAGCCCCTCACACTCTGCTGTGCATGGGGAACAGCTGCCTGAACTTCACATTCACATGCCCCAGTCTGCATGGGCAGCTGATCAGACACCTATGTGTCACACAAGTATCGTCTCCTATGGTCACATCTCCAGTGGCATGCTGAGCCCCTACCAAGAAACTCCACAGCAGTCCTGGCGACTAATCCACAGCACACTGACACAGAGGCAGACACCTGAGGGGTCAAATCACTGCGCACAATGTGTCAGCTGATACACGGGAGTGGGAGTACAGAGTGTATTGTATGGCCTGGAGTAGGCATGACTGTCCAGCCCCACATGAATGAGGGATGAGCCCTGGACTGTAGGCAGCTGGCTAAGTATGTGTGACACACGTCATATACATACTCCTGGGGCCCAAACATTGTTCCCACCCGCAGCATGGGTGTGTGCCAGATACCCCAGCCACATGTGGTGGATCAGCTCAGCAATTGGACCACAGATCAAAGTAACACGCTGAATACATGTCAGAATACAGGCATTGTGTAAGCAATGGACCCACCCATGATGCCTACCACAGAGTCAGGGAAACAGATGCTGTCTCCCACCTTGAGTCAAGCAAACTGCAAGGACACAGTCCTAAGTGACAGAATCCCCTGCATGTAAGGGCCACACCTGGGTATCAGATGAGGAGTGGGCAGTGCACAATAGAGGGACATGGCTCCTGGACAACATGACTGCTGTACTGTGGCAGTTTAACCAGGCCCGAGGAGGGCACATAGCATGTTAGACAGAGTTCACAGTGCAGTCTTTGACTCACCCCCTCCTTGCTGCTCTCTGGCCTTCAGCTGCCCATCCAGGTCTGGAAAGACCACCGCCAGGATCCTGAGCATGTGGGGGGTCAGGGTCCATGTTCCGCCCCTCCTGCGAGGAGGCGACAGCTTCAGCTGGACCCGTGCAATCCTCCGGGTCCAGCCCCGAAGGTCCTGCCACCTCTTTTGGCAGTTGCGGATCCGGCGCTTGTAGACCCCCACGGACCGGACAGCCCGGACGATGTCCTTCCATATCTCCTGCTTCCGATGGGCAGAAGCCTGTCAGGATGACAAAGTGATAAGGCCATTACCTCACATGCAACATATCCGTGCATGACACAGTTGCATATACATGTCGCAATCACAGGGGCACATGGTGTACACAGGCAGTGCACGGCTGCCCATGGACAGTTTTCCAGAAGTCACTACATGGTATCATTGCATGGGGAGTAAAACCCTGTTCAGAAGCACTGTCACTGCACCATACCTGTCCAGTGCAAGTCACTACACACTATGGGGGTGACAACTACTCAGTGAGCCTGCTAGCCAGTGGCGTGCAGACTCTCAGCCTTGCTAGTCTGACAAAATGCACATTCAGAAAGGCAGTGCACAGGACACTCACCTGCTCACCTGGTGTCCCATACAGCTTGCTGTACTGTGGAAGTAGGCTGTCCAGCAGGGCCTGGTTCTCTTCAAGGCTGAAGGCTGGGGCTCTCTCCACAGTACGTGCCATTGCAGGGTCCAGAGGGGCAGAGACAGCAGCAGTGCAGTGGCAGATGTCGTCTTGGAGCATGTAGTGCAGGCAAGTGGGCTCTCAGGGGAACAGCCAGCAATATATATGTGCTGGAGAGGCAGATACTGTCCCTTGTGTCCAAAGTGATAGGTCCAAGTAGTTTGCATCTTCTGAATCTGGCCAATCCATGGAATAGCAGCACCTAAACACGCCCACAGCATCCTTCAAATCTTCAACTTCATGACATACATGATTTTGCAACATTGTTGTGGGTGACCAACTGAATTTCCAGCAAACGACTCGTTCGAAATTCGAAACGCGTCCGTTGCCAGGCAAGCCCATTGTCAATGGGTGCGCACCGATCGGTCCATTGCGGTACAACGCGCACAGGGGTACAACGCGTACCCGCACACATTGAAGGCAATGGGCCGGCCGGAGGCACCGATCGGTCCATTGCGGTACAACGCGCACAGGGGTACAACGCGTACCCGCACACATTGAAGGCAATGGGCCGGCCGGAGGCACCGATCGGTCCATTGCAGTTCAATGCGCACAGGGGTACAACGCGTACCCGCACACATTGAAGGCAATGGGCCGGCCGGAGGCACCGATCGGTCCATTGCGGTACAACGCGCACAGGGGTACAACGCGTACCCGCACACATTGAAGGCAATGGACCGGCCGGAGGCACCGATCGGTCCATTGCAGTTCAACGCGCACAGGGGTACAACGCGTACCCGCACACATTGAAGGCAATGGGCCGGCCGGAGGCACCGATCGGTCCATTGCGGTACAACGCGCACAGGGGTACAACGCGTACCCGCACACATTGAAGGCAATGGGCCGGCCGGAGGCACCGATCGGTCCATTGCGGTACAACGCGCACAGGGGTACAACGCGTACCCGCACACATTGAAGGCAATGGGCCGGCCGGAGGCACCGATCGGTCCATTGCAGTTCAACGCGCACAGGGGTACAACGCGTACCCGCACACATTGAAGGCAATGGGCCGGCCGGAGGCACCGATCGGTCCATTGCGGTACAACGCGCACAGGGGTACAACGCGTACCCGCACACATTGAAGGCAATGGGCCGGCCGGAGGCACCGATCGGTCCATTGCAGTTCAACGCGCACAGGGGTACAACGCGTACCCGCACACATTGAAGGCAATGGGCCGGCCGGAGGCACCGATCGGTCCATTGCGGTACAACGCGCACAGGGGTACAACGCGTGCACCGCACACATTGAAGGCAATGGGCCGGCCGGAGGCACCGATCGGTCCATTGCAGTTCAACGCGCACAGGGGTACAACGCGTACCCGCACACATTGAAGGCAATGGGCCGGCCGGAGGCACCGATCGGTCCATTGCGGTACAACGCGCACAGGGGTACAACGCGTACCCGCACACATTGAAGGCAATGGGCCGGCCGGAGGCACCGATCGGTCCATTGCAGTTCAACGCGCACAGGGGTACAACGCGTACCCGCACACATTGAAGGCAATGGGCCGGCCGGAGGCACCGATCGGTCCATTGCGGTACAACGCGCACAGGGGTACAACGCGTACCCGCACACATTGAAGGCAACGGGCCGGCCGGAGGCACCGATCGGTCCATTGCAGTTCAACGCGCACAGGGGTACAACGCGTACCCGCACACATTGAAGGCAATGGGCCGGCCGGAGGCACCGATCGGTCCATTGCGGTACAACGCGCACAGGGGTACAACGCTTACCCGCACACATTGAAGGCAATGGGCCGGCCGGAGGCACTGATCGGTCCATTGCAGTTCAACGCGCACAGGGGTACAATGTGTACCCGCACACATTGAAGGCAATGGGCCGGCCGGAGGCACCGATCGGTCCATTGCAGTACAACGCATCACTGTACATGTGACTGGCATAGGTCAGCATGCCTGTCTCAGATGGACATATGCCAGACACAGATAGCTCCCAGGGAGTGAGGGGCACACCTACATCACGACAGCCTGTCCAAACCTTATCATAAGGCATGTAAGGCTGCATTTCCTATTGTGTGTATGTTGGTGTACATGTTGTCCTGTGGGTGTCACCTGTGGGCAGCCACCCCCAGGCTGTGCACGTGTTCATGGGGACAGGATCCTGGGTGTTACGTGTACGTGACCACTGTGATGTGCAACTGTTCATATCTGTGCATGTGTCATGGTCACATTTCACAGTGGTGTTTGTGTATGTCATGTCACATACCCCGTGAGTCCCATGTGGGACGGTATGTTTGAGCCAGGGTGTCCCAGTGGCACAATAGTGATGGACCTCCACAGTCTTTGTGCATGTAGTGTTTACAATGTCTCTGATTTCATGTGCACAATGGGAGACAGTCTCCACATCCACGTTGTGTGTGCATGGACTCTGATGTTGTGCGTGTGTGTCACAGACGTCCATGTCTGTCCTGCCATGGCAAGTGTGGCCACTACCTGTGGGGGTCATGTTTGTTTTGCTGTGGTGTACACATGATACTCCAGGTGATGCCAGTGTCCATGTGGCATTACAGGGTCCCTGGGAATGTACCTGTCGTTGAGCTGTGGTGCCTGGGGCACATCTGTCCTCACATGTCACTGGGGGTGACTGTGACACAGCATCATGATATCCAATGGGCCAACCTGGGACAAATTGATGCCACCTGTAGGACCGTGTTGACAGATGTTGGCCATGTATGTACCATACATGTCGTTCCGGTACTGCACACTTCATGTAGTTGTGCCTCATGATGATGTATGTTGGGATCTTGAGTGTGTTCAATGCCACATATGTGGGGTGACTGACGATCTTGCTTACTTCTCCTCTGCACTGCAGGGCTCCTGCTGTCCATCGGCCATTCCCAGACCTGGCAACGATGGTGGAACGGGACAGCATCCGACGGTACCGCTTCACCAGGCAGCTGATTGAGGATTTGGCAGTGCAGTTGTCCCCACATTTGCAGCCTGGCCGGCCGTATCCTACAGTGCTGACCCCCAAGGTGAAGGTGATGGCAGCCCTACACTTCTTTGCCACCGGTACCTTCCAACATACTGTGGCGTCTGCTGGTGGGATGTCACAGACCATGTTCAGCCGTGTGCTCCGCGATGTTTTGGCGGCAATGTTGCTCTTCCTGAACCGGTACATCTATTTCCCTAGACTGCGACGACTCACTGATGTGAAGAGTGACTTTTATGCCCTGGGGAGGATGCCGCATGTCATTGGCTCCATTGATGGGACACATGTGGCTTTGGTACCACCACAGGCCCAGGAGCACGCCTACAGGAACCGCAAGCACTACCACTCGGTCAATGCACTGGTGGTGTGTCTTGCAGACATGACCATCACACACGTGTGTGCCCGTTTCCCTGGTTCAGCACACGATGCCTTTGTGATGAGGAGTAGTCGCATCCCCAGGATGATGGCACAGATGCAGAACCAGCGTGCCTGGCTTGTCGGTGTGTACTGACTTTGTGCCATTGTGTGTGATCTGATCTGTAGTATTCCGCCCACTTTTCCAAGTCAGCTAATGTGCACTTGTCTGGCCGTAGGTGACTCGGGATACCCCAACATGCCGTGGTTGCTGACACCCCTCAGGAACCCTGTGACACCTGCCCAGATGCGCTACAATGAGGCACATGGTCGGACCAGGAGAGTAATTGAGCGGACCTTTGGTCTCCTTAAGAGCCGCTTCCGCTGCCTGGACAAGACCGGAGGGTCCCTCCCATATGCCCCTGCGAAAGTGTGCAAGATTATCATCGTCTGCTGCATGCTCCACAACATGGTAGTGCGGAAGGAGTTGCCTCTCATCCAGGATGACGATGACCAACATCCGCCACCTGTGGAGGATCCTGGCCTGGACCACGATGCCAGTGACGATGATGATGATGATGGTGATGGTGATGTCCGCACACAGCTCATCACCAACTTCTTTAGCTGAATGTGAGTATCCTGAGGTGTCATGTCAATGATGTGAGTTGGCATGATGTGTGGGTGGTGCTCTGGTGCTGTTGGAGTGTGTCCATGGGCTACTTGACTGGATGTGTGTTGCGATGTGTGCTTACAGGTGGGCTGTACTCCCCAACAGTGTTGACATGCTAACTTGGTTCTGGGTGGGTATCTTGTAACATGTATTGTGCATGAGTTTTGCTGTTGTGTCCTGTACTCCATTGCTTTTGACTGTGTGTCATTTCTGTCCTTCACAGGGTACTTTCAGATTCGTTTGGTCAACTGTGTCCACCGACAACGTGATTGCACATCCAGGCTGGTAGCTGTTGTGTCCCTACAGGTGATGTGCGCCACACCCATGGACTTCCTTCCGTCTACAGTTGTTGACTGTGTGCCCGCTACCAGGTGGGGTTACCTTGCATCTGTAGTGGTTACGGCATGTTGCTACTGTGTAATAAACCTGTGCTTCACTTAGTGATGTGCGTTGTCTGTGGTCACACATTTGACTGCCATTTGCTTACTGCACCTGTGGGCTACTTGACTACAACTGGGAATGGGTGTGGTGTCTGTGCATTGCACCGTCTTCCCTGGCAACATCAGTGTAGGCAATGAGTCAGATGGCCTAGGTGTGTATGTGTCGTGTAGCCCTGGTGGTGTGTCTCCCTCATGTGTGTCACGTTGCCTGTACTCACATACCTGTGTTGTCCTTGCTGTTGCAGTTCGCATACACAGTGTAATTTTGCAGTTCATCATCCCCATAACAGCACCCACGTTGGAATCACGACAGAGGCAAGTATGGTGTATTAGTGTGTTTATTGTGATACATTTGTGTTAATAGTGCATAGGATGGGTTGTGCTGTGCATGAATCTTGCAATCCCAAGTTCCTAGGTGAATTGAAAGTCCTGGTAGACAGGATCCCCAGTATCGGGGCCACAGTTGTCTGACACATTGGTCCAACTTGTACTCCCCATGCAATGTGTGGGAGTAGTGTTGCCGTCAACAGGGTGAACAGTCTGTGCACAAAGGCGAACATCCAGAACAGGTTCAGGCTTCCTGGGAGTTGCGCTTGGCCATCGGCCTCTCACTTTTCCCTCCTCGGACGACCCCTCTTCTTGGGGGGGGCCCTCAAGTGCAGGCTGCTGCGGTGCAGGGGACTCTCCGCCAGAGTCCTCCTCCCTCCCTGTGGCAGTTGCAGTTTGTTCGGCACCAGATGTTGTTGACACACAGGGAGGTGTGGACTGGTTGCTGTTCATCTGGCGGAGGCATTGTAAAATGTCCCTGTGCACCGCCGTCATCTCATGCAGTGCATCCCACTTGGACTCCACGCGGGACATGTGTGAGTCCACACGGGACATGTGTGACTCCACGTGGGACATGTGGGAGTCCAAGCGGGCATGATGGGCAGCCTGCTGCTGTTTAATGTCTCTGAGGAGCCCCACTACCTGGCTGAGCTCTCCGGTGCTGGACTGGTACGCATCAGCTATGCGTACCAGTTGTGGGTCGTCATGCACACCAGCAACGTCTGCAAGCAGCGACCTCTGTCTCCCACCCCTCCCACCACCCCTGCTGACATGTGCAGTGTGTGCAGTGGCACGCACAGATAACCCTGGTCCACCTTGGGGGTTGGTGGTGGTGTCCATGGTCCCAGGTTGGTCCAGGGTCACTGTGCTGGTGTTGCTCCTTATTCTGTCCATGTCGGCAGGGATGGTATTCGTGGTGACAGTCGTTGTAGGGGTGGGTGCAGGGGGTGCAGCTGGTGGTCCTGCTGGTGCTGCAGCTGCTGGTCCTGCTGGTGCTGCATGTTGACTTGCACCGGATGTGCCAGGTTGTTCTTCATCGTCTGAGGAGGACAGAGGCTGTACGACGCCAGTGAGCTCGGCATCCTCTTGAGCCTGGGACTGGGACTCCTCAGCGTCTGCTGCTGTGTCCCCATCATCACCTGTTTTTGGGAGACACAAACAATGTATGTCATGTTTCTGCAGGCATCAGTGGTTGACACACATGACAGTTGTGACTGTGCCTCTGGGTGCGGGCCTGTACATTGCATTGTCCTAAGTCGTCACAGTCAGGGGTTGATATTGGTGTGGCACATTGTCCTGCATTATTTGGGCATTTCTATGTATTTTCTGGGGTGTGAACATGGTCTGCATTGCTTGTGTTTGGTTGACAGCCAGACCTCCTTCCCACCCAGCCAGCCAGTCAGTTATCCCACCATGGAACGTGCTTGCGTTGCAGGGAGTGTAAGTTGTCTCTCAGGATGTCAGTCAGTGGTGTCCTGCTGTTTGTTGGTGCACAGTTGCCAGCAGGGCCTTGTGCTCCCCACAGCAGTAGCCAGTGTCAGCCATCTTGTGAGTCCTTCTCCACTCCCTGTGATGTGAGCATGGTTCAGGGTGGTGTTGATGGGCCAGTTGTGAGGCTGAGCAATGTCTGTGACTACGACTCCCATCATGCTATTGCCTCCACCCCCTTCCCAGCATGCACATGCTTCCTTCCTTTTGACTCTGCTTCCCTGTGGGGTGGGCTGGCTGTGCTGACAGGATGGCTGGGAGTGTTGTCCTGGCAGTTGTTTGGCTAAGAGTCCCAAGAGTGTCCCTGTGCTTCACACAACATAACCCAGGGTGGTGGTGCTTTGTGGGATCTTGTGTTAGGATGGGGGGCATTGCATTCTACCAGGTGGGTACTGTGGAGTTTGTGTTGGGGGGGGTGTGAGGGGAGGTGCTTGTGACTATGGTTAGTGCTGCAAGTCCTCCTTCCCACCCACCCAGCCAGCAAGATATCCCACCATGGACTGTGCTTGCATTGCAGGGAGTGGAAGTTGTCTCTCAGGATGTCAGTCAGTGGTGTCCTGCTGTTTGTTGGTGCACAGTTGGCAGCAGGGCCTTGTGCTCCCCACAGCAGTAGCCAGTGTCAGCCATCTTGTGAGTCCTTCTCCACTCCCTGTGATGTGCGCATGGTTCATGGTGGTGTTGATGGGACAGTTTTGGGGCGGGCAATATGTGTGACTGCGACTCCCATGATGCTATTGGCTACACTGACTTGGCCAGCATACACAGGATTACTTCCTTTGAGTGGTCTTCACTGTGTGTTGGTGTTGTTGTGGTGGCTACATGTGTGGATGTGTTTGTTAGTTCTATTTGTGCCACTGCCTAGCTGTAGTTGTGGTTGTGTTTGTACATGTGTTGGCACGGTTGGATGTGACTTTTTTGATGGCATGTGTTGTGTTTCTCTGACTGACATACACATTTTGGGATGATTCTGTTCTGGTTGCTGTGTGATTGCTATGAGTGCATGGTTTGACTCTCCCCTTGACAGTGATGTGTGTGTGTTTTGTGGCAGTATATTGTGTACATTTGTTGTGTACTCACCAGGCTCTGGGATGTCCTCTAGTCCATATATGCTCACTGGCGGTAGGATGGCCCGCACATTCTCCTCCCAGGGCCTGAGGTATATTGGCTTGGCAGGAGGGCCACTGCCGGTGTGTTGGCTGTTGATGTAGTCTTGCTTCAGCAGTTTCCGTACCCTCCTGCGCACGTCATACCACCTGTTCTGGATGTCGGTCTTTGTGCGCCGACATGGTGATTGGGCGTTCACCCTGTTGATGATCCTCTCCCACATCTTGGTTTTCTGCGACATGGGGGTCTGTTGGACCAATGTGCCAAACAGCTGTGGCTCTACCCTGAGGATCTCGTCTACCAGGACTTCCAATTCACAATCTAGGAACTTGTGATTCTTCTTGGGGGCATGGTGATGGGTGGTGATGGTGAGTGATGTGTGTGTTGGTGTGCAGGTGAGGGTGTGTGAGTGTGTGTTTTGCTGGGTGTATGTGAGGTAGGTATTTGTTGGTGTGCTGATGGTGTGTGGCTTGTGTGAGGGATGAGCTGTGGGTGTGTGGTTGCTTTCTCTTGGGTGCTGGCAGTGGAATGGCATTTGCAAAGGCTCATGGTAGTGATTTGTGTCCTTTATATAGGTGGAGTTGTGGGTGTGTCTTTGTTCTCTGTCCCCACCCCCCAGTATTTATTGGCTTGGTAATTGCTTGTTTGGCCTTTTTTGGGTGATTTTTCCTTTGTGCTGTTTGTGTATGTTGGAAACGTTCTTGTGACCGAGTCGGACCCTGCATTGGTCTCGTACGGTGTTTTCCGTTTCGTTCACGCTGTGTTTGTGCAGTTTTCTATGCTGCGTACGCGTCGGTCGCGGTGTATTGTGTTGCTTCGGCTCGGTTTTGTATGCGTGTCGGTCGTACGGCTTGTCCTCCGTCCGACTCGCTCGTGGTTTTCGCGCCTTGCATCGTACTTAGCGGTTTGGAGTTTGCGTGTACGTTTCGGTCGGATTTGTTCCGGGTGCGTGTCGGTCGGTTGGATTCGCGTGTTTTTCCGGCCGGATTGCTGTTTTCCGTGCGGCTCGGTCGGTCGGCTTGGTTTCATTACGTGTCGGTCAGATTTTTCGCGCCTTGCATCGTACTTGGCGTGTCGGGCGCCACGGGTGCGTGTCGGTCGGTATTTTTTCCGGATCCGAGTCGGTCGGTGCTTTTTCCGGCCCGAATCGGAATCGACCCCTTATTAATGTTTTAGATGTCCTGGCAATAAAAAACCTCCCATGTTGTTTTTCACTGCCACAAGGCTGGCTCTCCCTTAGGTTAACACTGTTTCACACTATTACTTTCTATAAATCCTAAATTCAGTTTGGGAATAGCTAGAAAAATTGTTCAAGGACTCATTTTAAAAGTAATTTCAAATCGAGCTTATTGTCAAGTCAGATTTAATATTATTAGTTTGGAAATTACACATTGAGAAAGTTATTTTCCTGCCGTAAACCAAAAAGATTTCCTGCCAGTGCCCAGCTGTCACCTGACGGCTTCTCTGTGGTGGGATGTGTATTGGTCCAAGACAATGTACAAAAACCTCTTGGTGTTATCTTCTATTGTTTGGATAGCACACTAATCACCCAAGAGGGTATCCAGGCACTTGAGCATGTGTGTAGGTGTGCGGTCCCTTAAGGTGCTAATACAAAGAGTCAGGTCTTCAGCTTCGTGCAGAACTGAAGCAGAGAGGAGGAGGCTCTGATATGATGAGGGAGGTTGTTCCATGTCTTGGGTGTGATGTAGAAGAATGAGCGACCTCCAGTTTTGCTCTTGCAGATGCGAGAAGTGTGTGTGAGTGAAAGTAAGGCAGAGTGTCAGGTGGTCATGGATGATTCTAATGTCATTTGTGGCGGCAATGAGTGCTGTTTAGGTGCTGTTGTTGTTTTGGAATCCTGATTGAGTGCTGTCTAGAAAATGGCAAAGTGGCAGTGGGTTGTGAGTTGCTTGTTGCTGGCCCTCTCAATCAAGTTGACTGGCTAGTGGAACAGGGAGATGGGGCGGAAGTTGCTCAGTTGATTCAGGTCGGCTGTTGGCTTCTTGAAGAGGACGTAGATTTCTGCAAGTTTCCATTCATCCAGGAAAGTGGCGGATGTGATAGAGGTGCTAATGATGTGGGACAGGGTGGTGTTGATTGGTGATGTTCCCAGGTTGTAGATGTGGTGGGGGCATGGGTCCGTTGTGGTCCCTGAGTGGATGGCCTGCATGGTTGCTGCTGTGCTGTTTCTAGTGAGGGTTTTCTGGGTTGAGTTGGTGTGCGAAGTTACTGTAAATGTTTGCAATTATGCTGAGGAAGAAGTTTGATAGAATGTTACAGAGTTGTTGGGAGGCAGTGATGTTAATGACACCGGCCGGGGGCGAGGTGAAATCATTGATTGAGAAGATAACATTGCAGCTGTTGAAGCTTCTTTCGATGCAGTACACTAGTGATTTTTCTTGGTGTCTCTTATTTGCTGCTTATAGTGTATGAGTGCAACCTTGTAGGTAATTTTGTCGGTGGTGTCAGTGATACCTCTCTATTTCCTTTCTAGCTGTTTATTGTGTTGTTTGGTGTCTCAGAGGTCTTCTGTGTACCAGCTGGCGTGCTTGTTTGGTCTATTATGTACTACAAGAATGATGCTGTTGGGTTCGAAGGGTGCGAGGTAGTCCGCGCAGCTCTTGAACCGGTTCTTGAAGATGTTGATGTCCTTGTCGAGGTGGTATGTGAGGCTAGGTTTATCCGTGCTGAGGGCACTGAGCCAGTCTGCTTCTGTGATTTTGCCCCAGGGTGGCTTAGAATGCTGAACTTGGTAGGGATGTTGACTTGGAAGTGGATAATGGAGTGGTCGGTCCATGGGAGAGGTGTGGGGGAGTTTTATTTGATGGTGTCGCTTGTGGTGAAGATGGGATCCAGTTTGTTGGGCAACAGGGGCTCCTCTCTTAACAGGAGGGCCTGGGGTCTGTGCCCAGCACCTTCCTGAGCTTCAAAGGATGACTACCTTGTCACTGGCAGATAAAGCACACACTTAGGCCTACCACACTTTTGTCTCTCTAGTCAGGTTGGTATCAAACCCAGTGGGAGGGGAGGAACTGCCCAGAGTTAGTTTAGATGGTGGACAAAGGCTTGCCCTCCACCCACAGTCTGGCACGTAGCATAAAATTGGACCCCACATATTGATCTCTCTTCAGAACACTCCTGGACCTGTGAAGAATCAGAAGTCGGACTGGGAAGACTGTTTGCCTTGAACCCAAGACCCTGGAAGTTACCCCAAGTGTCAGCTGTCTGACCTCCTGCTTAAGCTACAGTGACACAAGAAGCTTCCAGTGACCTGTCTCCCGGCAGCTGAACAGTTCCAACTGGATCTGCCTGCTGAACTCATTTGGAATGAGTTCTAACCCCCACGTGGTGCCCCTAAGGTTCTGTATCCTTGGCTGGTGTTAGAGTATACTAATTCTGTCCCCAAACAGCTAGAAGTGAAACTTGGAAACTGTTTTCCAATGTTCTGCCTGGAGAACCACCAGAGACTGGGATCACCATCAAAGCCATTGCTGTCGACGTCAAATTGCCCGTTGGCCTCAACTGGCTGGTTTACCCTTCTGAAGAAGATTCAACATCCAGAAATGTTTCGAAGTCTGAATGTAGAGGGCTTCATCATGATGGATGCTGAGCAGAATCTGATCAACATTGAAGCCTTCCTGGCCACAGACTTCAGAGTTCACCCGATCAGACTTTCCCACCTTCTTCGATGACCGCCCAGGTCCCCATTTCAGATCCAGCATGCAGCTTACCCCGGATGAGTCTTCAACATCCATTTTTTCTCCACAAAACTTTCTAAGTCAAAATGTAAACGTTTCACCGGGATGAATCTTCTCAGTGTATCCCTGTATCCGACCCAAATTCCATCGCATTCACCCATAACTTTTGACTTTTACCCGGTCTGATGCAACCAGATAGCCATGGTTGGCGCTTTGTGCTTTCTGGCACTATTTTTAATTCAAGTTAAAAAATTCATATATCTGTTTCTACTGATTGGATTTTTGTCATTTTGGTGTCATTTTATTTAATACTTGTTACTTTATTTCTCTAAATTGGGTTGAGATTTTTCTTGCGTTTTGTTTTCACTTCATTACTGTTTGAGTGCTCCATAAATACTTTACGCATTGCTTCTAAGTTAAGCCTGACTGTTCTGTGCCAAGTTATGAGGGGATTGAGCACAGGTCTATTTAGGAACGCTAGTGGTTTACCCTCACAGGCATTGCAATTATTATTTGAGTTTGGTTTTCATCCACTCAACTAATACTCCGATTTCTTACACCTCTCTATACCTAGACTATTGTTTCTGCTCAGGGAGCAGCTTTAACACCTCATTGAGGTCAAGCACTGGCTGGGCAGCTGCGGTAGAGCTAATGCAAATGAGACTCAAGAAGCTTCTAACTCCAACTTCATCATTGATTTAGGCTTTAAATAAATATTTAAAATAGTTATTGAACTATTTTTCTAGCTGGTCCCAACATAACAGTGTTAATATTATCATCTGTATACTAGTTTTCCTTATAGGAGAGCCAGAGTCTTTCACAGTGAAAATAGTGTTAGAAGCCATCTTACTGCAGGGACATGGTAACATAACATTTTTATATGGCCTGGTTTTAAATAACATGAACCCTACATTGAGGTTTATAATGCTTACATAAGGTTGAATTTTTAATGTTTAAAAGGAAGGGTTTTTCCTGACAAAAAGGGTTATTTTGAAACATCCAACTACAGGTGTTAGTTCAGAAGTCAGGCTACAATGGTAGGTCTGAAGCCATGTTTTCTTTGTCACCCTAATGTATAGCTCCACATGTACTGTAGCCCATGTTGATATTTAACTTAAATGTTTGATGTAACATGCTAAATGGCCCAGGGTATGCCCAGATGTAGATCCCTTGCTCACTGTGCCACTGGAACTAAGCTGTACCCGACTGAAAAGGCACAATCAGGCTGAACCTGGTCTTGGGTTGCTTGTGTTCTGCTTCAGAGAGTATTTGGCTTTGCAGTTCGGATAGGTCTATTTATATTGGCGCAGGACCAAAACAAATTTGCACTGGTATTGTGGGCAAAAGAAGAATGGGTTGGAATGCCACCCGAGCGATCGCCAGTGGTTAAACAAATCACATGCATTCCTCCCATCACCTTTTATGTGTTTGATTTCACTTTCCATGCAAAGGGAGTATTTCTTTACCATATACCATGGCCTTATAGGAAATGTAAGTATGTCAATTAGGAGTTATCCTATTTTAGTACATTTAATGGATCAGAGAACATGCACTGGGGCCTGGTTAGCAGTGTCAAAGTGCACAGAGTAAAATACCAACAGCATCAGCCTAAATAAATAGAGGGTAATCATGCTTTTAATTCATCATCTTCTTATTATAGTGGGCTCAATCTACACCCTTACCACGACAAAAATGTCCTTCTTTGCCCGCCTCCAAAGAGCGCAGCTGGATGCCAGTGATTGTGCGGAGCGACTGGAACATGACGAGTCATCCTGCCTTGGACCCTTCTTCTGCTCTGGATCCCCGACATAATTGTGATACACTCCTTCTACTTGATCTTATGTCAGACCATACGTTACTCCATCACTGGCATCTTCATCACCCAACGGCCAGAGATTATCAGTTTCTATCTTGCCCCATGACTCGGAATCATGTATTGACTACTTCCTAGCGAATGGCCATCTGTTGTCCCAGATCCTGGACTGCACAATTGGTGATAGCATAATCTCTGACCATGCTCCAATTTCACGGTCGCTGATTTACAACTACACTCTTCACTTGATCGCTCATGGCAGATGAATATCCAGTACTCTCTACAACTGCACAAAAAAGGAAACTGCAGGCACTCCTTCAGCAGTACTTTGCTCTGGACTAACATTAGGTTACCTCCCAACAAACCCTCTAGGACACAGGCAAAGTTTATATCTGGGGGGTCCTGATGAAGGTGCAGGCGGAGACCTGGTACAAGGCAGTCAGTTTGCAACAGCAACTGGAGAGGGAGGTTCAGGAGGGGCACGATTGATATACACGGCTTCCTACTACCACCCATTTGAATGCACCTACCCAGAAAAGGTACAACCTTATCATCATTTATTCACAAGTAGCACAAAAGGCACTTAGTCGACTTCTACAATGGCATTATGAACATGGCAAAAAGGCCAGCTGGCTCGTAGCCTGCAACTTTCACAGCAGCAAGCCCAAACTGCTTTACCTGCATTGGTAGGAGGTTCAGGCACTGTTCTAATGCATCCCAGAGATATAATTAAAACATTCCATTGGTACTATGCTCACTTGCATACCTCGGTGGCCACCCCTACTGCTGAGGTGGAAGATCTGTTTATGAACCACCTGCCCTTACCGGTCCTTCCAACGGCCCTTCGTGAGTGGCTCGATGGTGCCATTACAAACACTGAAATTGCAGATGCATTCAAAGGCATGGCCTCAGGCAAAGCGCCAGAGAAAGTGGGCTTCCTGATTGAGTTCTGCAAAATCACAGCAGAACACTCAATTCCTTTGTGAGGAAAATGTTCCGGGAAGAGTAGAATAAAGGTGGCCTTAATCCGTAATTCCTGCTTGCTTATATAACATTGCCAAAACCTGGCAAAGATCCCCTGCAATGTACAAGCTTCCAGCAGATCTCATTGCTCAATTGTGATGTGAAGATCTTTTCGAAGGTTAGGGCCAACAAGCTAAAAGTGGCACTCCCCTATCTGGACTTGGTTCCCGATCAATCATCTCAGAAGCATTTGCACACACTGCTTCATCTAATGTGGCTCTCCAGATCTGCGACCGATGAGAGAGTGGCTGTCTCCCTCAATGCAGATTTTTATTTTTGATAGAGTGGAGTGAGGCTACCTCTTTCACACCATGGACCACATAGGGAATGGGCAGACTTTCATCACAATGGTATCCTGGCTTTATGCTTCTCTATCAAACACTCTGGTCAGAAATCGGGTTCATTCATGCACCATATCATTTGCCTTGGAATGCTTTTCCATTTACTCTTCCTGCTGGCATTGGAGCCCATTGCCATCACAATCTGTCAATCTGATCAGATACAAGGCATTCCCACAGCATCTGGCCAACTATAATTAATGGTGTATGCAGATGATATTCTGCTTATGCTTTCTTCCCCTGAGCCTTCATTGTGAGCCTTGATGTTGGTCCTGGACAAATTCTTAACCTTTTCTGGGTACAAGGTTAATTGGACCAAGCACAAGGCCCTTGTAGAACAAGAGAGACTTCCTTATCCTCCCTACCCTTTGCTTAGAAATCCACTCAAATGAAGTACCTAGGCGTTTAGATTCACACCTCTGTTCATGCCATGGTTCAGGCCAACATGTCTCCACTACCTGAATAAATGCAGAGGATTCTGAGAATTGGAGCCCATTGCATCTATTGCTATGTGGCCGGGTACAAAACAATTAACATGGTGGTGGCTATGTATGTACTGGGCATGCTGCTGACCAAGGTACCACTTGCTCTTCTCCACCACACATATAGCCTGATTAAGTCCTACATATGGCTAGAGAGCAAGCCTCACTTGGCTATGCCTAAATTGTATGTGGACACTTAGGGGCTGATTCTGATCTGGGTCGGAAAACTCTCCGACCGAGCCGGATCCGGAGAGATTTCCGACCGAGCCGGACTCCTGCAGTCCGACTGAGCGAGTACGATGCGGCCGCATGCTGCTGGACTCGATTCGGTCGGACTCCCATTGAAGTCAATGGGAGCCGGTCGTACGACGCGTACATGGGCTCCCAGTGACTGAATGGGTACGTCGCAAACAAGTGCGCCCCCTACAGTGTGTATGCGTCAGTGCAACTCGCACCGTACATGCATGTTTAGGGGGGGTTCGACTCGTACGGCTACAGGTGAAGGGGGGTCCGGCACGGACCCCCCAAGTCCGGCTCCGGGAGCTTTTTCGAGCCGGACGCTCCGACTCGATCCGGCTGTCCGACGCGTCCATCGTACTCGCTCGGATTACGTCTCCATTGCGTGCTGCGATTCGTTTCCGTGCGAGTCGGTCGGAGCGGTTCGGATCCGGAAACGGTTCGGTCGGAACACACGCGTACATTCGCATCGTACTCGCTCGGTCGGACAGCTGTACGAGTCGGTCGGAAAAAACGCGTACGGCTCGTACTTTTTCTGGACGGATCCCGTTCGAAGAGCTTCCGACCGAGATCGGAATCGGCCCCTAAGTCTGGACTTCTGAACATTACTATGTACTATTATGCTGTACACCTTTTAAAACTCGCTTACTATTTTGTGCCCGATCTTGAAAAACTGGACTGGCTATTCCTTGAAACAGATCCTTGCAAAAGCACATCGGGTCTCCATTTGATATATCTTCAACGCCTCCCTCAGGGGCTTTGGATAACCCGGTGCTATTGCCCACATTCTCTATCTGGAAGAAAGCGCACCTCCTTCTGCACTCAGATTTATTCATCTTCAAGCACCACATTGGGATAATACAGGGCTGTTGTTTGACAGTTCTCCTTTCAGCTGGGCTTCCTGGAAGCAACATGGTATCCTGCAGTTAGTTGTCCCATGTTTTGACGGCAGGGCGGGTAAAAACATTTCAAGATCTTCAAGACCAATTTGATTTAAAAAGTATCCTCCTCCTTCAATACCACTAGTTGCAGAGCTGCATCAGGGCCATCATCCACTGTAGGAGGCATGGAATACAAGACTCCGCACTACACATGTATTTTCTAAAATGGGGAGTGTACAGGAAACTGATATAAGGACTTCATGACTCGTTGATTACCCAGCTGTACTCAAAACCAACCTCTTAGGCCCTGCTCAATTACTGGCATCCCCATTTGTCTGAGGGCTCGATGGGTAAGACTTGCTTCGCCCTTCTTGCTACATATGACAAGTACATTTTAGAATCCTGACTGAAATTCAGGTATTGAAAAGAATACATGACTGGCACTGGTTTCCAGACAAACTATTCTGTGCTATCATAATCCCCACTGATGTCTGTTGGGGATGCCCTGACCCTGAAGGTACCATTGCTTACATTCTTTTGCCATGCAATCTCATTCAACCATATTGGATGGCAGTCTGGGGCTCATTACTCTGATCCAGTGATCTTGCTCTCCACCCTTCTATAGTGCTGACTTTACTTCATGTCATCACACCAGACTCAGAATTGGATAATCACAAACTTCAATTGCTGGCAGCTGCTCTGGCAACATTGAAACTGTGCATAATTGGTGATGGAAATCGCCTGCACCACCAGTCCTGGAGGACTGGAGCACAGCGATGGAGATAATGGCTTCTCATGAACACCTAATTTATAAACTCAATAACCAACAGCACATCTTTGACTCCATCTGGAGCTTGTACCTGCCCCATCTGGACTGGGATATTTGATCTACTCCCTCCCATTGAATCTTATTCCCTTGTGAGCTCTGGTGTGTTCCCACAATGGAGTGGCCGTTTGGGATCTGAGACCTCAAACTGAGACTTTCTTCACAGCCTATTCTCTCTCCCTTCCTCTAAACCAGGATGTAATTGTACAAGGTGCTTTTATGTCACTGTTTGATTTAATTTGGCTGTACTGATTGTTGACAAGTGTTGATATGTCTTCAATGTACCTAGCCTGTGGGGCTGTTTTCTTTATTATTGCCCTACAGTATCCTGAGGCCAGTAATTTCAAGTTTTTATGGTGAATGGGCCTTGACTTATTATTTGTATAAGCACTGTATACTTAATAAAGAGCATCAATGGTGACCTACATAAGTAGCTAATTGGGTAATACATGTATCATGGTATTATATTAAGTTATAAATTGCAAAAGCATTTTATACTGCTTCTTGGAAAGTCACCAGCAATTTAGACTTCTCTGATCCTAGGTTCATCTCCTTTATTGCCAAACATGTTTACATCTAAAAAACTGGTGCTCTTTCTTTATGGATCATACATCGTGATTGGTATGTAGAGTTTACTGATGGTCCAACTATTTGTTATGGTCTTAAATATTTTCTTATGGTTACTCCTCAGTCTAAGTAATGTCAAACACTCCCAGGCTAGCATTAAACAGTTTTACCTCTTCATTGTCAACAATTAACAATCTACATTCAAGACTTTCCTGAAGACCAAACAGTTTAGAAAAATAAAACTTAATGTTAACCTCACTCTATTGTATTATATAACATCCAATGGCCATCAGATTAGTCCTTGGTCTCAACAAAATTTATTAGATCTCCCAGGCTAGGACCTCACTGTGTGTGGGCCGGTGAAGTATTGCTTTTAACCAAAAAATGTAGTGCTGTTGATAATGACTTGAACCAATCTGCTCCAGTCTTCCTCTCTAGCCTCGTGTCCCCATATAGACCCCCAACCGCATTTGCTGTTGTTCAGCAAAACTACTTTGGCTTGTGTGCTTCATTTTAAACCATGACACTGTGACTGTAAAGATTTCTGTACTTTAAGATACAAAGTGTGGAACACCCTCCCCAGGGATGTTCCCTGCATCCTGGTCCTTGAAAGAGTTGTGCTGGTTACCACTAAAGCAAAGAGTAATGTTTAAATCTCTCTGCATTGTTTTTAAAGCCCTCTATGGGACTGGACCAATCCCCAAAATGGCATGCCCCTGGCACGAGCCTACGCTCTTCCTCAGCAAAGTTGGCCAATGTGACAAGATTTAGAAAAAACAGACTAGTGGGATGAGTATTCATGATTGCAGCAGCTCTATTGTAGAATGAACTCCCAGCTACCCTGAGATTTTCTACTGATCTAATACACTTCATTAAAGGGCTTAAAACTTGGCTTTTTAATAAAATCTAGAGCACGGTTCAAGATTTTAACTTAGTACGATAATGTGGAACACTGGCAAACTGTATCTCACTTTCTTTCTTTTCACCCTTTAGTAATACAGCACCAGTGTACCTGTTAGGTGGCAGTGCGCTTTACAAGTAGCTTAAATAAATAAATAAAATAAATAAATAAGGAGATCCAGATGATTTATTTGTTGGTGTTTAAACATTCTCTGAAAATACTTCTTCTTGATAGGCGTTAATACTGTCTTTCTGGTTCCAGCTTTTTGTTTCTCTTCTTTGTTTAGTTTTTGTTCCTAGTGCCAAGATGCCCTGATGTATTTGTGCATAATACTATCACTACTTACAGTAATAAAAACAATGACAATAACAATAATATTAAAAATAATAATATTCAATCAAAAAGGATTTATATAGCGCTGCTTATCACCCATGAAGGTATCCAGGTGCTGGGGGTGGGGGAGCTGCTGCTATATATTGGTTAGTTGAACACCCAGGATTTTAGGCCTTTCCTGAAACTCTGCAGGGTGGGGGCTGTTCTGAGGTGGAGGAGGGGGGGCCGTTCCAGGTATTTGTGGTCTGGTAGGAGAAAACGCTGCACCCGCTCCTGCTTCTGTGGATGCAGGGTGTGTGGGTTAGGGAGAGGAAGGAGGAGCACAGATGTCTGGTGGATTGGTGGACGTTCACTCGATAGGTTCGCATTTTTAACTGGTACCATTTGCTGATGGGGAGCCAGTGTAGTGATTTGAGGTGAGGGGAGATGTGGGTCCTCCTCGGTAGGTCGAGCATAAGCCTGGCTGCTGAGTTCTGGGTGGTCTGGAGTCGATTTAGCAGTAGTGAGGTGATCATCACGTAGAGGGAATTGCCATAGCCCAGGTGGATGGTGATGAGGGCATGGGTGACTGTGCATCTGGTGCTGATGGGGAGCCACTTGAAGATTTTCCAGAGCATGCGGAGAGTGAGGAAGAAGGAAGACGAGACAGCTTTTATCTGCTTCTTCATGATGAGCTTGATGCAGAGGTTCCTTGCGTGACCTGTGGGAGTGGGTGGGGGGCCAAGTTCCGTTGGCCACGCAGAGTTGTCCCAAGGGGAGATGTAGCTCCCGAAGAGGAGTATCTCTGTTTTGTCAGTGTTGGGTTTGAGGCACCTGTTCTGCTGGTCATGCACCTGGGGAAGTTGTTTTGGGTGTTTGTGGGGTCTGATGATACAGAGAAAATGAGCTGGGTGTTTTCAGCGAATGGTATGATGTTCATACCATAGAATCTGACCACGGTGGCCAGAGGGGCCACTTATGTGTTGAACAGATTTGGGCTTAGAGAAGGCCCTTACGGAACGCTGCAGATGATATTCTTAGGGCCCGAGGTGTAGGGTGGAGGTGGACGCTCTGGGTTCTTCTGGTGAGGGAGGATGCGATCCAACTGCGGGCATTCCCTCAGAATAATAAAAATAACTATAAAAAAAATTAAATCAAACATTATGCAGAACTCCAACACTTGATACTTACATTAAAGCAGTGGAAAGTTCTTTACATTACAGTTTCTTGCGCTTCCAGTAACGGATCACTATAGCCACAAGGAAGACGGACATGGGCTAATGGGAATTGCGATACATTCTTAAATATCCATAAATTAACTACCCAGTGTACTGAATCTTCCATCATTACATAACTCAGAATGCCGCTGGCAGTCCGGGTGCAATTGCAAAACAAGCGCAAAGTCGCGAGTCTGCTCTATGAGCATCTTCCAGCGCACTTGTCGCACCCACTAACAAATGCTATAAAAGTTCTCATGATAAATGACAGCAACATTCACTATACGCCGGACCTGTGCCTTCATAGAAACAAACAAATTCTACTTCGCATCCACTGAAACTGCTCAGGGCATAGAATACGTTCTCTGCCAACATCCACAGTGATGTGAACCTCCTGGCCTTCAGTAAAAAGCCACAAATATACATTGTTTACCTTTTTAACGCCACCTCATTAGCTAGACAACACCGAGATGCAATTCCTTTAATGGGATTAAACAAAAGGACTCATTTTTCTTTCAGCCCATCGCTGGCTTTTGAGCATTTAAATAAATCTTGACATAACCTAACCCTCCTATATTCAACCACTGTAATAGTCCTAATTATAAATTGAGACCCTGGCAGTGTGTCTTTAGCAGAGTTTCATTGTTATTGTTCCAGGACCATTTATGTTAGTTGTGCAGTGGTCACGTGGGAAGGAAAGTAAGAACGAAGGAAAGAATACAAGAAACACATTTGTGTATCTAGACTCCAGTTCCTCTACTTAAAGAAAAATAGCAGCTAGTACCTTCATGATGAATGATTTGAAATTCTGTGTGGTACAAAGTTGGTCTAAGTTAATTATTTTAAGTGGAAGGAACTATCGGGATCGATGCTCAGAAGTAAAAGCAAGTGTCCACTACTCTACACGAAAACAAAAAACGTAACAAATCAGGGTGTGAAAAATGATGAAGCTCAACACTGCACATCTTCTCAATTTGTGTAGTTTAAAAATGAGTAAAACGCGGCCCTGTGCGACAGCAGCAAATATTGCCACTTTCATATAGAGAGTAAAAAGGAGAAGTATCGGGGCCTCATAAAAGCATCTTTGTGAAAATAGTGAAGGGGTCGTATGAAGAACGAGAAACATTTCTCAACTGGATTACAGAAGAGATTAAATCATTGCTTCATTTTGAAATTCTCCACTTTCATAGGTCCGGGAATCAATACCAGAGTTCAAAACGTGATGTTAGAGAGTTCGAGTTGTGCTTCCTGCTCTGCCTGGCTTCTGCAGAAGAAGACATCGTAGCATTGATGTCATTCAATATCAAGAACTACACAATAGTCTATTCAAAACACTTCTGCATACAATTGACATACTTTGAAAAGTACGCAAGCAAATATACTGAGAATGAGGTGGTGCAGAAATAGATATATAATTGACAAAACAATCTGATTTCAAAAAAGAAAGAGGACATCAATAGTGCATAGAAAACGCCCCCCCCCCTCGGCCCCCCTTTGGTCCTATCTTTGTCTTGCAGCAAATTAATAAGAAGGTACTTTTGGTGGTTGGCCCACCCTTCAATCAAGATTAACATTTTACTCTGCCGCCCTTCTGGCTTAAACTAAACAATCGCATACTTGGATCCATTTTATCACACTTTCCACCTCAACCTTCCACCTACCTCATGCCCTCCAGGCCTACCTCCCTCATCCCTCCCTCCCCTAAGCCATGGTGAGTGATGCGCCATCACACTCACGCCTGACATGCTTCAACACCCCTGAAAATCTTGCCACCCTGACCTTGTGCCTAGATCTAATGATATACCCCTGCCGCCCTAACCGCCAGAAAACTAAAAAGAGAGAGAGAAAACATAAAAAGGGAACATAATCAAAACATGCAAATAAATACTAAATCAAACCCCCACCCACAGATCCCAACACACCATAATAACCTAGAGCCTATTCAGCCAATGATGTATAGCAAGAAATCCTATCCCGAGCCCATAGTCCAGAAAACCAGTCCCCACACTTAATTTCTCATGTAGCAGGAAGTCATTCGACAGTTCTAGTCACTAGGCTCAGTCAGCCAGAACCCAGCCAAGACCTAATCACTCTGGATTCAACAGGGCTTCTTCGAGATTTGCTGTAGCAATTCCTGCGCCTTGGAAACATCGCAGAACACTTGGAATCGCCCCTTAACCAACACTTTCAGTTTAGATTGCTGAGCAATCTTCGCCTGGGCTCCCTGTGCCTTAAAAAGATGGATCATCTTTACAATCTTGTTAGAAATGGGGTTTCTGGTTGGCTAGGGCTTGCGCCTAAGCCATGCAGAAACCACCACTCTAGTCAGGGCAAGGGAGTTATACGCTGAAGATAACCCCTGCTCACCCCCTTGGTAGCTTGGCACGAGCAGTCAGGCTTATCCCAGAGGCAATGTGTAAAGCGTTTGCGCAACACACACACACAGCAGCCACACACTAGGCACACTACAAAAGCAACTCCACACAAGGTTATATAAAAAATAGCCTTTGTATTATCCAAAACACATTAAAATCATAATCACACAATATACACTGTGCCAACTGGCACCAGGTAGAAATTCACAGGGGATTACATACATGACCGGGCCAATCGGGCCACGGTCAGAACCATCAGAAAGCACAAGTAGTAACACAGCCAGTAACTACTGGTAAAATAATGAACTCAGCATTATCACAAGCAACATAAATGCATTATGTCTGCATCACATTAGGCATAAACATATTATGCAATAGCATTAGGCATAAACACATTATGCATAAATCACAATTAGGAGGGCACCGTAGTAACACTCCCCAGGTGCATACATCACCTTCAGCATAGACACATTAGGGCCTTGCGCCCTTCCAGTACACAAAAGCGACCCCCGGCCATCTGGCCTTCCTGGGGGCTCAAATGCCCTCTGTCCCAAAATGTCAGGGCGTCAACTTATGGGACCTTCCAAGAGGCCCTCTGGCTGCCTTGGCAGCGAAACCAATGAGTGTAATGCACTGGGGCGGGGGAGTGTATCTCACTCCTTCCTGGTTATAAAAATAAACATGCCCCCGTCGTTGCAGCTGCCCGCGCTCTCGCGGTGCAGCTGGGAAAACAAGCACTGCCACTACTGTGCCTCTCAAGTCCCACTCCCGGACTCAGGGAACCAAATTGCCCCCAATACTGTGAGAGTCTCCTTTACCGGGACTCTCCTGGTGCCACTCACGGCACCACCAATGTGCCGACTTCAGCCCCACTCACCAGGGCTGTTTGTAGATTCCTCAGGGATCTGCAGGACTTCGGCCGGGAGCCCGCGAGGCTCCGGTCCCCCTTTGTGACCGCTGGCCTCACTCTCCTCGCAGCAATACGCGGGGCTCCGGTCTTTCTCTGCACACCGGACTCGTTCTCCGCGGGGCTCTCTGCTTCCTGAGTAGAGCCCCGCCCACGATCAGGCCTCCCTCTGCCTGTCTTCCGGCACTCGCCACGCCCACAGTCAGGCAGAGGCGCATGGCTTCCGCTCTCGGCGATCTCAGCGGCTCCTCTCCCAGAAGTGCGGGGTAGGCTCCCGCTTCCAAATGGCACAAATGCGGGGTAGGCTCCTGCTTCACCATAAGGCACTCTGGATGCTCCGGCAGCCCAGCGCTGCAGAGCACACATGCTCCTCTCGTCCTGGAGCACAAGAAAAACAGTGCAGCGCTCACGAGGCGCTTGAATCCCAAAGTTCCAGGGCAAAGGCTGTGCCCAGGCAGGCCAGCTCATAGGGCCCTCCAGCACGGAGGCAGTCCCTCGTGGCGGTTCCTCCTGGGGCCCAGCAGGCACCAGAAGCCTCCCCAAACAGCACAAGGAAGCACACCTTTCATGGGGTCACAGCCCCAGTATATATACTGCATTTCTCTTTGTCTGCCCTGGCACAGGGCTTGGGGGAACCAGTCTCAACTGGTTTGGGGGGGTGTTGAAGCACTCTGTTTACCAGGCTTCCACCCTCCTTTGTCAGATGGGCTTGGGGGAACCAGCCAAAACTGGTTCAGGGGGGAATTGGAGCACTTTGTTTACCAGGCTCCTCTTCCCCTTTGTCAGGTGGGGGCTCGTCATCAGACACACCACAGGGGGGCGGAGCCAGCATTCACCCAGGCAGGCACAACCTATTCAGGGTCAGGAGACTACTCCTCCCACTACTCCAAATGCAGTTGCCTTATTCAGCCTAGCGCTGACTCACCCTGCCCCTCCTGGAGCCACACACACCTCACCAGCCCCTGTCACTCAAAAGCCAGACATGCAATTCACATCAGGCAGGCAGACACAGACAAATAGTAATAATAAATCTGCGCACACCATTGCGCAGCATTTATTATTACTATTCCAAACATACCAAACTTGACCACGCTGCTCCTCTCATATCAGGAATTACCACTGAAACACTTATCAGGGAATCCCCAATGCGTTCCTATGGCAGGGCAGCCCCACAGCAGTGAGAAACCAAAATGGCTGTTTGTCACTACCAGGACATGTCACACACTTAACGTACATGTCCTACCTTTCACCTACAATGCACCCTGCCCATAGGGCTAGCTAGGGCCTACCTTAGGGGTGACTGACATGCAGTAAAAGGGGGGTCACAGACATGGCACACACTTTAGGTGCCACATCACAGCAGCAGTAACACTGCGTGCACAGGCCCTACAATGGCAGAGGCCTGAGACAGGTTTGAAAGGCTACTTTGGTGGGTGGCGCAAGCAGCGCTGCAAGCCCACCAGTAGCATTTAATTTACTGACCCCTGGTATATGAGATACCACATTACTGGGGACTGACAGGTAAATTAAATACGCCAAACAGGTGTAGACCAATCTTACCATGTTTACCACAGAGAGCACACGCACTTTACACTGTACAGCAGTGCTAAAGTGCCCAGAGTACTAAAACCACCAACACCAGGTCAGAAAAAAGACTAGGAGGAAGGCAAAAAGTTCAGGGATGACCCTGCAAAAAGGCCAAGTCCAACAAATCTCTTTCCTCCTCTTGGCCGCGGAGGCTGACATGTCTGAAAAGATGCAACAGAGCGGGATCTCTGGAGTAGTAAACTGCCTCTGCTTAATTGCGTTAGAGAGAACTTGTTCTTTCACCCAGTAATCTCCAAAATTCACGAGAACTGTAAAAGGGAATTTCTGATTTGGAGGCTGATGCGCTGGTACACGATGAGCTCTTGTGAGCGTGAGGTCACCAGAATACTCAGGAAAAACATGCATTTTAATAAAAGCGTTCACCCGCTGGAGAGTGTGTTGTCCATCCAGCCCTTCCGGAATACCAATAATGCGTAAATTACAGTGCCAGGAGTGATTTTCCAATTCCTCCAGTTTGTCTTCAATTGAAGCCTTCTGTTTCTGAAAAATAGCAGCCTTTTCCTGCAGAGTTGAAACCTGATCTTCTAACTGTGATATCCTAACTTCTGCCTCTTTTAACCTCTCTGGGATCTGAGCAACAGTTTCCTCAATCTTTAAAAGACATGTATGGAGCACTGCAATTTCTGTAGTTTGAGAGACTTTCAAGTCCCTAATCTCCTCCAGGATAAGATTTAACATAGTCTTCGCATCCCATTGCATAATTGACAGAGGATTCCCCTGAGATGCCTCATCACCAATTAAATCTGAGTCCCCCTGCACCATATTGCTTACTGAGTCCTTCTGCTCAGTATGTGCTGAACTCTGAGGTGCTGCTAACTGGGTTGACAGTGAAAATAATTGAACTACCTCTGGATTGTCCGTTGTCAGGGACGAGAAGGGTAATTGCGCGAACTACGATCTCTCAGACTGGGCGATTCCCAGGGGAGCGGCTAAACCCATGCCCGACTTGACCTTTGTAAAGAGGGGATATTCCAAAACTTCTCTTGGTTTCAGTAGAGCAGTGTCTTGTTCCCAGTAGACCTACACTAAGCTTTGCTCTGCGAGCTGGTTGAGAGAGGTTGCACCAATTACCGGACTGTTAGGGCTCTGGATAGGAGTCAAAGTGGTATCCTCAAGAGTCCCTTCCAGGTGTTGCTGGCCCAATAAAGTGTTTATACCCTCTTCGTGCTCCTCATCATTACTTGGGAGGGTATAGTTTTTGGGAGCGGAGGCAATACGATTAGCTCGAGCTGTAGCCTGTCCTACTCTCTTTTTGATCCGTTGGGCCAGGACAGATGCAACAAGATGTGTCATAGTTAAAGTGCCAGAGACCTTAGAATGACTTTGCCTTGTTACACCGGGCACTTAGTCCTTAATATTGCCTCCCCCTCCTTGCTTATCCACTGTTATCCGCTGTTAAGCAATATATTACCAGTGTACCTAACAGTCTCCCGTAAGCCTCTTCTGCTGTGACTCAACCCAGTGACCCCCTGCTGCCAAACCCTGTACACAGAAAAAATAACGGAGTACGTGCACTTAACCCCGGAGAGAAACCTGGAGGTCACAATACAGCAAGGAGGAACTCAGTTCTTGATCTCAAGAGCATGAAATGAGGATCGTATCCAGTGAGACAGTAGCGACCTTAATTCAATCCTTTTTCCCTTTCCCTTTATAAATCATCAGCCAGGGAGGAGGGGCACCACAGCTCCCTCGCGCCCTTCAAAAATGCCATAAGAATGCCGCGAAAGAACGAAGAAAAAGGAGAGGGGCCCCTTATAGCTCTCAGTGTAAAGCCTCAGAAATGCCGGCGAGCCGCCTGCAAGCCGCCCGGTTCCGTGGGCAGCCCTCGTGTCTTAACTTCTCCACTTTTATAGGTCGGGAAACCAATACATGAGATAAAAACGTGATGTTAGAGAGTCCTAGTCCTGCTTCCAGCTCTGCCTGGCTGCTGCATAAGAAGACATCGTAGCATTGATGTCATTCAATATCAAGAACTACACAATAGTCTATTCAAAACACTTCTGCATACAATTGACATACTTTGAAAAGTACGCAAGCAAATATACTGAGAATGAGGTGGTGCAGAAATAGATATATAATTGACAAAACAATCTGATTTCAAAAAAGATAGAGGACATCAATAGTGCATAAAAAACAAAAAGACTGAATCCCAGCATGTTTTCTATTTAAATATAGTACAACAATATCCATTCATACTTTTTGCTCTACTGTAGAGCTCAAGTTCAGCCTTCTCCTACAAATATTTTCATGTCAATACTGTGTCCTCTATTTCCATATAATATGATCAAATGCTGAGCAATTTTAGAGACCGCATAAAATAAAGGTGCTGCTATATCATTGTATGAATCACAGCATACTTCATTCAAACTGCGTCTGTCTGCTACCTTTCCAACAATATTGCAATCCAATTTTAAAAAACGAAGTCAGAAGTCAAAAATACCCAAACACAAAGATACCAGGTATAAAATAACCTCATATTTGACATTGATTACATGGTAATCACTGTTCGTGGGTGACAGAGACTCTAGGCACAATTACTGGCCGACAGAGGTTGGAGCTAAGCAGGCTTTTCCCGGTCAAAGATTTTACCTCCTGGCTTTGTCTCTGAAATGGAAGTCAAACTCCTCCTGTGGGACAAAATTTCTGGCTGTATCCCAGTAGAGTTTCACAAGTCTGCAAACCGTTAGACGATGCACAGCTGCACCACTGAAGCTGTTGGTTTGGAAGGTAAAAAGCTCACAGAAAGAAAGGTCAGATTTTGCACCCAAGGAAGTCTTCTCGCCAGGCAGACAATCTTGGTGCTTTCGCCTGGTCAAGTTTTCTGCCTTCAGTCTTAGTCTTTTATTTGGAGCTCGAATTCCACTAGCAAGACAAGACAGCTGGCTGTATCTGGGATGGTCACATTGAAGTCACATAGGCTTGCCGCAAAAGTCTGCTGAAATGGATTTTCAGGCCGTTAAATGCTCTCAGCAAGACCAACCCGATTTTCATGCTAAGCGAGGTTGTGCCCTCGACAGATTGACCTGGGTGGGTAGTCCCACTCCTCCAGAAGTCTGGAACTTCACATTTTTCTGAGACATCAGAATAAGTCCTTCTGGACACCATTAATGCTACTAGGATCTCAGGGACGACACTTATGGGACAGGACTCACTTCAGCAGGGTCTAGTCCTCTTCGTGATGCAACTGGTCACTTCTGGAGAAAAAAAGGCTTCTTGCAAGTTGTTGGGTCCCTGTAGCCTCCTACCGTTTTCCTGTTCTTCCTAATCTGACATCAAAGCACTGTACCACCACCTGAGGACATTGGTGAACTGCAAACTGAAGGAGAGGACATTGACTCAACAGTCCAAACACCAATATCAGCCGCAGTAACAACACACCCACAGTCACCTCAACCATAACAGCATCACCTGCAACCTTACCTTCAGTCTCTCAAGCCACATATCCTCCAGTGAAGCTAACCCACCAACAGCAGTTTTCAGCTAGAAGACCCATAACAACTATTAGGGAACAGGTGCCAGGGACTTCAGGTGCACAAGGTGAAATACTAAGTGCCTCACTATTTATGTTACTAGAGTGCTCAATGCTAATCTCCAGCAGAGAGACATGAGGTCTACTCAGCTCACATGTAGAAGTTGTTTTATTTGAACACTGACACAATCGGTCACTGAAATGCAAGAGACAGTAACGTAGATCTAGTGAAATGGTTAAAGCTATCACTGCTCTATGTGCAGCAGTATATGAAGAATTTGCAGCGGACAGATTTCAACAACAACATATGGTATCATTAGTCTATTATCACAATATGTGTAGAATAAGGTAATGTGTTTCTGGCAAGAGTCATGTGGATATGCCTATGTTTTCCTAGGTTTTCAAGGATGCAACACATTCACCAATTTATCAAGGGTTTTGTTATACATGGTCTAGTGTTTCTAGAACACTATGCCTCGTTCTTGTCACTACATTCTAAGTTCTTGACTTGAGAGGCGTTCGGTTCCAAGTCAGTTATTGTGCTGGCTTGGAGGCGTCCGCTCTCTCTCCTCATCGCTCTCAATAAATACTTGTTTCCACCACTTACCGGCGTCTGTGTGGTCTCCATCTTCAACAATTTGGCGACGATCGGTCAACGGACTCCACGCGCATTGGGAGAACCCTCGGCAGTGTTGGCGATTTCGGTGGATACCCCAAGAAGCGATGCGCATATATTGAGCAGC
Organism: Calotriton arnoldi; assembly: GCA_963921515.1. Lineage (NCBI taxonomy): Eukaryota > Metazoa > Chordata > Amphibia > Caudata > Salamandridae > Calotriton > Calotriton arnoldi. Next base: position 64,459 of record CAWUFW010001308.1, read on the forward strand.
CTGGAGCACACAGGAGCGCATAGTGAGCACACGGGAGAGCATCAAAGAGAGCGGAGGGGGCAGAATTTGCCCAAGAGCTGTCATTCCCCAGCGGAATACACGGTGAAGAGTCACATTCAGGCCCAGCATTGCTGTAAACGGAAACTGAAGGAGGGTCGCCTAGCAACGCGATTCTTGCCTACGTCACCCCAGCGGTGGAGAGTGTTTTGACGGACGAGGGCTTCTTGGAACGGCAGGAGCGTCAGCTGACCACGCTAACGCGAGAAGATCCTCTGCCCACGTCACACGTTGACAGCACGTCGGCGGCCATTTTGAATTTCACCACAGCCAGTCGTCTCCATAGCAACAACAGCACCGAGTCCGGGGAATCACCGCAGCGAGCGCAAAACAGCACAGAAACAGGTGTTTGGAGTAAGCAGTCTTCATGGTGGCTGAGCGGTAAGCGGTAAGCGGATGGAAGCTATAATCATCACAGCAGCAGGGGCTTAAAGAAGTTAGCCTCTTTTTGTTTGAGCTTTCATTCTGGGAAGACTATTTTTATTCTTACCACGTTGTCTGTCAGCAAGCTAGGACAGGCTACAGTCAAGTGGACTTTATGCCAAATCACATAATACCTTACATTACCACAAGCAATAACCCTCATTACGACTTCATCGACGATATGCACGTCTGCTGCATATTACCTGGGTGATATCTATTCTTCACACTCTCCAGTGGAACTTCAAGTGGGTATAATATCTTGGGTTTTGATAGGTGACATTTACAATCAGTTGCTACTTGGGGAGTTTCTAGGGGTTCTCATAGTCTTACACATTAACATGGCGGCATCTCAAATTACAGTAGCTTTACCACCTACATTTCTAGCGCAACCTGGTACTCCTGATATTGCTTGGGAAGATTGGTACCCTATGTTTCAAAATTATTTAGAAGCTTTAGATGGGCAGGAGTTTCCGGCCAAAAGGAAGAAAGCGATTCTGTTGAGTATCTTAGGGAAGGAAGGCCAAAGGGTATTTAAATTCCTCCCTCAAGCACTCCAAGCTAATGGTCAACCAGTACCCGACGAATATCAAGAAGCAGTGTGTAGACTTGAATCTAGATATACTAAGGAGGAGAACCTAGTTCTCAATAGGTACAAGTTCTACACTCAACATCAAAGGATGGGGGAGTCCATAGATGATTTTGTGTAAAGGTTGCGCGAAATGTCTGTAAAATGTAATTTTGGCGCCATGAATGAGGAATTAATAAGGGACCAATTGATAGTCCAATGTAGTAACAAGAAAATACAAGAACGTTTGTGGGCAGCTAAAAACCCCAATCTAAAAGTTGCTATTGATTTGGCGAAAGTCATAGAGCAGTCTGAGGGATGCATGAAGGAGCTTGAAAAAGGAATTACAGTACTGAAATAAAAGAGGTTTCTGTCCACGAACGAAAGGATGAAGAGGACTATGGCATTTCTGTTGTGAAGAACAAAGGGAAGTTCTTCAAGAAGGGGTCTACTGCGAGGGTAGGGGTGAACCAAAGGAGTGTCAGCGGTAGAATGTGCAATAGATGTGGGAGTAATTTACATAACTCGGATTCTAAGTTTTGTTTTGCTTCCAGTCAAGAGTGTCTTAAATGTGGGAAAGTGGGGCATTATGCACGAATGTGTAGAAGCAAAAATACCCAGAGTTTTGCCAGTGTTCAAGTGGTGAGCGATACCATGAATAATATGGATAAAGATAAGATTTTAGTCATTGTTTCTCAAGAAGAGAGGTCTGACGAAGATAAAAGAATGAACAGACCCAAAGCAAGTTTTATAATCGATGGGCGGGAAGTAATGTTGATGGTGGATACTGGGTCTAAATACACCATTCTTCCCAAATGCTTAGTGAGTGAAACCTGGGGTCATAAAAGCCTATTACCTAAAGATATCTCTCCAGGGGGTTACCAAGGAGAGACTATTGATATTTTAGGATATTTTGAGGGTAATATAAGTTTTTCGCAGCGGTCCATCCATGGTAAAGTGTATGTTGCTGACCATGGTCCACCCATTTTAGGATGGGTGCACCAATATGACTTACATATTATTGTTAACCCACGAGCACCTATGCAAGTAATGGTGGTGCAAGATGAAAGTTTGGACGATATTTTGGGGGAGGCTCATGCGGTGTTTAGGGATGAATTGGGTCTACTTAAAGGGTATGTCCACCAAATTGTCCTCAAAAAAGGCGCAATTCCAGTCCAACATAAAGTCAGACGGATTCCCATTTTGGTGAGAGAGGAGGTTAAGAGCCTCATTAAGACATGCTTTCTTCTGGTGTCATTGAAGTAGTAGAAGCATCTCCCTGGATTTTGCCAGTAGTCGTCACGAAGAAGGCCGTTGGGAAATTGAGATTCTGTGTGGACTTGCGCACCTTGAATCAGTCAGTGGTAGCAGATTTGTTTCCTCTTCCCAATATCACTGAGCTCGTTACCACACTCAAGGGGGCAAAATTTTTCTCAAAACTCGACCTACGCAGCGCGTACCACCAGATCAAACTCCATGAGGATTCAAAGCAGATGACGGCATTCATAACTCCTGAAGGTACTTTTCAGTTCACACGTCTACCTTTCGGGTTGAACTCAGCCGCAAGTGTTTTCCAACGTTTGGTGTCAGACCTTTTTAAGGGGATTTGTAATACTATCTATTTTCAAGACGACATTTTGGTCTACGGCCAGACAGTTGAAGAACATAATACAATTTTGAAGGTGGTACTCAACACTCTTAACAAGGCAGGTCTAACTCTGCGGAAGGACAAATGCAAATTTATGGTAGAACAAGTAGAATATTTGGGGTACACAATCAGCGCAGAGGGCATCCGTCCCAAAGAGGATTTGTGTAAAGCTATAAGATCTGCTCCTTCTCGAGTGGATAAAGACCAACTTTGTTCTTTTATGGGTTTAATAGAGTACTACTCTAAGTTTGTAAAAAACTTTTCTGATAAGACAGCATGCTTACGTGCAATGCTCAAAAGAGGTGTTAGTTTTGAGTGGAAGGATGTGCATCGTGAATGTTTTGAAAACATAAAGAGTGAAATTTGCAATGCAAATGTTCTAACCCCCTTTGATGTTCACTCCAACTCCATCCTTACAGTTGATGCTAGCTCCACAGGGCTGGGGGCAATACTTTCTCAGAGTAAGGCTGGGGTGGAAAGAACAGTAGCTTTCGCTTCAAGGACTTTGACTGACTCAGAGAAGAACTACTCGGTAATAGAAAGGGAGGCGTTAGCTGCCTCATGGGCAGTTGAGTACTTCAGGACCTACTTATGGGGAACGAGATTTACGCTAAAGACAGATCATAAACCTCTAGTAAAGGTTTTATCCCCTGGAGGGACTGGTAAAGGTTTGGCAAGGTTGGTCAAGTTGGCAGCCAAACTCCAGAGCTTTCAGTACCAGGTTGAGTACATTCAGGGCTGGAGGAACATACAGGCTGATTGTCTCTCCAGGTTGTCTGTCGACTGACGTACCACAACGGGCATGACACCTATTTTAGAGGATGATATTGCTGTCGCCTCAGTGCAGGATGTAGTTGTGGTCGGGGAAGGAACCTTTAGTGCCAAGGATTGGGAACATGAGATGCAAAAAGACCACACGTTAATGGAAGTGGCTAAGTTAGTTAAATCAGGGGCCCGGAGAGAGAGTTGTCTTCCAGTTTCAGTGCGTCCTTACGCCAAAATCTTGGATGAACTGTCCTTGTGTGGGGAGTATGTTCTGGTCAAAGGTGAAATTTTTATTCCGCCTTTCGGTATTAGGGAAACGTTGCTCGGGTTGGCACATGAAGGACACCTGGGACAGACACTTACGCAGCGTCGTTTGAAGAATCATTTTTGGTGGCCAGGGATAGATTCTCAAGTTGTGGAGTGGGTGGAGAAATGACATGAGGTCTACTCAGCTCATATGTAGAAGTTGTTTTATTTGAACACTGACACAATCGGTCACTGAAATGCAAGAGACAGTAACGTAGATCTAGTGAAATGGTTAAAGCTATCACTGCTCTATGTGCAGCTGTATATGAAGAATTTGCAGCGGACAGATTTCAACAACAACATATGGTATCATTAGTCTATTATCACAATATGTGTAGAATAAGGTAATGTGTTTCTGGCAATTTCAATGTGAGCGCGCAACGAAATTCGTTTTATTTATTTAAATGTTTACTTACCTGTATTCGGCCGTAATCCGTGGTTTACTACCCCCCACCCTGCCCCTCCCCCGCCCCACGTCACCGCCCGGCCAGCACTCCTACCACGGACTGCTACTGAACATGCCTCTCATTGGAATTCAGGTGCGATTTTCAAGAATGTAATTCACTTTTTCCGCTATAGACTGGACTAGCCTGGAATCGTTTGTTCTAACACTCAGATTCCTGCAAATCAGATTGAGAATTTTACAGAGTGCAGCTTAATAATCCTTATATTTAACACATACATGCCCAAGAAAGTAAGTGGAGAAAAGACTTGTCTCCTTGTACTAGGGTACTGGGTTTAGAATGATAAAATGTGTTACACTTGCCACAGTCTTTTCGCTGCCACTCTCAAAGTCAGAGGCATTGAAACCATTTTTAAGGGTTGAATTGTCAACTATACATTGAGCGAAATGAAGCAGATATACTGTAAAACATAAACTATTACGATATTTAAAAGTGAGGTACTAAGAAAAAGGTTGGCGTAGGTTAACGCTATTGAGCAGCATTTGATAGTGGTGTACTGATTGTATATTTTGGGCAGGAACAACTCAAAATTGTGCCAGAGACCTATTGGGAGTGTACTGTGGTTTACAAAAATCAAAGTAAGTCTAGAATTAGGATAATTAGCATTAGCCTACGTCAGCTGACCCGCCAGCGCCTTCCTAAAAACTAGGTGTGATAACTGCTCGTATAGCAGAGACATTAGCCTGGGTGTGGGGTTGTGGTGTTTTTCCCCCTGGAATGTAGGACAACTGGGATGGGCCCAAGAACCTCAATAGCTTGAAGAGGCCCAAGGTGATGCCTGTCCTTTCACAGGCAGATGTAAAGTGAGACCTATAGGAAGGCAAGCCTTTGTGTATGTGTCGGCTATGGGGCAAACTCCAGGACTCTGCATTTGTTCAGCGACTTTCTAGTTTACTCCCTTTGATATTAGGACAATGACAAACAGATTTAATTACTGGCTCAATGAAATCATCAATGAGCTCTTACCTCCAGCTATTGTTATCTGGAAGAACTGAAGTTGATCTGCCCCTTGGTTTTCTCCCTCACAAGAATGTCTTGTGCTGTAGAAAATTAGAGGGGTGACTGGAGGGCCACGTACGCTCAAGCAGATAAAACCCTCTATAAATTAGCCTTAAAAATACCATAAAGCTATCATAGAAGCAAAGAGGCTGTGCTTTGTTGCAAAGATTGATGCAGCAAAGAATGACTTCTGTGTAATCTTTCAAATCTCAAAAGATTTTCTGCAGCCTACTGGCTGTTCTCCCAATCTTGATTCATGGCAGGAACTCTGTGATAATCTGGCCGACTTTTTTTTAGCATAGATCACCACTATCTCTTCTGGTTTCACTTCTTCTGTTAAACCAATGGTGATGCCTGCCATGATTCAATGGAACAGTCCTTTAGCAGCCTCTATCACAGAGTTTAGTACCATCACATTGGAGAAGTCTAAACAGGCAAATATGCAAAGTATATCTCTATCGCCTTTAGAGCTTTGCCCCACACAGGTGTCAAAGAAGGGTATTGAGATGCGCTGGATAATTGGAAGTTAGCCTTGGTTAAGCTTTTGCTTAAGAAATCCAATAATGACCAAAAGGTCCTGTCTAACTAACGGACCATTTCTTTACTTCCAGCACTGGTAAAAATATTACTAAAACTGGTTAATGCCCACCTGGTAAATTTTCTAGTATCACATAACCTTCTTCACTGTTTTCAAGCTGTGGAAAATAATGCTGTACTAATACTTTTAGATATGTCAATGACCTTTAACACGATTTGTCATAATATTCTCCTTCAACAACTGGCAGAGCTAGAGATTCGTCATCATGCTTTGGCCTGGCTGGCCCTGCGAGGCCCTGTTCCCAAACCCTGGCAGCGCATGGCCTTTGGCTGTGCACAGCATGGGGTTGGCCTCTGGGCAGACCCTACATTCAAATCCTGGCAAGTGGCGAACACCCAATAGGCAGCCAACCCCCAATGTGCACCTCCCTTTCCAGGAGTATTCACACGCACATTTTTATTCTCATTCAAAATGACATGGATTCTGTATGTTCCATTGATGTCCCAGCAGCACTGGTGTTTTAATGTTATGACATTAATATGGATATGTTTACCACCATCTTGTTGATAAAAGGGAATAGACAATGATAATTATTTATATCCTATTCATTTTTACAAAGCCATCATGCTTCATTTGTTTATGTCTGCCTCTTTTTACAGGGTAATAGAAAAGAACTACTTTAACTGCAGCTGTGATATTCGTTGGATACAGATTGGACAGGAAAAGGATGAAGCTCATTTGGACAGCCAAGATCTTACATGCATGACCCTAGAAGGTCACACTATTCCATTGCAGGAGATGGACATTGTGCAATGCGGTAAGGAATTCTGATTGCATTTGTGTCTTTTCCCAGAGAAAGAAATTAAAACAGCATTAGTGTCTTAGTTTGATTAAACATCTTTTTATCTTGTGACTTCCTTTTCTGTTTAGTTCTTCTGTGCTGAAACCAATGAGCTCTCTCCTACATATTGTTTTAAAAGCCCTATACCATAAGTAGTTCTGTGCAAGATTATACAGTGGAATATGTTGAACTAGATGAATTTCTATTTTGCTTTAGTTGAATCTTAATCTAGATGTATCCCTTTAAAAAAAATATTATAGAGCAAGTAAGTCAATGGGTGCATACACCTATGTCTGTCTATGAAAGAAAGATCCAATTTTTTCACATCTATGACCCATATTGCCTAACATACCTATTGTGAATATGTTGCTTTGCAGATCAACCAGATGTGCTTTATTCAATTCTGAAGTAAGGCCCCATTCAATGGCTAATATGCCAACAACTGCATGTTGGAAATAATTTCAATTCAGAATACTTGAAAAGCCTTTGAAGATTTGTTGCAGGACAATACATTTTAGGATATGGAACTGGTCAAAATATGCAGAACCAGCAGCTTCAAAAAGGATATGTATAACCAGAGGGAGGAGCAGAGGTTTCCTCTGCAAAGAGTCTCTGTGCTATCTATTGACTCACTAAACAACCGTGGCCTTGATCGTCCTTGACCTCATTGCGGTGTTCGACATGGTCTCCCACCACACCCTCATCGACAGACTCCACAATGTCAGCATACAGCACAATGCCCTCAAGTGGATCTCTTCTTCCCTCTCAGGATGCACATAGAGCATCGGACTGTCTCCCTTCACACCAAAGAACATCCTTTGCGGCATATCCCAAGGATCATCCCTCAGCCCCACCCTGATCAGCATCTACATGATCCCTCTCACAGACATCATCAGATCCCACGGGCTCAACATAATCTTCTACACTGATGACACTCAACTAATCCTCTCAATCACCGAGGACCCCACCAACGCCATAATCAACTTCTGCAACACCATGACCAACGTTGCAAAATGAATAAGAGACATCTGCCTCGAACTCAACTCTGACAAAAAAGAGTTCTGATCTTCTGGAACAATACCTCCATATGGGACCCCAGCTGGTAGCTGGCAGAACTCGGACCTACTCCCACACCAACAGACGATGCGTGCCACTTCGGCATCATACTCAGCAACCAACTCACTGTGAAATGACAAGTCAATGCAGTCACCGCCTCCTGCTTCCACACCCTCCGCATGCTCCTAAGACTCTTCAAATGGATCCCCATCAACACCATAAAACCGTCACTCTGGCCCTCGTCACCAGCCACCTCGACCACCGCACCACTCTCTAAACTGGAATCTTCACCCAGCTCCTCAAAAAACTTCAGACCATACAGAACACCACAGCCAGACTCATCTTGGACCTCCTCAAATGGACATGCATCACCCGGATCACTGACATAATATCGTCAGTCAAAATACCGAGGTACCAGAATATCGTCGCCAAAATATCGATGGTCAAAATATCGACTTCCTATCTCCCTAAAGGTAAGTACCAAAATATCGAAACCAAAATATCGTTGTTAAAAATATAGTTTTTTTTAATGACTTAAAAATAATATAACATAAATTAAATTATAAATATAATTAAATAAAACATAGTTAGAAATAATAAATATAATGTAAAGAAATATTAAACATGCATAATTATTTTTTTATATATATATATATATATATATTTATATTAACTTAATAATATTAATAAATAATTATTAAATTTAATTATAAAATGCTAAAACATAATTTAAATTATAATTACATATATATGTAAATAAACCTGTAATATAAATATAAAAATTAATTTTCTATATAATAAATTAAATTATTAAAATTATTATTATTTTTTAAATAATATTTCACACAACATTAATTATAACAGTAGGGAAAACATTGCATAGCGTAGTGGATAAAATTACTATTCCCACTCCAACAAGTGTAACAGTAGTGAAAGCATTGGATAGCAGGAAGGTAAAAATTACTATTCCCACTCCAGTGAGTGCAACAGTAGGGAAAGTGTTGGATAGCGGGAGGGTAAAAATTACTATTACCACTCCAACGAGTGTAACAGTAGGGAAAGTGTTGGATAGCGGGTGGGTAAAAATTACTATTCCCACTCCAGCGAGTGCCACAGTAGGGAAAGTGTTGGATAGCGGGTGGGTAAAAATTACTATTCCCACTCCAGAGAGTGCAACAGAAGGGATTGTGTTGGATAGCGAATGGGAATAATGTACTCTTGCCACACCACCAAGTGTAACAGTGGGGAAAGCGTTGGATAGCGGGAGTGTAAAAATTACTATTCCCACTCCAGTGAGTGCAACAGTAGGGAAAGTGTTGGATAGCGTGTGGGAATAATTTACTATTCCCACTCCAGTGAGTGCAACAGTAGGGAAAGTGTTGGATAGCGGGAAGGTAAAAATTACTATTCCCATCTAGTGAGTGCAACAGTAGGGAAAGTGTTGGATAGCGGGAGGGTAAAAATTACTATTCCCACTCCAACGTGTGTAACAGTAGGGAAAGTGTTAGATAGCGGGTGGGTAAAAATTACTATTCCCACTCCAGAGAGTGCAACAGTAGGGAAAGTGTTGGATAGCGAATGGGAATAATGTACTATTCCCACACCACCAAGTGTAAAAGTCGGGAAAGCATTGGATAGCAAGAGTGTAAAAATTACTATGCCCACTCCAGTGAGTGCAACAGTAGGGAAAGTGTTGGATAGCGGGAGGGTAAAAATTACTATTCCCACTCCAGTGAGTGCAACAGTAGGGAAAGTGTTGGATAGCGGGAGGGTAAAAATTACTATTCCCACTCCAGTGAGTGCAACAGTAGGGAAAGTGTTGGATAGTGGGTGGGTAAAAATTACTATTCCCACTCCAGAGAGTGCAACAGTAGGGAAAGTGTTGGATAGTGGGAGGGTAAAAATTACTATTCCCACTCCAACGAGTGTAACAGTAGGGAAAGTGTTGGATAGCGGGTGAGTAAACATTACTATTCCCACTCCACCAAGTGCAACAGTAGGGAAAGTGTTGGATAGCAGGTGGGTAAAAATTACTATTCCCACTCCAGCGAGTGCAACAGTAGGGTAAGTGTTGGATAGCGTAGGGGATTAATTTAGTATTCCCACTCCTGCAGTTTAATTAACATTAATTAACAGTTAATTAATTTAAAAAAATAATTTACCTCCCACCATATTCCCTATAAACATCACCACCAATATTGTAAAAAATTAATAAATTAACATAATTAATTATCAATTAATTAATTAACTAATAACAATTAACGATAAAATTAATTTCCATCAAATATAAATTAATTCACACAATTAACACTATAAAATAACTTAAAAAAAATATTATTTAAAAAATATTGAAAATTTTAATAAAAATTAAATTACTTCCCACCCTACTCCCCTATCAACAATCAACCCACTCCTAAAAAAGTACACAATTAACATATTAACAAATTAATTATTAATTATTATTAATAAATGTATAATTAATTAATAACTAATTAATTAACTCAATTAACAATATAAATTATTAAATACAAAATATTAATTAAATAATCTATTAATTAATTAATTTAAATTAAATTACTTCCCACCCTATTCCCTATAAACCCACAACCCGCTACAGAATAAAATTGCGCAAAAATTAATTAACATATAATTAATTAATTCAAAAAAATTCTTAATTAATATATTATAATTAAATTACTTCCCACCGTATTCCCCTATACACCCACAACCCGCTACAGAACTAAAATACGCAAAAATAATTTAACATAAAATTCATTACTTTTAAAAAATTCAAACATACATGACAAAAATAATATATACTTTTAACACATATACTAACATTTACAACACTAAAAAAAAAATCGATATTTTTAACAACGATATTATGACTGACAATATTACTAACTTCGATATTATGACAATCAATATTTCTTACCTGCATTTCTATATTCTGTACCACTATATTTTTGACAGTCGATATTCTGTCCACTCGATATTTAAAACTCGATATTTTGTCATATCGATATTAAAAATTCGATATTTAGACTCTATACCGCATCACCCCTCACCTCAGAAACCCCCACTGGCTTCTCATCCAGAAGAGATGCCACTTCAAGATCCTCACGCACACATACAGAGTCCTACATGATCAAGGACCATCATACATAATCCATTGACTAAATTTCCACCGGTCCTCAAGACACATGCGCTCTGCATTGCTCGCCCTCGCACACACACCATGCATCCGTCACAGACGCAGCGGTGGTTGCTCCTTCTCTTTCATCGCTCCCAAGACCTGGAACGACCTGCTCCTCCACCTCCAAACAGCCCCCCTCCCTGGATGTCTTCAGAAAGAAACTCAAGACCTGACTTTTCAACTGAGAGATAGCATCCTCAGTGCCCAGATACCCTTAGGGGTGATAGTGCTGTGCTATAGAAATATTGATTGATTGATTGAACTTCCTAGGTGGGCAGAAACATTCAACAAGATGTAACATAAGCTCTATCTCATTGTCAATTGTGAAATCTCCTTTGTCACTGTGTGACACATGAATGCATTCTCAAGTTTCCTTCTGTTAGACCTGTCAGCCTTAGCGTGGTTTTCCCCAAAATGTTTTGCCTTTTCCCCTCCTAGGGGCATATTTACAAGCCCCTATCACCACCACAACATCACTTTTAGTGACGTTGTGATGGCGATAGGAGCTTTCTCCTATTTACAGAGCAGCATTAAGCCACTTAAAATGGCTTAACGCTGCCTCATAAATAAGGCCTCCTTTCACACTACACCTAGGAGCCGATTCCGATCTCGCTGGGAGTAGGCTCCGTCCGACTCGGATCCGGAGGGCTTTCCGACCGACTCGTACTCCGGGGCTCCGAGTGCCCGAGTACGATGCGAACAAGCGCTGACGGACACGGGTCGCTCAGAGCCCCATTGAAGTCAATGGGAGCCTGTTGTACGACGCGTACATAGGCTCCCATGGACGAAAAAGGTACGTTGCGCACAAGGGCGCGCCCTGTAGTGGGGACGCGTCTGTGCCACCCGCACCGTACATGCATGTGTAGGGGGGACCCTTGGGTCCCCCCTGTGTTCGACTCGTACGGCTACGGGTGAAGGGGGGTCCGGCGCGGACCCCCGAAGTCAGCTTCCCGGAGCGTTTACGTGTCGGAGGCTCCGACTCGATCCGGCTGTCCGAATCGTGCATTGTACTGGCTCGGTCGGAATTCGCCTCCATTGCACGGCACGGTTTGCTTACGGACAAGACGTACGGAGCGGTTCAGACCCGGAAACGATTCGGTCGGCGATTTCGCGTTTCTCGCATCATACTTGTTCGCTCGTACAGCTGTACGAGTCGGTCGGAAAACACGCGCACGGCTCGAACTTTTTCCGGCCGGATCGCGTTCGGAGCCCTTCCGAGCGAGATCGGAATCGGCCCCTTAGCGTGGAAGGGGCGGGCAATAGGTGTTGTGCTGGGTGGTCCACCGCAACACCCATTGGTTTTGAGCAGCGTACATAGGAGGCAGCGCTAAAATTAACACCTGGAAAAACCTGGTCTTAAACATGCGAAACAAGGAGAAATGCTTTATTTCTCCTCATTTTTGCTATTTCCATGTGTTCAGCACACATAGAAACAGCAAAATGCCAATGACTGTTTATGTGCAGGAAGGTCCCCCTTCCTGCACATAAACAATAATTTAAAAAAATGCCGTTTTGCAACTTCTGTGTGTGCTGCATTAAGCAACACATTTAGAAGTTACAAAACGGCATTTTAAGATTGTTTATGTGCAGGAAGGGGGACATTCCTGCACATAAACAATCTTTCCCTCAACACAGGCACCCTTGCACAATGGTGCAAGGGTACCTGCATTGGCACTAGGCAGCTTAATTTAGTGCCAGCAAAGGGGGAAACATAGGGCTGCACCATATTTTAGTAAATATGGTTCAGCCCTGCGTTTCTAAAGTGACGAAGCATGTCGTTAGACTTGTTGGCAATTCTATGCACTTTACGACTGCTAACCAGTGCTAAAGTGATTGTGCTTACTCCCTAAAACATGGTAACTCTGGCTTACACAGGATTGGCATATTTAATTTACTTATAAGTACCTAGTAACGTGGTATACCATATACCCAGGGCTGGTAAAGTAAATGCTACCAGTTGGCCTCTAGCACTTACTGTACCACCCACTTAAGTAGCCCCTTAAAGCATGTCCCAGGCCTGCCATTGCAGCCTGTATGCAGTTTTAAACTGCCAATTCACATTGGCAAAATAGCCCCTTTGCCAGGTCTAAAACTCCCTTTTTAATACATATGTCACCCCTAAATAGGCTCTAGACAGCCCATATGACAGGGAGCATTGTAACTAAAAAGTTGGGCATGCACTTTTAAGTTTTGCATGTCTTGGTAGTGAAAAACACACACATTTCTTTTTCACTACTGTGAGGCCTACCTCTCCCATAGGATAACAGCGGGTTACCTTATTACTTTTAACAAAATGCTAACCTCTGATTGGGAACAGATAGAAATATCATGTTTGGTCTCAAAGGAATTGTAATTTAAAATCTTCTTTACTGACAAAGTCAGATTTTAAATTATGAAAATGCCATTTTTGCAAAGTTGACAATTTCTTGTCCTAACCATTTGGTGCCTGCAGCTTGTGTCTTGGGTCACATGATTGTATATAGCTGGCAGTTGGCCTTTATGTATCCCTCCCAGACAGTGAGACAAAGGGGGACTAGTTGTGCCCAAATGGGCAATCTTGCCAGAATGCGTAGGGCAGAGCTGGTGCCTGCCCCACTTTCGTTTCAATGTTCTGGTTCCAGCACACTTACAAAGGAAGAAGACACAAGCCTTTTGTCACCCTAGACCAATTGGAGCCTGGGCAGGGGAAGGAAGGATATTTCCAGAACCATATATGGGGAAAGCCTAGAAGTTTCTCCCACGTCAAAGGATGGCACCAGGTATAAATATTGGACCCTTGCATCATCTCTTCGGTACACTCCTGGAATAGTGGACTGCCTTGTATTTTAGAGGACTGCCCTGCTGCTTGAGGCCTGCTTTGTACCTCAGAGGAATGCCATGCTGCTAACAGAGGACTGCCTTGTGCTCTCAGTGTATTACCCTGCTGCTTGAGTCCTGCCTTGTTGCTTGATCCCAGGACTACCAGAATGACTCTAAGGACTAGCTGACTGGCCTCCATTTCTGAGTTAGAGGGACAAAACAAACTCCAACAAACTCCAACAAACTTGTACCCTGCACCTGGACCCTGCTTGAAGTGAGTCCTGCCCTCCAAGTGGTGCCCAACCAGTCCTGAACCCTTAGAAGTGATTCTAAAGCAGCCAAAACTTTAAACTTAGGACTTTGAAAAATTTCCACCAAAATGTTGCCTGAAACCTGACAGGAGACTGGGACACACCTGCTTGCTGATCTGCCCGAGGTCTGTCACCGGTCGACTAGACTTTGCGGTAGGTAGCTCCTGCTCATTTTTCTCCACAGCAGCAAATCCTGTTCAGCGGAACATCTCAGGAAGTGTATCTGGCCTCGTGAAGCTCTCATCAGCAACAGCCTGCAGCTTCGTCCCTCTGGAGATTTTCGACTTCAAAAAAGTGACAAAGTCTGAATGTAGAAATTTTCTCTGCGACTCCATCCAGTGGCTCCCCAATGCCACCGCCTCCTCTTCATGCAAGGCTGGCTGCCTTGCCCCGCTGAGCTTTAACTTCTCAGGAACTTTTTATCGAAAACTCTTTAAAGTCCGAAGGTAAGCCCAGACCGGGCCCAATCCACCTTGTTTCGGCGCAGTCAGCTTTATCTTTTGACTTTGCCCCGGTCTTGCATGACCAAATATGCACAGATGGAGCTTATATCTTTTAGGTGCTATTTTGCACTTAAAAATTTGCAAATACATGACTTCTCTTATACAATTGGATTTAATTCATTTTGGTGGCAAATTATTTATTAAATTTTTCTAAATTGGTTTGGAATTGTTCTTGTGTTGTGTTTTCACTTTATTGTTGTTTCAATGATGCATAAATACATAACACAGTACCTCTAAGTTAAGCCTGATTGCTTTTGTGCCAAGCTACAAGAGGGTAAAGCGCAGGTACATTTATAACTGAATTTGTTAATATCCTCAGTGCTAAACCTCTGTACACCAAGCGTTGCTCACACAACGCAAAACTAATATTAAGAAAGAAGATCCCAAGAAAAATGCACATGAAAACCGTACCCCAGTGCACTAAATGTATGAAACATAAAATATACATGAGTAAAAATGAAATGTTCATGAATTAGCAAAACAAAAATTGTAATTTATGCAGAAGTTGAAACATACATTAGGAATTTATTAATTCATAAATGTTACCTTAGATCTTTTAATTTGGGTCATGTATGTTTTGACTTTGGGTAAATAATTATATACTATTTGAACTATCCTCTGAAAAGATTTAAAAGAGAACAATCATATCTGTTTGAGAAGAGTTTGCTCATAAGTTGAGCAGAAAACCTGCATGTATGTCTTTGAGGAGCTGGTAAAAATAAGTAATTAAAAAAAATAAAAAGTAGAGTGAGTAATGCATTGTTAATAATTCTAGATAGTAATGGGCTGGTTGCAATCCAGACATGTATTGCTATAAATCAACCAGGAATACATGCTAAGGAAACATAGGACATCCCATGTCTTGACATTATCGTTAGACAAATGTTACATTTTATATTTAAAAGCATTTACGTGCCACGCACTAATGAAGTTGAAAACTGCTGCCAGCCTCCGAGCCTAAAACATTAGACATTAGACATTAGCATAGTTCATTTAAGTCTGTACCCAAACGCTCTGTTGAAAAACAGAGTAAGTGTTAAATCATGACTTAAATCATTAGCTGTCTTTTTGTGCTCCCAGATTTTGTAGATACTGGGGCATATTAGCAAGACCCACGTTAAAATTATCGCCGTTTTAGCGGCAGGAAACTGCCGCTAAAACGGCGATAATGGGCTTGCTAATATGCGTTATGGAATTCCAATAGAAGCCCAGGTTAGATGTGCAGGACATCTAACCTGGGCTTCTATTGGAATTCCATAACGCATATTAGCAAGCCCATTATCGCCGTTTTAGCGGCAGTTTCCTGCCGCTAAAACGGCGATAATTTTAACGTGGGTCTTGCTAATATGCCCCACTGTCTTTAGAGTGTTGCAATTAAATCCTGAGGCCGAATCCCTAGTCACCCGAGGCAGGTTTGACTACTTCCGCCTAGGGCAGGGGCAGAAAGGCTCCCCCTGATCTGGAGCAGCAATTTATGTCCCTTCCTCCAAGAGCACGGGCAGGGAACAGTGAATGTGCTCACGCTGCAGGAGTTAAGGTGACAGGAGCAAATTCAGTGATGCTGGCTCCCGCCAGAACCCTCGATGGGTGTTAGGCGATGGGCCTTGGGGTTTCCCACACATCCCCTAATGAGATTAAAGTTTTGGCTGCCCCAGGTGGGACCGGGGCACACAACAATAAAAAAAAAATGTCCTGCACCCACAATGGGTGCTGGTTAGGCAGCCAGCTGGGCTGTGTGCCGCCTCTTGCTGACCTCAGTGTTACATATATTTGTTCTGGTGCCCTGAGTTGAACCAAAGCACCAGCAAAACAATTTTTAAAAATAAAATACAAGAGCAGAAATATGAAATGAGCAGAGTAGCTGCTCATTTCATATTCACAGCCACTGTCAGGGAGCACCCTATAATGTCCTGCAAGAGATTTTAATATTTATTTTTAGTTGATTGTGGTGCCCCAATGGGGAGTGGCAGGGGCACAACCAACCACTTATTTCAAAGGTTCAAAGATTGAGGGAGACTGCAGGGAGCCCAGCAGCCCCCAAGCAACATAAAAAAAAAACAGTTAGCTTTCTGGGTCATCCCATGAGAGCTTACCATCACTGTTAAAGGACTTCGAGCTTGAGCTGTAGGCTCTTTAGCTGGAGAATAGGGACACCTTGTGGTTGGTCCTATGGCTCCATTTTGTGACTTTAAGCGTGTTAAATAAAAGCTCATAAAAGATGTTTCCTTTTAATAAAAATCCTTTTTAAAACAAATATTTTAATGACTGATAGAAGCCATTGCAATGCACTGATTTTTAGTTTTTGATAAATTATTGTGGTGACTTTTTGACAAAGCATGAATAGCTTTGCTTCACATATGTTGATGTATTTACCGCCTGATAAAGCCAAGAGGCCTGCTTTTATATTTTGGTATCCTGTCCCTTTGACAAAGCCAGAGGTTCTGCCTTAGTTAATATTACACCCTTTTACATCGTTAATAAAGGTTCATCCCAACCATTTTGCCTTCCTTCTCCTCTTTTTCTGACCTTCTTTTGTTGGCTTTAGTATTGTGCACTTTACCACTTCTAACCAGTGCTAAAGTGCATGTGCTGGGTGACAGCTACACTTTTTGCATTCCTTCTAGATAGCCACAACACAGGAAGGATAAATGTGTCTCAGTGCCCATCTACATACATCTGCATTCTGATGGCTTTGCCTGAGCAGGATGGAAGGGAGGGGCTAACACTTCACTTGAATAGGCAGTGTATTGTCCCTACAAAAGGACTGATTACCCCCCACAGTTAGCCTGGCAGACAGGACTGGGTTGAAAGCGGTACTAGTGCACTTCAGAGAGCTGCTTTGAAGTTACCCACACATTAAAGGCACTTTTGGGTATAAGTACTGGGTCGCTGAGCCCATCAAATCAGACACTACTGGACTTGTAACTGAAGCTCTGCCAGAAGAACTGCTCTGCTGCTTAAAGGACTCAACTGGACTGCTGATCTGGATCTTTAAAATTACACATCTCCAGTTTTGTGAATTGAGTTTTTGTCATTTTGGTCCCATTTTATTTATTATATTGGACTCTATTTTTCTAAATTGGTGTGGGATTTTTCTTATGTTGTGTTTACACTTTATTATGGTTTGCATACTGCATGACCGTTTTTGTGCCAGTCTACCAGAGGGTTAAGCACAGAGATAATTTAGTGACTTTTGTGGTTCCACCCTTCTCAACCAATAACCCAATTTCTCACAAATACACAAACCCCAACAGCAGACCCATTCACAGTCATGTGACCCAGGACATCACGGGCTCAAAAATGGTTAGGGGAAGATTTATTATTATTTATTCTGAAGTTTTATATAGCGCTGGCCAGACCCGAGGGTATCGGAGCGCTTTACAACAGTCGTATTGCACAAGATCAAAAATACAGTAGTCGTATAGAACATGGACGGAGAGTTTCAGTGGGTTATGTAACCAAGGGGCAATTGAAGGAAAGCCTTCGACGAATGCCATAGTCTAGGATAATAGGAAGATAATGCCAACTTTCTAAAAGTGGTGTTTTCAGAATAGTGACATAAAATACGACTTTACCATTAAAGAAGATTTTAAATTACAATTCATTTGAGTCTAAACATGAAATGTCTACTTGCTTCCAATCAAAACTTAGCACTTATTAAATGCAATAAAATATCCCAATGTTATCTAATGGGAGAGGTAGGCCTCACTGTGGTGAAAATCAAATTTAGGAGTTTTTCACTACCAGGAGATGTAAAGTATAAACCCACAAGTCCTACTTTTTAAGTACAATGCACTTTTCCTATGAGCCTTTATAGCATAACTTAGGGGTGGCTTATGTATTAAAAAAGTAGGTTTAGGCCTGGCAAAAAGTTTTTTTTGGCAGGTCAAAATGGCAGTTTAAAACTGCTCTACAGCCTGCAGTGGCAGACCTGAGACTAGTGTGAAAGTGCTACCTAAATGAGTGTAGTAGGCTCACTAATAGCATTTAATTTGCAGGCCCTAGGTACATATAGTACCATATACTAGGGACTTGCAATTCAATTGAATGTTTCAATCAGGTGTAGGTCAATTTTAGCATGTTTTAGGAAGAGAGCACAAGCACTTTTGCCTTGGTTTGCAGTGGTAACGTGCACAGAGACCTAAAAGCCAACACGAACGGGTTCAGAAAACAGGAGGGGTGAAGGCAAAACATTTGGTGGCGTTGCTGCAGAGAGGGGCAAGTCTAACAGTATTCCTGCCAGACACCAAAACAAAGGGGACTGGGTGTAGGCAGGATGGGCCATCCTGCCTGGATGGCTGGGGGCAGAGATGTTCTCTGCCCCACTTACATGTCAAATGGCATGCCTCCAGCACACACAAAGGAACCTGACACTAGTCTTTTGTCACCCCAGACTTTTTGGAGCCTTGGAAGTGAAGAGAAGAACCTTCCAGAACCAGATGTGTCCTGAGTCCTAAACCCAACAAAAACAAGTTTAGCAAAACTGGAGGGTTGAAGGCAAAATGTTTGAGGGGGACTCTGTATAGAGGACCAGGTCCAACATTTAGTATAGGATGGTCTGAAATATTATTAACGGTTGTACAGTGCCTAGCTGGTTCAAAGCAAAGATAGAGCTAAAGGAGCTAAGTTGAAAGTCTCCTCTGTTTGACATCCAGTGCATCAAACATTCCCCGTAACTCCTCTTGGATGTCAAGCACCACCCTAATGCTCAACATCAGCAAACAGAATACCTGCTATTTTTCAAAAACAAGGAACACCTAGCTGAAAGCTAGCTCAGCTGGAAATATAATAACCCAAACCTTCACTCAATGTCAAGTTGTTTAAATTAACCCTGGACACAAGCCTCACCTTCAAGAAATGCATTGCCATGACAAGCAAGTCAGTCTGGTCCAAGTTCTCTCTATTAAAGAAAGCGAAACTGATCCTTCCATAAAGTGAGTACTGAACTCTTGTTCAAGCGTTAATACCCTTGCATCTGGATGGTGGCAATACCTTGTTCCATAGCTTCACCAATTTTTCACTATCCCCTTTAAGGGCATCATACATCAATAGACTGTAAAAATATCACCACATCACCCCAACCAAGATGGAACTGCACTAGCTCTCCTTGCCAGCCCACACCATCTTCAAAACCAGCTGGATAATCTACAAATCCAATGTGACAGGCATCTACCTCTCCCTCCTTTCACTGGCAATCTCACTACTTTTAGTGATTTTCTGTCCTCTCATAACTAGGCAACCAATAAGTTAGATGTATAAAAGTGCAACAAAAAGGTGTCAGGAATGAGGTTATTAAGATGTGAGGTGGTAACTGTAATAAACCCAGGTTGGTTAGGTCAAAAATACAAATCTGGGGGAATGTCTTTGAACAACCCCCCTCCCACAGCAACGGCACAAGCAGCAGGCCATCCCCGGCGAAGGGCATGTAAAATTAAAATTGGAGCAGTACCAGCAATTTCACTGTATAGAACAACATGAAACAATTCTCAAAGTAGTATGGAAACAGAGAGAAAAGTTCAATAAGCAAAAATAATCCAAGGTCATTCAAATATGCTAGGGGAACTGGAGATATCAATGTTTAAAGACAAAAATCATCAAGAATAACTAAAGCACCCGCTGAAAGTCACTGATTGTGATTGATCTAGACCTCAGCATGGTTTTAGGGCAACTGCAATGAGAGGAGGTCAGATACATCAGGCACGTTACCTCAGTCAAAGTTTTTATATTTGAGAGTCAAGCTGCCATTGAAGCTGTTGGTTTTGTTAACACAAACTCAGAGCAGGATAATCCTGGATTTCAATCAATCAGTTAGTATCCTTATAAAGCATGACTACTCACCCATAAGGGTCTCAAGGCACTGGGAGGGGGTGGGGCCTGGGTCTGCGGTTCAGTCAAAGAGGCAGGTCTTGAGGTACTTCCTGAATTGTGGATCTTCCTCCAGCGGTGGCCTTGCCGATCCATGGGTTGGTGGCTAAGGCGAACTGGGAGGAGCGGAGATGTCTGGTGGGAGTGTAGAAGGAGAGGCGGTGGTTGTGGTATGTAGGTCCGGCGTTGTGGAGGGCTTTGAAGGCATGTGTGAGAAGCTTGAAGGTGATTCCCTTGTTGACAGGTAGCCAGCGAAGGCCTCTCAGGTGGCTGGTGATGTGGTTGCGGCATGGGATGTTCAGAATGAGTCTGGCGGAGGCATTCTGGACTGTCTGCAGTTTTTTGGGGAGTCTCTGGGTGGTGCTGGCATTGAGAGCATTGCTGTAGATGAGTCTGCGGCTAGAGAGTGCCTGGGTGACCGTTTTCCTGGACTTGGTGGAAGTCCACTTGAAGAACTTGTGGAAGCAGGAGGGCGAAACAGCATTTATTTGGCGGTTCATGGGAACGAGGAGACCAGATGATGCCGAAGTTTTGTGCATGGTCCATGGGTGTGGGGGCCACCAAGAGTCATCCCAGGCAGAGGGAGAGGAGCCCAGGCTGAGGACTTTGGTCTTGTCTGAGTTAAGCCAGTGGCAGCTGTCCTTCATCCAGGTGGTGACTGCCTTCATCCCGTTGTGGAAGTTGCTCTTGGCGCCTGTGGGTTCATCTGTGAGGGGGAGAATCAGCTGGATGTCATCGGCATGGGAGACGATGTTGAGTCTGTGGCTTCTGACGATGGCTGGGAGCAGGGCCATGTAGATGCTGAAAACAGTGGGGCTCAGAGAGGATGCATGAGTCACTCTGCAGCTGATCTCTGTGGGCTCAGAGTTGAACGGTGGAAGTCTTACTCTCTGCGTTTGGCGGGTGAGGAAGGAGCCACTTCAAAGCCACTGAGGTCACTTTGCTGGTTGTATGCATTTGCTGCCTAACCTAGTTTAGGTTTTAACTATGGACTTAGCCACTTTTTTGGAAATAAAATCCTCTAGTGGGGCTAGGCTGAAAGGCATAGGTAGGCAGAGCTGAACAAGGCTGGACACTTTCTCTGTGAGGTCCCACTGAACCAACATTCAATTCAACAAAATGCTCAGAATGGGTTGAGACTGGCGTTCTTGCCTGCTTAGGAGGCTACCCTCTTTGGCAACACACCAGCCGGGGCAAGGCTGGAAGTCATAGCTGCGCAGAGTTCACCAAGGCTGGATACATTCTCTGTATGGTCACACTAAACCAGCTTGGAAACAGCAAAAAGCTCTGAGTGGTATGAGACTGGTTTTTTACTGCTTTGGAGACTACCTCCTTGGGCAAGCCTCAGCACCTTGTCCCAGTCTTCCAGCGATGGAAAAAATGACTCAATGACAACCCTTTTCATGATTTGAAAAAGTTCTTCCTAGTCTGTCTTCAGACCATGGCTCTTCAATACAGACTTCTAAATACCAGTCTTTCTCCAGCTGGTTATCTTGCAGTGTCCAGACTTCTGGGGTCATCATGGCCTTTTATGGAATCAGGAGTCCTTCTGATTTTTGTGTCCCTTTGAAAGGCATTTTTAAACTTTTTTAAAATACAGTCCACGCTCTGGGATCTCTAGACCATCTGGTAGCCCAGACTTAGTCAAATTCCCAACTAGACACCTAGAAATCCTGGTGAACTGTAACCTACAAACCTCCTCAGCATAACATGAGTATGGTACTTTCTGAGAAATAATCAGTACTGTGAGACTCAAAAGAGTACTTGCTTTTAGTAGGTTCCAAGCCTCCTTTCACATGATTAGACACACTCAAGAATCCACACAGAGAACACAATTTTATGACTTTTATTAAAATCATAATGCAATTAAAGTGCATAAAATGTTCATAGTTGGGACTATAAAAATAAACTGAATAGAGACAAAAATAGCAGCTAATACATAGAATGCTAGGAATAACTGCATTTGTTCTACAATGCCTCCTCCAGGCCTCTCACTAAACTAATCTTTGCACCAAAAGAAGCCTGTGTGAGCTTCTTAGGTGGCCTTGCCTTTTACCCCATACCATAGTGGATCTACCAAGTTACTGTTCCGTATGAAGACAGCTTTTCTCTCTCTTTTTGCATTCAGCAGCTGTAATATTCCCTGAGAAGCCAATAAGGTTCGTCTGACAGCTTGATTCACCTGCCTTTGGCTTTCGAAAGGGAAACTGTGTTGAAAGCTTTTGTCTGCATGGCCTCTCGGTTCTCTGCTCCCGGAAGCGAAGATCTTCTCCCGTATCCTTTGTCTATATGCAGTTAATATACTCCTTTCCATTTGTTAAATATTATTAAAATCAACAATCAATCTATGAGCCTTAATTCTCTCTTTCCTACTTATGAAAGATAGCAGAATATTTGAATTACATGTATCAATGATAACTAAAGCACTTGAAACCAATATTAAACAATGTAAACATTGTGAATATTTGGAAAACCAATTCTCAAACAATTGATCCTCTGACTTTTCGCCAGACCTTGGCAGAGTCAAGACCAGTTTTTCCCACTGATTTAGAGGGAGCGCTGGCTAGTTTCTCTGGTTGGATCATGCAGGTGGTGGATCTTCTCTCCCCTCCTTCGGTCCATAGGCGGGCCAGGGAATCTCCCTCAAAACCTTGGTTCTCTTCTGTACTCAAAGTACTGAAGCAGCACTGTAAAAAATTGGAATGCTGCTGGCGGAAAGACTACTGCCCGCCGACAAAGTTGACATTTAGGGCAGCCCAGAAAATTTATTATACTACCATAGCACAGGCTAAAGGCCTTTATTATGCGGACGGCATTAACTCGGCAAGAGATAATTCTAAGGAAATTTTTTCTATTGTTCAGAGCTTCCTGGCTCTTAGAGCTGAGTCTGTTAGGCTCCCTGCTTCGGACGCCTGGTGCGAGAAACTTTCCAACGTTTTCATTAATAAGATTCGCTCTATACAGCCAACGTTTACTAATCAGTGCCAGGCTACGGCTGTATCGGCGCCCTTAGATGCTTTGCCTGTTTCATCTCCCTTATTAGCGGCTTTTACTCCTGTTGATTTATCGGACTCACTTAAGATTCTTATGGCCCTGAAATCAGGCTCTCCATCTGATCCCTGCGCTGCTATGCTTTTGGCGTCCGTAGCAGAGACAGTCAACCCTGAAGTGAACAGGCTCATCAACTTGTCCCTTCACGAGGCTCTTGTCCCTGCGGGCTGGAAGCAGGCGAAAATGTTGCCACTCTTAAAAAAAACATTATTGGATCCACTGGACCTTGGGAGCTATCGTCCTATTTCCCTCCTACCTAGTGTGGCCAAAATATGTGAGAAGGCTGTTAATAAACAACTTACCGATTATATTGAAAGCTCAGGGTTACTCCATCCTGCCCAATCTGGGTTCAGAGCCTCCCATAGCATGGAGTCTGCTTTAGTTGAAGTCTCTGAAGCTATCCGGGATTGCTTGGACGCTGGTGGAAGGGCTGCCCTTATATTGCTAGACCTTTCGGAAGCGTTCGATACTGTCCCTCATTCTCAACCCTTGGCCCGCTTAACGGACATAGGCATTTCAGGTACTGCCTGGGGTGGCTGAAATCCTTTCTGGAGGGTCGTACGCAGCAGGTTTGGCTCCCCCAGTTTGCATCCTCGCCTCAGTTGGTGTCCACTGGAGTGCCGCAGGGGTCTTGTTTGAGCCCCCTGCTCTTTAACATTTACATCACTCCTCTGGTTCGGCTGGCGGAGGATCTTGGAGCCAAGATTGTGGCATATGCCGATGACACTCAGCTTTTGTTCACTTGGGGCAAATCTGAGTATTCCACTTTAGAGGCGAAAAACTGTTTAACTGCTGTCTATCACTGGCTTGCTTCGGCACAGCTTAAGTGTAATGAAGACAAATCGGAAATCCTCCTCTACGGGAATCCCCCCCCCCAGTTTAGGGAAACACTGTGGCCACCTGATTATCCCCTGCCATCTTCTTCTGGTCAACCCGTTAAGAATCTGGGAGTCTGGTTTAAAGAAAACTTATCTTTTTCGACCCAGATTAAGAAGCTCGCTGGGAGCTGTTTTGGGATACTTAAATCCCTTAGAAAATTTCTCCAGCTTCTTCCCAGGGCTGCTAAGGAAATGGTTACTCGGGCGCTGATACTGTCGCGCATTGATTACGCCGATGCTTTGTACATCGGCTTAACGGGCTACATTCTTAACAAACTGCAGGTTGTCCAGAATGCGGCGGCTAAGCTTCTTTTTAATATCCCAATTAGAAACAGTGTTAGACAACATTTGTGCACACTTTACTGGCTGCTTGTCGCCAAGTGCGTTACATTTAAGGCCCTGGTCTTGGCGCACCACACCCTGTACGCTTCCGGCCCAGTCTATCTTAGGAAGCGTTTTATGTTTTATACCCAAGTTAGACAACTGAGGTCAGTCTCCCAGTTGCTTGCCCAGATACCTCGTGTTCGCCTCCAAAGAATGGGGGGCAGCTCTTTTGCTTTTAGGGCTGCCACGGCCTGGAACGCTCTTCCGTATGCTCTGCGCAGCATTCAGGATCATGTTCTCTTTAAAAAATAGCTCAAAACATTTCTGTTTAACTAACTAATATCACATCATTCCTTAAGGCTCTCCGTGGAGTATCTGTGCGCGTTATAAACTGCATTAACATAACATAACATAACATAACATATTAAAACATTAAACAATACATGACTGCAAACCAAAGCCTTTGTGATGTCTTGGCTAAGTACTTTGAGGATACGATTGCTGATAACATAAATGCTGTTACTCCGGCAACGGCCCCTTCTGAAGCTCAGAGTAATACTCTTCACATATGGTCATCTAATGTTGGGCCTCAATCAGCAGTAGGCAAGTTAGATTGTTTTGATCCTATATCCATAGAGCTCTTTCACTCTATAGTCATGACAATCTCGTCGGGCTCACCTCTGGATATTCTTCCTGTCAAAATCTGGAAGGAACATGAAGACACTTTGTTTCGCCTGCTAAGGCCAATTTGCAAACTTTCTCTGCAACAGGTCACGGTACCTACAACTTGGAAAAGTCCATAATCATCCCTATTTTGAAAAAGTAATCCCTTGACCCAGCAGTCATGAGCAATTATAGACCTATCTTACTTTTGCCTTTTCCGGTGAAAATCTTGTTAGTAGGCTCTTGGTCCAACATCTAGAAAATAACAATTATCTGGAGGAAGAACAATTCAGATTCAGGCCTGGTCGTGGCACTGAAACGGCTCTGACTTTGGATGAGCTAAGGATGCAAGACGATGAAGGGCATTCAGCGGTACTGATTTTACTAGATGTATTGGCCGCATTCGACACTGTGTGTCACACCACCCTCTTAGCTCGGCTGGTATCTATTGGGGTGTGCCTGCCGGCCTGGCAATGGTTTAGCTCGTTCCTTCGGAGCAGAAATAAGGCAGTGGCTCTTCCTCCCTATCACTCCCAGGTTAGGGCTACTAACCAGGGAGTGCCACAGGGCTCTGACATCTGCCCGATTCTGTTTAATATCTATATGGTTCCACTGATTCAAACTTATTAAATCCCATAAAGTGACCCTGGTCAACTATGCTGACGATACTCAGCTTTTTGTCTCCCTAGCAGGCATTCAGGAGCTTTCTTCTTTTCATGATTGCATGATTGACATCACTCATTGGCTTAGGTGCAACTCAATGAAGTTTAACACGGACAAGACAGAGCTACTCCACTGTACTGCTCACAGTGGCAGCTCGCCGAGGGAGTGGTGCGGGGCGGTGGGGCGGGGAGGGGGAGGGGCATGGTAGGGGGGTACTGGACTCAGACTTACGACGGACAGAACTCCCTCTGAGTTCTGTCCGTTGTATGTCCGAGTTCACTACCCCCCCTGCCCCTCTCCCGCCCCACCGCCCCGCACCACTCCCTCGGTGAGCCACCACTGACTGCTCATAATATCCCAGAAGCTCTTCGCTCCAACTTCTGGCCTGAGATGTTTACGGGGCCTTTCGCGCCTGTGAACACAGATCGGAATCTGGGAGTTACCTTCGACGATAAACTTAGTTTGGAAAGCCATGTAAATAAGATGACGCCAATGTGTTGTGTGCTCCTGAAAACTCTCCGGAATATTTTGACAATGCTTCCATCCACCTCTAGAGGTTTGGTGGTTCGAAGCGTTGTGCTTAGCCGGCTGGACTATTGTAATGCTCTTCTTTTGGATGCACCAAATTATCTCTGGAGAAGTGTGGCTCAATGGTTAGAGCGGCAGACCCTGATGCAGAGATCTGGCCCGGGACCAGGGTTCAATTCCCGCCTCGGCGGGTCTTGGGCTCAATTTCCTCGGACCTGATCATTCTCGCCTCGGTGCCTATTCTAATCATGGGTCCCACTCTGCAACTCTGGGCAATAGCTTGCTTAATCTCCACAACGGCCCCAACAGCGCTGGGATGCCTGGCTTCACCTTGGAGGTGCCCAGGAGTGGACATTTCACAGGGAAAAGCCAGGAAGGGTTCCACAGCGGTATGCGTACAGCGCCGGGACACCCCTTTGGGGGTATAAGTGCGCTTTACAAGTACAAATTTCATTTCATCTCTTGCATCATTTGTCAAGGGTGCAGATTGCAGCAGCAAAACTTGATCTGAACAGATCTTGGAGAGCCTCGGGTTCCCTGGCACTTAAGAAGCTACATTGGCTGCCACTTAAGCAAAGAATGAAATTCAAATCTCTTTGCCTGACCTTCAAAACCTTCCATGAGATAGGCACTGTTCTTTTGCAAAGGAGATTGAAAAGATATATTCCCAATAGGCCACTTCGCTCTGAATCCGCCAATTTGTTTCGCGAGCATACATTTAGGAAATGTAGGCAAGGTGGCAGGATTTTTATGGTTCGAGCAGCTAAGCTCAGGAATTCTCTGCCTCCTGTCTTAAGAGCAATTACTGACCATTAAAGTTTAATAAAGCAATTAAGACCTGGCTTTTTCCAAAGTAACAGGTGTGGAGCTGTGTTTTCCTAAAGCTTGGATCCATTTTTTGGCCCCTCTTACTCTCTTCACTTTCTGTATGTTCTCTAACCCTTTTGGCTAGCGCCAGGATACCAGTTGGTGACAGAGCACTGTTAGACCTGGCATCCTAGGCATGGTTCTCCCCTGTCTTTTTGCCTCTGCCTCCTGTATTTTCACTGTGTGCTGGATGTCGTTTTTGCTGGTCTAGATGCTTTGGGCACTTTTCCACTGCTGATCAGTGCCAAAGTGCAAGTGATCCCTATGTAAACTGTGCACGTGGATTGGTGTTTCCATGATTGGCTTGTTTGACTTACTACTAAGTCCCTAGTACAGTGCACTGTGTGTGCCCAGGGCCTGTAAGTCAACTGCTGCTAGTGGGCCTGCAGCACGGATTGTGCCACCCACACAAGCAGCCTTTCAAAGAGGTCTCAGACCTGCCACTGCAGTGTCTGTGCACAGTCTCTACTGCCCTGTTAACCTGGCAAGTGCACCCACTTGCCAGGCCCTAACTTTCCCTTTTATTTCATGTGAGTCACCCCTAAGGTAGGCACAAGGTACCACTGTGGGCAGGGTGCAGTGTATGTGAAAGGCAGGACATGTACTGGTGTGTGTGTGTGACATGTCCTGATAGTGAAATACAATGTACTTTGTTTTTCACTATGGAAAGGTTATCTGTCCCATAGGATAGAATGGGAGATTATTCATAACATCTTATAAATATACCTTTCCATTGGGACAAGATAGAAAGATGGAGTTTGGTATGCCCGAACTCAGAATCAAAAAGGCATCTTTTAGTAGAGAGTATTTTTATATTGTGTGTTTGAAAATACCACTTTTATAAAGTGGGTATTTTCTTGCTTAGCCGTCCTATGTGCCTTCACTGGTTTGTGGACTGACAGTCTGGCTTTGGAGTGACAGGGACTGGGGATGTGGATTCTCTTCGGACAGCCACTGGGGGGGTCGAGGTGTGTCCTGTGTTTCCTGGATGAGTCAGGGCCGGGCTGAATAGACCTGGGCTGCATTTAGAGTAGTGGGAGGAATTTTCCTTGCACCTGAATAGGCCTGGTCTACCTTGGACAATGCTGTCTCCACCTCCTGCCAGGAAGCTGGGCCAGAGAGGACAGAACTGTTTTGTACTGAGGTCAGACACTCTGTGCCACAAGAGAACAAAGGGAAATGTGGTATAAATATTGGGGCCCATATTCCAGGACTTTAGAACTCGCTTGGATCAAGGAACCTGCCAAGAAGAAGAGCTGGGGAAGCTGTGAGGCGAGACTACCACTTTGCTGTGTGCTTTGCTGTGTTGGCCTGCAGTAGCTGCTTCTGTCTTGGGCAGAGAAATGACTGGACTGAACTTCCTGCAACTTCTTTGTTTGAGTTTCTCCAGGGGCTTGAGGTAGAGCTTGCCCCCTGTTCAAGAAGTCTCAGGAACAGCAAAGACTTCACCTTCCCCTGGGTACCGCCTCTGGGACTGTGTGTCTCAGTTGCCACAGAGGGAAACCGCAACCGGATGCCACCACCGAGACCGCTAGCAGTTCCGTGACCTGAAGGCACCGCACAGAGCCCTGCCGCACTTTGCAACGCAACCCTGGTCTCACCTACAACAACGACCACCACCGCCACCGAGCCTCTGCTTGCACCAAGTCCTGTGGGCACCACACTCTGCACCGCCTCGCTTCACTCCACCGCCCTGGTCTCACTGACGAAGCTGGTGCTAGTTAACATCGTCGCCGTGGTCTGCATCATGGTCTGGGGGCACCGCTTGTATGCTACACAAAGAACCGCCCTGTCCCACACCTCAGCCATGGCGCACCAACAACAGCTCCCATTGACTGGCACCGCCGCCTGCATTATGACCTGTCAGCACTGCAACGTGCACTGCCCCACTTTGCACTGCTGCCCTAGTCTCACCGATGCCGCTGGACGACCGTCACTGAGCCGCTGCCTGCACTGCAACCTGAGAGCACCGCACACTGCACCGTGACACTTCACACCACAATCACGACGGTTTCCGCGAACGTCCCGCACCATCGTGGTCGGCCGGAAGCAAAGGTACTGTTTACAAGGCTTCTGACACCGAATCCGGTCCGCACCGAAGCGGTATACTGAAACTGTTGGATTCGGTTGTTTTCAGCACGGCGGTAGCACCGGATGAAGCTACCGACTTTAAGGAACTGCTGGCCTGAGTCACATAAGTAAACTTTGACCAAAAGTCAAAGTTTAGACCTGAAGTCTAAGTTTAGGCCTAAAGTCTAACTTAGACCAAAAGTCTATCTTTACTACTGCTAAAGGCTAGTAGTAAAGTTAGACTTTAGGGTTAAGTTTAGACCAAAAGTCTAACTTAGACCAAAAGTCTAACTTTACTACTACTAAAGCATAGTACCCTTGCCGGGGATATTATGAATACGCCTGGGGAGGGCAAGTGCCCCTAGGTTTGGCACAAGTATCATTTAATCATTTTTACCCAGGGAGGGGACAGGTGTGGGGCCCACTTCCCAGGCTTGTTTCTATCTCAGAAAGCCCCTATCTACCCAGGCAAAGTAAGGGGACGTGCTACCGCACTTCCCCAATGAGTGATTGCCCAACCCCCACTCCCAATGCCCATGCCAGGGAGGAGCAGTTCATCACCAAGACGAGAACTACCTGCCTGCCGGAGCTGGAAGGGGAGAAGTCCTGCAGGCTCCCGAGGCCACACCGGAGACTGCTTGCCTAGCTGGGGCAGCCGTAGGTTGGCTCCCCGAGCTGTCCCCAACAAATAGAGGCATACGGGGTGCCCAGGTGGTATCAGGAATTCCAGAAAAAGAAAAACAACGAATGAAATCATGGTTAAAACACCATAATAAATATTCCCTGCTCTTGGAAGTGCCCCCCACTAATGCCCTGTGACGCTCATCAATTTTGAGCCTTTTCTCTGGTCGGGGTGGCCCCAGGATGGCAGGGGAACCCCCAATGAAATTAAAAAATGGAGGCCTGGGGGCTGCAGAAGCACAGCAGCTTCCCCCTAAAGTGTTTTTTTTAAGTTACTCACCCTATGTTTGCAGGGTCCTTGAAACCAGGACCCCTCTGAAATTCCTCTGTTTTCAAAGCACTCCTAAGGCTGGAGCTTTACCTCTACAGCTGGGAGTGCTGCACCCTCTAGGGGTTGACTTTATGGTTGCATTTATTGTGGCCTAAAATTGCTGTAAGAAAGGATGTGTGAACAAGCGCCCTCAACCGGCCAAGTGTATGGTTGTAGGGCTATGTAATCAAAATGTGATGTCCTCTAGAGGCCTTTTTTATGATTAATCTTCATGGTTTAAAAGTCCACAAAAATTACAGAGACACTAGTTTTGCTCATTGTATTTACTTTATTGAGATAATAATGTTGACAATAAATATTGATCACAGTGTATATGTTTTATTAACAGTAATGAGTAGATTTACACATGATTAATATTATTGATGATTGCATTTATGTACAAAATGATGTCTTTAACATCTGGTATGTTTGACCAAGCCAGTAGACTCAGCTTACATTTGTGTATGACCCTTTGAGGGAGTCAAAGGTGATTATGTGATGTAATGTGATATGTGGTAGTTTGTATCTGCCATTGTACATATTTGTAAATTACTGCATAGTATTTAGTAGTGTGTGTATGTGTGTGTAATAAATGTACTTTTCTCTTTTCTGCAGAAAAAGTACTGACTGGGCAATCATTTATTGAGTGTTATTAGTGTGTGCCAACGAATGGGGATTACTAGCCTTGCTCTAGGTCACTACCCTGAGAGAGTCAAGTGCTACAATGGGGTGCTTGGTTCCCAGTAAGGACAATTGCGGACCTATTACAAGCCACACAACTAATAACCCAATTTCCTACAGAAACCAACATTTACATTCCCAAAAGGATTCATCCACCTACATAATGTGTTTCTTTTGTACTCTGGTTTGTGCAAGTGTGTTTGAGAGTTGCAATGCTGTCAGTTTGTCTTCCTCCTAACAAAGCAGTGCTTAATTTGAGCCAGTGGTGGTGGAGACTGGTACTTATTTTTCCTCATCAGATATTTCCCGAGAGCAAGAAAGGGAAAAAACACAGAAGAAGGAAAATTGGACAAAGAGAAAGGCAGAAAAAAGCTCTATCAAAAAGCATAGCTCCAAAACATGTTCTAAATATTTATAGAGTTTATGATAGGTGAAAAGCAAACTTAAAGGGAATGCATAACTGCTAGTTTTGAGATTTGGAAATAAAAAGCAAAAGACTGCATTCATGATGAGATTCATTTTTGTTAATTTTTTAAATAATGGTTTTACACATGATTCTCACAAAAAAAGCAAAATGAACCTTAACATTAAAACCATTTCTAGTCCATTCCTTATGAATTTACACAAAACAATCTAATAATTCCCAAACAGTGTAGCATATTTCATTAAGTCTACAGTCCACTAAACCTGGATGTCCCTGGTCAGCAGTAAAAAAAAAGCTATAGTTAAAAACAAATCCCCAGCTAATGTAGGATAACATTTTCAAACATCGTGCATAGAATGCCCAGTAAAACAATTCAAAGAGCAGATTAGACAGTGGCTGGGGGGCAGTCCACACCGGGTGGCACTTTTGTGGGGGCAGTGGTAAGTTTTCTCTCCCCTGCCGTCTTTCATCTCCCCCCGCTCGTTGTCATCTGTCTCCACCCTCCCCGCTCCTCATCGTCTGTCCTCCCCACCCCCTCCGCTCATACCTCCACCGGCCGTCCCTGGGCGGTAAACTCTGGGATCGCCCCGGGCGGCAAAAGCGCTAGCTACGCCACTAGGAATAGACAATGTATTTTCGGGTGCATGTTATGGTAAATAAAGCTGTATGACCAGGTTACAATTTTAACAACATTTATACATCAGTCCAAAGGGATATTCTTCTTGGCTACAGCCAAAGTGCTCACTAAATAAAAAGAACAGTTATTTTATTTTCCAGATCAATAACATTTCCTTTAATATATTGGACCTCCATTTCTAGATCCAGACCAGCCCCAGAATGACCCTACGAGGCACCCTCACCTACAGACCACCAGGATCTCGAACTGCTTTCACCAGTACCATCACCGACCTCATCGCACCCCACATCATCTCCTCTATGGACTACATACTCATCGGAGACCTCAACTTCCACCTCGACAACCTCAGCGACCCCAACTCTGCCACCCTCCTGGACAACCTCGCCAACCTAGGACTGAATAAACTCATTACCACCCCTACCCACAAGGCAGGACAAACCCTCAACCCCATCTTCGCAGGAGGCAACAACGTCCACTTCAGCCACACCATGCAACCCACCTGGATGGACCACCATGCATACACTTCCATGTTGACAAACCCACCACACCCAAACCTGCACGCCGCCCTCCGCGAAGGAACTGGAGCAAGGTCACCGAGGAGCACCTCAACTCCACCCTCAACCACGAAGCCCCCACCACCTCGACCGAAGCAAACTCCGCAGTCAAAGAACTTCACAGATGGATCACCAACAGCGCAGAAGAGCTCTCCCCCCTCCGCAACCCTGACAGAGAGCACCCCAGGAAGGCCACCTGGTTCACCACCGACCTCTAAGAATCCAGACGCACCTGCAGACGTCTTGAGAAGAATTGGAGAAACAGCAAAACTTCGGAAGACTCCTCCAAATACAAGAACGCCCTCACAGAACACCACAAACTCATTAGATCCACCAAGAGGACCTGCATCCAAAACAAAATCCATGCCAACGCCAACAACTCCAAGGAACTCTTCAACATCATTCAGGAATTCACCAAGCCCCCCAGCGAAGCCACAGACATCACACCCTCCCAGGACCTCTGCAACAAACTCGGCTCCTACTTCCACCTGAAAATCTCTCTATGACAACTTCAACAAACAGACCCCGGACACCGAACCCACTCCGCCCCCCAGCAGCGACAGTCAGCCTACCATCTCCTCCTGGACCCCAGTCACCACCGAATACACCGCATCGACCATGAAAGGCATTCACTCAGGAGCTCTCACAGACCCCTGCACTCCACACATCTTCCACAGAGCTGCCACAGCCATTGCACCAGAGCTACAACGCACCATCAACGCCTCCTTCAAAGCCGACACATTCCCGGATGACTGGAAATGCACAGAAGTCAAGCCCCTCCTCAATAAGCCCTCAGCGGATAAGACGGACCACAAGGACTACCGACCCATCTCTCCTCCCTTTCATGGCCAAAGTCACTGAAAAGATTGTCAACGTCCAACTAACGAAATTCATTGAAGAGAACTCCATCCTTGACCCCTCACAATCCGGATTCCTCAGCAACAACAGCACCAAGACCACCCTGCTCGCTACTACAGACGACATCTGCACGCTCCTTGACCAAGGACACACCGCAGCCCTGATCCTGCTCGACCTCT
Source organism: Calotriton arnoldi (assembly GCA_963921515.1). Lineage (NCBI taxonomy): Eukaryota > Metazoa > Chordata > Amphibia > Caudata > Salamandridae > Calotriton > Calotriton arnoldi. Next base: position 98,163 of record CAWUFW010001308.1, read on the forward strand.
CTGCAGCCTTCAACACTGTCTTCCACCGCACTCTCACCGCCAGACTCGATGACGCCGGGATACAGGGAACCACCCTCGAATGGCTTCACTCCTTCCTCACCGGCAGAACCCAAAGAATCAGACTTCCTCCCTTCCACTCCGAACCCACAGAGATCAGCTGCGGAGTATCCCAAGGATCATCACTCAACCTCACTCTCTTCAACATCTACATGGCCCACCTCGCTGCCATCGTCAGACTGCATGGACTCAGCATAGTATCCTCCGCCGACAACACCCAGCTCATCCTCTCCCTCACGAAGGACCCCCTCATCACCAGACTCAGCTTCCAGGAAGAAATGAAGGACGTTTAATCCTGGATGAGCAGCAGCTGCCTAAAGCTCAACTCGGAGAAGACAAAAGTCCTCGTCCTTGGGCCCTCCCCCTCTGCATGGGACAACACCTGGTGGCCCACCACCCTCGGCAGGCCCCCGACAGACCACGTCCGGAACCTCAGCATCATACACGACTCCTCCCTCTCCATGACCTGACAGATCAACACCGTCGCCTCTACCTGCTTCAACACCCTCCGCATCCTTCGCAAGACCTTCAAATGGATCCCCCTGAATCAAGAAAGCCCGTCACCCACGCACTCATAACCAGCAGATTGGACTACGGAAAAGCCCTCTACGCCGGGATCAACAAATCTCTGCTCCGCAAGCTCCAGACCATACAAAACAACGCAGCCAGAGTCGTCCTCGGCATCCTTCGACACGAACACATCACCCAACACCTGCGAGACCTCCACTGGCTCCCCATTGAGATGAGAGTAACCTTCAAGATACTCACCCACACATACAAATGCCTCCACAACACCGGACCCCAATATCTCAATGAGAGAATCACCTTCCACGTACACAAGAGAAACCTCCACCCTCGCCCTCGCTGAAACCCCGTGCATTCGCAGAGCCAGAACAGGTGGAAGAGCCTTCTCCTATGTTGCGGCAAAGGCCTGGAACGAGCTTCCGATCATGATCAGACACGCCCCCACTTTGAACATCTTCAGAAAGACCCTCAAGACCTGGCTCTTCGACTGACCGGAGCAGCTTCCCCCCCCCCCCAGCGCCTTAAGACCCTCACGGGTGAGTAGCGCGCTTCGCAATTCCCTGATTGATTGATTTTAATATAGATTTAAGAAAGCGTCCTCCATTGTTTCTTTGAAATACCAGTCATAGTAAAGGATTTGTCTATACACAATTTAAAAAACAGAACCCAATTTGGCATTTTAATGTCCGACACTATAGATTATACTATTTGTAATCTCTTCTATAAATGCAGCGTTGTCTATAACTACAAAAATTTAACATAGGAGCATAATGAGAGCATAAATTGCTTTCAAAGAAAGATGCAATGCCCCTAAATTCCAATTTAAGGACAGGTGGAGGAATCAGCAGGTGGAGGAATCAGCTTGAAATTACTCAAGACCCTCCCCTCAATGTTACACACAGGAATCTCAGGTTATAAACACACACTTCCGTTTCATGTGACAGCAACAGGAGAACTCTTGCAGTGACAGTAGCCAATCATAAGGCCAAATTATATTCCCCCAAGGAAAAGCTAAAATCCGGAGTGTTAATTACGTTTATAGTTCTAAGGAAAACAGAATCAATTAATCAACTCCCTATGAGTTCCGAGTCAGAATGCACTCGACGTTCAAAAGCAATTAACCCTTTCAAAATACCATTATAAGCTTACATATGTATTCTTTCTTTACAGACCCCAAATTCATTTTTTTCGTCATTATTCAGTCGTGTCGTCTTTGTGAAGACTGCGGGTGCATGTGTCTCACGCTGCAAACCTTTTAAAGTGTTCTTGCTTCATCATACACACACTTGTTACTGATCCATTTGCCTTCGAAAATCATGGCTACTGCAGTAGAACATATTTAAATTAAAAAGACGCTGATAAAACCCTGATAAGGGATATTAGTGAAAGAGATTTTTAAATATGACCATTGCAGAGAATGAAGTATGAACTTGCTTTCTTCCAAAAACACACAATCTTTCTCTCTCCTCCTACTAAGGCGCCTTTCTGGGCATCAATGCGCTCTACAATTTGGAAATTAAATTAAGTCAAAACACAAAGCTGACCCATACCTGAATCTAAAGCATAATGGACAATGAGCAAAACATTCAAAATTAGTAGTTCTCCATCAAGGTAGTAATTCTTTCTGACACATGACAACTAATTTAACTACATGCATCCTGATTTAACCTAATTGTTTAATTTATTTAATGAAATACGTTGTATTTAAAAATACTGTGCTTAAGAAATGTCTATATCGTTTGAGCACACCACATACGATGTGACTTTTGTGAAAATATATGTAAACTTGTTTAGTAATGATGGGATGCTGTCTGTTTTCAGACTTACCGGAGATCAGTGTGCATCATAGTAACTTGTCTGTGCGGGAAGGGCAGAATGCAGTGCTCACCTGCAATGGATCCGGTTCCCCCCTGCCAGATGTCGACTGGATTGTAACAAATCTACATTCAATCAATACTCATCAGGTACAATTCTCGGGACGCTATATATCTATGATAAATAAGTTCAAGTGTTTTTATTGGCTAGATATTATTTTGATTTATGATGTGATGGGTGTAATTAGATTGTGTTGACAGGTTTCACGATAGTTTAGGTTTATTGCACCCAACAGGCAGAACAGTAACTTGCTATTATTGCTGTGTCAATGGAAATCTAGGGCTGACCTCAGATCACAATTGTGCAACCATAAATAAAGTGTATAATTTCCCTATAATGTGGGCTACATGCTTGACATAATACTAATATTACTGCAGTTGTGACTGCTGCTCATGTCACTACTACTAACACTTCTAATAAGTGTAATAATGTGCTTTTATGCAGCGCTTCACATTAGACTCACTAATTCTAAGTGCTATAATTAAAAGGTTTTCTTTTTACTACCCAAATTAGTTATGCATAATTTACTGATTTTGGAAAAATGAAAGTATAAGATAGTCTTGCTAGGCTGCCCAAGCTCATGACCTGCCGATCACCTCATGCTTATGCAAAGAGTGTTCAACTTATTGAGCCGTCCTGCTCACATTAAAGGCAATGAAACTGAAAAGCAAGTTGCTTTGCAACCATCTCTATTGATTAGAACCTGACAAGTCATGGTGGTTATAAGGACCATGACAGTTCCCATCAATATCGCCATCAGCCTCAATATTGGTTCCTTAAACTCATGTAATTAAAACAGGTAGGAAATATGGGAGAGTCTAGGGTTTTACCATAAAAATATATAGAACACTTGGGGTCAGACGCGGTTCTCACGCGGCGCAGTGCAGCAGCCGTAAATGCTGCGCTGCGTGAGAAGGAGAGAGCAGGAGAGCGCCAAATTTATTGAAATATGGCACTCTCCTTCGATCTCCCTAGCGCCGGCACTGAAATCAGCTGCCATGCACCACGGAGACACATTTGCGCCATGGTGAAAGGGTGTCTCCGTGAGTCTAGCATAGGTTTTGTACTAGAAGGTTACCCTTCCAGTTCAAAATACCATGCATAGACTGACTTCAACCCTTTTACCACTTTGGGCCCGATTCCGATGTTGGACGGACCGGAGTCTGTCCGACATCGGTCAGGAACTGGAACTGAACGACCTCCTGTCGTCGGTTCCAGCCCTGGAAGTAGGTTGCGACCGAACCCTGTTTGGTCGCATACCTATTCTTTTCAATGGGAGCATGCTCTCATTGAAAAGAGCAGAGGTGCAGTTCATCCCTGCACCCCATGGCAGGCACCTCAAGGTGCCTGTCACCGGGTGCAGGGATCAACAGGGGGGGCAATGGCGGCCTTGCACCCATGGGGCCCTGCTGGGGCCCCCAAAGCTGTTTCCAAATGCTTTTCTGGGCCGGAAATGCCGGCACAAAAAGGCAGTGGGAAATTGCCATCTTAATCCCTTGGCCGGAAAGAGCTGGCCGGGGGATTACTGCAGGGTTTCCGGATGGCGGACATGAGCCTGTCGGAAGCCATTCAGTAAACCGAATCAGATTGCCTTCCGACTGAGCCCATCGGAATGGCTTGGTCAGAAGGGAATCCAAACAGCAGAGTACAATGCGGGCAGGAGGGCTCCAACTGACCGTCGGAGCCCTTCCTGCCCGCATCGGAATCGGGCCCTTTGTATGTGTGCTGTACAGTGCAGCACACATACAAAGTCGGAAAAGGAAGACGAAATGAAAGCATTTCTCATTCCTTGCACCTACTTTAAAAGGGTGCAGTTTTCTGACGCTAAACCTTGTCTACTTTGTTTAGTAAATTGGATTTAGCATCAGAAACCTTGGGTGGTTGCATGGGAACTCCCATGCACCACCCAAGCTACGCACCTTGGTGCTAAGTAATGCAATGCAGTGCTATGCGCTGTTTCGCGTTACTTTCTCGTTATTTCAATTTCAAAGTAAATTGAAAAAAAAGATTTTGCACCGATTTCCATCACTTTTGTGACGCAAACACAGTGTAAAATCTTAATAAATCTCCCCCTTGGACTCTCCCCAATGGCTCCAGTTTGGGCAACTGGTGTTTTTTCGTGCATCCACTTTTTGTATTAAGAAAGAGGGCGCCAAAAACAGTTGGAGTGCCTTCCCACTGCTCAGCAATACGGAAACTCATTCTGACCAGCAAGATCTGTGGGGCGGCACTTGAATCCTTTCATCTGGATTTGATGGCTAACAATGCGCAATGAACGCTTTAATGTGGGGAAGCCTTCTACTGACTGCTACAGAAATCAATTTTCTGCCAGACCACAAAACATGTGGACTTCTGCTGAGAACCCTTTTCGATAATCCCTGTGTGCATTGAATCCCAACGAGAACTTCAGTACAGAATGTAAGGAAACAATACAGAGAGTACAACCAAGAATGTACACACATGAAGGTGATCGAAATTTGAGCCACTGCTTGCATACTATAACCTATACCTCAGCAGAAGGGCACATGTGGGGCTTCCACTCCACCAAACCCCTCAGCTCCCTGCACCCCCACCCCACCCCTCACCGGGGCCCCCTTTGTTAAAATAGAGTGATGATGAAACCTTAGCTGCATAACGTATAATGGTGAATTGCGTATTTCACCCACTCCTGATGTCATGGCCAATAACGCGTGCCAGTAGTTTCTATTACCACATTTATCTGTGTATATTCGCCTAAAATATCTACCTCAACATGTCAGGGCCTTCACCATCTTCCTGGGTTCCTATCTTGTCGTCAGTATCCGACAAGATAACGTGATGCGTGCTGTCCACTCTGTTCTCCTAAACTGGGATCTTATCTGATTCCTTCTCATCCTGACAAGCCATATTATGCTGCTAAAAGTCAGAAACGGCTTTGGCAAATTGCTAAGCTTGAAGCCATTATTTTTCTAACAATGAAACTAATTATGTGATTTTTTTCATTCATTGTTCTGATAATAAATTTATGTGCATTGAGCCGAGGCATGAGTACTGTTAAAACAAAGGCACACTGTTAATGCAGAGAAGCAAGCAGTGAACCTATCAAACTCTTGAAGCCGGTGAAACAATTTAATTATTTAACGTGTGCATGCAAGGCTCTTTTGAAAGTATAAAGGTTTTTGTTCTTTTGCTCTGATATCAGGAAAGACAGCTCCATTCCCCATCCATTTTTTATAGTCTATATTTTTCGATGCTCTTGTTTTCCAACACATTTTCTATCGTATTTGATTCTTGCAGACAAATTTAAACTGGACCAACGTTCACTCGATCAACTTAACCCTGGTGAATGTATCGGGCGAGGATAATGGTTTTCCACTGACCTGTATTGCAGAAAATGTGGTTGGAATGACGAACGCAACTGTGCATCTCACAGTGTACTGTAAGTACCGAAGGGTGAACATCACATCATTTGTGTTTCTAGAGAAATATTTTATGAGGAATGAATTTAAACATGCAGTTCAGAATTATATTATATACACACACAAAATACTTCATGGTTTGTTGCCTAGGCGCTATAGAATGTAAAGGTAATGCAAAGCTCAAAACATGGTGCGTCTTGTACTTTGTGCATGAGCCATTCTATTTTATATAGTGCACATCTGGTAATTACTTGGCCTCGTAGCACTTTGTTGTAGAATATGTCTGTGCTTAGGGTTCTTATGGAGAGGGTGCATCTATGGACGCCCACTTTTCAATGCAAGTATGGTGCTGAATGGGTCAAGGTATTTCCTTGTGGATGAATTCCATATGGGGATGATTCTAGTGACTTGCAGTCAACCTCGTCTTGGGATGATGTGTGCTTAGGTTGTCTCTGTGATATGCCTCACAGGGGTGCTGCCTGCCTAACATGTGGCTGTACTGTAGAAGCAAACCATCACTTGGTGTCTCAATGAACCCTTTGAAGGGGGCGGGGGCTTACTCTTTTTTCCCATGTTGGTCGACGGTATGTAGGGTAGTGTAAGTGGCACTTAGAGCACGTTTAGCTGTTAGTTAGTCTTAAATCTTTAGGCAGGTTCTTCCAGATTTTCGAGTGTGTCATATTTAATAATCTGCCTCCATATTTAGCTGTGAGCCATTTTAGGGTGATCAGTTCCTAGTCACTGCAGAGGTGTGACCGGTTGTTGGAAATAGAACAGATCTGATAGGTAATTTGGATCTTTCCTTTTCGTCAGGTTTGAATCCAGCTTTGAACTATATTTTGAATCTGGTGATCGCGATGCAGCCAAGTCAGTTGAGATCTCATAGCCCATAAATGGTCCGATTTTCTGAGACCATGATGCAGGTGTTTCTCTTTTGTGACAGCTGTGTTTCAGTGTAGTTTTTTTAGGCAATATTTAACATGTGATATATTTGCTTCATATGTACCATGTAGATGGTATAGTAATTCTAAGGCATTATCTACCTGGTATCTGACCCGAGGCTCTGTTTTCCTAGTCCTGTTTCTCTCGAGTTTTCAGTATGGCCACACTCTGGTCAAAGGGTCCCTCACGATTGGGACTGAACTTTTTATTTATTTATTTATTTATTTTATGCGTTTTTATATAGCGCGGACTTTACCCGAAGGTGTCAGAGCGCTTCACAATAGGAACAGAAACATTACATGAGGAGAAAATTACAAGTGAGCATAATACAAAAGCAAGCGTTACATTACATGAGGAAAAAGTGACAATTGTGCAAATAACAAAAACAAACAAGATACAAAAAGAGGTAGCAAATGATACGTTACAAGAGGAAAAAGTGACAAGTGTGCATGATACATAAGATACAAAATACAAATAGAGGTATAATACTGCAATAAGTGGCAGTCACTCAGAACACACTGGGAAGGTACTTATATAGGCATGGAGTACAGAATTTCCTATAGTGGAAGAACTTCCTTGAGGGAGTAGAGAGGGCGTGAATTAGGTTTGGAAGTGTCTTTGGAGAAGGAGAAATTTGAGGTCAGTTTTGAAGGACCGGGAAGAGGTGGTGGTCCGGAGCTGAGGCAAAAGTGAGTTCCAGATTCTCACTGCGTTGCCTGAAAAGGATTGGGCCATCGATCTTTCCTTTTTGAAAGTGGGAGGTTCAAGCAATAAGTTTTCCGCATTACGTGATGGTCTAGAGCCTCCAGAGAGTTTCAGTTTATTCGCCAAGTAGCGAGGAGAGGAGGAATGCAAGGCTTTGTGGGTGATACAGGCAGTCTTGTAGATTGATCTTGCCTCGATGGGAAGCCAACGGAGGGAGGATAAAATGGGTGTGATGTGGTCGCTTCTTTTGGTCCCATATATGAAACGAGCTGCTGAATGGAGCACAGATTTGAAGGGGGACAGGTGGGATTTGGGGAGGCCAGTAAGAAGAGAATTGCAGTAGTCCAGTCTAGAGAGAACCAGCGATTGGACCAGGGTTTTTCGGTCTTGCTCTGGGAAGAAGCGTCGAATCCCCAGAGAAAGCGCAGTTGGTATCGAGCAGACTTTGCAATGGAATTGATGTGGGAGAGTAGATTGAGTTTTCTGTCGAGTATGACACCAAGGGATTTTGCACTGTCGACAATGATAGGTTTATTGTTAAGTAGATTCATCTGATCCATCCATGATTGAACCGGAGGAGGAGAGAGTGAGGAGGAGAGGAGGAGGAATTCAGTTTTGGAGGGATTCAGAATCAATTGATGAGTTAGCATCCAGTTTTGAATGGAGTCGAGAGTAGAGTTTAGGATGGAGAGATCATGTGTGGAGGACACCTTGAGGTAGATTTGAGTGTCGTCTGCATAGAGATGATAGAGGATCCCAGATTTACTTAGGAGATTTCCCAATGGTTCCAAATAGAGGTTGAACAAAGTGGGTGCAAGTATAGAGCCTTGAGGAACACCTTGACCAACCGCCAGAGGAGATGAAAGACTGTTCGCTATTTTGATCATTTGGGATCTATCAGAGAGGAAGGAAGCAAGTCATTTAAGCACTGTGCCTTCCATGCCCATTCTCTGTTGAAGAGTGTTAAGGAGAGTGTTGTGATTGACAGTGTCAAAGGCTGCAGAGAGGTCAAGGAGAATTAGAAGACAAGACTCCCCTGAATCGAGTATCCGCAGTGCGTCATCAATCACTTGCAGCAGGGCTGTTTCAGTGCTGCAGTTTTGAATGAAGCCAGACTGGAAATTGTCAAGAAGATCATTGTCCTTGATATGACGGGAAAGTTGTTTCGCTACACATCTTTCAGTGATTTTCACAAGAAAAGGTAGGTTAGTGATGGGGCGGAAGTTGTTGAGGTCGTTCGCATCATCAGTGGGTTTTTTAAGAAGAGGGGTAACCTGCCCAGTTTTGAAGGGAACAGGAAGGGAGCCTTGACAGAGGGAGAGGATAACCAGAGTGGTCCAATAGGAAAGAGAATGGGTGTAGAAGTTGATTGCAATGGCATTATGGATGGGGTCAAGAGAATGGTTGGAGGGCTTTGTTTCGAGGATGCATTTGAGGAGGGCATCTTCAGAGATGGACTCAAAGTTCTGCCAAATGGCTAAGGATTTGCGCTCCTCTGGAGGGGTAGGATGAATGACCTGATCCACAAGTGATTTCACTTTTTCGTCAAAGAATAAAGCGAATTCTGCTGCTTTCTTTGTAGAATCCTCCAACTTGGAGGTTGGGGGAGGGCAGTTTGGATTCTTGATGGGGTCGAATAGTTTTTTGGGTCTATTTTTGGCTGAGTCGAGGAGGGTTCTGAAGTGCGATGCTTTTTCAAGGAAGATGTGCTTGTGGTACTTGGATCTTGCTGAACGAAGCGTGGCCAAATTATTGGTGGAGGGCGCTTGTCTCCATTGTTTCTCCAGGATTCTTAGGTACTTCCTTTCTTCATAAAGGGATTTGTTGAACCAAGGTGCTGAGGGAGTAGGCCTTTTCCTTTTGCTTTGAAGAGGAGCGACGTTGTTGATTTCGACTGCAAGGACTGAGAGGCATTGGGAGGTGAGTTGATTCACATCCAGGTTCGGGTCTAGCCTTGGAAGTGATAGCAAAGCCGAATCACAGAGGGTACCGAGGTCAATATTCTTCATGTTACGGAACCATGAAGTAGTCCTCTTAGGTTGGCCGAGAGTTATAGAGTGTGATAGGTGAAGAGAGAATGGGATGAGGAGGTGGTCAGACCAGTCTACATGAATAGGGATAGCGATAGTAAGCATGTCTGCTTTAGAAATAACAAGGTCCAGGATTGAGTCCTTAGAGTGTGTTGTTTCTGTGCAGTGTTGGATAAGATCGTTTGCGGAGAGAAAGGTGGCCAGCATATTCGCAGAAGAGTCTTCCAGCGAGCCCCAGTGGAGAATTAAGTCACCCACGAAGATCTGATTGTCACTTTGCGAGTATTGGTCGCTGATGAAGTCAGTGAGTTCCTCCATAAACGAAGGGCCGCTGCCAGGCGGCGGTAAATGGCGTTGGTGCAATTGAAGCTCAAGAGATAGGCATTCAAAAGTGCGGAAGGAGCTGTTAGGAAAAGCCTTGAGTTGCAGGGAGTTTCTAAAGATGACTGCAACACCTCCCCCAACTTTGTCTATTCTGTCATTTCTCAATATAGAATAGCCTGTGGGTAATAGGAGATCAAACATAGAGTGAGAGGTATCGTTGAACCAGGTCTCTGTGAGGAAGAGCATGTCGATATTGTGAAGGGTGATGGTATCAGAGATTTCAAGTTTGTGTTTTATTGCAGATCTGCAGTTGTGGAGCAGACAGCGCACCTCTGCCGAGACTGTTTTGGTGACAGGGGCACTTGGGCTATGAGGGGGGATAGGGATATTGTACTTATATGAGGGTGCTCGGGAGGATTTAGGTGGATGATTGGTTCTGACAGAGGAGATGGTCGGAATAGTGTAGATAGTAGGGTTACTTGGAGAGGAAAGTGGAAGAAGGGTGGCGTTCGAGGACTTGAGTGAGTGTGCGATGTTAGCAGGCGACAGGTTATGATTGGCTATTTTGGGGTGTGGGGGCGAGGTGCATCTCGTGGGAAGGTGAGTGTTTTCCAAAGGAATTGAGGTGTATGGAAAGGTGGAAATCTTGGAGCTTAAGAGTGAAATGGTAGCTTCAAGCTGGGCGATGGAGGTGATGAGAGAACCTAGCTTATTTTCCAGAGAGAGTAGGGCAGAGCACGGCATGTTGGGTGGCTCGATAGAAACAGGAGGGGGTGCAATTGGCGTTGGAGGGCAGGGAGAGGTGGGGGTACGGGAGGGGAGTTGGGATACAGGGTTCAGGGGTGGGGAAAGGTGGTGGTTGAGAGTGGGCGTTGGTGCATCAGAGGTGAAAGGAGAGTTGTCTTTGTTGACGTTGCAAGAAGGATAGGAATTGAGGACATAATTAGGGGGAGATAGGTGAGGAACGAGGCGGTGGGGCAGAAAGGGAGGGGGGGAATGAGTGGAGTCATAGGAAGGGAGGAGGTTTGGGCAGAAGAGAGGGGAGGGGGTTGGAGGGGTCCTGTAGGCTAGGTGAGGTGAATGTGAGGGGACGGGCACCTGGCAGAGTGAGGGGGGTTGGGAGATAGGGAAGTTGAAGAGAGAAAGTGGTTCTGCTGGGTCCGAGGGAGGGAAAGGGAAAGGGTTACCAAGGGGGGAAAAGGGGTAGCACAGCATTACTGGAGGAGTGGAGGGAAGAAGAGAGATGCAATGGGTTTGTAAAGAATTCGGGGTACATAGCGAGGGGAGGAGGGGGTAGAAAAGAGGGGAAGAGGAGGGAATAGGGGGAACGTAAGGAAAGTTGACTAGGGGAGAAGGTTGGAGGAGAGGTGGACAAAATAGGGGGGTGGTAGGTAGGGATAGGGGGGAGGAGATAAGATTGGAGTACCGGGATGGTGCATATTGGACGAGGAGCGTATTAGCTAGCGGTAAGGCTGATGTGATGGAGGGGGGGGCACACTGGGGAAGAATGGGAGAGGAGGGAACAGGGGAGGGGGGAAGAGGGTCCGCCTGTGCCTCCCGAGGGTGCAGCCTATGTAAGGGGGTCAGGGGAGGAGATAGGGAGTAATGGGTGGAGTTAGATGAAGAGTCAAGGGAGAGTCCGGTCGCAGGGGAGGGGAGTAGGGAGGGGAAGAGGTGGTCAAAGAGAGACAGACAGGTGTCTTTAGCTTGGATCATGACAGTACCGTTGTTATAGAGTGAGATAGTGAGGGATCCGTTAAAACACGCAGAGGGGGAAATCTTTAGCTGTTTCCCATGAGGGATAGAAGAGGAGGAGGTGACGTTAAGGGAATTATATAAGCTGGTGGACCAGGAGGGGATGTTGTGAGTGAAAAAAATGATATCGTTTTTGAGCCTCCCATACCGACCATTGTAGAATTGATCAACAAAGAGGGAATCAGGGAAACATTCAATGCTGTTATGCTTGAATCGTTTTGCTGACGCTTTAGTCAGGTTAGGAGGATAAATGATTTTGTAGCAATTAATTCCAGACTTAACTCGCGAGGTGGCCATGTTGGGAAAGTGAGGAGGAGGGGGTGGTGGGGATATGAGAAGGGTGTTACTAGGGCAGCGGTGATGAGGAGAAGTATAAGGAGAGGAAGGGGGCACATATTCCAGAAGTCGGGTGAAGATACCCGAACTGATGTGCTGACAGGGAAGTGATGCGATTAGGAACAGGTTGTTACTTCAGAACAGGACTGATTCAACAAGATAGGACTGAAGATAGAGTGGTGTAAGAGGAAGAAGAGGGCACAAATTCCATTAGTCGAGAGAGGTTAGTCGCCATAATGCGCGGTATGGCTCCTTTGTAGGGTCAGGCATTGTAGACTCAAACCTCCTCAGTCGTCATGAGGCCACATAGAATTGCTGATCGTCAGAGTCAATCAAGGTACCTTGGTCACTACCTTGGTCTTGGGATCGGTGCTCACTCTGGGTGAGATCAGCGCTCACTCCAAGAGCTACTCGGGATCCCCCAGGGTGCCCCGGTCCTCAACAGCCACACAGGTAAGGCACTACAGCTCTCTGGACTGCTCCGGTCGGGAGTAGCGGCAGCAGGCTTGCGCTTCTTTTTGCTCTGCATGTGTACCAAAGTCCCATTCAACAGTGTATTAGTTTCTTCGAAGCAGGGTAGACAATTAATATTGCACTATGCAGCTCCCACGTAGTCTACCATTTTGGAAGAGTGTGCCACTGTTAGTTTTTTGTAGAGTTGCCCTAGGCTTAAAGATTTATGTTTATTAATGAAGAATTTCTAGTTGTTTTGTTTAAAAGAAGACAATGGTGATTGCAGAAAAATGAACTGCAGCCGCAGAGTTGTAGTCCTCTTTACTCCTGCCGTTCTTAGCAGTTTTCCCTCTAATATCGGCTCCAGGCTGGCTCTTTTAACGATGGACCTTGCTGTGTGCGCTACTCTGTCAAGGGCCGGTCAATGTAAAATGTGCTCCCAATATGGCCGCCGTTCTGGGTGCTCGCTACAGCCCAGCCTTCATGTGTGTGCAGGGGGGCCTTTGGGGGAGCTTGATTTAGCCTCACAGAATTTGGCTAAGGCTGCTTACTTAGAGATCTTCGGCTGCCATTTTAAGGTCAGGCAGGCCGTGTAGCTGCTTCCAGACGAGTCTCTATTGGGTGCGGGGGGGGTTCTGCTGGTCTCCTAGGATAAATTTGCTGAGGGCTGCTCCCTTTGCTGCGCCCCTGCCCCCACCTCTGTAACTCGCGTGGGTGGTGTTTAACATTTAGGTTACGCTGGCCGCCATTTTAGGATCAGGCAGGCCGCGTGTCAGTGTCCCAGTGAGTCTTTTCAGTCACGAGCGGTGTGCTGCGCTCTTTGGGCGGCAGGGGAGGGGGCCGGTAGCACCGCTTACTGCTCCGCTTCACCGTGGGTTCCGACCGGTTGCCGGGAGCCAGGGGGGAGGGGAGAGACGCCCGCTCACATCCCCTCAACTCGCAGCTCCCCTACTCACGGTTCGGCCGTCCTCGGAGGCCCCTCGGTGATGTGCTCCGGTTCCCTCGAGCGCTGATATCTCCTGCTGTTCCTTTTATAGCTTCTGGGGCACGCAGCTCGGTCGGTATCAGCTCCTGCGCTCAGCCGGCTTTTGATTAGGGCACATCTACAGCTCAGTGCACAAAGCACCAGTGATCCACGGTGATGAACAGCTTCCTTGTACACACATCATACCAGCAAACGCATCCACTTCCTGTGCACATAACTCGCATGAACAGTACAGCTGTCGAGGTCCCGTGATCGGTACACATGCACAGCTCCTGTGCATACCGCTTTTTTCGTCTGTTCGGGTGCCCAGCTTCACCCTCTACTCCCGCTTCTAGGAGCAGCACAGAAGGAGGGGTCCGGTGCGGCTTTCCGCTCGTACTTAAAGTGGCATCTCGCAATCCAACAAAGCCGCCATTATTGCCATACACACATGTCTTTCTGCCCTCTGGCTTCTCATCAGATTCTGCAGACCTCCCGGACCCTCCACAACCAATGCAATGGTATCACAAGCCCTCCCAATCTCACCACCGGGCTCACAGATGTGTATAGGTCTCCGAGACCAGACGGCACAACCGGGGCGTTCCAGCAGTCTCCCGTACTGTATATCGCCGCAGCACCTCCCGTTGGCTGATCCCCGAAGATTGACTGGGCCCTCTGCAGGTCTGGTTGTCTTCATGAGCGTTTTTGATTGTTTTTCTTTTTTTTTAAAAGAGGTTCTTTGGCGTAGTTTTGAGCGTTTTTCGGTGTTGTATTGTGGCCATGGCGGCCATCTTAGTGTCAGGCACAGGCGAGTAGTAAGGATCTATTCTCAGCTCGAAGTCATGGGGGTCGAGCCACACTTGGAATGGGTCAGGGGTTGTCCCATGGGGGTTCTGAGTAGCTCACCAGAGTACTCACTGCGTAGATTTTTCTCGGAGAGATTCTGCTTGCCGTTTTCTAGCCGGGGCGGCCATCTTGGAGTCAGGCACCCTCGGGCTGCGGGGATCGATGCCTGCTAGGAGTCTCTGTGCCGCTTCTTTCGTCCAGTGATCCTGTCCACGGGGGGTCCGGAGGGTGATGAGTTCCTGTGTGTCTCTGGGGGCGCTAGTCCGATCCTTCAATTTGTCCCGCTAGTAGCGCATCGGTGGAGTCGGGGCGTGAGTTTCGGTTTCGGTTTTCTCTGTGAGATTTCTCTGTGAATCCAAGCGGATGGCGGCAGTGCGGTATTATTTTTGCTTTATTTCCCTTTTGTGCATGATTCGGTGGGACCACGCTCTTCGTGAGGGGTGTGTAGGGGGGACAGACCAGGATTTTCACCATGTGGGTGATCCTAGTGCCCGGGAGCTCCATCACAGCGCTCCTTCCCAGCGGCCATCTTCTTGCTCTTCTCATGTAAGTTAGCTTTTAAAAGTTTTTCTCTCTTTTCTCCTGTTACCGTCCTCTGCAAAGACAGCCTCCCCATGATACTTGTCTTATTTATGGTGCTCCCATTGGCTCTTTGTCATGAACATTCTTTTAGGATTGTTGTGAGAGGAGAGAGAAGGTTGAGTAGCGTGGTGGGCTACTCAGAAGTCCCAGGGATTTGTAACGCGAATCAAGGGGTGCTCTTTGTGCATAGCTTCATATGGCATGCTGTGTCATTAATGCTCAATGATAAAGCGGTTGGGTTCACTTTTTGTTTTAGAGACACATGTGTAGTACACTACCTTCTCTTGCTGTGTTTGGGCGGTGAACACTGATGTGAAGTCAGGGCGATGTGTGGTGTGGAGTTTTTTGAGTGATGATGGGTGCTGGGCTGATGTGTCATGTTCAAGTATTGTGGTGGCTATTGAGTGTGGGTCAGCACTACATGGTTTTTTTTATACTAAGGGGTGTGTGGAGGGAAATCTAACGTGTGGGGGGTAATTGTCCCTTCCCTAGGCTGTTAGAGAGGGTGGTGCATATTTTGTTGTGGTTTGAGGAAGTGGTGGATCTGATAATGGTGGTTGTGGTTTGTGATTTTGCCTGGAAAGTTGCTTAGTAATGATGATGTTGTATTCATGTTGTATCATGTTATCGTGGCATTCTTAGACACATTGGGGCTTATTTACAAGACCCTTGCGCCACTTTTGCATCATTTTTAACATGGCAAAAGTGACGCAAAAGTGGCACAAGGGGCTTGTAAATCTGCCCCATAGTGCTTTTAACTGCACGCCATTCTCTAAACCAGAGTGTATATGAATAATAGTTAAAGGAAAGATAATGCAAATATTCACTTCTTTCTTTTACCTTATAATTGCCCACTTGGGTTAAATCACAGCAATGGTAAGATTAAATCAATTACTATCTGGAACACGGTTTTCAATTACTACATGCATGAACTAATGAAAAACATTTCTCCAATGTACAGCACACCATGGAGGATGTGGAAAGTGAATTTAACAAAATGTGATTTATTTTTAAGGCGATTCAGCAAATAACCTAAAAATTTTGCGATATAAGATTACATCCATAGACCACGTATTAAAAATGCATTTCTATTTAAGTTGTACGAAATACGGAGCTAAACAAATCAATGGCACGCCAAGATAAAAAAAAAAGAGTTCCCATATTTCATTTGTTTTTATTTGGTAGATCCACCAAGAATATCAACATTGAAGGAGCCAGAGATGCGACATGAACATTGCATTGAATTTGAGGTGCGTGGAAACCCTCCGCCAGTATTAAACTGGCTTCACAATGGTCAGGCGCTCCGTGAAGTGGACTTCATCCGAACTGAATTCTATCAGCAAGGAGACATTTCAGATGGTTGTTTGCTATTCAACAAGCCGACGCATTACTACAACGGCAATTACACTCTCATTGCCACAAATGAATTTGGAGTTGCTAAAGAAACAGTGCGGGCCCACTTTCTTGAGCAGCCCTTCCCAGGTAAGTTAATATTTGAATGTAAGAAAACAGTACATTAAGTGTTTGAGAGGTCAGGATACATAGTGCACACTATGTGAAGCCTCTTTTTAGGGAGGTGAAGAGTGCCAGTGTGAATAGATTTTACCTTTAAGTCAGCAAATGAAGAAGAATATATAAGGTTTTCTAATCATTAGCTGAAGAGTATTGTGGAGCTCTTTTTTCACATCTGTTGTTTTGTAGTTTCTTTTTGCGTCGTTTTGTTCTTTATCCGAAGCTAATAGGGAAGGTTGCGGTTTTAGGTCACAGCCTACCAAACAGCACAGCTGTTTGGTTTGCTAAAGACATCCTCGGGACTTTCAGAAAGTTAGCCTAGGAATGCATTCCGCCTGTTGATTACCATTGGCTTTCGGTTTGTAATTGTAACTTACAATTTTTCTGGCTACATTTAGAAAAAGCTAAAGTACAGTATCAGCACTATTTACATTGAATGTGAGTGTAACCTGTAAAATCTTTTGCATATATGTGCTCATGAGAAACAAAGTGAACGGCGCAAGTGACAAGTGAAACAGCAAAAAATGGTGCAAGAAAAACAGTAACATCAATATTTACAATAACTTTCAGGGTTCAAAATAGTTTGTTACAAAGATTGAAGTCTGGTATGCAGGTTTCATCCAGGGCCCCCCGCTGGTGGTGCTTCCCCTAATTCTCTCGTATGCACCTGTATACCATACCTTGGGTGCATTTGTTTGATGTTCTCTTAATTGGAATTTCGCTCCAGTCTCCTTACAGGTATTTTACCTTCCATCTCCATCCACCAATTTGACTCTCCCGGTTACCAACACTATTCTTTTTCTATTCTTTCTTATTCCCCGTGTAGAGCACCTATAAATTTGTAACCTGATCCTGAAGATGACCTGAACTGACTACAGGTCGAAATGCGGTCAACCACCCAGTGCATTGTTTGGCGCAGTTTTCTAGTTCATCAAATTGTTCACCTCCTTTAATCTTTGTAACAAATGATTTTGAACCCTTGAAGTTATTCTAATAATTGACATTCTGTTTTTCTTGTGCCATTTTTTGCTGTTTCACTTGTCACTTGCACCGTTCACCTTGTTTCTCACGAGCACAAAAGTGCACAAGATTTTATGGGTTACACGCACATTCAGTGTAAATAGTGCTGATACTGCTCTTTAACGTTTTCTAAATATAGATTGCTCCTTGCATTGACCTAATAACCATTATTGTCTCCCTGTCCCCTCCTTTCTGAAACTATTGTGCATGTTTTATATAACTGTCTTTGGATATTACCTGTTGAGACATTGTTATTTGGTATACACTCTATACCACTTCATCTACTCCTCTCTAATCTACACCACTCTACTCTATGCCAGTGCACTCTACCCCATTCTACAATGCACCACTGCACTCTGCACCACTCCAGTCTAGGCCACTCCACGCCACTCCACTCCACTCAGTAACACTACACTCTATGCCAATGCACTGATCGTCAATACTCTAAACCACTCCACATTACCCTGCACCACTCCACACCACTGCACTCCTCTCTGCAACAATCTACTCTACACCACTGCGTTATATTCCACTGAACTTTATAGCCACTCTACTCCGCTATGTGCCACTCTACTCCACTCTGTGCCACTACACTCTATACGACTGCATTCAACGCTGAGCCACTCTACTTTATGCCACTGTGCTATACTCCCTTACTGTAAGCCACAGGGGAAACAGCCTTTAAAATGAAGCCAGAACCCTGCATGCCTTTACTTCATAGGCTTTACCATGCATACGACACTACCACACATGCCATTACCACGTAAGTCTTTAAAAATGAATATGCATTTACCACGCATGCCACTACAACGAATTTCGTTGTAAAGGCATGAATGGTAAAGGCATATTCATTGTTAACGTTTTAAAGGTAAATAAAGGTAAATATTAAGTGTTTTGAGTGTTTTGGCATATATATATGTATGCCACTCTACTCTGCGCCACTCATCACCACTACACTATATGCCAATGCACTCTACATCACTGCACTCTATGCCATAGTACTCTGTCACTGCACTCTACGCCACTCCATTCTACTCTGCACCATTGTACTCTATACCACTGCTCTCTGTGCCACTCGATTCTGGGCCATTGCACTCTACACCACTATACTCTATGCCATTGCACTCTACGCCAAAGCACTCCATGCCACTCTACTATACACTACTGCATTCTACAATGGTTTACTCTGCAGCACTTCACTCTGCCACTCTACTTTCTGCCACTCTACTTTGTGCTAATGTGTGCCACTGAACTCTAAGCCACTGACCTCTGCATCGCTCCACTCCACACCACTGCATTCTACACCAATCCACTCTAAGCCACTCTAATCTACTGTGCACCACTGCACTCTATACCACTTCACTCCATCATTTCATCCAACACCACCCTCCTCCTCTTTTTACCAAAAAAACACAACTACACAACCCTTACGTTCCACTCTACCACACATATTACCTACTTCAGCGATCATATTAAACACACACTTAATTCTTGTATGTTGGAAATGGCCCTTTTTGCAGGGTTATCCCCAAACATTTTGCTTCTTCCTCCTATTTTTTCCTGACCTGTTGTTGTTGGCTATAGGACTCTGGGCACTTTACCACTGCTGATCACTGCTAAAGTGCATATGCTCTCTGTGTAAATTATTATTGTGATTGGTTATCCATGATTGGCATATTTGATTTACCAGTAGGTCCCTAGTAAAGTGCACTGAGTGTGCCAGGGCTGGTAAATCAAATGTCACTAGTGGGCTTGCAGCACTGATTGTGCCACCCACATGAGTAGCCCTGCAAAGATGTCTCAGGCCTGTCACCACAATGCCTGACCGCAGTTTGTTAACTGCCATGTCGAATTGGCAAGTGCACCCACTTGCCAGGCCCTAACCTTCCCTATCCTTACGTATAGGGCACCCCTATGGTAGGCCCAAGGTATCCCCCTGGGCAGGGTGCAGTGTATGTGAAAGATAGGACATGTACTGGTATGTGTAACATGTCCTGATAGTGAAATACTGCCAATTTCGTTTTTAACTATTGAAAGGCTAACTTGCCCCATTGGACAGAATGGGGAATGCTTTGTGACATTTTACAAGCATATCTTCCCATAGGGCTAAGATAGAAAAATGGAGTTTGGTATCCCTGAACTCAGAATTTGATAACACATCTTTTAGTAAAGATGGTTTTTAAATTGTGTGTTTGAAAATACCACTTTTAGAAAGTGGCTATTTTCTTGTTCAACCATCCTGTGTGCCTCTGCCTGTTTGCGGATTGACTGTCTGGCTTTGGAGTGACAGGGGCTGGGGAGGTGCAGTGGCTCCAGGAGTCTGGATGAGTCACCACTAGGCTGAAAAGGCCTGATCTGCATTTGGAATGGTGGGAGGAGTAGCACCTGTACCTGAATAGGGCTGTGCCTGCCTTCCACAATGCTGGCTCCGTCCCCCCTGTGGTGTGTCTGGAGTCAAGGCTCACACTGACAATGGATGTTGTTATGCACTTGCAGAGTGCCCCCAGAACGGGTTTGAACTGGGTCAGAGCCCCTTGCACAAAGAGAACAAAGACATTTTGGGGTATAAGTATCAGACCCAAAACGCCAGACTTTTAGATCATTCCTGGAATTCAAGAGGAACCTTTGCCAAGGAGAAGAGCTGGAGAGACTGAGGAGAAGTACTGCCCTTGCTGTGTGTCTGGGGTTGGCCTGCAGTTGCTGTTTCTGCCAAGGAAAGGAGAAGGACTTTGCTGTGTGCTGTGTCCCCTGCTTGAGGGAGATCTCCAAGGGCCTGAAGTGAGCTGGCCTCCTATTCAGAAGTCTCAGGGACACAAAGACTTCACCCCCATCTCCCCTGAACTCTGCTGTTGTGAGTTCTGACCTGCCAAGAGGTGCCGGTGCCAGTTTTGGGCCTCTGGAGGTTGTTGCTGCTGTTTGGGAGCTGGAAGCAAGAAGAAACTCAAAGAACTACAGAAATCGACCCATCGCTTTTCTAGCGGCTGTTTTCCCGACGCATCTCCACAGCACGAGAAGAATTTCCACACATCGCTGCACCGCTGCGGAAACCACTGCAGTGCCTGTCGCCGCTGCAAGAATCGATGCATCGAGGGATCACGGCTGAAGAGGAGCAACGCAGCGCCGCTGGATGCTGGCGCATTAATCACTGATGCATCCCGGATTTTCACGCTTCTTACCTGTGTGGCAAGTTCTTCCAACGCATCACCCACGGACCGGAACAGTCACGAAGAATCGACGCATCACTCCCCGTACAAACCGGATTCGACGCAACCCTTCCTCTGCATGCAGCGGGACTGTTGCATTACCTCCCCAAGGTCTCAGGAGTGTCGCATCTCTTTGTTTTCCAACGCTGCGGATGTTTGGCTTGAGAACTTTAATGCATCTACAGGTACTTTGTTGAAAAGTCACGCATCCATAGTTTTTTATGGTACAAGTTCTTGAAACCTTTTGAAAGTCATATTTTTAACTGTGTATATTGGATTTTTTGTCGTTTTGGTCTTGTTTAGTTTAGATAAAGATAATTTATTTTTCTAAACTGGTGTGGTGTCCTTTTGTGGTGTTTTCACTGTGTTCCTGTGAGTGTTGGTACAAATACTTTACACATTGCCTTTGGGATAAGCCTGTCTGCTCGTGCCAAGCTACCCAGCAGGTGAGCTGGGGTTATCTAGAGTGTGTATCCCCCTTACCCTAACTAGAAGCAAGGGTCCCTATTTGGACAAAGGTACCTACCTCTGCCAATTAGAGACCCCCATTTCTAACATTGTCCATCTCCTCTCACACACCAACACACCTTTCCAAAACACATCACCACTCCATTTACCATTCAGCTTCCACTCATCAACAATACTTTACATACAAATACTTCCCAGAAAACAACTACATCATCTCCTCTCACTACTCCTCAAAATCAAAACATAACACACACACTACCACAACAAAATCTCTCACACACACTACCTCATAATACTTTCCATCACAAACCTAGAAACATACACCCACTCACACCCTCCTGGCTACACACATAATGCACACCCTAAACCGACTCTACTGCCAAGCTTTCTCTCTTCCCTCACACCTAACACATATACTGCAACACAGTAACTCTCAACTGCCTCTCATCCATCGGGCAACATAGAATCTTGTAACATGACCCACATGCTGCACCATCACTGCTAACTCATACACCTTCCACCCTAAACAGACGCAAACAAAAAAAACAACATACCCCTCCTCACAACTTTACATCTCCATATCTACTGCACAACAAGGCTACTGTACAAAAACAACACAGCTCACCAACTCACTCTCAACCACGATCTATACCTCCTACACACGCTGACCCAACAAAATGCCTTCTTAGCCTGCTGGATGAGGAATACAATACAGAATAACTATGCTGTTGCTATCCTCATACAGCTAATACCAGCAGTAAGGACACACCTACTACAAGGCCACCACATACTGCTCACTCTTCTACAAAACGAAGTCACATCATCACAAAACACATTCTCTAAACTGCACACTAATAAATGCTCGATCACTCTCTGAAAAACAAACATCACATCTACGACCTTCTCACTGACACATAACTGAATCATGGTTGGGAGATGACATGGTTCCAGTGTTGCATGACAAACTATCATGAAAAGTTGTATTGGCAAATGAGGAGGTGGCCTATCTGTTGCATTCAAGCAAATATTAAATGTCACTAAACTGACAACGTCTCCATACAAGGTTCTGAGGCCCTCTTCACCAGATGCAACCCTACACCATCTTTCTCCTGTAACTCCCTACTGCTTTACAGACCTCCACCTAGCAATGCAACATTCCCAGACACACTTCTAGACACAGTTTCAAACTTGATAACACTACACCCCAACCTATGCATTCTTTGTGACCTAAACATCTGGTTTGACAAACCCAATATCCCCCATACAAAAACAATCATCACTGTCCTAGACGTACCAAACCTACATCAGATGATCCACAAATCCACACACATTGCTGGGCACATCATAGATGTCATTTTTGCATCTGTAGAACTAGTTACCTTTCAAACGATAACTCCAGTCACATGGTAATACCACCATTTGCTTGCTTTCCAACACAAAGCAACACATCTAAAAACACCTTACATGCATCTACTTATCGACTATAGAACAAACTCAATTTTGAACACTTAGAAACACAACTAACATCCAATACATATCTAGACACAATAAATTGTGTTAAAAAACGATGTGAGTGGCTACAGGAAGCTTTTGATATCCTAATACCACTCAGGACAACAAAACAGGACAAAGGAAAACAGGCACCTTGGAGAAATACAGAGATAAAAGAGATAAAACCACAAAATAGAAAGCTGCTCTGCACCTGGCTCAAAACAAAAAGCAATCAAGACAAATTGTACCTACAGAAACATAACAGATTATACAAGTTAGCAATCAAAAAAGCTAAAAAGTCATACTATTTAGACAGAATTCAAAATGCTCAATGTGCAAATGAAGTATTCTATAAAATTCTCACTGAATGTCGTAAACCACATTGCCTAGAAGGAACTCATCCCATTACTCAAGAATTCACAGAAAAATTGGCAAGTAATTACACAACCCAGACACGTTAGACTCCTAATTAAAACAATGGAAAACCACCTGCATTGACCCTTTTCTAAAATAAAACTCCAAGAGTAGGCTAAACCAGCCTGTGCATTCCTTTAAAAAATATCACATAATGAATTCAAGGATCTGGTCAAAGCAAGCAGACCTGCCAGCAGCCCTTCTGACCCATGTCCACCACAAACCTTCAAGAAAATTCTTCTAACTACCTCTGCTGCCACACCAGTAAGAAGAATCATCAACAATTCCTTAACTACGGGAATATTTCCAGAAGACCTAAAAAAGGGATACATATGCCCATTACTAAAGAAAACAAACCTGGACCTGCTTAACCCAAACAACTACAGACCAATTACAAATGGACCTTTCCTGGGCAAAGTGATAGAAAGAGCAGCATTCGCCCAGATTTCACAATTCATTGAAAATAATTCCATACTTTCAGACTTCCAAAAAGGATTCTGTCCAGGAAGAGGCACAGAATCTTCCCTTATCCCATCTGGGATGACCTTAAGAACACAGTTGACCAGAACAGGGTTGCTGCACTACTTCTCTTGGACCTCTCAGCTGCCTTTGACGCAGTTGACCATGACACTCTAATATAATGACTCTACGAAGCCGGCATAGACAGAACTGCTCTTGACTGGATCACATCCTACCTTTAAAACATAAAACATTTCATCCATACCCCCTTTCTCATTGAAACCGTACTTGACAAAAGCAGGGGTCCCTCAAGGCTCTGTCAACTCACTAATGCTTTTCAACATCTACATGAAGTCATTACCAGTACCGATCAATGATTTTCACCTCACATGCTATAAATATGCAGATGACACACAAATACTCCTTAAACTGGAAAGCTCCACAAATATTGGAAATTGACAAGTTTTCTGTTGCCTCAGATCTGTGGCTTAGTGTATGACATGGAGCCATCTGAAACTGAATGCTTCCAAAACAGAAATATTCACATGTTGCGATTGGAAAATTATGACCCACTCGCTGCCTGGCTTGATGACCTGGGAACACTGCCTAAATTATCTAAGGAAGTAAGAAACCTCAGAATTACCTTGTACTCCAAGCTATCAATGAAGGCCCAAGTGGACCAACTAGCAAGATGGAGCTATATTACTATAAAAACTCTGCAATGCATCTTCCCCCACCAGAGATTTTCACACAAGGTCCAGGCTACTATCTGTCTTGTGCTGTCTAAACTCGACTATGCCAATAGCCTCTACTGCGGATCTTCTTAAACAACTATGAAAAGACAGCATTGGTCTCAGAACTCTGCTGCCAGACTACTCCTACATGTAAAGCTACAAGCCCTCATCAGCCCTGCCTTGAAGGCCCTCATGTGGGTACCAGTTGCCAGAAGATCCACATTCAAGCTGCTTTGTAGCACCCACAAAGTGATACATGGAACAAGGCCTCTCTTCATCAGGAATATAATCACCAAATACATTCAACAAACGAATATCCACTCTAGATTGGCACCACACCACAAAATCCCATCATACAATAAAAAGACATAGGTGGCACAGCCTTCTGTGTTCAAGCAGCCAAACTACGGAACTCTTTATCCCCAAACATAATATCCATGGACAACTATCTTATCTTCAGAAGACTACTCAAGAGTTGGCTCTTCCCCACATAACTACCATACTCAAACATAAATGTACAGCAAATTTCTGTGTATATAAGCATTTATTTGGATAATATGTATGTTTCTAGACATGCCCATTCCTTTGTATAAATGTATCAAATAATTATGTTTATAAATATATAGATATTCATTAAGTCTGCTTAACAAATGTACATATTACCTATGGCTATATTATTCTATGTTTAACATGTATATAGGTCACTGCATAAACAAGTGATGTTTATCATAACTATCTACAATTGCTTCACTATTGAATTATTAAAAAAAAAAATTAAAAGCAAATTAATTAGCTTGAAGTACAGCAACACATTAAAGTCTGAGTTTAATAAATGCAACTTAAATGTGGATATGTTACCTCCCTTATACATATATACCTTCCATGTACTTATGTATCTTTATATTTATCACTTAACTCCTAATTCAGTGTCTCCAATGCACTACCTTATATCTCACCCTATAACTTCAACATGTCCTCTAAAGCCACTCTCTGACTCATCCCAAACCTTATTCCACTACTCTCTCCAATGCACTACCCTATTTCTCACCCTATACCTCTCTCAATATATCCTCTACCTCCGTTCTCTGACTCATCCCAAATCCCATTCTACTACTATGATCTCCAAAATATCCCTTTATATACTCTTCCCTCCACTACCCCTCCTTACATCATCTTGAACCTCTTTTACTATTCAGATCTCCCAAACAAACCTTTCTAAACCCTTCCTCCATGTATCCCTCCTAGACTCATCCGATATCTCATCTCTCTCCCTAATCCACTTCTAGAGACTCTTCCCTCCTCCATCTCTCCTTTACTCATCCCAAACCTCCTCCTACTCCTACTGCTATGATCTCCAAATAAACACTTTCTAGACTCTTACCGCTTCTATCCCTCCACTATCCTTTTCAATCCAACTAACAAACTCACATGTCCATCACTCAAATGCATTTATTATTTCCCTATACTAATTCACCACTAATACTTTTTGAGTTCTGGAGTAGCGTGCTACTCACAGTAAAGCCCTTTGATGCCTCGTCAGGGGTAGTAAACTCTATATAAATGAAATTACAATTAGTCTGAAACAGTCTTCTCTATGCCACTGCAGTCTATGCCACTCTATTCCACTCTGCCCCACTGCACTCTATGGCACTTTACTCAAAACCATTACACTCCACCCCACTGCTCTCTACGCTACTGATCTGCTATATTCTACACCATTGCACTCTAGTTACTTTACTCTGCACCTTTGTATGCCACTGCACTCTACACCAATGCACTCATGCCATGCCATGCCACTCTACTCTATACCACTGCACTCTACGACACACTACTCTGCACCACTGCACTCTATGCTACTGAAATCATTGCCACTCTACTCTGCACCAATCTAGTCTGTGCAACTCTGCTCTTTGCCACTGCAGTCTACGCCACTCTACTGCACTCTACACCATTGTATTCTACACCAATACTTTATACCACTCCACTCTACCCTACACCACTCCACTCCACTGTACTCTACTCTGAAACAATCTACTCTACACCACTGTACTCTATTCTGCTGCACTTTATGCCACTCTACTCCAATCTGTGCCAATCTACTCCACTCTGCCCCACTGCATTATACACCATTGCAATCAATGCTGCACCACTTTAGTCTGCCATTACTTCTACGCCACTACTCTATGCCAATGCACTGTGCCATCCGCTACTATACTCTACCCTGCACCGCTCTACTCCATTCTACTCTGAAACAGTTTACTGAATGCCACTGCACTCTATGCCACTGCACTCTATGCCACTGCAATCTATGCTGTACCACTCTATGGTATGCCACTCTCCTTTATACCACTGCAGTCTATGCCAATTCACTCTACACCACTTTACTCAAAACCAATACATCCTATGCCACTGCACCTATGGCAACTACTTTGCACCACTGCGCTTTACGCCTCCATGCTCCATAACATACTACTGTATCCAACTGTAGACTACATCACTCTACGCTATTGCGCTCTACATCACTGCACTCTGCCCCTCTGTATTCTATTCTGCACCACTGCACTCTATGTCTCTGCTCTCTGCAACACTCTACTCTACACCACTCTACTCTGCACCACCTTATACCACTGCACTCTACGCCACTGCACTCCACGCCATGTGCTACTCTACTCTATGCCAATGCACACTGCGCCACTCTACTCTGTATCACTCCACCTTATGCCACTGCTCTCTACCCTGCACCTCTCAACTCTGCACCATTCCAGTCTATGCCACTTCACTCTACGTCACTCTACTCTGCAACAGCGGCATCTCTGCCACTGAACACAATGCTACTCTATTCTGTAGCCCTCCACTCTACGCCACTCTACTCTAGGCCATACTACTTTAAGCCACTGTAATCTACTCTGCACAATTGAACGTAACGGCACTCTACTCTATACCACTGCACTCTATGTCACTTCATTTTAGTCTGAGACAATCTAGTCTATGCTAATCCAGCCTACACCACTCTATTCCATTCTGCGGCACTCCACTCCTCACCACTCCACAGTTCGCCACTCTGTTCTATATCGCTGTACTCTATGCCACTGCACTCTACATCAATGCTCTCTACACCACTTTGTTCAAAATCAATACACTCTATGTCACAGCACTCCATGCCGATCTACTCTGCACCAATGCACTGTACGCCTCTATACTCTACTTTACGCCATTGCACTCTACACCACTTCACACCATTGCACTCTGTCAGTTTTATCTGCAACACTCTACACAATTGCACTCCACCAATGCACTCTACTCTACACCACTGCACAATACAACACTCTACTCTGCAGCACTGCACTTTCTGTCACTGTCCTCTATGCCACTCTACTCTATGCCACTTTACTTTATGCTACTTCACTCTACTCTGCACCACTCTACACCACTCTACTGCACTCTATGCCAATGCATTCTATGCCACTCTAATCTACTGTGCACCACTGCACTCTTTGACACTGCACTTTACACCATTTAACTCTACGCCTCTCCACTCTACTCTATATACCTCTACTGTATGCCAGTTCACTCCACCCCACTCTACTATGCACCATTGCATTATTTGCCACTGCACTCTACACCACTCCACTCTACGCCCCTCCACTCTGCAACACCTCACTCTGCAACACTGCACTCTACACCACTACTCTATATCACTCCACTCTACCCTGCACAACTCCACTCGACATCACTTCATTCTACTCTGAAACAATCTACTCTGCGCTACTGCACTTTATGCCATTGCACAATACGGCACCATACTCCACTCTGTTGCAGTCCACTCTATGCCACTGCGCTCTACCCTGCACCACTTTACTCTACCACAGACCACTCAAATCTACTCTGATACACTTGATTCTACACCACTGCACTCTATGCCACTGCACTGTATGCTGCATCACACTATGACTCTGCAGTCTACGCTATGCCACTGTACTCTAAACTACTGCATTCTACTCCAATGCATTCTCCACCACTTTACTCAAAACCAATGCACCCTATGCCACTTCACCTACGCCAACTACTTTGCATCACTGCACTTTACACCACTATACTCTACAGCATTCTACTCTATGCCACTGTACTCTCTGCTACTGCATGCTACGTCACTCTACACCACTGCACTGTACATCACTCTATTCTACTCTGCACCACTGTACTCTACGCTACTGCTCTCTGCATCACTCTTCTTTGCACCAATCTATGACCCTGCACTCTACAACCTTGCACTCTGACACTCTATTCTGTATGAGTGACTTTGTGCCACCACACTCTACTCTGCACCACTCAACTTTACGCCACTCTAGTGCACTCTATTCCACTGCACTCTACGCCATTGCACTCTATGCCACTGCACTCTACACCACTGCTCTTTATACCACTCTAGTCTACACCTCTGTGCCACTCCACTCTATGTCACTCTACCCCATGTTGCGCCACTCTATGTCATTTACCTCTATGTGACTGCAATCTACTCTGCACTGCTCTACTCTGTGCCAGTACACTCTTTGCTACTCTATGTCACTGCACTCTATACCAATGCACTCTACACCACTTTACTCAAAATCAATGCACTCTACGCCACTGCACTCTATACCAGTTTACTCTGCACCACTATACATTATGCCACTCTACTACACTTCACTCTGACACTACTCCACTCTACGACGTTCTGTGCAACCCTATACCACTTTACTCCACTCTATTCTATGACACAGTACTCCGTGCCACACCACTCCACTCTATGACAATCTACTATGCTCTATGCCATTCTACTCTGTAACACTCTACTTCACTCTACGCAGCACCCTCTTTGCTACTCCACTCTGCTCTACATCACTCCATGATCCTCTATGCCACTTCACCCTAAGAGACTCTACTCAACTCTGACACTGTACCCCACTCTACGCCACTTAACTCTATGCCCTCCCGCTCTACAACACTCTACTCCCTCCAAAACACTCCACAACACTGTATGCTACTCCATGACACTCCCCTTCTCTCTTTTCCACTCCACTCAACTCTACTGTATGCCACTTCACGCCACTCTACGCCGCTCCATAAGGCTCCACTCTACTCCACTTTCTGACACTCCACTCCACACCACTGTCTTTATCCCACTAACTTTTAGCCATGCTGAACAGCAGCCATGCCGGTGTACAACATTGCTAAAACATATTGGCAAAGCCAACAGCTCTTGCTAGGAGAGACCTATTTGCTTTGCCAATGCTTGTTTTCTCTTGCAGGATTTGAGAGGAAAGTAAACATGCCTTGCATCAATTGATTTGAAAGATCTGATGAAGCACAGCCCAGGGCCCCTGAAATGTGTTAGCTTATATCTGCAATAATTAGGTGTTAATAGAATGTATATCTTAGTCCTCCATAAAATAAGAGTACAATTTCATTTAAAATGAACAATGAACTTAGTGTATGCTTGTGGATGGTGATGAGATCAACAATAAATCTGAAAAAAAGGGGCCTAGTAAAGGCAAAATATTATTTAGATAATTTTGCCATCACTGGCGTACGGATTGATGGTACATGCAGCCAAGTATCATCTATTTAAAGTCACGCAAGCCTGTATACAGTATAATTGATAAACAAGGCTATAGACAGTATAGTTAACAAACAGGTCTCACGGTTTGGGGTGTGGGAACCTACATAATATAGTCTATCAATAGTCATGGGGATATTTAAACCACCAAATTGCAGCCCTTATTGTTAATTTGTCCTTTCTAATCTAGTATTCTTTTTTAAAAACAAATCTGTATTGAGAGTTACTAATATATGTGTTTATTTATTATCTAATAGAGATTGTTTTTCCTTTCACTACCCTTTAAATAAAGTGAACTGTGTATCCAGTTAGAAAAATACCACAGGACTACTAGATTCTAATTTACATCTTCGTGTACTTAATTCAAATTTACAATTTCTGTTATGTAATTAGGGGAGAAGATCAGTACTCTTATAAAAACATGTGTTATTTGATCAGAAAAAACTATAGCGCCTAAACTAAGAACGTGTATAAAGTGACTGTAATTAAGATGATGAGGTTATCAATATCATGTATTGCACGGTGTTGTTTAATATTGGTGCTTTTAGATTTTTTTTTAGATGGTTTCAGCTTCTTTCTGGGGTATTTTGCCTATTTTATTCAGTCTCCACAACAAGGCAGTGCAAACAAATCAACCTTCTTCTACACAGTCAGCTACTGAATGTATTAAACTTACAATATTTTCTTTATATTAAGAGAAGTTGACTTCCTATTTACCTCTGTCAGTTTGCTGGGTTATTCTCTTTATCTTGAGATTTGGATAAAGGGTTACAATTTTTTCACTAATATTACGGGTTGGCACACTTGTATTCTAATAGTTCTTCATTCTCCAAATTCCTTTATCTAAATAGCCATGGTTGAATTTGCGGGCATTCACAAGGTTTAGGCAAGGAACATGTTATAAAACAGTGCTTTCCCTCATTTGGAAAGGCGTACATATCATTCACCCACAGTGCCAAAAGTAAGTAGTCAGGATTATCATTTACATCTATACACCATACAATTACGAGCATTTACCCCCATTATGGGGGAAAACTATGCAGATCCACGCTAAATAGGCCTGCATATTCAGGATTATCCTCACTTCATTTTTTTTTTTTTTTTTTTTAATACGTTTTATTGCACATTTTTAAAAATAAACAGCACAGTTTTTCAGTATACAAATCAATATAGTTTGAGGATTAATCATTCTAGGTTTACCGTACATCAATGTATATTAAACAACAAAAAATCAAAACTAAAAGGAAGAAAATCAGAGAGGAAAAGGAAATAAAAGACCATAATAAATTGGGAAAATAACAAACAAGCAGAAGCAGATTTTTAGCTTCCATTAACGTAACTATGGTGACCGCATAAAGGGAAAGTGAACGGAAAGAAAAAAAAAGAAGAAAGGAAAAGGATGGCTATTACAATTCTAAGTTAACTGATGTTAAATATTAAGCACAAGCCAATCAAGATTGTAATTCCTTCCATTTATATATAGGGTCCCAAATTATTTTACCCAAGATTTTCCCCCTTTTTCCCCGTCTTTCATAAATCCCCCTTTCAAGATTAAACGTTGCTAGTAGCCGGGCAAGCCAGTGCTGAAATGTAGGAGCAGTTTGATCACGCCAGGCCGTAGCAATACAGATCCGAAGTATAACCATAGCAAGAAATAGAAAGCCGGAATGAGGGAGCTGCCCTTGAGAATTATCAACCCCTAAGAGCATTAACGTTGGGGTTAGATTAACCTCAAGATCAAGAGTATGATCACAGAAAGCCATTATTGATGTCTTTATTAAATCAAGTCGTGGGCAGGTGCTAAACATGTGAATTGCATCCGCATCTAATGAATTACAGCGAGGGCAGCTAATTCCCGTAAGACCACCCCACTGTGCTATTTTGGCTGGCGTATAGTAAAGCGAGAACATTGTTTTATAATGCTGAGCCTGTAATGCGGCAGAGCACAAAACTGTATGCCCCAGCTCAAGAGACTCTAAGAAATTAACTGAGTCATTGCCCAACCGGTTTATCCATTTTTCGGTCTGTTTTGCCAAATCATCTTGTTTAAGTATTATAAGTTCCGAGTAAACTCCTTTAATGGAGCAATCCATCCCTGTTCTTATTATATCTATAATCCGAACCTTTTCAAAGCCCCTTGTACCGCCCATCCTTTTAGAGAGAAAACTTCTTATTTGGAGATATTTAAAAAGTTTTTGGAACTAATACTAAATTTGTCTTGTATATCCCGAAATTGATAAATTCCCCTTGGCCCATTAAATCACCCACCTTAAGCAGTCCAAGCACACCCCATTCTACCATGATTTGATCAGAAAAAATTTCTGGCAGTGTTGGGTTGCCAATCATATAAGTATAATGATGTAACCTACCTAAACCGAGTTTTTTTTTAAAGGCAGCCCAGATTTTAAAAGCAGCATCCAAGGTTTTAAATTTCGTTCTCTTGTAGTAGCTTGGTTCACTGAATTTCATAAAGCTATTCAGGGCCTCTTCACCCAACAATAAATTATAAACATCCGGGAGTCTTTCTGCAACGTTTAAGGTCTCGGAGCACCCACCAAACAAAACCCCCATATATTGCAGTACAGCAGCCCAATAATAAAATTTAAAATCAGGTAATGCCAAACCTCCTTTGGCCAAGGGAAGAGTCATAAAGCGTAAAGCCCTCCTTGTCTTACCGTGTGCCCACACAAAACGATTGACCAAGTGCTCAAGCTCATTAAACCATTGTTTCCCAAATTCTAGTGGTATAGCCCTAAACAGATAAAGTATTTTGGGCAAAAATACCATTTTAATCACGTTACACCTCCCTACCAGTGACAAGTGCAAATTGTGAAATTTGTCAAAATCTTTTCTGGCCTTTTGAATTATGGGATTAATGTTTATTGCAACCACATCTTTCAGTTCAGGAGTAATAGTGATACCTAAGTATACCGCTGAGTCAGCCATCCGAGGATCCGATAAGTTTATCAAGCAATTGGTAACTATCTGAGTCTTCCCTTTATTAAGAGCATACCCAGAGAACTCGCCAAATACAAATGCCAGCTCTTCAACAGCAGCGATTGCTTCTAATGGTTTGGGGGTGACCAATGCGATATCATCCGCATAAGCGAGTACTTTAGTGGTTATGCCATGAAACCGCATTGGTTCAATTTCATGACAAGCTGCAAGAAGCCGTAGTAGTGGATCAATATAAATAGCGAAAAGCAAAGGCGAGCATGGGCAACCTTGCTGAGTACCCCGTTTTATCATAATGGGCGCTGAATACTTCCCGTTTATTCTCAAGCGTGCTGTTGGTGCCAAATACATAGCGCGGATAGCATTGATAAACCCTGACCCGATTCCGAACCATTTCATTACCTCCCATAGGAACCCCCAGGAGACCCTATCAAAAGCCTTCTCTGCATCCAGAAGCAGCAAAGCCATCGGGTCTCCTGAGACTTCTGCTGCATCAAATAAAGTAATTACCCGACGCGTATGTTCCGTCGTCCCCCTCCCAGGTATAAACCCATGCTGACATGGGTGAATGGTTTCTGCAATGATGTTGTTCAATTTAGTGGCAAGGGTTTTTGAAAAGATTTTTGCGTCACTATTTATAAGAGTAATAGGCCTATATGATCCAGGTTCCTGAGGTGGCTTCCCTTTCTTTAAAAAAATTATAATATCGGCACCTGCCCATGAGGCAGGGGCCGGTTCACCAATTTGAACACATAGAATAGTTTCGACCAGAACTGCTCCCAGCTCATCCCAGAAAATTTTATAAAACTCAAGAGGGATCTGGTCAGGTCCAGTAGCCTTACCTGAGGGGAGATCTCTTAATGCTTCAAAAATTTCTTCCTGTGTCAGAACTCCATCTAATTTCTCCCTCTCCTGGGGTTCAATTCTATGTAACGGCTTCCACTAAGGAAGTTCTGAATTAAATTCTGTGAGACCTGAGGGCCTTCACCATATAGGCGATCGTAAAATTGTTTAAATACAGCCTGGATACCAGAAGGGACTATAACTAAATTACCGACATCATCAATAATTTCATTTATGTCATTCCTTACATTCTTTTGTCGAAGTCTAACTGCGAGTGTATGACCTACCCTCTCGCTAAATTCATGGCAATGCTCCCTTTTTGCTAGGAAGCATTCAGATGCTTTTGCAGCAGCGCGTTCTCCAATTTCTGCTTTGGCCCATGCAAGCCGATGCAAAATATAATCAGTAGCTAAGCCAGCCTTTAGGGCAGCAACCAATTCCTCCTCAATCCTAGTTAGATTTTTATAAAGTGTTTCCTCCAGGAGAGATAACCTCCTATGCCTGGATACACTAAAACTCAGTGTCTCCCCTCTTACGCCCGCTTTGAAAGCGTCCCAGACAACGCCGACAGATGTACTATGCCGATTTATATCAAAGAAGGCCTTAATCCAACCCTTCATATGATGAACATAATCCGGATCAAATAATAGCCCTCTTTCAAAAGTCCAAGTTCGCTCAGTTTGTTCTCTTTGATTGAAAGTTAGTGAAAGAACAAGAGGATTATGGTCTGACAGTATCCGAGGGGATTTCTGGATTTTCGCCAGATGAGCTAGAGAATGAGAGACAAAAAAATAATCTAATCTAAAGATAGCGTTATGAGGGGCGGAGTAAAACGTGCAGCCATTATCCCCATTAGCTAAATGATCCCATAAGTCAATAAGGCCGTGATTATTAACTAAATTGGTGAGTGCCCTAAAAACCTTTTTCTTACGGCCAGTGTATTTATCAGTGACAGTATCCCAGAGACCCCCAAGCCCATTGATATTAAAGTCACCACAGACTATAAACGGAGCGGGCCAGTTAACTAATTCATCGTCCAGCAGCTCCAATATCTCCGGATCATCTGCCGTTGATCCATAAACTGAGCATACAGTAACTATCATCCCCTGAATAGAGCATTCAGCTAGTGCCCAACGCCCCCATCTATCTGATAGAACTCTTTTAGCAATAATATCTTTCCTACAAGTAAGGATAGCAACCCCTCTAGTTTTAGTGCCCTGCCTAGTTGCCACCAAAAGCCTAAAACCGAGTTGCTCTAAAATTCTGGACCGATCCCCCTCTATGTGTGTCTCCTGAACGCATAAAACATCTGCCCGCATTGTTTTCAAGATTATAGCCGCCCGTTGTCGCTTAAGTTGGTCATTGAGCCCACATATATTAATTGTAACAAATCTGATATTTAATGCATACATAAAACGATGTTAAATAGATTCCCTGTCATTTCAAACAGCTTATGTATTACGTTTTTCCCCGAGATGGCCATGGCCACTCCTTCCAGGTTAGAAATATGCAATAGCCTATATCCATCAAGGCTAGTATCTGAGAGATTCCTCAAACAGTATTTTGTGCAGTGCTGAAACCTACTACCCTGAGGACCTTGACCCCTCCCACCCCCACCCACAGCAGCCCAGCCCCCCCACCCCAACCACCCAAACAGGCAAATAGGTCAGCCGTGACCTATGTGTGGCTACTAATCCCACATCTCGAGCTGCCACCGAGACCCTACCCCTCTGCCGCAAAAAAAATAAACAACAAAAGCCCACCACTGTGTTAGCTAGGAAGGAGATCAACCGACCCAGCACCCCAGATTCATAAAAATATACATCAATCAATAAGCAGGTATCACTGCTTAAGTGCAACCGAACTCAATAATGTAAGTCAAAATAGAGAAAAATAGAAATCACTTCAGCCCTCAGCGATCCTATAAATCCCAGTCAGCTTATTGTCCTGAGGCCCCCCGCCCTCTGTCATCCTTCAGTTCTGCCAGGAGTTCTTGCGCTTTTACCTCTGATGAAACCATTCGTATCCGCCCGCTCGTAATAACTTTAAGACGGGCAGGAAACAATAAATATGCTTCAGAGCCCAACCCCTGAAACGTGGATATCATCTGTCGAAGCCTCCAGCGGCGTTCAACGGTAACATGACAGAAATCAGGGCGGGCAAAGAAGGTATGACCATCAAATGTCCGTTTGGAATTGGGTCTGGCCATATCCATTATAGCCTGTCTGAGAAGAAAGTTTCCTATATAGATCAGAATGGCTCTGGGTTGCTCATTATGCCTGGGCTCGTTGTTTTTTCTCTGGACCATAGGGAAGCGATGAGCCCGTTGAACTTCCGTTTCCCAATTCCACTGGGCAAGCTCCGGGAGTGCCCCTTTTAGCAAAGACACTACAAAGGCCATTATGTCATTCCCTTCTGAATTTTCGGCAATACCCAGTAGGCGGACGTTGTTCCGCCGTTGACGGTTCTCGTAATCTTCGAGTTTCCAGGCAACATCAGTGGATTGTTTCTCCTGCAAATTAATGGACTCCTGTATTTTTGCGACCTCCTCTTCCAACGCCACTGTTCTATCTTCCACGTGAGTGACTCTCTCTGCCATTTCTGTGCAAAACTTGTTGGCCTTGCGGATGGAAATTTGCAGTTTTTTGGTAGCCTGGTGTGATCTTCTGCTTTCCATTCTTGCCTCCCCCTGCATCTGTTTTAATGTGGAGTAAACTAGGTCCAGCGTTGGCGGGGTTGATAGACCAGGGGGAGCAGTTGAGCCACCAGATCCAGCCTGCGCTTCAGCGTCAGTATCATACACCTGACTAGTAGCGGCATAATCCCATTCCAGCTTTTTGTGGCAGCCACTTTAGCCGGGCTCCTTCTAGATCTTGATCTATATTTTGAAAAACCAGCCTTTGCGCGGCAGGTTTTTAGCACCGTGGAAGATCCTCCAGTATCGGTCTCTTCTGAGGAGATAGCATCACTCGAAGCCAGTGGCTCTGAATCGTCAGTGAGCGAGTAAAACTGATCCCCCTCGGGGGATCCATGCATCCGTTCAGGACCCTTACCTTTGCCTTTGCCACGTCTTATAGATTCTGATGAAGGAGCACATTGAGTTAGTGCAGCACGAGGGGGATTACTGTTTGCTCCACTAATAGCTTTAGTAGCTTTAGTACTATTCTTGCCGCTCATCGTTACTTTGTTCATGAAACCTGTAAGTGGCTCTGACAGGTTACCGCCTTCAGAGGCACCCGCGGTAACCAGAACAAAAGCATCTGAGTTTGCCGGTTCAGAGCCCCCAGAATTCGCCGTCATTGAACTCAAGTCATTTACCTGAAGATCCACTGCAGACAGAATCCGATCCGCTGACAAGCCCTGCTCCAGACCGGTTTCCAGCTGCAGCTCTCCTTGATGTTCGTCATCCGTGGGAGCCTCCGTTCCTGGAAGCGAGCGGTTTGTAATGCTTTCTGACACCAGGATGGTGTCAGCGGGAACAGGAGCGGGTGCGGTGGGCGAAGCCAAGGAGAAGGCTTCGATCACCGTAGTCTGCCTTAGCGGAGTGTCCACAATTGCGGGGGGAAGCCGGCTCTCATTAGAGACACTGGCGTCTCTTCTGCTGCCGTCTGTTCCCTTGAATTGGCCGGCACGCCGTAAATGGATCGGAGCCCTTGCTGATCGTAAAGCGGGGTTAACAACAGTGTTGGCGCCCAGTGGTCCGGTCACTCCTCCAACACCGGCACACGCCGCCCCAGGAAGATTGGAAGCCTTAGTAGCCTTGACAGTTTTTGGAGCCATATTCCGGGCAAGCAAGCAGCGGTCCACCCAAGGAGTACAGGAGAAGTGCCAGAAGCCACGAGATAAGGAGCAAATTACGGTAGAGAGCGATCTGGTTTTAAACACAAAGCCGATGTCCAGCAACCTCATACCGGCCAAAAGGTAAGCGTTTCTTTTCCCCTTTCAGATTTTCATCCTTAAGCGCAGGCAGAGAGGAGAGACCCGGCAGCAGCTCTCATTGAGGTCAGTCAGCAGCCATCTTGCCCCCTCAACTCATGAGGATTATCCTCACTTCAAAGGAAAATTCCACGCTCATCTACTAACTGCTCTGAACAGGTAGCAAATGTCAGTGAGGTGCAGGTGTAGAGCAGGGGTCAGGCATAAGAGGTGGTCAGTAAGGGATGGGCTGCCCTTGTGCCTGCAGCCCTTGTCCAGAACCACACAGATTTACTGGGTAGCTTTTCAGGCTGGTAATAACCAACCCAGTATTCAGCACCATTTAGTACTGGGTGCAGAAACATCAGGCCAGTTGCGACTGGTCAGAGTGATATCTCTCCCTGGTGATACCACAACATTTGACTTGGAATCAACTGCTATATCCCACTGCGTACAGTGGAAAGTACAGTGCATACTGTCCACTAGGGGACTGTAGAGCCCCATGCAAAATACTCAAGTCTAACAGCATCTTCAGTGAACATTGCTGCTAAACTATAGTTGAACAGCATCTTTTAATATAATCCATGCTTCTCTTTTGCACGCTCCATTAATTCTAGTTGCTCTTTGCACATCCCAAGAAGGTTCTTGGCTTCTGAGTCAATTAATGCTGGAAAAAGGAGCAAAGAGTTGCCAGTGCAATGTGCAGCTTGGAATACACTTGGTACCACCTCACATTCACTCTACAAGAGAACAGGTGGGTGTGCAGAAGAATAGGACACACCAAGCTCTGAAGTCTGTGTACCGGCATCCATTCTGTCATACATGTATTGCTCAATCTAGAATGGAATACGTTAGATTGGGAAATAGTTTATTTTTAAATAAATGAATAATACATTTTTTAAACAGCAATCCACCAACAAGGATTTGGAAAGGGGGTTATCTGATATAGCCTTAGTGCCATCCGTAGCGGGCTCTACCTGCCATTAAAGGGAACTGCATTAAAGCCCCAGCCGAAGGTGAGGGCCTTTAACAAGGGAGCGGGCTTGTAATGGCCCATAGAGCCCCCTACCAAGGGCTCTAAGGCTATTAGAACATTCCTCCCCTAGAGGGCAGAATGTTAAAATTTGTAAAACAAAGGTCTCACGGAGCCCGAGGGGGCTGAAATCCCTCTGGCTCCGTGAGACCTTTGTTAACCATTGGAATGTTGATGCTCTGGGCTTCTACCGGTCATTAGAAGCCAGAGCATTCCATTGTTTTCAATGGAGCTCCCAACATTCCAATGTTCTAATATGACTGAAATACCATTGCAGAGAGATTAATCTTAAATGGGGCTGAGCTCCCCCCAGAAGACTTTCCAAAAGTTGATTAAACTGTTGTAGTGAGTCTGAAACTTGAGACCAAGGCATCATAAAATTTCATATAATTACACTATCTGAATTTAGACACCACAATGTTCTCTTAAAAGACAGGGAACCTACAAAGCCATCCCTTTTCTTAAGCATTGCTTAATTAAGTTAGCTTTAGGCAACACTGGTATTCCACTCTTCACATTGTTATTAGAGGCCTTAGATTTGAGACAGAAGAGCTAAGCTTATGTTTCACAAAAGTTACAGGCTCAAGAATCACAAACCAATGATATTCCTTGTGTGATCAGTTTTGGCAGGGTAACAAGACAGGGGTGCCCGCTGTTCTGCAGGAAATCTAAAACCGATTCCTGCGCAGATGACAAGCTGGTGACATTCCCTTTCAAAACCTCTGTACCAGCACTCATGAAGATTATGTTCCAATTATCCACATTCTCCAGTTAATTAATAAATTAGGCCTATGATGATGTCCACCACCACCCACTTCCTACATGGATTGCCCTTCCCTTCATTAGTGAAGATGAGGAATCAGGGCATCCTGATCAGCAACAATCTACAGGCAATGATCAAGGATAATATAGAGGTTTGGACTGAGCGAATGAAGGAGGATATTATGATCTGGAGAGACCTACAGCTCTCCGAGTGGAGGTGTATACAAACTATAAAAATGCTGATTGCTCCAAGCTTTAACTGTGTTGTCAATATTCTACCAATGTCAATACTCACCACACTGCTACTCAACATTGACTGCCAAATCAGAGACTATATATGTCAAGGTGATACACTAACGGTGTGTGGTTCGAAGTTACATTCTGCTAATACGTCATGCGGCCTGCGGCATCCCAAATGGAGATATATCATATAGACCAACACTTTTCACAACTGTCATGTCACTTTCAACCGGAACTGCAAAACCCCAGACTGGATCATGCTGGAAGGCCATATTAAAGGTGGATTCAATCAATCAATCAATCAATTCTTTATTCGAGTGTCATAGACAACCAAAAAAGATAACATACAAAATATAAAAGACACATAAAATATACTGCAGTTGTGAACAATATTAAATACAAAGATATAATCTAAAAAATGAGACTCTTGCAATAAGATACAGCTGAGTAGCAATTGTAAAAAAATCGAAGAGCAACTCTGCATTGTTTAAAATTGTGAGTCTTAAAAAGAGGTAATACATTTTGAACTCTAAAAGATTTGTACAACTTACATAATACCACAAAGTGCAATAAGGATTGAGAAGACACATTATCACAATCACATTTCTTCCCTTCAAGATTCCCGTAATAACTCAGCAGAAAATGTTACATAAAACTTATAGAGCTAGCTCTGAATTTGAATAGAAGAGCTCTTTCCCAGTTGTTAGACACATATAATATAATAGATATGATTCTGGGCCGGGGTTAAGATTACATATTTCCAAACTTTCCCTTAAAGCACAAGTTCTTTCCATAAATAAATGCTTCACAGAATTTTTGTCATCCCTGCATATTGATAAGGTATTGTCAAATAAAGCAGGTTTGCCAAAAGCAGCAAAATGCTGCTTAACAGAGTCAAGCCAGGGAATATACAAACCTGATCACACTGAACACAATAATTTTTGTTTATTTTTATTTACTTAAGTTATTAATCATTAATTATGTTGTGACTAAAAGAGGCTCTGCCATTGTTCCATATTGAAAGCTACAACAGGAGAGGACCCAACTTAGGCCCCGATTATGAGTCTGGTGGTCCATGGACCACCAGGCTCGTGGGAGAGCGGCAGTGGTGGTCTCCCGACTGCCCCATTATGACTAGGGCGGTGGTACAGTCACAGCCGCACAGCAGCCGTCAGGAAACTGCCATTCCTTGGCGTGTTGCAGCGGTCAGGAGGCTACAATATGTTTGGCAGGACCGCTGCGGTCCCGCCAAGCATATTACAAATTTACTCTCCGCCGGTGGTGTCATTGACATTCCTCCTCCATAAACACCTTGGCGGAGAGGAAACAAAGGGTGCCCTTCAGGCCCCCCTTTCCCTTCTCCTTATGAGGATGCATACGGGGGCAAATGTGCTCCCCTGTGGGCTTGCGCCCCAGTTCCTGCAGGAACTGTTTTTGGTGTTCCCATTTCAGTGCCCATTTTCTGAGGCACTGACGTGGGAACGGCAAAAACAAGCCCACCAGACAGGAGTCCTCAAGATATGGCAGAGCCAATTCTTCATGACAAAAGTAGTGGGGGGGTTGATAGAAGAAGTCAAAGCAGACTCTTGCAAAAGCAGTTCTCCTCTACCTGCAGTGCTCGACATTCTCTGTGACCACTAATTTTGCTACCCTAACTGGCAACAGGTACACATTGCTTAGAATATATTAATATAAGTGAAGATATTGGCTTACCTCTCACAGCTTTACAGATCTTAAATAAGAAACATATAAGCTTACTTAAATTTTGTATTCCTATATCTGACATTTTCTGCCCAAGATCCATTGGCATCAAAGACAAGACCTAAATAAGGGAATCTTGGGACACTCCCTACGTTGTTCTCGTTGACACAGAGGGTTCGCAACAAATGGTGTTTGGGTCCTTAGGCCATGGTGTGGAATTTAGTATAGTAAGTTGAAAGTTCTAAATCAAGCATAAATTCAGAAAAAGCTTGTACCAAATACCTCAAAGCATTAGGAGTTTATGCCAAAAGTATAGCATCTTCAGCATACAAAGGTACAGGTATTTTGGAAAGAGTTGGCCTAAGGAACATCTTGTGTATTGATGCTTAAAAAATCATTGATAAACATATAAAATAAAAAGTAAAAAAAAGCAGGTCTAAAACACAACCTTGCCTAACACCATGGTGCAGACTAAAAGGATCAGATAGTTCGCCATTGCACTGACATAGCAGTCAGATTTTGATGTAAGTTAACAATCAAAATGTCTATCCCCAGTTCCAGTAAAATAACCCATTACTTATTGTGATTAACCATATCAAAGGCAGAGGATAAGTCCATAAAGGCAAGGTATAAGGGGGTCTTTTTTGGATATGGTATATTTACCTATTATCATATCAAGATTTAATCACTTTTCCATCGTTCCTAATCTTTCTCTAAACCAGTATTGACAGGGAGATAAAACTTTATCATGACACCAATATCTTAATCTGTTAAAAATTACTCTACCCATTATTTTGATAGTGGAGTCGATTAAGGATATGGTCTGTAGCATTTAGGGTCTGTGCGGTTACCTTTTTTAAAAACCAGGAAAATAATGGAACTTGACCATGAGAGGAAGGACCTTAATCTAGATTAATAAAAATGTTAGTGAGCAAAGGTGCCAAGAGACCTATTCTGCATTTAAAAATGTCAATAGGCACTCATCTGGCCCAGAAACGTAGAGGAGGAGCTAATATTGAGAGCAGTTGTCACCTCATCTACAGAGAAATTGAGCCTGTCATTAGTATTGTTTAAAAATGGCAGATCAGCGAAATCATTACCGTCAGAGGTTATGCAATATACGTTGTTAAAGTGTGTTGCCCACTGGTCACCCGTGATGTGGCTACTCATTAAGGAATGTGTTGACTTTTGTGTTCTAAAATCACTGACCGCTCTCCAGAATTCAAACGAATTCCTGAGCAAAGATGCTTTGGAAAGACGGTCCAATTTAACCTTTTGAATTTCACGTTTCCTTTTCCCCAAAATCTCTTATAGCGTGCCTGAGTGATTACGATATGATTTCTGTGAATAGCAGTCAGAGCTATCCTCAAATTCTTCTTCACATGTCGAGCCAATAACTAATTTGGGGAACAGATCTAACAATCAGCTTAAGCAATGAATTATGTATTAAGTTAATTAAAACATTAATCTGATTGCATAAGTTCTCCCCCACAGGAAACTCAGATAAGCAGGTCATAATAATAACAAGGTTTGATTTAATGAAATAATCCAAAAATATGATTGGGTCGGGCAGATGCCAGGAAAGCCTGCGTCCATTCTGTTGGGGTAATGGTTGCTCCATTGGATGCACCGGGCTTCTAACAATTTCCATCAGAAATGATAAGTTAGCTGTTATTAGATTATGGTCACTGAAGCTAGAATGCAGTATGTCACATTTAATTAAATACTGTGTTAGCCCTCGGGTTATAAACACAAAGCCAATTATGGATTCACACCCTCTACCATGAAATGTAGAAACCCTGTTTTTCCTTTCATAAACAGATTTGTGAATGTTCACGGTCCAGGAGATAATAACCTAATTCAACACCTCTGCTATCAGAATGGCCAAACACAGAGCACGTATTATAATAAAATAAAAAACTGATATCAGATGTTAAAAAAATTAAGGGCCTGATTACGATCTTGGCGGATGGGATACTCCATCACAAACTTAATGGATATCCCATCCACTGTGTTACAAGTTCCATTATAGCCTATTGAACCTGTAATACGGAGGACGGGATATCCGTTACGTTTGTGGCAGAGTATCCCATCCACCAAGATCAAAATAAGTTTTGCATTAAAGGCACCACAGATCATAATATCACCTTCAGATTGTTCAGGAATTGAAATTGGACAAACGTTTGTCAACAATATTAAATAAAGATAAAAAGTTCCTATTATGGAGATAGAGAAATCATTATTATAAAAATTATTAATAAACAACTTAAAACTCTGAGATTCAACCAACTCTAATACCTGAATCTCAGAGCAACTAAAATCCCTGGGGACTATTTTTGCTTTGATTCCTAATATAATCCATATCGATAGTCCTCCTTTGAGATTCCTGATGAAAAGGAAATTACAGGAATGGAATAACAAGAATAACCAGTGTAATCAAGCAGAGTTATGGCCAGGGTTTCTTGCATAGTGACAAAGTTAAATTGTTCAATCAGGGACATCCAGTGTTTCAGTATCAATTTGTTGTGGATCCCTGCGATGTTCCAAGACAAAAACCTAAAAAGCAGAAAAATGACCCATAGATTTGGTACTTGGAAAAATCCTCTGTATGACTGGGGCCATCTGATTTTCAGATCACTGACACAATATCGAAACCAAAAATATTGTGATACAGAAATATCGTGCCAAAAATATTGATCACAAAAATATTGTTTTTCTATACATATAATGGTAAGTACAAAAATATCAAAAATAAATATTGTTTTACACAAATATCGAAAAAATATATTCAATAATATTTTTTTCATAGATATATAGTTAAAAAGAGTAAGTATTAAATATTTTAACATAACAATAATGTAATGTAAATTAAATATGTTTGAGTAATATTTATACAAATATTACAAATACAAATACTATATAGTATTTTTTCATGTCTATCCAGCAGTCACCTGTTTTGATTTGCACTAGCACTTTAAATGAGGGTTAAAAA
Source organism: Calotriton arnoldi (assembly GCA_963921515.1). Classification (NCBI taxonomy): domain Eukaryota; kingdom Metazoa; phylum Chordata; class Amphibia; order Caudata; family Salamandridae; genus Calotriton; species Calotriton arnoldi. Next base: position 142,293 of record CAWUFW010001308.1, read on the forward strand.
ATATGCAACGCGTCATGTGATCAAGGCCCAGGTGGGGCTGAAACGCGTAATGGCGGAGATGCAGGGCAATTAAATAAAATTCGACTGCACAAGGAACCTTGGGTCCGCGTTCGTCTGTCCGAATGAGAGTGGATGCTTCTAGACGAAGTCAGCGATATATATATATATATATATATATAAATACAAACTTATTTAAACAAACACACAAACACATATTTGAATATGTTTATGTTTATATTTATTTACACGTCTGATATAAAACTATTAAAAACATATTAATTATAATCTATATTCTAATTTCCAAAAGTTTTTTAAATATGCAAATATAACAACCATATATATATATAAATATATATATATACACACACACACACACATATATATATATATATAATTAATTAATAACTGTAATAAATAAACTGCAAAAAAACTGCAAAATATTGCTAATTTTATTATCCATTGAACAGTAAACAATACATACAAATATGTTTTACTAAACATGTTACAAATGACATACATTTATATATAATATTATAAAAATAAATATTTAAACACATAATAATAATAAATATGTAAACAATACTAAAAAGAATTTTACTCCAAGAATAATAAAAATATCATTCCCACTATGTGCAACAGTAGGGAAAGCATTGGACACCAAAGTTGTAAAATTCACTATTTCCACTTCAGTGTCTGCAACAGTAGGGAAAGCGTAAGGCTCAGGAGGGGTAAAATTTACTATTCCCACTCCAGTGTGTCCAACAGTATAGAAAGCATTGAACTCAGGAGGGGTTACATTTACTATTCCCACTCCAGTAGATACAACTGTAGGGGAAGCCTTGGACTCAGTAGGGATAAAATTTAGCATCCCCACTCCAGTGTGTGCAACATTAGGGAAACAGTTGGATTCAGGAGGGGTTAAATTTACTATTCCTACTTCAGTAGGTACAACAGTAGGGAAAGCGTGGGACTAAGGAAAGGTTTCATTAATGATTCCCACTCCAGTGTGTGCAACAGTAGGGAAAGGGTTGAACTCAAGAGGCATCAAATTAACTATTCCCACTCCAGTCTGTGCAACAGTAGGGAAAGCGTTGGATTCAGGAGGGGTTAAATATACTATTCCCACTCCAGTCTGTGCAACTGTAAGGAAAGTGTTGGACTCAGGAAGGGTAACACTCACTATTCCCACTCCAGTCAGAGCAGCAGTAGAGAAAGCATTGGACTCAGGAGGGGTTAGATTTACTATTCCCACTCCCGTGTGTGCAAAAGTAGGGTAAGCGTTGGACTCAGGAGGGGTAAGATTTACTATTCCCACTCCACTGTGTGCAACAGTAGAGAAAGCATTGGACTGAGGAGCAGTAACATTTACTATTCCCACTCTAGTGTGTGCAACAGTAAGAAAAGCTTTGGACTAAGAAGAGGTTAAATGGGCTATTCCCTCACCAGTTGGTGAAACAGTAGGGAAAGTGTTAGGCTCATAAGGGGTAAAATTTACTATTCTTACTCCATTCACTGGTACAGTAGAGAGAGAGTCCTTCACTTCAAACACATAACACACTTTAACAACTCTTAAATATCCAAAAATATAAAATTCTAAATATAAAAATTAAATGCCAGACTTTTTTTATTTTTTTAAAACAACATAAATATTACTATTGTTAATAATTATTATCAATTAACACAAATATTAATATAACTCAAATATCACACTATAGGCCTTACTACGATAGCGGACAGTGGGACCGCTATCGCAGCAGTCAGGAGACTGCTTGACAAGCATGCGGCAGTCTGACTGCCGCTTTATGATATGACCGCCATGCTTGCGCCCGGAGGGTGCTCCATAGCACAGCGGCTTGTGCTGCGGCCAAGGAAAAGGCAGCAGCGCTTGCCGCCATGGAATGGAGCCCCTCCTGCATCTCGGTGCACCAAGTTCCATGCACCATGTTGTGAATGGCACACGGTGCATGGAGGTGAGTTGGGGGTACTAATTGTGTACCCAGGGCCACTTTGCAATGGCCCACAACAGGCTGGGGCCCTGTTCAGTGCCCCAAATTCTGTTTCCGACAGCCTTTTCATGGCATTCTCCCCGACATGAAAAGGTTGTCGGAAATGGATATCCTAATCCCGACTGCAGTGCCTCCCTCAGCACCACCGCCATTCGGGAATACGATTCCGACCGCCACCCTGTTGGGATCACTGATCCTGGCAGAGGTAGTAGTCTTGCCCTGACCTCTGTGGGTCCGACTAACAGGATTATAATTCAGCGGTCACACCGAACAGCTGTCAGTGGTAGGCTGATGGTGTGTGGTCCGACCGCCATCGTAATCAGGGACTATATTCCCACAAACATAACAGCCAACAATTAAAATGTAATAGAAATAAACAAAGTATAACACAACTAAAACATTAAATTATTTAAAAAAATAATAAATGAATAATTTTTATTTATTTATGATTACTTAAATAACTCTCCCCTTCCTCTATAATCTAAACAACACACACCTAAACTATAACTTAACATATAAGATAAGCTCACAATTAACATAATTATCAATAAAAAATTCATATTAGTGTAATAATTATCTATCAATATATTATTTCTTAATTAACTTCACACCCTGTAATCTTAAAAACACAATTCACACCTGACATATAATTTTAAAAATATCTTAGTCACACAATTTTCATAATTAATTATCAATTGAATAATTATCAATTAAAAAGTAATTCATATTTAATTGATTAAAATTAATTTACTTCCCACCCTGTAGCCCTACAAACCCCACAACCTGCACCTACAACATAACTTAAAAAATGAATTAATTGCACAATTTACATAATTATTTATCAATTATATAATTAGTAATTAATTATTAAATAATTATAGTTAAATTACTTCCCACCTTATACCCCTACAAAACCGACAGCCCACGCCAACACTAAAAATTACAATAAACAATTAAATCAAAGAACAAAAAATTTACAAACAACATTCAAACACATTAACAATAATTCTACAAACAATTACAGTTAAAACATATACAAAAATACATAAAATTATTAAAAATCAATATTAACAATGATATTTTTGTAAACGATTGTAGCATCATAGATATCTTTAACATCAATATTAACAACATAGATAGTTTTGATATCGATATTACTTACTTTAGAAAATCAATATTCTTGTCAATGATATTCCTGCATCACATTATTTGTGGATCACAATTTTTAAAACTTGATATTTCTGCATCTCAATATGTTTTACTCAATAGTTGTCCGAATACCCTCATTTTCATCTGAAAAAAGATTATATATGGGTAAATTATGTAAAACATCAACAATAGTCATAGACCAAAAATCCCCCAACTTTAGAACCCCCTATCTCCCTCCTTCTTACAGCACCTCCTTTTTTCTTTTTAACAGGGTTTTCATTGGACAAAGAAGTGTAATTACGATCTGTACAGGCACTGACCAATTTCTCCAGCTGTGCAGGCTAACAAGTCGTACCATTATTAGCAGAGACATGAGACCCTAACACTCCATCATGTTGTGCACAAACAGGCAAACCACCTCCTTCAATCGAAAGTCTTCTTACAGTTAAGGCAATTTCTTTACAGATCACCACAACTGCTCTCTCCAGGAAGGAGTCAATGGTAGTAACCGTGACTACTAGGGCAGAATTGCACACAATTTTTCTCTTAACCATCCCAGGAGAGGAAATCGATCATAAAAAAGAACACAAATTAGGAAGATGAAAGGGGGTGGCCAAACTCAGCCTTTTCCCAATGATGACAGTAAAACACGGGCCCGCTCTTGACCTGGCCATTACCCGGGCGGGAAAAAAATGCAACGCTTCCTTCAGCACTCAGGGCTCCTGGGATATGCAGTCCCTACCGGCAGCAGCAGCAGTTATGGTCCAGTGCTGCTGATAGATAACAAGCCCTTTATAGCATGTGATGCAATGTGGCTCCTCCTCCAGCACTCAGGGCTCCTGGGACATGCAGTATCCACCGGCAGCAGGGATGGTCCCATGCTGCGGGTAGCAAACAAGCGCTTTCTAGTGCATGAAGAAGAATGTGGCCCCTCCTCCAGCACTCAGGGCTCCTGGGACATGCAGTCTCCATGGGCAGCAGCAGTGATGGTGGTTTTAAAAAATACTAAGGGGCCGATTACGAGTCTGATGGTCCACGGACTGCCAGACTCGTGGGGACGCGGCAATGGCGATCTCCCGACTGCCCGATTATGAGTCGGAAAATCGGACTGCCACAGCTGACAGGGAACTGCCGTTCCCTGGTGGTGTTGTGGCTGTTAGGAGGCCGCAATATGCTTGGTGGGACCGCCACGTTCCTGAACGGCATGGACTTTTCAGTCCATGCCGTGCGGGAACTGTTATTGGCGTTCCCATTGCGGGGCCCATTTTTCAGGACACTGCTGTGGAAACGCCAAAAAAAGCCAGCCAGACCCAAGAATAACTCGTAATCTGGTGGGTGGTCTGACCACGGCTTTGGTGGTGCGGTGGTGGGGCGGACACGGCGCTCGCACCGCCAAACTCGTAATCAGGCCCTTAGTACTCTACAGCAAACTCACCTTGTGATAATCTTATCCTGACAGGATATCAGTAGGTGCAAGAGCCAGTCACACACTACTACAGCAAAGTAACTTCTTACACCAGCGGGCTCTTCTGTGGCACAATGTAGAAAAACAAATTGCAGGTGATGAACTCCACTGGCCCACAACATTTTTTAAATACACCAAGTCTTCTCAGAAGGGCCTTTACATTTCTATTTTATTTGCAGCTCAGAGAGGGCCTTACTAACAAACTATCCAACTGCCTGCTACTACTGGTCACGTCCAACTTCAACTGATGCTTGACAAAACGGGGGACCTACAAGAAATTAGTGTCCGGTCTCTACAATACACTGACATATAACCTATATTCTCAACAGACATTGAAACATCTCCCCAACAAATGCCAACCGCACCTCAAAAAAGTATATGACAAGGAGGACTGAAAAGAATTAAATTGTAATCATGAAAGAAGTCTGAGCTACATGGCTGCAATTACTTTTTTTCAAAATATTGCATGACTGAAACTGGGCTCCCATTTAAGTAACACTGAAGGGTGAAACTTACCTGTACTGCAGAATGCTGTAGTTGCGCACATTCCAAATGAGATATATAACATATCCTCTGGCTATGTCCTTGACCGCAATGATACTGGTACTCTGTATAGTGACACCTCTGAAGAATAAGCGATTTGTAACTGCATCCAACAGCTGAACTAGTTCTTTTTAATGATTCTCAGGCTATCATCAGAATCAATAACCAAAAAAAGGTGGCTAGACTCAGCACTAGCTGTCACCAAAATATACATACTAAGGGGCTGATTACGATGGCGGGCGGAAGCACATCCGCTGTGCTGGCGGAAAATGCCCTTTTCCGCACTCCATCGGCGGTCCTTGCATCCGCCGCATTACGATGGGCAAAGATAGCCCATTTCCTGTCCGCTGCGGTGTTTCGGGAACCGCCAGGAATCCCCTTCCGGAGCGGTGGCGGACGGAGCCAAAAGGGAGGGACCGCCGTGCGGAATGCGGTTACGACCGCCGGTTGTATTACGATGCCACAAACAGCCCACCACACCGCTGCAGAGAATCCGGCCAAACGAGGATGGTGGTGGCAATACTGCGGATAGCTCCATGTGTTCCTGTCCGCTGGGGAAACGGCGGTCTTTGGCCTTACCGCAGCAAATCCGACCGCCGCGGACAGATTTTCAGCTTTTCTGCCGCTGAATCCTGGAATCCGACCGCCGCGGTAGAGTGTTTCTGGCGGTGCATCCTAATCTGGCCGGCGGTTTTGCCACGGTATCTGCGGGCGGAACCTTCCCGCTAGCACAGCGGTCGGAATGCTTTTCCGTCCGCCATCGTAATGAGCCCCTAAGACACTAGAAATCGCCCTCAAAACCAAATCTGGAAGAATACATCAATGTAATGACAGAGATGGCCACAAACAATAAAATGATATACAAGGTGAATGATCAGCAACAAGTGTATGAGGTCATATGGGGGCATGCAAGAAATAACTGTTTTTAAGAATGTGGTGCACCTTTTCAGTTGATGCATGTCGATTGCATAATGAATGCCTATGAATCCCTCATTAGAGCCTGCTAAGCTGAACATACCAGGTATCTCTGATAATAGGCATAAGCTATCAAAGCGAAAACACGTTACACAAACTGCTAATCTACCAAATTACAATGTCTTTTCTCTTATTCTTTTTCCTTCTCATGAGAATTTTCATAATTTGTTTACATGCTCTGGCCTGTGCTACCAGACTAAGACATGTGCAGAGACGTTTGTATTGAAATATTTTGTTTCTTGAAAATATGAAAACCCAATAAATCAATATTACTTGTGTTACACAGAACATTTCTATTATGATTTTAGACAGCAAAGCTATCACTTGGGTCACATAGGTATTGCCAGTGTTTGCCTAAGAGGTGTCAGTAAAACACACAGCTCCCTCTCAGGCTACATACAAAGTTCAAGTTTCAGATGTCAGATATAACAAAGAGGATACACATTATTTACTAACTCTGGCATCCTATTTCAGAGTAAATAAATGGATGAATGAGAACAATCTATAGAGTACTACTGTGACCTCATTAAGATACCTTTGTGCTGAGAAACAGATGGAGACAGCTTAGTAATAAAAGTGAGCAGTGACCAGCCTGGTCTTTAGGGCTTTATGGAAACGAAATGCTTAAACAACTTAGTTTTTGAAAGCTAAATAGTAGACCTATTTTACTGGGTCAGGATTAACAGAACACGGCTCTCTCTCAGGCTAGGAACACGTTATAGTTTTGAGCTGTAAATGCTAGTCCTCGTGATACACAACACTTATTACATGCGTTTCTGAACAGAATAACAGAATTTAGAATAACCAATTTGTCCAGGATCAGGAAATGTTATCAAGGTTTTGGGATCGCCTTATTTAAATTTCAGACTCTGAATTGACTATCTGTATTCCACCCCATCCTTTAGATTCTCAAATTTATGTAGCATTTGGAATTTTAATTCCAGAGAGCTCTTGCATCGTTTTGATAATGCTCAGTGATTCTACAATTTAGTTTGTTACACAGGACATTTACAGCGAGTATTAAGATTGAAGATTGCTCTGATTAATATTTTTTCATGTGATCATTTTCTTAGACACCATTTGTTACAAACTGCATTACTGTTTGGATGGGGTGTGAGTCCTGGTCAAGCAGCAACTGCAATCATAGTCAGGGTAAGGCACAAGCACATCCCAAATTGACCTGTGCTCAACCCCCTCTTAGCTTGGCACAGAGCAGTCAGGCATAACTTAGATGCAATGTGTAAAATATTTGTGCAACATTTCAAACAGTAAAACAGTGTAAATACCACACAAAAAAAGATCCTACATCAGGTTAGACCTTCATTTAATAAATAAAATGAGACCAAAATGACAAAATTCCAATTAGTAGAACTGGAGATATTACATTTTAAAGTTGTAGGTGAAAATAGTGCCAAAAAGCACAAAGCGCTAACTGTGGATATCTGGGTGCACCTGACCAAGACAAAGTCACAAGTTCATGCCACCCACAATGTAGCGTGGGCCAGCTACAGGGACCCAGTTAGACCTGCTGAACAAAGTACCATAAATTCTGGTAGCGGAGCATTGCATGGATCCGCATCGAAGATGCGCCGTGCAGCAGAATAAAAATGCATTGGTTCAGAGATGCGGCGAGGCTGTGTTGCAGGGTCCTGGTGCGACATCATCGAGGATCCTGTTGATGGTGCTTGCGATGCGAGGTCTGGCATCCTCGATGTGGCACACCGCTGGAGATGTGTTCGTTCCGAGGCTGCAATGCGGGATCTGTCATCGTCAAGAGGTGCGAGGACCTGGGCTATTGATGTGCCACGCTGTCGGGTGATGCATTAGTTCTAAGGACTGCGGGGGCAACGCAGATTTTGCAACGGGATCAGGCACGGCCGGCACAGGTAACAGTGGTGGGGTGGGGGTGAAGTGGATAGATGACGGGAAAGGGAAAGTAAAATAAAAAATAAATAAAACCACATACCTTGCACTTGCCGCATCACTGACTCAGCTATGTGGCAAGCGCAAGGTAAGTGGTTTAATATATTTTCCTATTTTACTTACCTTGCACTCGCCACATCACCGACTCGGAGATGCAGCGAGCGCAAGGTAAGTGGTTTTATTTATTTTCTTATTATACTTTCCCTATCCCGTCATCTGTCCACTGATCCCTCACCCACCCCTGCCTGTCCCACAGGCCCACCACTGTTAACTGTGCCAGCCACGCCTGAACGGGATCCAATCCATGCAGCAGAGGTGAAGGGCCAATTCTGCTTGTGGATGTGCCGCTCAGCCAAGGAGATGCATCGGTTCTGCTCGGGATGTACTGCTGAGCATAGAAGATGCATCAGTGCTGCTTTCAATCACCTACGGCCCACTTCCAAGGGTCTAGGACTGGGTGGTACCATTTGGCTGGGTAGACTCACAGATGGCAGAGTCCAGGTGCAGGTGCAAGGTTGTTGGAAGCCTATTAATTCCATGAGGCTTCAGATCAGGAGGCCAGCCAACTAGCCCTTGGAGTCACTCTGGGTTCAAGAGATGCAGGTCCCGTCCTTCTCACCCAAGCAAGAGGGCAGCAGAGCAGCACAGCAAAGAAGGAGTAGAGTAGAGTGCAGTACAGCAGAGTGGCGGCCATTCAGCAGCACAGCAAGCCTTAATTTTGGCAGAATATCCACAGGTCCAGAAGTGTACTGAAGTGCTGGTTTCTGAGGTCCTTCTTTTATACACAATTGTGCCTTTGAAGTAAGGAGAAGCTTCTAGGGACATGCTTTGGAAATGTACAGATACCTGCCTTCTTTGCCTGGCTCTAGACTAACTGCATGGGGGTATGCAGCCCTTTGTGTGGAGGCAGGGCACAGCCTATTTCTGGTGTAGGTGAGGCTGGGCCTAGCAGCTCCCTCCTGTTCTTCCAGTGGTGGCCCACTCAGTTACATCTGGCTCCCATTGTGGGTGGCTGTCTAGGAGGAATACACAAAGTCTGCAGGCACCAAATGGAAAGAAAATATCAACTTTCTAAAAGTGGCATTTTCAGAACTGCAATTTAAAATCAGACTTCACCATTAGAAATTACAATTATAAAATGTAATAAGTTATCCTATGGGGGAGATAGTCCTTGCAGTAGTCAACAATTAATTTAAGAGAGTTTCACTAACAGGACATGTAAACTTAAATGTACATGTCCAACCTTTTAAGTACACTGCACCCTGCTCATGGGACTGTCCAGGGCCTACCTTAGGGGTAATGTATGCTTTACTAGGGACTTGTAAGCAAATTAAATATGGCAATTGGGTATGAGCCAATGTTACCATATTTATGGAAAAAGCACAGGCACTTTAGCACTGGTTAGCAGTGGTAAAGTGCGTAGGGTCCTAGGGCCAGCAAAAACAAAGTCAGCAAAAACAGGAGGTCTTAGGCAAAAAGTTATGGGAAAACCATGCCAAGGATGCCAAAATCCTTTGTACAAGGCAGGAACTTATAATATTATCTTTTTTTTACATCCTCTCCCATCAGCCATTCTAATACCATGCAGCAACCAGCTGGGCTTTCCAATATAGTTTGAAATAGCCGTAGGGTTGAACCCGCTCATTTATTTTTGAGAATTGCAAATTTTAGGAATTCACAAACGTTTCCAAGGGTATTTCTGGAAACCTGTGAAATGTTCTGCATGTGCAATGTACTGGCAACATGCCTTTGTATTAGTGCAATTTCACTTTTCATTTTCTGTCCATGACTTCTCAATGGCAAACATGTTTCACCTATGGATAAACTCCTTAATCCTCTGCCAATTCTTTGGGGGGGAAATTCCCTCCCTTGAAACAAATGTACTCCTGCTTTTGACATCTCAATCCGATTTGAGAAAAAGGGGCACAGGATATGTTTGATTTAAGAAAGGGGTAAGAATAAAGTTTCCTGTAAACGTTAAAACAATCTTCAAAAAGATCACCTCTTGTAAACTTACTGTAAGGTAGAATTGTCTAGATTATTATGGACTGGATAAATACATTTAAACCTTTATATAGTTAATTGTAAAGTCGCTGTATTACAAAACAATATGCAGACCTGATTGGATTTGAGGTATGAAGGAATAGTAGAGGGAATTGATAAGGCTGTGGTCAATAAGGGTTTATTTGAATGTGTTATCCATGAGCAAGGGATGTTTTTACACTTCCAAAGATTTTATCTTATTCTAAGTCTCTTAGAATACAGTGTCCCGTTCTCAATAGACTGTTCCTATATTTAATTTTGAGGCTCTCAAACAAAGTATCTCGTTGAGCAATTTTCACAACGCTTTATAAGCAATACACTATATATTTAACAAATCACTCTTACAGTCATTTCTGTCAAAGATATCTTCTGACTAATTTGCTGTTAGAACAATTTGAAATTTCTTTAGTCCTTGAAAATGTCATTCCAAATCTGTCATTCACTGTAGCTTCACTTGTGCAATCCGAAGAAGTTAACTTCTGTATGAATCAAGTTAATTTAGTGTTTACCCTCGTTTGTCCTGGTGACTGTGTGATCCAGAGTGGCCTGCGAGGAAATCATTGATAGTGAACCTGTAATTCACTGGAATAATGCATTCGCTACAGGAGTATGTGTTAAGTCAAAGATTTGAATCAGAGTTGGACCACTCAGCTTGTAACCCTTTAAAAGGACATTACTGAGTTGGGCAAGAACGAAGCCACTTTATCATTATATGTAAACTTTGCAAAAATTGACCATCAGATTTCACAAAGCCCAAATACGATTATTCCCATATGGAAGCTGGTGACAGAATTTTAAAAATTGTCAAGTTGCTCTTCTCATTGTTGATAGAGCAAGATGGAGGCCGAGTTATACATTAAATCAGAATGATGCCACACATTAAGGAGAGTTAGTCAAAGATAGGAGCAAGAAGTGAGCATACATTATGATGCATATATTATGTAAAAACAACCAAAACATCCGTGATGATGATATCTGCACACAGAATAAAACATAAGTTAACAGCTAAAAATAGTTAAAGTCCTACAATAAAGGATTCTTCCAAGCCCAATTCTTTAATTGAGTACATGATTTAGCATTATTTTGTTCAGCTAATTAAGTTTTAAATAGGTTTATTCTAGCTAATACTGATTCAATTACTATATTATAAGATGATATCGTGTGATGCCTTTTCATCTGCAGTAAGTAAAATGGTAGTATATATAAAATATACTTTTATATTGGAACATACTTAACCATATATGGATAGTCAGGTCACAAATTCAAGAGATATAAAATATTTAGCAATTAAAGGAACTATTCAGCGAGAGAACAACATAAAGGTGCCATTGTTAGCACAAACTAAATGAAATGCACTGATACAAAGTCAATTAAAGTCTGTGTGTCTGCTGTGACAAGAAACTAGAGTGTGCCTGGGTGTGTTTGCTGTAACAAAAACACAGAGTGTGTCCCGATACACTATTTATTACTGGATTATGATGCCCCGTTCTCATCTTCACATTTTAATCATGTTCTCTCTTTTTCTCTCCCATTGTCCTATTCCGTCTTACAGAGAACACAGACTATTTCTTCTCCGGTAAGATTTTACTAACTCGTTTGCTACAATTATTCAAATGTGTCGACCGATTTATAAAATGTAGATATTTCAGAGATTCTCTCCTCACCATTGTCTCAACTAATTTGAATACATAGTAAAGTTCGGACGAAAATAAATATTGCAAGTGTATTTAAATTTGAAACAACCTTTACGCCTGATACTTTTGTGAAGACTCTCAGCTGTTGTTTCATCATATAAAAACCGTGTTGGCTGATACTAGAATATTTTCCCACTTACCACACCTAGGATAACAGTATTCAGTGGCTGATATTGTATGCTGCCTGGCCAAACAACCAGTGCTTAATTTGTAAAAAAAACAAATAGGCGTCAGGGCCCTCATCAAGAGGGCTCCACCCATTGCCCCTGCCAGCACTTCCAACGACAGTACCAGCACAACTGCTAACCATCACACCCTACCAGTGGGATAAATGCAGTCTATTCTAGGCCACCCAAAGATATAAGAAAAGCTTGGACGGTCAGGTATTAGTAATTGCAATGTATGATGAATTTCTAAACAACTGTTGTAGTGCTCATCATAAAATTAGACTAACATCGCCACCATGTATCGGGGTGTCATAAGTGCCGATGTTGACAATTAAGTGCTGGTGCAAAGTACCGGAAACCACAAGCTCAAATTAAGCAATGCACACAACTGATTATATAGCATTTGAACAAGAAGGCATCCATCTGAAAACATATACACAGTTTATAAATGGCCTTCGCAACCATGCTTCAATAATCTAGAACATACACCTCTTTAGGGAACACTACATCATGATGCAGTAACACTCCACTTTTGCTCTTAGAAATCAGCTAGCCCTTCTACTCACATAATTACTGTGTCCTTGCCTTTGACCTTGTAAGGCACTCTGTTGCATTCAGAGGGTCAAAAGTTGAGTTCTTTAAATGTTTAAAGCAGCACATTTGAACTGGTGTTAGTCTTAACCCTTTCTGGCATCAAAGGATATCACTCACTTACTGTGCACCAATACTTGCTAAGTTAAATCATTATAAATATTTTTAACACTGAAACCTCAAATGTGTACTTGGTCCTCCCAGCACTCTTGTACGCCACCTCATTACAAACATAATATTGTGTTCCATTACCTTCAGATGCATAACAGAAACTGTACAGTGAATGTTCCTCATGCCCCATACCTATTCTTTGCAGCCATTCAATGTACAGTAGTTGCCTCTACTTGACAGTAACTGTATATACTAGTTAGAAATGTGATCCCCATATTTTGCAAATATCATAGGGACCGTGTATGATGACAAATACTACCTTCTCTATCATCTCTTGTACTGTCTCCATTTGTAGTTTCCCTCAAAGGTGACCTCTATCTATATTGGTTAGAAATACGATTTTCCTCTCCCACTCAAAATAAACGTTCATTGTCAGCTGTGTTCCTACAGATGATTCCATTGCAATTCAAGACTTGTCTTAATGGTTTTGTTTCTGTGCAAAGCACACTGACACATCTGGGTAGTGGCACTATAGAAAAATGTAAAATAAATAAATTATCAGACAGATGATAAGGAGAAAGATTACAAACTGTAAATTCTGGTAATGTGGAACAAATTAGCTTTCTCCAGACTTGTCAGTCAATTATGAGACTTGTCTGCGACCCACATGCATTTTCTTCCTTATTCATGTAAAACGTTCTCTACTTTCCAGTTTTGTATTCCCACTAATCATTGCCATTGTTAGACCTGGCATCATTGCCATGGGTTTCCCCTGTATTTTTTTGCCTTTGCCTCCTGTTATTTTGCTGTGTGTTGGATTTCGTTTGTGCTGGTCTAGATGCTTTGGGCACTTTGCCACTGCTGTTCAGTGCCAAAGTGCAAGTGCTCCCTCTGTAAATGGTGTTTATGGATTGGTGATTCCATGATTGGCTTATTTGATTTACTGATAAGTCCCTAGTTCAGTGCACTGTGTGTGCCCAGGGCCTGTAAGTCAAATGCTGCTAGTAGGCCTGCAGCACTGATTGTGCCACCCACATGAGTAGCATGTAAATATAATTCAGACCTGCCACTGCAGGCTCTGTGCGCAGTTTAGTACTGCCATGTCGACCTGGCAAGTGCACCCACTTGCCAGGCCCTAACCTTCCCTTTTCTTACATGTGAGTCATCCCCACGGTAGGCCCAAGGTACCCCTGTGGGCAGGGTGCAGTGTATGTGAAAGGTAGGACATGCCCTGATGTGTGTGGCATGTCCTGATAGTGAAATACTGCCAATTTCGTTTTTCACTATTGAAAGGCTATCTGTCCCATAGGATAGAATGGGAGTTCATTTATAACATCTTATAAATAAAACTGCCCATTGGGACAAGATAGGAAGATAAAGTTTAATATGCCTGAACTGAGAATATAAAGATGCATCTTTTAGTGAGGATGATTTTTACATTCTGTGTTTGAAAATACCACTTTTAGAAAGTAGATATTTTCTTGCTTAGCCATCCTGTGTGCCTCTGCTAGGTTTGTGTATTGACTGTCTGGCTTTAGAGTGACGGGGCTGGGGATGTGCATTCTGTTCAGTCAGCCACTTGGGGGGGTGAGGTTTGTCCTACCTTTACGGGGTGAATCAGGGCTGCTTTGAAGTTATTTCCTGCTTCAGTTTTTAATATCAGATTTAACAGTTAAATTAAATTGTTGGTATCTTGAGGAGAAAATTAATATTATAAAAGGGACTTTAGTCTTCCTGAGCCAGAACTGGCTCAAAGCCAGTTCTGCTGCTCATCGTGTCACCAGAGCCGCAAGGCACATTCTTGGCTGGGAGAGTTAATAACCTGCCACTGAGCCCAGGAAGAGTCAGTGAGTGTTGACTGCTGTGAGAAAGTGACTCTTGTGTGTGGTTACCACCATTTGTGCTGACTGGTATTGCTACTTTTAAAATCTGCACACTAGGGCACTGCTGTCTAGGCCCCCGTGCATGTGCTTTGATGATAAAATTGGCTAATACCAAATTTACACATTTTACTTTACAGTAAAGTCATAGCATATGGAGGAGTAAAATTGCCAATAGCATAAAAAGTTAAATGTCACCTCTGGACTCCAGCACATGTTGTGCCATCCACTATGCTGACAGAAATTTAACTTCAAGCCTAGTTGCATAGCCTGACTCGTGCAGCTTTTAAACCTGAAGATGAGCTGGTCAAAATAACCCTTTTGAAAGGAAAGAACCCAACTTTAAATATTAAATAAGTACAAGGTAGGGTGCCTGGTATTTAAAAATAGCAAACACAGCAAGATGATGGACTGAGTGCTGAAACTTTTCCACCACTCACCCCCCAGTCAAGAGATCTGGGTTTAATCCATCGTTCTTTTGCTCACTATGCCACCCAGTTCAACGGGGGTGAGTGTCTGAAAAGTTTCAGCACTCTGTTCATCATCCTATTGTGTTTGCTAGTATTTAAAAGTGGCACATGAAAGAGTTTAATGTTGCCACTTAGCTACAGTAATAAGCACACAAAAGCTATTTTCACTTATGTGGGTTGCTGTGCCAAAAGGAACACTAAAGGTCAGATAAAATAATAAGTCTGCTAACCTTGGATTGGGATAAGCTAGAGAGGTGATTAAACCACCATTTTAAATATTTATAAAAAATCCAATTCATTGGTCAAAGTGGATATTTAGTTAATATTTAGGAAAAGTGGCTTTTAAAAATTACACCTTAACTGCTTGAACCTCGAAACTGCTAATTACCATTAGGCAGCAGCTGGACCCTGTCAGTGCTTACCCATAATGAGGTGGAAAATTCCTCCCACACCAGGAATAAATGCTTAGGTCTTTTGGAACGAATAGCTAGAGAAAGGAATGTGACTCCTATTAGTTCAGGAAGGGCAGCTGGGGAGGGTTAAGGAGCTCCATTAACTTAAAAGTTACCAGGGTGAGACCTGTCCATCTATAAGTGTAACTGGAGACCTGAGGAACGGAAGTGGAGAGGTGTGGTGCAGCGGCCAGGGCAGCTGACTTCGGAGCACAGGGTTGACGGTTCAATCCCCGGCTCTGGCGGCAGCTCAGCTCAGCACCATGTGACTCTGGGCAATAGCTCACTTAATTTCCACTCCGGCCCCCAGCGCCTTGAGACCCGTAAGGGTGAGTAGCTGCGCTATATAAAAACAGACTTACATTTTTTTTTTGCTCACCAGAACACTCCTGGGAACTGCAGAAAAAATAAGAGAGGACTGGACCTGCTGGTTAAGAGCCATATGTAGACTGGGAATGCTCCCACTTGCACCCAGGACTAACAAGTGAACTCCACGGGTTATTAGTTGGTGGACTTCTTGTGTGGATATAAGGAAAAAACAAGCTGCACAATGCCTCCTTGCTGTCATTCCCAGCTGATCAGTAGTGAAT
This sequence comes from Calotriton arnoldi, assembly GCA_963921515.1. Lineage (NCBI taxonomy): Eukaryota > Metazoa > Chordata > Amphibia > Caudata > Salamandridae > Calotriton > Calotriton arnoldi. The sequence goes on from CAWUFW010001308.1 coordinate 158,352, forward strand.
GAAACTGGTAATACACCTGGCCCTTCTGGTGCCCTCTGTAGGATTGAGACCTGACCCCCACATGCTATCCCTGAGATCCTCGGAGCCATAGAAGTGACCAAGAAGAGCTGCACCAGAAACACTAAAAAGATGGAACTTAGGATATTTTTAGAATTCCAAACCTCCCGAGAATCAGTGGGACCTTGCAGCACAGTTGTCTGATTTTGAAGAGACTTAGTACTCGATATAGAACTTGGTGGACGGGTTACTCCATCACAACGGTGTTGGATATCCCATTTGTCGAAATATAAATCCCATAGAATATAATGGGATTTATATTTCGGCGGACGGGATATCCATCACTGTTGTAATGGAGTAATCCTTCCACCAAGATCTAAATCAGGCCCTAAGTTGGATACAGTTTTAGGCTTGTCCCGCTGGAGTGTTTTGCACTTCATCAAAAAGATTAAGTCCGAAAGTAGAAACCTTGACTGGCAAAGGCATTAGAATATCTGCCTGATGCGAAGAATTTCACTGCACAAAATGTTACTTTCTCCCACTCAGAGCTTCTCTTGCTAAAACCAATGGCTTCAGCAAAATATCATCCAGCAGCTAACGAGGTTCAAGAGGACTATTCCAGGAGGACTAAATCTTTATTAGAGGAGACTAAGGTAGATGGTAAAATGTTGGACCATAGCAAACCCCCTTGGTGTACTCGACCCACACTCCATGGTGGTGAGCCTGTAATTGCTCTTAGGTCCTGGTCAACCAGGAACAATTATTACTAATTGGCACTTTACTTTTTCTTATCACTTTTTACCTTGAATCTTTAAAAATTCATATCTACCATTCTGTGTTTCTTTTGTTGTCATTTTTTAAATTTTTACACATTACTTTTTTTTCTATTTTCCTTAATTCATTGTCAGATTTGTATTGTGCTGTGTCTTGACTTTTTAACTGTTTTTACGCCTGGGTGATCCAAGGTGTAAATTATTGAAACTGTATTTTACCTTAACAAAGTTTTGGACTTATTCCTTGAGGTGAACTCCCATCTACTCCATTTAATAATCCACTTTCTTACAACTGCTGACCACTTAACAGTGGTTAGCTATCTTGAAAGAAATTGGTGGAAGGATATAGGGCAACTTTAGCATTACCTCCTTTGAATCAGATATGTCAAAGAGGGGGTTCTGCTATTCATTATAGGACCCTTCCAGACAACCAGGCTCCTGCCATAGTAAAAGGGAAAACCAGTTTTGAACCGTGTCAGGTAGGAGAATCTTATCAACATAGGGGAGTGGCTTAGGATAGCAGCTGGGTTTTCTCATCTTGAAACAGGGGCTCCTCTTTATGACAGAATAGTTAAGAAGTCCTTAGCAGAAATAGGGTCTAGGTGAGTCCACAATGGACTGTACGGAGGAGGTACTGCTGGAGGAATGTCTGGGACTTCTTTACTGTCAAAATGCTATATTTTATGTTTTTAGTTAAGATGTTGATATGTTGCATTTCTTTGTCAAATGTTTTCTGAATGTTTTCATGCAAGGATTCATTTGTTTGAAGAGTTCTGTGCTTCTGTTGAATGCTTATGTTATGACTGTATTAGAAGGGGTAACCAAGGCTTCTGGGGTGAGCTTTTGTAGGATGATCAGAAGTTCTAAAGTCCTATGATATCTTCCTGTACCTGCAATTAACATTTTGCATGCCTAGTGACTACAAATTTGGTGTTTATAAGATCTTGTTTCTATCATTGTCATATAGTTTGGCTTTTGATGTGCTGGCTTTCACCAGGGGTGCGGGTGTCAGCTGTAATCTGTAGTTGAGTTTGAAGTATAGACTGTACATTTGGCTAGCTTGAATGCACAGACGTGGCATAAATTGATGGGAAATGCTTGATTGGCTGGAGATTTTGAAAGGGATGGTTTTGATTGTCCTCTGTTGGCAGGTCCGTAATCCTTAGGATCGAAGGTCATGACTGTGCGGCCATTTAATTTTGTTGCGCTCTGTTGATGTTGGTGCTTGCTGTGCAAATATAATCCAAGATAATGCAATTTTGCTTGTTGATAAATTGATAAGTTGTTTGATCTCAGATATTTCTAATATTTTAAGGAGGGCTTCATTTATAGTCCTGATTGCCTCAAAAGTTAAAATTACGGAGGAGAATAATTTCAGAGCACCTTGTTCAGGCTGTGATGGTGAGGCAATACCACTCTGACAGTAAGGTGGGGCCGGTCACAGTTCGGCAGTAAGCCAGCTGCAGTGTGTTTGACTTCCCTTTGGAGAGCAGAAAATTGCAGAGGAGAAGTTTCAGCTTCTAGCATGATTTGCGGTTCAATGTTTGCTTGCAGTTGTTTGATTGGGGAAGTTTCCAGGATCTCTATGATGTAAATTTTCAAATATGTTGGACATCGTACACTGATTTGTCAGACAAAGTGGTTTTGAGTACAAAGGTTTTCAGATGCTTTTAAAGTATGCACAATTAATGAATATTATGATAGTAGGAATCAGTGGTTAAAGGGTACTCCTTTGAATGATTGTCATGAGGCAAATAGTATTTAGAAAAGGTATCGAACTGACAGAAGGTTCAGAAATCTTCTTCCTCCAATATGGCATTATAGAAAGGGGGCTAATTTCCTAATAGTAACATCATTTTTTGTTTGTATTGCCATTTTATTAGCCTATATTTTCAGTTCTTGTGTATGTCTGTGTATCATTTGTATGTACTGATCCTTACTGATACTGCAGGTGTTCAGTATAGGCTATTAAAAAAATGTTGTACCTAAATATGCTTGAAGATTCAAACTTTACACACGAAGTTGCATGAGGCTGACGTTTTGCACAATTTTCTGAGTTTAGACACTTTACCTCGGTCTTCTTGTGAGAGTTAGTTCTCTGGAAAAAAATGCACAACAATTTTCTTGTCAAAACCTTTTGCAGACAGTTCAATCACTAATAGTGGGTACTGGTAGACTTCCTTTTCGAAATCTACTTTTAGAATAAACTTTTCCTCAATGTTTTTTCTGGTTACAAATTATGTTTCCAAAGTTTTACAAAAATCCTAAAACAGTTCTAGAGGAAAAACGTAAGCAGCTTCGCACACCCCTAGTCATAACCAGTATGTAAATAAGCTATCGTTAAAATGTGTCTAATGCATATCCCTGCATATAAAAATGCTATTTATTATTACTGATATGATTTTTAGAGCAATTTCTCAAATGTGGTACTGAGTTGATAAGTGTCTTAATTCAAACTTTTTGAAGTTCATTTTCTGATTTGCATTTCGTAAGGCAACATGACTGCAAATCCTGTAACATACGTACATTTTATATCAACATTAAATATCTGCCTGTATATTTGTAAGGGCTGGGCTGGCAGCGGTCTAATTATCTAAACTGAAAGATGTCAATGTAACTTTGCGATTTTAGAGCAATCTAAATTTGCAGCATTTTTACTGAAATGTGTTTTTTCTTTTGTTTCAGTAGCAGACTTTGGAGGTAGTCCCACCCCTCCAATCAGTGTGACACACAAACCAGAAGAAGACACATTTGGGGTACGTTTTAATTTTTTTTAAGGAATTTCCAGACAAATGTATTTCTCGAATGAGAATGCAATAGATAGGGAAAACGTCGAACTTAGCCAAAAAGTGAAAAATTCACCTAGAAATATAGGAATGTGTTGTAGGTTTACATACTCATGCACCGTGCAGGGAGAATAGCTTTCTGGTTCTTTTCTTATCAGTAGAAGCCTCACGTACCTTTTCCAGATTTGTAGGTACTCTTTCTACTGCTGCTTAGAAGTAACCCTGGGCAAAGCACTACGCTACGCTCGCGTAGTTTGCGAAGTTTGCGCTACTTCGCACAACACGAATTGCACGTAGCACAGTGCAAACACGCGTAGCGTAGCGTAGCGTAGTGCAGCGGTAATTTTTTGCTTGCCCGCGGTCCTCAACGTCAAGTTGGCGACCGCGAGCAAGCAAAATGACATCCCGGCGAGACTTTTTCCTCGTTCGCGATCAGCAACATCAAGTTGCCGATCGCGAGCGTGGAAAATAAACCTCCCGGCGAGATTCTCAACGCGGGGAGGTCAGGTTTCTCATTGCGAGTGGTCGCGTATGCTCGCGACCGCTCGCGATGAGAAACTACCAGGCCGCGTTGAGAAAGCTGCCGCTCGAGTAAAAATCTACTCGAGCGGCAGTAAAGACAGCTCGCACTGTGCAAGATGCCGTTTTCAATGATTGCACAGTGCGGACAAGCATCCGGCACTGTGCAATCATTGCGAACAGTGCACTACGCAGTTCGCGTAGTGCTACGCGTAGCTCGCGTAGTGCGAACTGCACTTTGCGTAGCTTCGCGTAGCGCTACTTCGCGAACTACGCCCAGGCTTACTTAGAAGACTAATTTACTAAAAAGAATTACTATCTAATTTTCGATTCTCGTGGCCAGATAGATGCATTGGATGAACAGTCAAGCAAAATACATTTCCAATGCTTACGTAAATGGGGTGTCTAATAATATATCACCTACTTACATATAAATAGTTTACTTCAACCTGTGACCAGATTCATTTCATGAACGTTTGCCAATATATCCCCTCTCTCTGTATGTATTAATTCACTTGAACAATGATGATGTTTGGTCATATGCTCTTCTCCTTCCTTTAGTACAGTGGTGAATCCTGTTTGTTCTTTATTAGCTTTGTGCAGTGCTTTTCAATATGCTTGTCAATTCATATTTCAATACTTCAACTAAATTGCCCAATTGGTGAGTGCCTCTCATTAAGCCAAGAGCTCTTCCAGTGAGATTGTCATATCACCATCTTCGTCCTTTAGTAAAATGGGGATGCCTGTTCATTATCCCACATTACCTTTGTGCAATACTTTTCAAACTTCTTGTCAATTCATATATCAATGCTTCAGCTACATTGCCCCGCTCCCAGACTGTCTCTCTTCTTGTTGCCAATAGCTTCACCAATGCTACCCAAAAAAGCACTGCATGCCCAGTGAAATCCACGATATAGGTGGTAATTTCGCTCTAAATGAACACCCACCTACTACCAGAGCTACCTTTATTCACCATTATGTCTATTGTTCCTTTACTCGCTCCAAACTTAATGGCTTGTTGACCCACTAAGTACTAAAATAGCGTGTAGTGTCCAGTATATCCACATAAATATGTACGAACATATTTTGCATATAATTAATTTCGATAGAACTTTTTTCACTAATCTTTGGTCATTCTGAAAGCCTGACTGGAATTTCTCAATTTTATGAGTCAATTGGTCGGCTCTAAATAACGTGAGGAAGGTATCACCTATACCATATTCATATCTGGAAAATGCATAAGGCGATCAGTGAGATTTCCAGATGGTGCTGGGAAGTACTGCAGCTCACGAGTCTTTAATGAAATGAATCACATACATGTGTATTTTATATAACACTTTAATTGTGTTCTATGATGCACAGTTTCTGTTGAATGTAAATATTAAACACTGCATTTCGTACAAACAAAATTGTGAATCTGCAGAACTGGTTATTGTGCCAGACATCCGACCAAGTTATTTTTATGCAGATTAGTCGAGTCATCAGCAGTAAGAAAGTAGACATCAAGTAGATTTCACAATGAATGCATTTTCAGATATGCTCCCTAAAACAAAGTTACTCCAATCGACAACCGGAAAGAATAGTAGGAGCATTGCCAATGGTGTTGTTTTAGAAATGTGAAAGGTGCAGAGGTTAATTGAGAAAAAAATCATTTTGGGATGCAACTAATTAGTACATCAGTTGCATGGACCAATGAAGCCCAGGTTCCAATCCAGTCTGTGTGGAAAAGCATGCAAACGTGTTTGCGACTAGGGCTTAGCACTGCTCCTTAACTGACATCCTAAAAGGCAAGCTCGGTTCTACAGCTCCTTCTAAAAAAATATGATAAGCTTATCAAATTTAGTAGTTTAGCAAAAAGAAAACAATGCAAAGTATAGAATAACAATTCTTTGAGAGGCAAAAGATTTGTAGATCTTTTAGGTATGTAAAATGCCTAGCTTTGGAAATTGAAAAGGTTTCAGTATCAAAAGTAGGATTGTTAATATTTTCTTAGAAACTCTCAACCCCCAAACTTGCAGGAAGGCAACGTGGTGAGTTTTAGAATCAAGGTGATATTGTGTTATCAGACATCTTACAGTAAGTGGATATAAACAAATGTAGCATAAGAGTAAACACAAGGTAAAAATCAAATTCCGTGCTAGAATATATCACCCAAAGCAAAAATGGGATCCTGAAGTCAAATATACTTGTGAAAGTGCAACGTATTTCAAGAATCCATAAAATGTGATTCACCTTGACTTAAGAAAAGGGAAGCTCTGCTAGATAAGGATGGCTCGTTGTTCCCCTTAGAGAAAACAGGCACAAGTAAATACCACTGCACTCATGCTCTCACCCCACAAAATAATGTAAGATTTAACAGTATTAAATAACTTACATGATTATTTAGGGTGACTTTAAGCCAACATTTCTAAACATGTGCTTTAGCTAACTAAATACATTTCTAGAATTGAATAACACTTAAGTAATGGGAGTCTGACATAAGGTACCACTAGCACGGTGCCCAGTAATACTGATTGGAAGAGAAAATCCTTTACATCCATCCATATTTGCTAGAACTCCTATTTCAAGGCTATTTATGAAGTTGCCGGAAAATAATATTGGACTATCTGACTTATGCTTAGCAGACTCTGAGCATAAGCATTCACCCACACATAGATAAGCTTGGAGGAAGAGGGCCCCATGAAATCAGCAAATTTAAATCACCAGTGTATAAACTCTCAATACTATGTCATCAAACTACCAGGCAAGAATCTTACCTTGGTGATGGAGAAGCACACCCTAAGGCCATTAGAAAAGGAAGCATAAGCTGTGTCATGCATTTGAGTCACATGGGTCTCCCTCTTAGCTTTCTAAATCCCTGCTCCAAACCCACAAGCACCACATCTACCAATTGATTCAGTCAACAATGAGTTAAAATATATCATGGGCTTCTTTTCAAGTATTAATTATTTCTTCATGTGCTCATTTTACTGGTAATGTGTGAGGCCTAACAGAGTCAGGACTACTGTTGTGACAAACAGACTTCATTTTAATTAACTGGATGAGTTGTAAGCTCCATTAAAAAGAATAATACCAGATTTTAAAGGAGGATGGAGAAATATTAATCTCTCTGCAGCTTCCATATTTTCACTCATTGTGTTGTGTCTTCTTAACCCAAACCGCCTTTATAAAACAACAGTTTGTTTCAGTTAATTTATGCATTATTATCTGCCATGCCAGGATATGACTTAGTTTTTCTGCCATGAATGATTTGAGGGATTTCTATGTTGATAAGTCTCTTTTTGTATTTTTGCAAGGCATGCTACTTTCACACATTTGACCCAGCACTTCACTCTGTCAGACAGATGAGGAATCAAGTTTTCAGTGCCAGCAGGCCGATCCTAGTAACTCTATGCACAGCATGAGGAGACATCCATACTCTGCCTTACCACATCACAGCTCTTTCAAGTAAAAAGAATGTGAAAAAAGTGGTAGCGGATCATTGTCGTTAAGCCAAACCATCTCCCAAACAGGAGTGATAGGAATGATATGCTAGACAAAAGCATCTTGAAAACAACTATCAAAGTATTTCTGCTGTGTTAGTTTGTTGTATAATTGGTGTTTGCAGTGTATGTTCTTTGCTCACCATATCTAATAACACCAGCTTCAAGGGCACTTAGAAATTGGGAGGCCGCTGATATGATTCACCTTAAATTTGGTAAATCCAATGGCTGTTTTACTCGCTTTGAGACAGTGGAACCCAAAGGATGAAGATTATTATGTGTTTCTTTACCTTAGAAACTTCACCAATTGTGAATTGCACAAGTAGGGATACTAAGGCAAGGCATATACACCGTGAACCAAATAGTAATCAAATCCTGTGAATATTGCAAAATCAGGTTCTCAGTTAGGGGTGGGCGGAATTTGCGTAGTCGCGCTACGCAAAGCTCCGCAAAACGGTAAACAATCTCCGCGAGCATGCAAAAGTTCCACGAACATGCGGAATTGCTTGTTCCGCCCGTTCGCGATGCTTTTTTCCTGTTCGCGAATGCTGTTTGCGTGCTCGGGGAGAAATATCTTGCGAACACGCATTTTGAAAGCGCGAACAAGCAAAAAATTCTGCGAAGCCGCGGATCGCAGAATTTTTGGTAATTCCGCGTTCTCCGAGGAACGCAAAATTACCCAAATTCCGCAAGCGGAACAGAATTTACCGCCCAGGCCTAGTTATCATACAGGTTTGGCAGATCTGGAGTAACTTTCAAAGGGACAGCTCCAAGAAAATTCTTTACCCAGTTTATCACAGTTGGTAGGCGCCCTTCTAGCTACATCCAAAGTAATACCTATCAGAGCCCACATTAGACCACTTCCATGATGGTCTAAAAGTGTTGTGGATGGTGCATGTATTGCAGTTTTATTTACTGGATTTTGAATGTTCTCAATGCCACCGAGCCATTCCTTATTGTGGTCTCCAGTGGAGGTTCACTGACTGGTGAATAGTGAAAAACAGGTGATCAGTATGCAGTGTTTGTCCAGGTGATAACCAAATATTTAACCTATATTGGATCTATTTAAGTGGTGTTTAATGCAGTGAAGAAGACTAGTAGCACCAAGACTCTTTTTTGGTCTTTGTATATGGTAGTGAGACTCTCCTCTTTGATATTGAAAGATGGTGGATTCTCATGAATCTCTGCTCTATAAGTTACAGAGAAAAAAGCATCCAATAATTTTATATAAAACATACCCTATTAAAAACTTGACATCAAGAATGTAACAGATACCCAACAATTGTAGCTTGAGTTTATGCTCCCTTGAGAAGAAGCAATGTCCTGTTTTTGGCCATACCCTAGACTCAGTCACTGCATGGATGAAGAGAAGCAATTTGCCTCAGTGGATAAGCTATGGGGGGTGGAGGGGGGTACATAACCATATTAAACAGTCACTGTGCCTTAACTCAGTCAAGCAGTGACATGGAATATAGTCAAAAAGGAGGGTGGAAAGCCTGCAAAAGACTAGTATCGTTAAACTTCCTGTCCCTCCAAATTTGATTTTTGTGTTATAAAGAGAATGAGTTGGACACATTATTTGTGATATGAGCTTAAAGAAGCCTCCTTAGAACATGGCAACTACTAAATTAGAGAATTTGCCCCTGGTCAGTGCACGGGCCTCCACCACACAACTGTCTAAATAAATCATTGGTCTTTTCTGGATTTTGTTATACAGATGTTAATGACCACTATGAGTGAGTCATTTCAGCCATTATCAAGTTGTACCTGTCAGAGACCTTTAATCTTCTTCATCATGAGTCTATGTTATCATATTTGTAGGAAATGGGAGGCTTTGAGGGAATCTCCTGGAAAGGATTAGTACATTACTGCGTAGCAGGGTCTAGCATGTTGCCATGAGACACCTTTATCTGCCTTTGAACCTAGCCTTATTTGTGATCTTTTAGGGTCCATATTTTTGCTTCTTTTCTTGAATATGTTAAGCCATTTGATGATGTGCTATATGGAGGTGCTACTTTCATTGTTATGCTCTTTCTAGATCTCATTCCTAACAGTTCCTGGCTACACTATAACTCACTACAACTTTGGCAAATGGGGCCACTGTAATAGAGATACATTAGTTAAGATTAAGCTGATGGTTGTTTTTTTTTCAATAGCCATTTGATATTAAACAAGACACAGTGCAACTTTGCAATTATAATGGCATGCAGCTACTCCCTATTCCCCATGTGCAAAATTGGTTTGTTCATTCCACTTATAGTTATACATGCTGAATAGCACAGCTAATTAGGTATGAGGCACTCAAGGGTTTGACCCTACTGTACTGTCCCGAAAACCAGAATCTGCTGATCCTAGGTGTATGAAGTAGACTCAATCAGATTATGGAATGCCATATATATAACAGTGAGTGCGTGCTTTCCAGTATGTATATTGTGGTGTTTGTCAATTGCTGAGATAAGCCTTTCAGTTTAAACATTTAACCTCTAGTTTCTGTGATGTTCAAAGGTTGCCCGATGCCTGTTATGGACAATTCTATCTGTGGTATGTGGGCTAGGCAGCTAGTGACTATGGATCTTAAGATGGTGTTCAAGTCCAACAAGCATGGCCACTTTTCCTGGGCATAAGTCTCTTCACTATTGAATCAATTTTCTACTATTTCTAAATGCTGTGAACCACCTTTGTGCTGAGACATGCTTTATATGAAGATTAGAGGTGATGATATACATATGGGATGCCAAATGCAGCAAACAGCTTTTATCTAACTAGCTCCATAGGCAACTTGATTGTCATAAGCTTTATTTGCGTCAATGTCGCAGGACGATTGCTCTTTGGGTATCCCTTCCTTACCCAGAGTTAAAATATTATTTTATCCTATATCTGCCTAACCACAAATCTTCCATTTATCTTGTCCTCAGTTATAGCAAACATAAAATCTTCAAAAGATGTTTGACTAAAGAAATCATGAGTTGTAAGAAATACCTTTTTTTCCTCAAGAAAAATTGAAGTGGAGAGGTGGGACTGTTTTATTCAATAATTGAAGCTATGAAGGAGCTTTTCTGTTGTTTATTTAGTTTATTTAATCGATGAATTATTTTCCAAGCAAAAAGTGGAAATGTTTAAATAATTAAGTTTCCACCTGTTTACACTGAGGAATATTATATGTCATCGTAATTTATCTGAAAATAGAGAAGTAATGGAGTCAGAACCATAGGAGTACCCAGGTTTAAAAAAATCCTAATAATGATAGTGGCATTAATTGCAATATTACTATTACTTGTAATACCAGTTCTATTACTGCAAAGTGAGGATGTTTTAAAAAAATAAAATATATTGAAATAACTCACTTTTATTACCAAGTGGGACTCAGTTGTGTTTAACATGTCCTTATGATGATGAAGCGCAGATGGGATTCATGAGAATTATCAAAAAATACAACCACCTCTTTTCAGATCTGGTCTGTTTAATTAAAAAAAATGATATTAATACAGTTACTGGAAAGATTGTTTAATAAGCAACAATAATATATTCACCAATCACATTTCTGATAATTTATTATTACCATGGGTAATATTTGAAAAATTGCCTGTCTCATTACCCTCAAATTATAGGCTCGGTAATATTCTCAAATGAAATAAGGGCCAGATGTACGAACACATTTTCCCATAGACATAGAATGGGTAAAACTGTTTGATACATCTGGCCCTAAGTGTTTAATTTTTATGCATATTTGCAGTTAATTGTGGTCTCAGTTGACAATGCACACTGCAGAAATTTGAACATTAAAAATACATGACAAGAGAAAATCCAACAGCTTTAATAGTTATGTAAAAGTTACAGTGAGCTATGTCATTGTTTTAGGGACATACAGAGAAAGGGTGTCACTACTAGTTATTTATGGAGAGTTGGATAAGCAACCACATCTTCAAATAATCCTTGACTTAAGTCTTTCAAGAAAAAGGAATGTAAAGCTCAATTGTCAAGAAGCTGTAGATATTTTCATAATGCTGTTGATACACTAGCACTTGACTGCAAAGAACAGCAGGTGTGATCAGTTCCCTGCATCAATTGTTATGTTTCTGTAGGTGCAAAATATCTGAAAAGACAATTAAAATGTTTCGTAGTGATCTGCATTTGAGCCATGTAACAGATGCTCACATTTCCCATTCCGTTAATCATGTTCCAATCTCTTGGTGGAATTGTGGAAGACATGGGGTTGAAAGTTGATTTTCAATCCCATGTTGGCAGGTATATGTAAGAAATAGCCTCTTTTGGAAATAATAAGCAACATTTTTTGGACTGATACTGCTGCTTGTTTTTACTCTGTACAATGGGACACTGCTAACCAGGCCCCAGTGCATGTGCTCTGAACCTTAAACATTTCAAAATTGGCATAATTAACTCACCAATTAGTTTCTCGCATATGATACAAAGTATACCCAAGGCCTGTAGGGTAAATGTCACTAGTAAGCTGCAGCACATATTATCACCACTAAAGTGAGAATGCAAAGCCTGTCTTCAGGCCTGCCCCTGCAGCCTGGGTATACAGTTTTAGAACTGCCAATTCAAGCGGGCCAAATAAAAACCTTTTGCCAGGGATAGCACTTCCATTTTAAAACTTAAAATTCACCGCTAAGTAGGCTGTAAATGCCCATAGGGCAGAGTGCATGGTGTGTAAAAAGAAGGACATGTATATCTTTATGGAACATGTTCTGTCACTGAAAAATGCTCAAAGTCCTTTTTCACTCTGGCAAGGCTGGCTTTCCCATAGGAAAGTAATGGGTTACATTGTAACACCTTATAAAGCTTGAAAAATATTCCATGGACTTAATGGTCAAGTCATAGTTTATAGTACTATTGTGAAATGGCAGTTTTAGAAAGTTGTCATTTTTATGCCTAAGCCAAATGTGCCTTTCTGCTAGGTTTCAAAGCAATCTGACTGTTGATGGCTCCCCTGTGGTAATATGTGTATTGCTCCCAAACTGTGGACAAAGAGCTTGGGTGTGGGGAGATGTTTTTCCTGCCTGAGCAGGATTGCCTGAGGGCCATACCCAGTCCCTTCCTGAGGTTCATGGGATGCCTAACCTGTCACTGGCAGATGTAGCTCACAACTAGGCCTGCCTTCCTTGTGTCTTCATAGTCAGTTAGTCTCCAAACCCAGAGGGAGGCTAGGCTACCCCAGAAATGCTTTGGAGTGACCACAAGGGAGGGTTTGCCCATTATCATACCCACAACTCTGGGTGGGTGCACTGCACAGAGGAAGAAATGTTCTTCCATGTTGGATTTAGGCAGCTAGTGGGCACAGTGGGATAGTTTTATAGGAAACACACAGGAAGTGGTGTAAATGTGAGTAGGGTCATCCTAGGAAATGTGACCCCATTAGTTAGGGAATGACCAGGAGTTTCCCACACCCACAGGCTCACACTTGGCATAAATGTGGCACCCCCAGGACACTTCTCAGAACACCTCTGCACCTGTGAAAGACAAAAGAAGTAATGCACCTGCTGTTGTGTCCTGTGAGGAGAGTCTTAAGGACTGGACCTGCTACCACTTGTAACCAGTACTGTGAAGTGAACTCCAAGGTTCAGTTGGATGACCTCTTGTTAAGCTTCGGAAACACAAAGGCTTCAAGAAGCCCACTTCCTGAAGGGCCCAGCTAACCAATTCCAATGGGATCTGCCATGGACCCTATTGGTGGCTGCTATGGAGTGAGTCCTGACCCCTAAGCTGTCTCCCTAAGGGCCTGTGGCACTCAGATAAGTGTCAGAATGTACTCCTGCCTGATCCCAAAAGCTAGTACTTTTTCATGGATTTTTTCCAGGAGCAATGACAGAAGACTGGGATTAACCTGCCAAGCCCATTCGTTAAGGGTGTATCATTGGAGGGCCTGACTTCGCCATAGCTCCCAGTATATTCTTCCACACTTTCCATTATAAACCAATGGGGTAACCCAAACAGCCATAGGACCTGGGTATAATCCGATACAAAAAACTATTGGTCCTAATGGCTAGAATAAAACAATACTTAATATTGTAATAGCATTAAACATAATCCCTATGTAAGAGAGGGAGAGAAGAAAACCCAATTGAACATGTTTTTATGAACGTCAATTCAATTCTTTACATTTAAATATTATTCTCAAAAAGTTAATTAGTATACAATCAATGCTAAAAGGTTGCTCAGATGGGTAAATATAAAAGTGCTTGTAGAAGTGCTCAAGTGATGTGAAGGGGTAGAAAGGATAAAGCAAAAGATTATAGACAAAAAAAATTATAACAATGTAACGGAACCATGTTACAACGGTAAACATTTGAAATGCCTGTCTAGAGAATAGTCTCACATGTTGTACTTGCACATTTCACACTGTGTCACTGAAACCAAGCTATGCCTCGCTGATGAGCCATAACTAGTGGGAAACCACTCTTGGGTTTCTTATATTACGATTCAGGGAGGACTTGGCCTGGCAGTTCGGGCTGCACTGTTCCCATCGGAGCAGGGTCAAGACTGATTTGCCGGGTCAAACTGAGGTGGCATGGTTTGCAAAATAATGATGGAGTGGAATTCAGCCCCCAGTAATTATTAGTGGTTAATTCAATCATTCTGTCCATCACTTTTTGTATACTATAGTGTGTCACCCTAAGTGGGACTGATATTCCCAGACACGGGTCTTGTACACACTGTCTCACTGGAACCAAGCTATACTTGGCTGATGATCCCTAACTAGGGCAAAACCAGTCCTGGGTTGCGTGAATTCTAGATCAGGGAGGAGCTGGACTGTTCCCATTGAAGCAGGGTCTAGAGTGATTTGCATATTCATGGTGTGCAAAATAACCATGGACTGGGATGCGGACCTGAGTAATTACCTGTGGCTGAGATTTATTTCAAGCATTCCATCCATCACTTTTTTTGCATAATATCAAAGACATAAAAGGCAGAAGGACTCATGGCTCAGAGACGTCTCAGCTGTCTAAAGAGGACTAGACCCTGCAGGACACCCTGCTGGATAATGACCTCGTTTCCATAAGCCTGCCCTGAGGAGTTAGGGACTGTAGGGCTAACCAAATGATGCCTACTTAGCAGTGGGAAACTAAGGGGCTGATTTACAAGCCCCTTGCGACACCCGTGCGTCACTTTTTCTCATGTTAAAAGTGATGCACCGGCGGCGCAAGGGGCTTGTAAATACGGCCCTAAGTGTGAAGGTAAAGCCTTTGACTGGGACAACTGACTTGGTGAATCCACCCTCGAATTCATTACAATCAGCTCAAAGCTACACCTAGGTCCCGACTCACCACAAATTGTTGCCTTAACCTATTGTAATAATCTTGATGTCTTTTTTGCTCAGTAAATCTTTCTCTTGTTTTCTAAACTGATTTGCAAATTTTGTTATATTGTATTCCTTACTTTAAAATATTTGGTATTTCTTCAACTTAGTAAGCACTTCCCCAGGGATTGCCTGCTTCTGGTACCATAGTTACCATGGTTGGGCAGAGATTATCTCATAACCATGTTTTTACCTAACCAGAACAGGTTTATTGAATTGGTAGGTGTTAGAAATTGGATTCCTGGTTGGCTGGGGTATGCACCCAGGCCAGGCAGGAACCACCATTCTAGTCAGGGTAAGCTAGATATACACTAAGAGATAACCTGTGCTTACCCTCTGGTAGCTTGGTACAGTGCAATCAGGCTTATCTAAAGAGGCAATGTGTAAAGTATTTGTGCAACACACACACAGACACACACTAACACAGTGAATACACCAAAAAAGACTCCACACAGATTTAGAAAAATAGAAAATATTTATCTGAGCAAACTGAGACCAAAATGAGTACTAGTCGAGCTATGAATTTTTAATGATAAAATGCAAAGATAGTGCTTAGAAGACACTTGCAGTCAAAAGGTTACTTGAAGTTGTGAGGGACCGGTGAAAGTCCAAAGTTCAGGCTGACCGCGATCGCCAGCAGGCCGGATACAGGACCCAGACATGTCCCGCTGATTAAATACCCTGGATAGAGCTTTTGTCAACATCAACAGTCTACAGTGTAGTCTTAGAGCAGCACAAAGTGGGTCCCACGTCGTTGTCAATCTCTGTTAAAGTGAATGCAATGTGTTGTCATTGAGCCACACAGAGCGTTGTCGTAGAGCCACCCAGGCTGTGGAACAGCTGTCATCGGGCAGCCTTGGCGTCGAAGGGCAATACAGCGGAATTTCTCATGCAGTTGATGTAATGCATCAGTTTTTGATGAAAAAAGCTTGCAGAACCCACTTCTGAGGCCCAGAGCTTGACGGGAACACCTAAGGAAAGCAGTCCTTTCAGAAAAGCAGTCCAGTTGAGTCCTTTAAGCAGAACAGCAGCACAGCATTCCTTCTGATAGAGGTTCAGTTCAATATCGAGAAGTGTTTGATCAGGGTGTCAGAGACCCAGTAATTATACCCCAAAGTGCCTTGGATGTAGGGGGTGACTTCAAAGGATCTCTCTGAAGTACGCAAGGATCCCTTTCAACCCAGTCCTGTCTACCAGGCTAATCCTGGGAGGTCAATCAGTGCTTTTGTGTGGACAGGACACTTCCTATTGAAGAGTAAGAGTCAGCCCCTCCCATTCCTCCACACTCAGGAAGACCCATCAGAATGCAGATGAATGCAGATGAGTGCTCAGAATGCAGGTGAGCCTCACCTTGCTGTGTTTGTGGCTGTCTAGAGAGAATCCACCCAGCCCAGAACTATATTGGAGACAGGCTGTCAGGCAGAAGGAACAGTAAGTGCAGAGAAATGTCCACTTTCTAAAAGTGGCATTTCTAAAATAGTAATGGTAAATCCAATTTCCCCAGTAAGGAGGATTTATCATTACCAATCCAAACATACCAAACATGAAAAAGCTACTCCACTCTATCAGGAATTACAGCTTAAATGTTTATTAAGGAATTCCCAATGCTGGCCTATGAGAGGGGTAGGCCTCACAGTAGTAATAAATGATATAGGCTGTTTGTCACTACCAGGACTTGCAAAACATAAAGGTGCATATCCTACCTTTTACTTACATGGCACCCTGCCCTTAGGGTTTCTTAGGGCCTACTTTAGGGGTGACTTATATGTAATAAAAGGGGAGTTAAAGGCTTGGCATGTAGTTGTAAATGCCAAGTCGAAGTGGCAGTAAACTAGACACATAGGCACTGCAGTGGCAGGTCTGAGGCAGGTTTGAAAGGCTGCTTCAGTGGGTGGCACAATAACCGCTGCAGCCGACTAGTAGCATTTGAAGTACAGGGGCACTGGGAATATGGTATACCACTAAACAAGTGACTTACCAGTACAACAAGTATACAAATCAGGTATACACCAATGTCATCATGTTTAGGGGAGAAGCACATACACTGTAGTGCTGGTTAGCAGTGGTAAGTTGCTCAAAGTCCTAAGGCCAACAAAAAGAATCAGCAAAAATGAGAGGCAAAAGGCAAAACGTTGGCGTAAAGACCACCCTAAACATGACAGGTCTAACAGTAGGGGTACCATTTCCCAAAAATATTAATCCCATTTCTTTCGTCCATACTATTTACATCAGATTATAGGAACGAAGAAATATTTCTGGATAATTTAATGATGGTCAAAAGAATAGTGGCTTCTTCATTGTGTCTCATTTGTTTGGTGCTCACACATTACTTTATATTGTGTAGGACTGTATATATGTAATCACATCTTGGCATTTGAAGAGTGAAACCTAATGAGAAAGAACTGAGGGCTGTATTCAGCAGAAGTGATGGAAAAATATATAAGATCTTGCAAATAGTCGGAATTAATACATTTTGAATTGTATAGTGATATGGCATTTCACACATACATATTCACATTCCACATATTTACAATTTTATACACAGAGAGCTAGTGATTTGCCCACGATTTTGTTAGCCACTTGAACATATCCAATCCATGTAATTGCGAAGTTGAAGAGTAGTATGCAGATTTGTACAGTTGAACAATCCACCTCTTTTAGAGATTTAGGAAATGGGATTTTTAATTGCATCTAAAATAGCTTCTATATTTGCTAAACAGATGAATTCTAAGACGTTAACCATCTCTATTATGGCCAATTATTACCTTAAGTTAATACAAACACATACAAATGCAAGGAAAATTCAACAATTATGGTTTGCTATACACTCCTTCCATTCGCCCGATGTACAGCTGAGGTTTTTATAGATTAAACCAGATATCACATCAAAAATGAGCTAGCCAATATGTGAAGTCAACATCTAGATACAACAGGAGTAGTTCAAAGTTCAAAGTAGAATGCTTATTGAAGTAACAGGAACAGAAGTAATCTGCTTCAAAAGGCCCAGGAGAAAATCCATAACTGACAATAATTTCAAGCACAAACAGTATACATTCCATTTGAGAATATTGAATGAACCAATAAGACAAGATCTACACATTACATCATGACTCTTGTAAACACACATATACAGTATGATGCAGGCTGTAACGGATGCCACACAATATCATCATTTGGAGCTCATTTTATGCTGGCTATTAATAATAACAATGTTAGTGAGCAGTGTGTGAGTGTAGATTCCAAAACTACAAATGTGTTTACCTTAATAAACACATTAATCAAACCATATCATTACTCAGAGTAGTCATAAAATTGGCAAACTATGATTTTAAATTAAGTAATGCAGTAGAAATGTTCGTACACTTAGGGGCCATTTTTTTTTGCCATTCCCACGGCAACGCCTCTAAAAATAGGCACAGAAATGGGAACGCCCAAAAACGTTCCTGCATGGCATGGACTGAAAAGTCCATGACATGCAGGAACTGGTCTAAATGAACACAGGGGGGGCATATGTTGTGCCCCACTGTGTGCATCCACAGGATGAAGAGGCACCAGAGGTCCCTGAAGGGTCCCCTTTGTTTCCTCTTCACCAGGTTTTAGATGCCATTTAAATCCGGCGGAGAGGAAACTCCTAATATGGATGCCTCTACACTGCCGCAACACAGCCAGGGAACCGCGGTTATCTGACAGCTGCAGCGGGGCTGTGGTGGTCCCACCGCCCATCTTGTAATAGGGCGGTGGGGAGACCACCACCATTGCGCCCCTGTGTGTCTGGCGCTCCGTGGACTGCCAGACTCGTAATCGGCCCCTTAATGTCCTGGAGTAGCACAAGCAGTTACTTGTATCTCTGCACAATTGATTGGAGTTTACTGAATTGAAGGGTCAGTTAACTAGTGGTGTGCATATTTTGTGACTTCTGAATATATTAATATGATGATTTTTGTCTTAGGATTGAATTGCATATATATTTTTACTGTAGTAAAACAAAATGTTGCCTAGTTTCTCAAATTCTTAAATGTAATGACTTCACATGAGAAAAGGAGACTTAAAAATATACAATTAGAATGGAATGTCATCACTGTCACAGTTTCCTCTTCTTATTTTTATGTAGATAGAAATTAATATGAACTTTGCTACCATATCTACGTGCTGCAAGTGAACATTGTTTTTACCTAATTTAATGGTACTTGTTTTATCAATATTGTAAGAAATTACAGAATTGGACTTACCAGTATTTAAACACTTGATGTTCAAGTCACACAGAGGTATCAGCAGTGACTACTTACCTGTAAGGACTAGCTTTATTGTTATCTTTATTTGCATAACAAAGACAAAATTGATTTCTGTCAATACTATGGAGTTAGATTATTATATAATGTTGCAAGCATTGTATATGGTGGGTAGGTGAATATATTACCAAAGTTATTTTTTACACAGTAACTTTCATTGCATTTTTTATTTCTCATTCTCCTATTTTGCTACTGCTGTGTAGGCTTTGGTAGTGTAACATTATTTGCAAGAAACACATATTTGAAGAAATAACTCTAAAGATGATGAGTCTGCTAATGAAAGCCAATGAAAATTTACTGTGCAGTGGATGAGTGAGATTTCAGATTCACAAGAGGCTCAGTTTTCCTTTTCATGCTGGCTTAAAAAAGATGTTGTCCGGGTGTCCTCCTGTGAACAAGCATTGATCATCAATCTATTAGCAGTCCTTTAAAGAACAATATTTGCATGCCATTCTTTTATCTTTTCCCAACTGTTCTCATTCAAAAGATTTAAATTCCAATAAGATTTTTCTCCTGAATTGCCTTTCATTCTGCAAAAGAAAGTTGGCAATGAATCACACTTCGCAGTTTCTTGTTTTAATTACAGAATGTTGGTGTGTGTGGGGGGGTGAGGTGTAATTTTTGCACATGAATACATTATCTTTCCCAGAGAAAAATAAGTTGAGTTATTTCAAGGCGTTTCATTTATTTTTATCACAATTATTCCTACTAAACCATTGTATTCTTCCCAGCTACCAAGACACTTATCAAGGATTGTAATTTAAGTGTGCAAAATATTGATTTAGGGCACACATTTGTTTAACATAATTAGCTATATTAACAAAGCACAGTGTTTAATCAAATACTCTGTGACTTCTACCTACAACGAAAGAGTTTTGCAACAGTTCTGCATCAGGACCACTGAAAGATTAGGGAGCAAATTAATCAGGGTCTGCTACAATTCACGGAGAAACAAGAAATCCACAATCCAAGGCACTACGGAAATGCACACGTGTGACATGTGGGAAGAATGGCAATATTGTCCAAAACCAATTTTGAAATCTGATCTCCAGCAGAAGAAAAAACTGTGTGGCCTCTGACAAGTGCAAAAGGCACTTCAAAATACATACAAATGTAGCATTGGGGAACAGAGACTTCATAGTCAACCTTTCAGTCTATGGGCCAAATGTACAAAAATTAGGGATTGCAAGTTCCAAATTGAGAATCTGTAAGAATTGCAAATAGGAAATTAAAATTCCTAATGTACAAAAACATAAAAGTTTTCAATAGCGATTCCTAGAGTGTCACAAATAGACCTACCACAAGAATATTAATGAGGTAGGTCGCAGTTTGCGACCTCTTAGGAATAGCAGCCATCACAGGAATGGTGGCTTGCTGGGGTCAGCAGACCACAATGTCTGTGACTGCTTTTAAATAAAGCAATATCCTTTCTTTTTATTGCAGCCCATTTTCCTTCAAGGAAAATGGAATGCGTTAAAAAAAAGAAAATTAAACTGCTCAGTTTCATTTTCTAAGAGCAGGCAGTGGTCTGTGCCACCACTGCCTGCTCTTAAAAAATATTCTAGTGAACATTCTCAAGGGTATGGGGTGCCTTGGGGCCCCTTCTCATTTTAGAATGCTTTCTACCTCCTTTGAAAACTCTGTGAAAAATGAATGTTTTGCGACTGTAATTCAGATGCAAAACATTCATATATACCACTGCAATTTGGCATTAAGAGAGGGGCGCCCTAACATGCCCCTTCCAAATACCAATTCACTAAACTAAATTGTGATTAGTTAAGAAGTATATGTACATTAGAAATTGATTTTTTGTGGACACAAACAGGCCGATTCTATGAATCAGCCCGTTTCTGGCTGCCAAAAAGTTTTGTACATATGGCCCCAAATCACAGAACAGACAGAAGTAATAGAAGTCGAACAAAGTATCAATGGAACTTTAAGTGTGTTTGACAGTAAAAATTAATTAAATTCTAACTACACCAAAGAAAGAAGGTGCCGCTTGAAACTTGATCAATAAATCAAAAACTTCAGATACAGGGTCACATTCATTTACACTCATTCAGATGTTTGTGAATTACTGTTTTTTAAATTTCTGATTATTACAACCATAGCAAAATAGAACTGCAGACTTTGCAGCGTTCAATAAAACCATCAAGTTCAACACTCTGAAACACAAGCGACATATTATATTGAATTACATTTGTGTTAAACATTACAAAAAGTGGACTTAGTGTGTCACAATAGAGAGACCAACTGAATGTCTCTTCAGTCTTAGGCCACAAAGGTGCTCCTAAGGAGAATTACATGGCAGTGCCCTGTGGAACTAAAAACTCCATAAACCAGGAAACGTCCTTAACAATGCAGGCTCAGCCACGCGTGCCATTTCCCCGCACGCCAAACCACTCTTGCCTTAACCCCGCATAAGGATTAACAATGCATGTGCGTGGTTAAGGCAATGTGCGGTCTAAGTTCAGAGCAGATGGGTGGACACAGGAAGACAGGAAGAGGAAGGATTGGGAGAGGACGCAATGAGTTAAGTGGGGCTGGGGTCGGGTCTTGGAGAGGAGAGGGTGTCATTTTTAGCGCTGTGAGTAGTTTTAGGGCTCTGGGCAGGGGGGCTGAGTCAGGGTACTTTATGGGTGTAGGAGACAGTTTCTAGGGCTCAGGGCATGGGGGCTGGTGTCAGGGTCGTTTTTAGGGTGTGGGGTCAGTTTGTAGGGCTCAGGGCATGGGTCAGGGGGAAGAGACCGTTTTTAGGGCGGAGGACAGCTTTAGGCCTCAGAGCGGGGGGCTGGGGTCGGGGTAGTTTTTAGGGTGTGGGGTCAGTTTGTAGGGCTCAGGGTGGGGTTGGGGAAAGGGACAGTTTTAAGGGCTGGGGCAGTTATAGCCCTCAGAGCAGGGGCTGGGGGCTGGGTTGGGGTACTTTACAGATGTTGGGGAAAGTTTATAGGGCTCAGGGTGGGGGTACTGGGGTCGGGGTAGTTTTTTAGGCATGGGGTAAATTTTTAGGGCTCAGGGCAGGGCTGGGGGCAGCTTTAGGCACCAGGGCGGGGAGCTGGGTCAGGGTAGTGTATAGGGGTAGGGGCCAGTTTTTAGGGCTCAGGGTGGGAGAGCTGGGGTCAGGGTAGTTTTAGGGTGTGGATCAGTTTGTAGGGCTCATGGTGGGGCCAGTGAAGGGACAGTTTTCAGGGCTGGGGTCAGTATTAGGCCTCAGAATGGGGGGTCTGGATCAGGGTAATTTGCAGGGCTAGGGGTCAGGTTTTAGCGCTCATGGCAGGGGGACTGGGGTCAGGGTAGTTTTTAGGCCATGGGGACTGTTTTTAGGGCTGAGGCCGGGGGAAGGGGAATGGGATAGTTTTAAGGGCTAGGGAAGTTTTAGGCCTCAGGACGGGGGTGCTGAGTCAGGGTATTTTACAAATATAAGGGACAGTTTGTACGGCTCTGGGTGTGGGGACTGGGGTCGGGTTAGTCTTTAGGTTGTGGGGTTAATTTTTAGAACTCAGGGCGTGACGGTGGGAAGGGAACAGTTTTCAGGGTTGGGGGCAGGGGTATGATCTTAAGCCACATTTCTCTTTACCAATCATGTCTTTACCACAAAATTGCATGGTAAAGGCATGCATGGTAAAGGCATGTGTGGTAAAGACAAGGCAAGTGTTGTTCAGGCATGTGTTATTCCATCATTCAACCCCATAAACCAGGCTAATGTGCAAACTAATGCCGTGGGACCTTTCAGGACAAAGAAAAAAAATCAAGAACTGACGAACCTCACTAATGAAGTTAAATCTTACTAAATATATCTAGACATCTAACTGAATTAATATTCGGTTTCGGTATATGAAAGCTTGTGGACCTTTTCTTATGTACTTGTAATCGAGAGGGTCAATTTCAGGAACATAACAATGATTTTAGACACAAGTTAGGTTATAAGACCCAATTACTAATTATTCAACATTATCCAATTTATCATGCAACTCATCCTCATGACTAATATAGACCGACCTACTGCGAGTTCACTACCATATTGCTGTTGTACGCCACCAATGTTGTGCAATCCTATATCTGTACAACTTGTGCTGTGGCACACAGAAATACTTTTTTATAATTTAACACTTCATGTTATGAATTTTGAGACTTTCTATATCAGGATTGAATGATGGGTATAATTACTTGTACCTTAGGTCTCAATTACTATACATAGTCTTGGGGTAAAATTTCAGTCCTTGATTTATATTTTAGTTAAAACATCCGAACTTCATTATTTCATGTAAGGATCGCTTGTACATCAATTTTCTTTTTCTCAAACATGAGTGCATAAACCGCTTCTTTGAATTGATATCATGCTAAATACAGTTATTACTAAGAAATAATATTCTTCCACAAATGTACGTGTTTTAACCCCTTCCCTGTGGGGGTAATTCCCCCACGGGTGCAGGGGGGGCGGGGGGATGAGCGCGGCGCCGCGGTGCTCGTGACGAGACCAGCTTGTCATGAGTCACGGTGGAGCTGTGCTCATGACGAGCTGGTCTCGTCACGACTCACCCACTGATTAATTCTCCCGCACAGGCGGGGAATTAGTCCCGCGTGGGCGGAGCGCAGCCGTTATGACGAGACCAGCTCGTCATGAGCACAGCTCCACTGTGACTCATGACGAGCTGGTCTCGTCATGAGCACCGAAGCGGTTAAGTAACAATTAATGTAAGTAAAAACAAAATGAGTATCAATGACAAATTAATAAATTAATAAGTTAATTATGACTCTTAACTCCTTTATAATTATAAAATCTTTCACTTTTATGGTCTTTAACAGGTATCCATAGCTGTTGGACTTGCAGCCTTTGCTTGTGTCCTGTTGGTGGTGCTCTTCATTGTGATTAATAAATATGGTAGACGATCGAAATTTGGAATGAAAGGTAGGCAACAAGTGTATTTACCTTACCAAGCAATTGACAGGATTGTGTCAAGTACTAGGAAGAGTTAGCATTAGCTGTTTGGATCTAGCAAGGCATAAAGAAAAGTAAATAATATGATGTCCATGGAGATGGGTATAAGTACATTACAAGAAGCATAAGGGAGAACAAAAGGGAAACCAAGAGTATAAATACATATGTATACTGAAGATCAGGGTAACAACTTGAGTAACATATTGTTCAATTGTATTTTAGGATGAACTTTTAAATTCTTGTTCTTTGTCAATTTTCATGAACATCAATATGACTGGCTAAAATGTTTCAGGACTGCAGTCCCTGTTTTTATAACCCAGTTTGCCTGTAAGTGAAGGCTGATGCCATGCATTTTCATGTGAAGTATGTCAAGGTTTTTCCTTGTATTTTGAGACTCGCCTTTCTTTGAACATTTGAGAACATTACACATGACATGCAAGTGGCTTCAATGTGATGAGTCATATCCTTAAAGTAAATATCAGGTTGTGAAATCTTTGTAGATCTTTAGGCAATGCTTTTAATTTAGGCTGGCCCGTTGTTGGCATGGAGTGACTTAAGACAGCATATGGAACATACCAAGTATACTCATAAAAAAACATGTCAGCTAAAAATGAGAACAATAGAGATTTTCCTAGCCTGGTTACTAAATCGTTCCTTACACCTTGTCTTGGGGACATATGCAATTGAAGCTGCGATTGAATGGTGCTGCAGTATTCAGGATCTCAAGGGAAAGGCCCAGGCAGATGGAAAGGTCTTTTGCCTTTAAGGGTTGCTCGATGCTGAAACTTGCTTTGAGAGAAAACATGTCCTAAGTGAGGCACTCCGTTCTGCATACATCATATTGAAAGGGAGTGGAAATATCAGATTGAACAGCTTCCCTGAAACATGTCAAGCGGAGTTAAAATTAGTCTCAACAAGTTTTGAGATGGACATATCTTACAAGCCTCTTGGTGGGATTAGATCCTATGAAAAAGCTTTCTGGCACCAACCTGTCCACCAGCATGCTTTCTGTCTGTCCTATAAACTACTATATGACATGTCCTCAAATAGGTTATGTTCTTCATTGGTGTAAGAGCCTGAGAACCAAACGATATAGGCAGTGCTCTTTCTTCCATGTAAATTTCTCACTAAAGATGACAATGTATCCTATATCTTCAAAATGAATTATGAAACTAATAGCGGATTTTGAGTAAAGCCATAAAAGGCATTATATAAAATGTGAGAGAAAAGCAGTCTAATTGTGAAACACTATCCTTCCATTTTGTGAGATACATCAAGAAGAAATCCTCAAAGCATGTTTTTTATTTCCCTCGGTGCACTGGGGCAAACCTATCATGGTAGAAATAGCTACATTGTGTTTAAAGGCTGTAATGTCCTCATGGGGGGGCTTTGACATATCAAGATTTTCTGCAGAGGAAGTACTTCTACCTCATGTAAATGTATGAGTCAGCCACACCATGGGTGGCATACAAGATCACTACTTACAGAGAAATCTCTGTGAAATAGACAATACCTTTTTAAAGCATCACCAAAGTATGCTTCAATAAAAACCTTCTGCTAAATTGTACATCCATGATGCTTTTTTTTAGTTCATGGAAATGGCAGCAGCAAATTCGAACCTGTCTTAAGGGCTGAGAAATTAGGCCATGCTTTAGAAGCAAATTTGGTTTAAGAAGAAAACAGTATCATTGTTATCAGGGATGCACTCAGTCTCAAAGTAGTGGCAGCATTCCAAATATGAATATATGGAATTCCAACACGGAAGCATTGCGCAGATTGAATTCTATGTAACGAATCACATAGAGTCGTTTGCAAAAGGCTCGAAAAAGTAGCATTTTTGCTAACATTCTGTGTTTTTCCCATTAGAAAAACTAGTAAAAAAGCTATGCTCATGCAAATCAAGTTTGGTTTTGTTTGAAATGCAATTATTAATATTACATAGTCCATTCTTAATCATTATTCATTAAATGATCCATATCACAGAGAGGCTCAGTATTCACATTGTTAATACTATGGGGCAGATTCCGATTCGGGCCGGAAATCTCTCCGACCGAGCCGGACCCG
Organism: Calotriton arnoldi; assembly: GCA_963921515.1. Lineage (NCBI taxonomy): Eukaryota > Metazoa > Chordata > Amphibia > Caudata > Salamandridae > Calotriton > Calotriton arnoldi. The sequence goes on from CAWUFW010001308.1 coordinate 184,519, forward strand.
GAGAGAATTCCGACCGAATCGGACCCTAGCAGTCCGACCGAACGAGTACGATGCGTTCGCATGCCATCGGACTCGATTCGGTCGGACTCCCATTGAAGTCAATGGGAGCCGGTCGTACGACGCGTATGCGGGCTCCCATTGACTCAATGGGTGCGAGGCGGTCAAGGGCGCCCCCTACAGCGTGTATGCGTCCATGCGCATTGCAGGGTACATGCACAGGTAGGGGGGACCCATGGGTCACCCCTGTGTGCGACTCGCGCGCCTACGCGTACAGGGGGGTCCGACGCGGACCCCCAAAGTCCGGCTCCGACAGCTTTTTCGAGCCGGACGGCGCGAGTCGATCGGAGTGGTCGCGGCGCGCATCGTACTTACCCGGCCGGGAAACGTCTCCATAGCGCGGTGCGAGTCGTGTCCATGCGAGTCGGTCGGAGCGTGTTGAAGCCGCGTTCGAGTCGGTCGGAGATTTCGCGGGAGCCTGCATCGTACTCGCTCGGCCGGACCCGCGTACGATTCGGTCGGGAAACAGGGCTCCGAATCGGATCCGGTAAATCCGAATCCGATTCGGAGCACTACTGGCCGAGATCGGAATCGGCCCCTATGTGTGGGAGTTTGAAAACCTTAGGATCCTCTTTGTGCTCCCATAGCCACATTACAGTTCCAGTACTAGGGTTCTCAAAAACCTTATATCTCACATATGGGTCCTGGATAAATTCACTGGGATTTTACTAAGTTCCTCCCCTCTCCCTTCTGGTTCTTTCATCTATACACAAAATTGTATTTTGTAGACAGCATGAAAGGTTCAGCTGTGTGCAACTGAGAAGCTTAAAACTGCTGTCATTTTTCTTGAGTGACTCGTTTTCTTGCACATGTCCCATAAAACAAAGGAGGGAAAAGGGAGCTCTGGTAGAACACAAAAAATGAAAGGGGGATAAGGGAGTTGTACTTAAGGTTATAAACGTAAGTTTTTATGAGGAGAAATAGAATTATTGTGGTGCATGTTCAACGTTTTAGGAGGTTGTAATGTCTTTTCAAAGGATGTTCTATGTATAAACTTCAGTTTGCACATTGCATATGTATCAAGCAGTTTCATTACAGTGGACTCTGAAGGCAGACTCCTATTTGAAACTTATTTGACAGGAGATATTTATTGGCCATTATTATGTTGTTTTTTAACTCATCAATGGTCAAGATAGAGAAAGCTGCTAAGTTATGTATCTTTGTAAACAAAATTATATCATGTTCTACAAAATTCTCAAGTTTGGCACAAATACAAAGTTTGGCAAAAGGTTAGGATGGACAAAGATAAAGGCCCAATTATATTTATGTCACACTGTTATGATCATTGATCTATAAAAATATGAGAGCATGGCTTCCTGAAGCAGTTTTTCATGGCCCATTATTACTAAGTGAACATATATATATATATATATATATATATATATATATATATATATATATATATATATATATATATATATATATATATATATATATTATATATGGATTTTCCTAGTACTACGTTTTTTTAGAGACGTCATCATCAAGGATGCTATGCATAGATTATGCATCTGAATGTGTTAATGCTGCTTGAGTAGGGTTCAATGCGAACATTTCGGGCTTGTTAAATAAAATTGAACAATGTTGTTTTTAGTGAATGATTTTTCCATCTCTAAGAACCAAACAAACAAACTATTTTACAAAGAGCAGTTTTTTCCGCCTTCTTTTAAGGCTTATTCTGTCTCTCTACTTACAACTGCAGAGGAATGGATCCAACAGAAAGAGAATAGCAGAGGCAAGTTGTAACAATATGCCAACATTTAAACTTAGAACTTTAAATACAATTATTATTAAATCATAGTTGCAGGAAACAGCAAAGTAGGTTTGAATGGAAAATGAGAACACATAAATGCACAAGTTGATCATTTCATTCAAATATCAAATTGATGCAATGTCTCAACAGCACTGTCTAACATATAGATTTCAAAAGAAGATTAGTGACAAAATTAATTATGTTTGTCAAAACCCCACAGTTAAGCCCAGTAGCAGGAGCTACTGGGCTTAACTGTGAGGCCTTTTACTCCTGATGTCCCAGGCTCAACTGACTATGGGTCCTGAGCAACATTTAGCACTCTCAGTGGTAGTGTGGTTCGAGCACTCTAAGGCTTCTCGAGGAGAAGGTAGATACTGGAGGGTGAACACAGGCTCATAACTTAAAATACATTCAATCAAAAGCAATAAATGATTTCCAGTCAAATACTTTCTTTATATATATTTATATACACACACACAAACACAAAGTCAAATATGGCGTACACAAACAATACATACAGCCCCCTAAGGTCAGAGCTCTAGTGTTCAATAGGCAGGTCCCTTAGTCTCCCTTCCCTCTCACTAGCAGTAGTGATTATTCTCCATTCACTATAGGCAAAGTTCAGGTTAGGCCTCACTAGTAGTCAGGATCTCAGGAGTCCCACTCTCACTCTGATAACAGTCAAACATATTCCAGCACCCAAAGCGCTATGCAGCAGGACAAGTTCCCATTGAGCCTTCCAGCACTGCGATTGGTCTTACCAACTCTTGCAAGGATGGTGCGACAGGATTCTCTGCAGGGAGCAGTAGCAACTGCTATTGATGAGTAGCATTCACGGCTTGACAGGGGGAAGTGGCCAGAGCTAAATTAGAGCCTGTGGGTTCCGGTGCTCAGCACTGGCACTTATTTTACAGGGCTGGGTCTGCAGGTTTTTTCTCCAGTTGGTGGTGGTCCTGAATTGAAATAAATGAAAGATGTAACTCGCTGGATGAATCACTTGGTATATCTTCCAGTGGGCCCACATTGATCCAGGCCTCTGGTTATATATTCAGCTGAGGCATAGTACACAATGCAAAAAAACTGGTGCACTGCAAGTATACACCTACCAGTACAAAAACAACCCAGGCATTCAGAAGCGGCTGGCTTCTGAAGAAATGTGGGCCCCGGCTCCTGTCCTTTTATAAATTAAGCACTGGCAGTGACAGGGCACCCACAGCGTTTCCTCTTGTGAGACAGTCGGCTCATCTGTTCCTTCTCACAGGTGGGGAGTAAGCTGCTCTGGTTCCAATCCTCAGCTGGGGCTCGGGCCTGCACGGGTTAACATGACACCCACTCCTCATGGAGACAGCTTGAACGAGGCAACATTCCTTGCCCTTTCTGCTGGCCTTATCTGGCATACGGGTAACTGCTCTTACTCCATACACAGTCGACAGCTCGATCCGCATGGCACTAATCTTCACGACGGCCCCCACCTGATATAGGGGGTTGCCGACCTTCCTTCCCACATCGGCTATGGCCCAAACAACAATCCAATAATCTTCATTGCAACCCCTCCTGGTCTACAGGGTCGCCAACTGAACTCTGCACATGGGCTATGGGCCAACTGGCACAACAGTGATGCTGATCATGGTTAACTTCATGGCGGGTCCCTCTGGCACACAGGATTGCTGAGTTGAACCTGCATATGGGCAATGACTGATCGGTGCAGCAGCCATCTCTTCATACCTCCCTACAGGGATCCACTCACCAGAATCCCCAACTTGATCTCGCACCCTTTAACACTCTCCATATCCTTACAGGGCACATTGGTCTTGGAAAGCAGGCAGGCGCTGCTGCTATAGACTCCTAGGGCAGGTGGTCTTGGGTGATGGCACCTCGCCCAACTTGGAGACTGGCAGGCCTTAGCCTCCAGCCCTGGTCACAGGCATAAGTCTTGGAGAACCTCTCTTCCACAGCAGAAGTAGTTGCTTGGCAGTTGACAACTTTTGGACCCTCAAACTCCCCTCCTTATAGTCCTTTTCCAGACACCAAATGTGAAATAGGGTCTAATTCTTTGAAGTTTGTGTTGGTGATCTGCTTCTTTTTGAAATGCCCACTCCTCTGCCATGCCCTTCCTCCAGAAGGCAGTCTGTCACATCAGGAGCATCTCCAAATCTTATAGCCCCACAACACAGGCCATGGGACTGATTAGAGGTTCACACCAGGAAGTCAGCCACAGTGATATCTGCACCAAAGATTACCACTGGGCCCAAGCCCTACTCTGTATGATTCACTTATCAGCCTCATTGCCTTCCTGAGATGTGCCTAGACCCCTTTCCAGTGACCACACTGTGAATTGAAGAGCACCCTTTGGAGTGTACTGAAGAGCCTGGCTCCTCTCCCTTCAGTCTGTGTCCCACTCAGCTCACAGGAATGCAGCAATCCAGAAATCTGTCTGGGGGGATTCCTTTACCTCCTCATAATCCTCTGGGTCCCCCAAAATCGAACCCAGAGTCTTCCATGCATTGCACCATTCAAAGGCACACATAGACCGAGCACACGCATACAACACACACATGCTGCACAGCGCTACATACTAACTCAATTTAGGTCAAAGGTGAGTTAAGCAGACAGTAGCAGTACTTTACATGAGTGAGCCTGTTAGTCTGTAGGACTCACTGCAGTAACACAGGTAAAAAGGCCTGTTCATTTCTACTGATCACTACACCATATACTGCCACCACTGCACTCAGGCTTCTTAACTCCTGACAAAGGCAGCAGCGCCCCACCTGATCCAACAAGACTGCATTCCATGAGACAGTCCTATGTCATTGTGCACACTCATGATCCGTGTTCACCCATGACTATAGAACCAGGTATCCAAACATTGTTGCACTGGGGCACTCAGGGCAGGGGTACACGTCTGTCACTATATAAGGGACTTTTCCATCCCAACAGTTGTGTTTTATTTATCTAATTGGCCTGGTCTGGCTATGACATCAGACATGCCAAATGGAGTAGGCATCAAGGTGAAATGGCAAAAGATGTAATTGTTGTAATTGTTTGGGCATTCCATGACCAAATACATGCTAAGATCTTGTAGGAAATTATGTGAGATTACGTGGAATTAAGCAAGGAGTATAACCCAGCATTTGGAGCTACATTCGTAGCACAAACTGCACCCTTGCATTCAAAGCGAGCCAGAGGATGCATTTTGTACTAAGAAAATACTGCTAAATGCAACTGAACACGAACAGCAGTGGCTAGCATCTCCTTTAGCTCACTAAGTTTGTTGTTCGTGTTCTTCTGTGGTTAGATTTTATGCCAAATTACTCATAATTACACAAACGGGTATAATCCCATAATTTTCTGTAATTTCACATCAAAAGAGTAATGGATAATTTTCAGAATTATTAATATTACTCTGGTGTGATTAAAATTTTTCCCAGGCCCAGTTTTCATCTCTCTCAATTTGCCTGCCTTTGTAGAGTGACACTCACCAGGGGAGGTTCTAACACACACTCACCTGCCAGCCTCCCTTTTCACTCACCTTGCAGGAACAGACACCAGCAGCAATGGATCTAAATAACAATAACATTTTTTTTCACATACCAGCGCTTCTTCAATCACTGTAAATAATAGATTGTTACTATTGCTAAATTTATGCCACTCAGTTTTCAGACCCTCCTTCAGGAAGAAGGAAGAGTGAATGGTCAGTGAGACTCCAGCTCCTGACCTACTGTTTACAACTTTGTTTAAATTACTAATTTTCAAACATTTAACTTTGTAGGATAAAAATCACTAATGAATAATTAGATATTGTCACACTCTGGTTAACACAAATTAGAGACTCCTGACAAAATTGAGAGTCTCACCTGCTAATTGTCTGCAAACAGTTTAGGTAAATTGGATAGTTCCAAACTTAATGTACTGGGATTAGTAATGCCTGCGTGTAAGGTTCTATACAGGATTATACCCCCTGAAATGATCTACTTTTTATGAATGTTACTATCAGACATCCCATGGAAAGACGTGTCCAACATTTTTGGTAGCTAATGATGAGCAATGTAATATATTCATTTACCTTTTGGGAAAAGGATGGCTGGCAGAAATGTTAGAAAGAAATAACCTACTGAACACAGACAAATTGGAATGAAAGTAATACATTAAAAGTGCCAATTACTGCATCCATCTCATGGATCTCATCTAACATGTGCCCACGTAGTTGAATGCAAGTAGCACTGCAGTCTCGACACACATTTCTTAGCCCTTCTTTTATAAAGCTAGACTCTCACTTTCTAAGCACTTTCTTACATACAACTGTAGCACCCCAGGACACACAGAGTACAGCAATCTCAAGAATAGTTGAGATTTACCCTATATAACACGCAACAGACACATATGAAGAAGTACAACAAGCTTGTGTAGCAGAAATAGGAAGTCACTTTTTTCAAAAGTATATATATATATATATATATATGTATATAAAATCAGATGGATATGTGTTTTTTAATATAATTAAATGACAGTGGGTGGTGCAGAAGAGTACCCTGGACAATGATCCGTTTGAGCCAGAAAGCACGTGTTTTATCAATTAAACAGAGGGACATCCAGGAGCTAAAAGCTCTTTGAGGAACTTGTTATAGTGTCTTGTTCTTCAGTGTTCTGTGGCTATTGTCATTGGCAGAATGCCACTTTCCATTGATGTTTTCCCCACTGCTCTGAAACTGTCATTAATATTACATCAGGAATGTTGTGTTTACTTCGAGGCTCAGTGTAAATCACCGTCAGTACAACCAGCAAAGAAACCTACATCCTGACAGGCTTTAGTATATTATTACCAGCTGCGGAAACGCAGTAATGCTTACATCTCTATACAGTGAGATAGTGAGTACTTACTTATTATCAATCTAAGTATTTGCGTTGACGGGCTAGAAAAATCATTGTTATTTGGGGAAATTTTACTTTTATTTGCATATATCAAATAAATGTTTTTTTGTTGCAAAAAACATTTATTTTTTTAAACATGAGTGTCTTATGCCAAGCAACAATTATTAGAAATTTCTTGAGTGAAAACATTTTGCGAAACTTTAATTGTGTCACTGATCATTTGGAAAAAACTGACCCAATATTTGGTGCAGATTATTCTAGCGGTCTTAATGAAGCATTGCTGGTGAGGCACTGACATTTCATTTTACATATGCAATCGTTCAGTTATGAGAATAGGGTTCAGTTGCTTTTGGTAAAACAGATTCCCCTTTTAGTTCTCAGGGCCTTATTTATGAAGGCCTGTGTCACTTTTGCACCGCCGTTGCGTCACTTTTAGTGACGCAGCGGTGGCGTAAATAATGCGCCATGTTGAGCCAAATTTAACGAAGCGACGCATCTAGGCAGATGCGTTACTACGTAAACCCCTGCACCGCATTATACCTGCATCAGGTATAATGTATGCAGAGTGGGCATTCCCCCGCAAGAAAGGGTCGTAGGAGTGGTGCAGTGAAATCTATGAGATTTCGCTAGGCCACTTCTAGGATGCCAATGCGTCAAAACCTTACGCCTGCCTCATGGCAGGTGTAAAGGTGACACAGGTCCTTTCACATGGGGCTTGCCCCACGTGAAAGGAACATTGCTGGAGTTGCATCACGCTTTCGACACAACTCCAGCAATGCGCCACTTTTGCGCCGACAAATACGTCAGTAATACTGACGTATCTGTCATTCCTTGCGACATGATGCGTCATACAGTAAATATGACGCATCATTCGTGTCGCAAGGAGGGCGCGCTGAGAAGTGTTGCATCGCTGCTTTCACACAGAGATGCGACACTTCCCATAAATGAGGCCCGCAATTTCTTAGGAATCCCAATGATCGCCTCTCTGAAAACTGCACTATTCCTGCATCCCGGAATTGTGGATAAATTGTGTTGCAGAAGTACTGCAACTGTTCTTCCTGCCCTAGACAGAACGAGAGTCGTTGCAACTAAAAGTTTATGGATATTGAACAGGGCTACAGAAACAAACCTAATGTACTGTATTCTTATCCTATTGATTTAAACCAAACATAGTACCACCTTTTACTAGCATGTGAGTCAACTTGCGCATGGAAGAAATCCGTTAATCATGTAGTGAGATAAAATGGATTTCCTCTCCCCCTTATTTCAAGGGATAGCTGCATTAGTGGACCTTATTTATTTTCGGAGTAAAATGCAGCAGCAGTGGAAAAACAAATTCAGCACACACATACTTGGAGGAAGCCTATTTAAGCGGCCATCACTATCAATTCATTTGGCATTCATTATAATACTCCTGATCAAAGCCCATTCATTTGATATTCATGTGGATGTCAAATGCACTTCCAAAGCTGTTCCATTATAATTTTACATTAGTTAATAGGTACTTAAAATAAAGTGGCTGCCTATTTGATTATGACTGGAAGATATTAACATTTTTTCCAATAAACAGATGGTATCTGTCCTCTGAGTGCATGTCAGAACAATGTGGATATTTTGATTTTGTAAAGGTATTTAGTGGGTCAACTTAGGTTGTTGCATTTTGTGCAGCCCAAATAAATATGTTCTCGCAGTCAGATTGAAAGGCTAGAAAGTTTTCGTTTTACATAAACAATTATATTTTTCTGAAAAGTGTAGTGATGCCCCTCTCTGTATAGATTATCCAGTGTTTTATCTTTAGTTCAGTGTTGATTAGGTTTTTCTTAAGAGCAGTAATTCTACATCAAATTAAGCAAATAATCCATTAATTCTAGAGCCAGTGGCTGTTGGCCAAGACAGTGTATGTTCGATCACAAAAAATTACCCGATTTATTAGCGCATTCATTTTACTGCCATACTGTCGCTATGTGACAAGGTGGATGGTGGAGGGTCAGGGTGACCTCAGACATCCAATCAGATAGACATGGTGTCTGTTGCGTGAGGGTACTCTTCAGGAGGACACAAGAGAGAACACCTCCCAAACAAGGTTTTGAATGGGTTACATAAACAAGCACTGAATTTTGATTGCTGCAATATTAAATTTTATGTTGGAGGGTGTCAGACGATGGCCTGGTATATGCTGTCCACTAATGAAAGTGGGCACCTTGTACCAGTCCAAACAACCATTATGGTGATTAGGTCAAAGATAACCTTCATTGAAAGCTATCCTAGTGGTATCTATGGAGAGCAGCCTTCAGGCTAAGTCTTGAAGGAATGTTAAGCACCTTGTATTACCAGAATGCAACCTTATAGTATTGGTTAATGAAAGGGAAACCCCACAGTAGTTATAAAAATATGTATTTATTATATATAACACTCTCTAGTATCCTCTGCACGAGGATAGAACACAAATCAAATAATACAGTTGCATAGAATCAAACGTAAGTAGCACAATACACAGTGGCAGTAGCAGCCCGTGGTGGGAGTGCTGCCGGGCGGTGACGTGGGGCGGGGGAGGGGCAGGGTGGGGGTAGTAACCTACAGAATATGGCGGAATAGAGGTAAGTAAACATATAACTAAATAAAACGAATCTCGTTGCGCGCGCGGCATCGCCAAATACGATGCAGCGCGCGCAACAAAATTCGTTTTATTTATTTATATGTTTACTTACCTCTATTTCGCCGTATTCCATAGTTTACTATCCCCCACCCTGCCCCTCCCCCACCCCACGTCACTGCCCGGCGGCACTCCCACCACGGGCCGCTACTGCACAGTGGGCTCGCGGGGGAGACCAAACCATATATTAAATAAGTGGTATAAGAACCACAACTCGGGACAAGACCTAGTCTAGAAGGTGTAGTATCACTGGGACCCCAAGGAACCACCCAAGGAGAGTGAGTAGGGACCCCACAGAGTATGGGTGCAGTGTGAGAACATGACCGCGTGCTCCGTACAATTCAATGAGAAAGACGCGGTTGGAAAATCAGGGATTACGGACCCTTCCCAGCAGATTACGAGGACAACCCTTGGAATTTAGGAGTTTGGAGAGCCACCCCACCCGTGGATACCTTGGTACCATAGTTACCTAACCCAGAGGAGCCGGGTGCATAGGTGCGAAGTGGCGTTGGAAACCCTCGTCGTTCTCTGTGGATGTCGACAAAGAAATGCTGCTGCTGGAAGAAAGAAAAGTGTCCGGTGGATTCCAAAAGAACCTGAAAGCAGAGGGGACAGAGTCTGGGTCACTTTAGAGTGACCAGGGACTCGGTAGACAAATGCCCACCGATGTCGGGTGCTTCAGGTGTGTTGAAGGTGATCTTGACTCTTCAGCTGTGCGGACCAGGGGATGTCTTGGACAACCAGTAGCCGGATACGAGCTGTCCCTAAACAGATGTCGAGTGCTGAGGGGTCGGTGTCTGGCGGAAGCACCAATCAAGCCTTGGCAGTGGCAAACAACGTAGATGGTCAAATTCGGTGTCGATCTGGCCCAGCAAGGACCAGGAGACTCACCACAGCAAGGGGAGTCCGGGCAGGCCGGGAGCAACCAGGGGAGCCCAATTAAAGCAAAGTTGACCCTCAAGTGGAACCACAGGCCGAAGGCACAGGAGTCGCGAGGGGACCTCAGGCAGTTTCACAGGATACCAGCTAGCAGGGCACAGATAGCAAGGATGCCAGAGTCCTTCTTAGAAAAGATGCGCTGGGGTCAGGGCTACAAAAGGCCCAATGCGCAGAATTGTTGCATGACAACAAGCATGTGCAGCTGCAAATGGACGCAGTGCACAGGGGTACAGGTTATATGGTCCCCACGAGGGATATCTGCCTCAAACTCAGTAAGAGGGCAGCTCGACCTTGGAGACCTTCAAAAACCCACCTCCTGTGTTGCTGGAGCCTTTGGAGTCCGAAGGAGCTCAGGGTCAGCAAACTGGTCAGATGCGTTACTGTGCCTGCGTTTGCAGGGGAGTAACTCCTTCACTCCAAGGGAGATTCTTCTGTTGTCTTGGAGGTCCACAGGGTCCTGCACGGAGCCTGTATGGATCACGGACAGTGGCGAGACTAGGGACGGCAGGGGAAGATGAAGTTGAGCCAAAGGGAGGTCCAGCGAAGTCCAGCCTGTCCAGACGGTCGAAGTGTAGTGGTATCTTCTTGCAGAATCTTGCCCACATAAAATCTAATGTCCTGTAGCCAGGTAACCCATTTTATACCCACGGGAAAGGGTTGGACAGATTCTAAGGACCCTCCTAGGGGAGGGACAGGACAGAGGGGTGGCTACACCCATGTCCTTTGTCCAGTTTCGCGCCAGAGCAGGAGCAAATGGCTCCTAGAACTGGTTTGAACTGGACTATGCACAGGGACACCAAGTGTGCCCCTCATGCAGACTTTCTGGCACTGAGACAGTGCACCCACCCAGCCCCAATGCACTAAATCCTGTCTGGAAGGTGGTAACACCTCCCTGTGACAGGATGCCTATTGTGCTGCCTTCCCCTGCTCGAGCTTGGCTCAGCAGCAGGAGGGCAGACTCATGTCTGTGGCTGGCAGCATCCATTTTGTGCTGTAAGGCTCGAGAAAGTTGGTACTGGTAGTCCGGTAGACCGGTAGACCTCGGTTCTGAGGGGAGGAATCATACCTCCCACACCAGTTACTGGTGTGGAGGTTGATTCCAAGGTGTTTGACACCAAACACAACATACTTCGTTGCAGTCGTTTTCGAGATAGCATTTACCGCGAGGTTATAATGCACCTCTACCTATATGTCTGGTAGTATCACGTACAGCCCGGGAGAATGGTCTCCGAAGACTGAAGAGGGGCCCTGCTCATGCAGGAGCACCCTCTCATGCAAAACCCAGCACCCTGCCTTCAGGATTGTTAAGGCCTGCTATAGGGGTGACTTACAATGTTTTAAGTGTAGTGATAAATATAGATATAGTGAACCTATATCTAAAGTAAGTGGTGCAATCACCAACTTACACAGGCTTCTGTAGCAGACCGAGAGTTCCATTTTCCATGGCCTCTCATGGGTGGAATAATACATGCTTCAGCCCATGGGAGGCCTCTGGGGTACCTAGGCCCTGGGTACATGGGTACCATATACTAGGGACTTATAAGGGCACCCCAGTATCCAATCTGGAGTGTACCAAAGTACATATGTTGCAATTTAAGGGAGAAAGCAGATAGGCTGGGGTCCTGAATAGCTGGATCCCAGCCAGACTAGTCAAAACAATGGTGCAAAAAGCAAAAAGTGGGGGTAGCCATAAGAAGCAGATATTACTTTCCTACAAAACCCCCCCAAACGAAAGGAGATGAGACTAACCTTGCCCAGTTGAGTCTTTATGTTCTAAGTGGAAATATCTGGAGAGTCCATCTGCATTGGCATGGTTATTCCCAGGTCTATGTTCCACTGTATAGTCCATCCCCTGTAGGGAAATGGACCACCTCAAAAGTTTGGGGCTTTCACACTTCATCTGTTTTAGCCACAAGAGGGGCTTGTGGTCAGTCTGAACAATGAAGTGAGTTCCAAACAAGTATGGCCTCAACTTCTTCAGAGCCCAAACCACAGCAAAGGCTTCCCTCTCTATAGCTGACCAACGTTTCTCTCTGGGGGTCAGCCTTCTGCTAATAAAAGCTACTGGCTGATCCTGACCCTCTGTATTCAATTGTGATAATACAGCCCCTACCCCCAACTCAGATGCATCAGTTTGAACAATGAATTGCTTGTAATAGTCAGGACTTTGCAGAATGGGAGCAGTGCACATGGCCTGCTTGAGGTCATCAAATGCCTTTTGACAGCTAACTGTCCACTGAACTTTCTTGGGCATTCTCTTTGTTGTAAGATCATTCAAGGGAGTCACTATGGACCCATAATCCTTTACAAATCTTCTGTAGTACCCAGTCAGGCCCAAGAAAGCTCTGACCTGAGTCTGGGTAGTTGGAGCAACCCATTCCATGATGGTCTGGATTTTGCTCTGCAATGTTTGAACCTGGCCTCCACCCACAACCTGGCCCAGGCATACAACCTGACTCTGCCCTATCTGGCACTTAGTAGCCTTGATAGTGAGGTCTGCCTTTTGCAAGGCCTCCAAAACATTTCTCAGGTGGACCAGGTGATCCTCCCAGGTGGAACTAAAGACAGCAATATCATCTAGGTAAGCTGAACTATAGTCTTCCAGGCCTGTGAGAACTTTGTTCACCAACCTTTGAAATGTGGCAGGTGCATTCTTCAAGCCAAAAGGCATCACCACAAATTGGTAGTGCCCACTAGGGGTTGAGAATGCTGTTTCTGGCTTGGCATCCTCAGCTAGTCTGATTTGCCAGTAGCCAGCTGTAAGGTCAAAAGTACTCAGAAACTTGGCTGAGGCCAAAGTATCTATGAGTTCATCTTCCCTTGGAATAGGATGAGCATCAGTCCTAGTGACTGCATTGAGTCCGCTGTAGTCAATACAAAACCTCATCTCTCTTTTACCATCCTTGGTGTGAGGTTTAGGTACCAAGACCACTGGACTAGCCCAAGGACTAGTTAAGGGCTCAATTACTCCCAATTCCAGCATCTTTTGGACCTCAGTCCTGATGCAGTCCCTGACATAGTTGGGTTGCCTGTACATTTTGTTCTTTACAGGTAGGTTATCACCTGTGTCCACTTCATGTGTACACCAGGTGGTCTAACTTGGAGTCAGTGAGAACATTTGCCTAAACTGATTGACGACCTTCCTGCAATCAGACTGTTGCTGCTCAGTGAGGCTGATTGCCAAAGCTACACCATCTACTGAGCCATCATCAGGGTTCTGTGAGAGGAGGTCAGGGAGTGGGTCACTCTCTTCCTCCTGTCCCTCATCAGTAGCCATGAGCAAGCCGATGTCGGTCCTGTCAACATAAGGCTTGAGCCTTTTCACATGGAGCACCCTGTGGGGGCTCCTGGGAGTTCCAAGGGCCACAAAGTAAGTGACCTCTCCCTTTTGCTCAAGTATGGTGTGGGGTCCACTCTATCTGTCTTGGAGAGCTGCTGGGGCCACAGGCTCCAGCACCCACACCTTCTGTCCTGGCTGGTAAACAGTCAAGACAGCCTTTTGGTCATGACAGGCCTTTTGCAATTCCTGACTAGTCTCAAGGTTTTTGGATGCCTTCTTCATATACTCAGCCATCCTGGAGCGGAGACCAAGTACATAGTTCACAATATCCTGTTTAGGAGGTTTGAGAGGTAACTCCCATCCCTCTTTCACCAAACACAGTGGACCCCTAACTGGGTGACCAAACAAAAGTTAAAAAGGGCTGTAGCCAACCCCCTTCTGTGGCACCTCTCTGTAGGCAAAGAGAAGGCAGGGCAACAGAACATCCCATTTTCGCCTGAGCTTTTCTGGGAGCCCCATTATCATGCCCTTTAGGGTTTTGTTGAACCTTTCAACCAACAATAGGGTGTGGTAAACTTGTAGTTGACACCACACTCTTTCCACATTGCAGTTATGTAACTAGACATAAAGTTTGTACAACTGTCTGTTAAGACCTCCTCAGGAAAACCCACCCTGGAGAAAATCCCCAGGAGGGCCCTTGCCACCACAGGTGCTGTGGTGGTCCTAAGGGGAATAGCTTCTGGATACCTGGTAGCATGGTCTACCACCACCAGGATGTAAGAATGTCCAGATGCTGTTGGAGGGTTCATGGGACCAATTATGTCAATCCCAACCCTCTCAAAGGGAACCCCCACCACAGGTAGTGGTATCAGGGGGGCCTTTGTAGTACCGCCTGCCTTACCACTGGCTTGGCAAGTGATACAGGAGCGATAACACTCCTTTGTGTCCTCTGACATATGAGGCCAGTGAAAGTGAGGGACAAGCCCATCCCAAGTCTTGCTTTGGCCTAAGTGTCATGCTAGGGGAATGTAATGTGCTAGGGTGAGTAGGAAGCCCCTAAACTTCAGAGGTATAACCAACCTCCTGGTGGCACCAGGCTTGGGGTCTCTACCCTCTGAATATAGAAGTTCCTCATCCCAATAGATGCTGTGGGACCCACTGACATTCCCTGCAGCCTCAGCAACAGCTTTCTATCTGAGGAGTTCAAGAGAGGGGCAGGTTTGCTGCTCCTGACTCAGATATGCCCTAGAATGTCCCCCTGTCCCCAAAAACTCAACCTGATCAGGTTCAAGTTCATCTGAGACAGTTCCTTCTGTAGGACTATAGTCATCTTCCTCAAAAGACTGACCCTCACTCTGGGCCTGGGGGGAAGACTCAGCCTTACCCCTCCTGCTCCTCTTCTTGGAAGGCACCTGGTCCATCTTTTCAGGATCCATGGCCTGCTCAGTGGCTCTCTGTTTGGCCTGTGACCTAGTCAAAGAAAACACATCTGCAGTGATGTCCAACATTGCTGCATGAGTCCTGAGTTCCACTTCAGCCCAGGCTGAAGTCTCCAAATCATTGCCCAACAAGCATTCCACAGGGAGGTCTGAACTTACCACAACCTTCTTAGGGCCAGTTACCCCTCCCCAGGTGAAATTAATAACTGCCAAGGAATGGTCTGTCCTGACATTGCTAGCATTGGTCACTTGGTACATCTCACCAAGTATGATCTGGTCAGGGTCCACAAGATCTTTTGTCACCATTGTGACACTTGCACCTGTGTCCCTATATGCCATGGCCTCCTTACCATTTATTAAAGGCTGTTGTCTGTATTTGCCCAGGTTACTGGGACTAACAAATAAGGAGGCCATATCCATGCCTCCATCACAGACCATAACAGCCTGAGCTGGAGTTCTGACTAGGCCAGAACCCATCTCAGAGCCCAAGGTTAACCCCACTATTCCCTTGTTCTGTGTACCACCACTTGAAACTGTGCTAGGGGGAGCAGTTGCCTTAGGGGCAGTGGTGGTAGGAGTAGAATCCTTGGCCCTTGGACAATTGACATCTTTTGTCCAATGGGTTTTCTCTTTACAGATGTGACACCAAGGTTTCCTTTTGCCTTTTCCCTTGTTGGATTGTGACTCCCCCAGATGCAGGTTTTGGGGCCCTGATGAAGACTTTTGATCTTTATTTTTGTCCCCACCCTTATCTGAGTTCTTAGAGTCTGGTTTCTTCTGGTCACCACCATTGGTCTGAGCTTTCTGCTTCACCCTGGTTCTGACCCACTTATCTGCCTTCTTTCCCAATTCTTGGGGAGAAGTCAGATCAGAGTCAACCAGGTTTTGGTGCAACAACTGGTTTTGGCAATTATTAAGGATCTGCTCCCTCATAATCAAGTTGTACAATCCTTTAAAATCATTTACCTTGCTACCAAGTAACCAGCCTTCCAGAGCCTTAATGGCACAATCATCAAAGTCTACCCAGTCCTGGGTCTGTGTCTTCTGGGTGTCTCTGAACTTAATCCTGTATTGCTCAGTGGTTAAGCCAAACCCTTCAATGAGAGCACTCTTAAGGACTGAATAGTTGTCAGCATCCTCTTCTCTAACAGTGAGGAGCTTATCTCTACCTTTGTAAGCAAAGGAGAGCCACAAGATAGCTGCCCACTGCTCTTGAGGGACCTTCTGAACTTTACAGGCCCTCTCCAAAGCAGTTATCCTTTTCTGGATGTTATCTCCTACATGGAAGGGAGGGACAATCTTGCTCAGGTTCCTATGATCAAAGGTGTGTTCCCTAACCCTAGGGACACTATAGCTGCCACCATGGGACTCTAGTCCCACTTTCTTTCTAGCCTTCTGGACTTCTAGGGACTCTTTATCCAGGGCCAATTGCTGTTGCCTGAGCCTAAACTTGGCTTTCTCAAGCTCTAGTAATTGGCACTCCCTGTCATAAGAGTTGTCCCTCTTGCTAGAAACAGAGGTCCCTATAGAATGTCTAGAATGATCTGCCTCAGCAGAGGGAGACCTAGATCTCCTTGGTAAACTCTGCACTCTCCCTGGAGGAATAAAGTGATGGTCCTCTTGACCCTCTTCTTCTTCTTCCTCCTCGGGATCTGAGTTGTTCAGGGGTGGATCATTTTGATCCTCCTGTCCAGGGTTTGACTCTATGTCATAGAAGGTGTCCCCTCTTGACCTATCTTCTTCCCCTGTACCACCCACTCTATCCTGCTCATCTGACCCAGGGGTCTTCCTAATGTCATCTAGCAGTAATGCATCTATGAGACGTTGAGAGTTGGCATTTCTCCCTGTCTTCAGCTTCCTAGATACACACATAGCTTTTAATTCAGTGAATGCAAAGCTATCATATTTAGTAGGCAGGATGCCACCAGTGGCATTCCCAGTAGAAGACATACTGAGTGAGGTGCAGTGTAGGCACCTACCTAACCTAGTGGGAACTAAAACTCTCAGGTTGGAGAAAAGGTGTGCTAGACCCTTGGCTTGCCCAACCCCAAGCTCAGTAGAACTTACTATATTAAGCTAGTATTATATGTTCCTAGATACTAGTGGTTTTTCAGTTAATCAATACAAAGATTTATCTGGTAAAACAATGCAGGCTTGAATCCCAACCGCTGCACAACAATGTGTGAAGTAGGCCTGGTATATGCTGTCCACTAATGAAAGTGCGCACCTTGTACCAGTCCAAACAACCCTTATGGTGATTAGGTCAAAGATAACCTTTATTGAAAGCTATCCTAGTGGTAGCTATGGAGAGCAGCCTTCAGGCTAAGTCTTGAAGGAATGTTAAGCACCTTGTTTAACCAGAATGCAACCTTATAGTATTGGTTAAATGAAAGGGAAACCACACAGTAGTTATAATAATATGTATTTACTATATATAACACTCTCTAGTATCCTCTACACAAGGATAGAACACAAATCAAATAATACAGTTGCAAAGAATCAAACGTAAGTAGCACAATACACAGTGGGCTCCCGGGGGAGACCAAACCATATACTAAATAAGTGGTATAAGAACCACGACTCAGTACTAGACCTAGTCTAGAAGGTGTAGAATCGCTGGGACCCAAAGGAACCACCCAAGGTGAGTGAGTAGGGACCCACGGAGGACGGGTGCAGTGTGAGAACACGACCGCGTGCTCCGTACAATTCAATGAGAAAGTCGCAGTTGGAAAATCAGAGATTACGGACCCTTCCCAGCAGATTACGAGGACAACCCTTGGAATTTAGGAGTTTGGAGAGCCACCCCACCCGTGAAACCTTGGTATCAGAGTTACCTATCCCAGAGGAGCCGGGTGCATAGGCGCGAAGTGGCATCGTTTTCTATGGATGTCGACAAAGAAATGCTGCTGCTGGAAGAAAGAAAAGTGTCTGGTGGAATCCAAATGTGGGTTCTAGATGAGAAGAACCTGAAAGCAGAGGGGACAGAGTCTGGGTCACTTTAGAGTGACCAGGGGCTCGGTAGACGAATGCCCACCGATGTCGGGTGCTTCAGGTGTGTTGACAGTGATCTTGAGTCTTCAGCTGTGTGGACCAGGAGACGTCTTGGATGAACAGGAACCAGATACGAGCTGTCCCACAACGGATATTGAGTGCTGAGGGGTCGGTGTCCGGCGGGAGCACCAATCAAGCCCTTGGCAGCGGCAAAGAACGGAGATGGTCAAATTCGGTGTCGATCTGGCCCAGCAAGGACCAGGAGACTCACCACAGCAAGGGGAGTCAGGGCAGGCCTGGAGAAACCAGGGGAGCCCAATTAAAGCAAAGTTGACCCTCAAGTGGACCCACAGGCCGAAGGCACAGGAGTCACGAGGGGACCTCAGGCGGTTTCACAGGATAACAGCTAGCAGGGCACAGAGTGCGAGGATGTCGGAGTCCTTCTTAGAAAAGATGCGCTGGGGTCAGGCTACAAATGGCCCAATGCACGCAATTGTTGCACGACAACAAGCATGTGCAGCTGCAAATGGACGCAGTGCACAGGGGTGCGGGTTACATGATCCCCACAAGGGATATCTGCCTCAAACTCGGTAAGAGGGCAGCTCAACTTTGGAGACCTTCAGAAACCCACCTCTTGTGTTGCTGGAGCCTTCGGAGTCTGCAGGAGCTCAGGGTCAGCAAACTGGTCAGATGCGTTACAGTGCCTGCGTTTGCAGGGGAGTGACTGCTTCACTCCAAGGGAGATTCTTCTGTTGTCTTGGAGGTCCACAGGGTCCTGCACAGAGCCTGTATGGATCACGGACAGTGGTGAGACTGGGGATGGCAAGGGAAGATGAAGTCGAGCCCAAGGGAGGTCCAGCGAAGTCCAGCGTGTCCAGACGGTCGAAGTGTAGTGGTATCTTCTTGCAGAATCTTGGCCACGTAAAATCTAATGTCCTGTAGTCAGGTAACCCATTTTATACCCACGGGAAAGGGTTGGACAGATTCTAGGGACCCTCCTAGTAGAGGGACAGGACAGAGGGGTGGCTACACCCATGTCCTTTGTCCAGTTTCATGCCAGAGCAGGAGCAAATGGCTCCTAGAACTGGTTTGAACTGGAATATGCACAGGGTCACCAAGTGTGCCCCTCGTGCAGACTTTCTGGCACTGAGACAGTGCACCTACCTAGCCCCAATACACTAAATCCTGTCTGGAAGGTGGTAACACCTCCCTGTGACAGGATGCCTATTGTGCTGCCTTCCCCTGCTCGAGCTTGGCTCAGCAGCAGGAGGGCAGACTCGTGTCTGTGGCTGGCAGCATCCATTTTGTGCTGTAAGGCTCGAGAAAGTTGGTACCGGTAGACTTAGGTACCCCCAGAACATCGGTTCTGATGGGAGGAATCATACCTCCCACACCAGCTACTGGTGTGGAGGTATGATTCCAAGGTGTTTGACACCAAACACGACATACTTCGTTGCAGTCGTTTTCGAGATAGCATTTACCGCGTGGTTATAATGCATCTCTACCTATATGTCTGGTAGTATCACGTACAGCCCGGGAGAATGGTCTCCGAAGCCTGCAGAGCGGCCCTGCTCATGCAGGAGCACCCTCTCACGCAAAACCCAGCACCCTGCCTTCAGGATTGTTAAGGCCTGCTATAGGGGTGACTTACAAGGTTTTAAGTGTAGTGATAAATATAGATATAGTGAACCTATATCTAAAGTAAGTGGTGCAATCACCAACTTACACAGGCTGCTGTAGCAGACCTAGAGTTCCATTTTGCATGGCCTCTCATAGGTGGCATAATACATGCTTCAGCCCATGGGAGGCCTCTGGAGTACCTAGGCCCTGGGTACATGGTACCATATACGAGGGACTTATAAGGGCACCCCAGTATCCAATCTGGAGTGTACCAAAGTACATATGTTGCAATTTAAGGGAGAAAGCAGATAGGCTGGGGTCCTGAATAGCAGGATCCCAGCCAGACTAGTCAAAACAGTGGGTGCAAAAAGCAAAAAGTGGGGGTAGCCATAAGAAGCAGATCCTACTTTCCTACAGAGGGTGTTATACATAACATGTTTATATTATGTGTGTAGTTTATGTATGACATAAAATTATTTGCATGAGCTAAAACAATACTTTATGGCATTAAATGCACTGCTGAACTAGGTACACATATGGGCCATTCTAGGTATTATTGCTTGCATTACGCACTTTGGTGGTGGTGTTGTCATATTGTAATTATGGGTATGGGCAGTCGCAGCTGCTACTGCGAAGCAGTAGTGGTGCGGGGAGGGGGTAAGGGGGGAAGAGAAAAAATAAATAAAAAAAGATCACTTAACGGCCGGTTGGCCGGCCACCGCCTCTCTTTCTTCCTCTCCATCCTCTTCCTGGCTTCTTTTCGAACTGGAAGCAGCATTGTGATTGGTCTGAGAGCCTTGGTTGGGTGCTCAGATGGGGAATGGGAGCCTGGGCATGTTCTCCACCCAGGCTGTAATGCAGTCTGGGTGGAGAACATGCAAAGGGCACATGAATATTTGGCCGGCACCAGAGGGCTCGCCAAACATTCATGTGCACTAAGGATGGTGCCACCACTCCCCCCCCCCCTGCGCAGCCTAGCCC
Source organism: Calotriton arnoldi (assembly GCA_963921515.1). NCBI lineage: Eukaryota > Metazoa > Chordata > Amphibia > Caudata > Salamandridae > Calotriton > Calotriton arnoldi. Next base: position 205,101 of record CAWUFW010001308.1, read on the forward strand.
CACCCCACAAAACTGCCCCAGCATAGAAAAATAAAATGACAATAACATTAAGTTATTATAATTTTATTTTTCCTTTTTTGCCATGAAAGGCAGTGGGCTGATGCTCCTCCGCCTTAGCGGAGGAGCAGCCACTGGTACTCGGATTTTTTTCAATGTCACACTTTTTCACAGTCACTAGTAAAGGGGTCCCAGCAAGCATTGAGCTTGCTTTTTGCAATGAGGTGAGTATCTGCCACATCTTTAAAAAAACATTTTCCATTAGAGCAGTATCTTTTCACAGGTTTACATCTAGGGATTGCATGCTGTTATTTGTTGCAAAAAACCTACCTACTATTTTGCTTGAAATCTTCCATGAACTTGAATGACTATTTCCCGCTTTAGTTTTGAAAGTGCCTCTGCTTACCTTAGATGCAATCATCTATCTATGAGCTACTCTTAAATCTCAAGCCTGCTTTCAAGCATTTTTTTCAAAATCATTTGTTTCCCACAAACCACCTATAATGATCACATCTAAGTCTCTAATGTGCTATAAACAAACTAATGCATGGAATGGTTTTCTTTAGCATGAAAGACTAATTCCAATAACCAATGGAGTAACCACTAACTTTAGGCCCCCGAATAGCGTACTACTTGCCGTAAAGCGCTTCAATGTCACTTCAGGGGTAGTAAGCACTATAAAAATGCAATGTCAATTCAATTCACTTCAATATAGTAATCATTTCAATGCCATGTATCCCCTACATTGCTTATGTATGCCTATTGGGAGCACTGCAATTAAGAACATAGCCCACTTCCAGATTAACATCTTCACCAAGCAGACATTATGTGAAATTCCAGAATCTCATGTAGAGACTTTTCAATTTGTATCACATACACAGGACCTTTTTCACATAGACTTTTATATCTAATGTAGATGACCCAAGATCTGGGATGTGCTTTTACTCTTGCACCTCTGTTGTTCTTGGAATTATCTGTTTTAGTTACTCATTCTGTTTGTGCCTTCAGCATTTGGATTAAAAACAAGGCTATCCTATTCCAGTGATGCAGTGCACATGCTCGCACAAAAGTAAACTATTGTTTAATTCTGTTCCAGCATATCAGTGCAATGATTTCTGAGCTATTTATTTAGGAGATAGCTCTTAGGTTGCCATTATCACCTGCATTTAGACCTGCTTGTGGTAACAGTTGCTCAGTTTACTTCTGACAATTAGCCAGCTGTTACGTTTGTATCAGGATCTATGTAGAGGGCAGTATCAAAAACTTACCAGTGATGGCTTCAATTCCGAAAAGTAAAAGCAATCCATGTGCTCTTTATCAGGGTGTTGTCAAATACCACACTCATACAGCTGCTGAACATTCTTGCAGCCTGGGTGGTTTCAGTTGTTCTGTGCTAACAATGACCAGCAGGGGTATCACCTAGTTGGGTGGAACATGAAGGGCAGCCTCAAGAGTTCAAAACTCTCAGCGCAAAAGCAGAATGCCAAATGTAGGCTTATTCACACCATGAGCAACTAGATAGTGGAGGAAACATACTGTAGATATAGCCCTTTCCAAGATGGAGGATGTTCAAGATTCCCAATTCAAAATGTTAAAGAGTCTTTTCCTTTGATAGCGCTTCTTATTAAAGGGTTTATATAAATAGGCTTTATTAGCAGAAGGTCTGTTGCAATACATTTTGTTGATTCCGTCAAGAGTTACAAAATTGCCAAAACAGTTTTTTGCCTCCCTGTGAGTTTTTCCTCTAACATAGACTTCTGTCACTTTCTCATGTAGATTATTCTGTTCAGGGCATCACTATGACCATGGGGAGGAGTTGACCTTTCCTTGATCATCCTAGAAGGGTATTAAAGAGATCTTCTCAGCCCCCAGTCCTTGACATCATCTGGTACTAATTAATTAGTCATACATGAACTGGCGCACTTGTATTTAAATGGGTTTCGGGGGTGTAAGTGTGCATGAGAGTCTGTGTCTGTTTCTGTCCATGTGCACGTTGAAGGCTTAGCATCCACTTCATACGCCCTGTTCTTGGAAGGAGATCTGAGAAAACAAATTGAATGTTTCCACTTTGAGGGATTTACATGAAGGCTAACAACAGATAAAAACAGGATTGGAAATACCCTAAAGGGATATACAGAAAATGTAGGAGGCCTAATCATTTTATTTTATTTCTAGACAACTGATGCAGAGAAATCTTCCGCAGGAGTCTAAAAATGCAAGGAAGTGGCACCTCTAGGCACTCTGCGAAGTCATCTTCGTATTTCTTTGATGCTGTTTACCGAATGCCTCTTCTGATCATCTAAAATCTTTTTGTTCCCCCATAGACTAGGACTAGGTCAGACCAAGCTCCAGTTGCATTGCAAACAGGATCTTTTTGGGTCAGTAGGCAAACTAATGAGAAAATAGTTAGGTAAAATAGCATTTTGATCAGTGTCAAAAACGTTTTAATAGGCCGCTTACTCTTATGAGGCCATCAAAAGGTGAGACTGTGGACACATACACCAATATTCCTCGAACACAGACACTATCAATTGAGATGCAGCCTTAGAATCCCAGCACCTATCTTGTGGCGTATGCAAATACAATGGAGAGACCATTCCTCTTTGTTAACATTTTTGCCTGCTTCTTCAATTTGCAGGTTGGAGGTCTACCTGTACCTTACAGATTCAGAGCTGTGTTTTATTTCCGCACACCAGAGGAATTGAATCACTTCCTCTGGTGTGCATGCGTAAGCAGGCTAGAATTTTAGCAAAGAGAATTGATCTCTCCATGAGAGTGATTGAAGTACTCCAGACATAAGGTGGAAACTGTTGAGGGCTTACCATACCTATGAGCAGGCACTTCACTTCTACTTACATACCTTTTTGTGTTGTGAGACCACATGAGACTTGTTTCCGTGGGGTTCCGGTGGGACTCAAATAAATGGGAATACAACCCACAATCTGGGAGATTGGAGCAACCTGCTTTTTGGTTTGTGGGAGATATCAGTTTGTCCTGAAGTAGGTGGTTTAATTGTTTGGTACCCACTGAAACACATCAACATACAAGCAGAACTAAATCTGATGGATACAGTAGATGATGGTTACTTGATGTTGGGAATGGGGGTCTCTAGTTTGCAGTGGGATGCACCCTGTCCAAGTAGGGACCCTTCCTTCTAGTCAGGGTAAGGGAGTTACACACCCAAGATAACCCCTGCTCACCCCCTTGGTAGCTTGGCACAAGCAGTCAGGCCTATCTCAGAACACACACAGAAACACAGTGAAAACACTATAAATGGACACCACACCAGTTCAGAAACATAACAAATCTTTATCTAAACCGGCTACAAACTAATGGCGCATGCCGGCTTCACGACCAGCTCGAGAGGGATCGGCATCATGGCGAGAAACTCCTTTCCATTTTCTGTAGAGTCCACATGGACAGACGACCGGGGTAGATATATAGGGGTCACGGGTTTATTGGAAGGGAATACTCTGATGCTCATATCGGTGTATGTGCCACCTGGCCTCCAGGGCGAAACATTTAAAGACCTGGGCTCGCTCCTCCTCTCAATCCCAGAGGGCCTCCTAGTGGTTGAGGGCGACTTTAACGTAGTAGCATCGGGCACCCTAGACCGCCACCCTCCTCGCGAGATTGGGCCTTCTTATAGATGGCTACCTGACTTCATGGAGACGCTGGGGCTGGCGGATGGGTGGAGAACTTACAACCCAGACAGAATCCAACACACTTTTCACTCCGGGGCCCACCATAGTCTCTCCCGCATAGATTATATCCTAGTCCCTGCCGCACAGGTGGCTAATATCCATGAAATCAAACATTTAGCAAGAGGAATCTCCGATCATTCCCCGGTGTGGGCGCAGATAGTCCTCAGCCAGGTAAGGGTGGGGAAAATTGCTCCTATCAATCCATGGTACCTCTGAGACCCTGGGGTTCGTAAGGCATTACTTGAAGCCATAGATAACTATTTCCGGGAAAATGAGGGGTTGGTGGACTCCCCCCAGACCCTGTGGGAGGCATTTAAATCAGTCGTCCGTGGTCACGCACTATCACAAATCGCTGGGATGAAAAAAGAAAGACAGAAAGAAATTGTAGAGGCCGAGAACGATATCCTCCGGCTGGAGGAAGAGTTAGAAGCTGAGGTGACGCACGAGAAACTCCACGCACTGCAACTCAAACAAGACGATTACAAAGCACTAGCCACAGACAGGGCTAAAAGTCTGGGGAGGGAAAAACTGGGTAGAATATACGACCTGGGGGACAAAGCGGGAAAACTGATCGCGTGGCTCGACAAGAAGGAATGGGCTAGTAGACTGGTGCCAGAACTCATAGGTACTGGCAGCAAATCCCTGATTGACCCACAAGACATTGCAAATCAATTCGCAACCCACTACAGCACGGTATACCGCAGCACTGCGCCATTCCCCGAGGAAGTCTCCCAGTCTCTACTACAAGATATAGCGCTCCCCTCCCTGTCAGAAGAAGACCGTCACTTTCTGGAGGGAGAGTTGACGAATGATGAAATAGCGCAAGCTATTAGGTCGCTACACTCAGGAAAAGCCCTTGGCCCCAATGGCATCCCCATAGAGCTGTATAAACTTAGACCTGACAAATTAGCCCCATATCTGCGGGCCATGTTCGAAGAGATCAAGGACCTGGGAATCCTGCCAATGGACCAAAGGGTGGCTACACTGGTCACTATTCATAAGGAGGGTAAACCGAAGAATGAATGTGCCTCTTATAGGCCGATTTCCCTACTCAATGCAGAACCCAAAATTCTCGCCAAGCTCCTCGCAAATCGCCTTGTCAAGGTGATCGGCGGGTTGGTCCATCCCGATCAGTCAGGTTTCATGCCGCACCGAAACACTGCCTTAAACTTGCGCAGAGTACATGGGGTGTTGGGGAGAAAAGCCACGATTCAGGAAGCAGCAATAATAGTGTCGTTAGATGCGAGCATGGCTTTCGATACAGTCGAATGGCCGTATCTCTTTGCAGTCCTTGCAAAACTGGGATTTGGCCCGGGCTTCATTCAGTGGGTGCAGCTCTTATATTCAGAACACTGCATTTGGCGATGCAGTGCTCACAACGAAATTCGTTTTATTTATTTAAATGTTTACTTACCTGTATTCGGCCGTAATCCGTGGTTTACTACCCCCCACCCTGCCCCTCCCCCACCCCACGTCACCGCCCGGCCGGCACTCCTACCACGGACCGCTACTGCCCTGTTCCATCTGGTTGTGGTGAAGTGCCACAGGTGAAACCTTTACTTTCTAGATATCTAATGGGTCATCAGGGACACATGTCTCTATGGTAGTCTTCATTATTAAATTACCATGGGTATGCAAGCACCCCTCAATAAATAAAAACTCGCTTGCCAATGCCACATGTATTTGCGGAACACTCAAACTCTCAAGGCAAATTTTCCCATTGTCATCCCAGATTTTTCACCTTTATCTAGACACTACGGGGCAGATTTACAAGAAAGTGACTCCGTGCGGAACGAAAGCCATTTGGCTGCGCCGCACTGAGTCACTTTCAAAGCACAGGGATGCGACATATTTACAACAATATGTCGCATCTCTGTGCTTCCCCCTGCGCTGGCGCACAAACTGCTGCCATGCGCCGGCGCAGGCACCCTTGCACCATGGTACAAGGATGCCTGCGTCGTGGGGAGATTGTTTTTGTTCAGGAAGGGTTACATCTGTCATAAGCACCCAGAACTCGAAGCCTGGAGGGCAGTGGGTCTGGACACATGGGGAGACCTGTTTGCAGACTCGCAATTACAGGACTTCACGAGTTTGATAGATGATTATGGGATACCACCAGGGACATTCCTGCTCCATACCACACTGTCACAGTATTTCTTTCATTTATGGGGTAGCACTCGCAACAAACCCACCGTGTCTCAGCCTCTGCAAACCCTATTAACACACGGACGGGCTAGGTGTGCAATCACGGCAATTTACAACTCTCTTAGACCTGACCCGGCACCCTTGTTGGCCCCATTGCACAAGTATTGGGACATGGCGCTAACTGTTAAAATCACCGATAAACAATGGATACAATGCATAAACCACCCTAAAGTTATATCATCAAATTCCAGGCTGAAGTACACACAATTCAATTACCTCCACCACACGTACTTAACACCGCACAGGCTGGCACGTATGTATCCCACTTTGGCTGATGTCTGCCCCAGATGCTTGGCCCCAGAAGCAACATTCCCCCACATGATCTGGACATGTCCACGTCTCAGGCCATTCTGGGACGGGGGAGCTGGGACATTGACGGAGCCAGCGGGCACCCTGATAACACCCCGGGGCCCGAATTTTCTGCTAGGAATAACGAAGCGCAACGCACCACGCAAGAATCTTAATACATTTTTGGACTTGGCACTGGTGCAGGCAAAGCGCAGAATAGCGATGTCCTGGAAGGTGGGCCCCAACATCCAATTATGGCTTCAGGATCTCCGCAGAGCACTCGTCGCAGAACATGAGACACACTTATCCAACGCATCTAGGATCCCCTCATGAGCCAACCCCGGACAATGGCAAGAATATTTGACAGCCAATGAAACTAAGCTGCACACAATTAATTCACCTGTAACACCCTCACCCTGTGCTTTCAATATAAGACGACGTGAAATCGCTCCACATACCGTACATCCTCTGTCGTGTAGTTCCTATAAACCTATATAGGATCTGTGCGTTTAGACAACATAGACTGTGTGATTGGTGTCCAGACTGATTCCAGACACCCCCACCGGGTATGTTTGCCTGTATACCAGCTACCTCACAGTGCCACTAGAAACCCCTCTTACCAAGGAGAGAATAGTTCTTGGCAACTATCGAAAATGACAACTCTGTCCCATCAGGGATCGTGGAAACAGTGCAATACTTCTTGCTCAGTCACTTATGCTCACTTTGTCTCAGAGAGATACACAGAATAAACGGTGGGGACGTTTTCAATAAACATTTATTGAACCAGCGTCAATCAAGTGTACAATAGGTGTGCTAAAACAACCATAAGACAGAAACAAATATAAATGATTATAAGCACTAACACAGTAAAAGGATGGGAGCTTTCTACCGTAGTGCTAAAACAAGGAATACAGACAGGTATAAAAATACATGACAGTAATAATGCGTACTCCTACGATGCGACCCTAACTAGATGTACCTAAGTGTACCTAGCATGTATGTAGGTGTAAAGCCAAGAATCCCTCTAGGATAAAGTCAACCCCATTACCTGAAGTGAGGGACTGTGGGATCCCATCTTGGTCTTGAGATGGACACCCCGTGAGGGATGTCAGACCACTGCGAGCTGGACTGTCTGCGTGAATGAACCTCAGCGTCTCGCGTCAGTGTGTCAGCATGGATGTCCTTTTTCTCCTCTCCCTGCCTCAGCAAAGATATGGTGTTTCTATACCAAAAGTGGTACCCTCAGGGGATCTACCTTGCTGTGTCATGTCAGACTTAGGATGACGGAAGGAATGACCCTTATAAATAGTTATTATGCAGGAGATGGCAGTCCTGCTGAGTTTCCAAGAATCCTCATGCATAATGGATGAGGCTAGTTTGCAGGGAAAACCCCATGTCATTTAGGCATTACCGTAACTAGGTAAAAGGTCAGTACTAAGAACCGGTATGTAGTGTAATGTCAGGGGAATATAGGTGAAAGGTATGTTTGCTACCTGAGCCTATATCGAGCACCTGTATTAAACATAACACCTCACTGATCAAACACCCACACCCGGAAATGGATGGGTAGGCGATGCATATACACAACACAGATCACGGGGCTCCCCCCACCTGGCACTCCCTAATCCCGTACCTGTTCGCCTACACCCCAAGGCATGTAACCAGACCTTAATGTCAAATATAAGGCAATCGAGTTCAGAAAACCTTGAGCAGTCAGCAGTTTAACCGAAAAACTTGAGCAGTCAGCAGTTTAACTGATGGGTATAGAAAGGTTTGTGCTTGTGTCATAAATTGCCAATACTGGTTCAAAATTATTGTTTTAAGTTAATGTGTGGCACTCCACCACAGCCGCTTCTGTAACCGGTGCTGTAATACCAAGCATAGTATGTTGGACAAAGCTTACTTGTATAACTTGCTGAAAATCAATAAAGATCAATAAAAAAAAAATATGTGAATGCAAATTAAGTAGTAGTTCTGTAGAGCCATTCACAATCAGTTTGCAATGTTCTTTCTTCACTAATGGCTACATCTCATTTACACCTAAATTGATGAATGCACAGCCATCAACTCACAAAGCTATGTAGAGTGGCTGGCATGTAAACAAAATATTATTTGCTAGAAAATATGAGAAAGTCAAAAAAGGCAACATTTTGTAAATTGTGGAAGTAGGGAACCAATAACCATGGTTACAATAAGCCTTTATCCGCTTTCTATGTCATCAAAGCTGTTAATTCATGGAAATGTCAGTTGAACTGACATTATGAACCCCACTAATTTCTTGTGACCCTGGTAGCCCCTCGCAGCAGCCTGTTTGCTGACCAAAGGATAGTGCAAGGGGTGCAAACTATAGAAACTACAGAATGGAAGGCACTTTGAAGCTTGTTTACTTTCCGCTTCCTGGTGCTTCCTTTATGAACCCTGACAAAAGGCAGCAAAGTCAGGAATGAGTACTTTAATTTGTAATTCTTCTTCTTCTGTATTACTTTATTCAGCAAATATTGCCATAAAAGGTACCACAATAAAAACATACAATTATAAGTACGAATAATACAAAAAATGCAACCATAAAACCATACAGGCATGGTAAATAGCCTAATGAACCTTACAATGGAAGTAGTGACACTCTATAACAACAGCTCCCAATTCATAACGTATTATGGGAATAATCACATATCTAATACATACGGGAACTCCAGAGCGTTCTCGACGACTACGTAGAATCTCATTCCTACCCCCTCGCCCATTGTAAATTATATTAACAATTCTTTCATAGACTCCTGTATTGCAATTAAAAATCTTCCTATTGTGCATACAATATTTAAAAATCTCATATTTATCAGCAGATTAATAATTTTATACAGATTAATAATGTTATACAGATTAATAATTTTATACATAATAAAAGGGATTTTAAAAACTTCTTCCGTTCTTCTAGGAACCACAAACAGTCCAGCAAGATGTGTGGGCCACTGCATTTTACATTTTGCCCATATGTACACAAACTCAGTTCATTTCTCATTGCAGTTTTTATTTTATTATCTACATTACATGGGTTCAAGCCAACTCTAGATTTCAATATCGCATTTCTAAGCTTAGGACTTGGCAAGCCCTCGATGTAGGGGAACATATGATCATTGCCCCATCCTTTTACCAGGAACTGGGTGGATGATTTGCTCTCCAGATAAAATAGATCTTCTGTTCGAGCCTTTTTTGCTATGATGTCCCTTAGCTCCTGTTTGGGGCTCTGCTGCCCTAGTTTCCATTGATCTGGTTCTAGTGATAGTTTAGCACAAATCTTAACTAGTGTATATCTAACTTGGGATGCCCAGTTCAGTTCACTTTCCTCTATTTCTCGTTTAGATGTGATATTTTGGGGGTCCCTTCTCTACTCAATCTCTGACAATAATTGACTGTTGCTTGCAATCCCTGATAATTCCAGGCTGTAAGTTGACATTCTACTCTCACAGCCTGGATCATAGTTGATGCCGGAAGAGCGAGGAGCTGCTTCACACATTTCCCCTCCTCCAAATTCCAATCCAATTTACCGCCTAAAGATAGAACCTCCACTCCATTTTGCAATTGTTGACAGACCATTGCATTGAAGGCTGATAAAATTGGTCGCAGAGACGGGCCTCCATATTTCTGCTTGAACTGCTTAAGGTACTTTAATTGTAATTGTAATTACATTTATATAGCACTTACTACTCCTGACGAGGCGTTGAATCACTTTTTTGGCGAGTTGCACGCTACTCCAGAACCCAAAAAGGATTAGTGGTGAGTTAGTATAGCAAAATATCAAATTAATTGGAGCTGTAGACATGTTAGTCTGTTACTTTGATTCAAAAGGTTAGTGCAGGGATACAAGAGGGAAGGGTTTGCATTTATAAAGAGCTTGCTACCCCTGATGAGGTGTTGAAGTACTTTTTTGGCAGGTAGCACGCTACTCCGGAATCCAAACAGGATTAGTGGGGAGTTGGTATATAGGAATATATAATTAATTTGTGTGGGGGAAATGTCAGTCTGGTATTTGGAATGAAAAGGAATAGTGTAGGGATAGAACAGAAAGACTTTTGTCATTGATACTTTCTTGAGGATTACTGAATGATAAATGACAAACCAGTGATTCTCAAGCAGTGTGCAAGATACTTACAATTACTGTTTGGATTCATGACTTTGTGTTGGATTGCAGGTCAATTGGCAACAGGGTATCCTCCAATGGCTTACCACCTACAACTTTACTCATTCTGTGAAGTTCAATTTGTTTTAATTATGTATCAGACCTGAAGAGATAACTTTTAATAAACGTGCTCTCAAAAACTATTGCTCCAATTAAACCACATGAAAAGCCAGTAATGTGCAATGATTTAGCAAAACCTGCCCTTCATATTAGACTTCAAACCACGCTTCTCACAAAATAATCCAAAATGCATTGAACCAGAATTTCACTTCATATCATGCGCTGTAATAAACTGCATAAGAATAGAGCTGCACCTACCGATCACTTCTATAAATTTAAATAGCACGTTCAGAAATGACAGCATAACTTAAGGAGCCATCAAAATGTCCTAAACTGATGAACACTAAAGCAGCATGTGTGTTTCCTGGGGATTGAGGAGAAGAGCGAGAAACTGTGTCAGGGTACGTGACCTGTTTTCACATTAATTGGGCTGCATGCAGTCCCAATATCTACACAGCAGCTAAGGGCAGGGATCTTTCTCATGCTTCCAATAGTTGCTTTTGTTTTAATGTTTAACAAAAATGTTTCTATCTAACCCTCGGGCCTGACTGGGAATAAAAAGCAGCCCTGACACTGTTCTTCTTTTCAGACCAACCCTCATGCTGCCTGTAGCGAGCGAGCATTGCGAGTGAGCCTGAGCACTTTAAAGGTGGTTTGGAGGTGTTCAGCCCTAAAGAAAAATGTGGAAAAAAAAGTGTAAATATGGTGCGATTTACTACACACTCTTCATTACAGAAGATGGATGGATGGATGTTATGTGATGTGATGGATGGATGGATGGATGTTGTACACATGGCTACGTTGCTCAAAGAATGAATGAATGGTTGGATGGGTGAAGAGTGGGTAGATTAATTAATTCAAGAATGGATGACAATGAATAAACATTTTTAGCTATGCGGAACAAATGGCCTGAATGTACTAACCAAGAGTGGGTGCTCTGGATTTTATTTTAGCTTCATTTTTAGCTTTTCCATTAAAACATCTCCCTCCTCAAACACCACCACCACCAATCCATGGGCTGGATGTATGTAGCACAATGTGCTGATGTAGAATTCAAGACAAAGCAACCAACTTTGGTCTAAAATGAGAAACAGAAAGAGATAACCATGTGCTAGCCAAATTGCTACAGTGAAACAAGGAAAACTTACATCAAACCCAACTTCTACTTGAGGTTATTGTGTGACCCTAGGTAATTCACTTTTTTCACAGTGCCATCTTTTCCTTGATCATCGCATGAGAGCCCATTGATATGCACAGTTCAGGGTGTGGGCTGCCAAAAAAAAGACTAGAATGTTACTCAATCTATGGTAACACCCCAGGCCACTTATAGGGGACAAATAATAACTTTCCTCTTCATTCACTAATAGCATCATTGTCAGGGCAGTGGAGACGGAGGCATGAATGTTTTTTTAAGCTCATAAATAGAATCACTTCTAACAATTGTCACTCGATGCAATTGTATAATTTAATAAAATAAACGAAGATGTGTTGCAATGGTCACATAACAACGAACCCCACTGCCTTGAATGTTGAAGAGTATCACATATCCACGGGACTCTTTGAGCTAAGCAACAGCAGATTCCTAATCCACACCCCCTCACCCATGAAGGTCAGTACTGCTTCTGGCGACTGTGCAGAAGACAGAAACCAACCAAATGGAAGAACAAAGGGTTTTTAGGTAAGAACAGTCTGACGACACTTTAAAAACCTTTGTTTTGCATTGTTTGGAAGGCGCCAAAGCTCTACATTCAAGAAAAGCAACTGGGTCAGTCTCGAGCAGCAAAACCAGCCCCCATTCTACCAGCCTACCAGAAATGTGAGTTATGCTTATTTATGTTATGTTAAAAATATTTCTTGAGTGAAAGACCACTGAAGCTTCTTGGCACTAATTAGGATAACAAGAAAAACAGCAAAAAGATTTTATGAGAGCTTGAAAGCAGCCTTGAGAAGACAGGGTTTTTAGTTCATTTTTTAACCTAGCCAGAGAAGAGTGGGTGCCCCAATTTAACAATAGCAAATTCCACTCGTTGACTAATAAAAAAAAATGTTATTTCACAAAAGGATGCCATGCAAATTTTAGGAACATCTAAAAGGAATTTTTCCCCAATTAAAACCACTTCTGGTCGGTGATTGAAAATTGTATTTATTTGACAGAACAAATGGATCATGACTATAGAGAATCTTCTGTACGATAATCAAGACCAAAATTATTTGGTCTACTGGAGGCTAATGAAACCGAATAAGAATGAGAGTAATGTTACCATTACCACTGAATATACTTTTGACAATAATGCAAGAGGTTGCATTTTGATTAAGTTGGTGTTTTTTGATCAATTTCTTGGGGAGAGCTAAGTAGCAAGTGTTGGCATAATCCATAAATAAATGGCAGAATCTTCTTAAAGATCTTGGGGTGCCAAAAACGCAAGTAGGTAACCTTATTAGAAGTTAAACTGATAGGCTGGCATCAAGAATCACCCCAAGATGCTTTACAGTAATCACAGGAATGGGAAGAAGGCCCATGAAGTCACAACTGAGATAAGGATCCCATTTCTCAAAAAATAGCTTGGTGAGGAACACTTCTATTTTCTTAAATTCAGTTGTAAAAAAATGCCTGCCCCTCCAACATGGCTAAAACTGAGGATGTCGGAAAAATTGGAGAGTATGGCTCAGCTGGAAGTACCTCTCTGTTCTCTCTTTCTGCCTCACCATCAATCTCATGCCTCCCCCTCTGTCTACACCTAACTGCTCTGGTTCCATCTCACCTTCCATTATTGTATGATGAATTCAAATAATTACACATTACAGTTTAACATTATACACTACAATTCGTTCACAGTCCACTTATAGTATTAAGTACAATAATCAACTTCATGTGTCTCTATCGTCTTAAAAACAGCCCACATTTTTAGATGTAAAAACATTGTTCTTAACAGTTGTCTCTTCATCAAATTTACTTCATTGCATGTAGAAAACTAAATGGATTAAGGCATCATTTGTCTGAGAGCATAAGTGCCAGGTTTTATTTTTGGGTCTGTGTTGGAAATGGCCCTTTTTGCAGGGTTAGCCCCAATCTTTTTTGCTTCTTCCTCCTACTTTTTCCTGACCTATGGTTGCTGGCTTTAGGACTCTGGGCACTTTACCACTGCTGATCAGTGCTAAAGTGCATATGCTCTCTGTGTAAATTGATATTGTGATTGGTTATCCATGATTGGTATATTTGCTTTACTGGTAGGACCCTAGTAAAGTGCACTAAGTGTGCCAGGGCTGGTAAATCAAATGCTACTAGTGGGCTTGCAGCACTGGTTGTATCACCCACATGAGTAGCCCTGAAAAGTTGTGTCAGGCCTGCCACCACAGTGCCTGAGCGCAGTTTGTTAACTGCCATTTTGACCTGGCCAGTGTACCCACTTGCCAGGCCTTGCCCTTCCCTTTTCTTACACATAGAACACCCCTATGGTAGGCCCAAGGTACCCCCCTGGGCAGGGTGCAGTGTATGGGAAAGGAAGGACATGTACTAGTGTGTGTAACATGTCCTGATAGTGAAATACTGCCAATTTCGTTTTTCTCTATTGAAAGGCTATCTTGCCCAAAGGACAAAATGGGGGATGCTGTGTAACATTTTAGCAGTATATCTTCTCATAGGAGTGAGATCGAAAATTGGAGTCTGGTATCCCTGAACTCAGAATGTAATAACACATCTTTTAGTAAGGATGGTTTTAACATTCTGTGTTTGAAAATAGCACTTTTAGAAGGTGGCTATTTTCCTGTTCAACCTTTCAGTGTGTCTGTGCCTGCTTGTTGATTGACTGTCTGGCTTTGGAGTGACAGGGGCTGGGGTGGCTCCAGGAGTCTGGGTGAGTCAGCCTGGGCTGAATAGGCCGACCTGCATTTGGAGTGGTGGGAGGAGTAGCACCTGTACCTGACTAGGGCTGTGCCTACCTTCCACAAAAGACTGGCTCCACCTCCTGTGGTGCGTCTGAAGACCCTGGCCCACACTGACAAAGGAAGAAGTTGTGCACTGGCAGAGTGCACCCAGAACTGGTTTGGACTGGGTTCAGGACCCCTTACACCTAGAGAACAAAGACATTTGGGGTATAAATATTAGAGCTGAAACCCCTATATTTTTAGATCATCCTGGAATCAAGAAGAAACCTTTGCTGAGGAGAAGAGCGGAAGAGACTGAGAAGAAGGACTGCCCTTGCTGTGTGTTCTGGGGCTGACCTGCAGTTGCTGTTCTGCCAAAGGAAGGAAGAGGACTTTGCTGTGTGCTGTGTCCCCTACTTGAAAGGAAAATCTCCAAGGGCCTGAGGAGAGCTGGCCTCCTGTTGTGGAAACTCAGGGACAACAAAGTTTCCAAAGACTTCTACAAACGCTATGTGCGTGTGTCTGGGCACAGCGTGTATCTATCGTGAAGTCTGCATTGTGATTGTCTCCGCGACGCTGTGCGTGTGTCAGTGCACAGAGGGAACTAAGAGGCCATCACCGCAGCTGGCCCGAGTTGTCAGCAGGATTATAACCATCTGATGAAGGGGGAAACCGCTATCCCCTGAGAGGACATCACCGCCGCCGGCCCGAGTCGTCAGCAGGATTGAAATCGCCGAAGTGGAAGAAGCCAGGTGGGAGCGCGATCAGCTACGAGGCGTCTCCTAGCAACAGAGACACCTCTGGCCCTCAGCCGCCCAGCAAGACGTCAACTTCCCTGCCGAGTGAGCGTGGCTGCGCTCCCACCCGGAAGAAGCTACCCCTGTGCAGCGGAAAGGAGACCGATGAGCTGGAGCCCTGAGGAACCGCGAGCCGGTGTATACCTTGTCTCCCAGGTAACGCACAGAGCCGCACGCTCAAGCCGCCACGTGGGGGGCCGCGGGGAACTGTTGCGCGCTCTTGCCCTGATTGTGCCCCGTACCGGCATAACTGGAAGTTGCGGTACCGGGGCCCTTTTTCTGTCACCTGATATGGTTGTGAGCATTTGGGGGGCATACTGTCATTATCGCTGGCCACGGAGTCAGCTGTGGGGAAGCCCTAAAGGGTTCAACGCCGCCAGCTTTGTGCCCCGGTGCCGAGTGACATGCACTATTAACAAACGTTTACTAGAGGAAATACAGTCCCTGCAAGTGGCATATTTTTTAGACTGTTTTTGATCCCATCACATTTGCCTGAAGGAATACAAGTTCATTTTTGGTAACATCTGTGAAATACAGAACCGGCAAAAATATCTTTAATAAGAACCTTACAAAGAACATTTCAAAGAATAGATTTAATAGTGTATGCTGTTTTTTTTATCGTCTTTGTTTTGTCAAGTTAGATAAAGATACTTATATTTTCCTAAACCTGTGTGGTGTCCATTTGTGGTGTTATCACTGTGTTACCGTGAGTGTTGGTACAAATACTTTACACATTGCCTTGAGGATAAGCCTGTCTGCTCGTGCCGAGCTACCAAGGGGGTGAACAGGAGTTATCTAGAGTGTGTTTCCCCCTTACCCTGACTAGAAGCAAGAGTCCCTATTTGGTCAAAGGTTCCTACCTCTGCCAAGTAGAGACCCCCATTTCTAACATTGGTGGTCAGCTGTGAGGATTTGAACTTGTATTTGTACTTGACCCACAGTGATTGGTGTACGTCGCTAGTTTAGGGCAGACCACTACGCAGCCACATACTGTGCTTTGTTTTTGGTTCTATTTTTGAGTGACCCTTAAAGCATCCACGCATCATGTCTCAGAAGAGTAAACCAGCAAGTGAGGTTGCAGAATTGGAATTTGATATTGAGGCATTGCTTACCTACAAAATAGATCAAATGAAACAATTTTCCAAAATGTTGGATGTCCCATGAGGAGCAGCTCTAAGAAGGAGGAGCTACAGAAGGCCTTAAGGGCCTGGTGGGAGGCCAAAGAGGCTGAGGAGACAGGTGATGCCAATGTGGATGAGGATGCGCAAGGGGATGGTTTCATATCACAGGATCTGCCTGTGGGCAGACCAGCCTCCAGGGCTGGCAGCAACCATTCCAGTAGGAGATTTTCCCCAGAGGAGCTGCCGGAGAATCAAAGGGTCAGAGAGCATGAGCTGGAAGTTTTGAAACTCAAGGCTCAGGTGGAGGAAAAGAAGTTGCTTATTGAGAGCGAAAGGAAGGCAGAGGAGCGCAGGAGATTCTTTGCCTTGGAAGAAAAGAAATTGATCTTGGCATATGAGCTGAGAATGAGAGAGCTCGATAAGGAGCTCGAGAGGCTTGAGGCCATGAGTGTCTCAGCCCAGCAAAAAGAGATGTGTGTAGCTCAGGAAGGGAGCTTTGCTGAGTTGGAGGTGGAGTCCAGCTCAGATGGTGGCAGCAAAATGGTGTTATCTAGTGCTAAGGGAGAAGTGCACAAACCCAGAGATGTGGCGCCTGACTTGAGGGAGGGGGTTAACATAGAACAGGTGGTTCAGGTTTATGAGGTAGCTCCAGTGGTGTGCAGTGTCCCTGAAGTAGATTGGGGAACTGACACAGGGGATCATATTCCTAGTGGTGGGAGGGACGCTCTACTGACTCTAGATGAGAGGTGCAGGGAGAGGGGTTCCCCCATGGTAGAAGTCCTGGTGTGTTAGTGGGGAGACCGCCCAGAAGAGTGTGGGTTTAGTGACAGAGACAGTCAGACACTGTCTTGCCAATCTCAGGAGAGTGGTGTGGGGTACTTGTGTGAGGCACTGGATGGTGAGGTAAAGGGTAGCTTGGTTAACAACTGTGGGGGGCTGTGTGATTCAATTGTTGGAGAGCATATTGTAAGTCCCTGTTTTCCAGAGCTATGCCAACACCCGGCAGAGTGTGAGTTCTCTGATCCCAGGGAGCTTGCGCTGGAGACAGACCTTTTGGTGGATTCCAGAGGGTTTGAAGAAGCTTTTGGGAGTCATCCTGAAGGGGGTGGCTCAGGTTTTCCCCAACCAAGTGAGGTAGGGGAGGTTTGTGGTAGCCCAGATAGGTCCCAGTGTAGTGGGAGGGGTGTAGGGTCCCACATCCTGTCTCAGAGCCGAGGGAGTGGAGTGGGCTGTGTCCCAAGGTGCCGAAAACCCAGTCCCAGGACCTGGTTGGTTCCATAAGGGAACGGTAGGAGGGGGGACTAGTCTGGACCGGGAGGCCATTTCCTGAGGGGGATCCCAAAGTGTCAGGAGAACCTGTGGCATCTGTAAACGGAGCTCTAGCGGTTCTGGTGACTGACGGTGCCGCTCCTAAGTGGAGGGTGCAGAAATCCAGATGGAGGGGTGAGAGGGGGAGAGAGTCCCCATTGGAAGAACCAGTGGGTCAGGGGCCAGCCATAAGGGCTGAGTCTCCTAGGAGTGACCATGGTGACACCACTTCTGTCGTGGGGGTCTTCACGCACTGTCATATGGACAGGTGTTGGGAGATCAGCGCCAGGCAGACTCATGCAACGCATGAGGTATGTGTTACCCTCAGGGGGAAGCTGTGTGCGCCCTCGGCAGTCCTAGTGTGCCAGGCAGGTGTTCAACGGCAGGGTTTAGTCCCTGGGTTGGGAGGCCAGGTTCAGGTTCTGCCTGACCTGGAGGGAAGGACATCTGTAATCAGTGTCCCTACCGTTTTGTCTTCTAGGGGTACCCCTCCAGGTGGGAGGGTGCAGAACTCTGGAAGGGGATGCAGAGGGAGGGAGTCCTCACCTCTGACCCCGGTTCAACCTGAGGGTTTAGATCCCAGGTTGGGAGACCAGTTGCAGGAGAGAAGTCCTGAACTGGTGGGAGAGTTGTGTTCTGAGGGCGTGTCTGGGAGGAGAGTGCGGGACCCCAGAAGGAGAGGTACTGGGAGGAGAGCCTCGCCCGTGACCTCTGGTCAGCCTGAGGGTACAGACCCTGGGCTGGTGGGCCAGTGTCAGGATGCCATACCTGACTTGGCAGGAGAAAGAGTGGAGAAAAGGTGCCAGGCACCTGGGGCTACTGTCCCCCACTTTCTGATGCCACAGAGGTTAGAGAGGCCTGAAAGGCATGAGGCCTGGCTCTCATCGCTGACAGCTGTCAGTGGCCACGGTGGCTGGTTGTCCTGGTGGACAGAGTTGCCCCTGGGAGGGGGGCTGGAGTCACACCCTGGGGGTGGACTGGGCCACACCACTGTGTTGGCCAGGTGGGTACTGTCTACCAGTGTGGACACATCTGTGAGCAAAGTAAGCTTAGGCGCTGCACAGATGAGGTCCCCAGGTGAGGAGAAGGGTCCCCCATGGGTTAGCCTAGAGGGCCCTGAGAGTATAGATGGAGAGATCCAACTGGGTTCAGGAAGGCGTAGAACAGGAATAGACCCCTGCTGTTTGGGCCAGGTTCCGTGTTCTATCGCCCCAAGCAGGGAATCCCATTGAGGTATCAATTGGTCTACCCTGGCATTAGGCTGGAAGGGGGTTGTGTTGGAAATGGCCCTTTTTGCAGGGTTATCCCCAAACATTTTTGCTTATTCCTCCTACTTTTTCCTGACCTATGGTTGTTGGCTTTAGGACTCTGGGCACTTTACCACTGCTGATCAGTGCTAAAGTGCATATGCTCTCTGTGTAAATTGATATTGTGATTGGTTATCCATGATTGGTATATTTGATTTACTGGTAGGACCCTAGTAAAGTGCACTAAGTGTGCCAGGGCTGGTAAATCAAATGCTACTAGTGGGCTTGCAGCACTGGTTGTGCCACCCACATGAGTTGCCCTGAAAAGTTGTGTAAGACCTTCCACCGCAGTGCCTCTGCGCAGTTAGTTAACTGCCATTTTGACCTGGCCAGTGTACCCACTTGCCAGGCCTTACCCTTCCCTTTTCTTACACATAGTACACCCCTATGGTAGGCCCAAGGTACCATCCTGGGCAGGGTCTAGTGCATGGGAAAGGTAGGACATGTACTGGTGTGTGTAACATGTCCTGATAGTGAAATACTGCCAATTTCGTTTTTTCACTATTGAAAGGCTATCTTGCCCATAGGACAAAATGGGGGATGCTGTGTAACATTTTACCAGCATATCTTCCCATAGGAGTGAGATAGAAAATTGGAGTCTGGTAACCCTGAACTCAGAATTTAATAACACATCTTTTAGTAAGGATGGTTTTTAAATTCTGTGTTTGAAAATAGCACTTTTAGAAGGTGGCTATTTTCCTGTTCAACCTTTCAGTGTGCCTCTGCCTGGTTGTGGATTGACTGTCTGGCTTTGGAGTGACAGGGGCTGGGGTGGCTCCAGGAGTCTGGATGAGTCAGCCTGGGCTGAATAGGCCGATCTGCATTTGGAGTGCTGGGAGGAGTAGAACTGTACCTGACTAGGGCTGTGCCTGCCTTCCACAAAAGACTGGCTCCACCTCCTGCGGTGCGTCTGAAGACCCTGGCCCACACTGACAAAGGAAGAAGTTGTGCACTGGCAGAGTGCACCCAGAACTGGTTTAGACTGGATTCAGGACCCCTTGCACCTAGAGAACAAATACATTTGGGGTATAAATATTAGAGCTGAAACCCCTGCATTTTTAGATCATCCTGGAATCAAGAAGAGACCTTTGCTGAGGAGAAGAGCGGAAGAGACTGAGAAGAAGGTCTGCCCTTGCTGTGTGTTCTGGGGCTGACCTGCAGTTGCTGTTCTGCCAAAGGAAGGAAGAGGACTTTGCTGTGTGCTGTGTCCCCTACTTGAAAGGAAAATCTCCAAGGGCCTGAGGAGAGCTGGCCTCCTGTTGTGGAAACTCAGGGACAACAAAGTTTCCAAAGACTTCTACAAACGCTGTGTGCGTGTGTCTGGGCACAGCGTGTATCTATCGTGAAGTCTGCATTGTGATCGTCTCCGCGACGCTGTGCATGTGTCAGTGCACAGAGGGAAGCCGCGATCAACTAAGAGGCTGTCACCGCCGCTGGCCCGAGTTGTCAGCAAGATTATAACCATCTGAGGAAGGGGGAAGCCGCAATCCCCTGAGAGGCTATCACCGCCGCCGGCCCGAGTCGTCAGCAGGATCGTAATCGCCGAAGTGGAAGAAGCCGGGCGGGAGTGCGATCAGCTACGAGGCGTCTCCTAGCAACAGAGACACCTCCGACCCTCAGCCGCCCAGCAAGACGTCAACTTCCCTGCCGAGTGAGCGTGACTGCGCTCCCACCCGGAAGAAGTGTAGGAAGGTGGAATCTGACTATATGGTTGCCCCCACTTTTTTTATGGTGTTTTGCTGGTTTATGACTTAGTTGGACTGGGATCCTGCTATTCAGGGCCCCAGTCTATCTGCTTTCTCTGTAAAATGGATTCCATGTGCCTTAGGCACATCTCTGATTGGGATCTGGAGTGCCCTTATAAGTCCCTAGTATATGGTATACTATGTACCAAGGGCATAGGTACCTCAGAGGCCTGCCAGGGGCTGCAGCATGTATTATGCCACCCCTGGAAGGCCATCCAAACTGACACCACAGGTCTGCTACTGCAGCCTGGGTAAGGTGGTGCATGCACCCCTTACTGTGATATAGGTTACCTATATCACGAAATACATACACACCTAGAAACCTATAAGTCACTCCTAAGGCAGGCCTTATCAATCCTAAAGGCAGAGTGCATGGTTCCTATGTGAGAGGGTGCCCCTGCATGAGCAGGGCCCCTCTGCAGCGTTCGGAGACCATCTCTGATGCTGTTTGTAGTGCAGCCTGACCATATACTCTTAAGCGCATTATATCCTCGCGGTAAAATGCTAACTTTGGAATGGCTGCACCTAAACATGTCGTGTTTGGTGTCAAACATCTTGGAATACTACCCCCCGCCAATCCTGGCGGCGGGGGTAGCATTCCACCCTTCTAGAGGGAAAGACATGTTAACTCTGGCTTACCCGGTAACTTCTTTCTGAAGCCCTGGCATCACAAAATGGATGCTGCTGCCACAGACACAAGTCTGGCCTCCTGCTGCTGGACGAAACTCCGGCAGGGGAGGCCTGGACAATAGGTTTCCTGTCGCAGGGAGGGGTGACCACCTCCCCAGACAGGATAATGTGTATTGGGGCTGGGTGGGTGCACTCTTATAGTGCTTTGAAGTCCTGCACTGGGGGAGCAAAAGGCTCCTCTGTGCATATGCCAGTTCAAACCAGCTCAGGGGCTACCTGCCCCTGCTCTGGCGCGAAACTGGACAAAGGGAAGTGGGTGTAGCCACCCCTCCCTTGACCCTCCCATAGGTGGGGTCATAGAGTTAGTCCCTCCCTGTTTTACTAGTTAAAATGGGGAACCCTTGCCACAGCAAGATTAGATTATACCTGGACGAAACTCTGAAACAGAATCCTGGACCTTCGACGCTCTACTCACGATTAGAGGACTGAAGAATCTCCGTTGGGGTCAAGGAGTGACTCCCCTGCTTGGCAGGCACCAAAGAAGCATCTGTCCGGTTCGCATCACTGAAGCTCCCGTCGGACGCCGAAGTCATCGCATCACCAGAGGTGGATTCTCAGACTTCCCCGAGGCTACCCTGAGTCCCCAGCAAAGCTGAGGCCCGTGGCTATCGTGGGTAACGTGAGACCGTGACCCCTGGACACCGAGCACACTTGCAAGTGCACCATCTTCTGGGTCTCCCAAGAAGTCGTGCTTTGGCCTCCGAGTAGCCCTAGCCTCCAGCACCACCTGCACCGAAGATCACTGGCCCCCACTCCACGAGTGTCCTGTAAGCCAGCTCCACGTGCGGCGTCACGAGGCTCCTTCGCGGTCGCTAGCCCGTTGGCTAGTAGCCCTTACCGAAGGCCAATCTTTTCTTTGCTTGGCAGTCTGGTTGCTCCAGGCCTGTCCTCACTTACCCTTGCTGGGTGAGTTCTCCAGACCTTGCTGGTCTGCATCATCGACGATCTACATCTTACTCGAGACTTGCCGTTGCCAAGGCCTGTTGGGTCCAATCTGGTCGCCGACACCTCTGCACTCGACAGACATCGAGCAACAGCCCGAATCCTGCTCCTGGTCGCCGACAACGCCTCCCGGACCTCGTGGCTGAAGAGTCAAGACGACCGTCAACGAACTTGAAGCACTCGACATCGGTGGGCATCTGTCCATCGCCCTCCTGGTCACTGGCTAGTGACCCAGACTCTGTCCCCTCTGCTTTCAGGTTCTTCAGAACTCCGATCCACTCTTGGATCCACCCGGACACTTTTCTCCTGGTCGCCAGCAGCACTTTGCAGCAGATCGCCATAAGAAACGACGACGAAACCCGACCCCGAAAGGCACCTATGCACCCGGCTTCCCTGGGTGAGGTAACACGAGTACTCCGGTGCTCCCGTGGGTAGAGACTCTTCAAAGTCCTAGATCTCAAAGGGTTTTGTCCTAGTCCTCTTTTAAGTGTCCCTTTCCTCTATTTTCCCGATCCCGACTTTCTCCATAGAAGTTAACGGCGTATCGCGGTTGTGTATTTACACTGCACGCGTCTCCCGTGGGTCCCCTGTGTCACTACCTTGGGTGGTTCCTTGTGGTCCAAGCACTTCTAGAGGCTCTAGGCCTAGTGTCTAGTTCAGTCGTGGTTCGCATACCATTTTATTGGTATATGGTTTGGTACGCCCCTAGGGCTCAAACGTGTATTTGTGCTATTACTGTGATTTAAGATCTTATAACCTATGTACTTCGAACTCTAGCCTCATAAAGAGACTAGAGGGGTGTGTTTAGTAATAAATACATATATTTTGAATATATACCTGGTGTGGTGCTCTTTCATTTGGTCACTCAAGAGATTATAGACTGGTAAAACAAGCTGCTTTACATTCCTTCAAGACTTAGCCTGAAGGCTGCTCTCCACAGCTACCACTAGGATAGCTTTCAATAAGGTTGTCTTTAACCTACCTACCATAAGAGTCGATTTGGACTGGTGCAAGGTGCCCACTATAATTAGTGGACAGCATATGCCAGGCCAACTTCTCACATTGGTGTGCAGCGTGTGGGATTCCAGCTTGCTATTGTTTTACCAGATAATCTCAATTGAATTGATCAACTGAAAACCACTAAAGGTACCTAAGGTACATATAATTTAAGCTTAGAATATCAGTAAGTTCTACTGAACTTAGAGTTGTGTGTTAAGGGATAGCACAACCCTTTCTACAACTCAAGAGAGTTTAGTAGGCCACACTAGAGTAGGTAGTGCATACACCACACCACACTAGTAATGTCTTTAAAAGCAGGATCCAAAGATGCCCTGCAGGAAGCCATTGAGCTTCCCCCTCCAAGTATGACACACTCCCATTCTTGGAACTGAGAGCTTTGTGTAACGTGAGGAAATTAAGGACAGGCCAAAGTCCCACCACCCAACACCTCCAGGAGTTGTTGGTGGCTTATGATCTTAGTAAGTCCTCAGAGACTGAAGGGGTAGGAGCAGAGGGTGGGCCAGCAGATGAGGAAGGGGCCAGGGGTACTACTACCCCCAGCCCCCTCTGAAACTGACCAGGAGGGTGACAATGACCCTGACCTGGAAAACCCAATCCCTTCTGGGGAAGATGAAGATGAGGATCTAGAGAACCACACCTTTGTCCCCCAGGAAGGATTATGAGTGTGCTCAGAAAGTCTAGGTCTCCTTCTCAGGAGTCTAACCACTCTGGCACCTCAATAGGGAGCTCTGTTTCTTCTCACAGGAGGGAATCCTCTCATGAGAGAAGAAAGAGACTGGTCCAGTATGAGGAAACTCAACTAGAGATCAGGAAGAAGCAATTGGCTTTAGATAGAGAATCCCTAGATCTCCTTAGAGAGAGAAGAAAGTTGGGACTAGAGTCCCATGGTGGCAACAATATCCCTAGAGATAGGGACAGGTCTTATGACCATAGAAACCTAAACAAGATTGTCCCTCCCTACCAGAGTGGGGATGACATCCACAAATGGATAACTGCACTGGAGAGGGCCTGTAAAGTTCAGAAGGTCCCCCAGAGGCAGTGGGCAGCAATCTTGTGGCTCTCCTTTGCAGACAAAGGTAGAGACAAGCTCCTCACTGTAAGAGAAGAGGATGCTGACAATTACACAGTCTTGAAGAGTGCCCTGATAGATGGGTTTGGCCTAACCACTGAACAGTATAGGTTGAAGTTCAGAGACACCCAAAAAGCTCAGACTCAAGACTGGGTTGATTTTGTAGATTGTGCTACAAAGGCTCTGGAAGGTTGGATACATGGCAACAAAGTGCATGACTTTTTAGGATTGTACAATTTGATTATGAGGGAGCAGATCCTTAATAATTGTCAAAACCAGCTTTTGCACCAGTATCTGGTGGACTCTGATCTGACCTCTCCCCAAGAATTGGGAAAGAAGGCAGACAAATGGGTCAGAACCAGAGTAAAAACAAGAAATCAGGGTGGTGACCAGAAGAAAGATTCTACTAAGTCCCAAGAGAAAGGTGGGGATAAATCTAAGGATAAGTCCCCTACAGGGCCCCAAAATTCCTCTTCTGGGGGTGGGTCCCAAACTCCTTCCTCTCCTGAAAAGAAACCATATTGCCATGTCTGTAAAAAGCCTGGGCACTGGAAAACTGATCCCAGTTGCCCCAGGATTGGCAATAAAGAAAATGTTCCTCCCACAACTACTACCACCCCTCCTGGTACTACCAGTAGTAATCCTCCAGTTGGGAGTAGTGCACCCAAAAAGTTGGGTGCTTTTGCAAGAGGAACAGAGGTGGGCCCTAGTTTAGACAGGGACCCCGCAACAGACTCCTCTGACTCTGATGGTGGTATAGGATTTGCCACCTTTACCATGGGTCCCATAGCATTGGGCAGGTACAGACTGGAGCCAATGATTAATGGTCAGAAAGCTGTGGCATTTAGGGACACAGGGGCTAGTGTCACCATGGTGGCAGGGAAACTAGTCCCCCCTCACCAGCTTTTACCTGAGTTTAAATACCAGGTGACCAACATTGATGGTGTCAGAACAGATCACCCCATGGCCATAGTCAATCTCAGCTGGGAGGGGGTCACAGGCCCAAAAGAGTGGCAGTGTCCCCAACCCTACCTGTAGATTGCCTGATGGGCAATGATTTGGAAATTTCAGCCTGGGCTGAAGTTGAACACCAAACCCATCTTAGGATGTTGGGCGTCCCTGCAAAGGTTAGTGGGGCTGTGATGGCCACAGCCCCAGCCCAAGACTTTGGAGAGATGGAGCCTGAAAGAATGGCCCACTCTCCCCCAAAAGAGAGCAAAAGGGTTGAAGAAAAGTCTTCTTCCCCCAGACAGTAGGTAAGGGTCAGCCTCCTCAGGGAACTGACCCTACCCCTAGTGAAGGAACTGCCACAGAGGTAGTCAGGCCTGGCCTGGCCACACCCCTGATGGCAGAGGACCCTTCCACGGTGGTACCCAGTCTGGAGCAGGTAACCTGCCCCTCTCTACCCTGCCTCAGTCAGCCCAGGGCTGCAGAGGTCAGGGAGGTCAGTGGACCCCCCGGGCCCCCTGTCCAGAGGAAGCCCCCATCAGCAGATTAGGGGCAGCCAGTCTAGTAGCCCTAGCCAGGTGAAAATTCCTCTACACACTGAGGGATCCCCCATACCTTTATGTAGGGACCTCCCCCAGAAGGACTCTGGTAGGCAAGGGCAAACCTGGGACCAGAAGGTTCCAAACCTGCCATGTCCCTCCAGTGTTCCATCCAAAGGGACCCAACCCCCAGCTGTAGGCAGCCAAAGGTTGACCCTTAGAGCAAAGTGCAACTCAGTCATGGAAAGACAGGCATACATGGTGACCAGTGATCTGAGGAAACTGAGGCCAACATTCCTAGGGCCTCACTTCCCTACTCAGACACCTCACCAGCCTTGTACTTTACCTAAGCACACCAGAGGTAGTGATTCCCCATGGTGGAGACCCTCTCATACCCTTAGGATGAGGGATTGCTTAGTGGACCATAACATAGGGGGCAACCATGCTAGTGCAGGTGCTTCCTTATATGGCCACTTAGTCAATATAGGCTCAACTGGCCAAGGTTAGCCTTATCTCCTTTCGTTTGGGGGGTTATGTAGGAAGGTGGAATCTGACTATATGGTTGCCCCCACTTTTTTTATGGTGTTTTGCTGGTTTATGACTTAGTTGGACTGGGATCCTGCTATTCAGGGCCCCAGTCTATCTGCTTTCTCTGTAAAATGGATTCCATGTGCCTTAGGCACATCTCTGATTGGGATCTGGAGTGCCCTTATAAGTCCCTAGTATATGGTATACTATGTACCAAGGGCATAGGTACCTCAGAGGCCTGCCAGGGGCTGCAGCATGTATTATGCCACCCCTGGAAGGCCATCCAAACTGACACCACAGGTCTGCTACTGCAGCCTGGGTAAGGTGGTGCATGCACCCCTTACTGTGATATAGGTTACCTATATCACGAAATACATACACACCTAGAAACCTATAAGTCACTCCTAAGGCAGGCCTTATCAATCCTAAAGGCAGAGTGCATGGTTCCTATGTGAGAGGGTGCCCCTGCATGAGCAGGGCCCCTCTGCAGCGTTCGGAGACCATCTCTGATGCTGTTTGTAGTGCAGCCTGACCATATACTCTTAAGCGCATTATATCCTCGCGGTAAAATGCTAACTTTGGAATGGCTGCACCTAAACATGTCGTGTTTGGTGTCAAACATCTTGGAATACTACCCCCCCGCCAATCCTGGCGGCGGGGGTAGCATTCCACCCTTCTAGAGGGAAAGACATGTTAACTCTGGCTTACCCGGTAACTTCTTTCTGAAGCCCTGGCATCACAAAATGGATGCTGCTGCCACAGACACAAGTCTGGCCTCCTGCTGCTGGACGAAACTCCGGCAGGGGAGGCCTGGACAATAGGTTTCCTGTCGCAGGGAGGTGTGACCACCTCCCCAGACAGGATAATGTGTATTGGGGCTGGGTGGGTGCACTCTTAGAGTGCTTTGAAGTCCTGCACTGGGGGAGCAAAAGGCTCCTCTGTGCATATGCCAGTTCAAACCAGCTCAGGGGCTACCTGCCCCTGCTCTGGCGCGAAACTGGACAAAGGGAAGTGGGTGTAGCCACCCCTCCCTTGACCCTCCCATAGGTGGGGTCATAGAGTTAGTCCCTCCCTGTTTTACTAGTTAAAATGGGGAACCCTTGCCACAGCAAGATTAGATTATACCTGGACGAAACTCTGAAACAGAATCCTGGACCTTCGACGCTCTACTCACGATTAGAGGACTGAAGAATCTCCGTTGGGGTCAAGGAGTGACTCCCCTGCTTGGCAGGCACCAAAGAAGCATCTGTCCGGTTCGCATCACTGAAGCTCCCGTCGGACGCCGAAGTCATCGCATCACCAGAGGTGGATTCTCAGACTTCCCCGAGGCTACCCTGAGTCCCCAGCAAAGCTGAGGCCCGTGGCTATCGTGGGTAACGTGAGACCGTGACCCCTGGACACCGAGCACACTTGCAAGTGCACCATCTTCTGGGTCTCCCAAGAAGTCGTGCTTTGGCCTCCGAGTAGCCCTAGCCTCCAGCACCACCTGCACCGAAGATCACTGGCCCCCACTCCACGAGTGTCCTGTAAGCCAGCTCCACGTGCGGCGTCATGAGGCTCCTTTGCGGTCGCTAGCCCATTGGCTAGTAGCCCTTACCGAAGGCCAATCTTTTCTTTACTTGGCAGTCTGGTTGCTCCAGGCCTGCCCTCACTTACCCTTGCTGGGTGAGTTCCCCAGACCTTGCTGGTCTGCATCATCGACGATCTACATCTTACTCAAGACTTGCCGTTGCCAAGGCCTGTTGGGTCCAATCTGGTCGCCGACACCTCTGTACTCGACAGACATCGAGCAACAGCCCGAATCCTGCTCCTGGTCGCCGACAACGCCTCCCGGACCTCGTGGCTGAAGAGTCAAGACGACCGTCAACGAACTTGAAGCACTCGACATCGGTGGGCATCTGTCCATCGCCCTCCTGGTCACTGGCTAGTGACCCAGACTCTGTCCCCTCTGCTTTCAGGTTCTTCAGAACTCCGATCCACTCTTGGATCCACCCGGACACTTTTCTCCTGGTCGCCAGCAGCACTTTGCAGCAGATCGCCATAAGAAACGACGACGAAACCCGACCCCGAAAGGCACCTATGCACCCGGCTTCCCTGGGTGAGGTAACACGAGTACTCCGGTGCTCCCGTGGGTAGAGACTCTTCAAAGTCCTAGATCTCAAAGGGTTTTGTCCTAGTCCTCTTTTAAGTGTCCCTTTCCTCTATTTTCCCGATCCCGACTTTCTCCATAGAAGTTAACGGCGTATCGCGGTTGTGTATTTACACTGCACGCGTCTCCCGTGGGTCCCCTGTGTCACTACCTTGGGTGGTTCCTTGTGGTCCAAGCACTTCTAGAGGCTCTAGGCCTAGTGTCTAGTTCAGTCGTGGTTCGCATACCATTTTATTGGTATATGGTTTGGTACGCCCCTAGGGCTCAAACGTGTATTTGTGCTATTACTGTGATTTAAGATCTTATAACCTATGTACTTCGAACTCTAGCCTCATAAAGAGACTAGAGGGTGTGTTTAGTAATAAATACATATATTTTGAATATATACCTGGTGTGGTGCTCTTTCATTTGGTCACTCAAGAGATTATAGACTGGTAAAACAAGCTGCTTTACATTCCTTCAAGACTTAGCCTGAAGGCTGCTCTCCACAGCTACCACTAGGATAGCTTTCAATAAGGTTGTCTTTAACCTACCTACCATAAGAGTCGATTTGGACTGGTGCAAGGTGCCCACTATAATTAGTGGACAGCATATGCCAGGCCAACTTCTCACAAGAAGCTACCCCTGTGCAGCGGAAAGGAGACCGACGAGCCGGAGTCCTGAGGAACCGCGAGCCGGTGTGTACCTTGTCTCCCAGGTAACGCACAGAGCCGCGCGCTCGAGTTGCCACGGGGGGGCCCATGGGAACTGTTGCGCGCTCTTTCCCTGATTGCGGCCCGTACCGGCATAACTGGAAGTTGCGGTACCGGGGCCCTTTTTCTGTCACCTGATATGGGAGTGAGCATTTGGGGGGCATACTGTCATTATCGCTGGCCGCAGAGTCAGCTGCGGGGAAGCTCTGAAGGGTTCAATGCCACCAGCCTCGTGCCCCGGTGCCGAGTGACGTGCACTATTAACAAACGTTTACTAAAGAGAGGAAATACAGTCCCTGCAAGTGACGTATTTTTGAGACTGTTTTTGATCCCATCATATTTGCCTAAAGGAATACAAGTTCATTTTTGGTAACATCTGTGAAATACCGAACCTGCAAGTTTATTTTTAATAAGAACCTTACAAAGAACATTTCAAAGAATAGCTTTAATTGTGTATGCTGGATTTTTGTCGTTTTGGTCTTGTCAAGTTAGATAAAGATACTTTTATTTTTCTAAACCTGTGTGGTGTCCATTTGTGGTGTTATCACTGTGTTACTGTGAGTGTTGGTACAAATACTTTACACATTGCCTTGAGGATAAGCCTGTCTGCTCGTGCCAAGCTACCAAGGGGGTGAGCAGGGGTTATCTAGAGTGTGTTTCCCCCTTACCCTGACTAGAAGCAAGGGTCCCTATTTGGTCAAATGTGCCTACCTCTGCCAACTAGAGACCCCCATTTCTAACAGTCTGGCTTAGCACTTCAGATATCACCTGACCTTCTGTGATAAAAAGAGCTTTCAGTGACCAACTGAGAGATGGGCTTAGGCTCCACAAGTTAATTTTCCAGGGGACAGGATCTGATTGGTCCAAAAATGTGTTCTTCTACTAAAAAGTGTACTTGTATTGCACTATTTGGCTTGTGGCAAATGTTATACTTGATACAGCGACTGAATTGTTTTTGGTGGCAAGCCAATTATCATGGTTCATTTATTATGAAATTTTATGCTGGGTCTGGTGGTTCAGTGGACTAAAGCATCCACTGCAGGGGCTTGTATTTGACCTCATGGTCACAGGTTTAAATCCCGGTGGGCCATCTTAGCTTCTCCTCCTTTCTGAGGTCAATAAAATGAGTACCATTGAGTTGGGTGACAATAAACATCTGTTATTCAATGCCAAGATGTCCCTTTGGAGGTGAACCTGCGCTTTACAAATACACTTTATGTTATGATAAATGCACTAAGCCTGAGGAAAACATGAAATAAAATACACTGGCTGAATGATCTCCACCGTTAGGCTCTCAATCACATATGGATCATAGGACAGGCACTATGAAGTACATGGACGATTCCTTTCCCCTAAAGAACTTCTCACACAATTGGATTGGAACATGTTCAGGACATTTGTGGGCACTGCTTATTCATCTATTCCCTGTAATTTAAACACCTAAGATTACAGGTAATACAGTAACCCCTAAACCTAAAAAAGGGGAAAATTTGATTTGTTTTTCGTTTTATACAAGGAAAAGTATAATAATAAGGTAATTGAATAATGCTTGCTGTGCTTCCCAAGATGCTTTTCTGGGATCGCTTTTTTGACTTTATAGAGGGCCTACTGAATGCTTGGATGGAGTTCATTTTCTTTTATGAATCTGAGGATGCTATAATGTAGGCTTGCTGGGATTTCATACTGGCCCGTGGAAAAGCATGGCTGAGTAATTAGCCTTTCCTGAATGTACTGTGCCTGGGCTTAGAACTGCAACGCTTGCGAAGGATGCTGCCTGCCAGCTACAAGCATGTAATTAGAATGGAAAACGCATTGCCATGAATTTGCATTCCTATGGCACCTCATTTGCATTTTCCATGTTTATTCTACCTGGAGGGGTCGGTGAAGAGGTTTAGATGGAGCATCTCTCCCTTGACATATAAAGCCCTGGTGCTGGAAGGCTCAGGCTACATGTAATGAAGTATGCAAAATAGGAATTATTAATGGTGATCACTTAAAGAGCTTCTCGTGTTGTGCAGCAGTAAATGAAGGACGAAGCTTGGCTTAAGAACTGAAAAATGTGGGTTTCTATAAGAAACTGAAACTATCAGCTTCCGTTATGCTCCGATATTGTTTATATTCGTAAATAATTATGTGACATACGCTTCGTGCTATTAAGGAATCTCAGATGCTTGCTTTAATAAAATAAATTGAACGGTATATAGAGCTATTTTGAAGCCTATTTTCTGTATGTTGATTTTTTCAATTGTGTAATCGGGGGGGGCATTATTCCTTCTACTACACGACAATGCTCCACTTCTACACCTGCTGCAATGACCTATGACCTGCTATCAGGTTTAGGGTTCCAAATCTTACAAACTGGAACCAAAGCAGCAATGAGATATTTATTGCCAAGGAGGGAAGCAAAATTCATAAATTATGCAAAGAGCTCAAACTCTTAGCTGATACAGTGATGGTAATAAGCACTGGTAAAGCCAGCAGTTCTGACTTTAATGTGGGAATCCACATAAACACCAACTTTAGTGCCTGGTTTCTATGACACCCGACTCCTTTTGTACCACATATGCCTATGCTGTAAGTCTGGTGAAACTGCACAAACATGAGAATCATAAATTTCTGGTTGCAGAGACAGACACCAATGCCACCAGATCAATTGCTTATATGACGAAATTAATCATTGCTATTACCTATCTGTAGCCTATGGAGATCGACCATCAGTATAGATGAAACACGAACCAGCAGCATTCATTGAGCTCATATATAGTCATCTCCTAAATCACTAGATACTGGGATTAGTGTTGCAATACAGAGGGAGAAAAAGGGGGCATTGCCAATACTTCCATGCAAGAGTCAACATTTTTTGCATTCACTGGTATTCATGCCTACTCGAGTGCAGCACGTGCTCTGTGAAATTTACTAAGGAGTATTACTGAGTATGGATACCATCAACCCAGAACCTTGGGGGCCAGATTATGTTCCCCAGATGGGTATGGATTGATTAATTGGAGGACCTAAGTATGAGGTGGACTCTTCTCCATGAACAAATAAGGAGACACGTTTCTCATGTATGTTAATTGTAATTTTTATATGTTGAGTGTGTTATGCATATGTATATGCATGTAAATGGTATAAATGTGCTGTACAAAATAGGTGGAAACTGGGTTATATGCTACTGGTCAGATTGCGTTAAATAATTATGTTCATAGGAATAGTGAATACTTTGACTATTGTGGACCCCCAAGAGAGATACATGTAATGGTTTTCTATAGACAAACCTCCTTCATTGTGCTTGAATTACATTCCCAGTATGAAATAGGGTTATTCTGGCCTTCCACTTGTCCTTTTTAGAGCTTTTAGCGAGTTGGCATTTTTCTGCCCAAAATGTTCTCAGGCATTCTAGGAGTTTCATGTTGCCTGAGCTTGGAAATGCCCCCCATCAAGAATGCGCATTAGGCCCATACAGGGAGCAATAAGACCTGGGTGTAGCTGGGAGAGGGCCATCCTATCAGGCAGTCTGAGGGCAGAGCTGTGCCTTGCCCCAATTACATTACAAAGGGCATGCCTCCATCACACACAAAGGAACCTAACACCAGTCTTTTGTCACACCAGACTATTTGGAGCCTAGGCAGGGGAAGGTGAGAGCCTTCTAGAACCAGAGGTGGGGGTAGTCAGGGTGTCATCTCCACTTCCTAGGCTGGCACAAGTTATAAATATTGGACCTCCTAAACCACCTCTTCACTACATTCCTGCTTTGCCCATCAGAAGACTGCCCTGCTGCTACAAGAGGGCTGTCCTGCTGCTTTAGGCCTGCCTTCTTCCGCAGAGGACTCCCCTGCTGCTTGAGGCCTGCCTTGTTTTCCAGAGATCTACCCTGCTGCTTGAGGCTTGCCCTTCTCTCTGAGAAGGAAGACTGGACTGGCTCCTTTCATCCCAGGCTAACCTGAGTGACTCTAAGGGTCAGTTGGCTGACCTTCTGTTCTGAGCTACAGGCAGACAACAAGCTTCAGAGGCCTCCCTGCAGCTTCCTAGGTGATCTGCTGGAAATGGATCTGCTGGCCTGTGCTAGAGTGAATTCCTGGTGCCCAAGAGGTGCCTTCCAAGGTGATTGGACCCTTGGCTCTCATCAGTGGAGCTTGTCCAGTAAAGAAAGGAGAAATTCTGAAGTTTTGGACTCTTCACAATCGTAAACAGTTCAGTTTGCACCAAGACGTGGCTTTACTCAACAACCGCTAATGCGAAGCTCCTGTGAACCCAACTCTTTGTCAGTGACAACCATCAATGCGAGATCTGCACTTCACGCTACAGCAACAACAGCCTGTGGTGACCAACAAGACTAGATCCTCGCACTACAGTGACGACCATCTGCAATGCCAGGTCTGCTCTTCGTGCTACAGTGACGACCATCTGCGATGCTTACCCTGTTTCTCACGGCCTCCTCCACAACAAGTTGGACTCTTGACGCTGGAATTTGAGAAGGTACATTTTTCAGCAGAACGACCCTGGTCTTTGTATCAGGCCCACACTCCGTTTCGGTTGGTCTGAACTTGTGACTTCCCTCAGTCCAGCGCGACCAGATGACAACGAGTGACTCTTTATGCTTTTTGGCACTATATTAACTTAGCACTTTAAATTTGAATAGCTCTAGTTCCACTGTTTGGATTTTTGTCGTTCTCTAATCATTTTATTTATTAAAATGTATTTTATTTTTCTAACTTGGTTTGAGATTTGTCGTGTGTTGTTTTTTCACTTTGTTACTGTTTGTGTGCTGCATAAATACTTTATAA
Organism: Calotriton arnoldi; assembly: GCA_963921515.1. NCBI lineage: Eukaryota > Metazoa > Chordata > Amphibia > Caudata > Salamandridae > Calotriton > Calotriton arnoldi. The sequence continues at coordinate 239,035 of CAWUFW010001308.1, forward strand.
ATTGCCTCCAAGTTTAGCTTGACTGCTTTAGTGCCAAGCTACCAGTGGGTTAAGCATAGTTTAATTTAGGCACTTTTGTGGTTCATCCTGATGAAGATAGTGGTTGTGGCCTGAGTGGGGCTTCCACCCCCTCAACCAATAACCAGATTTCTTACCACTCTTTGACATACTTAATTTTCCTACAAGTCCCTAGTACATGGTGTAGAAAATGCACCCAGGGTCTGGAGTTGAAATGTCACTTGTACTTCAGCACCTATTGGGCCATCCATAGAGTGGGCCTGGAAAACATAGGTTCAGGCCTACCATGTGTAGCCCGACTGCAGCAGCTGAAACGCCTGCTTTCAAACCTGTCAAAATAACACTTTCTGACAGGCAGGGAATCTGTAACTTTTGACAGGAAATTACTACACTAGTCATTCAAAGTATACTTGTTATATTTATTAAACATCCAGTTCATTTGTAAAGTTAGATTTTTTATGAATATTTAGGAAAAGTAACTTTTGAGAAAGTTGCCTTTTCTCTGCCTAAAGCTCCTGGAGGCTATTTGCACTAGCCTTCCAGCAGCTGCCAAGCTGGTCAGTATACTTCCATTCATACATAAATAGTAGGTCAAGATGCCATGAAATTTTCATATATCTTGTATTCTTAGTTTTCTAAAGTATTATTAAGGTTTACATCCATTTAACACTTTTATTGCCAGCTGACGCGTTTCATCCCTATTGGGACTTCCTCAAGGCATTGAGGCATAATATCATATTTAATTCTTCCATAACCATCATGTGACACAAATCCAAGTCTTGTTTAAATTTGATTGAATATACTCATGTATACATTGCTTGTTTCTCCTAAAATGAATATGTGTAGAATCTTACCCGTCTGAAAATCTAGACAATATTCAACTGTATTTAACATAACAGGCCTGCAAAGGGAGCATTTTCTGGCTAGTCAGCACCCATTGTCCATAATATGAGCGCTGCAGAGGTATGAGCAGCCTCTAAACTGAATGTGTGGATGATTAAAATGGCTCAACTCTCCTGTGGAATTCCATCTGCCTCTTCGAATCAAACCTGTACACATAATTTTGTCTGGGCTCCTCCCCTTGGTTTTGATGAAAGATAGCCCAATCAGCAAAAGAAAAGTAGCGAAATTTAAACACACATTTTATTCACTTTTCTTTGTCTAACTGTGCTTTCCTTCACCAAAAGCAAAATGAGGTCCCTAGACAACCATCTCTGTACTGGAGGCTTGATAAAAGAGGCATAGGGAGGGCCACAGGAGGGTCGAGCCTATTTTTTTATCACCCAAACATTTAGGTTAGATGCTCATACTTCCACATCAGGTAATTATAATCGGTACAGTGGCTGCTCTGGGAGGCTGGACCACATTCAGGTGCAAGGCTGTTCATGGTTCCGCAGGGACCCATATTTTAGGTGAGTGTGTGGGGGGGGGTGCACATAGCCCTATTGCCCATATTCAAGGCAATTAACAGCTGTCATATACCCCCATTATTATGCACCCTCATGTGTGGCTCGGGCCCATAACTTAGGGGAGATGGCAATTAAAAGCCAATATTGCCCTTAGGTACGGGCAATAATGCTTAATTCCAGTTGACATTTAAATCAGATGATTTTTTTCTTTGAAATTTAACAGCCAGCACTGGTCAAGCTCTTGCGCTGTCCAGTGTTCTTCTGGGTACCAGGATCAACAGTGCTCCCTGATAAAACACTGCTCTTTTCTACTGATCAGAAATTTGCATTTGCTTGTTATGCTTTTAAGAATAGGCCTTTGTTTTTAACAATTTCAGTAGAGTGTACTTAAGCAGTGGTGGTAGAAAGAGAACCGATTGCAAAACATTTCCTTGTAACAGATGTGAGCATAAGGTTCAGGCAGATGTGCCCGTGATCCCCTCTGGGCCATTGGAAAGAAAACAAGCCTTCAGCACAGCACTACATACCTCGTTACAAAGCTGTTGAGTGCAAGCCTTATGGCTCACTTCACTGCACTCATAGCAAGCTGTGTTTAGGACCACTCACCGCCGCGTTAGAGGGCGACTGGGAGGGATCCTGCTTCTAAGGACACATGGACTCCATGTGTAACACAAGGTGCTCTGTTTAGAGAGCGGTGGCCGCGAGCCTGCATAACTTCTTCCCTATATTATGATATGGCTTGTCAGCAGTCTATGAAGCCCTGACAATGAAGAGCATACTGTGGTTGATGCGCTTTCACTGTTTTACTGTGATGTACCTTGCTTTTTTTTAGTTATTTTACTTTGGGTTATATAAATTTTGTCTTCTATTGTTCCTCAGATTACATTAGTTGACAAAACACACTGATACATTTCCAGCCAAATGCTGCATATTGCTTTAAAGTTACCGTGACAAACGACCATTCATCCCTTTCGAAAGTGGTAAAATACTGGTTCTCTGTTTTTTCAACTATGTAAGAGACCAGTCAGCCCAAATCAGTGGCAGGGACGAATGTCGTACATTACCACTTCCAGTTCTAACTTAATGTTGGGCCTGTATGTTGTATTTTTAGGTAGAATGCAGCTTGCTTTGCAGGTAAATAGAATTTCAGTTAATTAGAATTATCACTTAAATTCAAAAGAGATAGAGCATTGTGTTGCTTTATCATACATTTCTCCTTGTCATTCCATCCCTTTTCTGCCCCTTCACTTACAAAAAATAAATGCTTTGCATCCTGTATCCCATTTACAACCAATTTGGAGTGTTTCGTCGAATAACGAAAAAAGTTGGTGTTCCGCCCTTATTTTAAAATATAATTTGTACTTGTTTCTATATTATACTAAAAATGTCATCTGTACTTCAAAACATAGCCAAAATCCATTCTCCCAAAAAACATAAACTATATCCCTCCTCTTTCTTGTCCAGTCTTCCCTCCCCAGATCAAAACAGTTTACTCCAGAATACAAAACATAACTTGTTTCCTGTTAGACCAATTCAAAATATAGTCAGACATAGATCTCCACACGAGAATGGCTGTATGTCACAATACTGTGTACTGAAATATTGTCTCACATAAATAGTGTTTCTTGAATATCATTTACAAAAATACCTTGCATTGTGTTTAGATTTTCTATTATTAAGTTCACTGGGATGGAGTTTTAGATATTTAGGAGGCAGTATATATGACAGTAGATTTTATGACCACGATATTTGTGTATCATAGCTTCAAAATATCGTTTTTCACACCATATCATAATTAAGTGGGTGCATTTGTCTGGGAGCTAAATGGGTTTGCAGCTGCTTCAAAGAATGAAGTGCCAGTAGGAATTTACAGTGGATGCCAAAAGCAGTTCTTTGTGCTTGAAGTAGGCATTTTATTAATGTTTTCTTTACAGCAACACATCTCCCTTTAGCATTCTGAACCACTCGGTGACAGGCGGTTTCTGACAGATTACATATGATTTGCACCTGTGAAGTGCAAATGTACGTCAACTAACTGGTGATGACTAACTGATTTGTGAATAATTTGGGTTTGTGCACCAATCCGTGAGTACAGATGTTTTTCTCTAGTCATTCAGAACAAAGTTGTTCTGCAAAATTAATGTTCAACTTTATGTAATTTGCCACATTCCTGCCTTTGCCAATGATGTGAATGGATTATAAACAGTCATTTTAAATACTGCAGTGCATGAACTGCATTTCAGATGCTTTGGAGTCAGAGAACATTATATTTATAACATATTGGCATTGTCAGAAGCTAGGTTGCCCAGTGGGGAACATTCTCCCACCACCAAATTAGTTTCTAGTCAGGCAAAAGCTATTTCTGTAAGACAGCCTCATCCAAACCTTAGTAGAATAATACCGAGACTGAAAGCTACTTCAGAAAATGCATATGATAAGTATTAGTAGTACCCAGATATCACCTGAATCAAGAAACCACTCTGTAAAGTTCTCAGAGCAGTTTAGTAAAAACAAAGTCATATATATATATGCATATATTATCTACTGGCGGTCGCCAGTAGATAGTTATAGTTAGGACCTATTTTCCATAGGAAATCCGCAACATTCTATTTGAAATAACTCTTGCGTCGGTTGACGAATCAATGCGAAATTTTCAAACTTTATGGCACGCTCCGGTCCGCTCCTACCCTGAAAGTTTCGAGGTGATTCGTAAAGCGGGGGCCGAGAAAAAAGGGGGGTTCCAAAACGTGTTTTCCCCATTCATTTTCCCATAGGAAACTTTAGCCACGGCTACAGCCCGAACTGCTGAACGGAATTACACCAAATTTGGCAAAGAGGTAGTTCTTGGTTCAGAAAGAACCCTTTTGTTAAATGGTGTAAATCCGTTCAGTAGTTCCTGTGAAAATCAAAATGAAAATCACATATATATCTATGGCCGCGTCGGATTCGCGCACCCTCCCGATCACGAGCTGCATGCTAATTGGCTGTCAACACTCCAAATCAGGAAGTGTTGGCAGCATTTTATCCTCGGTAGAACCGAGGGACAGAAACAAGTGCGCAAAATGCACAAAGGGGGCAGGGTAGAAACACCCTGACCCCCTAGGTCTGCTCAGGGGTCCCACAAGGACCCCTGGGCAGAAAAAGCATTTTAAAAAATAAAATCAGCGGGATGCGCTTAGGGTGCGCGGATCCCGCCGTAAAAAAAAAAATCGAAGCGCGGGAGACCGCTATTATGCCCCCGGGTGGGCCAAGTCCCGGGGGCATGTGGGGGGTTTGTTTTTAGTTAATGGGGGGGCCTCTAAGGCCCCCCAAGCCCCAGGGACCGCCACCCCGGGGCTTCTTGTTTAAAATTTGAAATACCTGTGTGGGGGGCTCCAGCCCCCCCACACGCCCCGGAGACTGCCACCTCCCCGGGGCACTAAGAAAATACATGTGGGGGTCCGTTTCGTACCCCCGAAGCCCCGGGGACCACCACCTCCCCGGGGCTATGTAGAAGTGGGGAGGGGGGCCGCGCGGCCCCCCTCCTGGAGCCTGTGGTGGCCCTGGGGACCGCCACCCCCCAGGGCCGGCTCCTGCAGTGTTTCGGGGTGCCCGGGATACTGCTGTTTGCAATGGCGGCTCCCGTCCTGCCATTGCAAACTTGCTTTGCTTCATTGAAGCGAGAGCAGGGAAACCTGCTCTCGCTTCAATGAAGCAAAGCAGATTGCTTTTCCATAAGGGGAGCTGCATGTCAGCAGCTCCCCTTATGGAAAAGCAATGCCGGCTCCCGCAGGACGCGGCGAGCCGGCGGGACCGTGCAGGGATTGGGGACCCCCCACGGTCCCCAACGTATGGCCAGGCCCCGGGGATGGGGTCCCCGGGGCCATTAGTGGCCCGGGAGGGGGCCACGCAGCCCCCTCCCAAAAAAGGAATTTAAAAAAAAAAGGACGCAAAGGCCGGCCCCGGGGATGGGGTCCCCGGGGCCTTTAATGGCCTGAGGAGGGGGCCACGCAGCCCCCTCCAAATATTTATTTTTAGAAAAAAGAGGGCATGCCCCGGGGGATGGGGTCCCGGGGCAAATACAGGCCCAGGAAAGGGGGCCACGCGGCCCCCTTCCCGTTTTGAAAAAAATAAAAAATAAATAAAATAACAGCCTCAGGCCCCGGGGGATGGGGTCCCCGGAGACAAAAGTGGACGAGGGAAGGGGGCCATGCAGCCCCCTCCCATAAAAAAGAAAGAAAAAAAAAAACGGCATCGTGCCGGAGGCTCCGCCCCTCCCTGCAGCACTATGCAAACGCGCCCCCTGGCGCGTTGTAAGAAGGGAAGTAATTCCCCTTGAATACTGGGGGTCCCTGGGGGCCAACTAGCCCACCAGGAATCTCCAGTATGCGCCAGGGAGCTGCGTTGCAGAGAGGTGTTCAGAGGCCACGCCCCTTTTTACACCTCTCTGCAACGCAGCTCTGTGGCGCTTTTTGGAGGTACATAGTGGGCTAGTTGGACTCCAGGGACCCTCAGGATTCAAGGGTACTTAATCCCCCAACTTAAAACGCACCACTGGGCACGTTTGCACAGTGGTGGAGGGAGGGGGCGGGGCTTCAGGTCACATGTGTGCAAACAGGCCCGTGGCGCGTTTTAAGATGGGGAATTAAATCCCTTCAATCCTGAGGGTCCCTGGGGCCAACTAGCCCACCAGGTACGTCCAGAAAGCGCCACAGAGCTGCGTTGCAGAGAGGTGTAAAATGGGGCGTGGCCTCTGAACACCTCTCTGCAACGCAGCTCCCTGGCGCATACTGGAGGTACAGGGTGGGCTAGTTGGACCCCAGGGACCCTCTTGATTCAAGGGGACTTAATCCCCCAACTTAAAAAGCGCCACGGGGCGCGTTTGCACAGTGGTAAAGGTAGGGTGCAGGGCACGTTATAGTTAGAAATTAGCATTTAAAAAACCTTTGAAATTCACTTAAAAAACCATAGGTTTCAGGCACATTATAGTTAGAAATTAGCATTTAAAAAACCTTTGAAATTCACTGAAAAAACCATAGGTTTCAGACACGTTATAGTTAGAAATTTGCATTTAAAAAACCTTAGAAATTCACTGAAAAAACCATAGGTTTTAAGGACAGTTATAGTTAGTTGGACATTGCACTCGTACAAAACCCGTGAAATTCCCCAGTTATAGTTAGTTCAGCTAACTATAACTCGCGCCCCCGCAATGCACTGCTGATGACATCACATATTACATCACTCATGACATGGTCAGTGACATCACTGATGACATGACTGATGACATCTCAAATGACATCACTGATGACATCACTGATGACATCATCCATGTGATAATTTCATGCATCTTCTCACACCCTAATATAACTTTTGATACACCCACTCTAAATTACAGACTGCCATTCTCAAAACCATACACACTCCAATACCAATAACTACATACCCACTCACTGATTCTTAGGTCTACACACACACACATCTACTCACTCACCCGTACAGTCACTCATACTTACGGTCACTGAGTACAGGACTATCATATGCACTCATACACCTATATAAACACTCACACACCGCCACTCATCCATAGAGGTACTCACACACCTAGTCAGTCATGCAAAAAATTAATCACACACCCATTTACTCACCTATACAGTTATACACACACCAACTCACGTACTCATACAAATACTAGCACATTCTTCAGTGATGTCATCAGTGATGTCACTGACCATGTCATGAGTGATGTAATATGTGACGTCATCAGCAGTGCATTGCGGGCGCGAGTTATAGTTAGCTGAACTAACTATAACGGGGAATTTCACGGGTTTTGTACGAGTGCAATGTCCAACTAACTATAACTGTCCCTAAAACCTATGGTTTTTTCAGTGAATATATATATATATATATATATATATATATCTGGAGGATAGCGGTCGAGAAGCAGCACACTCTTAGTGCTGGTGCAAGCATTGGGATGTGACCACTATCTCCAATAAATTACTGCAAGCAACAAAGTACTAAGCTGCACTCCCAGGGGGCTTCAAAATCACAGATTGTATAATGCAACTTTAACCAGCATGTCACCTACGCATTTCAACCATTGCTGTTTTGGTCACGGTGGCTGGATATGATGTACAATTGCACCCTGTGCTCACATGCCTCATATAGTTCACAGGCATCATGGTACTTGAAGTCCAATGGTTGTTTGCCTTTACATTGTTGCTGGGTTTGCACTGTTATTGGTATAACTAAAGTTATATATGTATATAGTTCCAATACGTAGTGTTTCTTCATTCTGCAGGGCAAATCAATGAAAGTTCCTGCATAGTATTCACAAGTGTTTACTGGATCTCTCGTCCCCTCCAGGCACAGAGCATGACTCCCAACTCCAGCTTGTCTTTTTGTCTTCAGTCAAGCCAAAGGAGGTGGATGAGAGTCAGTCACCTTGTGCAGACAGGCATTCCTAATTGTATTCAAATTTCAAAGAGTTCCAGTGAGGGTATGTAAGGCTTGCATTTTCATGGCAGACAGAGTCTTTTCTGGTCGTTTCAAGTCTGCCTAGGCCAGTAGATAGTATCCCCTCCTTTTCAGTTGCCAATTCAGCCCTTGGTGCACACACTGGTGTAGTCCCTTTTCAGTGGAAAATGCTCATTCCAGATAGCAGGTCACAAGGAGTGCAAGTTGACCCTTCCACCCACTTCCCAGTTTCAACAAAGAATCTTCAGTAAGTCCAGAACCAGACCAATTATGACTGGTCTGCCACAGAAGAGAAGACTTCTGGGTGCCCTTTTGGGCCCCTGTGGGTTACCAGGATATAGCAGCAAACAGTTATTCTTCCATATAACAATACAGAGCTTGGTTAGGGCAGTCGTATTACCACCCACATTTCAGCAGCCTCTTGTCCACATTTAAGTCCTCCACAACGCACATTTATGAGTCTTTCTACTCTACCTTTCGTACTTAGAGATCCAGCAGTGTTTACTTTCTTGAAAGCCTCACAAGGCTGGGTTAAGTGGCTAACAAGCCACAAATAAACCAGCCCACTACTTCCTTCTGGGCAGAGAATCTGTGCACCAGTCTTTCAAACAACATACAGCTAAAGTATGCCAATGTAAAATCCAACACTTCAATTTCAAACACCATCAGACATGGGCGGGAACACACCTACTCAGATTCCCCACCTCCACATTTAATACAGTCTTCAACTAATGGTGAAACCTGCAGCTGAGGTTACTTTAAGTGAAATGTAATGACTTACAGTTTGGAGATGTCAATATAATACTCTAATAATGTCCAAAACTGAGCTGCCATTGAGTAGCCCATTTATTAGGTCAAGCCTGAGCCAGCGCGCAAGCGCTGCTCTGGCGATCTGTTGTAGGTAGAGCACGGAGGAGAAGCCCCGCCCAAATTTTTCATTGCTTGTATCTTTGTCCTTCGTAAAAGCTGTGTTCTGATTCCTAAATAGGCTTGTTAGTCCCTCCTTAGTACGGCCATGTCGTCATTTGTATCCTCCCATGGCTACTGGCCCCTTTACTTGGTTACTACACGGTACGTGTACTTTTTTTTTATTGACAATGCTGGCCCCATGTTTGCAATGCCATATGTCTCGCATTTAAATGCGAGACCTGTGGCATTGCAAATATTTTTTTCTTTATTTTTCACTCTTGCTGTACAAAGTGGGTCCAAGCCGCAGAAAGGATTTGGCATCCCGGTGTGTGAGGTCCAAAACCTCCCCACTGGGAACAAGGGGAGCAGAGACACAGCGCCGCCCCCATCCCCCAGCCCAGGCTGCGGCCAGACGGGGCACTGCGGGAGTAACAAACAAAACTAAATTTTGGGTCGGAAGTTTTTGTAGCAGACCAGTGGTGAAAAGGTGTGGGAATATCGGCGAGGAGAATAGGAGGCAGAGCCCAGGGATGCCGCGCAACCCGAGCCGCAACCCAGCTGCCTGAGCAAGCGCTCCTCTGTGCAGAGATTTAGTGCTTGTGAGCCTTAGGCCCCCGAGCAAAAAGGCAGCGCCCCGCGCACGGCCCGCCATGGGCCCCATCCAGCAGCCGAGCTCCACGTCCCCCGCATCGCAGCCGCCAGTGGGACACCAGATTGTGCACTTCCAGCCCCGGGATGCAGCGCAACCCGAGCCGCAGCGCCGCTGCCTGAGCAAGCGCTCCACTGTGCAGAGATTTGGTGCTGGTGAGCCTGAGGCCCCCGAGCGAAAAGGCAGCACCCCGAGCTCGACCTGCCATGGACCTCATCCAGCAGCCGAGCTCTATGGCCCCCGCGATGCAGCTGCCAGTGGGACACCAGATTGTGCACGTCCAGCCCATGGATGCAGCGCAACCGGAGCCGCAGCCCCGCTGCCTGAGCAAGCGCTCCTCCGTGCAGAGATTTGGTGCTTGTGAGCCTGAGGCCCCCGAGTGAAAAAGGCAGCACCCCGAGCTCAGCCTCCCATGGACCCCATCCAGCTGCCGAGCTCCACGGCCCCTGTGTCGCAGCCGCCAGTGGGACACCAGATTGTGCACGTCAGTGGGGACTCGGAGACGGATCTGGAGGCGCACTTCAATGTCATCATGAACCCCAAAAGCGCAATGGGGTTGCCGCAAACCGTGCCCATGCGCCTGAGGAAGCTACCTGACTCTTTATTCAAGCCACCGGAGACCAAGTCCCACTCCACACAGGTGAGCCAGTGGCCGAGCTCCCAGAACTTCCACTCAACTCCCTTTCCACAGAGGTTGGGGCCCTTCCAGCACTGTCCCAGGCAGCCCACCCTAGTGGGTGGGGAGCGCTCCTCAACAATTGTTAGGAGCGCCCGCCCTCCCCCCAAAAAAACAATGCATGGCTCTCTTTCCACAAAAGCAAACCTAAAAGATGTGCTTTAGTTAAGGAACTAATAGGTTACATTGCACTGTGTTCATTTAAAGTGTTGCAAGTCTTTTTTTTTAGCTATGTTTGTCTGAATGGTAGCAGCAAAACCGATATTGTAGGTACTCTGCCGCCGTAATATAGATAATTGTGGCTGAGGTTGTATCAGCAGGAGTGCACCCCCCGCCCTTGGGGTGCCAGGAAAAGTGCATTCCATCAGTGTGCCAGGAGCAGCGCCACCATGCAGCGCTGCTTGGAGATGCACCAACACCAATGCGCAGTACTTCCGCTGTGGCACTGTGCCAGATGGGGTGCCCACACAGCAAGCAGCGTTTTAGGTGTATCCCATTGATAAGGTGCCAGAAGCCAAGTTCGAACTTATCTGCAGACATGTGCCCCTGGTGCACCCCTCTCACCCAGTGCACCTGGGGCACCCCATCCCAAGAGTACCCCATTATAAAAATGCATCTGAAGATAGCGTGCTAGGAGCACCCTCCCCTACAAATGTGCAGTGAGCACTGACTAACTCACGGCCTAGGTGCAGCTTCCCTACATAGGACATCTCCAGTGATCAGAAGCTTGGCATATCAACACACAGCTCTGCCTGGAACAGCCCGATTCACCACTGTGCCACAACCCCCAGTGTGCACTGGAAAACCCTACTACTCCCCAACCTCACTCCTCTACTGCTCGCTCTCCAGTATTAGCCCCCCATCCCACAATACCCGTCAGTGTCTGAATGGAACATGTCTTTCTGCACCACCTGTGTGGCAGGGGTGCCTGCAGCAGCCTTAATGCTCCATGATTAGTATCCTTCCGCTCCCGTCATATACAAGCTTATGGGGTGCTGAAACACCACTCACAATCCCCCTTCCATTTTTTGCCACCACACTGTCCTAAAAACAAGGCCCTGCTACTTTACGTTCACGGCTCACTGGCTCTCCACAGAGCATTCCCACCACGTACACATCGCAGAAAAGTCTTCACTAATATGCATTTAAAAAAAAAATAAGTTTGATAAGTTATGTGAGCTTTTTCAGCGGGTCCTCAATCCATTGTCCCTAGGGCTAGATGTTTAGGGACTGCAGCTCCATAGTTCTTTGCAAATTGATGATAGAACGGGGTTCCCAGTAACATCTGTATGCTGCAGCCGAGACCATCCCTCCCTCTCTCCATACCTGCCATAAAACACAGCCCGCCCTGCACCAGGAGGTGAAGCCAGGGCCCTACTACAGCAGTGTTTTTTATTAGGCCAAAGATAGAAATGACATTACGCAATGCCACACTGCACACTCAAATCACGGAGAGGGCAGGAAATAGCCCCCCCACTCTTCCTCCTGAGCCGCGACAGTGTAATCACAGAGCGAAAGATGTTGGAGCACTTTGTTAGTGTTTATAGCTCGGATCATATGTAACTCTCACTTCACACTTTGTGTCCGTGTAATTTACAACACTTAAACATCTTCTTCACTGCACTATTTATCACTAATTTGAAGACGTCACAGTCCAGTCTCTTCCTCTGATATTCACAATCTAACAAGCGGTCGAGAATGCCCTTTATTGCAATGCAATAGGTCTCGCATTTGCGAGAGTATAAGCTATTAGTATTGTAAATGACAATAGCTCAAACTCGCGTGAATGCGAGACCTATTGCATTGCAAATGCTTGTATTGATTCCTTCCCCATATCAAGTTTGGTCTCACCCAAAACTCTATTGGTGACCTCTGATCTTAGTCTGCCAAGAAGAAACAGGCGTATAATGTATCTCTGTCTCTCTTATCCTCCCAATTCCCCAGTGTCCTTAGAACCTGCCCAATATCATTGGGCTACAGGTTCCTCCTTTGTTTTCTGTGTGTGTGTTTATGGTTACTCCCTCGTGGGTCCATGAAAAGGGAAACAGGTGCAGGGCTTTCAGGAGATTTCTCATGCCAAGAGCACCCAGGCTGCATACCTTTGGCCGATAAACTAAATATAGCACATTGTCATGCATTTGTAAGTACCAAGAAAACAAGTCTTACAATTAATCCCCACTTAAACCAGTTAGTGTTTTCAAACTAGTGAGTCAAACTAACAGATGTATTTAGCAGAGAAAAAGGATTGGAACCATGTACATTCCCCCAGGCATACAAAACAATGTTCATTTTTTGGAAACAAACGTCTAAGTAAACTGTTGACACTAGACAGGCCAAGAAGCTAAAATAACAATGAATTAAAACCTTAAGGGCATTAGCTAGCATAGCTTGTTGACCCTAAGGCCTTTAGCCATATCTGGCACACAAGCACCTCCAGGGCTTCGCCTTCATCCATTACCAGAAAGCTCTGGACTCAGAATATCACCAAGCTTAATTAATCCACAGCCTGCGCCTTTTGGAAGCCTACATTTTGGCCATGCCTTGCGTTCAGTACTGCTACCCTCAGCATAGTACAAGACTTTGCACCTTGCAAAGTAGTGTCTAAGTGCAAGGCGTGGCCTCTGGCTATGCCTCTCACCTCCTCCCTTACAGTGTCTGCTTAACATAGCTTTTAGGCATTGTCTCTAGTCACGTGCAGCTCACAGTGGCTCTATTGCCAGTACTCACACAGTACATGGATGATGGCCATATCCTGGGAGCTGTCAGCAATAGGGAATACTTTCTGCCAGGTTTTCTCCTGAGGACATCTGAACTTGAAATGCATGTCCTTGGGATTGGGCAGGACCCATATATACACCCTGATCAACTGCCAATGGGGACTACTACACCAAGTGCCCAGTCTTCCTGCTTCAGAACCCAATGGGCATGGCCTTTAGCAATGCGCACAAGGCTCTGAAAAGTGCATATTGATAGAGCAAGTCAACACATGTTTTACTATAGGTACTGTGCCTCAAAATACAGCTGGTGAATAGTAAAGCAGAATGCTTTTCTGAAACATAGTTTAATGGCAAAATACGGTACTGAATTTTTTAACATAGTAATGTATCTAGAATAAAACATGTATTGTGAAAAAAAAGGTTTCACTTGATCTTTAGAATCGCACTTGTTTATGCCTTTGTTAATTTGGAGAAAATTTGCATTCAGAAAGCAGTATTATCAATAAGTTAAGGGGTATAGTCTTACCAAATACTGTGCCAGATTTGTGTATGGAAAATAAAAAATAGATAAGAAGTAAATGGACCTTTTGAAGTTGTGGTCTTCTTCCATTTCCTCTGCCCAGTCTCGCTGGTGCTACATAAGTGCATAGCAGAATGGTGCACCCAGAGGACTCTGGTCATATTGTATGCTCTTCGGCCAAGCACTGCCTCCAGTCTCCTTGTTAACACAGTCATCTAAAACAGCATTTAGTGATGTCCAGCAGGCTGTGTGTGCATGGCCTGACCTTTACCTATACCCTGTTATGAGTCCTGCTGTCCCCCAGAGCATGCCATACATGGTGTTTAGCTATTCTCAGAAGGCTGTCGGTGCATAGTGCTTAGTGTGACCTGCTAAAAATCCATTTTGCTCAGTCCCTCTGCACCTAGAAATTACACATACAGTCAAATGCAATACCCAAAAGCCACTTGGAAATGTACAGACCTTTGGCATGTACGGCACTAAAGCCAGCTATACAAAAAGTAGTAATTGGTATTGCCAGCTATACAAAAAGTAGTAATTGTGATTTCCAAATTGTGATTGTGAGAAATTGGTTTACTGGCTGACTGGGGTGTGAGCACTGGTCAAACAGCAACCACAGTCCTTGTCAGGGTGAGACACAGGCCAACCCCAAATAAACCTGTGCTCAACCCTCTGGTAGTTTGGCATAGAGCAGTCAGGCTTAACTTAGAGGCAATGTGTAAAGTATTTGTGCAACACTTCAAACAGTAACAGTAAGAACACCACACAAAAAGTATCCCACACCAGGTTAGAAAATTAGGGGTGAATTTCATAAATAAAACAAGACTAAAATGACTAAATTCCAATCAGTAGACCTGGAGCTATGAATATTTTAGGAATACAGTGCAAAATAGTGCTGAAAAGCACAAAGCACGAATTGCGGCTACCTGGTCACGCTGGACTGGGTTGAAGCCAAAAGTTCAGGCTTATCACGATGGAACACAGGTCAGATACAGTCCCAGATTAGTCCAGCTCAAGTTTCACCTTGGTTTTGTACCAAGTGTGGCATTCGTATTGGAGAAGCCTGCGAGGAGCAAGGTGAGTGTCGCCGGAAGCTGTCAGCGTGGCATGAAGAGCAGGCTGGACGTTGCGGACGGCGGGCTGGAGCTTTGCATTGGCAGTCCCCCACGAGCAGCCAATGCTGCAGCGGAAGAGACAGGCTGTCAGCATGCTGCACTGATTTTCAGTGCGAGAGGGGCAGGTTTGGTGAAAAAGGACCTAATGGAAGTCGCGAAGCACCCAGAAGTTTGATTTAAACTCACTGAGCCACACCATCCAGATCCAGAACCTCAGAGGCACCACTTCAGGTCAGGAACAGTATTCACCTGGCTACAGGAGCTGGGTGGGGATGCTTTTATGTCCCTGATGTTCAAATCAGGAGGCTAGCAGACTAGCCCTTGGAGTTCACTCTGGAGTCCAGGATTCAAGATTAGGTTGCAGGTCCAGTTCCTCCTCCCCAGGAAAGGTGGCAGTAGGTCAGCACAGCAGAGCAGTAGCTACTACAGAGTAGCAGTCCAGCAAAGTGGCAGTCCTTTCCACAGCACAGCAGTCCTCCTTCCTGGCAGAGTATCCACAGGTCCAGAAGTGTATCGAAGAGTTAGTGTCTAAGGTCCAGTATTTATAACCAATTGTGCTTTTGAAGTGGGGAGAAGTATCTAGAGGCATGCCTTTGAAGTGTACAGATGCCTCACCTTCCTGGCCATGGCTCCAGACTAATTATGGGTAATATGCAACCCTGTTGTGGAAACTTCAAGTGTAATTGGGGCTAGCCCAGCTCCTCTCTCCCATCCAGCCAATGATGGCCCATCCAGTCACACCTAAGCTCCCAGTTGTGTGAGGCTGTCTCGGGAAATACACAAAGTCGAACTGTCACCCACACCCAGTCATGTGACACAGAGACAGGCTGCAGGCACATTATAGCTAAGGCAAGAAAATGCCAGCTTTCTAAAAGTGGCATTTTTAGAATTGGAATTTAAAATCCAACCTCACCAAAAGTTAAGATTTTAAATTATGATTCCAGGGAGACCACACATGGTTACCTCTTCCCATTTAGCAATTACACTTATAAAATGTAATATGGTAACTCCAATGTTATCCTATGCGAGAGGTAGGTCCTGCATTTGTGTAAAACGGATTTAAGAGTTTTCCACTACCAGGACATGCAAAACCTAAAGGTACCTGTACTACCTTTTAAATACACTGCATCCTGCCCTCTGGGCTGTTCAGGGCCTAACATAGTGGTGACTTTTGTATAAAAAGGAAATGTTTGGGCCTGGCAAAAGGTCTATTTTGCCAGGTCGACATATCGGTTAAACCTGCACACACAGGCTGTAATGACAGGCCTGAGATATGTTTAGAGGGCTAAGTAAGTGGGTAGCACAATCAGTGCTGAATGCCCACTAGTAGCATTTAATTTACAGGCCCTTTGTACATGTAGTACCCCTTTCCTAGTGACTTAGAAGTAAATTAAATATGCCAATTGGGTATAAGCTCATTTCTACCATGTTTTAAGGATAGAGAACAAGCACTTTAGTACCGGTTAGCTGTGGTAAAGTGCACAGAGTCCTAAAGCCAGCAAAAACAAATTCAGCAAAAATGGAGGAGGAAGGTAAAAAGTTATGGGTGACTCTGCAGAGATGGCAACTGCAATGCTTACTGAATCGCAATTAGGAAATCACAATTTGGAAAACTTACAACTAGTAATTAGCAATTCCTACTGGGTCGCAAATTGACCTAACTCATGAATATTAATGAGGTAGGTTGCAGTTCGCGACCCATTAGGAATTATAGCCATCACAGTGATAGTGGCCTGCTGGGCTCAGCAGGCTACCATGTCTGTGGTTGCTTTTCAAAAAAGTAATCTTTTTTTTTTAATGCAGCCCATTCTCATTCAAGAAAAATGGATGTATTTAAAAAATAGAAAATTAAAACTTTTAAGTTTCATTTTTTGTGAGTAGGCAGTGGTCCGTGAAACCACTGATTTTTCTTAAAAATATTTTTGTTTACATTCTCACAGGGGAAGGGGTCCCTTGGCACCCTTTCCCATTTGCAAATTGGTTACCACCTCCTTTAAGGTATCTATAAAATATTAATGTTTGTGACTGGAGTTTTGTCACAAACCATTAATACATACCACTGCATATCAGTGTTTGGAAAGGATACCCTAAACATGCCACTTCCAGATACCGATTTGCAAAGCCAAATTGCGATTCTGTAGCAAGTCACTGAATCACATTTTGCTTTTGTACATTAGAAAATGCTTTTTGCAGATGCAAATGGCCAGATTATGCAATTCTGCATATGTATAGATGGCCCCAAGTTCCCCTACCCAAAGAGCCTGCTGGGAAAATGACACGGAGCATAGGTTTCTGGACAAGTCCAAAAGGCTCCGGATACAGTATATAGCTTTCACAGAATGAGTACATACAGGGGCCCATTAGTTAAACGTAGGTATACAAAAAAGGATGATAACTTCCCACTCTCGATTTTGGAACAACAGACTTACTTTGCTCAAAGGGAAATTGCAGCAATATGGTGGAATTTTAGCATTTGCATTTGGTTTGTATATTTTTATTCATTCCTCTGTGGATCAGCTTGCAAACATTGCTGAAATCCACAAACTCATACGTTTGCTGATAAGGTTGCTGATATTTACCAACAGTTTGCAGGTGGTTCACCATTGTGGCAAAGCATAGAAATCTATTCATGTCAAGGGCAGAATTAAGTCTGTTTCAAAGATGAGAATGGGGAGGGGTATTTCCATATTATATGAGGTGCTGTGGGAGGGGTTTCTGCACTCGAAAAATATTTTCCATATGGATAAAAAAATAAAGTTAATCGCGCTAATGCAAATTTATACACCTATGATATAATTTCACATATGACAATATTTACATAACTGACTACTCCAGGAAAAATACAACTGTCATTGCTTTCCAGGAGCGTTCTTTAAACTCTTAAAAAAAAATTAAAAAATCAAGCCAGAAATATACGGCATACATAGGGTTCAATCTATAAGTGTTATGAATTGGGTCGAGAGTGTTTTAATTCTATAGATTACGGTATACCCTTATCACGTATAACCACTGACCTCTAGTGAGCTGACCAAAAGTAGAATAGTTAGATATATAAATTGGAGAGGCGTGACTTTGCTAATGGCTTAATTACATCTTGTCAAGAATGAGAAATAGATCGGTTTAAACTAGAGATCAAAAACAGTATGCAAGAGTCTGTGACTCAAGTTTATATTTGAGACATTATCTCGGTACTTCTTGTTGTCTGTTTAAAAACTGACTTCTGTCTGTACCTGTCTCCAAGGTATACAGTTATACAGTGTTGATTCTAGTTGTGTCCTTAGACTTGTTCCGAGCTTTGACCTTGCTTGGGAGATGCTTCACTCTGCGAGAAGCCTATTAGTTTGGGACAGCGAGTACAAGCTAGATTAGTTTCTGCCTTCCTAAAATTGCCTTTGCCTTCCTGCCAAAACTGATATCACCTCAGCACAACCTGGCTGGCGAGCTTTTGAAAAGAATTTGATACAAATATAAATATTTTTCTATGCTATCGGCTGCGTTGAAAAATTTATGACAAGCAAACAAATAAGTTTTCATGAATAGAGAAGGATGAACAAACAGATTATTATATGCAGGCTAAATTTCAGCAAGTGCTACACTATCAAATGGTAAGAGGGTATGGAAATATATGAGCTACTCCTGCAAACATTCTTGATATGCTGTGTTGTGGAAGTATGGCTAAAGTATGATACGATTAGCAGTATTAGTGGTACATAGCACTGCCCTATCTATTGGTGCACTGTATGTAGAATATTTCAGATGCATAAAACATCAAACATTAAGATATAACAAAACAATTAGTGCAGGTAACAAAAGAACTAGACTGCCAGAAGGAAAAAATAAATGGTAGGTGGAGCTTGCAGAGGTGCATTATTAGGACTTTGTGGAAGTTAAGTAGGTTAGGGATGGTTCATATCTATCTCTCTGTAGATATAAATGTTTATATACCTCAGGGCCCTTGGACTGATTTAGACCCCAGGGAACCTATCTTCCGGGTTCCGACAACATTTTTTACCCCCCTCCCTGGGCTGATTTCTGCCCCGGAGACCCAATTCCCTGGGTTCGGGACAATTTAGACAGGGGAAGGGAGCACGCAGCCCTCCTCCATAGGCACATTTTGGCCCCAGGGACTCCATACCATTTTAAAGGGGCCGCAAAGCCCTCCCCAGGCCGATTTCAGCCCGGGGGTATTTACATCTAAGGCCCGGCTCCAATTTAAAGGCAGAAGGGGCATGTGCGCCCCCCCAGGCAGATTTCAGCCCTGGGGTGCCCATCCCCATGATCCCAGCACCACTTTAAAGGGTGGAGGGAGTGATCTGTCCCCCTCCCCAGGCAGATTCTGCCCGAGGGACCTCATCACCCAGGGCCTGGCAAAATTATGAAGGGAAGGGGGGCACACAGCCCCCGTCCCTGGGCTGATTTCTGCCCGGGGACCCCAGACCACAGGGTCCTGCACCTTAAATGTGGGTGACCTGTTGCCCAACCAGGGCACCCACCTCTCTAGCAGGGGCCATGGGTGAGCCCCAAGGCCCCCCGAGGTCCCAGCTAGCTCCCTGTAGCCAGAGGGAGCTGGGATTGCTCCTGCCCCGAGGGAGCAGATAATAATGCTGCTCCCTCTGGTTGGGAGCAATATTTAGATCTGTTTCACTGCCCACATGACTGCGGGCAGGAAAACAGATCTAAAGTCTGCTCTCAGTGGGCGGAAGCATTTTTAAATTTCCCGTCAGTTGGGAGCAGACTTGATGTTTTCTCCCGCTTGGCCTAGGGATTTAAAAATGCTCCCGCCAAGCATGCTCCTGCCATAAAAATGCTCCCGATGTGCTGGTGCAGGCAGGGAAACCACTGTGTCCCAGGGGTGGTTACCCCGGGACGAAGCCAGTGAGCCAGCCCTGGGTGATGGGGTCGCAGGGCCATTAATGGCTCAGGAAAGGGAGCCCCGGGGCCCCTCTCCCATAAAGGAATCAGCCCCAGTGGTGGACTCCTGGGGCCTTTAGAGGCTCGGGAGAGGGTTCACACGCCCCCCTCCCCATACAAATTAACGTCGGTCCCGGGGTTTGGCTCCCTGGTGTCGCTCGAGGCTCTAAGAGGTGGCCATGCAGCACCCTCCCCATAAAAATGAATGTTGGCCCCGGGGCACCTATCCCACAGAGCCCTGAACTTTTTAGGTGGGTACCCATCCAGGAGTCCCTTGGGCCTCTAGAGACCCCATTATACATTTTTGATGCGAGGCTGGGCTCCTTGGGGCTATTGGAGGCTCAGAGAGGGGGTTCGCACAGCCCTACTCCCCATACAAATCAATGTTGGCCCAAGGGATAGGCTCTGCGGGCCTCTCAAGGCTCTGGGAGGGGAGCATGCAGCCCCCTCCACATAAAACGTAATGTTGGCCCTGGGGTGGGGTCCCCAGGGACTCTAGAAGCTCTAGAGGCTCGGGAGGGGAGCATGCATGCAAATTTATTTCTTTTTTGGCCCTGGGGTCGTTCCTTTGGGTCCCACCAATGGGGCCTATGGGTCTGGGTATCACTACCCTGCCCCCATGTATCGTTTTTATTTTTGTACACTTCAGGACAGAGGACTGTAATTGCTGCCAGCAACATTTTCCTCATGCCTCAACAGCCAATCAGAGCGTTTGCTCTTGCAGGTGTCTGACTCCCAAAGAAGTGAGATGGTCGAAGTGAAATAAAACTCCTTGGGCCAATTAGAATGCTCCACTTTTAAATTGGCACTCCTGCAAGAGTTTCATGGACACTCACGATACAAACTGCCAAAATAGACAATTATTTGTGACCCATAATTTTACGAAAACTACTGAACGGAATTACACCAAATCACAAAAAGCACAATCTTTGGACAAGATCTAGTTTCCTGATGAATTTGATGTAATTCTGTTCAGCAGTTTTTGCTATAACTGATCTTAAATAACTCTATGGAAAATGCATATGGATTTTGCGTTTTGGGACCCCCTTTTTTCCTCGGCCCCCACTTGACAGATCACCCTGAAACCTTCCAGGATGGAGGAGAGTTGCATTAACATTGTCTTTGGAAAGTTTCTTGAAGATTCATCAAAAGGTAGCAAAGTTATTATCAAGCCAAAAAACGTTCTGTTGATGGAAAAACAGACAACAATTTGCTTGCACAAATGTACTGAATAAATTCACTTTACTGGGTAAAAAAACCTACCTGTGGATCGTTCTTTCTCCGTGCTGTGGGACCCTTGCTGAGAGCAGTGTGGAGTCCGTCTTTGCAATATATATATATAATATATATATATATATATATATATATATATATATATATATATATATATATATATATATATATATATTATCTACTGGCGGTCGCCAGTAGATAGTTATAGTTACAACCTATTATCCATAGGAAATCCGCGACATTCTATTTGAAATAACTCTCTTGCCGGTTGACGTATCTTCGCGAAATTTTCAAACTTCGTGGGGCGCTCCGGTCCGCTCCTACCCTGAAAGTCTCGGGGTGATACGTCAAGCGGGGGCCGAGAAAAAGGGGGTCCCAAAACGCGTTTTCCCCATGCATTTTCCCATAGGAAACTTTAGACACGGCTACAGCCCGAACTGCTGAACGGAATTACACCAAATTTGGCAAAGAGGTAGTTCTTGGTTCAGAAAGAACCCTTTTGTTAAATGGTGTAAATCCGTTCAGTAGTTGCTGAGAAAATCAAAAAGTAAAAGTACATATATATCTGTGGGCACGGAGGATTCGCGCACCCTCCCGATCACGAGCTGCATGTTAATTGGTTGTCAGCTGGCTGTCAACATTCCGATTCAGGAAATGTTGGCAGCCATTTTGTCCCTCGGTAGAACCGAGGGACAGAAACAAGTGCGCAAAGCGCACAAAGGGGGGAGGGTAGAAACACCCTGACCCCTAGGTTTGCTCAGGGGGTCCCACAAGGACCCCCTGGGCAAAAAAAAAAATTTTTTATTTTTTTTTAAATCGGCAGGATGCGCTCAGGGAGCGCGAACCCTGCCGAAAAAAAAAAAATCGAAGCGCGGTCTCGATGTTAATTGGCCCCCGGGTGGCCCAAGTCCCGGGGGCATGCTGGGGGGGGGGGGTTAATTTTATGTGTGGGGGGCCTCTAAGGGCCCCCCAAGCCCCGGGGACCACCACCCCCTGGGGCTTTATGTACAATGGTGCGGGAGGGCTCTGAGCCCTCCCGCAGCCCCGGGGACCACCACCTCCCCGGGGCTTCTTTTATATTTAAAAACCTGTGTGGGGGGCTCCAGCCCCCACACGCCCGGGACCACCACCTCCCCGGGGCACTAAGAAAAATTACAATGGGGGTCCGTTTTGGACCCCCAGAGCCCCGGGGACCACCACCTCCCGGGGCTGTGCACTGAATGGGAGGGGGCCGCGCGGCCCCCCTCCTGGAGCCCTTGATGGCCCTGGGGACCACCACCCCCCAGGGCCGGCTCCTGCAGTGTCCCGGGGTGCCTACCCCCGGGACACTGCTGTTTGCAATGACAGGACGGGAGCCTCGCGGCTCCCGTCCTGTCATTGCAAACTTGCTTTGGATATTGGAAGAGAGCAGGAAACCTGCTCTCTCTTCCAATATCCAAAGCCGATTGCTTTTCCACACGGGGAGCAGCATGTTAGCTGCTCCCCATGTGTAAAGCAATGCCGGCTCCCGTAGGACATGGGGAGCCGGCGGGACTGTGGGGGATTGGGGACCCCCCACAGTCCCCAACGAGAGGGCCAGCCCCGGGGGATGGGGTCCCCGGGGCAAGTAGTGGCTCGGGATGGGGGCCACGCGGCCCCCTCCCCAAAAAAAAAAAAAATTAAAAAAACGATCGGGCCCGCAGGCCCCGCCCCTTCCTTCACCACTCTGCAAACGCGCCCCTGGCGCGTTTGCAGAGGGGGAACGATCCCCTTGAATACTGGGGGTCCCTGGGGGCCAACTAGCCCACCAGGAACCTCCAGTATGCGCCAGGGGGCTGCCTTGCAGAGAGGTGTACAGAGGCCACGCCCTTTTTACACCTCTCTGCAACGCAGCTCTATGGCGCTTTTGGAGGTATATGG
This sequence comes from Calotriton arnoldi, assembly GCA_963921515.1. Taxonomy (NCBI): domain Eukaryota; kingdom Metazoa; phylum Chordata; class Amphibia; order Caudata; family Salamandridae; genus Calotriton; species Calotriton arnoldi. Next base: position 261,547 of record CAWUFW010001308.1, read on the forward strand.
TGGGCTAGTTGGACTCCGGGGACCCTCAGGATTCAAGGGGACTTAATCCCCCAACTTAAAACGTGCCACGGGCGCGTTTGCACAGTGGTGAAGGGAGGGGCGGGGCTTGAGGTGACATGTGTGCAAACAGGCCCCGTGGCGCGTTTTAAGATGGGGAATTAAATCCCCTTCAATCCTGAGGGTCCCTGGGGCCAACTAGCCCAACAGGTACATCCAGAAAGCGCCACAGAGCTGCGTTGCAGAGAGAGTGTAAAAGGGGTGTGGCCTCTCTACACGTCTCTGCAACGCAGCCCCTGGCGCATATTGGAGGTTCCTGGTGGTCTAGTTGGCCCCTAGGGACCCTCAGGATTCAAGGGAACTTAATCCCCCAACTTAAAACGCGCCACGGGGCGCGTTTGCAAAGATGTCACCTCAGGCCCCGCCCCTCCCTTCACCATTGTGCAAATATTCCTCTAAAATCAGCCGAAATAGGAATTCCGATTTACTCACCTGTTATAAGGAGAGACCTCAGTGCTGTATCTTTCAGCCCAGTACTGGTCCTGAAAAGTAATTTTAACCGTACTTACCGGTAACTTGAATTTCCTTCATAGGCTAACATTGACTGGTTTCACTTGGAAATTCTTCTAAGTGTGGAGTTTTGGAACTTTAAAATATTCCTCTAAAATGAGCCGAAATACGAATTCCGATTTACTCACCTGTTATCAGGAGAGACCTCAGTGCTGCATCTTTCAGCCCAGTACTGATCCTCAAAAGTAATTTTAACCGTACTTACCGGTAATTTGAATTTCCTTTATAGGCTAACATTGACTGGTTTCACTTGGAAATTCTTCTAAGTGTGGAGTTTTGGAACTTTAAAATATTCCTCTAAAATCAGCCGAAATACGAATTCCGATTTACTCACCTGTTATCAGGAGAGACCTCAGTGCTGCATCTTTCAGCCCAGTACTGATCCTGAAAAGTAATTTTAACTGTACTTACCGGTAACTTGAATTTCCTTCATAGGCTAACATTGACTGGTTTCACTTGGAAATTCTTCTAAGTGTGGAGTTTTGGAACTTTAAAATATTCCTCTAAAATCAGCCGAAATACGAATTCCGATTTACTCACCTGTTATCAGGAGAGACCTCAGTGCTGCATCTTTCAGCCCAGTACTGATCCTGAAAAGTAATTTTAACCGTACTTACCGGTAACTTGAATTTCCTTCATAGGCTAACATTGACTGGTTTCACTTGGAAATTCTTCTAAGTGTGGAGTTTTGGAACTTTAAAATATTCCTCTAAAATCAGCCGAAATACGAATTCCGATTTACTCACCTGTTATCAGGAGAGACCTCAGTGCTGCATCTTTCAGCCCAGTACTGATCCTGAAAAGTAATTTTAACCGTACTTACCGGTAACTTGAATTTCCTTCATAGGCTAACATTGACTGGTTTCACTTGGAAATTCTTCTAAGTGTTGATTTTTGAAACATACAAATATTCCTCTAAAATCAGCCGAAATCCGAATTCTGATTTACTCACCTGTTATCAGGAGAGACCTCAGTGCTGCATCTTTCAGCCCAGTACTGGTCCTGAAAAGTAATTTTAACCGTACTTACCAGTAACTTGAATTTCCTTCCATAGGCTAACATTGACTGGTTTCACTTGGAAATTCTTCTAAGTGTGGAGTTTTGGAACTTTAAAATATTCCTCTAAAATCAGCCGAAATACGAATTCCGATTTACTCACCTGTTATCAGGAGAGACCTCAGTGCTGCATGTTTCAGCCCAGTACTGATCCTCAAAAGTAATTTTAACCGTACTTACCGGTAACTTGAATTTCCTTCATAGGCTAACATTGACTGGTTTTCAGCAAAAAAGTTTCAAAGTGTTGATTTTCACAAACTACAAATATTCCTTAAAAATCGCCTGTATGACTTAAACGCATTCTTTCAACTGTTTACAGGAGATGCACCAGTGCTGGATCCAGGATCCAACACTGAGTAAGAAAAAGTAACGATAACAGTTTTTACCTGCTAAGTGAATTTCCTTCCATAGGATAACATTGGTGATTCTATGAGAAAAAGTTTCAAAGTGTCAACTTTTAAAATACAATAATATTCCTTAAAAATCACGACTGTAACCAAAACGCTTTTACTCAACTGTTTACAGGAGATGTACCAGGACTGAATCTAGGATCCAGTCCTGTGGTTACAAAAGTAATCCATAAAGTAACTAATTGCATTTAACTAGAAATTCACATTGAGCTGAATGTTGCATTGTGTTTGAAAATGTGTTGCCCATTGCAACAACTGTAACTACTGTACTTAAAAGTCTATTGCCTATCTGCAAAGTATTTAAACTAAAGTAATTCATTCTGAGAAAGTATTTTTTGTAATGTAATGTATAATGTAATTACAATGTAACTTGACAAATAAAATATGTAAAAAAAAATTGTTTCTAAAAATGTAGTAAATCAGTATGAAAAAAATTAATATAACAATTAATACATTTAAAAATTGTCATTTACAAAACCTTTGAAATTCACTGAAAAAACCGTAGGTTTCAGGCACGTTATAGTTAGAAATTAGCATTTAAAAAACCTTTGAAATTCACTGAAAAAACCATAGGTTTCAGACACGTTATAGTTACAAATTAGCATTTAAAAAACCTTTGAAATTCACTGAAAAAACCATAGGTTTCAGACACGTTATAGTTACAAATTAGCATTTAAAAAACCTTTGAAATTCACTGAAAAAACCATAGGTTTTAGGGACAGTTATAGTTACTTGGACATTGCACTCGTACAAAACCCGTGAAATTCCCCCGTTATAGTTAGTTCAGCTAACTATAACTCGCGCCCCGCAATGCACTGCTGATGACGTCACATATTACATCACTCATGACATGGTCAGTGACATCACTGATGACATCACTGATGACATCTCAAATGACATCACTGATGACATCATCCACGTGATAATCTGATGCACCTCCTCACACCCTAATATAATCTTTGATACACCCACTCTAAATTACAGACTGCCATTCGCAAAACCATAGACACTCCAACACCAATAACTACATACCCACTCACTGATTCTTAGGTCTACACACACACATCCACTCACTCACCCGTACAGTCACTCATACTTACGGTCACTCAGTACAGGACTATCATATGCACTCTTACTCCTATATAGACACTCAAACAACGCCACTCATCCATAGAGATACTCACACACCTAGTCAGTCATGCAAATAATTAAACACACTGCCATTTACTCACCTATACAGTTATACACACACCAGCTCACTTACTCATACAAATAGTAGCACATTGTTACGCTCTTATACAATCACTGATACAAGCACACAATCATCCATACAGCCACTATCACAATCACTCACTCTTGCTTATAGCTATTTATATACTCCAACACACATATATACTGCCTTTCACATATGTAGTTACTCACACATGTACCACTGGGACATACATTCACTCACTAACACACTCTTACACACACTTACCCACCCATACAGTCTATCACAGATGCACTCTTGAAACCATCCACCCAGTGAATCACCCACTCACACATCTATGCACAGAGTTGCACACACCCCTCCCACACAAACACTCAGGCACCCATACAGATACTCAGACAAGCATTCAATAACTCATATAGAAAATCATTTAGCTATTCACAAACACATGCAGCCACTTACACAGCAACAGACAGACGGATACAGACATACACCCAGTTTAGTCACTAACCCATGCATTCAGTAAGATACGTTAAATCACTCACTTATAGAGTCAGTCACGCACCTACTAAATCATCCATACAGACACTTAGACACCCACTCATTCTTCAATACGTCTTTTCCTATATATTTTAAAAATATTTAAACTTTACAGAAACACACAGTCACTGGATGATGTCATCAGTGATGTCATTTGAGATGTCATCAGTGATGTCATCAGTGATGTCACTGACCATGTCATGAGTGATGTAATATGTGACGTCATCAGCAGTGCATTGCGGGGCGCGAGTTATAGTTAGCTGAACTAACTATAACGGGGAATTTCACGGGTTTTGTACGAGTGCAATGTCCAAGTAACTATAACTGTCCCTAAAACCTATGGTTTTTTCAGTGAATTTCAAAGGTTTTTTAAATGCTAATTTGTAACTATAACGTGTCTGAAACCTATGGTTTTTTCAGTGAATATATATATATATATATATATATATATATATATATATATATATATATATAATTTTATCCCAAAAAGCTCAGAACAGGAAGCCCCTGCCCACACAGGAGGTGTAACGGGACCCGAAGGAGTAGCGTTCAGTTTTAATATACCAGTTGTCCAATGCAAAAAAGAATGCAGCAGTTTTCACAAAGTAGAGGTAAAGTGGACCAACGTTTATTGCTGTACAACACCCATGATGCGTTTTAGCCTAATGACCTGTGATCCCATTCTGGGGGCTGTGATTGTGGAAATGACTGCATTTTATTTTGCTTTGGATGACAGAGAGTGGCAGGTAGAGATAAGTGGGTTAAAGTTGAATCAAGCCTTTCTTTGTTCCTAAGCTGCAAATTTGAATAGCTAATTTGAATAGAGGTAAGTAATAAATAGCACCAGGGAACTCCACACAAAGGGTTTAATGCTAAATAAAAGAAAAACGCTAAATTCTAAGACATAAATGCCACTAGTTTGCCAGGTAACAAGTTATTCATACACTTGGGGGTTACGCAATTGAAATAAAGTGCATGATTTTGGTTTAGTTGTGCCTGGTGGAAAAACTCACCATGGTCAGAAGTACAAAATGTTGGTTGATCCACGATGGTCCAACTCTTGCAAGCTGTATGTATTGACCCGGGGATGTGGAACTGGAGTCAGTGGCAAAGGGAGCCGTTATACCAATGATCCAATGATGGAGGGGAGCCTCTGATCCCATGAAATCACCTGCAGTGTCCCGCTCCATAAAGGCCCCACAGCCACACTGCATTTGGTGACCCTCATGCCTACAAAATTCACTTATTTTACGATGGCCAGGGACAGCAGAACAACCAGAAAAACACAGACATGATATACCTCCTGCTTTCTTTTTGGACCAGCAGATATGATATAACAGACTTGAACTTAAGTTGCAGTCTATAACGCCAGAACATTGACGAGTGCAACACAAACAAGCATTGGCATAGCCAATAGGTCTCGCCTTTGGGACCTTATAACTGTTTAGTTATCCAGCACAATATCCTTGGTGCAACAACATCAAGTGTTGCATGGCTAAACACTTATAAGGTCCCAAAGGCGAGACCTATTGGCTATGCCAATGCTTGTTTTTTTGGGGGGGCGGGGTGTTGGGGGTGTTCAGGATCTGGGGGTTATATACTACTTCATCTTGCTGCACACAAAAAAACAAATTCCCTCGTTCGCCCACAGGGCGGGGAGGAGATGGGATGACTGGCAGTGAATTGTGGGCATGTAGACGCTGGGACCTCCTCAGAGTTGGAGGTCAAGGGTCATGACCTGACCCTGTATAAGCGCTGGCCTGTCACAGTCAAACCCAACCGAGTGTGGCACAGTTTGATGAATACATTGGGGGTGGGGGGCACTTACTTAATATAAAACCCCAAAGGGACTTGGTCCCCTATATTCACGTGCAGGGTTTCAGACCTCTTTAGACTAAACACACAAAAGGTGATGGGCGCAAAGTTTGCAGTTTGTCTAGCCACTGGCACCCGCTGCTCCCGGGAACAGTCCAGCCGGAACTGCCCGCGTCAAGGCTCATTTGCATTTAGCTGAGTCCAAACTGAAGTGACCTGGTGGCAAAAGAAGGACGGGTTGGGATGCTACCCGAGTGACTGCCAGTGGTAAGACTAATTGCAAGCATTCCTCCCATCACCTTGTTGCGTTTGAGGTCCTCTTTAAAGAGATACCCAACCCGAGAGAGGTACAACCCCTGGCGTCAGTGCCCAGGGGTCGAAATTTGCTTTATCCCGTGGAGCGCAGAAGGCTGCCCTCCGTGGAGTTCAGGAGCTCGATAGCATAGAGGATGGAAGTGGACAGGCAATTTTCCCCCACACCTTCATCGACATCGGTTTTACCAGCTCTTTGCTTACTTCAGAAAAACAGCCAATGGGAGTTGGTAGGGAGTTGAAGTGCGACTCATCTCTTTTAAATGTGTTGCTGGATGTTAGAATTGAGGTGCAATTTCATCCTTCACACAACAAATGTGGCACAGTTTACATGTGAAACAATGTGTGTACACCTATGTGTCCATTTAAATGTATGGTTTACTTTAATGTGCACAAATGTATGTCTGGATCTACGTACGTAGGTTTTTACAGTATAGCTCTGTGCGAGCACATACATGCTACTATTTGCATAAGTATTCATAACTGATTCCTGGTGTCTTTAAGGCGCTGCGCACAGCTCCTAGAAGCCTCATAGCTTTTGCCATGAATTGTGTATCTCGGTTGCACATGTGGAAGGTTCGATTGTGTTGTATGTCTGGGTCGAGAGATGGGGGATGTCTGCGAGTTCATTCTGACGAACTATCGGTACTGCGCTCACTCTGAGGTTACTGGTCGGGTGGCTCCGAGTAGGGTCGGCTGAGACTCAGTGATCGGGGAGCTCTTGGTAGGGTCGGATGAGAATCATTGGTCGGGTAGCTCCGGGTAGGGTCGGGTGAGGCACTTTCGGGGTCTTCTGTAAGACGTAGGGAAGATGAATGCACAGCCTTGATATAGAGAGAAGCAAGGCTTGGTGCACCGCCCTATGTGCTGGTAGGTGACTTTTGCATCCCTTTGGCATCTATACTCATATATATGATTATTTCTATAGAGAAAACAGTGCCGGGAAACACCAGCTTCAAGGCGTATCAAAGCAATACATATAAGTAAAAGTCATACAACGACCACTCACAATCATAATCAAAGTTTTAAAAAAACAGTATGTGCTTCAGCCTAACTGTCTTTGCATACGTGTGCGCGCACACATACTGTTTAGTGTGTGATTATAGTTCTCGGTCTACATGTGTTCAAGTGCATGTATTTGTAAATAATTTACGTCAGTAAACGTATGCGTGTTATTTACAAATCTGCGTGTTTGGTTGTTGTGTTTATGCATATTGCCTACTATACTTTCTTGTGTTGGGGTGTGTGTGAGGTGTGTGTACGGACATTTGCCATTGTGTGCTTACTGTAAACGTGTGTATGTATTTGTGTATTGCGTATTGCATGTGGGTGCCTTGTGTGACTTTTTTTGTGCAACGGAGCAGTGCCACACGTGGGTGTTTTGTGGGTGTTCGGTGGGGTCGGTATTGATTGTCTCCCTAGATCACTTGACGCAGTTATTACTGGACCTTAAGTCAGGAGGGTACAGCGCTTACCAAGCTCAGTGTGATCTTTGTCAAAGTGAATGATGTCACCTGCGGTTCTCTTGCAATCCTGTACATATATGCATAAAGAATGCTTGACATTTTTAAGAAGCACCGCTGAGACACTGTAAAGATTACACTGCTGTGAATTTGCACCAACATTTTCTGGTTACATAGTAAGCAATGACACCCGAACAGTGTCACATCGAGCTTTGCACCACCATTCAAGTTAAACAAGCGCGCGCGCCGAAAGTAAAAAAAACAAGTTTGAGGAGGAGACAGCAGTGGGAGGGGAGAGAGGAGGGGGCCTGCACCTGTTTCCCTTGCGGGAGCGAGCAGGAACCATCTGTTAATTACAAACAGATGGTTTCAAAGCTCGCTCCCGCAAGGGAATCGCCAAACGTGCACGCGTTGCCATTCAAAGCAATGCAATGCGTGCACGTTTTTGCCTGCAAAACTGAATCGATTTCTAAAGGTCTCCTCCTATGCAGCGCATGCGCGCTGCGTAGGCGAGACCTAAAAATAACACTACAAGAACAATAAACATAGAGGACTCCTCTAACTCCCAAACAGTACTGAATTGTGTGAACTAAGGAGCAATCGGGGAAGAGAAGCAAATGTCAAAAAATAGAGTTATGGATTTCTAAGCAGATTAGAAGGGATGCTGCCAGTGGTCAGGGCAGATGATTGCAATCGACAAAAATAAGGTCAGGCTGTTTCTACCCTGTTCCACTTGGCAGGTTTGGTCAGGCAAACGCACTGCAATTGTTTTTGTCCTTTAGGCTGATACCCACTGTTCAGAGATGATTGTTTTCGGTTTTCCTTCAAGTCGATACACAGAGAAGCATCCTAGCATCAGATTATGGAAGCGCTTTCTACCTCTGCTTCGAACAGTTCACTCAAAAGAAATGAACGCCACTTCCCACGCCGAAGGGAACATGTCTGTGCTTGCAGAGAAATCAGTTTTCCTTTGATGAAACTGACAAGAAAATGTCCTTAATGAATTACTCAACAATATAACAGAGTGAACTAAACGTGTGTAATATTTTACCCGTCATGACAACTCATATCTACTTTGTATTTAATGACATAATGAAATGTTTAGTGTTGTAATAACAGCTACCATGTTGGCAAAGTCGGGCGAATTGGAATTAATAAAATTTTTAAAAAATCAATAGTGAACCAAATCTGTGTCAGCCGGTATTAGACTTTAGAGTGTAAAGATAAAAGTGCTGTAACAAACATATGAATCTCTGCGTTGTTATGCCTACCCCATGTAGAAGTCTGCTTATGGAAGGAGTTTCACATTTTCTCAGCAAAATGGAGTTAGTTGCTTCAGCAGTTAGCACATTGATCCTATCCAATGTCAAGACTTAATTTAGCTTCTAAAGTGAAGATCATGCAGCTAATGTAAAACAATGACAAACAATCAAAGCATAATGTTTACCATTACTTATCCTTAAATGATCAATCGCAATATAAATTCTTTAGAAACAGAATATGACTTCACCTCCACGCCTCAGTGTCCCCTTGGTAGTATTATTAAATACTACATCACCAACTCAAACTACATTTATGAATTTGCGATTATTACTTTTTTTTTAGTTTTCCATGTTAGTAGATGGCTTAATTAAAAGATTGGGGGGCATATTATCAAGCGGCAGCAATAATTATCGCTGGCCGCGCTTAGCGTGAAATTTTTTTATGCCGGCTATCGCTGGAAATTATCACCATGCTAGCGCTGTATTAACAACGCATAGCGCAATGGCGATAATTATTCCAGCGATAGCGGTGTTTTCTATGGAACATCGCTGGTTTTCCAGCGATGTTCCATGGAAAACGGCGATAACCTTGCTGATACCACCCTGTGGTCGTATCAGCATAATCCACCCCCAATGTTAAGTATACGTAAGTCAGCATTTTAGCAGACGTTAGTTTTAGGCGAAAACCGCGGTTTTAGCCAAAAACTAACGTCTGCTAAAATGCGTGTGCCTCCTTGTAAATATCGCGATGTGCACATCAGCGATAATTTACATGCAGTACTGCCCAGTGACGCCCACTTTGCATCTCATTAGAGATGCAAAGCGAGGCGTCAGGAAAACGGGTGCTAACATGCGCTAATGCATGTTAGCACCCACTTGTAAATAGGGCGATAGTTTTATCTCCGCTTTTTTGGCTCTTAAAGCCAAAAAAGCGGAGATAAGGCCCTTGTTAATATGCCCCATGGCATCACCCACCCAAGCTCCACAAATAAAATCATGGGAGTTCTGTTGCCCTGATTAGGAAATTTCTAATTGCGGGCTCAAAGTACTTTTGAAAGTACAGACGTTACTTCATATTGTGTTCAGTGAGTTAACCTGAGTGTGAGTAATCACATTAAAGTGAAGGTGAAAAATTGCACATTTCATATTTGTATTTTTTGTAACTAAACATACGTAGTGTCAAATTAGTGAGCTACTAAAATTAATAAAAACATTGGTCCGGTGCCTGGCACACGTTAGGTTTATAAATGTTCTCCAATGTATGCAAATGGCTTTAGAAGGAAATTTCTTTAACACCATTACATGTAAATGTCCGGTTTGGCAATACAAATGATTAACCCGATTGCCAGTGGCAGTAGAGTAGGAGAGCAAAATACCACCTACATTTGAGTCACTGAAGGAATAGGACCAAGAAGTGAAAGGGGACCTAGGAGAGGAGAGATTGGAAAACTAAAGGACTTTCCCACAAACCCTTGCCCTCAAGCACATTCACTTTTAGATGGATGTGCACTACTGAACAGACAAAATGCCTTCACTCACAGGGTGATAGAGCCAACGGCTGAAGTGGGCTGACTCTTTGCAACATGGTGTTTGCTGTCATAGGCAGAAGCAGAATGTGAATGATCCTCAAAAACACCTGTAGCAGAATAGGGCTGATCTAAAGGCCCAATTGTATGTATAAAGTCTGTATGTATTTTTAAGGAATATATTTGTTTTTAAGAGCCTGATAAACACATAAATCTGTTAGTCCCGGCTAACAGGGTCTGGCAAAGTTTATTACACTTCAAATCTTCTATGCCCGCTTTTTAAGGGCAGTAAACAAAACCAAAATCCTTGGATAATAAGATAATCTGTGAGGTTTCATGTGACAAAATACTACTCTACAGGTTTTAACAAAGTGCTACAATATGCTATCAATAAAAAGAGGTCTGATCCTCATGGTTACAGCTTAGACACAATATATCTAATACAAATGTGGGTATTCACATATCCTTCACAGATTGGTTGGTATCTTAGAACTACCGAAACGTACTCCTGTCAAAAGCAGGAATAAATGTATTTTGAAGGTGGTATGTGTTGGGAACACACCCTTAATGTCTACTGTTCCACCAGCAGAGAGTCAAATTTGAAAGAGACACACAGCAAAGTGTCCCATAGGAAGCCATGCAAGCATTACCCAGTGCACTAGAATGGATGTAACCACCATTTAAGTTGTAGACTTCAGGGTCACCAAGCAGTGCCAATTGCAAGACCAGAGATAAGTGGAAACAGTGAAGCATTTAGCTGCTTCTAAAAGGTGGGGAGTACAGACCCCGAACCACTCAGAGCCTCCTTTCATCATGGGAGTGCCATAGTGAAATGAGGCATAACAAAAAAGCAACGAAAAGGAGGACATGAAAGGCAAACCAACTGTATGGTGATTGATCCAACAGACCAAAGCCTCTCTGCCCAGGTTAATCACGTGACTACGCTAATCTATTGCTGTTATAGGACTCCTTCATTAGGCATCAGAAAGAAAGTCCAAAGAGGACTAGGTTGACACCTTTTTAGTTTGTTACACGAAAGGCAGGAGATCCCAACCCAGAATCAACAAAAATGTTAAGTATGTAATTTCTGCTATGATGCAGAACTGACTTGTATAAAGAACTGCAATACCCTATGAAAGTTCGAAATTTACATTGCCAGCATATACAAACAATGTAAAACATCCCCTTATTCAAACATGGTCAAGAGAATGCAACAGATTCCTTAACATAAGAATCATACTCTACTGCCCAGTAGGTCCAGCCTATAATTAATGGATTTCTTCACCACCCTTGGGGCAGACGAGTACCCTAAGGACAGCAACATCGAACTGTAGGGGACTTTAATTTCTGGCTTGAGGATAACACTGCATCAAAAGAGCTCATAGACAACTGTGAGAGCCTACATCTTGAGGTACTTTACATACTGTTGCATAGTAAGGAGCATTGTGTGGACACACTACTTTTACATGGCTTGCAAATACCAATTAACCTACACCCAGAACCTTTGTTAGACCGTTCCATCTTCCTACTTAGCATCACCACTCTTATTGCTAAACCCACTCGATCTTTTCACACTCCAACAAAAAAAATCACTATTAAACTCCTGCAAGACCACACTGGAGAAAAACATACAATACATCCCTCCACCTAACCAGATAAAATACTCATTGAGAGCATCACGCATCGTGTAGAGACAGGAGTCCCTTTAAAATAAAGTATAAAACAGGTGCACACTGATGTATGGTTTATGATGCTTGTAGTCCAGAATATTGAGTGGGTAATATCCATTTATCATAATATTAAAGCCAAAATATTAAGGAGGTATAAATAAGTGTAGATGTACTATTTAACTTTGCATCAAAGTACCTTAAACATATATCTATATATCATTCAGGCCTTTATGTTTGAACAGTACCAACAAATTTAATTTCATGCCAGTCCCCCTGGACTCCTCTTCCTCAGAGAAATCGAAAAATGACAGGAATTCTAGCCCTGAATGTATCATGGCTGCATGATGAGTACTCATTTAGCCAACTGCATTACTGCTGACATGTCCCCCTGCTCCTCACTGTGGGAACAGATAACATGGCAACAGGGTGCACAGTGGGTAGAAGGGGGCCATTGATAGAGGGGACTTGAAAATCCACACAAAAAGACAGTCACATGGGGGATATTGGAGATCATAGGGAGGGGCGTCATCTCGCCCCAAACCAATTGCACAACTCAGTGAGCGCCTTGTTGGCAGTCATCGTTACTTAACATTCGTCAATCTATTCCGTCTATTCCATCTCATTTGCTCTTTTTCGCATCCTTTTGATCTTTAATCGCCCACACGTGGACTGATGTGCATTTTTCCAAGTTTCTAATGTTCAAAATGTGTCCATCCGGACCTCTGTACATGAACACGACTGAAGCAATGATTCGTCAGAGGCAGTGTTTATTCATAAAAACCCAATGCATTTCGGGCTAAAATCGCCCTTCGTCAGGGGTCACTGTAAGCAATAGAACAATAATCACCTTTAGTTTCATAGTTTTACATTTTGCGTTATTCATCATCATATAAAAATAACAAATTAATCACATTCCCACTTCACATTATAATCTGCTTAAATATTCCCTCAGTAAAGCACTGTATTAAAGGATCTACTTAGTCCCCCTCCGTTATTTGTACCAGCCCGTGTTGTTGTTCTATTACTTTGCACTAATTGTTGCTGCTATTAATACAAAAACCTTCTATTTTGTCTGCATGCGACCAACAACCTCACTCTCTTTACCTTCAATTCCTTCACAACCTCCACCCCTCTTCTTTACCATATTGCCAACCACGTTCTTACCCACCACCTTTTTACGCCCACGAACTACCGCCCTCGAACTGTCCCCATTATCTAGCTGCTTAGATGAATTAAAATTCTCAAATTCCTACATTCCCAAGTACTCCTTAAATCACCCACTTTTCTTCTGACTTTCAACAAGTGTCAATAGCGTGCATGTTTCCATACCTGCCTCGAGCGTTTAAAATCGACCATCCGCTTTTCCATTACAGCTAGGAATCATTCACCTCCTACCCATCCCTCTTTTAACCAAAATCTCCCACCAATTTTACTTCCTAAATTAACCCTTTGTTTCACCACTTTCCCAACATCGGAGCTACTTCAAGAGGTTACTATTCTCATACAAAACACTTCATTTCCCATAATGCAGTGCAATAAACAAATCAAAACTCGAGCTCTTCATCCGTAATGCAATACATAACAACCTTAGGAAATTGATTATTATCATGATGAAAAAACGATATTGCCATCTTGCTACCATGAAAATTTTAGAGTTCAAATCAAATGAAAGTTCAACACCAACTTCGTAAACGAACCCAGATTTTTCGCCGACCGTGTGGACGCGTGGAACGTTCTCTGTTTCTGATCAATTTCTCCTTTATTTTATCGACGGGTGCTATCCCAAATAATGGGCTTTTCATAAACATCATATGGTAGGTGTGCATCCCATCCCTACCATAGGATATTGGAGATCCCCACATCACATATCACAAAACAACATGATGGAGGTAACATCAACAAAATGCAGCTTTACGTCCGAGACACAGCCTGCCCCACTTGCCATCTCCCTGTCATCAAGTTTTGAGGAAGGGTGGCACACAAATAAAATGTATGTGGAATGAGGAGAAGTTAACAACAAGCTGTCAGTGGCATGATACATGTAGTTTACAGAAGGCAAGATACCTAGCAACTCTAATCATTCATTCATACCCCTAACCAAAAACCCACTCTCAACCCCACAGATCTGAAAAACAAAGAAGTTAAAATACTTTAAAATAGTTACCACACAATTCCAAGAACAAATTGAGTCACAGTGTCTAATCAAGAAATTCCAATCCAGGTTGAACCATAAACAGCACAGACATTACACTGATAAACTTGTGGGGTAATATAATTATACTTGTGAATGGGAAGTGGGGGATAGTACTAGATCTCCAAGTTACATTCAAAATGGTAGCTCACCTTCCATTTTCCTAATACTAATCCACATACTTCGGTGGTCAACATCTCAATCTAGGCCATCAGTTGGTTCAAATCCATCCTTTCAAAGTATGAATGGAATGCTTCCTATATCCCAGCTACAACTTCACATGTAGAATCTTAGAAGTATCCCCTTTATCTGCTCTCTTAACATCATCATTAAAACTATCATGAACCTATTCTCCTTCCAGTATCTTAGTTTGCGTTGCTGATGATACACTGCTATACCTTCGAGTCACAGAGCTTCCCAAACAGTTTGAACCTTAGAACAAGTGCCTAAAAAAAGTGAGGTATGGATGAGGATGACCATGTTAGATCTGTCATCCTTAGGGTGGTCTTCCCCCAAAGGTTTTGCCACCACATTTTGCTGAATCTTTTTGCTGGGCATAGGACTATGATCACTTCACCACTGCTGACCAGTGTTAATGTGCATGTGCTTCTTCCCTACACATGTGTGTAAGTGGTGTATACATGATTGGCATATTTATTTACCTGTAAATTCCTTGTAAAGTGGTATACCATATACCCAAGGCCTGTAAGTTAAATGCTAGTAGAGGGCTTGCAGCACTGATTGTGTCACCCACAGAAGTAGCCTTTCAAACATGTCTCAGGCCTGTCACTGCACTGCCTGTTTGTGCAGTTTACTACCACTTCGACTTGGCATTTAAAACTACTTGCCAAGCCTTACACTCCTCTTTTCTTACACATAAGCCACCCATAAGGTAGGCCCTGGGTACCTCTAAGGGCAGGGTGCTGTGTAAGTAACAACTAGGACATGTACTTTTATGTTTTGCATTTCCTGGTAGTGCCAAACTGCTAAATTTGTTTTTGACTACTGTGAGGCCTACTCCTCTCATAGATTAACATTGGGAAATCCTTAATACACTATTAATCTGTAATTCCTGATCAGAGAAGAGTAGCCAGTTCATGTTTTATATCTTTGGAAGGGTAATGATAAATCCTCCTTGATGGTGAAGTTGCATTTAACATTACTGTTTTGTTTTTTTAAGTGGACATTTCTCTCCACATACTGCTCTCTGTGCCTTGCATCCTATTTCCAATACACGTCTAGGGTGGGTAACAACTACACTTTGTGCATTCCCTCTCAACAGCCACAAACACAGGAAGATGTGTCGGAGTACCCATCTACATTCATCTGCATTCTGATGGCCTTGCCTGGGCAAGATGTAAGATTGGGGTTGGCACGTTACGGAACAGGTAGTGTCCTGTCCCCACACCAAGGGCTGATTTACCCACCATAGACAGCCTGGCAGACAGGTCTGTATTGAAAGGATATGTGTGCACTTCAAAGACCACTTTTTGAAGTCGCCCCCACTTCATAGGCACTTTTGTCTCCAAGTACTAGGTTTCTGACCCCCTAAAATCAGACACTACTGAACTTGTAACCAGTGGCGGCTCGGCAGAGGGAATGCTGTGGGGCGGTGGGAGCGGGGCAGGGTGGGGGTAGTAGAGTCAGGCATACGACGGCAAGAGTAAAGTAAGTAAATAAATAAATAAAACTATTTACCTTGCGCTCGCTGCATCGCCAACTCGGCGATGCAGCGAGCGCAAGGTAAATAGTTTTATTTATTTATTTACTTACTTTACTCCTTGCCGTCGTATGTCCGACTCCACTAGCCCCCCACCCTGCCCCACCCCCACCCCACCCCACCGCCCACAGCATTCCCTCTGCGAGCCGCCACTGCTTGTAACTGAAGCTCTGCCAGAAGAACTACTGTGTTGCTTAAAGGACTCAACTGGACTGCTTATCTGGAAGGCCTGTTTTTTTGTTTGTTGCCCTGCTGCCTTCTCCTTTCTGACTTTGCTGAAGGAGAGCTGGACTCTGCCTTTTCTCCAAGTGTGCTCCAAGGGCTTGTTTTCTTGCCCCTTGTTGCTTGAGACTCAGGAATATCAAAGTCTCTACCCCTGCTTCTGTGCCTGGTTCACTGGAAGTGGACCAATATACTTGCAACATGGACATTGACGCATCTCCTGTCTGCGTGTAGTAGAATCGGTGCATTGACTCGGTTGTGGGAGTAAAATTAGCGCTTTGCTCTTGGAACCATGCCATTGTAGCAGCTCAGAGAGATCGACGCATCCCATGAGTTTGTGGAGAATCCCGGTGCATTACTTTAAGGAACCAACTCATATCGGCCCAGGGTTCAGCCTTTGGAACCGATGCATGGGCATCACTGTGTGAAGGATAAATGCATCCTCGACATGCAGGATCAGCATCGACGCATCTCCTGACACATCTCACAGTTGAGACCAGGAAATGTACTTTGTTTACCAGGGCTGTAGCCAGCAGGCGCTCCATTGCGGTTGGCCCAAACTTTGACTTTGCCTTGGTCCAGTGCGACCTCAAGTAACCTCTAAAGCGCTATTTACTTCTAAATACTATTTTTCATTTAATCTTTTAAAATTCATATCTCAACTTCTACACCTTGGATTTTTGTTGTTTTGTTCTTGTTTTGTTCAGAATATAATCTGTTTTTTTAAACTGTCTGGAGTCTTTTTGTGGTGTATTTATTTTGTTACTGTGTGTGTGTGTGTGTCTGTGTTGCACAAATACTTTACACATTGCCTCTTTATATATGCCTAACTGCTCTGTGCCAAGCAACAAGCGGGGAGCACAGGCTATCTTTTATTGTGTACTTAGCGTACCATGACTGGAGTGGTGGTTCCTGCCTGGCCTGCGAGAATACTTCAGCCAACTAGTAATCCCAATTCTAACAGACAGCCTCAAAGGAAATGGCTCAAACTCAAAATACTGGTTCTTGGCCTAGCATACATGCTCAAAACCGTTGATACACTGATATCGCACCCCCACATGCTTTATAGAGTGTGCAGGCATCAAAATGATAGTACAGGCCTGGTTCTGCCAAGGGAATTTAACCTGTTTCTGCTAAGGGAGTTTAAACTTAACCTAAACTCAGAAGTCAGCAAAGTAGTAAAAAAATCCTGCAATTCATCTCTGTGCTCAGGACAAGTAAAAAGTGATGGGTGGAGTGCTTGAAATAATCTCAACCATTCATAATTGCTTGGAGGGTCATCTAGTTCATCATTTTGATTCCCACCATGCCACCTCAGACCAGCCATATTCAAACCAGTATTGGTCCTGCTCCAGTACAACCAGTCTAGCCCCAATTGCCAGGCCAGGTTCCATCTGTATGGGAAAGTGCAAAAAATGATATTTGGGCTAAAGAAAATTACTCTGTAGCAGTATATCTCCAAAGCCTACAATGGCTTTCTAAACATGAAGGAAATGCATTCAAGATTCCCTGACCCACAAAGGTTTGGTAGTCAAAAGAAGAGTGAGGGGATGGATCGATGGAACTGGGGATGCACAAGGGATTCCGAGATGGGAGCAAATGTTTGACTTTTTTTCTTACCATGCCTTTCTGAATCGGGCCAATTTGTGAAAAAAATATACAGGATGACGTATGCAGTGATGAAGTCATTGGATCTGCTTTCATATATATTTGTAAATCTATGGATTAACAGGAAAATTGCACAGTGAGGGAAAGAGAGGGATGACATATGCGGGGCAGGCATTTGGACACGCCAGGGACATTCATTTTGCTGGGATGTCAAAACCTGGCATGTGTTTTTTTTCGTAGAGAAGAAAGATACTGTTCATATTTTCTATTTTGAATTGCATTTCATAAATCAAATTTCCTATGAGATATGTGGTTTACTTCCTTTAATCATTGTATTTCGTCTTCACTTGAGGTTTTAAATGCACAGGTCCTACCTCGACTGTAGCAATACTTGCAAAGATTTATAAACATGTTGGTCTGAATGAGTCACTGTGTTTTGTATTTCAACAAGAGAAATAACATATGATTCTTAAGAAAATATTGTTTGAAACATCTTCAAGTGTTTTTCACGAACAGTCTTTTTTTTTCAGTCTAGTTTTCCTGTGAAAACAGACACGAACAATACCTCCCAGAGAAAACTTGAAAGAAAAGAAAGATTAAAACAATATTGTTTTCCGTACCTGTGCTTTTCCTAGACAAGATATATAGCAGCTATTTCTGGAGATTGCTGAAGAATGTATTTAAGCCCAAGGCAACATCACTGTCCTCTCAAGCGAATTTGTTCAGCACTCTTATAAGAAAAATGCTGCACGCTTACAAATGAAACATCTGCCCAGTTCTCTGAACAAATTGGTGCAAGTTCATTTTTGGACCCTGTTAGATAGGTATTGCTACAACTCCTACGGGAGGTGCCAGTCAATTTCACGAGCTACAAGTTATAGTAATATAGGCCACTGAGACTCATGGAGAAATAAATAAATCACACCACACCCTAATAACCGTAATAATAAAAAGTGCTGGCACCCAAGTAGAAAAACAAATAAAAATGATAATAATTCAACTGGTAAGCAGATACCTATAACTTTCTGTCTATTTCACGGTGTGCTTTGCCTCTTGTAATGGGTGAATCACCTATTTCTGGTGTGCAAATATGCAGTACATGCTAATGACTTGAGTAAGAATGCGGATGTTGTCACATCTGCAGTTCTTAACGGCCTGGTCTGCCTGTCTCGCATTAGCAGCCCCTTGTCAGCAGTTTAGCATCTGTCAGGTCTCGTGGTGTATGGTTGCTTTTTAACTGAGAGACAATGGCCTGGATTATGGGCCACAAAAATTCTATAGAAGACCATGTTGGCATCTGCAAACTATATCAATATTCTTTTTAATCGCCAACCTTCTCATGACACCCATTTTAGCGTTTGCAACAACTTTGTAGTAATAGAAGGTTTCTTCCCCATTATGAAGACGCATGACAAACACTAGGAGCAACTGGAAACCCACCAAGGATAAAATACCTTTTATTTTATTTTTTAGCTCTTTCAGGGACTAACAGAGGTTTACAAGATTAAGACTCCCCATCTGTGTTTTATTGCCCAGGTGTTCCATCGAACAGCAGCAACACACTTCTCTGCAGTAGCTTTTTATGCTTTTTTTTTAATAGTCATTTTTTTAAAAAGTTTAGAATGCTTTATTAAAATTATATAAGTACAGCAATTAGACAAAATATACAAGCACTTCAGTTCAAGCAGAATTAATGTACAAATGAAAACAGAACAATCAATGGCTCTATTAACCAAGAGTGAGCCAAAGAAAAATCTGGATATAAAGCCAGCAATAGTTAACCATACATAAACTGATGGATTTAAAGTATATTAGCCTGAAATGAAAACATAAATATTTTACCAAAGCAATTGCATTTTGGATTTTTATAAGAAGACAAAGAGAGAAAGAGGGTGAAGAAGAAACCGGAGGGGAAGGGAGATGAGAAGAGAGAAAAAATGTATTGAGCAACAGCTGCATTTCCCAAAAAAGAGAGAAAAACAAAAGCAATATTACCCTGCTAAAGTTTATATCATTTATGGTGGCTCATAATTGGTAACAATGGATATGGGATGAGCAGATTGCCTGGATAGGAAAGACGTAAGTGGTAACTATATTAGATCCTTCTTAATTAATAAAGGTATAGAGGTAGCATATGCACGATCCAGTCTATGATGATGGCATAATAAATTCCACCAACCAGAAAAAACATTTTAGTGGAATTGTTCCAATTCGTGGTGATAATCTGTAGGGCTAACGCTCTGAACAAGTTTATTAGCTTTCCCACCAAACCCTAGGATTGCCATATAGAAGATGAGCCTCCTAACAAAATGGGTAAAATGTCAAAAGGAAAGCTCATAGACACAATGTCATTCAGCTTCTTCCATATGAGCATCCAAAGCTTCTTAACAGGTGGGCAAAGGAAAAACATATGTAAGAGATCACTCTTGACATGTGAACAAGACCAGCATTTTGCATTATCAGTCAACTTAAATCTGTGAAGATCCGCAGGGGTGAGGAATAGCCTATTGTAAAAGTAGTATAGTGTTTGTGTTGTGCTTGCTGAGCGAGATGAAGTATGAATTTTAGCCCAAATGGATTCCCATGTCTGAAGAGAGAGCTCCCAGTTAAGATCCTCTTCCCATGCAAGCTCTACCTTAGTTTTAGTTCTCAAGTCAGAGAGGTGAGACAAAATCCTGCAAACACCAGAAGCTTTCATGTGAAAGGAAAAATCTAGACTAAGTGGTGGGGGTAGGCCTACTGGTACAGGGAGAGAAGCCTGAGTGGGGAGAGGAAGAAGGAGAGTCCTAAGATAATGGTAATGTGTAGCATGGAACGAAGATATGTCATACTTTTCCTGAATCTCAGTGAAATCCATAAGAGAGCCTTAGTTGAGTATATGGCCAGCGGTAATAATACCTTTATTAATCCTTCTTTCCAAGAGAGAACTCTGTTATTTAATTTCAGGTGTTTGTTGTACCAAATGGGAGTTTGCCAAAAAATATCCATGCAGGAGTTAGAAGAGACAATTAGAGGTTTAGCAACAGCTATGGAGTGAGTAAGTATTGGAGAGAAAAGGGCCTTAAGGGGTTGAGAGAGAAGAACTGCCTTATTCAGTGAAAATGGTGTACATTGAGCCTGTTCCAGTTGACCCCAAGTATTCAGTTCTTCTTGAGGGGTTAGCGCAAGGGAGGTCCAAATTTGTTTCAACGTAAAGGCAGAAAAATGAAGTCATTTTTAATATCACATATTTACAACTCTGATTAAACCGAAGTCTCCGCCACTTTAGGACTGATTTTCTCTGTCATGACCTTTTAATAGTCATGCAATACCACTGGTCCTAGGTCAGCCTTGGCAAGTAATTGATTCCTGTTCTAAATCCTCATATGCAACATGCCTTCCTGCTTTTTTTTTTAACAGATATAGGTCATCAAACACACATACACAACTGGCATCGTGTGGTACATTTGTAATTATGTTATGTTATGTTAAAGGATTTATAAAGTGCCTGGTTAGTCCAAGGAGTGTCCCTGCACTAGAGAAGTAGCACCATATCAGTTGTCAGGTAGGGTCAGGTTAATCTGAGGGGCCAGACAGTTCTACTTACTTTGCCTAAATAGCCAGGTCTTGAGAAGTTTGCGGAAACTCGCTTCTGATGTTTCGAGTCTCAGGTCCAATGGCATTGAATTCCAGAGCTGCCAAAAGCCCAGAAGAGCTGCCCCAGTCGCATTCTGTGTACTCTAGGGATCACATTATATTCACATCAAACACATTCACCCTCTTACAGATATATACATATATATAATATAAAAATGTTGGAGCTGGTGTGACTATAGTTTCAAACAGATGGTACATAAAATCATTTCACCTGCATCTTAACTCCCCTCTGTAAGCTCTCTGATTTCTGCAACCTCCCATGAAACATAGGTGCATCCTGACATGTAATGTTTGCCCTCAAACTCAACCTTACCAGTCCACTTTCTCGTGTACAAACATTTTGAAGCAAAGTCAAACAAGTGTAATCTATCTCACATTCTGCTGCTGAGAAACTTCTTGAGCATGGTTTTGATTAAATCCTGCTTCTTTGGACTGAACTTGTTAGCTATTTGAAGGACAAGAGACTTTCCCTCGTCGCTGCCAGATTTTACCTTTAAAGTGCTAAACATGAACTGTAAAGCATCATCTCTTAAAGTGCGCAGTCCATGTTTCAGCACGTAAGCATATATATATTTTAAGTACAATCTTAACTCCTGGTATCTCTTTATTTTTAGAATTTTTAAGGACATATAATAAAATGTTTCTCTTAGGATTTAGAATATGAATGCTTTCACTGAAACTCACGGTGAGTCAACGAATGGCGTTCAGGAGGACTTGCATGAGTCCACATCCTTGGTTCCACTAAGAAGTGACCTCTCGCATTCTGCATTATTTGCCCTGCAGGTTCATATTGATGTCTGTCTTCAAGACCATTTATTACTAAATTATTCTTCAATACACTTGAGAGCAAACTCACTAACAAAAAACATTTTACCTTGGGAGCAGTTTGGTATCAGAGGTACTAAACATAGAAATCAGCTAAGGTTGGCACATAACATCATGCACTATCAAAGCCAAATACTTCGCTGAGGGCTTTGGGTGACCATAGGTAGGTGACTCAAACTACATCTACCTGTGACTGCAACATTAACTGCTGAAAGTGAGTCGGTTCCTCAAAACATCAAATGGCTTGACTGAGGATCACTAATCTTTTTGAAGAGCTATACCACCTACCTGTGCCAAGTGTTTGAAGCTAGATATTGCTTAAAACAAAAGTAATCCAGGAATCATTGTCACACTCTGGAATGGCTATTTTACTCTGGTGAGAAACGCTTGAATTAGGTATCTCACACAGTCTTCTAGATACTGAGACATGGTAGCATATTCTTCTCTTACCACACACACAGGCAGGAGCAATCACATACAAACCCAACCTGACTGCTCTCTGTTATCCTAAGCTTTGGGAGACTCACGTTTCAACCTCGAAGTACATGGTGGTTTGTCTTCTAATTCTGCATTCTAATATTTTCATATAAGACATACACTTTTCTGTTACATCGACAATTTGGGAAGGCAGAGTTAGAGGTCCCACAAATAGTAATCACCTGTGATATAATAATCTATAATGTAACATAATATATGAGTATATTCACGGTGGTTTGCCCTGTATGAAGGTGATCCACCAAATAACTGAAATCTCCCTACTCCCCTGGACATTCAAGAGTCACACACACACACGTGCGCTCACTCACACACATACCCAAATAAAACAAGCAATGGCATAGCCAATAGGTCTCACCTTTGGGACCTTATAAGTGTTTAGCCAGAGCTATTGGCTTTGCCAATGTCTTTAAGCAATGTTGTAGAGCAGCGTGGCTGCTGTGCAGCATGTTAAAAAGTTACAGTAAAAAAGTGTTAAGCATTTTTGTCACCTTGTATATAACCAAGAAGACATCACATACAACTGAATGACCCTATTAAAAAAGAAGTAATACAAAAAATGTTTTCTAGTTTTTTTGTCCTTGTAATGCTGGCAATGTCTTCCTGCCTGTTCTAATGGTTGTTTGTTATAGCTTTATTTTTGTTAAGGGGGGGGATATAAACAACACGAGCAGCAGACGGACACTACAGGAGAATCAACAGATGCTAGATTACGAGGGCAGACTGAGATGGTGGTGTGCTGGTGCGGAGATGATGCTGAATGAACTCAGGTGGTTCTAAGTGATGCTGAGGAAAAAGTGGCAAAGAATTCGAGGAGGAAAATGAGCCTAAAAGTGAAAACGCTTAGAGGGAAAAATGAACCTGAGGAGCAAAATAGAGTTAAAAGGGAGGGAAAAGTGAGAATGAAAGCAAACAAAGTTAGAGGGAAAGCCCAGCCTGAAAAGTAAAAATTAAAAAAGAAGGTAAAAGGGACGGAAAAGTCAGCCTGAAAGCAAACCAATTTAGAGTGAAAAAAGAGTCTGAATAGTAAAACCGAGTTAAGGGAGGAAAAAAATAGGGGAGAGCTGGCCCGGGACCTTGCCCTCCTTGGAATGATCTCCTGTAGGAAACAATACAATGCACATTGCATGCCCATTCCTTCCTTGGCCTCTTTGCTGTAACCATGCATATGCCAAACTGCAATTAAGTATCTGCATCTCTTTAAGACTAACACATCAAATTGATAGTTTCCAGAACACACTTTGCACACTGGAAAACCTGTATCCATTCCCATAACCTTCCTTTTAAACCACTGCCAAAAGTGTATCAGTCAGACTGGATCAAATGAAGCAAAGTGCACAACTCCTAACCCAACGGTAGAACACTGGACTAAGCGTATATGAATAGACTTTGCAACCTCATCAGCACACTGACGTTTGCAGGCATCATCTCACTCGCTTTTTAATGCCTTCCCCAAATGTACAATTGGCATTTACTGCATTTCACAGGGGGCTTATTTAGTAGCTGCACCTCACACTGAGCAGGACTGACCACAAAGCTCTTCCATGTACGTAGTAGCAGAGTCAACAAAGACACACACACAATAGGCTGCAGTACAGCACAGTGTAACTACCAGTGGGTGAGATTAATTCAAGGACTTCTAACGTCACGTTTTGTTTGTTTTGCCCGTGAAATGGAGCCTTGAACGGAAAAGTATGCAGGATTACTCTAGACAAAAATAAAATGGTTGGGAGTCAGGGCTTTAAGAGGAATGCAAAAAAGTGTGTGTGGGGCTCTAAAAGAGGCGCGGCCTATGTAATTAGGGGCGTCGCTTAAACACACTATTTTTTCTGATCCCTATAAAGTGCCACCCTACCGGTAATTTGGTGCAAGATTAAGTAAAACACGAAATATGAAAAAGAACTAAATCACTACCTTAATGGTTTTTAGATTATTTGTTCAGTAAATTATCAGTGTTATTTCTAAGCCTGGGCGTAGTTCGCGAAGTAGCGCTACGTGAAGCTACGCAAAGTGCAGTTCGCACTACGCGAGCTATGCGTAGCACTACGCGAACTGCGTAGTGCACTGTTCGCAATGATTGCACAGTGCCGGATGCTTGTCCGCACTGTGCAATCATTGAAAACGGCATCTTGCACAGTACGAGCTGTCTTTTACTGCCGCTCGAGTAGATTTTTACTCGAGCGGCAGCTTTCTCAACGCGGACTGGTAGTTTCTCATCGCGAGCGGTCGCGAGCATACGCGACCACTCGCAATGAGAAACCTGACCTCCCCGCGTTGAGAATCTCGCCGTGAGGTTTATTTTCCACGCTCGCGATCGGCAACTTGATGTTGCTGATCGCGAATGAGGAAAAAGTCTCGCCGGGATGTCATTTTGCTTGCTCGCGGTCGCCAACTTGACGTTGAGGACCGCGAGCAAGCAAAAAATGACCGCTGCACTACGCTACGCTACGCTACGCGTGTTTGCACTGTGCTACGTGCAATTTGCGTTGTGCGAAGTAGCGCAAACTTCGCAAACTACGCGAGCGTAGCGTAGTGCTTTGCCCAGGGTTAGTTATTTCCCAGTATAGTTAAGGACAAGAGTATAGGGCCCAATAGGTACCCGTGTTAATCTGCGTTTTTTTTAATTTATTTCTAACGGGTCCGAGACCCGGGTGGAACTGGCCCACTAAAAGCCCTGCTGGGAATGGAATTATCATAGGCAGCTCCTGCTTTAGTGTACGGACATTCAAGACCCCATAACTCTTTCCTTTCTCCCCAATCTATGCACCACCAAAAGTCAGCAACTAAAAATGAGCTAGCATCTTTGCAAAAATCACAATGTATGCATTTTAAAAAGAAGGGGAAAACAAAACTAGCTTGGGGGCACGGGTGAATAACAAAACAACAAGCTATCTCGTTCTGCTGATCATCGTTCAGTCCAACACCCAATGCAGAGCCAGTGAAATACACGAACAAAAGCACTGAGAAAAAAAAAATAAAGCTACATTTTAGTATATATGCCTGACCCTGTCGTCTTGGGATTGACTGGACTTTATGTAAACACGTGCACCAAAAGGAAGTTTTTAATAGTCCCATACCCTGTAGATCTGCATACACAATACATAAGACTTAAACTAGGAGGGGTGAGGGGGCACCGCTGAGCCAGGTTTGACTCACACCGTATTTGTAGGCCGCTCACCCACAACCCCTGAATAGAATCATGCCGTGTTTCTTTCGGCCGTGCGGTTGAGGGCATATTGTTTTCAAAAAGATAATACATTCTTAACTCAATCGAATTTGAAGAATTTGTGTTTTTTCAGTGGACAGAGACACCTGCGGGGGAATGCAGCGTGTGCGTGATCACATCTGCTTAAAAATAAAAATAGAAACGGTTTCTAGGAAAACTGAGCGTTTCTCTGGCAAACATTTCTAGCAATGCGCGATGCTGTGGGAGTTTAATGACATTCGCTGTAAGCAGCAGTAGGAAGGAAAAGCAGTCTGCGCTGCTCTCGTACCACCTCCCCGGCTCCCTGTCTGCAGTCTCCTCCCCGATAGCCCGGAGCAGCAACTAAGAGCTGGACGGACTGTGCTGTTGCCGCCGCTGTTTCTAATCCGATGGTGGCAGCTGAAGGAGACCCAGGAATGTGACCTTCTGGCGCGCATGCGTACGATGTAACTAGCAACCGGGCATCGCGCGCATTAAAAATTTAAATGACTGCGCATGCTTCTGCACAGACACTCTACCATCCTGTGCCAGTTCTCTACTCCTTCTCAGCACGAACTACTTTAAAAAGAAGCATTTGCAATGCAATAGGACTCGCATTTACGCGAGACCTATTGCATTGGAAACGGAGTGCGGGCGGTCAAAAAGGCATGAACGGGAGTGCGGGAGTGGTGCGGGGGGCGAGAAGTCATGGACTGCGGGATAGGGGAGGCACGGGAAGAAAATTGTGTTCAAAGTAAAGGGGCCAGTAGCCATGGAAGGATACAAATGATGACATGGCCGTCATGAGGAGGGACTAACAAGCCTAAAACCAATGGAAAGTCAGCATTTAGGACCAAAGCCAATGAAAAAGATGGGCGGAGAGTGGGCGGAGCTTACACGGAGCTTCCACGCCCTACTGAATACTGCATGCCTCGCAAAGCGAGCAGCGCATGCGCCCTGCCACTATAGGCTCAACTTAAAAATATATAATGACGATTCAGCCATAGACCAGCTTTGAACCATGACTGAAGATCTTCTCCACCCCCCCACCCCTCATTCACATCTAAATAACAGGATGGTGCCTGTGATGGGGTGCTTGCTTATGGTACCACATCTCATCATGTAGGTAGTCTAACTTTCAACATTGTGATGGGAGGAATGTGTTCATACAGTCTAAATAGTATAGTTCATCCTGATCAGGGACTAGGAAATGATCACATAAATGCCATAGGAATGACATCTGGTAAGTGATGGGGTGCATTGTGGAAGGATGTCTTGCAGTGCTCCAGTCAAGAATATATAAGTGCACTATTGCCTTTAAAGTATGTATTATAACATGCAATACATTTCTGAAATAGATACATGTAATATATGGAACAGACTTGAAAAAGGGCGAACAAAATGGAATTGGGGTGCAGCTGCCAGATTTTCAACCACAGAATGCGCATCTTAACATTGATATTTGATAGCTAAGGTACGTTGGAACAACACATTTGGTGTTGCTGATCCAACATAGTTTCTAAACCAAGTCAGGGTGAGTTATTCCTTCAAAAATATCTATCCCTATCTGTTAGAAATGGGGGTCTCTAGTTGGCAGAGGTAGGTACCTTTGTCCAAATAGGGACCCTTGCTTCTAGTGAGGGTAAGGGGGATACACTTCTAAAATAAACCCTGCTCACACCCTTGGTAGCTTGGCACGAGCAGACAGGCTTATCTCAGAGGCAGTGTGTAAAGCATTTGTGAACACATACAGTAATACAGTGAAAACACTACAAATGGACACCATACCAGTTTAGAAAAATAAGTAATCTTTATCTAAACCAAACAAGACCAAACAACAAAAATCCACAATCCAGTAATAAAAATATGACAAATGGTAGAAATAGTTCAGTTCAAAGCAAATTACAGATGCAACACTTTTCACACAAAGTACCTTGGATGTGTCGCTCACACAAACAAAAAGGGCAGCATGGAAGGGGATGCGTCGGTTCCTTCCACTCAGGGAAGGTGATGCATCAGTTCGTTGCTCCGGGCGAGGTGATGCGTTGGTTCCTTACTGCTGCGCAGGGGAGGTGATGTGTCAGTTCCTTACCGGAGAAGAGGTGATGTGTCGGTTTCTTACTGTGTGGGGAGGTTCTGCATCGGTTTCTTACTGTGTCCCCCAGTGATGCGACAGACCTGGCACCTCGTTGCGATGCAACGATCTGGGACGATGCGTGAGTTCTTGCAGCCACACAGCTGGGCTTGCGTCAGAGTCAGTGTGGTGATCTCGGACTTCGGAGACCGGTGCACTCGATGCGGCATGGGGCAATTTCTCAAGCCGCGGGCAGGAGCAGCAACGATTTCTTCAGCGATGCATCGGAAACAGGTGCAGATGCGTCACGCTTCTCGAAGTTGCGTTACTTTTCCAGCTCCCAGGGGCAAAACAGCCTTCAGAGGTCCAAAACAAGAGCAGGTACCTCTTAGCAGGTCAGAACTCCCAGCAAGGAAGTTTAGGGGAGCTGGTGGTGAAGTCTTTGTGTCCCTGAGACTTCAGAACAGGAGGCAAGCTCAGTTTCAAGCCCTTGGAGATCTTCCTCAAGCAGGGGACACAGCAAACAGCAAAGTCCTTTTCCCTTTCCTTGGCAGAAAGTAGCCACTGAAGGCCAACCCCAGAGAGCAAACAGCACAGGGGCAGTACTCTTCCTCAGTTTCTCCAGCTCTTCTTCTTGGCAAAGGTTCCTCTTGATTTCCCAGAAAAGTCTTTTCTATCCCTGAGACTTCCAACAGGAGGCAAGCTCTACTTCAAGCCCTTGGAGAAAACTCTAATGGCAGGATGAGGAAGGCACAGTCCAGTCCTTTCCCTACCCAAGACAGAAGCAACCACTGCATGCCAACCCCAACAGCAAACAGCACATGGGCAGTACTCCTCCTCCAGCTTTCCCGGTCCTTTTTCCTGGCAGATTCCTTAGTTCAGCAGTGATCTAAAAGTCTGGGGTCTGGGCCCCTCTTTTTATGTTTAAATCTTTTTTATTATTATCATTAATGGGAGAGTGATACATCATCTTTCTTCAATAAACTCTGAATTGCTTTACATATAACGTAATTCTTTGAAAATGCAATGCTCGTATTACATTCTTAATACAGTTTTCATACAATTGTTTCTGTCACAATATGCGCATCGTCATTGTATCACGAGTCCCAGTTCTTAGAGATAAACCAATAAATTGAACACCCCCACCCCTCCCCTACCGGTAGACCTATTACTACTCATATTGTATTCATTGAGAGCTCGGTGGGATCGCAGTTTGAGATTTTTGGGTCTCTAACTCTGGATCCGTTAAGCGTAGTACTCTTAAGTACTTTGGGCGAGTGATTTCGTTAAACTCTGTCGACAACAACGTTAAAAATGGTTTCCACACCTTCTGAAATGCATTTTCAGAACTAGTCAAGGAGGATGTAATGCGTTCCATTCCTAAGATGTACCATATCCTATGTAGCCAGCCTACATAAGTGGGTGGTGTTGATGTCCCCCAGTGTGTCAGGATATTTTGAAGAGCTGCCCCCAGCGCTAAGCCCATCTGTCGTCCCTTAGAGCTTTTGAGTGGATATGTTATCAGGTTGGGTAGACCTAGCACCACATACACTGGTAGTCTCGGTATCTGTGTGTCGAATTGTTGGTCTATGTCATCTAAGATTCTGGACCAGTAAGTCGTTAAAGTCTGACATTCCCACAGTAGATGCACCAGGGTTCCCTCCTCCCCACATCCTCTCCAGCAGGTAGGGCTCCTATCCGGGTTACCTCTATTAAGGCGAACAGGTGTAAGGTACCAGTACGTAGCTATTTTCATAGCCGCTTCAATACTGGCCACATTATGTGCTGTGTGTTTCGCTTTATAATAAATCCCTTCCCATTCCTTCTGAGAACTCTCTGCCAAGTTCTCTCGCCCATCTTTTCTGGCTAGGTGTGGAGTGCGTTAGAACTGATTGTCTGAGCATATCATAGAGCTCCGATATCAACCCATTGTCATTCTGTTTTGTTATTAACCATTTCTCATATTGCGTCAGTTTGCGGCTATCCCCGGTTGGAGTACCCAATGATGTAATTGCATGTATCTTAACCGTTCCGTTTCCAGTACCCCATAATCTTCCTTTATCTGTGGAAATGAAATTATTCCTGACAAATCAAACAGGTGCCCTACTGATCTGCATGGAGTGTCGTGCCTCGCCTGAAATACCTTATCCTCCAATTCTGGGGTGAACTCTTTATTCCCAAACAGAGGCGTCATACGTGATGGGAATGTCGTGAGCCTCCGTGTAGTAGCCACCCCTCCCATACTTTCCTCACAGATTTTGTAATCGGGGACCTCAGTAAACTTTGGGGTCTGTTCGACTTCTTCAGAAAGGGTACCTTCCATAGAGGAATGCCCACTAGTGCTCTGTCCTGGAATAGCCATCGTTTTTCAGACTCGGGCCTACTCCATTCCACCAGGTATCTCAATTGGGCCGCTTTGAAGTAATACAATAAGTTCGGGATCCCCAGACCCCCATTTTCTGGCCTCATGTATCCTAATTCTCTTCTCATACGTGGCTGGGCTCCAGCCCACACAAAACGATTGATTTCTTGCTGCAGTGAGGTAAGGACCCCTGCGGCTGGAGTGCAGGCAAAGTCTGAAATAAGTACAATGCTTTCGGTAATATAGTCATTTTGATCACCGCCACCCGCCCTAGGAGCGATAGCTGGTGTCACCCCCAGTTACTCAGCTCCTCATTAATCTGTCGCGTCAGCCCGTCGTAGTTTAATCTGATCGTCTGATTAATCGTAGCTGACAGTTCAAGCCCTAGGTATGGAACAGACTCCACCACCCGAATCCCCAGGATCTGTTCCCTTTTGCTCCGGGGGGCTCGACTCGTTGGATTCAAATTGAGGATCAGGGATTTGCCAACATTTACCCGAAAGCCCAAAACCTGACCAAAGACCTCCAGTTCCTTTAAAAAAGCGGGAAGTGATCTCTTCGGTTCCTACAACGCCGCTATAATATCATCCGCATACAAACTAATAGGATGTGACTCCCCTCCAAACGGTATCCCTTTAATGTCCGGGTTGTCCCGAATTCTCTGTGCTAGGGGCTCGATATATAGTGCAAATAGGAGGGGAGACAACGGGCATCCCTGCCTGGTGCCTCTTTGAATAAAGAAGGGACGAGAGGAAACACCATTGACTCTAATTGAGACTGTAGGCACTCCATAGCAGCAACCTACCCATTCCCGAAACCTGTCACCCAACCCAAAATGCACCATGGTCTGTTCCAAAAATCTCCAATCCACCCGGTCAAACGCCTTTTCTGCATCAACCGTCAGTAGAAGTGCGTCCATTTTCGTTTGGTTGGCCTTATCTAGTGAAGAATTCTCTTTGTATTGTCTCCGCTTTGCCGAGTTTGAATAAACCCTGATTGGTCAGGTTCTATTAGAATTGGCATTAGCGGACCTAATCTTGCAGCCAATATGCCCGTGAATAATTTTAAATCTACATTAAGAAGGGATACCGGTCTATACGACCCACATTCCTGCTTATCTTTTCAGGGTTTTGGTAGTACTACTATCGCCGCCGCCAGCATAGTTGAAGGGATCGATCCCAGGATCCTAAAGGAGTTATATAATCTTGTCAGTATCGGGGCTAGGATATGACAAAAAATGTTATAGTAGAGTGCGGAGAATCCGTCCGGGCCAGGTGATTTGAGCAGTTTAAGTCGCGAAATCGCAGTGACCACCTCTTCAATACGTATTGGATCGTCCAAGGATTTTGCCTGGCCTGGTGTTATTTTGGACACTGTAACATTCTGTAAGTACGATGTCATGTCGCGTCCGGATAGAGTGTCTTTTGTGTACAGTGTCTAGTAGAACTCCCAAAAGGTCTGGGCTATCTCCTGATCCCCAGTAGCGTCCCCCTTTCCCCCTCTCTTTAGCGAATGTACCTTTGTGTGCTGTCGTTGGGCCTGGAGCTTACTTGCTAGTAAATGCCCTGTCCTGTCCCCCCCAATGTAGTAAGAGTGTTTTAGTCTAATCGCAGCATATTCCGTCCTATCCAGATCTATCCCCGCTAACTGTGCCCTTGCTGCTTTTAGCTGTCGCCACACTCTGGATGCCCCAGTCCGGCTATGTACCCGTTCCAGCTCTTGAACTTGCGTGGATAACTGTGCACGTAGTTCTTTGCGTTCTTTGTTTTCCGCCGCAGTGATGGTTATTAGTTCTCCCCATACTACTGTTTTCATAGCTTCCCACAGTGTAGTGACGGCTATCTCAGGGGAATCATTAACATCTAAGTAATCGTCAATGCATTTAGTGAGCTGTTGCATCACCGCCTTCTTATGGAGCATGTATTCTTTGAGCCTACAATATCCCACCCTCCTCTGTTGTGGTGGTGTCTGTATCTGAATAGTCACTGCGTCATGGTCTGAGAGGGCCACAGGCTCTATGTCCACCTCTTTTACCACTTTGTTAATCTCTGTTGTCCCTAAAAAATAGTCTAGTCTAGCATAGGACCTGTGGGCGTGCGAGAAGAAGGAATATTGTGATGCATGGGGGTGGGCCTCCCTCCATAAGTCCACTAAACCCATTTCCTGTAGCCATTTATTCCCTTCCTTTGATATCTCCCCCTTCTGATTGAAGCTAGCCTTAGACCTGTCCTTGGCTGTATCTAGAACCAGATTCAGGTCCCCCCCGATCAGCGTCATGCGAGTTTGCGTAACCATGATCTCCGCTGTTGCCGCTCTCAGGAAGCCCTCCTGCCCTGTATTGGGGGCATATATGGATCCCAATACCATAATTTGGTTGCCAAATTGGATGGTGTACGCCAGTAGCCTCCCCTTTATTTCAGCCACTTTATCTTTCACCTCCCCCTTGCAATGTTTGGCAATCAGGATGGCGACTCCCGCTTTCTTTTCTACATTTGAGAAGAACTGCTGGGGGAACGCCCTCGAGCGCAGTCGATGCCAATCTTTGGGCAGTAGGTGCGTCTCCTGTAGGAGGAACACATCTGCCTCAGAATTTTCTAAATAGGAGAGGATTGCGCTTCTTTTAATGGGATTGTTAAGCCCCTTTACATTAAGTGTGAGGACTTTCACTACCTCGTGCAACATTTCAGGTGTTTGCTTCCAATTCTCATCTGGGCCCCGATTCGTACCCCAATTCCCCACTCTCCTTGCTCACCCCCTCCTCCCTCCTGTTCTTCGACAGCATTCATGAATACCTCTAGTCTCATAATCTCTGAATACCGGTTCCCCCTCCCTCCCTCCCTAACCCCAACTAGAACAAAAGTAAACATACCCCAAAATAGTCCAGGATCCGCAGAACCAGTCCGCGTACCCTTGGTGAACCAGTTTGTAGGGTGCATATTGTGGCCAACAAACCCCCCCACTCCCTTGAGTTCTGCCCGCCGCCCGCCCGGCACAGCTTTGTTCACTTATCTGACCCCTGTAGCAGTTCAAACGCCATCTTTGGAGCAGGACTCGTTGGACAGGGAGTTCAGGATAGCCTGTCTCTCCGGTGCGATTGTCTCCGAGTCTGGTTTCGACGTTGTATCTGAAAGTCTGTCTCCCCGAAAACATCTCCACCGCTTTCTTTGTGACTTTTTGTCCCCACTCTCCAAGTCTTCCTGTAGGGGGTTCTCGATACCAAGAATGCGGCATGCTTCCTGCAAAGACCGGATTTGGTGCAGTTTACCTTCCCACCTGAAGATAAGTCAAAAAGGGGTGTCCTCATGAATACATGATGCCTTGATTCTGGAGGTGTGTCGTGACTGGCCTGAAATCCCGTCGTTTCTGCAGTGTAATCGTAGCCAGATCCTGGTATAGGGCAATGGCGTGGCCCTGATATGCCAGCGGTTGGTCATCTAGCGCTTTTCTCAGTATTTGCTCTTTTAACTGAAAGTCTGGTAAGTATGCCAGGATATCTGTGGGAGGCGCAGGTGCTTTCCTCTGCAGGCCTACCCTATGGGCCCTGTCTATTTTAATTTCAAACTCCTGGGGCACCTGTAAGATGTGTCTAAAGAGGCCCTGGAGGTACTGAGTGATATCCGTTCCTTCTTCTTTAGGAGGCACTCCCTTGACTCGTATGTTATTTCTTCAGGAACGATTCTCCAAATCTTCCGCATGGGCTTGGATATCTATCTGTTGGGCCCAGAGACAAAGTACCTCCTGCTGCAACTTATCCACCTCTTCATCTCGGGCCATCTCATGCTCCTCTATGTTGGCGACTCTTTCCCCTACTGCGTCAAGGTCCTGCTGCACTTCCTTTACCTCTTTTGAAAAGTCCCCTCTAAGAGCCTGCAGATCCTCTCGGAGAGTGGAGAACAGATGTTCCAAAAAGGTGCGCGTGACCGGTTCCTCGACGCTCTCCATTTCTTGTCCCCCTGTCGCGGTCGGCGATTCTCTCCCGTCTCCCCCGCATGCCCCAGTCATCTTCGTAAACATGTCATTTACGTTTCTATCTTTTTTGCCACGTGTTGTAGACATCGCTGGTCCAAGTTTAGTGCAGCTATTGCAGCGCTTTGGTAGTGGGGTACGCTTCCGTTGAAAGTGCGTAGGGACTTTACCAGTGATTCTGCCTGCTCCCGCGATGTGTCCCTCCGGCCTCCTTCTCACTGCCCTTTCCACTGATATGATATTGTCTCAGGATTACCGCCTCTACGCACGGGGCCCCTCGCAGTCAGATTAGATGCCCAGGCAACATGTGGACCAGATTCCTCCTGTCCCTCCTTCTCCTCCTCAATTTATCCCCACGTCTCAAGTCTTAGGGAGTATGGGCTCAGTGAATGGTATTTGGCTCAGGACGCTGCGGCAATTTGGGCGTGCCTGTCACCTGCTAATAATTACTTTTATGTCTCTGCAGGCTCCGCCTGTCCCTGTGATAGCCTTCGCTAGTAACCACCATTGACCAGCCGCCTAATTACTGCGCCCTTCGCGCCTTCACATTTGTCGGCGGATGCACAGCAGGCATGACTCCTTGGCTCTCGCGTTCTGTGTATCTTCCTTGTCTGAGAGCCTGTTGTAGTTCTGGGACCCTACGTTCCGACTGTCCTGGTCTGTCGTCTCTCTTGGATCACCACTGCATTTATCTTTGGGGAGCGGGTCCAGACTGCCCTATCTGGTGTAATCAGAGCCTACCCCCCCTTCCTCGTGTTTCCACGTTATTCATGCCCCCTCGTCGCGTCGGGGCTCCTCCGCTTGCTCCTGCTGGAAATCCTCCCTCTGCCGTGCCTCCCGTGTGGCATCCCAGGCGTCACCTCCTCTTACCGCCCTGCTCCGACTGAGAGATCTGCAGTCTGGGCTCCTTCGCATCGGCCACGCACTCCAGCCTTGCCCCGCCAACCTCACCGGACCCGCCTCTGTCGCGCGGTTTACGGGCATGGATCCCTTCTCCAAGGGAAGTCCTCTCCACGACTCTTGCCGCGTTGCAGGTAGTCTCTGGAGCTCCACAGGTCTGTTCACTCCGGGCTTGGCCCAACCTCCGGACACTCCCCTGTGTTCAGTTCGGGGTCCACGCCGCCATTTTGGGCCACCCCTCTCGGCATCTGTCGAGCTCTCTTCCTGGCATTTCCCGCTCCGCCGCCATATCTGTGGCTCGCCCCAGTGATCGCTCTACTTTCCCTTCACATTTGGGGTTCTTTGGCTATTCAGGAGCGCCGGGTAGCGGCTTGGCAGGCGTACAGGAGCGGGGAGATGAACGAGACACGTCTTACCCGCTCGCCATCTTGGCCACGCCCCTGGGCCCCTCTTTTTAAACAGTATATCTGTTTGTTCTCTCCTGGCCCAGTGCTCTGAGCCCAGTCCAAACCAGTTCTGGGGGGCACTTTGCAAGTGCACAACAACCTCCATTGTCAGTGTGAGCCCTGGCTCCAGACACACCACAGGGGGGGCAGATCTATTATTGTGGAAGGCAGACACAGCCCTATTCAGGTGCAGGTGCTACTCCTCCCACCACTCCAAATGCAGACCAGGCCTATTCAGCCTAGCGCTGACTCTTCCAGACTCTCTGGAGCTACTGCACATCACCACCCCCTGTCACACCAAAGCCAGACAGTCAATACACATCCTAGCAGAGGCACACTGGATGGCTAAGCAAGAAAATACCTACTTTCTAAAAGTGGTATTTTCAAACACAGAATGTAAAAATCACCCTCACTAAAATATGCATTTCAACATTTTGAGTTCAGGCATACTAAACTTTATTTTCCTACCTTGTTCCCAGGGGTAGTTAGGCTTATAAAATGTTATAAGCAAACTCCCCATTCTATCCTTCGATAACAGGTAGCCTTGCAATAGTGAAAAACGAAATTGACAGTATTTCACTATCAGGACATGCCACACACACCGGGGCATGTCCTACCTTTCACATACATTGCACCCTGCCCACAGGGGTACCTTGGGCCTACGTTAGGGGTAACTAACATGTAAGAAAAGGGAAGGTTAGGGCCTGGCAAGTGGGTGCACTTGCCAAGTCGACATGGCAGCATTAGACTGCACACAGGCACTGCAATGGCAGGCCTAAGTTCCATTTACAGGTTGCTTATGTGGGTGGCACAACCAGTGCTGCAGGCCCACCAGCAGCATTTGATTTATAGGCCCTGGGCACACACAGTGCACTGTACTAGGGACTGACTAGTAAATCAAATCAGCCAATTATGAAAACACCAATCCATACTTACAATTTACAGGGAGAGCATATGCACTTTAGCACTGATCATCAGTGGTAAGGTGCCCAGAGTCATAAAACCAACAAAAACAGGTCAGAAACAGAAGGCCACAAAGCAAAAAATCTGGGAATAAGCCTGCTGTAAAAGCCAGGTCTAACACTATCCAAACAAATCTTCCAGTATCAAAAGAGATATGCTTATATTATGGGCATATATTACAGCATGAGAGAATAAGAGTAATTTGAGTCTGAGGACTCTGCTCCTTGTTTATCATTTATACTCAACAATCATCTGCACTTACAGAAGCACTGAACTAGAAGCAATTGTTTGAAGGAAGGTCCATTTTCTCCTATCCTCACCCACAATTATAGTTACAATCCTAATAGTATGACCAAACCTGAGATATACTCAGTTATTTTGTATATTTCTATCATAGCAGGATAGCAAATACTATAACATGCTAGAAATGTAATCCTTGCCTGAACCAGATTACATTCACTTCAGATCTGTAAGTATCTTTTACAACTTAATCTTCACTAATATACTGATCTACTCTGCTCCACATTACATTCTTAGAGACCTATATGAGACAGTATTTTATAGTAATTCCCTCTTGCTTAAATTCCATGTGATTTGTCAATGCCCTAAGCATCCAGTTCCTGACACTACTTTTAGTTCTGCAAGCAGGGATTAATTTACCCGTGTGAATACGTTACCGTGACTAGAGTGAGGGCACCTGCTTGGACAGGGTGCAAACCACTGCCAACTAGAGACCCCATTTCTAACAGGAATATTTATGGATTTGTGCAAAAATTCGAAGAGAGAGGGCGATCTGCGTTCCATATTTAACACCCTAGTTAACACTAGAACCCATGGGGGGCAATTGAGTTTGACT
The DNA here is from genome assembly GCA_963921515.1 of Calotriton arnoldi. NCBI lineage: Eukaryota > Metazoa > Chordata > Amphibia > Caudata > Salamandridae > Calotriton > Calotriton arnoldi. The sequence goes on from CAWUFW010001308.1 coordinate 298,826, forward strand.
CAATAGAGCCATAATCTGCCATTGTTATAAAGTCATCTGTCTTTTAGCCGGTGCACCTAGTCTCAAGTGACCCTGTCTGAGTGTCAGGACAGAATCTTCAGCCTAAATTAAAGGTTGCTTAATTACATTGTCACTTAAGCCCAAAGACTACAAAGTCATTTATCCAATGACCAACATCAACAAGTCATCAATAACTGCAACTACTTTTTTCAAGAAGCATTTTTTTTCTTGAATTTCAAGGGCAATTATTCTAATTCTCACAATCTTGTGTTCATTTCATAATAGTCTAGAGATAAAGAGTACCAGGACGTCTTGACTAAAGCATTTTGGGAAGTAATTTAAATGTGCCATTACACTCCACTGATGTCTATTTTTTGCATGTCACATTGTTTCTAATAATAATATCCCGCCACCTGCACTCTGAAGAGGCTGCAAGGAGGCATGTTTCAGCACTATAGAACACTCCTTAATAAATAAATAGATAAATAAATGCATTTATTGCTAATTTGTATTGTTTATTGTGTCAACATTTCCACTGATATTGTAATTATACATGTTCATTACGCTTGGCAGGCAAAGACATCTTGATCACATTTTAGAGCAGGTATGATTTTAGCTGTACAGTTTCTCTAAATCGAGATAGGAAACCTTTACTTTCCTCTTTAGAAGAAGGAAAACCATTTAATAGGCAACTCTTTCCTTTGTCATATTAACAACTTAAGTCAGGGCCGGCTTGAGTACTGGTAGCACTCCGTGCGACAATATTTGTTGGTGCCTCCAATGACCACCTCCGCCACGGATTCCCTCACTACCACCATTTGAGAGTGCACCTCAAGTCTCCATAACCACTGTCTCTTAGATTCATTCAGTTTTATAGCACCACAATTGATCATCGTTGTGTAAATCTGTATATAGGAAATGTTACATAAGACAGAGGCCTACAAGGAGTAGGAGTCACATTTCATCCTTAGCTGGTAGGCAGTATAGTTTAAGAGTCCTTGGACCGGAAAAGCACAAATTCAGAATTCAAAATGTAACACCATTGTTAGGGGTTATCTTTAATAATAAGAATTGATTTCTACCCAAATGAATCCCTTTTGTAATATTAGGACAACGAAAGACTGGGCAAAAAATATATAGCTCTAATATTTTCCTTGCAGTTTTCATGCAGCTCTTTGATGGCAGTTAAATAGCTCACTGCTCTATATTTGGATTTTAACTTAACAACAAAAGGATCTCTGACAAAAGTGGTAAACCATTGACCAATTTATCTTATATGCACTTTGTGATGTGAATGGGACACGTTCTTTGCAGCAGGCATATGAACCCTTTGCGCTATGATGAGTCAAGACTTTCACTAGACAAAGCTCCAGTCATTCTCCAGGAAGAACATTAATCACCGGAGTTGTCCTTTTTATTGATGCCTGAAAATTGCTGGGACAATGTATGCTGCATCAGGTGCTTTTAAAATTATGAACATGGCGCCCCCATCCTAAGTCAGCGCCAGGTGCGGTGGCACCGATCGCACCGCCCTAGAGCCGGCCCTGACTTAATTTGGGCTTTTTTGACACTCTTGGTGCAAAATAGCACCAGGGACATACCAAAGAAGCTCCATTCGCTTTCCTTTCCTGTTCCTACCTCAAATCTTAGTTTAAAAAAAAAATGTATTCTCTGTTTTGTAGTAACAGTCCCACTTGATTTGTGTATTTTGCTTTGGTGCTGTGCATCAAGCACTCTGACTTGCAGCTGAAGTTTTAGAATATATTGAGTAGCTCTAGGGCCTTTCCTTTGTTATCTAGACATCTGTGATTGCTCTAGTGAGGGGACTGACGGATCACAGGAAAGCCCGATTTGCATTGCCTGGAGCTATTAGAAAATAAAATACACACGGAGAGCCCCTTTTAAAGACGAGATAAAGAATGGTAAAAAAAGAAAAACAGACCTTGTACTTTAGCTTCTGCAGTCAGTCAGGCTTCCCACTTAACGGCCTTGTCACATATCCCAGGAATCAGCCAATGTTCTCGAGAAGAATTTTAATGTATCTTGGCTGACGCTCTTTAATTTTGCATATATGCTCTTCCCGGAGCTCTGTTTGTTTCAGCTTTGGAAAGGAAAGCCATGCAGAGAGATTGCTGCACGATAGGCATATTCCGATGTTTACAAATGTGGCGAGAAGTCTGATTCCGAGCATTGCCTCATTGGTGCATTTTAAAGGACTTGACAGATAGGGAATAACACAGTCATATACCGTTTGTCTGTTGAATTAATGCAAACAAGCTTCTATACCATAGAACATCAATAACTGGGAGGAGAAGCAAAGCCTTAGAGTGCACTGCGATGTGGTTGTCATCAACAGTTTCCAACCGGCCCTAAGTTATCAGGGTTACTGTCAACTAGCCCTAGCCAGCAGCACTCCGGATTCGAGGACTTGCACTTTTTCTTTTTCATTATTTATAAGGACGAGCCTGCAAGTCCCAGGCAGAATGCAGAGGTGCCTTTGGTCTAAAAACAGAGATGGTTAAAGGCGACATTGATTAGATGGGACCAGCTGGCGACTCCGTGTCAAACCGTTCATTTTATAGTGTTGAACATAAATGCACTTGCACAGTGCATTCAAAAATACATTTCCATAGTGTTTACAAAGACTTTTGCAAATTTGAATAAAATAAAAAGTACATGATTAACATAGTAAATATTGCTGATCTCAAACATCCCGCACTGCTATTCAGTGCCAAAGTGGGTGTGTGCTCTGGCTCTATTAGCTTTCTGTAGGGCCATTGTAGTTTGTACATAAATTGTACCACTGGCATGGTCACTAAATGGCATATCTGTCCTGCAGAGCATATTTATGCTTCTCACATACATTACAAAAATCTATTGCTGTCTGGAACACCACTGCGCTCTGGCTAAACTGCAGGTTAAAGGCATTGCTGTAACATATGGCAAAGAACAGTGCCATATGTTACTGTTCTTTGCCATAGATTAGGCCCCTTCAGGTAGTCTTTGGCATGAGCTGCTGATTTACTCTCTGCACAAACTCGCACTTTGCACTCTGTATAAACGCTTTTAATTTGAATAATGTTTTAACTTAACCTCGTGTGTTTTTTAAATATGCACTTTTTAACTGGGGGTAAGATTGACATAGATTCTGGGCTATTTTAACTTTAGTAACACTCACCTTTCTGCAGGCGTCACGCTGTTCTTTTTCTCCCCGGTCCACCGCAGCAGCTAACTGCTGATTGAGTGGAGGGAGGTCCCTAACAGGAGGTCTTTCCGCCGGAATACTCTCTTCTGGTGTGTCACGCCAATTCCACCATCTTGGAGGAGAGAGGTTCTAGTTCTCCCTCCATCCAGTTAATTACAGCAACAAATAAGGCTGATGGCGCGACGCGCAGCGGGTGCGCCAAAGACAAGCCTGTCTGCGCCCATCCGCGCCTGGCCCGTGCCCAGTGCCAGCCCCCCTGGTCCTTTTACACAAAAAAGCCAAGATACAATCAAATACTCGAGGGATGCATTATTGGCTCTAAGGTACAATGTTCCGGTCACGATTGCCCGCCAATTACCTGACTTTAACCAGACAGGAGGTCCTAGACTCCATGCGGCCAGCAACTCAGCAACCCATAAAAACTCCAGTAACAATGGAGCAACTATATCTTGTATGCTATTTAACGCCAGATCTCTGGTTAAACATCAGCTGGAATTCTGTGATTTAATACAGACACAAAGAGCAGACGTGGCATCCCCCAGGATCCAGATGCGGGTTTGCAGATAAGCTTAGTACGCTAATAGAATCAGCTATTATTAATGAGAACTTTCTGGTACTGGGAGATTTTAATTTTCACCTGGAAATAGAATCAGATTCTGACTAAAAAAAAACTGATTGACACTATGAATACGTTTGGTCTGCCTTTAGTTACCAAAGGTCAAACGCATAAGGCTGGGCACATGCTGGATGGGATTTTTTCCAATTATTCTGATATTAGGTTACTCCCATCTTTGCCCTTGACTTGGTCAGACCACTGGGCGGTTAACTGGCAAATAATGACAAAAAAATCAACTATGACCAGAAACACCACCAAACATACCCTAAGTAGAGCCTGGCACAAAATTCAGCCAGATACTTTGGGAGAGGCCATCGCGGCCATCCCTCCTTCGCAATCAGGGGAAAACCTGGAGCATAGTGTAGAGAATTTTGCATTCTGGCTAAACTCTGCTCTTGATTTGTTTGCCCCAAAAATTCAAAAAACCACTTGTAAGAAAATATCCCAACCCTGGTATAACGAGAAACTCAGACAATCTATGCAGGACTGTCGGAGACAAGAACAAAAATGGAGGAAAAAATATGATGTGGATGAGAAAACTAAATATAAAACTAAACTAGCCGAACACAAAAAATATATAATTGAAGCAAAAACGCAATATTATTCGAGGCACATAAAAGCTGCATCTGATGCTAATAAGACTCTTTTCTCAGTGATAAAAAAACTAATAACACCAGCTAGTTCAAATAATGCAGGAACAAATCAAGAATTTTGCGATACTCTTGCAGGATCTTTTCAGGAGAAAGTCGCAAATATCTTTGACAAATTTACCACACATAGAGCAGGCAACTATCAGGAGGAATATGTTCCAACTGGACTGCTGGATAAAGTCAGTCTCTCCTGTTTTAAGGTTCCATCAGAAGAACAACTTATAAAGTCTATTGGACTCATCAAATCAGGCGCGCCACAAGACCCGTGTCCCCCCAACATCATGCATATGATCCCTGCTCAAGTAGCACAACATTTTGGGCAAATTTTTGAGAATATGTTTGCAAAAGAATACTTTCCCTCTGTCTGGAAACAAGCCTCGATTGTCCCCCTATTAAAAAAAGATAATTTGAACGCCCAAGACCCAAATAACTATCGGCCAATATCTAGACTTCCTTTCTCTGCCAAGTTGGTAGAAAAAATAATGAACCAACAACTTTCGGAATATTTGGAGGAACATTTCTGGCTTGATGACACTCAACTTGGCTTTAGAAAGCATCGCAGTACAGAATGGGCTCTGGTGATAGCAACAGAGGAAATACGAGAAGTACTGTATAGGGGTGGGACAGCTGCATTGATCCTCTTGGACCTTTCCACAGCTTTTGATACTGTCAGCCATGAGATCTTGGCTGACCGTATGCTTAGGCTTGGGATAGAAGGTACTGCCTTTGATCATTTGCTATCTTTACTGGCAAATAGACAAAATAATGTGAAGATGGGACAGTTTACCTCCAAATCTTTTTCCTTGCCCTGTGGCGTTCCCCAGGGCTCTGCCCTGAGCCCAACTCTATTCAATCTTTATGTTACCCCACTAGCTTCCATTATCAAAGAAGCGGGCTTCTCCCTGGTCTCATACGCCGATGATACCCAAATTGTGGTATCATTGGCTAACGCGGAAACCAATTTGGGTGCGGATTTCAGCTCATGTATGAGGGAGGTGAGCAACTGGATGGATTGTAACTGTCTCAAATTGAATGCTAATAAAACGGAGGTCATCATTTTCGATAAAAATCCTTCCTTCTGGACACCAGATTGGTGGCCTCCTGAGATGGACACTTTACCCGAATCTTCAAACAAAGTTAGAAACTTAGAATTCGTGGTAGACAAGGAACTAAAGTTTAGGGACCAAGTAAACAAAATAACCTCGGCGGCCTTTTGTTCCCTAAGGTTAATAAAAAAAAGTGAAAAATGCCTGCCCCCCGAACTACTCAAAACGGTAACAATGGCACTCATTCTTATGAGGATTGATTACTGCAACAGTAAGTATCTCACACTTGCATTGGGACTCGTTAAGAGACTTCAAGTATCGCAAAACACAGCAGCTCGTTTCCTTTGTAAAATTCCAAAGTATGAGTCAGCAAGAGGAGCAATTAGGAAATTACATTGGTTGCCAGTCAAACAATGATGCAGTTTCAAAGCTCTCTGTATGTCCTATAAATCTTTGCATGGACTTGGGCCAGACCATTTAAAAAAGAAACTGAAATGGTACTTTCCAGCAAGGACACTCCGATCGGGCCTCGCAAGGAATCTGATTGTCCCCCCTTTTAGAAAAGTTACCTGGGGTGGAAGGAGCTTTTTTAGGGCCACTGCCATACTTTGGAACAATCTCCCATTAACATTAAAAACTGCTCCCTCCTTACTCTCCTTTAGAAAAGCCTTAAAAACCTGGCTTTTCACTCAGGAGTAGAAGTTTTTGTTTCTGCGCTTTTGCCTTACTCCAACTACATCACTATCTCAGCCTAATCAGATTTCGATAGCGCCAAGACGCCCCAGGGCAGGAGATCGCGCTTTATAAGTTACATTACATTACATTTGCAATGTAGGAAAACCAATTTTTTATATTAATGTCACCCCTAAAGTGTGACCTGTAAGCCCACAAGGGAAGGTGATACTTTATAAAACAAAGTGGTGCTATAGTTTTGAAAAGTGTGCCCTTACAATGACTTAAGGCTTAAACGCTATTTTCACTCTGTAGGTTCAGATACACTTTCCATAAGACAAATAAGGTGTGATTAAAATAGATATTGTCCATCTTTGCCTGTGAAAATGCTAGAAAAGTAATTCAAAGTTTTTTATTTATTTTTATTTTCCACTTATTTATAGAAATCTGATTTAATAATGAACTGAAACTTTTGATAATTTTAGTAGAAACATATTTTTATAAAATGGACCTTAGACTGCCTGAGGCAGAAGTGGCTTAAAGCAACCCTCCCTCAAATCATTCTTTGTGTGTTTGATGTTGCTGTTTCTGTGTCACAGGATCTAAGCTCCACCTCAGTGGCAAGTCCTAATAAGACTGAAATCAGTCTGGTGTTGCTTGTGTTTCCTTCTGGGTGGGACCTGGCTGGCAGTTTGGGCTGAATTACTCATATGAGGAGCAGGGTTTGCACTGATTTGGATAAGGCAAGTCTCTGTCTGGAGTGGGCTAGTGGGTAAAAACTATGGGTCGGCATTCTAGCCAAATCAATTGTCACCGGTTTAAACTATTTGCAATTATTCCTCTCTTCACCTTTTTTCTGTTTAAAGCCAGCTATGCCACTCATCACACCACCAGAGATGGAATACACATTCTCAGTGGGAAGAGTTATAAAATGTGGGCAAGAAGATAATAGCCTGATTCTGAGCCCAGGAAGACCGGGATGGTGTTAACTATGGGACACTTAGCAGGCATTAGACATCTGGGTGGGGTGCAGGAAAGCAGTCAGCAAAAAGGCAACCTTAAAACGTCTTCATTTGGTTTGCTAATTGCAAATGGAGCTGAAAGGATCTGCTTCAATTCAATTCCAAGACCCTCCTAGACCCATTTACTCCAAGCCCAGCAGGAATGGGAACCAGTGTGGACTCTGTCAGGTGGGAGGAGGGCTCATCTGATTAGAGAAATGACTAGAAAGTTGAAGGGAGGCCAGCCTGGTAGCAGATTAGTTCTTCTGTTTGTAAAAAGGTCTCTTGGGTAATCTTATATCATGGCACAGAGGAAGTAATGGATATGGTTGGGGTCAAGGGTGAGAAAGTAGACAGGATTGGGTAGGGACACACCTCCAATCACTGGCTAGCGCATGGGATTAGGCACCAAACCACCACCTCCTCTATATACATTGCTGGGCCTGACAAAACCACACCTGCAGATGAATGCCCTGCTGGAAGAAAGAAGACTCCTGAATACTGGTGGATGAAGAGGACTCCTGACTCTTGCTGGTAACAAGAGACTGGAACTGCTCTCCAGAATTGAAGTGGTTGGCCTCCTATTTGCCTTCTCCAGGGCCACAAAATGCAGAAAAACTCCAGACAACAAGAGGGCCCAGCTGTCAACAAAAGGGTGGACCCTGTAGAGACTCTGGTTTGACAGAGAACTAGAGCCAAGCAGCCTGCCCGGATGTCCTGAAGCTGTAGAATGGACTAGTAGGAACTTCCCCAGCAGTTATAGAAATGAGGGACTAATTGATTATTTTTTACCTCTGATGGACCAGGACAAGGTGCTGAGCCTTGCCTAGAGATGTCAAACCAGAGGCGGGTAAGAAAGCCAGGTTTGTCATGCTTGGATATTTTTGCTACAGTGAAAACTAGTTCAGTTTGACCTTGTGATGAATGTAAATGGTCTTATGAGTCCTGTTTGGCAAAAGTTTCCAACCTTGCCATACTGGAGGACTCTGTAGATTAAAAAGGTTCTTAAATTCTAAGGTAAAATCTTGGATTTGGATGAGGTGGCACAGCTATCAAACACATGAAGCAACTTTGACAGCTAAACAAATCCAGCTTTTTCTCTCTTGGAGCTTTTTGTGACACAACCAACAGCATTAGTGGGAGTACCGCAATGATGTTTTTGACTTCAAGTTTCCTTAACTAGCCTTGTCTCACTGAAGGAATTTGACAATAATTTTAGAGACTATCTCACAAGCTAAAAACATAGACTTGGATGGTCCGTTTGGTGTATCCGTCCTCTGCTACTGTGCAGTGAGCCTAAAATTACACCATAGTCTAAATCACTCTCAGGTTTTTATATAGCTACTTCCCCTTATTCAAGTTTAATGATTTTGGCATCTTTTTGCACATTGATTTTTTTCTGCTTTTTAGAATTTGTTTGAGAATGTCACTGTGTCACTGTATTGTGTTCTTTACTTTGAAATTGCTCCTACTTCTTAAAGTTAACATGCATTTTTCTGGGGATTGCCTGCTGTTTGTGCAACAGCTACCACCATGGCTTGAGCAGAGATTCTCTAACAATTTTGTTTACACCTGTTGGACTTGGCCCTTTTTGCAGGGTCATCCCTAAACTTTTTGCCTTCCTCCTATATTTTTTCTGACCTGTTGTTGGCTGTTTTATGACTCTGGGCACTTCACCACTGCTGATCAGTGCTAAAGTGCATATGCTCTCCCTATTGTAAATTGTGTTATGTATTAGTGACTCCATGATTGGATGATTGGTTTACTTGTCAGTCCCTAGTACAGTGCACTGAGTGTGCCCAGGGCTGGTAAATCCAATGCTGCTGGTGGGCTTGCAGCACTGGTTGTGCCACCCACAGAAGCAGCTTGTAAAGTGTGTCTCCGGCCTGCCATTGCAGAGCCTGTGTGCAGCCTAGGGCTGCCATGTCGACTTGGTGAGTGCACCCACTTACCAGGCCCTAAACCTTCCCTTTACTACATGTTGGTCACCCGTAAAGTAGGCCGTAGGGCAGGGTGCATTGTAAGTATAAGGTAGGACATGCCCTGGTGTGTGTGGCATGTCCTAATAGTGAATTACAGCCATTTTCGTTTTTCACTATTGCAAGGCTACCTGCTCCCCATAGGCCAGAATGGGCAGTTTGATTATTACAGCTTATAATCCTAACTGACCCAGGGAACATGGTAGAAAAACGAATTTAGTATGCCTGAACTCAGGATGATAAAATACATCTTTTAGTGAAGTTGGTTTTAACATTCTGTGTTTGAAAATACCACTTTTAGAAAGTAGGTATTTTTTTTATTTTTTTTTATTTCAAAGTATTTTATTGATTTATACTGTACATTCGCTACATTTCTACAGGATACAAGTAAGTCTTGGTTACAGATTTATGGTTACATTTCAACTTATACACTTGTTCTCCTGAGTGCCATACATTGTCTTGCTCAGAGGTGAAGAAATCTGAGCGAGGTGGAAAGGAAAGAGAGAGGAAAGAGGAGAAGCACAGGGGATATTTATGTTTCGCGGCGGCGGCTGGCCCTTCTGGGGCTGTGGTGGTTTGTGTTGTATTTGGTATTGTCCCTGGGCTGGTATTCATGGGAGGCTCATAGGGGTCCAGATACTCGTCTAGCATTTTCCACATGTCCCTGGTAGGTGTACGCCATGGTGAGTTCTGTAGTGCGATGCTGTCCGCCCCTCTAAGATATATCACCCAATTGAGCCAACCTTTGAAAGATGTCTTTGCCGTGTCCTTCCAGTTGGATAGGACCATTTTCACAGCCGAGGTTAGTAGGAGGTCCAGGAGGTCTCTGTCGTGTTGTGACTCTAGAGGTGTGGTTATGAATGCGGTGGTGAGGGTAGCGAACTCTGGCTTTAGTGTGCACCCCATCGCCCTTTTTATGAACTCAAATATCTTGCCTAACTATCCAAGCCTGCCTCTGCTAGGTTGTGTATTCCTTGTCTGGGTTTGTGAGTGACAGGGGCTGGGGGACTCCAGGAGACAGGGTGAGTCAGCACAGGGCTGAATAGAGAGATCTGCATCCAGAGTGGAGGGAGGAGTTGCACCTGGGCCTGAATAGGGCTGTGCCTGACTTCCACAATGCTGGCTCCACCTCCTGCCGGGCGGCTGAGCACTCTGCCCCACATTCTGAAAGAAGGAGTCCTGTAAACAAAGTGCTCCAGGACTGACCAGAACTGGTTTTGGACTAGGCAAAGGCCTCTCTGCCTTCAGAGAACAAAGAGAAAAGGTGTATAAAAAGGGGACCCAGACCCCTAGGAAATTAGATCACTTTTTGGAAACAAGAAGAAACCTTTGCTGAGGAGCGGAACCAATAAGAAACTGAGGAGAAGACTATCCCAAAGCTAGAGGGATTTGCCTGCAGTGGTTGCCTGACTGCCAAAGAAAGGAGAAGGGAACTTTGTGTGTACTTTCATCAACTTGTGAAGGATCTCCAAGGGCTTGATTTCAGAGCTTACCTCCTGCTGAAGTCTCAGGGACAACAGACTTCACCCACCAGCTCCCCTGTATTCCCTTGCTGGGAATTTGGACCTTCTGACACACTTGCGTGTCTCTGGGAGCTGGAAGCGCGACTCAAGACGAAGAAGCGTGTCGCTGCAGCCGCTGATTCTCGCACCGCCGGAGAAGAGTGTCGACGTCGCAGCAGATGCCGGCGCATCCCCGAAGAAGCGCGCCGCTGACACCCTCGCATCCTTCAAAGCGCCTCGCAGCACCGGAGAAAAGTGTCGCCATCGCAGCAGACGCCATCGCATCCCCGGGGCAGAGCATCGACCTCGCATCAGACGCCGACGCATCGCAACACGAGGCGCCCCGCATCCCAGGAGAAGATCGTCGACCTCGCATCAGACGTCGTCGCCTCGCCAGGGAAGCGTGTCGCAGGGCGTGTCGCGGCTCCAAAGATTCATCAAAATCGTTGCACGGCCATCGGGCGTGCACGCATCACCCCTTCGTTGTCGCAACATCAAGAAAATGTCACTTTGTTTCTTTGCACCAGATCTTTAACGCATCACCGTCCTTGCGTGTAAGAGACTACCGCATCACCTTCCCTGCAACACTTTCGTTGCCGTGCGTTACGCATCTTAAGGTACATTGAACTCAAAGTGTCGCATTTCCATTTTAAGAGACTCAAGCTAATTCTACCATCTTTAAAGTACAGTATTGTGGATTATTTTTGTCGTTTATGGTCTTGTGGTAAATCTATATAAAAGATACTTATTTTTATAATACAACCTGTGTGGTGTCCATTTGTAGTGTTGTCACTGGATTACTGTATGTGTTCACAAATGCTTTACACACTGCCTCTGAACTAAGCCTGTCTGCTCGTGCCAAGCTACCAAGGGGGTGAGCAGGGGTTATTTCAGGAGTGTACCCCCTTACCCTGACTAGAAGCAAGGGTCCCTATTTGGACAAAGGTACCTACCTCTGCCAACTAGAGACCCCCAGTTCTAACAACACCCAACAAGATTGTGGTCACCTTCTCCCAAATTACTAACCACATTTCTGACACAAGCCTATATTAGTCACTCTTTCTCTAATCTCAAAGTGTTATTCTATCTTAACCCAGTTGTCCACATCCTGCCTGGTGAGTAGTTGGAACAAGATAATTTCTAGTGGCCTCTCTTGTAAATTACAGTCAAACTAATCAGAGGGCTAAGGAGGAAGGAGTGGTAATCTTTCGTTTGCAGACTCAGTATCTAGTGTAATGTTAAGTGGGAAAAACAGTGCAAGTTAATGACACCTATTGCTAGGTTGCCTCTGTGATGCAAGGACAGCAAAAAACCTGACAGCATGCTCTACTCACATTGCAAATTTTGTACTATTATATTTATTCTGTAGAGCACCTTTGTGAAAAATACTGAAAATACCTGGGCATAGTTGGAAACTGAACCCCTGATACCACACTTAGTTTAAAAAACATTTTTAACACTAAGGGGCCGATTCCGATTCGGGCCGGAAATCTCTCCGACCGAGCCGGACCCGGAGAGATTTCCGACCGAATCGGACCCGTGCAGCCCGACCGAACGAGTACGATGCGCACGTATGCCATCGGACTCGAGTCGGTCGGACTCCCATTGAAGTCAATGGGAGCCTGTCGTACAACGCGTACGCGGGCTCCCATTGACTCAATGGGTGCGAGGCGGACAAGGGCGCCCCCTACAGCATGTACGCGGCGAAGCGACTCGTGCCGTACACGCACAGGTAGGGGGGACCCATGGGTCCCCCCTGTGTGCGACTCGCGCGGCTATGCGTACAGGGGGGTCCGACACAGACCCCCAAAGTACGGCTCCGACTGCTCTTTCAAGCCGGAGTGCGCGGCTCGGTCGGACTGCTCGCGGCGCGCATCGTACTTACCCGGCCGGGGAATGTCTCCATTGCGCGGTGCGAGTCGAGTCCGAGCGAGTCGGTCGGTGCGGTTAGACCCGGGAACGAGTCGGTCGGAGCGGTCGGGAAGCCCGGACGAGTCGGTCGGCGATTTCGCATCGTACTCGCTCGCCCGGACGCGCGTACGAATCGGTCGGGCAATAGGGCTCCGAATCGGATCCGGTTAAGCCAAATCCGATTCGGAGCCCTACCGGCCGAGATCGGAATCGGCCCCTAAGTTTTTGTTCCTTACAACTCTACATGTGCTGTAGTAGAGGGAATGCTAAGTACACCTTCTGGTACAGGTAATGCTTATGGCAGCACAAACCAGCTGTCAACATTGTCACATTACATCATTACCTGTTCCCAATGAAAAGTTAAAACTTATTAAATGAGATAAAGCAACGCAATGTTATCCAATGGGAGAGGTAGGCCTCAGAGTAGTAAAAAAATAAATGTAGGAATTTTTCACTACCATGAAATGTAAAAGTTATCAGAACATGTCCAGCGTTTAAATTTCAAAGCACCCTGCCCTATGGGCTACATAGGGCCTAATTTAAGGCTGACTTATATGCAATAAAAAGGGGGTTAAAGGTCTGGCAAATGGGTTATATTTCTAAGTTGAATTGGCAGTTTAAACCTGTATCCAGGCTGTAAAGGAAGGCCTGGGGCATGGTTTAAGGGGCTACTTAAGTCGGTGGCACAATAAGTGCTACAGCCCCACCAGTAGCATTTAATTTATAGGCCCTGGGTATATGGTATACCACTTTAATAGAGATGTATAAGTCATGAAATATGCCAATCAGATGTAGGCCAATTTTAGTATGTTTTAAGGAATGAGCACAAGCATTTTGTGCACTCTACCACTGCTAACTAGTGTGAGAGTCCTAAAGCCAACAAAAAAGAATCCAGCAAAATAGGAGGGTGAATGCAAAAGATTTTGGGTTGACAATTCTAACAACAGGAATATATGTTATTGTTTTTTTCCAAACATGTTCTTTTGGCATAGTACATAAACAGTCTAAGTAAAATAGACATTCAAGAGGGCATGTGTTAATTATACAAGATACAACAACATTATCAATTATGCATATCATTCGCATGTATTTGGTTTTCAGCCAATGCTCTATTTTTCATCTCATACATTAGTGTTGACTGCGTCTCAGGTGTTTGTCTGCGTCACTCCGGGTCCTGGGTACTCCCAGTTCTATAGAGTGTAGAGCAGTGCCAGAATGTGGGGGCTGTCCAAATTAGTTGATGTCTTGGTTTGTGCCCTGACTCATCATGCCCTTCTAGGGGTTCAGGGATGTGACTGCAGTGCCAGAATGGCATAACCAACAAAGAAAGTAAAACATAATATAGGTAACTTGAAAAGGGAAGCGAACCTTGTGCTATTGAAAACTTTCATCGTGGGGGGCCACATAGGTGGCAGGGAACCTGTGGGGAGAATCTGAGGGAGGTGGAATCCCTCAGGTTGTAGGCAGGTTGTCGGAGCCAAAATCTCCAGCAAGTGAGTCAGCAGTATTTGGATGTGTGTATCCCCCAGTCAATCAGGGCAATTTCAAGTACTCTACTTTGTTGCTCAGCTCAGGCAGGCCTCCGCTCCTTATTTCTCTTTATTGTCATCGGTATGTTCATCAATGTTCGTGGGAAACTCTCACTCATCAACCACTTTGGACCACAGGTCATCTATGGGCTTACGTCAGACCCCAATGCCTATTCCTATAGCAATGCTTGCTCTTTCGCATGGGCCCACAAGGTGACATCCTTAACCCAGCTGTCTACATTGGGTCCTACATGGGATTTCCAGGTCATGGCTATGCATTTTTGGCTAGTACTAGTGCCAGGTCAAGGAACCTGTTATGTATGAAGTTGTTTTAATTCAACTTACCATTCAAACACACATGCACACATTGCTTTTCTAATGAGCTGAAAAATTGACTATTTTGCACAGTAAGGCATTCATAATAAAAGTCATTTTAAACAAGACCCATTGTTACAGTATAAAATAATGTATGGGAAGACGCAACAATGGGGATGAGTTCCACCAAGGGGCTCAGATGGACATCCTAAAAAACAAGAATAAAACAGAACATATTATTGCTTATACTTTTAATGTAAGAAATCCATTTAGCAAGGTAAAGTAATAGAGTGTCATGAGGAATGTACATATTGTTGTAAATGACTATCTTTTGCGTGGTGCACCTCCAGATTTTTGCCTTGACTCTTTTTGATGGCTGTAGAACTCTGCTAACCAGAGGTAAAGTGTCTGTGCTCCCCCTTTTAACATGATGAAATTGACATACCCCTAATTATTATATTTAACTTACCTATAGGTCCCTAGTATGTGGTACAAAGTGTATTGTTTGACATATATGCCTGAAATTCGGCAGAACGTAAACTCGCATTACTATTGGAATATCCATAAAAGGATGGGGTCAAAGTGTTCAATTGCTAATATGTTTGGCTCAATACTACCTCACAACAAACTTTATTGCATTTTACCACTTTTTGCAAATGTTATGTGAAGTATACTAGGTGGTATTTAATACCAATTTTGAAAGTTCACCATTTAAGTTTATTCAGATCTGCTTTTATCGTTCTCCAGTCTCTCAAGGACCCTGTGACTTACTTTGTTGTTGCCTCCTTTTTAAAATGCATTGTCAATTGATGCATATCTTTCTCTATAATAGTTTATTCTATTTTTAATGTTTTTGTAGTTTGTGATTTTACAGATTGCTGGTTTTATGATTACGTTTATTAATCGAATAGAGTATTTTTGATTCTGAGGTTTGACACTGTGGGATGAACCTCCACAAATAGTGATATAAGCTAGGAAGGATTAGTTTTCTATTAATATGTCAGGTTTTGTGCCAATCCATAAAGGGGGCGTAGTTAAAGGGAGAGAATCAATAATATTTTTGTTTGCTTAGAACTAAGGCAATGTTTGATCAATCTGTGTCAAGTGTGGCGAGTAATAAGCAAATGGCACCCAGTATAGGTATAGTAGGTTTTGTGAAGATTCAATGAGGGTGGCAACATTAGTGAGGTGTGGGCAAAAATATTTTGAATTTACTAATAACTTTGTTCGGTTTGATGGATCAGTACAAAATGTGACTAGAACTTACCACATTGAACCTTCTCTTAGTATTTTTAAGTTCAGGGAGATCCACTGGGAGGGGGCTAAGAATGTGCTCCTTTACAAATAACATTGGCGCTTTATGATGAATGGCCACAAAATTTGTCAGCAACTTGGAAGGTTTGGTTTTTGATTGATATGCCAAGTTTTGTGTCAATCCATCATGTGGGGCGAAAGTGAAGGGGCAATAAAACTTTCAATTACTGATAATTTTAGCACTTTTTGATGATTCTGCATCTAATGTGGCAGACAGCAAGTTATAAGCAGTGCAGGTATTTCAGAGTTTGTGCAGATCCAATGGGGGGGTTATAAGGGGTGGAGTGTTCACCTGTTAATAAATTTGGCACTGTTTAATGACTCCACACAAAATTGGCAGGCAAGTTTCACTCGCTAATAACTTTGATCCCATTTAATTAGTGGGCATGACATTTTGCAGCTAGCATTTTAAGCATAGTGCACAGCCAAGCAGGCCCTGCAACCATCCCCTGCTGCACACAGCTGACGGTGGGTCCGAACAGGACCTGACTGAAGGTTGTGCACAGCACAAAATGGGTACATACCAGCCGGTGCGTGGATGTGGAACCTGGTGGATAAGGAGCAGTGACGGTCCCTCAGAAAACTTGGCAGCACATAGCCAAAGGCCATGATAAGGGTAGGATGGGTGACCACGGTGGATTGGGAGCAGAGTCTGAACACAGGCTGTTCACAGCTAATGTTAAAAATTAAGTAAATCATTAAAAAACAATTAATTTCACTGGAAAAAACAGAACAGCTAAAAGGGAGTCATGAAACTCCTCAAACCACTGAAATTCACCAGTTATGGTTAGCAACACATGCAATAACTTGCACTAGCCATTAGGCTCTAAATAGCAATTTGCCAAAGATACAGATACAAACAGAGAACAACATGGTGCCCTACTGGGTGGCATGAGTTATGGCGTGTGTTGTGTGTGTTGCGAACCATAACTGGTGAATTTTAGTGGTATGACGAGTTTGAGAAAGAACCCTTCATCACTTCTTAAAACAGTTTTTTTTTTCCTGTGAAAAATTATAAACACACACACATATTATGTATGATATGACATATTACGTGGATATATATATATATCCACGTACAAAAGACTCCTTCTGGGAAGCGCCGCCGATGGAAAGTGGCGCGCTTATTGGCAGGGTCGACCAGTTGTCAATTTCACCAAGTTCAATGCAATACAGCACGTACTCAGGCAGAGACGGTAGAATGTTCAACAAATGGGGATTTATTCACTGCATAAATCCTCTGTGACGCGTTTCAACCGGTATACGGTCTTGATCACACAACAGAGTGCATTGTAAAACGTCATTACATACATTTTGCTCAAAACTGACAAAGGACTTGTAAATAAACAATCAAAGTTGAAGTAATCATGACAGCCATGTTTGAACATGTTCATAGTATGAAAACCCCGAAGAGTAGTCTGTTAAGTACTGAATATCTGCACCGAATGTGCTAGTTTGCATGTGATTCCTGTAATGCTGTAAGACACAAGATACAAACCTTCACATTGTCTATGCCGTATGTACAATAAAATCATCATAGTGATGGACTCTGTAAATTGTATATTAATGTGATAAACATCACAGTTCACACTGGCAGCGGCTTTTACATATTGTAGTCGGCAAGTGCCTGAAAAAACCCTGCGTGTGAACATGAAACATATAATGGTTATCAACATAGTGCCTAATACCTTAAGGTGCAGTATACGTTTCCTGAGCAGGAGCAACATAGGAATGAGTGACCGCAGGTGTTTAAGGGAGCCTTGAGACATGTGTAAAAATCAAAATCAAAATAATAACTTTCTTGCAAACAGAGAGAGAGGCTACTGATGGGAACATGTACATGGACTGAAAAACGTATTAACAATGCAAATGTGATACCAATCCCTCAAGACCCCCAACATAGTGCCAAAACATACTGTGAGAAAAATGACAATAAAGAAAAGGAGTGAGAATGTCTTATCTGAAGGGTACGATACACCTGATGGATGTCTTGAAGAAACGGGTAGGGAACCCAAAAGTTGCAACGGATCCGATCCCGGGTCCCTTCCTTTCCTCCTCGAAGAGAAAGACGTAGCGATAGGTAAGTACTAGGAAATGAACTCAAAATTCAGTCTTTGCATGTAGCACAGGGAAGGTGCTTCAACCATTAAAAGAATGTGCTAAAAATAAAATAAAAGTCAAATATTACATGTAATTGTCACAAGCAATGCCATGGTATGACTGTTCTGTTAACTACAGTGCCTAGTGACCATGGAGCCCCATGGTCCTCAGGTATAGCATAAGAAAAGCATAAGAGAGAGTTAAGGAAGAAAAGAGGGAGAAAATTCAGTGGAGATTAGGGGAGAAATGAACAAACACAGAAGGAAGGAGCGGGTGAAAAACCAAGTAGAGCCGTCCATCTAGAGTCAGTAGGAATACATATGGAACAGCCCGTGAAGCAAGGAAGGAAGCTATGTGTCTAAACATCTATTCTTCCTGGATGTGTACAGCCATCTCTTCATCTATATTATGACCCTCTGGAAAGTGGGTCCCAAGGCTGATAATATGCCTGGACTCCCTCTTCCTGAGTTGGAGTACCCTGTTGCCACCTCTGATGTTGGTATGGACTTGTTCGATGGCATAGTAACTGAGTTTCGAACAGTCAGAGAAATGGTGTGTTTCGAAGTGCCTGGCAATAGGGTAATGCTGGTCTTTGTTCGTGATGGCCCTCATGTGCTCCAGTATTCTTTTTTTGGCCATGTGTGTGGTACTACCCACATATTTGAGGTTGCAAGGGCATTCTAAAATGTACACCACATACATTGGGCTACAAGTCAAGAACTGTTTTCTGGAAATCATGGTATCGGTGCTTGTGTTGTAGTATTCTTTCTTCATCTGGCTGCTGCTACAAGCCTTGCAGTGGCTGCATGGAAAAAAGCCTTGTAGGTTGATACCCCTTCTCTGGTCTATGTTGGTAATGTCACTGTGTACCAGAAGGTCATGTAGACTGCGACCTCTCCTGTATGTGATCCTGGGCCTTTCTGGGATAGTGTTTCCTATAATGGGGTCATTAGTGAGCCTGTCCAAATTTTTGGATAAGATATTCCGAATATCTCTGGAGCTGCCATTACAGGTGAGTATGAACCTGTTTTCTATGTTTTCATCAGTGAGTTTGGTGTCAGCAATGTTGTCATCCAAGGTCCTGCTTCTACTGACTCCTTTGACTCTCTCCATGAGCTTCCGGAGTACCCACTTGGGATAACCCCTTTGCGTAAATCTGGAGATCATGGCCCGTTTTTCGCTCTCAAAGGCAGTGTCAGAGCTACAGTTGCATTTGGCTCTCAGGAGTTCCCCAAAGGGGATACTCCATTTGAGGGTATCAGGATGGCTACTCATGGCATGTAGCAGTGTGTTGCCCGCTGGGGTCTTCATGAATAGACTGGTGTGGATCTTATTGTCAGAGATTTCTACCTTGATATCAAGGTATTCCACTTCTTTCTTGCTCACGATGCTGGTGAGTTTTAGATTGTATGTGTTGGAATTTAACCTGTCTACAAAGTCCCTGGCTTTGTATTCACTGCCTTTCCAGACTATAAACAGGTCGTCAATATTTCTGAGCCATAGAGCCACTTTGTTGAAGTTGTTCACAAAGGTGGTGTCCGTCCTGATTTCCTCTTCCCAGGTACCTAGGAACAGGTTTGCAAAACTCGGTGCAAAACAATTTCCCATGGTGGTGCCCAGGGTCTGTCTGTAAATACTGCCATTCAACATGAAAAAGTTGTTGTGAAGGCAGTATCTGATCATGTCCAGGAGCATCTGCGTGAGTTCAATATGCCAAATTGGTTTTCTTGACAAATATTTGGCACAGGCAGCTACACCCTGTTCATGTTCAATGACAGAATACAGAGAGTTCACATCCATGGTGATCAGGAGGAAATCATCCTGCCACTTTAAGTTGTTGATCTTTTTGAGAAAATCTTTGGTGTCCCTGATATTAGGGTAGAGTGATGACTTGATCCCTGAGGAAATGGTCGACATATCTTGAGACATTCTCAAGAGCACTCCGTCTTGAGGACACAATTGGTCACTCAGGGGGATTGGCCTTGTTCTTGTGGAGTTTAGGTAGGAGGTATAGTACCGGGAGTTTGGGGAAGTCTTTTTTGAGGAAGCCACACTCTTCCCATTCTAAAAGACCTCTGTCTTTCCAATTTACTAATCTGCTCCAAATGCCTGTTATACTGTTGCTGTATTCAGTTTTGTCTGTGATGATATAAGCAAAGGGGTCACTGAGTTGACGCATAGCTTCATTGATGTACATCTCTCTGCTAAGGATGACAATATTCCCACCCTTATCAGCTGGTCTTATAATTATACTGTTGTCATTTGCCAAATCCTTAATGCCATTTTTGTGGGCAAGGGTGAAATGGTGAGATTATGTCTGAACCTGCTCCTTTTATTTAACCAGTTCTTCTGTCTGAGTTTGAGTAACTGGTTGCTTACCATGTCTTGAAAAGTGTCAATATTGTCATGTGACATGTTGGGCAGAAAGGTGGATTTGGGTTTAAAACTCCTGTTTGCAGCTTTATCATACGATATGTTAAGATCATCTAACATTTGATACACATTTTCAACCACCCCCTTCCAGTTCGTGTAACGTAACCAAAGTATCAATATCTCTGATATTAGGTTCGCTACCAGCAATGTCATTGCTGGCATTGTTGGATTCCCTGTTGGTGACAGGTTTCAGTTTATGCGATTTTTTGAGTTTGAAGCAAAATTCAAAGAGGTCAATGCGTGTGCCTTCACAACAACTTTTTCATGTTCTATTGCAATATTTACAGACAGACCCTGGGCACCACCATCGGAACTTGTTTTGCACCGAGTTTTGCAAACCTGTTCCTTGGTGCCTGGGAAGAGGAAATCAGGATGGACACAACCTTTGTGAAGGACTTCAACAAAGTGGCTCTATGGCTCAAATATATTGATCACCTGTTTATAGTCTGGAAAGGCAGCGAATATGAAGCCAGGGACTTTGTAGACAGGTTAAATTCCAACATATACAATCTCAAACTCACCAGCATCGTGAGCAAGAAGGAAGTGGAATAGCTTGATACCAAGGTAGAAATCTCTGACAATGAGATCCACACCAGTCTATTCAGGAAGACCCTAGCCGGCAACACACTGCTAGATGCCATGAGTAGCCATCCTGATAACCTCAAATGGAGTATCCCCTTTGGGAAACTCCTGAGAGCCAAACACAACTGTAGCTCTGACACTGCCTTTGAGAGGGAACAACGACCATGATCTCCAGATTTAGGGAAAGGGGTTATCCCAAGTGGGTACTCCGGAAGGCCATGGAGAGAGTTAAAGGAGTCAGTAGGAGCAGGACCTTGGATGACAACGTTGCTGACACCAAACTCACTGGTGAAAACAACAAAAACAGGGTCATACTCACCTATAATGACAACTCCAGAGATATTCAGAAAATCTTGTCCAAAAATTGGGACATGCTCACTAAAGACCCCATTATAGGGAACACTATCCCAGAAAGGCCCAGGATCACATACAGGATAGGTTGCAGTTTACGTGAACTTCTGGTACACAGTGACATTACCAACATAGACCAGAGGAGGGGTATCAACCTACAAGGCTTTTTTCGATGCTGCCACTGCAAGGCTTGCTGCAGCAGCCGGATGAGAAAAGAATACTACAACTCAAGCACTGATATCATGATTTGCATCAAACAGTTCTTGACTTGTAGCTCCACATATGTGGTGTACATTTTAGAATGCCCTTGCAACCTCAAATATGTGGGCAGTACCAAACATATGGCCAAAAAAAGAATACTGGAGCACATGAGGGCCATCACGAACAAAGGCCAGCATTGCCCTATTGCCAGGCACTTTGAAACACACCATTCCTCTGACTGTTCAAAATTCAGTTACTATGCCATCGAACAAGTCAATACCAACATCAAAGGTGGCGACAGGGTACTCCAACTCAGGAAGAGGGAGTCCAGGCATATTATCAGCCTTGGGACCCACTTTCCAGAGGTTCATAATATAGATGAAGAGATGGCTGTACACATCCAGGAAGAAAAGATGTTTCGACACATAACTTCCTTCCTTGCTTCACAGGCTGTTCCATATGCTTTTCTACTGACTCCAGATGGACGGCTCTACTTGGATTTTCACCTGCTCCTTCCTTCTGTGTTTGTTCGTTTTCCCCCTAATCTCCACTTAATTTTCTCTCTCTTTTCTTCTTTAACTCTATCTTATGCTTTTCTCATGCTATACCCGAGGACCATGGGGATCCATGGTCACTAGGCACTGTAGTTAACAGAACAGTCATACCATGGCTTTGATTGTGACAATTACATGTAATATTTGACTTTTATTTTATTTTTAGCACATGCTTTTAATAGTCTGATGGAAGCACCTTCCCTGTGCTACATGCAAAGACTGAATTTTGAGTCCATTTCCTAGTATTTTCCTACCGCTATGTCTTTCTCTTCCAGGAGGAAAGGAAGGGACCCGGGATCGGATCCCTTGCAACTTTTGGGTTCTCTACCCTTTTCTTCAAGACATCCATCAGGTGTATCGTACCCTTCAGATAAGACATTCTCACGCCTTTTCTTTATCATCGTTTTTCTCACAGTATGTTTTGGCAATATGTTGGGGGTCCTGTGGGATTGGTATCACATTTGCATTGTTAATACGTTTTTCAGTCCATATACATGTTCCCATCAGTAGCCTCTTTCTCTCTGTTTGCAAGAAAGTTATTATTTAGATTTTTATTTTTATACATGTCTTGAGCCTCCCTTAAACACCTGCGGACACTCATTCCTATGTTGCACTTGCTCAGGAAACACATACTGCACTTTAAGGTATTAGGCACTATATCGATAACCATTATATGTATCATGTTCACTTGCAGGAATTTTTCAGGCACTTGCCGACTCCAAAGTGTCAAAGCCACTGCCAATGTGAGCTGTGATGTTTATCACATTAATATACAAATTACAGTGTCTATCACTATGATGTTTTTATTGTACATATGGCATAGACAATGCGAAGGTTCGTATCTTGTATCTTACAGTGTTACAGGAATTACATGCAAACTAGCACATTCTGTGCAGATATTCAGTACTTCACAGACTACTCTTCGGGGTTTTCGTACTATGAACATGTTCCAACATGGCTGCCATGATTACTTCAGCTTTGATTGTTTATTCACAAGTCTTTTCTCAGTTTTGAGCAAAATGTATGTAGTGACGTTTTACAATGCACTCTGTTGTGTGGTCAAGACTGTATACCGGTCGAAATGCATCACGGAGGATTTATGCAGTGAATAAATCCCTATTTGTTGAACATTCTACCATCTCTGCCTGAGTGCGCGCTGTATTGCATTGAACTTGATATATATAACAAGACTGCTTTTACGGTCGAAACGCGTTACCAGCTGCCGCAATAAATCGATGAAGAAAACCTGAGCGTCTTGTGTCCTGTTTTATGGAGGAACGGGGAACGGGATGTTGATATATGTTTATAATTTGGCATGAGACGCAAACAGATGCAGAGAGATTCATAGAGGACCTAAACAACAACAGCCTCAACCTGCAGTTCACAGCCAACTTAAGAACTGAGATGGTTAACTTACTGGATGTTCAGATATACATCAGAGAGGGGAAGTTAGCTACAAAACTGCATCGAAAACCAACAGCCGGAAATGCAATCTTGCATGCCAGCAGTTCTCATCCCCAACACCTCATTCAAAGCATACCATACGGGGAGATGCTCTGACTTAAGCAAATAAGTAGCTGTGAATATGATCTGAGGATAGCACATGCAGCTAGTCAGCAGAGGTTTCTGGAACGTGGTTACTCACTAAAATGCATAACCACAGCCATCACCAAAAGCAATGCAGTAAATAGGGAATCCCTTTTCAACCAATCTCCACCAGCAGAGGAGACTAGATTAACAGGGCATAGCTCGCAGGATGAACCAGCAAACAGTTTTAGAATCATTTTGAAATATAACAAACAGGAGAAAGCTATCAGAAATATCATTCAGAAAAGTTGGCCAATAGTCCTTAGTGACCCTGTTATAGGCCACCTATTACCCAACAGAGTGGCCATAACATACAGTAGGGCACCTTCAATGAAGGACACATTTGTCCGAAATGACCTCTGCAGTCAACCTAAGGGTACTTGGCTTTCCCAGAGAAAAGGATTCTTTAAGTGTAGGCTGTGCAATGCGTGCCAATTTGGTGTTAACAAAACCTCACATACAACACCATTTGGAAATTGGGAAAGGCCCATCAACAAGGCTCTAACATGTAAATCAGACCATGTTGTATATGTGCTGGAGTGCCCTTGCGGCCTACAGTATGTGGGGAGTACCATTCTTCAGGGGCACAAAAGGGTACTTCAGCACATTAGGGCAATTAAAAACAAGGACCAATCATACCCCATGGCTCGTCATTTTGACGAAGCACATGGTGCTGATCCCAAAGGTCTAAGGTATTTCCTTATAGATGCCATCCCACCAAGCAAGAGAGGAGGGGACAGGGAAAAGGCACTAAGACGGTTAGAAACACAGTATTTCCTGGATCTGGATTCGAAACAGCCTGGGGGCCTTAATGCTACTGAGGATTTATATACGTGCCTCTAGATATAATTCCAGAATTAAAGGGAATATCAGTATGTAGGCACACCCGCAAATATGAATAGCTTTGGTGAACAAAATGAAAAAGAACAAAAAACATCAAACAAATGATAGGCTATTTAAGACCGCGTAATACCCCCCTAATGTTACCACATAGTTTTTTATGGTATTTTAGCTTTCTTCTACACTTGGTGAATTCCAGCACATTGCATTTTTATCACATTTTATACAGTATGCACTTGCACTTAGTAAATTGAAGTCATTAAGTCTACAAAGTCAATGTTTACAGTTCTTTGAATCAACTTTGATACTAGCACATCAGTACTATTTGCACAAGCAGCTTTTGCACAAACAAAGGAGATATTGGATTGCATATTCAGTCTATTAATTTGTTTTACATTCTAAGCTGGTTTTAATACATTGTATGTGTGTTCAGGTTCTGTGGTTTTATTGTTGAAATTCCCAATTGGAATTTTAGGTATTTATACCTGGACCTTGATTTTACCATCAGTTCTTTGAATACTAACATAGAGTATCAACATCAGATGTCAAAAAAAGATGATGATACGAAACATCTTGTGCACCAACATTATGTTAAAATGTTTTTATGTGCCAAAAAGTTATTTTAAATTAATTACACCAATATGGGCATTACTGTATGATTGTATGTAATTAATTTTAGGTATTTATACCAGAAAGTACTTTTACTTCACAATGAGAACTGTAAATAATATGTTGTCTATATCCATTGTTGACCATATGACTACGACGCACATGTCACTTTAAGAGATTTGAAAAAAACAGGGTAAAAAATGGTATTTAAAGCTAACATCTGACTGTGAGCGTGTCATGTGATCAAGGCCCTCCGGGGTCGAAACGCGTCATGCTGCTGTTGTTTTTATGAGCTGTAAATAAAACGACTTACCTGCACCTAACTGTGGTCCGTGCTCCTGTTCGTGGGGAAAACAAAGAGCGGAGTATCTTTATATATATATATATATATATATATGGTTTACTCTGTGGGAGTTGGATGGTGTGTTCATATATATATATATGTATATATATATATATATATATATATATATATATATGCATATATAATTTATATATACAATACAGTCAGTCCTTGGTCTGTGTGGTATGGCGAGGCAGGGGACACGTCGCAGTGGCAGCCTATGGGAGAAGAGTCACAGATGCTAATGCCTTAGCGCTTGCACTGACCCTACTTCAAAGTCTATGGAAGGCATGACACTCATTCAGTGAAAAGCTAGGGAAAGAATTTGATGTCACAGCAAAGTAGAATCACCTTACCTTTTTTCATTAGTATAATGTTTCAGTGCACAACAGCCCTTACTTCTGACAGTGCCAGCTATTAAAAGACAGGAGCCCATAAACCACGTGTTTATATTTTAACACATTTCCTCCTAAAATGTAAGAGGGCATTATTTTAAAGCATCCATGCATTTAAGTAATGGGCTCTTACAATGATGTATAAAACAGTATGCAAGCATCTGATTTTGTTGGTGAGTGCATTTTGTCCTAACCCAAAGGCACATTTCGTTTTTAGCAGTGATTTCCTGAGGAGCTGAATGCTAAGTAAGCTTTTATGATGCTGATCACACAGTTTAGAAAAAGCTGGCTGCAGTCACTGCACACGTCGGAACATATTATGTATAATTGATATGGGAATTCGATTGACAGCAAAAGTCAAATAAAGTACCTAAGGAACTAGATAAAAACTCATGCATTAACTCTCCACACCAAACACAGCCTGCGCACGCAATCCATCCACTAATTTGCTCCAGACAGACTTGTAGTAGAAAATAATTAAAGGCTTCAAATATAATTTGGTTGATCTTTAAAGAGGGAAGGATAGCGGGGGCTCGGTGGGCAATCAATTTGTTTTCCACCTATGTCTTCAGCGCTCAAGCTCAGATCAAACCCTTTTTTGAGAGAAGCCGCCTACGGCACTTTTGTTTATGCAGCTTTGGCTGGGCAAGAACATTATTTAAGATTTGAAAATGTGTGTATTTAATTTTTAATCATTGAGTAGTTCTGAAAATTCATTCAACGAGTCATCTGAATAATTGAAGAGTATTTAATATTGCTGTTCTGAATTCTAGATGGGTGATTAACATTCTCACTTATGGTCAGTTTCTGATCATTATGGTGTGAAGAAGAGTCTGGCGCAAAACCTTTTGCAAAAAATAAATAAATACATATTCATCAATGTCTCCTACATATGGCGGAACCTTATGAGGAACCTAATATTTGATATGATAATGAGATCTTGCTCCGTAAGTTCTACAAGGGGTGTTTTTGGGAACACTACGAAATAAAATTGAGCTATTCTATTAACATTACTGTGAGAAATTGGAGCATTAGTTGAGGAGCGTATGGACCTACCTCAAATTATAATCACAATCAGTGTCAGGGTGAACCACTAAAGTCACTACATAAACCTGTGCTTAACCCTCTGATGGCTTCACACAAACCAATCAGACTTAACTTAGAGGCAATGCAAAGTATTTAAGCAGTGTTTAAAAGTAATAACACAACACAAGAAAAATTCCAAACCAAATTAGAAAAATAGTGAATATTTTAACTAATAAAATTACACTAAAATGTTTAAAATCCAGTAAGTAGAACTGGAGATATAAAATGTTTAAAGTGTGAATTAAAAATAGCTCCAAAAACCACAAAGTGCTGTGTTTACCGGGTCAAAGTCACAAGTTAAGGCAACAGTGATGGAACACCGGTCAGATACAGAGACTAGGTTCATCCCAGTGGAATTTTACATTCCGACCTAGAAACTTTTATGGTGAAAACGTGGTCATCTACGAGTCATTGATGGGGTATGCTGCAAGCTGCATGCCATGCTCTGATCGGGTGTAGTCTGTTAGTCTGTGCCCACATTGGTGGGGTATGCTGCAAGCTCAATGCCAAGCTCTGATCGGGTGTAGTCTGTGCCCAGGAAGGCCTCAATATCAATTGGCTCCTGTTCAATATCTGTCTGAGTGAAGCCCTTTACATTCAGACTTTGAAAGTTTTCCAGAAGTCAGATTACCTTAGTGGGGCAAACCAGCAAGCTGAGGTCAACTGGCAGTTCAACATTAACATCTGCATCTTTAAAGGCATCCCAGTCTCTGTCGGTTCCCCATGCAGAAAGTTGGAAAAAGTTTCAAAGTCCCACTTCTTGTACTTTGTGGACATAAGGAGAACACTCTAACACCAGCTGAGGAACCAGGACATGGGGAGTACCACTTTGGGGTTATGAATCATTCCAACAGAGGCCAGCAGCAGGGTTCAGGGCAGACCCAGTTTAACTGGGCAGCTGGGCAGTTGCAGGGAGAGATGCCCATGGAAGCTTGCTGTACCCCTGTAGTTCAAACAGGAGACCAGCTTTAAGCTACTTGTGGAGTCCTGGATTTAAGTCATTCAGGTCTAGTTTTCTTTCTGGTTCTTCACATAGCAGGGCGGTCCTTCTTTTGATTCTTAACAGGTCCAGCAGTGTTCTGAGAAGAGGTCTGTAGGGTCTACTTTTATGTCCAGTGCCATCCTGTGGGTAGAGGGCAAGCCTTTGTCCAGCACCCTAAACCAGTTCTGGTGAGTTCCTACTCTCCCACTGGGTTTGGTGCCAACCTGACTAGTGAGACACAAAGGAGGCACACCTAGCTGTGACCTTCATTTGCCATTAACAATGTAGGCAATCTTTGAAGCTCTGGAAGGGGCTGAGCACAGCTCCCATGCCATCCTGTCATGTGATGAGTCCACCAACCCACACCCAGAGCCCTTGTACACAGCCTGAAAGGAATGCACATCTCACCACAAGAGAGCCATCACGGGTCAGATGACAGCTAGACACTCCAAGATCTCAACCTCTACAATGCAGAATGCTTGCGTTTGTTGAGTGACAGAAGAAACTATCTCGTTTTGAATAGAGATCCAACAGAAGAACTTAGAATCCAGATTGGGTCACTGGTAGAAGAAGCGATTACCAACGACTGGATTAGCCAAAAGGAGGCGGTTTTTCTGTGCAATCAACATCCTACTGTGCCATATTTTTACACTTTGCCTAAAGTGCACAAACCCACCCGTCCTCCTCCGGGGCGTCCAATTGTTTCTGGAACCAATTCCATCTTGGAACCACTATCGAAATTTTGTGATAGCTACCTACGTCCCATCGTTCAAAAGATGCCAGCTTATCTTAAGGACACACGTGAAGTACTGAACCTTATTAAGGACCTGGAATTTGATCAAAACAGTGACCTTATGATCGGACTGGATATAGAGTCATTATATACGAACATTCCCCAACATGAAACTCTTAGGGTCATTGAAAACATCCTTTTTGCAGAGGATTGGGATTTCCAGACCCCTCGGGCATTTATCCTTTCTCTCTTGGAGCTAGCACTTACCAAAAATTTCTTCAAATTTGAAGATAAATTTTATTTACAAACTCATGGTACATCTATGGGGAGTTCCTGTGCCCCCAGTCTAGCTTGCCTCTATGTTTCACAGTTCGAAGAAGATATTATTCTGTCACCAGCCAATCCTTTTTGAGTCATATCAGGGTTTGGCGTAGGTATATTGACGACGTTTTTATCATCTGGAGAGGTAGCAGAAGCTCTGCCCAGACTTTCCTCACGTGGCTTAACCAAAGAAATCCGTTTTTATACTTTACAGGTGTGACAACTAATGACTCACTGCCCTTTCTGGACTTGAATATAAGGGCAGAGAACGGGGCTTTAATTAGCAGTGTCTACCATAAACCTACTGATAGAAACAATCTGTTATCTTTTTACAGCTTTCATCCCCGTTCTCTTAGGGAGAACCTACCCTATGGGCAGTTCCTGCGATTGCGCAGGAACTGCTCTTTGGTTACGGATTATAAAAGGGAAGCAGAGAATCTGAGCGTGAAGCTCAGACACAGAGACTACCCTGAACATGTCATTAAGAGAGCCCAAAAACGAGCACGGAACTGTGACAGAGAGGCCTTACTTGAAACAAATGAAAGAACAACCGTTGAGAGAAGTATTTGTGTGACGACATTCAACACAATATCGAACCATTTGAAGAAAATAATTCAAAAGAATTGGAGGATTCTTAATTCTAATGGCCTGAATCAACCCATCCCCTTTTCTCTTTCAAGAAAAGTGCAAGTATCAAGGATATGATTGTAAATACACGTCCTAGGATACAAAAAGACTCCCCAAATGAACAAAATTCAAACCAGTTCCTACCACCAGTAATAGGACACTACTCGTGTGGCTACTGTAGGGCCTGTCCCCTGTCTATAAATGGGAAAAGTGTAGACATCGGGCTAAATCGTCCGTGGGAACTAAGAAAACACACTACATGCAACACAGAAAATGTCATTTACTTGATAAAATGTCCGTGCAATATGCAATATGTGGGAATGACAACTCGTCGAGTAAAAACCCGCATTTTGGAGCATATGAGCACGATACGATGTGGGAAAATGAATACCAAGCTGACTGCACACTTTAATGAGTTTAGACATACAGAACAAGATTTGAGGTGGACAGTTTTGGATAAACCCTTTATCCCACCCAACACGAGTAACATTTCGGAATTCCTTTTAATCAGGGAACAGCGTTGGGTGGATAGACTTAAGAGTAGTGTAAAGGGACATAACGATGACATACCTTGGTTCCAACTACATAGAATCACAAATTAGTAGTGAGCAATCTGAAACTTCAGGGTCGTTTTTAATAGATGGGACACTTTTGTCTTAATTTGAACTTGGATGGCGAACCCGGCATTTGCGCGTAATGTGCCCAGAGTCTGTGACCCGGTGTGATGCCTAAATTGACTGTTCTTGCTGTTGAAGAATGTTTTACAAGTTTGTGATAATAACGGTCATTTACTTTATTTTGTATGCGTAACTAATGATACTATCAGCATACACAAATGCACCTTTTAAAATGGCCGATACACGTTATCTGCAGGAACTGAGTGAGGACTTTCTCTATGTTCATGAATGAGATCCCCGGACGTGAGACAGGCACACGTGACCAGGAAGGGGTGTGTGTTACACTCAGGACTGGGGAATGACTCCATAAAAACATGCAGGCTGCAGTGGCGTATACTCGGCAGAGGACCGGCGTGAGGAAAAGACTGACGGTGTCTCTTTGGAGTAGTAAGTGAGGGGAAGCTTTTGGTATACTGATATCAGCCACAGGATGTGACAGTTAGCTTCTGAGATTATCGGCATGAGTGCGAGTATATTGATTTTTACACTCAGATTTAAGTAGAGAGTGCGAGTATCCAAATAGTTTCTTTTTCGATATCCTATATGGGTTTATGGACAGTCCCCAGTACAAATAGACGGTGATACGAGCATAATAGATTCTCGGTGCGGGGCATATTGTAGGTAGATATAAAAGAGAAGGATAAGAAACACTGAATTTACATTGTTGCTTTTTCCCGCTTTTTCTACCCTTACTTTACATCAGAGTGTGACTATAAGAGCACGTTCCCACCAAGGTCCCGGGTTCAGAGAAATACTAATGAACTCTTGTGAGTAGAATATGAGTAATATGTTCTTTGTGTAAGGGTTCTAGTGATTTTCACATATGGAAGTGTTGGGTGTGATATTTTAACATTTCCCACGATGAAGCTGAATTTCACTTGAGTAGTGGGATTTTTTACAATAAATTGGGTAAGAGCTTAGCTAAGTCCTGGTTTTATACACACTGCTGGTTTAGGTGTCTGCGGGCTTTACACGGGGTGTGGTTAACTCTAGGAAGATATAGACACTTATGTGAAAATGACTGGTTTTCTGGAGACAATGCATGTGACTTTCTAGCATAAAGTTTGAGGATACGAATTATAAATTTTTGAAAAGGAACATAGAAAGGTTGGGTATTATTACACTTATGGATTTTGCCCTTCCTTTCTTTTTACAGAAATTGAATCCCTCTCGGTAATCCCTAGAGATCTGGACAATGTGTTTGGTAAGAAGGTAAACACCTGAATAGGGGTGAAGACCAAGAAAGTAGGGACCAACACCCTGACGAAAGCCAGAGCGACCCGGTTGGGCGCGGTAAATATTGGCAGAAACATGTTGGTACTTGCAGTAGGGATATAGGGGCTTTTACCTCCCTGGATATCCCAGATCTTATGTTTTATTCCTACCAGGGGCCAACAGGAATAAAAGTTGTGTGTTGCCCTCTAGGTAGTTTTAATTGTATCTGTATCTGCGCTACTTGGTCCCTTTTTCTGAAGGGAACAGTTTTTCCTTTAAGTTGTGTGTCCCTTTATGTGGTTTGTTTGTTCCTTTTTATTCATTCTACCCTCACCACTATTCTGCTTTAAAAAATTTCTGCGCTCCATCCAGGGTGTTGGTCTGCACCTGGATGTAAGATGCGGCCCTATGATGAAGCATGACACTGCAAAGTGTGTGAGGGCAGTATTAAGACATTTGTTGTCTTTCCTCTCTCTTATTTGTTGTCTCTGTTGAGGCGTTGTATATTATACGCACGCTGGTGGCTGTATGAAGTACAGCACCTTTTTGTTCTCCAATGTTGGGGAACCCATTTTTCCTTTTGTAGTCCTTCTCTGTTGGGTGAGATTAGTATTGTGGTAAGGGAGTCAGAGGAGGCTCAGTCCCTTGTCTCTTACAGTTTGTGATAGACAGCTAGACACTGACAGAAAAGACTTTTGATTTTAGGCAGGAAAATGGCAACTTTTTAAAAGTGTAATTTCCACACTAGTAATATTAAATTTGACTTGACCATTAAGTTGCATTTTAAATTACTATTAACATGAGTCCTTGAAATGTTTTTCTGGCTACTCGCAAACTGAATATAGAATGTATTAAAGGTAATGGTGTAAGGCAGTGTTAACCAACTGGAATCAACTTTTTTCACCGTGAGTGCACGTAAAACATTAAATATACATGTCCTTCTTTTTAAGTACTATGCACCCTGCCCTATGAGCCTTTAGGGCCTACCTTATGGTTTAACCCTGGCAAAAGGTTTCTTTTGCCAGGTTGACGTGGCAGTTTAAAACTGAACACCCGGGCTGCATTGTCAGGCCTGGAGACATGCTTTACAGTTCTACTTTAGTGAGTGGCAAAAGGAGTCCTGCAGCCAACAAGCAGCATTTAATTTGCAGGTGCTGGGTGCATGTAGTACCATATATTAGGGACTTAAAGTAAATTAAATGTGCCAATTAGGTGAATTACAATGTTACCCTGTTTACCAGTGAAAGTACAAACATTTTACAACTGGTTAGCAGGTGTAAATTGCGCAGAGTTACACAGCCAACAAAAATAGGGTTCTATAAAAAGGCAAACAATCCCAGGTGACCCTGAAGAAATGGCAAGTTTTATGATGAAACACACAGCACCTACACTAGCCTCCAACCCATGCATGAATGCAAAAAGGAGTTAGGTTTTGAATGTTAGCAATGAATATATGGATTCCAGGCTCATACTTATGTTTGTAAAACATATTAGCGGGGTCTAGTAACTCAGTGGACTAAGGCATCTACTGTTGGCATTCACGTTTGCTCTCATGGTTACAAGTTTGAATTAGAGTTAGTCAATTCACTTTTCATCCCTACAAAGTTGTTAAAAAGAGAATCATTGTGTTGGATAAAAACATCTGTTATTCATTGCCGTTTGAAGTGATGATGCCCTGTACAAACATACATGTTATTTAAGCAGCTCATATAAGCGTAACAACAATGGCTTTTTATATTGTGATGATCACATGCTATACTGACTCTTGCTATATACTAATAAGCATCATTAATCTCAAGCTCAACTGTACTAATTTTATCAACTACAAAAATATCACAATTTGCCTCTGCTTGAGCTTGAACATGCACCATGCCAGGTTCTGGGTGGGCATTTTAGACACATGAGATAGCTTACTGGCAAAGCTAACATTCTTGCTTACCATCCCAAATGTGGCTATCATCTTCTCCCCATGCTCTTAAATCACCACAAGCTAGAGACGGAATTATGAATTGATATGTCCTAACTTAATCACTATTAATTATCTGGCAGAAAGTGTTAAATTCCACTCAGAGGACTAATAAACAGTCTGAACAGTATTCTCTTCTAATATTTTACATAACATATTTCAAAAGCTCCAGCGGATAATTAGGCCCTTCACAATATAACAATAACTGTTACAGATAACAGTTCATAAATTGAGAACAGAAATGGGAGTTAATAGTGAATAGAGATTAGGTATTGGTTTGTTTGCATCTGCTAGGGAGCAGGAGGATGGGAAAGCATGGACAGAAGGAACATCATTTTGCTTCCTGAAGGAAAAGAGGTATGAACGGGGTGCTTGTATTTAGTAAATGATTAAGAATAAGACAAAGTGGTATTTCCGGCGCCGATACTGCCCTGGCAGTGTTCATGTGGCCTGCTTTTGCAGCACCTGAAATTACAGGTTACTGGACCTTCGGGCCGGATTTAGCAGCTGTGTGTCTATACCCAGAAAAGCCACCTTTGACTCTGGGACATGGACTGAGGGCACCCAGGATCCCTTTATCAATCATGGGGGTGCATGGTACACTCCCACCAGCACAGGATAACCTGCCATGACACTCCTCCACCTGCTCTCCCGACCTCTGCCCTGCAACCTGCAATAATCCTCACTCCCACTTACCACCTGCATAGAGCAGGAGGTAGATGTGAATGGAAAAGTTCCCTGGAATTGTGTCTAAACGTGGGTAACAGCACCCTGTATACCTGGGTCCACATGACTGTTCCTTTTTGGGGAGCTGTAATTTAAATGGAAACGTAGCAGATATTAATGGAAGGATTTTGGTTAATTATAAAAAAATTCAGGGGCATATTAGCAAGACCCACTTTAAAATTATCGCCGTTTTAGCGGCAGGAAACTGCCGCTAAAACGGCGATAATGGGCTTGCTAATATGCGTTATAGAATTCCAATAGAAGCCCAGGTTAGATGTCCTGCACATCTAACCTGGGCTTCTATTGGAATTCCATAACGCATATTAGCAAGCCCATTATCGCCGTTTTAGCGGCAGTTTCCTGCCGCTAAAACGGCGATAATTTTAACGTGGGTCTTGCTAATATGCCCCTCAGTTCTCTTCTAGTGGTGTGGACAGATTGCAAGGCAAAAAAGCAGCTTCTTTCATCGGTCCCAATAGGGCCACTACGAGAGCATTAAAAATACGGGGTTGACCTCAGAGGTTCCCAATCTTCTGCCTGTCCCAATCCAGGGTTACTCTGTAACTGTAACCTGCATCGCATGCTAAAACCCTATCAATATTTTAAAGATTCCTAAAGAGAAGGTGATTTGATTGTTCTCTCCATGAGGTATCCTAGAATATTCCAGAGCATTTCTGCTGGTCCTGTTTGTTTGCATCTTTAAATTTGGTCAGTTTATCAGTAGATTGTTAGATCAGAACTTCCTCTCTGGTGTGTCACTGAGACATAGCTGTTCTTTTCACTTGCACCATAAGGTCTTTTATATGATCCAAGTGGAGGTAATGAAGGCTATTGTGGTTGGATATGTTAAGGCACAGTCTGAGTTCTTTGTTTTTCACACTGTATTGTCTGACATTAAGATTGTAGGGAGCCTCGCATAGGTTAAATTGAAGTAGTTTACAGGGACATTGATTAGGGCGGTGATCAGCTCCACATGACTGTTGATCGGAATGGGAAAATCACATCCTATTATCTACACAGTTTCATTACTTCTATTTGGAGCTATCTACATAATGGGCATTTTTGCTCTTTCGACAGTAATTGCGACCCTGATACATCGGAATACTTGAATGGTTTCGATTTTCAATTCCTCAGTGGTTGGGGAATCTGCGTTATTGACTTGTATCTGGAATTTCCCAGAGATAGTTACAATCTTGTTCTAAATTGCACATTTATATGTCGAAAATCGAGTAAAAGGTGAGGCACAAAGGCACACAAAACTAGACATAGTATTCATGGGAGGGGTTGCAGATGCAATTTTGATTGGTGGGCTGTGCGTTTGGAAGAATAATGGCCTCTCCTGTAGATGGTCTTACTTTTGTTACTTTCATTGACTCTCACATTTGATTCCGCTTAAGCCCCACACTCTCTTTAAGCAGTCTATTAATTTAAATCCTAACTAATATGCACAACCTTTTGCCGAGTCACACTTTGGTCTCCATTAATTCATTTAAAGTAATTCTTTTTGAAAACTATGTTCTACTTTTGCATGGTGGGATGCTGGTCAATAAGTGAAAATAAGACCATATCACATACAGATAGACTTACGACCAGCTCAGTACAATAGTCCACTTCATTTGGAAGCTTTAGAAAACTCTGCTTGTCTCTCATAGTCATTGTGACTTCACTAAAGGCACATAGGCAGCTGCATTGTTGTGGAGCCGTCCTTGCGCCATGCAAGGGGGCGCAAAGGTGACACAACAGCAAAGTCATATTTATTAAACCACACAAGTTCACCGTGCGTGGCCCTGCATGGTTTGATAAATCTAGGGTAACGCAAAGCAGCACAGATCACTGCGTTGCATTACTCTGCCCCAGGGAGGCGTTCCCTGGGTGGAGCGTGGGTGTTCCCGCACATCCACCCATGGAGTTTTGCACATTACCATATTTACCATTAGTGGTAGACCTGGGAATGCATCAAAATGCTGTTCCTCCCTATTGAGGCATAGTGAGGAGAAATACGTTTATTTCTCCTTGATTTTTCCTCTTTCTACGTGGCTGCTGTGATTGATTTATGCAGGAAGGTGTCACTTTCTGCACAAAAACAATCCTGGTTACAATGCAGCCACCGTTGCACCATGGTGCATGGGTGCCTGCGTTGGCGCTAGGCAACCAAGAGTGCACCAGCGCAGGGAAAAAACTGAAATGCACCGTATGATGTTAAATACAGTACATTCCTGCCCTTTCCCTTTCACGCAGTGCAGCTCAGCAAGGTGGTTTGCTGCATTGTGGTGCGTGAAAAATTGATAAATGTGCCCCTTAGTTTGTCGGTCTGCAACTGAAGTTCTCTCTCTTAAGCTTACAGATTGTTTCAAGCAAGCACATCAACTGAAAATCCACAAGTGGAAAGTCTATTCTGAGACAGCCAGGCCAGTTGTTAATTTGTTGTGATTATTTATTCTTATTTGCCTTCTAGGTATCTCTATTCACAGAGTCATTTGTATACACAGTGGATATAATATTAATATCTCTGCACCCCCCATCCTTCCATTTGTACTTCTAAATAAAATGAAGTCTTAGAATGAGTTTGAACATATCTTAGCAAGTGAATTTTGGTTTACAATCAATCATGGGTACAGCTAAACTTTACCAAGGGCGGACTGGGAACCCAAAGCAGCACTGGCAATTTTGTTGGACCAGTCTCCAAGGAAGGGTGGGGATGCAAGTCTGAAGCACTGCTGCTTTTGTTACTGGGGGCGATATTTCAGCACTGCTGCAAAACGGCCCCCCAGTAACAAAACCGCATCCACTGCTGCAGAACCAGCCTGCACCCTTCTAGCCTCCCGAGTAAATGCCTGATGCCTGCTACGGCCAGTTCGGCCCTGGTGTTTACTGGTCAACAGCCCAACTTTTCTTCCTCTGTGCTACATTTACTCCCCTTTTTGATAATTTCTTTAAAGCTTGCTTTGAGGTCAACCTAACTTGGGGCAAGTTAATTAATGGCAGGTTAATAATTCCTGATTTAGGTCCATCTACATGCACCTTATAATAATATGTCCACTTTATTATGTGTAAACATCGCCCATATGGCAGTTAAAAACTAAAGAAGCTTGCGAGTGACCTGAAGTAAATGCTATTCAAATTCAAGACTACAAGCTACTGCATTTAGATTATGTGTAAGATCAATAACTAGTTAAATACCATACTTACTTTGTAATTGTATATTGAGCAAAAGTTAGAGGTTTAAAAGCAGAGCACCACTGGAGTCATTAGTGTACCAATACAATCTAACATGTTTATGAATCGGATTTACAAGAGGGGATCCTCTTGATCTGGAAGACATTTCTTGCTCTTTGGTAAATTATACATGGCAGTTAGCAATATATGTACTGGGCCATCACACTTAAGTGTTTGAGTAATTTACTCAGTCATCTCACATTCAAAACACATTTATGAGAGCTGTGTAAAGCTTTTGTTATTTGACAATAATAATTGTTTTTAACACTGTCCTTCCTTTTTCAGGAACGCATTTCATCAAGTGAGTGATCTTCTAAATGATATTGCACTTCCTTATTTCTTGACCTTAATCACTGGTGCTGGGTCAATTGCCATCATCAGCTGACACATCTTTAGGTCTTAAAAGCTTTTTAAAGGCTGTAGGGTGAGGCAAACATTGTTTCACAATTAAAAAAAAACATATTTGGTTTCACTCACCTAAATTTCCTCAATATGCTATTGAAAAATATTCTGAATTAATTGCGTTTATCAAATTAAAAATGCAATATAGTAGTGCTTGGTTAGGGATCCAACCACTAGCCACCAAGGATCGGTAGACCGGCCCCTTAGGCAAGGGCTTGTACTCCCCCAATATCCCCTCAAAATTGTCAGTCTTTCTGCACCTCCTGGGGGGCAAATATGGGTAATTACCCCCATGTATTCCCCCCGAGGGGCAGTCCACTAGACTCCATGGATGTTCTTTTTTTAGAAACAATATGGGGTGGGGGTTGCCCATACCCCCACCCCTAATGCATATAGCAATAGTCTTTCCGCCTACCCAGGGGTGCAGCTGGGGGTGTTTAGCCCCAATGTGCACCCTTTGGGGGGGCTGAAAGCCCCTAGACACCCGGGATTCATTTTATAAATAAAAATATAGGGGTGGGGACTGCCCAGCACGGTGTGACCATGCCCCCACCCCAAATGCATGAGGTAATAGTCTTTCTGCACCATTGGGAGGGCAGAGGGGGTAGTTACCCTCATCTGACCCCTCCCAGGAGTCAGAATGCCAACTAGACACCTGGGAATTCTTTTTTTTAATACAAATATAGTGGTGGGAGCTGCCCAGCATGGGCATGGCCATGCCCCCACACAACATCAATGGGGCAACAGTCATTCTGCCCATCCGTGGGACATATGGGTGAAAATCACCCCGATCTGCCCCCTTGGGGCAGAAAGCCCACTAAAAGTCACAGGATATTTTTTTTTGTTTATATATAAGGATGGGGGCTGCTCAGCATGGGTATTGACATTCCACTACCCCAAGTAAATGGGGAAGATGGGTGTAATGATACCTGATCTGCCCCCCAAGAGAGACAGAAATCCCAATAAACACCAGACTTCCTACAACTTTGCACCTGCACTTGGACTCTGCCATCTGTGAATCTACCCTGCCAAGAGGTGCCACCCCAGTTCTGGACCTTTGGAAGTGAGCTTAAGGTGCTTTGCCAACCTCTGTGGTTTCAGCAGAACTGATGCATCTCCCCTGCTGCGTGGATTGGACCCGCCGCAAAGACCCGTGTTGCCCATCAGAACCACCACTGCATGACTCATCCCCGCCTGAGGCCCTCGCATTCCTCATTGACAGAAGCATAGATGATGATGCCGCACTGCACATTGCAGTCTCACAGCTCATCGGAACCGATGCATCACCCTGACTGCGCTCCGCATCCTCGACACCTCGTAAGCCCCTTAAAAAGGGTGCAGGCCCTTGCATCGCAGCCACACTGCATCTCAGAACCGACGCATCACTTCGACTGCACTACTCATCGTTCCCTGGATTGTCGCAACACTCTGCAAACCAGGATTTAAGGTACTCTGTTCAGTGGGCCTAATGGGGTCCCTGTGGCCGGCCCGCCCTCCATCAAGGTCGGACTGAACTTGTGACTTTGTCTCGGTACGGGGTCCCCAGATATCCACAGTTGGCTCTTTGTGCTTTTTGGCGCTATTTTTTTTAATAGAATATCTTCGGTTCTACTGAATAGATTTTTGCCATTGTGGTCTTGCTTTACTTACTAAAATAAGTTCTATTTTCTAACATGGTGTGGGAACATTTTTGTGTGGTGTTTTTACTTTACTACTGTTTGAAATGTTGCACAAATTCTTTACACATTGGCTTTAAGTTAAGCCAGGCTGCTCTGTACCAAGCTACCAGAGGAATGAGCACTGGTTAATTTAGCGTTGGCTTGTGCCTCACCTTGACAAGGATTGTGGTTGCTGTTTGACCAGGGTTCACACCCCAGTCAGCCAACAACCCAATTTCTCGCAAGAACTTTGTCTTTTTTCTGAGGAAAAACTCTTCTCAATGCAGGAAAAAGCTGAAATTCAATCGGATGCTGTGGAACGTCCTGTTGGGTTCTTTTTACGATCGACACCCTTGAATCTCGAGCCCTTGGGCAAATGATTTGAATAAGTTCACAAATGTCTTTTGAAGTGTCCTGGCACCCTGTTCTCTACTTTTTAAGTGCACTCCAAGTGTTACATGCGTGTTACATGCAGGTCAAGACCTTATTCAGGCTAAGTACATGCTGGAAGAAGCAGATCAAATGCAAATTAACCTCTTAAAACCCTCTGTGAGGGTACAAGGAATATTTAACAGTTAATTTTCCTTAGTATTTATTAAAAATCTGACTTCACCATTGAATTGTATAGTTAATACTTATTAAAATAGTGGTTTAATTATATTTCTAACTGGTCTCATTCCCGAGATACAGTATCAGTATTTTAATCTGTAGTCTGATTTTCTACATAGGACAGCCAGGCCTACCACAATGAAAATAGCTTTTAGAGCCTCCTCACCGTAGGGACATAGTTTACATGTCCCGCTTTTAAATACCATGCACCGTACTTGTGGGCTAAAAGGCCTACATTGAGTTTATGTTATAAGATAGTAAAAGGAGGTTTTTAACTTGTCAAAAAGGGGTATTTTAATAGGGCACACTAAAGCTTTCACACTGTAACAGTCAGACTACAATTATAGTACTGAAGTTATGCTTTCCTTTGACACACTAGGCAATGGAACAAGGGGTGCTGCAGTTCAAAGGTGACAGTTAACTTTTCATGATTGTGTGTATTTCTGCACTTTGCCCTATTGCCTGATAAAAAAGTTAAATACACCAGTCAGGAATTAGCCAATTTCTACTTGTTTAAGGCATCAGAGAACATACACTGGGCACTGAATAGCAGTGCCCCAGTGTGTGGAGTCTAAAAACCAGCAGTAAAATTCAGCAACAAAAAGGGTGGGTAACACACCAAAAAGAGACATTTTCTCACAACATTTATGTAGGGAATTATTGCATTTCTGAATATATTGGATCCTAGATTCTAGTAGGGAGCTTATAACACTGTTTAAAAGCTACCAAGTGCCTCTTCAGAGTCACCTGCCAATTATGAATAATGACTATACTTAATGATAAATGTGCTTGCATAGTTAACGCATTTCACTGTGAAGAATTACCATGTATTTCTTGTTTGTATGCATTTAAAAGTGAGAGGTGAAGTGTAGAAGGTGTTATCAGAGCATTGCTTTATACTGTACTTTGTTCAGCCAAAGAACAATGTTATGTTATAGCTGAAGGATGTATATTTCAAATGAACATTACAGGGTGGTCTTCAGAAATAAATAGGGTAACTAGACAATGATACTAATAAAAAGCTAGAGTCACATAATCCCCATTAGATCCCAATAGGTTGAGAGATACAACCATTTGCTATATGAATATAGAAGCTCTAACTACTTGATATATGATAAAAGACTTGACAGACACAAGTGAGTGGAGCTGAAATTTGAAATTCCATTTCTCTGGTTTTTTTCTAAAGAAAAATTGCAGACTGGAATGGTAGGTCTATAGCAGCGAAATGTATTGCAGTACCCTTAATCATTATTGTTCCAAGAGCAAGGCATGCACTGGCTGAACATTGATGGCAGGTTAAGATGAGGCACTACTGCAGCCACACAGTTGAAGTCATCAGCCACCCACAACTTACATTGAAAAAAACAACAGTTGTGTGAAAAAACATTCAAACCCCTAACTGCAAATTTAAATGAACCATTATGTTGTCAGATATAAGAGCCATGCGACATTGGTTGTCTCAAAATGACACAGGATAACACAATCTTAAGAAATTGAATTATGTGTTGAAGGAGGTGAAAACCCACATTAAAGAATAATCACAATCCTTGTCAGAGTGAACCACAAATGTCACTAAACAAACCTATACTTAACCCTATGGTAGCTTGGCACAAAAGCAGTTAAACATAACATATGTGTGAATAGGGAATATTTTAATAAATAAAAGGTCACCAAAATAACATAAATCCAACCAGTAGAATTGGAGTTGTAAGTTCTTAAAGTTGTAGGTAAAAATATAGCAAAAGGCATACAAAGCCAACTACGCGTAACTGGTTGCCATTCCCATACAAGATGTCATTGTTGATGTACCCTTAATCAGAGCCAAAAGGTTTACCAGTCACTGAGGAAGTAAAGTCAATGAAGACCTTCCATGAAATTATTTCACCTTCACTCGATTTAGTCAATAATTATTCACTAAAAAGATTGACAATCACTGTCCGGATTTTATTTAGTTAATTCTATTGTGGGAAAACTATTTTTATAGTTGGACCAACAATTCATTTACATTGTATTTATGAAATAGATCCTTGGGGTGTTCTTTGACAATGCAATTTTGAGTCATGAGACTAGCAGAAATGGAGTCCTAAATTGCTCAAAATCCTTTCTTGTTGCCACAGACTTTGGACAACAAGGTTTATATTATTAATAATGGTTTAAAGATTATAAAAATATTTTGCATCAGAAATCGTCGCTTAGTTAAACAACTGATATATTACATGAAAATATATTTCAAAGTGTCAGATGTCCATAAGATACTGGACAGACTGGTACTGATGTACCATAGTACATTGTTAATGCTGCATTAGCAAAACCAATTAATAAACCAATTATGACAGACATCACTAGTTAAAATGTGGTATACATCAAAGACTGGCAGTGAGATTGTAATCTGAGCTTGACCTCGGTCGGCAGAGACAAAAAGTCATTAGAATGTAATAGCATCATGACAGTATAGGTAAAACGAACTCGTGGTATTATTGGTCGAGGTCCCAGAGGAGCTATACATTTATTGGAATTCTTGTTAGCAGGCTCAGCAGAGAGGGAAGGAATGTAAGAATTGAGTGTGGTGTCAGGTCTGTCTAGTAGTGCTGTGTACTGCGCCCGGCTAAAGCATCTGCTCATGTGAAATATTTGCTACGTTGGAAATATGCCAGCTCAATGGCCACTGCCTCTTATAGGTTGACTCTGTAAATGCCACAATAGCTGACAGTCATTTATCTTTCTTTGGGAAATACATCCATTGACATGTAAAGCAAAGCTTTTCTACAAAGTGATTTAGTAGAAGCATGACCTTTTTCACACATAGTGTATATACACCATATGTTCATATTCATTTGTCCCAGGGACAAAGAGCAACTCCCTTTAGCCACAATCACAGGATTAACTAAAATGCATTATATTAGCATTGTGAAATGATATTTTATAAAAACTTCACTGACAGAACAATAGTAGGTGAAAATACTTGATAAAGACATTGGCGCAGAATCTCAATGAGTTAATTCAGACTAGTTTTCAAAATAAGGCTTTGTTACACTGAACCTGTGTACAGGTACGAATGTATTTATTTGTGTTTTTTATTAGTGATGCTATCTGTGAAAATGTAAATATCCTAAAGTACAAATGAAAATGAATATAAAGTCCTAATTTTCTGGGTGCTTGGTCTTCGGAATGAGAATATTTTTTTTTTTAAATTGATCAAAGACGATTTGAAAATTATTGCAGACAACAGTGATGTAAAATGCTCCTTTTGCTTATTTATTTATAAATGATTGTATATGCACGAGTGCCACAGATTGTTTTGCTGAGAAGTTTATCACGTAGCTGTTAAATTATGATCAAGAATCACTTGTTCCACCTTTCGCTTTTCTTCTACCAAATGAAAAATTAATGTACATCTCAATCATAGGTAGCTTTTCACACACATCAGTCCTGACAAATCTTTCAACTTTCTCCACAGTCAGTGTGAGTGATACATTTATTGTCCACCTGCACACGACTTTCATGAAGATGTTTGCTGTAGGATGTCAATTATTTGTATAGCGATGTGACTTCACGGTACTATAAAGATGTATAAATACAAATAGAAGCAAATGACATATTAAGAAGAGAGTACATGATTTTTAATTCAACTCAGAAAGGTCTTAGTACTATGCAGTAGCGGCCCGTGGAGGGAGTTCCGTGGGGCGGTGAGGCGGGGCGGGGAAGGGGCAGGGTGGGAGGTAGTAAACACCGGAATATGGATGAACGGAGGTAAGTAAACAGTTAAAGAAATTCGTTTTATTTATTTAACAGTTTACTTACCTCCGTTCATCCATATTCCAGTGTTTACTGCCCCCACCCTGCCCCACCCCGCCCCGCCTCACCGCCCCACGGAACTCCCTCCACGGGTCGCTACTGGTACTATGCCCCAGATTAAATGTGCCCCTAAAGCTCCTCTAAGCACAAATCTTCAAAACATACCACTATGAAACATTATACAATGAACAACAGAACAAATATGTCACATATAGCACATAAGAGAAGAATGTCTTCCAGTTTTCTCTTCAAACTGTGATAGATTAAAATAGCCAGAGGATTTTTTGGTGAAGTGTTCCAGAGGTGTGCACCCTCCAACCTTCAGAAGTTCATTCACCATACAAATCAGAGATTAGTGCCTAATAATAGAGTGATAGTCTACTCTTTG
Organism: Calotriton arnoldi; assembly: GCA_963921515.1. Lineage (NCBI taxonomy): Eukaryota > Metazoa > Chordata > Amphibia > Caudata > Salamandridae > Calotriton > Calotriton arnoldi. The sequence continues at coordinate 342,962 of CAWUFW010001308.1, forward strand.
ATGTAGGCGAGGTTAGAAGTTTTTTAACTATTTTTTTATATCAGAAACAACACGTTATCTTGGCTTTGGAATTCAGTACTCAATGGACCGAGACTATGTTGAACAGATGTTAGAAGGACAATTCGTTCAAAGAAAAAATACTCGTAATCACCAAGTTTTAAATCACATGCAACATTTCTTGCTGTTTATTGGAAATGTTTAAGGATAATGCAATACAATACCTCGGAATTGAACCAACAATCTCTTATGTTCCTCCTTTAACATTAAGCAGTTATCAGATAAACAGTTAAGATGCCAAGCTACTGTACATCACATGGTTCACTTGGGGAACAAGCATGAGTCCACTGACAAAGATTACACCCAGAATTCACCTCACAGGCGATTGTGCCGAAGTAGCATTAGAGTATAATAACAGAAAGAGGACAATGCTCAGATCAGCCTCAGGACCTCTGTTCATCCTATTTTAAGTCATAGACATTTGACTGAGGGCCTGATTTAGAGTAAGGAGGGTAGCCCTCCAGTCAATAGTCAGGTGTGGTTATGGTCTTCACTACAATAGCGGGCACCCAAAAACACGCTTTATTGAGATCCCCAACAGACAGGTTGGGATCTCCTTCCCTTTAGTGAAGCCACCACCTTATCAGCTCAATGAAGGCAGTGAAGCTGTGCCAAGAGGATGCCATGTTTGATGCACCTGCTCTGCAGAGTCTTTTGTTTTTTATCAAACTGCTCAAACAGGATTGCATTCTTTGAAAACAAGAAAAACATTAATAACCATGTGGTACATGGAGTTTTTTTCCTGCATGTGATGTCCAATGAGTGATTACCCTGCCAAGGACAACTATCAATCTCATGGCGGTCCCAGTAAGCAAAGTCTAGTCATGGCTAGCCATCTAAAATCTGGTGGGGGAATCATCACTATGGGCTACGAGGTCAGAAGTTTCTAATGGTGGAATCAGTTGAGGTTCTGCTGCAATAACTCAGTACTTCCCATGAATCTAAACAGAGCGCAGTAACTACAACTTTGTTGGGGGCGAAACACTATTTATGATGATGCTCCTGCTACACCAAACTGTAAGTAACCACAGATCACTTGCAGTCTATGAATTGTTCCCCCATGGTGATGTGTGTCACTACCATACAGTTGAAAATGAAGATCATAATCTATGATCACAAGGGACAGGTGTAATATTTCTTATAAACACTTGATTTTCCTATGTGGTAGAGATACAGAACATCCCATTTAAGTCTTGTACGATGGTGAAATACACAATACATTCTTGCAACGTTTTCACTGTCCCTGGATACCTAATGGTGCATTAGAGAGTCAAAGTAGTCCCACCATGGCCCCCATATATTCTTATGTTTGTGGGCACAGCCTCAGACTCGGTAGATTGGTTCTTTGATACCGGTCCATATTTTTCAACCATACCTCTCTCAAGGGAGTGCAGATTCCAACCTCCAGCACTTATGGATATCACTTTCATTAAGAAGAATGCTCAGTCCAACCGGAGTGTTCTCTACTCTATTAGAGTGTGCCCTCCTGTATATCACGTGGGTGCAGGGTGTATTTAACACATTCCACAGTTATTACTAACTATAACACAAATGCATGCTTTCAGGGATCAAGGTAGTGGTCTGGCTGGTCTCCAGTTTGAAAGTACTATAATTGTGCATGGTAGGGAAAATTGCCTTTGCTATGTATCAAAATGTATTTTTACATATTAGACACTTATTAGACACCTAAAGTTTGTTTTTAAGCCCATGATGTTGGGGCTTAATGTATCAAAATGTGGCATACTACATATTAAGGCTAGTATATCCTCGTAATGAGTAATGGTCGAAAAGCTATTTATACTGTGAAGACAAAAATGCATTTTTCAGGAACAGACCTAGATCGGGTAAAATTCTTATTTCGTATCTCTGCCTTGAAAAACAATAGAGCAATGCTTAAGAGTAAATTTTCACCTAGTTTCAAAAACCTAATTAAATTGTTAAAGTATATTTTTAAACCTTTAGTAGGAAATTAATTCTATGAAGATGTACTGTCTGAAAAAAAAACTGGTTTAAAAATATTTCACCTCTTCAGATGTCCAATGCGCAGTCATAGCAGAGAGTTAGTAACCCTGCTGCCAGAAGCCAATGGATTGGCCACTGGCCCATAAAGTCAGGGGTATTGTCAACAACTGGATACTTAATAGGAATTAACTCTCTAGGAGGGGTACAGCAGCAGTTGGCAGAACAAACAATAGCTTTAGTGCTTCTTTTGACTGGAAATGCCGATTGCATTTGTCCGAAACTGACCCATTCATTTCCTGGTGCCTTCCAAGACCTTTTTGCTTCATCTCCTACAGGGGGTAAACCACGTTGGGACCTGACAGACAGGTGATCACCTCATATGAATAGTTGAATTTATAGGGTAGGACTATGCAGCTGGAGTAAGGGAACAGTCATCTTGGGGTTAGGTCCTCTGGAATTTTGCAGTAAACAAAAGAAATACTGCTGAAATAGGAGGCAGAGAGTGAGAAAGAGTAGTCAGGATTAGGTGTAGGGAATTCTCCAATCATTGGCTATTGCACTGAATAAGACACCTCACCACCATCACTTCTGAACATTGCTGAACCTGCAAAGACAACATCTTAAAGACATAAGACCCTGATCGAAGGAAAGGACTCAATGTTCCCGACTCCTGCTGGCACCCAGGGAATGAAACTATTCTCAAATGGTCCTGTGTTTGGCCTCCTGTTCATTTGCTGCAGGGCACAAAAACAGGTGGTCTTGTGTCTCCAACAAGGCCTCAATGGCCATTGTGGCTAGGTCCCTTCAGGTGCCCTTGCTGGTGCTTAGACATCTGCCCTGAGGATTTGAGGGATGCAGGAGTGGACCAGGAGGAACTTTCCAAGCAGTTGGAGAAACATAGGACTTAGTCATTTTTTCCACCAACTTCCAGAGTACATGACAAGGTGCTGAAACTTCACTGGGGACGGCAAACTAGAGGCAGAGAAGCAAACCAGGTGCATCCTGCCTGGAATCTTTTGTTACAATGAAATCAGGTTCAATTCAATTCACTTACTTTATTCGGATAAAGCATTTCCATAAAAGAAATCAGGTTCAGCTGGACCTTGTGGTAAATGCATCAGTTCACTTGGAGTTCTGCCTTGCTACTATTCCAGGCTTACTCAGCTGTTTAATTCTGAGAACCCAAAAAGTCTGAAGGTAGAATCTTGGACCAGTGTCAGGCAGGAAATGTATTCCTATGATGCAGCACCTCCTGTGGCTTCAAAATCGAGCTTAGTCATTTTATTTCACATTGGTGCTTTAGGTTCTCTAAATCCTTTTTGTCTTAAAACTTTAAAAAATCATATCTCTGTTTTTCCTTTATCTAATTCCAATGGTTTGGTGTCTTTTGTCAAATAACTGTTTCTCTCTTTTTTTTTATTTTATGAATAAGTGATGAATTAAATTATACTATTTTCAACAAAATTGTTGCTACTGCTTAAAGATAACATATTTCTCTGAGAAACTGCCTGTGCTGTAGCCAACCAGTGTTTGAGCAAAGTTCCACTAAGAGCTGTTTTAAGACCTAGCAGGGGTGTGTTTATTAAGTTGTTAAAGGTATAATTATCCAAATTAATAGACTTTCTGAGAGTTCATTGCTTTACCTCTTAGGCGCAGTACTCCTTTTGACCATAGGATTCCTCCTGGTTTGACTTTACCATTGTAATGTACTGTATTTTTACATTTATTATTTAGGAGAATCACACTAGTGGTGTGCGAAATTCACATGCAATTTCGCAAAATGACAGGAAATCACGTGTAATCACATGAAATCCAAATCTGTCATTTTGTGCTATGTTTAACATGCAAGACATCTACTTCGGTCAATTTTTGACGAAAGACCACTCCATCATAACATTCCACTTTCACCACCAGGGGATGCTTCAATATTATTGCATTTTTTTAGGTTCAACATGCTGAAATACTCAATTACATTGTACATATTTCTTTAGCCTTCAATAGTAACTTCTAATGTACACAGTTGTCAATCACTGTTGCACAGACGTTTTGGTGTTCATATTTAATTTGTACACAAACATGCGCTTTCTTCCAAATCAGATTTCTCAATTTTATGGTAATTAATGAACATCAGCAATTTACATTTTGCCAGGAAAAAATGAATGGGAAAAAAATGACTGTCTAAAAGGCGAAACGAGGTAATCAGTGTGCAAAACACCGTTAGAGCACACCATCTCTCATTCCAATCGGTGGTGCTCAGAATAGGTGTGTGTTGCCACACCTAGTTTATACCACAGCCTATAGAATCAGTATTTATCGGATGTAGTAAATGCCAACTTATATCTGCAGTATTCAGAATCAGCACATTATTCGGTTGAGATGCAGTGAAATAATGTGGCCAATTTCTCCAAGCAGATATGCCTGCATAACTGCAGATGTATGCAGTGGAGGCAAGTATCGAGGGTGTTTGTGCTTGGACAGTTCTGGACGCCCTCAACCCCTCCAGATTCTGTTAATATCATAAAACGCAGACATCCAATTGGATCAAACTTGCTCTTGTATTGGAATTCAAAAATTAATGTTGCATTACAAAATACGTCTCTGGGATGGCACGACAATTAAAAGGTTTCCAGAGGGAGCTGAAACTTAAAAATAATCATATGCTGTAATTAGGTTAATGAAACTCCAGGCACTTTACAGTATATTAACTAGAGGAACAGTAGTAGGCCGTGTAAACGCTCAAACTAGCTGCAGAAATATCATGCACACTGCTGAAGTTTACGGGCGGAAAAAGTTTAATGAAATTCTTTTTCAGGATCCTGCCCTAGGTGGTCTATCTCCTATGGGAAATATGCTCCAGTTAAAATCATAGTTGCAAAATGAATGCAGCATATTAAATATTGTAGCAGAGCGTGCCTACCTTGGAGCTTTACCCAGCACGATTTAAAAAAAAAAAAAAAAAGAGTAAATGCTCACGATGGCAGCTCCCTGAAACAGTTTATGAGTTTAATTTAAGAGAAGTAAGAGGCAGGTCGAGATTATTAGTGCCAAACTCTTGCCTCCTGATCATTGCCTGGCACCTAAGCAGAGGTACGGGTTCACCGGTCTCCCTGGAAACTGGAAGTGATCTCCTGGGAGTCGGGGAGAAGGAGGGTTTTACACACAGTAGCTCTGCTTTTGTCACCTAAGTGCTTTTCTCTTGGGATGTTTGACTGCCAGACTATGAAAGACATTGGTTCAGCTTAAATTAGCTTAAGAAAACTTGCTGAAAATTCTAACTCATATCTGTGTGTTGCAAAGATCCAGCTGTCGTTATTTATGTACATGCCCTGGTGGGTTGCTCATGTGATCACCTGAAGATCCTCCTTAAGCCCCCCCACTGGTGCCCTAACAATATAGCACTTGAGCGGTCATAGTTTTGGGTCTCAGCGCATTCAAGCGCTCTCAGGGTGACACACCTAAAACCACTTAAGTAATTCGCCTATTTAGTTCCTAGCACTTCAATAAGGGTCATGTCCTGTATGCATCAAAATGGTTGTGTAGTATTGTTGAGGGTTATATAAGGGATTTAAACGGGCATACTCCATATTGCATCATCCTCAAGTGGTGCCTTGCCTAGGCCTGTGCTTAGATTTGGCTCCCCAGAGATTTACAGACTGGTGCTTTCTCACTAAAAAGGTTATGAAATGCACTATTACATCTGAGAAAACATTTCTTGTCACAATTATTGTTCATAGAAAGTAATCTGGGCCTGCCTTTATTTAGTTTCTTTCCACTAAATAAAAAGACAATGTTTTGACTTTTTGTAACTTGCACAAAGACCACGTGAAAACAGCTGCCACAAAATGAAGGTGAAAAGGAATATACCCGGGACACCTTCACAACTTCTAATTCAACTTAAATGTCTTCTCCGGTCCCTCCAACTAATACCCTGCTTTCATTTGGCGGCTCCCTATGCCCAGGACTAAGTAAAACTCATCTACGGATTTCAAATTGAAATTTTTCTCATACTTTTTTTTGATTGGATATCTAATTTCTATAACCGTATACAATTTTACAATTTCGGGTCATTTAAGATACCCCCCCACCCCCATACCTTGCATTATTCAAATATAAATGATCTAAAGTGCACAGACACAATATGTTAGTAATTTCACTCTGTATGTCAAGAAGTAAGGAAATAAAAAGTAAATAAATCTCATTTTTTTATTGGCAAAACCTCAAAAACTCAACTTGGGAATTCTTTATTCTTCATCCAGAAACAAGGTAGCCCTAGATAGTATGAGTCCACCACGAAATTCTATGTTAAATGCTGCATTTTTATAAGTATGGAATCAAGGACGGACACGTTGTCCTTTATCCGAACTGGTTATCAGCTTTTAAAGCCAATCGGGGCAGCAGGGAAAATGTCTATAGTGGTGAGTTATCTAAGAGTGAACTCGGAGTCACGCGCGCCACATTGTTTGGATTCGGCCTTGGAAAGTCGGTTCCTATGTCATTAAACTTCCACTTGAATATTTTCTTTAAAAGGTTTCCATTAACTGTGGCTGACTTGTCCAAACATATATTGTCATCCATTATGCATTTTCTCTGCATGTATGGCAGTTATTATGTCGTCAGCAGGCAAAGTGTCCTGAAATTGTAAAGTTAGAAGGCAGTTTATCAGTATTTGTTCAACGAGACTTAAAGAGGGCATCTTAATTGCAAAGTTAATGCGGGCACGTGCATTCATGAAGGTTACAATGAGTTTTGCCTGTTTGGTATGTTTGAGAGGCTAAAAGGGGCACTTACAGGGTCAGTGGAGATTGCCAAGCTGAAAAATAAATAGGGAACTTTATGCAGTTTGCTAGAATTTTCTCTTTCGAAATATATCATGATTAATTTGAAATAACAATAGAGCAGCGAACATGGCCGTATGTGCTTTCCTTCATTCAAATGTTTGCACTTTTCACCGTCAGATAAAAAGAACATGTTATTCTAGTTGTGGAATTTACAGCTTCTCCACAGAGGATTACATTTTTTCCAGTGTTTAATCAAAACAATAACCATGACCCGCAACCCCATCAGCAGTCCGTTCTTGTTCTCTACACTGGCAGCACCAGACACAGAAACTGCTTCACATTAGCATGTTCCATAAATCAACCACCTACTCGTGTAAGGAAAACACCAATGTCCTCAGCATTCTTTTCAAGGTGAAATAGAAGTGCATGTTTGTTTATCAGATCGTTTTTATTAGAAAGCATCGTTCTGCTCATCTTCTTGCCAATGTTTCCTAAAGCTACTTTCAAAAATGTACCAGCCAACAAAGTACAGGTAGTCACTCGAATGTGTTGAGCTTTGCCTGGTCATTTTATTCGAATTATCTGCTCTCAAGTCAATATAGATGTTGACAAGGTCAGACTGAGACAGGATATGGACCAGGGCAGCAAAACAAAAGTTGTCCCTCATGAGCAAATCAGATAGCTAAAAAAGTGGCACACATTTAGCAAATCGGGCAGTTTTGAACTTGTAAAAACACATTTTTATGGGAGAGGTGTGGTGCATCAGTCAGAGCGGCTAACTCCGGAGCGCGGGGCTGGTGGTTCGATGCCGGCAGCAGCTCAGCTTAGCACCCTGTGACTCTGGGCAATAGCTCGCTTAATCTCCCCGATGGCCCCCGTGTCTGAGACCCCTAGGGGTGATTAGTTTGCGCTTTACAAATACCCGATACATACCTGTGTGATTAGCAAGATCTGGGAGAGTACATACATTTGTGCTTTCTGCAGGCGATGTTTGTAGTAATTGGGAAATAAACAGTACAAACTTGCCCACTGGATCACAAAAAAGGCCCAGAAAAAGCCAACGAAGCATTGGCAATACTAATAGGTCTGGCTTTTAAATGAAAGTGCCTCTTCAGTCAGTGATGAGATTATGTATTCAATAAGTCATACATGCACTCTGACACTCATTCTAGCATTTGGGCATCCATTTATCCCCCCAGGGACTCACTCTTCATTCTTGTATTCATACACTTACACAACCACAATAAACTCACGCAAACTCAATATGTGGAAGATAAAAAGTAAATACTGCACCAGGCCCCAATATCAACTGAAGATTTGGGAACATCTACTTTAAAACCAACCCACCATGGGCAAGATAATAGAGGATAGATACAAATTTGATGTTTTTATATTGGAGGAACAAAGTGGGCCAGGATAAAAAAAAGGGAGAGGTTTTACTGGGAAGGTAAAGTGCAGGTTTCCTGTAGACACAGATATGGACATGTGCAAGGGTTTTAAATCCAATAAGGTTGTGTGTTGTGAGTGGTTTACTTTGTGCTAATGGAATGCGAGATCAGATTTTTTTCTCACTGTAGTTCACACCAACTCAGCCTTCTATGCCAGGTGACGATGCAGCAGCAGCAACTCACTTTTAGGGACATTCCTTTGTTCTCATAGGCATCATGGGGAAGACCCCAATGGAGGCGCCCGCTCTATAGGGCTGGAGTAACGCAATGCACAGTGTGTAATCAGTGATCAAATGATGGTGATCTAAGGAGTCTGGGCCTATGTTTCCCGCAATGAAATGATGGTGATCTAATGTATTTGGACTATCCTACAACATGATTTTCATGTACATGTGCATAATTGGCAGCATTTCATGCCCTAAATGCTATGTGCAGGAGCGGCACAATAATTCCCAGTAATGGTTGTTTTTTATGCTGGAATAATCTGTGCACCTTAGAAGTGTTTACTCTAGTGCACTCCTGGGGTTTTTATGGCAAAGGCCTAGTTGGAAAAGTGGTTTAGGAGCTATGTATTGTCATGACCATTGCCTAGTGGCAAGGTGAATGTTGGTTCATTTTATTTGTGGTCTAATGTGCTTTACATATGGCAAAAAAGGGAGTTATGAGACATGTGATGTTATGACTATTGCCCAGTTGGCAAAGTGATTCATGTAACTGTGGTCTATGTGTTTTATAATACAAGGGATGTTTTTAAATAACCTTGTGTGGAGTCTCTTTTTGTGGTGTGCCTAGTGTGTCACTGGTGTGTGTGTGTTTTGCGCAAACGCTTCACACATTGGCTCTGGGATAAGCCTGACTGCTCTGACAAGCTACCACGGGGCTGAGCAGGGGTCATCTTGTGTGTGTAACTCCCTTACCCTGACTAGAGTGGGGGGTTCTGCCTGGCTTAGGTGCACACCCTAGCCAGCCAGAAACCCAATTTCAAACAATCACACTCACATTGTGTTGGACTTGGCCCTTTTTGCAGGGTCATCCCTGAACTTTTTGCCTTCCACCGAGCCTTTTTTCTGACATGGTGTTGGTGGTTTTAGGACTCTGGACACTTTAGCACTGCTGTTCAGTGTAAAGTGCGTGTGCTCTCTGTGGTAAATATGGTCTACACCCGTTTGGCCTTTTTAATTTACCTGTCAGTCCCTTGTAAAGTGGTATCTCATATACCCGGGGCTGGTAAATTAAATGCTACTGGTGGGCTTGCAGCGCTGATTGCGCCACCCACCAAAGTAGCCTTTCAAACCTGGCTCAGGCCTCTGCCATTGCAGGGCCTGTGCGCGCAGTGTTACTGCCGCTGTAACGTGGCACCTAAAGTGTATGCCATGTCTGTGACCCCCCTTTTACTGCATGTCAGTCACCCCTAAGGTAGGCCCTAGCTAGCCCTATGGGCAGGGTGCATTGTAGGTAAAAGGTAGGACATGTACCTGAAGTGTGTGACATGTCCTGGTAGTGACAAACAGCCATTTTGGTTTCTCACTGCTATGGGGCTGCCCTCAAATAGGAATGCATTGGGGATTCCCTGATAAGTGTTTCAGTGGTAATTCCTGATATGAGAGGAGCAGCATGGTCAAGTTTAGTATATTTGGAATGGTAATAATAAATGCTGCGCAATGGTGTGCGCAGATTTATTATAACTATTTTAGAAATGCCACTTTTAGAAGTTGACATTTCTGTGTGCTATGTGTCTGCCTGCCTGATGTGGATTGCATGTCTGGCTTTGGAGTGACAGGGGCTGGTGAGGTGTGTGTGGCTCCAGGGAGGGCAGGGGGAGTCAGCGCTAGGCTGAATAGGGCATCTGCATTTGGAGTAGTGGGAGGAGTAGTCCCCTGACCCTGAATAGGTCTGTGCCTGCCTATGTGAATGCTGGCTCCGCCCCCCTGTGGTGTCTGACGACGAGCCCCCACCTGACAAAGGGGAAGAGGAGCCTTGTCAACAAAGTGCTCCAAAAAACCCCAGAACCAGTTTAGGCTGGCTCCCCCAAGCCCTGTGCCAGGGCAGACAAAGCAAATATGGTGTATAAATATTGGGGCTGTGACCCCATGAAAAGGTGTGCTTTTGTGCTTCCTGACTTGTTGCTGCTGGGCCCCAGGAGGAACCACCACGAGGGACTGCCTCCCTGCTGGAGGGACCTGTGAGCTGGCCTACCTGGGCCCAGCCTTGTGTCCCTGGAGCTCTGGCTGCTAGCGCCTCATGAGCGCTTTATCTTTATTACTGGAGCCCCAGAGAGGGGGACTCCAATCCTGCCAAGGAAAAGCAGAGCGCGTGGGTCCTGCAGTGCTGTGCTGCAAAACTGCCTCGAGGGAATCCGGGCGTGGGGATTCCCCCACACTGCCTCCAAGTGGAGCAGGAGCCCACCCCGCATTGTGCGCTGCTTTGTTTATTTTTTTACAGCGGGAGCCCACCCCACAATTACAGCCGCATTGATACCTTGTCGGTGGGAGCCCACCCCGCACTGTGGTGTCCTGAGAGGAGCGGGAGCCCACTGCGCGCTGTGGTGAGCTGGGAACAGGAGCGGGAACCTACCCCACATTGGTATGTTATTTTGCAGCAGGAGCCCACCCCGCACTGCAGAGCCGCCGCCGAGAGCCAGAACAGGAAGTCAGGCAGAGTCGGAAGCCTGACCGGGGCCGTGGCCGTGAGTGAAGGGCCGCGCAGAAGAGGAAGCCAGGCTGAGGTGCAGCCTGGTTGTGGGCAGGGCTCTGTGTCCACGAGGAGCCCCGCGTGCTGCCTAAGTTGCCGGAGAGCAAGGACCGGTCCCAGTAGCGGCTCGTGGAGGGAGTACCGCGGGGCAGTGGGGCGGGCGGGGGAGGAGCAGGGTGGGGGGTAGTAAACTACGGCATACAGCCGAACAGAGGTAAGTAAACAAAGAAATAAATAAAACAAATTTCGTTGTGCGCGCTACATCGCATTTGGCAATGCAACACGCGCAATTAAATTTGTTTTATTTATTTATTTGTTTACTTACCTCTGTTCGGCCGTATGCTGTAGTTTACTACCCCCCACCCTGCACCTCCCCCGCCCCACCCCACCCCACCGCCCCGCGGCACTCCCTCCACGAGCCGCTACTGACCGGTCCGCCCGCCTTCTGGCAGCAACGGAGACCTGCGTGGCTGCAAGTGCAGGGTGAGCACTTTTCCTTTTGTTTGCCGAAGAGAAAGGCCAGCCCCGGTGAGTGGGGTGGGAAGCAGGCTTTCTTGGTGCCTCCACAAGAATCTCTGGGGCCCCCTGGTAGTGCCCCGGTGACAGCGGGTGAGTGCCTTAGAGCCTTGAGTGTCCCGGGCCTCGCAGTGGTTTTACGACCCAGAGGGGCCATTGGCAAGTTTTCCACGTAGGTGCCTAAGTGGCACCAACTCTTCTCCCCGCTTTTTGTTTGTCGCCCAGTGAAGTGGCATCGGGGGCAATTTGCTGTTGATAGAGTCCCTGTGGGGCTCTCCAGGCACAGTGAGTGCCAGTGCTGATCCCAGCTGCACCGCGAGAGCACGGGCAGCTGCAACGTTTGGGGGCCATTTCTTTTGTAAAGGAAGGGGTGGTTTGCACCCCACGCCCCAGCGCATTTGCGCACTTTGGTTTCGCTGCCGAGGCAGCCAGGGGGCCATTTGGAAGGCCCCACTAGAAGCCCTGACATTTTGGACAGAGGGCCAGGGGGGCAGTATTGGTAGGGCGCAAGGCCCTAATGTGATGCCCAATGTGTGTATGCCTATGGTTAGGCATTAGGTGTTTCATGCCATGTGTTGATGTAGGCATAATGTGTTTATGTAAGGTTGTTTATGCCTAGGGTGTTCATGCCTACAGATATTGCATAACGTATTTAGGCTATGAGATTTATTGCATAATGTGTTTATGCTTGTGATGCTTAATGTCATGCTATGTTGTTTTAGGATGATGCCTATTGCGTAATGTGTTTATGCTAATGAGGTTTGGGCCTAATGTGTTTTATGCCTAATGTGATAGTGCTGAGGTCATTATGGTACCAGTAGTTACTGGTTGTGTTTTACATGTGTTACTAGTACTTTCTAAAGGTTCTGACAGTGGCCCAATTGGCCCTGTCATGTGTATATAATCCCCTGTGAATATTGCCCAGTGCCAGTTGGCACAGTGTACATTGTGTGATTATGATCTAATGTGTTTTGGATAATACAAAGGCTATTTTTATATAACCTTGTGTGGAGTTTCTTTTGTGGTTTGCCTAGTGTGTTGCTGCTGTGTGTGTGTGTTGCGCAAACGCTTTACACATTGCCTCTGGGATAAGCCTGACTGCTCGTGCCAAGCTACCAAGGGGTGAGCAGGGGTTATCTTCAGCGTGTAACTCCCTTGCCCTGACTAGAGTGGTGGTTTCTGCCTGGCTTAGGCGCAAGCCTAGCCAACCAGAAATCCCATTTCTAACATTGGTTGTGAGCGGTGAGGATAGGACTTGCGTTTGCGCAGTACCACAGCAACAACTGGTTGCACTACAAACTCTGCATTTAGATAATCACAGGTTTGGGGATTATTTTCCTGATTATTTTTTCTCCTAAAAGTGTCATTTTTCCTGAATTGTGTTCTCCTGTTGCATTGTGGGTTGTGTATCTTGCCAAGATGGGGTTAACCTATAATGAGGATGACCTTTTGGAGTACACCAGGGAGGATTTAGAGGAATTCTGCAGAGAGAGGGGGATAACAATAGTGGGTAACATCCTCAGGAAACTGTTCCTCTTTGCAGCTCATAACTATCAAGTAAAGTACAAAACCTTTAAGAACTGCATCTTAAATGTAGGGCCCAAAGTTACACCAGAGGACTCCAACAACCACATTGTCTATCTCACACCCAGAATACCTCAAAGTGCAGCATCCAGCATCATAAATATTATGCCCATCTATATATTCAAAATCGGGCATGCTAGCCCTCAAAACTTCAGAGCCACAGTGGCAACAGATAAGAGTCACATCTCTTTGCTCACAAGCACACTCAAGATTCCTGGACATAACTCTACATAATCAAACCCTTTGCCCTCAACTTGCATCTGGAAATAGTCATACATTGGACTCCTGTGCTGTGTATTTCAGAAATCAGTGTCGCCTACACCTAACTTCCCTCCTAGCTGCCAGGCCAACAAATCCATCAACTCTGCCAGTCAGTGACTCTTCTCCATGTGCATCTGCCCTAATGAATCTTCTTGAGTAATAATCCCAAGAATCGCCAGTAAATGCCCATTGACAGTTTGCTTTGGGGACACTAGCTTGGCATCCTTCTAGGGGCCCTCACCTTGCTTCTACTGTTGGCACCTATTTGTCTCTCCATTCTGTGCTCCATATTTTTCCACTACAGGACCACATGATGACATGTCTCTCTGAGGTCTCATCGTCCCTCTCTTTTGACCTTGGAGGTGTCTATGTGTGGGGCCTTACAAATCTTTCTCTGCATTGCACCTGACGTGCTTCATTCTGTGCCTCCTTGTTTTATTGCCTTTGAGGCTACCGGATTTCAGCTGCACAGGGGCTTGTTTCTCTGGATGCAGTGTTGTGCTCTTGTTTTACTTGTGAACTCCTGAGCCCTAGTAAACTCTCTCTATTACCTTTTTCAGTGGTCCTCAATACCAAGTGACACACAGTTTGCTCACTATCACATTTCCCGGTAAGGCAGTCACCCACACCATGGTCACTTCCTGTTTCCCTCTCGCCTAGAATACCCTAAACATCGCCACTTCCGCTATCACTTAGTCCCAAGAGTCCATCATAATTACCACTGACCCTGATCTCTTCTTCTCAACTTAACCTCATCACATACCGCCGCCTACAGTACACGCCATCCCTACGAAATGTCCCACCTTCAGCTTCTACCTATGTAACTTGCAGAGCAAAGGCACTCAACAAATCACAGCCATCCTCAGGCTTCTTGGGCTCACCTTTTCCCTGACATCAGACATTCTCATTCAATGAAAGATATATTGATGGGATACAAAAAACATGTTGCTAAACATGTGATGCACCTAGCTGAAAATCAGAGCATTTGCATAATTTGTGGCTGGCACTGCCCCTATTGGCTTCTGAACCCTTAACAGGAAAGCTCACAATATTGCAAAGTAAGGGAGGGTCGTGGATGGTAAGCTATGGTGAAGGTACAAAAAAGCCAGTGGTCAGTTTTCTATCTTTCCTCCACATAGAAAGCACTGTAAAGAGGTACACAAGTTTTGCCCCAAATTCACTTATAGTCTTTAAGGTGAGCCAATCACTAGGACAAGAAGTGACTTTCCCTTCTGTTTGCACAATGATAGTGGCCATCGAGTCTGGAACTGTCTCAAGATCAAGTACTTTTTCAGAGTAAGCACACACCTTCTGCCCAATCAAATCATGTACTCCTGGCTCCCAACATATGGGAGAAGCCAATGTCCCTCTCTTAGTGATTCTCACATAATTGTGTGGTGACAGATGTGCTCTTAAACCAGACCATAAAAACGGCCCACACTGACCTGTCACACCAGCCCTTAGCACTGCCAGATTGCCCTATAGGTCAGTCTGACCCTGGCTATGCAATATATTTTCACCTGAGACTTGGCTGTTTCGTAGACACAATCTTGATATAATTGTGGAACATGATGTGACCAGGTTTGTTGTACTACTTATGTCTGCATTTTTCGCACAATGTAACGCACTGTAATTATTTACATGCTCAGTTATTTAGATTGCTCCCTTTGCTCAATGGCTTATACTGTCCTCTATACAATTACAATTTTCCATTTCGTCTCATTGAAAATTCGATGTTATGTGCAAGCCCTTAGAGATATTATTCCACTTATATACAAAAGCAGCACAGTCACAGTTCAAAGGTGCGTTACAAATCAAAGAAAACACAATTCTTTTAAAACAGATTACATTTTAAATTAGTCAGAAACCGTGAACTTCTTAATTTCAGAATCTCTTTGCCAAGTTTCAGGATTTCCTTTTCTTAAATGTTTAATTGTTGCCTTTTCTATTGTTAGACTATTCTCATTGCTTTGCCTGTTTAAACAGTTCAACGAGACAAGAAGTGGTGGAGAATGAATGGAAGAAGAAAATTAAAACAAGAGCCTGTGGTTAATAGAACAAAATGGAGTCATCTGAGAACTGTATGGTACAAAGTGACACAGTGCGAAGGTGTCCACATGGCCTCTTGCACTAGAATCAGCATGGCATAACTGAAGGACATGCACAAAGTCTGCACCTGTTGCCTGTGCTCGTGCCCTTTATCCAGTCCTACCTCCACAGCCTGCAGACATGACCAGATGGTAAGCCCAGCATGTCGTGGGCAAGGCAAAGCCTTCTACCACATTCTCCATGCATTCTCCCTACCACAAAATCACCCAGGGCACACACATTATTTAGAAATGTTCAACTGGTTCTGGGCAGAAGGCATCCCCTAGTCCTAGTATCTCTGTGTATGGAAACATAGCGTTCGACCATGACCAACAGGCTCTGGGTGATTTGGATTCCTTGTGGATCTCAGTAGATTTATTAGTATTATGTTATAGTTTTCCAAACATTACTAAAAGGTTTGCTTTGAATCTATAGTGGAACCCCTTAATGAAAGGCAATTGACACTTGTGAATGAGCTTGGGAATTATCTGTTGTTAGAGTTGTCAACTCAGTTACCTACAACTGAAAAATATCCATGTGTTAGAAAGTGGATTATTATTTTAGGTGGGCAGTTGTCCACCTCAAGAAATAATCGCACTAACTTGTCAGGGTGAACCCTAAAGTCACTAAATTAACCTGAGCTCAACTCCATGGTAGCTAGGGCACAGAGCAGACAGAGCTAAGTTAGGACAATAAGTATTTATGCTGTACCAAAACAGTAATAAAGACAAAACATCGAACAATAGAAAACCCAAACCAAATTAGAAAAAGAGAGTAAAATGTAGTAAACAAAAAGATACCAAAATCACAAAAATCCAATAAATAGAACTGGGGAGATGGGTTTTTAAAGTTTCCAGTGACAAAAGGGCCAAAAAGTGTTAAGCACCAATGATAGTCTAAGAAAGCAGTAGACCAGGACCTAAGAACAATTTCAGGCCAACCACAATGGAACAAGGGTTGGAGACACAAAGTGGGTTTGTCCAGGTCAACGATTTTCACCTTCTGATTTTTAAATCCCAACTTGTCAGGATTTGTGGGGCAACTCTTATGAGTCATTTCTAAGGTTTCCGGACCCTCCAGGGCAGAACTTAGGGGCCAGAACTCACTACAGCAGAGTCCACCAGCAAGGTCCAGTCAATGTCCAATTGCTATTGGTCAGCTGGGCACTCCAGGGAAAAGTCCTCTTCCAGCTTGTAGTGACTGTCAGCCAACTAACTCTTGAAGGGTACAAGAGGGAGCAGGTTCAGTCCATCAGGACTCTTCACAGGTCACAGACATAAGCCCCAGTCTTCTTTGGACCTTTTGCAGGTCCAGAAAGTGTTCTGAAGAGGGTGCATTGCGGTACCCATTTATGACTGACACTAGCTAGTAGACATGGGTGACTCCTGGCTCTTCCTTAACCAATGAGGTAAAAGTTTCCATGTAGAATCAACCTATTTGTTATGCAGGTTCTCTTTGCCTTACTTCAAACAGTGCAAATATGCAATGTGTCAGGGCAGTTCCAAGATAACTAAAGTTTTCAGCCATGCTAAACTTGAGCTCTGAGGGTTGGAGCATGTTGAGTAGTTCTAGGAAATTTGGTTACTGATTGAGGAGGGTGTGACCCTACTCAAGCAGCCACCAAATTTGTTATCAGGGTGAAACACAAACAAACCCCAAATTAACCTATGTTCAACCCTTTGGTAGCTTGTCACAATGCAGTCACTCTTAACTTAGAAGCAATGTGCAAAGTATTCATGCAGCCCACAAACAGTAACAAAGTGAAAACATAGCACATGAAAAATCCCACACCAATTTAAAAAAATAGAGCAAAATGTAATAGATTATTTGACCAAATGACACAATCCAATCAGTAGAATGAGAGATATGTAGTTGTAAAGATTTTAGGTAAGTATAGCAGCTAAAAGCACAAAGTGCCAAAACGCGTTTATCTGGTCATGTGAGACAGGGTGAAAGTCACAAGTTATGGCCGACCACAATGGTGTGTGAGTCGTATATAAGGACCAGGTTTTTCCTACTGAAAAAGTTACCCTCTAAAGTCCCATGCGAAGAGTTTCAATCTCATTGGAGGAGGCCATGAGGAGCAGGTAGAGCTTTGTGGATAGTCATCGCTGTAGCACGAAGAGGAAGCCAGGCCCTGCGGATGAGCCTCACAAACAGTCATTACTGGAGATTCATGTTGGAGGTCACCATGGGTGTCGATGCTGTAGCACAGAGTGCAGATCTCACGCTGTTGGTCATCGCTGGTGGTTGCTGCATCATGAAGAGTTGGGTCTACCAGAGCTTCATGTTGGCAGTAAACATGGGCAGTAAAATCTTGGCGTGAAATGGCCTGTTCATAATCACAAAGAGCCCAAACCTTCAAGATTTCTCCCTTCTTCAGAGGGAGCTCTAATGATGCCACACCAAGGGTCCAGGACCTAAGGGGCACCTCTTGGTGATCAGGAACTCACTTCAGCAGAGACAGGCAGGGCTGAGGCAGTTCCAGTTGCAGGTCCAGGCAGTTCCAGGGAGCAGGTCAGTTAGGCAGATATAGAGAGGCCTCAGAAGCTTGTTATGTACCTTTAGCTCAGAACAGGAGGTCACTCAGCAGACCCTTGGAGCCACTTCAGCCTGGGATGATGGGTGCAGGTCCATTCTTACTTCTCAGCATGCAGGGCAGGCCTCAGGCAGCATGGCAGTAGCACGTCCTTCTTCTGTAGCATCCACAGGTTCAGGAGTATACTGAAGAGTTGGGTCTGAGCGTCCAATATTTATGCTTCATGCCAGCCTTGAAGTAGGAGAAGTTTCTAGAGAGTTCTACCCCCAGAGGTGTTTGGAATGTCCTTCCCCCCTACCTTGGCCCCAGCTTGTCTAGGATCACAAAGACTAGTGTGAAACCCTTTGCGAGTGTGCTGTGGCAGAGCATTTATAATGTGTAAGTGAGGTAGGTGACAGCTCCTCCCCACTATCAAATCAGAGATGGCCCATCCTGCCAAAACTTATCCTCCCTTTGTCTGACTTTCTGGGAGCAATAAGTTAATACCAACTGCAAGCTAATCCTAGGTATGTGACTCAGGATACAGGCTGTGGCACCAAATGGTGGACAAGAAAATGCCAACTTTCTAAATGTGTCATTTTCTGAATTGTGACTTAAAATCCAACTTTAACATTAAAGAGGGTTTTAAATTACAATTTTTAGAGACCAAGCTTGACATTCCTACCTGCTCCCAATTGAAGGTTATCACTTATTAAATGTAATAAGGTAACCCAATGTTATCCTATGGGAGAGGCAGGCCTCATAGTAGTGAAAATGAATTTAGCGGTTTTTCACTGCCAAGACATGTAAAAGTTAAAAGCACATGTCCAACTTTTTAAATACACTGCACCTTGTCCTTTGGGCTGTTAGTCCTACCCTAGAGTTGACAAATATATTAAAAAGGAAGGTTTTGGCCTGGTAAAGGTTTTAATTTGCCAATTCCAAATAGCAGTTTAAAACTGCACAAAGGTTGCAATGGCAGGCCTGAGACCTGTTTAAAGTGCTACTTCGGTGAGAGGCACATTTAACACTGCAGGCCACTGGTATCATTTCATTTACCAGGGCATGTAGTACCACTTTACTACGGACTTACAAGTAAACTAAATGTGTCAATTGGGTGTAAGGCAATTTCACCAAGATTAAAGGAGAGAGTAAAAGCATTTTAGTACTCTTTAGCAGAGTCCTATACCAAGAAACACGAGTTCTGAAAACAGAAGGGTGAAGACAAAACATTTGGGGATGACCCTGCAGAAAGGGCCAAATCCAACAGGAGTGTACTATGGAAATTACTGGTGAACTCCCACATATAAAACTAAAATCCAGTTTGAAGGAGGCCTTTGACCCACAACAAAAATTGAGACAGAAGTCTTTGCAGCCAGACATGAGATATGCAAGAATTGGGTTCTAATCCTGTTACCTTTCAAGGCGCAAACTTTTTTTGAGACAGAAGTCTTTGCAGCCAGACATGAGATATGCAAGAATTGGGTTCTAATCCTGTTACCTTTCAAGGCGCAAACTTTTTAGATGTGCCTTTGACAAGTCATTATGGCAGGATTTAGCACTGCTGATTTAAGGGAAGGGGTGGCAGTACCCACTCTGAATGTCCAGCTAAGCTCAGATGAGTTATCCCTGCCCCTTCAGATTGACCGGCCAAAGAAAGCGATCTACTGTGTAGCTCCTCTGAGGAATTTCACTTCCCATTAAAGATTAGGAATCTGCTGGCAAGCTATTGCAATTTATCCTCCAGGAGCTTCAGACAGGCTAAAGGTAACTATAAAAGTTATTAGTGGTTTATTGGCGACTGAGCCACTGAAAGAGTGATCAAAGTTATCAACAAGAAGGTGAAAGGATGGGCTGTGCCGGAAATGACAAGTAGGCACTCATTAAAGCAGGCATGTACCAAGCAGGACCTTAGAACCACAGAAGGCAAATGTATTTTGAAATGATTTTGGGCTTCTCACTTGAAATTATATTGGGCCTTTTAATTTACATTTTCCAAAGCACTATGGCCAGTCATACTCGCTTTTGTCATCTTGAGGAGTGAAATTCCTACATCAAGGTTTATAACAAGTGCACAGGTAAAGGGCCTTCTAGAAGACCAGCTCACCCTGATATGTAGAGCAGAGCCAAATGCAATTGACTGGTCCCAAGCCTCCTCCTACTGCTATGACCTCCAAAACAAAAAAAGAAAAGAAATGTCTAAATCCTTCCCTCTTCTATCCCTCCACTATCCTTTTCAATCCAAATAACAGACTAACATATCCACCTCTCAAATTAATTTCATATTTCACTATACTAACTCACCACTAATCTTTTATGGGTTCCGGAGTAGCGTCCTACTCGCCAAAAAAGAGCTTTTACACCTCATCAGGGATAGCAAGTGCTATATAAATGCAAACCTTTTTCCCTTTTCTCTCCCTCCGCTATCCTTCTCAATCCAAATAACTGACCAACATATCCACCACTCAAATTACTTTCATATTTCACTATACTAATTCACCACTAATCCTTTATGGCTTCCGGAGTAGTGTGCTACTTGCTGAAAAAGCGCTTCAATACCCCATCTGGGGTAACAAGCTTTATATAAATGCAAACCTTTTCCCTCTTCTATCCCTCCACTATCCTTTTCAATCCAAATATCAGACTAACATGTCCACCTCTCAAATTACTTTCATATTTCACTATACTAATTCACCACTAATCCTTTATGGGTTCCGGAGTAGCGTGCTACTCGCTGAAAAAGCGTTTTGACACCTCGTCAGGGGTAGTAAGCGCTATATAAATGCAATTACAATACAATACAATACAATTTTTCAGCTGGTCTTAAATAAGTGATAGCAAAATTGATATTTGAATCTATATTCTGATTTTGTCAATAGAACAGCCAGGCCGGCCACAATGAAAATAGTCTTTGAGGATTTGTCACTGTAGGAATAGGGGGATGTTAATTTCCTACGTTATACCATTAAATACCATGCTCCTTATCTTGTTAGCTACAACGCCTACATAGGGATGACTTATTAATATTTCAAAGGGAAGTCTTTGCCTGTCAAAAAGGGTTATTTTGGCAGGTCGCACTCCAGGTTATACACTGCAGAAGTCAAGATACAATGGTAGCCTGAAGCGATGTTTTGTAGGCACACTGAGGGATGGCACAATGGGTGCTGCAGGTCAAAGATGGCATTTAACTTTCAGGCCCTGGGTGCATTTTCAACACCTAGGTTAGCTGGGGAAAAATACACCGTGTCCTAAAGCTAGCAAAAATAGGTTCCAGAAAAAAGATAAAAAAGTATAGTGTGATTATGCAGAAAATACAGATTTCCTACAACCTGTAACTGCTACCTGGTTGGTATGTTCATGCGCATCTACAATTGTGCTCTTCCATATAATGAGATGCCATGTAGGCTGATACATTAAATGAGAAGCCCGACTTCTCAGGATAAGCACACCAACTTCTTTCTATATTTTTCTATAATTGCAGGTGTTTGCTCTGTGCATTGCAAATAAGCTATCCCATGGGAAATAAATACATATATATCATGCCACTAAAATGCTGGGGGGCATATTAGCAAGAACGGCGTTAGAATTATCGCCGCTTTAGCGGCAGGAAACTGCCGCTAAAGCGGCGATAATGGGCTTAATAATATGCCCTTGAGAATTCCAATAGAAGCCCAGGATCACAGCTGAACATGGGCTTCTATTGGTATTCTCAAGGGCATATTATCAAACCCATTATCGCCGCTTTAGCGGCAGTTTCCTGCCGCTAAAGCGGCGATAATTTTAACGCCGTTCTTGCTAATATGCCTCTACATGTCTGAATGTTTAATTAAAAAAACAAGTGTCACAGGACAGCTTGGCATAATCAACTATGAAAGTGATTCTGAACAATAGGACTACCGAAAAAATATATGCGCCTAGAAACGGCTTTAAAAGTGAAACATAAGCAAAATCGCTAAACCAACGGAAATGTGGTTTACCTGTGTGTGCGAGAAAAAGTTACCAAAAATTACCTTTTTGGATATATCATTTAACCAAGATCATTAAAAGTTTAGAAATTACAGCAATCTACAAGGGAAAATGAGCTTGCATGTGGGAAAATCTCACGGTGTCTTGGTTTATTATTTGTGGCATGTGTACACCACACCTTTGGGTATTTTGTTACATATGATGAGGATATCTTAGTTTATTTCTGCCATTCCACCAAGGGAGTTTTATTTATTTCTGGCGCACCGCATGACACCTTCGTTTGTTTCTACATAACACTTTCATCTATTCAGGTTTCTTCAATAAATAGCTCACTTATTGACGCTAGTTTTCTCACAGCAGACCCTTCATGGCTTCGTGTTTCATTTCATCCATACCCTGATGACGTGTTTACTTATGATATGCCTTTCTGCTTTTCTTTTTATCCGACTTTCATGGCCGTGTGATTTGTCATGCCACTATGATAAGCTTGTTCATTCGCCCAATAGCGCTCTCACATCTTCGTTTCTTTATTAATTTCCTTCAGCGCTTGGAAGTAGGGAAAGCAGTGCACGTAGCGCTCTATAAAACTCATAAATACCGTTTTTTTTTTCTTTTTCTCGTATATCATCAGAACGCCTTCAGTATATTATCTTTTGTGATTGCAAAGTTGGCATGTGGCCCCACAAACATACCCTCCTAATAGTGATTGAACGCAACAGAAATGTTTGTACACAGATCAATGCAAATTTCCACCAGTGTTCAAGCGACACTTGTCTCTCCACATCTGCTGATGTATCACCTCCCCAGACCACATAAATGTATGCAGCTTATTACCACGATTGAGGAGTACATAAGACCACTGCATCAAATATATTTACTACATTCAATCGATATATATGTTCTATTTTGCCGCTTTTAAATCTACAGTAAGTCACAGACATTCACAAAGACCAGAAATATCTCATTGTGCACGGATATAGTGTATTTAGCCCTTGAAATGCCAGAGAGCTGCTTACATTCTCCGGTATTTTTCCAGAAGGACCAGGGTACTGCACCATATGGTTGGGCATTGGGTTTAATATCAAATTTCTGTTAAAATATGCCCAAATTCTGGCAGTAAGATAAGGACCTACATGGGCCAGAACTGCAATCCACGGTGCAATGTCTGATAGTTGTTTTCAGAAATACCCGTGTTTAGTTCTGTGGAGAACCACATGCTTCTCACTAAAGTTACAGAACAGCAATCTATAGGACAGAATTGAAATAATGGCGGCAGGCCTCCAAAAATACAGACACCCAGCACCAAGAGCCCGAATGCTGGTGATGGACAACCAGCACACAACACCAGAAATATATTTTGAGCACCACTTAAAAAGCCTGCTTGGATTCAAGGCATTCCACCAGGACAATCCAACCCACTTGGTTTATCTACTGGTCTGTCTGTTGATGTGCCTGTTCATAACAGCCGCACTGTGCCCATTCCAGGAACCGTACCATACTTGTGCATCTGCATTACTACAAAACACACAAGATGATGGACGGAATGTTGCACATTGGCAAAACATTCACCCCCAGTCACAGATCTGGGTTTAATCCATCGTTATTTTGCTCACCACGCCACCCCAGTTCAGACATGGCCATATGCAAATCAGTCTTGACCCTGTGCCTCATGGGAACAGTCCAGCCCGAACTGCCAAGCCATGTCTTCCCTGGACCGGAATCAAGCATCCTAGGACCGGTTTCTGGCTATCAGCCGTCCCACATAGGGCGAACAGCAAAACACACAAGATGATGGACGGAATGTTGCACATTGGCAAAACATTCACCCCCAGTCACAGATCTGGGTTTAATCCATCGTTATTTTGCTCACCACGCCACCCCAGTTCAGACATGGCCATATGCAAATCAGTCTTGACCCTGTGCCTCATGGGAACAGTCCAGCCCGAACTGCCAAGCCATGTCTTCCCTGGACCGGAATCAAGCATCCTAGGACCGGTTTCTGGCTATCAGCCGTCATCAGCCAGGATAACTTGACTCCAGTGGCGTAGTGAGCACGGGACCCACGTCTGGGCATACCCTTCCCACATAGGGCGAACAGCAAAACACACAAGATGATGGACGGAATGTTGCACATTGGCAAAACATTCACCCCCAGTCTTGTGGGTCCCGTGCTCACTACGCCACTGGAGTCAAGCTATCCTGGCTGATGAAGGCTGATAGCCTGAAACCAGTCCTAGGATGCTTGATTCCGGTCCAGGGAAGACATGGCTTGGCAGTTCGGTCTGGACTGTTCCCATGAGGCACAGGGTCAAGACTGATTTGCATATGGCTATGTCTGAACTGGGGTGGCGTGGTGAAGCAAAATAACGATGGATTAAACCCAGATCTGTGACTGGGGGTGAATGTTTGCCAATGTGCAGCATTCCGTCCATCATCTTGTGTGTTTTGCATTTCGCCCTAAGTGGGAAGGGTATGCCCAGACGTGGGTCCCGTGCTCACTACGCCACTGGAGTCAAGCTATCCTGGCTGATGAAGGCTGATAGCCTGAAACCGTTCCTAGGATGCTTGATTCCGGTCCAGGAAGACATGGCTAGCAGTTCGGTCTGGACTGTTCCCATGAGGCACAGGGTCAAGACTGATTTGCATATGGCTATGTCTGAACTGGGGTGGCATGGTGAAGCAAAATAACGATGGATTAAACCCAGATCTGTGACTGGGGTGAATGTTTGCCAATGTGCAGCATTCCGTCCATCATCTTGTGTGTTTTGCATTTCGCCCTAAGTGGGAAGGGTATGCCCAGGCGTGGGTCCCGTGCTCACTACGCCACTGGAGTCAAGCTATCCTGGCTGATGAAGGCTGATAGCCTGAAACCGGTCCTAGGATGCTTGATTCCGGTCCAGGGAAGACATGGCTTGGCAGTTCGGTCTGGACTGTTCCCATGAGGCACAGGGTCAAGACTGATTTGCATATGGCTATGTCTGAACTGGGGTGGCGTGGTGAAGCAAAATAACGATGGATTAAACCCAGATCTGTGACTGGGGGTGAATGTTTGCCAATGTGCAGCATTCCGTCCATCATCTTGTGTGTTTTGCATTTCGCCCTAAGTGGGAAGGGTATGCCCAGACGTGGGTCCCGTGCTCACTACGCCACTGGAGTCAAGCTATCCTGGCTGATGAAGGCTGATAGCCTGAAACCGTTCCTAGGATGCTTGATTCCGGTCCAGGGAAGACATGGCTTGGCAGTTCGGTCTGGACTGTTCCCATGAGGCACAGGGTCAAGACTGATTTGCATATGGCTATGTCTGAACTGGGGTGGCGTGGTGAAGCAAAATAACGATGGATTAAACCCAGATCTGTGACTGGGGGTGAATGTTTGCCAATGTGCAGCATTCCGTCCATCATCTTGTGTGTTTTGCATTTCGCCCTAAGTGGGAAGGGTATGCCCAGACGTGGGTCCCGTGCTCACTACGCCACTGGAGTCAAGCTATCCTGGCTGATGAAGGCTGATAGCCTGCAACCGGTCCTAGGATGCTTGATTCCGGTCCAGGGAAGACATGGCTTGGCAGTTCGGTCTGGACTGTTCCCATGAGGCACAGGGTCAAGACTGATTTGCATATGGCTATGTCTGAACTGGGGTGGCGTGGTGAAGCAAAATAACGATGGATTAAACCCAGATCTGTGACTGGGGGTGAATGTTTGCCAATGTAGCATTCCGTCCATCATCTTGTGTGTTTTGCATCTGCATTACTAAACACAGCCAACAGTCGTTGTATTTGGTGGTCGTTGTTGGCCGCAGTTTTATTACTTATTACATACGTCATACCTGTACAACTCCCCTGGACACCTTCTTGGGGCCGGGGTCATAAATCATTGTCACACATTATTACAAATTGGGTATCACCCATTGTCAGTTGGACATCATAAATCATGGGTCATAAATCATTGTGTATCATAAATCAGTCTGCCGGTCTGTCATTATTTTGTTGTCATAAATCACTCTGCCTGATCATCATAAATCAGCAGCCATAAATCATGGGTCATAAATCATCGGTATGTCATAAATCATTCTGTCACAATCTGTCATCATTTTGTTGCATAAATCATTCTGCATGAGCATCATAAATCATCAGCCATAAATCATCGGCTGGCCATAAATCACTGGTTTGTCTTTTGCCCATTTGCATCTCCTAGGGTCGTAAATCACCCTGACAGCTCGTAGATTGTTCTTTGTTGTTTACCACGCCCCTTTGCGTTTGGGGGGTAGCCTTTCCCCAGAGTTAGGCCCCAACTCGCTACCTTGTTAGTCTCTTTTGTGCCCCGCCGTCTGGCGGGGGCTGGTCTGCGAGTGCTGTCTCCGTTTGCTACCCCGATTTTTTGTCAGGCGTACTCACCCTGCCGTGAGGCATCCCAGAGTGAGTGGCCCTCCTTCTACACACCGCCCTGTCGGTGTGTTCCCATAACCAAACCAATACACTTTGTGTTTCCGTCCCTTTTTCGGTTGGATTTGCGCTCTCTTTGCGTGGGGGGTAGCTTCTCCCCGGAGTTAGGCCCCAACTCGCTACCTTGTTGGACTCTTTTGTGCCCTGCCATCCGGCGGGGGCTGTGCTGCGAGTGCCGTCTCCGTTTGCTGCCCCCTTTTTTGTTAGGCCAACTCACCCTGCCGTGAGGCATCCCAAAGTGAGTGGCCCTGCTCCCACACACCGCCCGTCGGTGTGTCTCCATAGCCCACCATTGTACCCTTAGTTACTTTCGTTTCTGTCAGCACTGCGACGCTGCTGTTCCGAAGGTGTAGGTGGGTGGGACTCGAAAATCGTTGGCGCCGCTCCCCCAGCTCCCTGATGTGCAAGTGAGCTGCCCCAGGGGGAGCGTCACCTTATACCCCCCTTCCTCTTTTCCCATTGTTCTTGGAAGGGGGGAGAGGGCCTCAGGCGTGTTTTGCCATGCTTCCTGTGCGTTGTTGCCAGGCCCGGCGGCGAAAACCAGATCTGTTCCTTGTTGGGCTCTGGCGGCCATTATGGCGCCGGCCCTCGAGGCCCCCTTTGGGGGCGGCCTTTGCTAGTTTTCCTTTCTCTTTATTTATTCTCTACATCTCCATACTCCATTTTCGACCTCCAGGGGAGGGCTTATTTTAGACAAATAAATAAAAACTCCTGCATCAAATCAGGTATTAGCACCATTTCTGACAACATAAGTTATTCCATCTTGTTATAATTGAATAGCAATGACAATCCCGGTTTATCTTTCTGAAGTTATAAATACTGTATTCTGTATGTGTGCTTATCTGTTGCAAACTGTGCATTGTAACATAGTGAAACAAATTACAAATCCGTTAGCAGCCATTAACCACTTCCTCTTGCCAGTTCTTATCTACAGGTCAAAAACACTTAAGGCCCCACAACAAGTGGGTCACAAATATCCATTGCCTGCACAAACCCGTTTAAATCTGTTTGCACAGAGATCGGAGTTCCAAGTGATTGAAAATGTATCACATCTCGTTAATCCAGTGTGCAATTAAATTCGCATCCCAGCAATTTTTCCAAGTCAATTTCATCAGATCAAACATGACTAAACTTACTGGGTGGAAAATGGCCGGAAAGTGCTGGGCGTGCGTGGCATGTGAAACTCAGTGCTCTATGCACCGAGCTCCAGGTCATGCCATACTTCTCAATTAGACCTCAGAACAGGAAGCAATTTATCGGACACACTAAATACCTCGGGCAGATTTACAAGCCCCTTGTGTCATTTTTGTGCCACTGTTGCGTCACTTTTGGTGACGCAGCGGCTGCGTAAAAATGCGGCCCATTTACAATGTGACGCATCTAGGGAGATGCGTCACGTTGTAAAGCCCTGCGTCACATTATACCTGCGTCAGGTATAATGTATGCAGGGTGGGCGTTCCCACGCAAAATAAGCCTCGTAAAAGTGACGCAGTGAAATCTACAAGATTTCACTGCGCCACTTATAGGACGCCACTGCGTCAAAACCTTACGCCTGCTTGGAGCAGGCGTAAGGAGTGACGCAGCACAATGAGGATAGGCCTCATCATGCATTGCTGGAGTTGCGTCGTGCTTGTGACACGACTCCAGCAATGCGTGACTTTTGCGCAAACAGATGCGTCAGAATTTCTGACGGATCTGTCAATCCTTGCGCCAAGGTGCGCCACCCATGGTGGTGCAAGGGTTTCTCAGGGAGGCGCAGGGAAAGTGACGCATCTCTACAGATGCGTCACTTCTTGTTAATCTGCCCCCTCATCTCCCAAGCTCACTGTTTCTATGCCCCTCTACCCCTCTTGTACATGGGGCTTACTTAATATGGCGTTTGCCCCACTAATGCTGCAACCTTGTTTATTAGTTGACAGATCTTCCTAAAGGTCTCAGGCAGAAATAAGTTATGTTTCTTCTGGGACAGTCACTTCAAATCATGCAATCCTGCAAAAGCTTAACATGCATTTAGATACACTCATATAAACAAAGGCGTGAGAGTACTGAAGAGTATAAAGGACAAGGCACAATGGCGCCCAGGTTTGTAGATCGCTCACTCCTTCATAAAACTTCCACCCAGAGCCTGTGGGACCAGCCTTTTAAACCCCACCTACAGGGCAGTGTTCTCAAGCGTGTATTTGTATATGTTTTATGTGCCGTGGGCATCCGTGTGTGTTGATGGAGGTTTTCAATTGGAAACTTTCATTATTTATCCTCTTCTCTTGACTCGAAGCACAGTCGGATATTGTTGTCTCAACTGCCAGTGTTTTTTCCGTTTTGCATCAACGCGATCTCCGGCTGTGGGTTATTTTGCTTTGCTGTACATGTTGCAATTACTGCTGAAGCTCCGTTTATCGCTGTTGTAGTTGGATTAAAGGGTCAGATGCTGCAATGGTAATCATATTATTCCATCCTTTTCAGGCAGAAAAGATGGGTGCAGTCATAACTATCCAATAACAATTGAAAAAATGAAAAAACAGACACTACCTGTCATTGGGATAGCAGGTCCTGAACATATCCCCCCACCCCTCCACGTCTGCATGATTACCCCTTATTGAATTCAGGGTTGTAGGAAAATTGCAAATGGGACCTTCCTGCTTTGCTTTGCTCTCACTCTAAAGGTAGCAAATGTAGTATATTAATAATAATAGAGATGGTTTAGGATGTCATATGGAATAGGAACCAGCGATCAGTGTCTGGCTGCTGCACAACTTGAGCATCCTGTTGAAAAGTATAGCTGCAATCTAGAAAATGGCCACTGTGTGGCATCAGTGTGCACCTGGCTCATGTGACTGCACCCATTCTCTGCCAGCATTGTGATGGCAATGAAGAAGAAGAGAAGGTCATCTCAACTGCTTACCTGACTTCAGAGAGACAAGAGCATATCAATGGCATTTCAGATCACACTGGTGTCATTCCAATTATAAAGCACTGCTACAAACACTGCGCCCTTGAAGAGCTGTGTATTGATAAAAAGACATCTAACCCTACATACCTCTATTTTACAATCCTGAAATTAGCCGTTGTTTTCCAATGACGATTCATATTTAAATGTAAGCCACCCGACATGTTAAAACATATTTTAATGTAGGGCGTACTGGCCCCATCGAAGCTGGAAGAACTTTCACAAGTAAGCTTTAGAATTAAAATGCTCACCTTAAGGCAAACTTTGAGCGTTTGAAAAGCATACTAACATTTCTAGAGAACCGCAGTATAGAAAATACTAAACATATGATTGAAACTTGTTGCACATTTCGAAACTTTAAAACAGAAGCTATATGTTATGTAGTCTCAATATAGGGAATCTTTTAACTTTCAATTTATATTTTTGGGGATTTAATTGTATTGCAAGGGGAATGTTAATCCAGCTTAAGGATCTCTTAAATTGTTTCTGATCAAATTGTTAAGATTTCGAAGAGCCTTCAAACTTTCACTCATCAGAGGTTTGTGACAAAAATGTGTTTAATATCATCAATCGCTCCCACCACAAAAAAAAAAACCAGCCAAGTCTAGTGTAACCCTCCTGGAAAGAGGAATGATTTTGGGGGGTATACCAGCATAAAAAAACAGCTCTAAAGAGTTATTTCCCATGAAATGGGGAATAACTGCACAGATCTGAATACACCGGGTCCTTTACCGTGCTTATTTCCCCGTTCTTGGTCAGAAAACTGCAGACATTTTCTTCCTGCTTTGAAAATGCTGAAAGTGTTGAGGGCGGCTGGTGGGGACCGAAAGGTGGCGAGGGTTTGCAAAGTCGGTGGGGTGGGGGGCATGGGTACAGGTCAGGCTCGAGCCTGTCCGTGGGGAGCATTACCTGATCCCCCTTGACTGCTGCAGTGATCGTGTGGGAACCGGCCTGCTTGCTGCCCACAGACAGCCCCTGCCGCACTTGAGATTGACCCAGTGTGTCAACACTCAGAATGAGTTTGTGGCCCGCAGTGACATGTAGTTCAGAGTTGAGGCGTTTCACCTATAGTTAACACTCCTGGTAACACCACAATTGGTAATCAGGGCCTATGTCTTTCTGGGGAAAGTAAAGCAGTAATCTGTCATCGCGTATTAAGAGTGACCTTAATGTGCAACAGGACTACATCCACCACTTTTAGGAAGCCATAAACTCTTCGTTGGAGCTGGTGGAGACAAACTTGTAGGCTCCATTTCCATCCATGGTCTTTCGTGGGGTTTTAAGTAAGATGGAAAATTTGGGGGGGGGGGGGAGTTTAAAGGGGCGTGGTTTATCTAATATAGGGTGTGGCTTAAAAACATCTAAGCTAAAAATCTTTGCTGAGCATAGTGTGTCACCCGACTGGTATTTTGCTGCTTCTATCATTGCATCCATTCCAGATATATAATACAACAAGTAACATTACACCTACAACAAGCCAGAACTATTGGCTTTGTCAATGGTTATTAGTTGCATACGATAAATAAGCAACAACTATGGCTTCATTGTATATAATATTGAAATGCTTCCGTTCTGAAATGATGAGAATGTGAAAGTAGTATAACGAGTCTCTTTGGAGTTACATCAGAGGCTGTGAAGGGTGATACTGCTGCAGAGTTAAGATTTGTTTTTCACTCTGATGGTGAGGGCACAAACGGAGAGCCCGATAGGGACCCATCTCAGCACCTGCTTTTTAGAACTGCCGGTGCTTAGCACTGGCTGGAGCCGGCCCACTTAAAGCCCTGGGGGCAGATTTACAAGGCCCTTGCGCCACTTTTGCGTCACTTTTCCCATGTTAAAAATGACGCAAAAGTGGCGCAAGGGCCTTGTAAATAAGCCCCCTGGTCTTTTGTACAGCACGCACCCCAGTGTATGTTCAAGGCGAGGTGAGGTGGTTTCGAAGCTTCCGGTTTAGACAGAGGAACGTGTGATCTTGTGCTGCGGAGGTATCAGCGCACCTTAGTAACACGTTATTTGGTTAACTGTGCATACTAGCGTCAGCGGCGTCACTAGGGTTGGTGTCACCCAGTGCGGTAACTTACCCCATGACACCATCACATGGGGTGACACCTTTCCCAAATGAGACTATTTAGTAAATAGTCTCATTTGGGAAAGAGTGTCACCCCATGTGATGGTGTCACCAGTGCGGTCCGCACACCCCCTAGTGACGCCACTGACTAGCGTCTCATTGTTGCATAAGCTGCAGTATATGTCTATCATTTTTTCACGTTCGAATATCAGGACAACTGTCTACTCTTTTAATAAGCTGTGTTTTTAGCTATCTCGTTTATAAACATCAGCTGCTACTGAGCTACCCGACCCTACTCAGCTGGAAGATGAACTTTGACCTACAGCTACAGATAACACACACAGCAGGAGCAGCTGGTGTGTAGACGGAGTCCCAGTACAAAAGCCTTAAGGGTCTTTCTAACAGCAGATTATCCTCTGAGTGAGACTTCACGTCATTAGTAAGTTTAATTTATTCAAATTCTGCTTTAGGAAAGGATCTATTTGATTCCACCGCATACCCTCTGTTTTCCAACCCATGGGTGCTGGTTTGTGCCACGCGCACTTCTCTCACATGCTGCATCCTGCAGCTCACTCGCCAGAAACAGCCCCATTATGTGTGCGCGTGCGCGTGAAGGATTAGGCACGCTACCTTGTATTCTTCAAGTGCAATCCCTGTCAAGAGCAGTCAGGTAATGGAATGGCCGTGAGGGGGAAACTCAAGCGAAAGATGCTATCAAGCGTGTATATTCTTTGCTGCCAGGTCAGAGCCGCTCAAACACTGACCGGTGCAGCTGGAAAGGTGATGAACAGCTGACAGGGCTACATCGTAATCACTCAAAACGGAACTTCTGCCTTAAGATTGTTGCCACCCAAGTGAAGAATGTTATCTCTCTACGCCATGAAGAGGCCTGGCCGTCATTTCAATTGGCAGGTTTATTCCTCAGGTCATTCTCCGACTTGGTTGAGTGATAGCAACGTTTTACTGGAATGTTGTGCCTGCTCACTGTGACCACTTACAAGGCATTTAAAACATCTGTATTTGGCCGCAATGTGGCACTGGGATGTCGTAATTAACTTCTTCTCCTATGTGTCTGCTAACGGTATGTTTTTAATCCTGCTATGTAGCCGCTTGGAGCTCCCCGCTTTCGAGCTCCGAAGGTATTAAATTCGGCAAAAGCAAGAAAAAAGTATTCACAAATATACATAATAAACTCTCAGGGAAGGGAGCAGTGAACAGTCCTTGTAGAACCCATGGCAGGCTTCGTTAGAAGCGTGACAATGCTGGCTTCCCTCACAGTAGTGCCATTCTGGAGAGTAGGGAATGTGGTAGTAGTAGCTGGAAAAAGACAATCTTGGCGATGATGGATGGGAGTTAATCTTCATGCTGCGTACCCTCACGAAAGTCTTTACTGTCCCTATATGCAGTACCGGAGTGCATCGCGACATGGCAGTGTCTGATGATACCCAGTGAAGAATTGGTGCACTCAACTCCTAATGACACCCAATGCCCAGGTAACACCATCTGCACCCAATGGGACTTTCTGTCTCTCTTGTGAGGTGGCATCATTCATTGATGGGGAAGTTCTCATCACTATTCTCCCAGGCACTGCTGTTGCTGGTACACGTGCTCAAAAAGGTACAAATTTCTATGAGATGACGTGAATGCTCTGCCGTAATAACACTCAATACCCTTCATTACGCACAATCACAGTCTCCACTCAACATTTTGTCTAGCCTAAAGACTTTCATGAGGATAGACAGCATGAAGATTAAATCCCACCCATCATCGCCAAGATTGTCTTTTTCCAAATACTACTACCATCAGTAGCGGCTCGTGGAGGGAGTGCTGCGGGGCGGTGGGGCGGGCGGGGGAGGAGCAGGGTGGGGGGTAGTAAACTACGGCATACGGCCAAACAGAGGTAAGTAAACAAATACATACATAAAACGAATTTCATTGCGAGCGCTGCATTGCCAAATGCGATGTAGCGCGTGCAACGAAATTCGTTTTATTTATTTATTTGTTTACTTACCTCTGTTCGGCCGTATGCCGTAGTTTACTACCCCCCACCCTGCTCCTCCCCCGCCCCGCCCGGTCCACTGCCCCGCAGCACTCCCTCCACGAGCCGCTACTGGCTACCATGTTCCCTACATTCTTAAGCACTCCAGAATGGCACTACTTTGAGGGAAGTTAGCAGTGTCACGCTTCCAACAATGTGAGTGACGGCACCACCCTATACTCTGGACCAAGGACAACTCCCAAATCTAAGTCACAAGATGTTTGGTGACGAATAGGTAAGCGAGGCAAATATCATTCATAGGACATGTGTTAGGGAAACCATGCACCTGCTCATGAGGCTCTCATCTTTCAAACTTTTACACAACAGCAGTTGACACCACTGATTTATTCCTTGATTATAAGTGGACTGGATTATTGTAATCTTTATTCTTAGATCTTCCTTTTTCTTTGTTTCACAAATTGCTGCTCATTCAGAACGCAGTAGTCAGACTTGTACTTGAGATCCCTAAACATGCTAGAATTTCAACACACCTTAAAAGCCCTGGCTTCCGATCCATAAGAGATGTGTCTTTAAAGCACTCTTTTTGCCACAAACCTATCCATAAGTCTTCCTATACTGGTTACATGTCTAAGATGCTCTGTAGATACTTGCTGCTTAATTGCTTCGCTGCTCTGCTTCTCATCTGGGTTCCATTGTAAGGTTTTGCAGATCATGACTAGGAGGAAACTCCTCGGTTACTAATGAAATATCCTCCCCGATCTATTCCTTCTGAAACCAACCTTCCCAGGTTCCGCAAACTTCTAAGAACTCACCTCTTTCAACAATAGCTGTTCTCTGGCTGCCTCAGATCTTAGCGCCAGCAAACTTTTGAGTATTTGTACGTTTTACAAAACCAAAAATCAAATGTTCAAATAACCAGTCATTAAGACAATGCATGATGCTCTGCTACATAGGCATTTAGTGTCCAAGCACCTAGCATTATGTTATTGTAACATATATCCTGCACTGATTAGCCGTAGGTGCAATCAGATTAGTGAAAAATACAAATTCTTTCTCTTCCATAATAGGTAGCTCTGATCCTTTGCTATGGCTCAAGAAGATATATGTCTGAAACATACATGTTGAGGACAATGGCAATACAGCCAGCCAGCAGGCAAACTACCATATACAAAGGTTCAATCACAACAGATTTACTGTACAATTTTGGCCTTAATATATGTGTGCACTGTTCCGACAATAGCAATAGACAGGATGGAGCACCAAAACTTTGGGTTTTATTAGAAAACATTTTAAAAGAATAGCACACACGACTGTTAATCTATTGTAGACATGTGTCTATGTGGGATTATCATAGCTTTAATTAGTGAGATTTTGTCTCATGTTTCAGATTAATTCTAGACTTACTCTGGAACCCTGGCCGATGGGTCTTTGTTGCCTGCTTGTAAGTGTGGAGGGGAGAGAAAATCATTAGCCAATTATACATTACCATTACCATTACCATTACCCATGGCTCTAAAGGAACACTGACTCCTGATTCAAATTTTAGTATATTGATTATAAAGCCAAGAAAAGTTGTACATACAAACACCTCAAGACGAGAGTGTAAAGGTACATGGGCACTATTACAAAACCAAACCTACGAATGAAATTTCGATGGTGCAACATGCACAAAATGACCAATTCAAGAATCAGAACACAAATAATTATAGAGTCTACATCAAGAGCTTTCTTCATTTGCAGGTTTGTAGACAAAAGCATTAGTCTGTCCCTACACTACTGCTAGCGTGACATCCCTACTTAGCATTTCCCAGGCAAGTCCCCATAAAGGTGTCAGCACGTGAAGACTTCCTAAGAAGCGCACTCACGTTAAATGGGCCAAGTAGCTTAAAGCTACAAAGCTCGTTCTAAGATGCTCCCTTCTCTCTAGGTAAGGCAGAAGGACCCGGACTCTGTCTCTAACCCCAATACAAAAGTTGAAAATCACCCCCCAAACACATCACAAGACCGCCTCATCCAGTTAGAACCCTCCTTGTAGGTAACTTTCCATGAAGCAATGGTGCTCTCCAGGCTCCTGTTCGATGACCTTGGTTCCAAGGTCTTCCAGACGAGAAAGACGTCCTCCTACATTATCAGCTCCGCTTGTTCAAAGGTATCCTCTCCTCCCTATGTCTATCCAGCTCCTGAAACAAAGAGGTTATTCTAACTAATGAGGACAAATTCTTGCACCTGCAACAGAAACGTCAGAAGAGGAAAATTCCACAAGCACATAAATTCTAATTAGCACCCTTAACATGAGAGTGAACAGGGAGAAACTAAAATTAGGCCTACCAAGTTCGGCTAACATAAGAACAGTGCACACATTTAAAATACATGCATATATGAGCCATTAATAGCCACACATTATATGAACATTAGTATCGAAAACGTTCATTAATCATGAATACGCTTTTACACGTTTAAGATTTCATCTAAACACGTACATTTAGTACATTAATTCTTCGGCTTACGTGAAGAAAATACCTATTACTTCACTTACGCAACAGATTATGTGTGGATGCGGACTAACTGTGATTATAGTGCACCCCTAAGGTTGGAAGAGCAAAATTGCGCTCTATCAAGAGCTAGGATTCTAAAAATGCCCTGGAGGGAGTGGTATCATGACATTCCACCACCCAAAGGTTGTAAAAAGTGCCAATGTGTTATGAAATAAAACGTCTTTTACTGGCAATGCAGCCTCACACCTTTAACTGGAGACCCATCGCTGTAAGCGAGTTCGAACCCTCGCTGCTCATAAATTGACTACTGTATAAAATCCTACTTCTATTTTTATGGTATTCACTGACCGTTATGTTTTGCTGCATTGACCTGTTTGCCCCAATAAATGCAAACTTTTTAAAAAGATCTCTACTGATGGCTAGGTATTGCTGAGGTCACCGTTCAAAGCGCGGAGGATTGTTTTACTGTAGCATTAAATTATGTTTTCTCCTGCGAAAGAGCTGCAGAGAAGCTATGTTCTGGGCTTTGTGCCTACTCCGAAAAAATACAACTATGCTTCATAATGGATCTTATTGCAGTACAGAAATGTTTCTCCTGGCTCCTGCCACGGATTCATAAAATATTGTAGATGGATTTTTTAACAACAGCTATTTTGTTCCTCCCAAATACATTTTTCTATGGGTTGCAGATTTATGTTTAAATTGTGGATCTACGGAATGGAAGAGAACAAAAAGAAAGGTTTGCGCTGGTAATAGCATGTTTCATATTGCTAAAATACTGTGTGTACTAGATGGTTTATATGGTGATCACTGCTGTAGCAGTGTGCACCCATTCAAGCGGGGATTTGTAGCTAGTTTAAGTTTCAGTGTATCAACAGCACAAGTAAAGATTGGTTTACAAAAAGGTGGGAATCACAAACCTATGTAAAGGTACAGAAATGCAAGCATACTTTATGTAAAACTTACATGCCCTGGGGACTGAATAGATGACTATTTGTAGAGGACAAATCTCAGTCTTCATTTTATGTTTCTTAGGAAAATTAGATTTTTTTATTTATGTTTATTTATGTGGTTTATATAACCTGAACATGACCCTAGGGCGTTAGAGCACTGGACAGTGTATGAACATAAGGGAAGATAAGACTGTCTTACAACCATTTATACTATGATATGTCGAAGCAATATCAGTTTCTGACAATGTGGTCGAAGACAACAAACTGTAGACTGTGTACATTATTATGAAGCATTGCTAGAGGGCTGCAAAAATCAAGTAAAATAAGAGCAGTCGAGCAGGAGTGCGGTGGTCAGATCTCAGCACTGGTGAGGGAAAGATGAATGAGACCACAGCATGGTAGTGTCTGTGAAACCAAAGGAATTTTAATTCCTTCTTGATTGTAGGCAAATAAGAAATACTGCACCTGGCAGAAGGAAGTGAATTCCAAAGTTTTGCTACGCTACCTGACAAAGATTGAGGCAGTTTTTCCCTTATTTGAAAGCAGAGGGTTCAAGTAGCAGTGAATTAGAGCTGTGCAAAACATGGTGACCCTGAAAAATTTCACCATTTCAGCCAGATAGGTAGGGATCGGTGTGTCTGGGGCTTTGTGTGCAATGCATGCTAACTTGAACTGATCTCTAGTGTCAACGGGAAGCCATTGGGGTATTAAAAGCACGAGTAGCATAGTCAAACATTTTGCTTCTAGAGACAATCGAGCTGCAGCCTTTGGCATTGCTCTAATGGGGGCAATGTGTGTTGTAGGTAAGCCTATGAGGAGGAAGTTGAATAAATCAAGCCTGGAAAGGATGACGGCTCAAAAAGGGGCTTCAGATTCTACTAAGGAATATACTGCATGATACCCCAGAATAGCATGAGATGGAAGCAAGCATTTCTGGCCGGGGCATTGATTTAGGACTGGTGCTTAAGTTTGCTGTTGAAGGTGGCTCCGAGCAGTTTGGCCATGCCGACTACAGTTGAGTGGCAATCGTGAAAGTGGAAAGAGTTGTTCCCGTACTACAGCCATAGATTAAGCAAAATTCTCTTTTTTATGGTTTAATTTTGGGTGGTAGGTGGACATCCATCTTTGAAGAGTCTCCAGTGTTTTAAGAGGAGAACAATTTTACTAGGGAAGTAAACCAATAGGTCCAGCTGAGTGTCATCAACATAGTGGTGAGAAAAATAACAGGATTCTTGAAGATGACTCCGAGAGGTTCTATGTAGAAATTGACCACTCTGGGTGCAAGTATAGAGACTTGGGGAACCCCTTGTTGCATCTCAGCCAATTTGGAAAATCTTCTCTCACGTTAGCTGCTTGGGCCCATTTGAACAGATAGGAAGAAAAACAGTTAAGAACAACTCATTTGATGCCCATTCTCCCGTTGAGGATGTTGATCAACAGAGAGTGACTGACTGTGTCAAAGACAACAGATAGTTTTAGGAGCACTCATACGCATGATTCTGCAGAGCTGAGGAGTCACAGAGCAATGTCAACAGAGGGTCCGATGCTAAATTCTTATTGGATGTCAGGTTGACAATGATTGAAGAGATCATTGATCTTGATGTTAACCACGAGTTGCAGAGAGAGTCAACTATCTTGTACCTTTCCCAAAAAGTATGTAGAAGACATGGCATGACATTTTTCGAAATTGTTAATATCTGCTGAAGGGTCCTTTAAAACAGGCGAGACCTGGTTGATTTTGAAGCAGTCTGGGAAAATACCTTGTGAGAGGAAGAGTTAGTTAACAAGACACACTAAGCTAGGACCTGACAGGAAAACTCTGCAATTGTTCCAGGCACCACATCAATAAAGTGGTTTGCAGGTTTCACATTGAGCATGGGGTTGCGAAGATCATTCTCGAGACTTCCGTTAAGTTGAACCAACTTCCCTTCGCTTTGCACAGCAGGGTAGTACTACCTATAGTGTCTGTTATTGGAGAAACAGAGCTTTCAATAAACTGTACTTTCTTATAAAAGTTTGAGATCTTCAAAGACGATGAAGACATTTTGGATAATTTTACAAAATCAAAGCGTGCTTATGAGTAATTGGCAGAGTTCTCTAACAAGGATTTCAAATATGTGGATTTTAGAAAAAAATAAGTTTCTCTTATTTATTTCTGGATAGCCCGTGATGAAATTATCTAGCAACTGAGGAAGTTTTTCTCAATTTTTTCCTAAACTTCTGAGAGATTTTCCTTACTTTACCTACTTTGTTAAAGTAACAGCAGTCCACATGGCACCACAAATCAATTAACAATATCAACGTCACTTGCGGGGAGTTTAACATGGAATTTCCTATAATATTGGATCAGGACTGTCCATGGAGATAAGGACCAAATGAATATCAATTAAGACCAAAGGAGATTCAAGGAGCAGGGTGAGAAAGCCTTGATTCTGCAAAATACAGCCTGGCTAGTATTTACTTTCAGTTGCCAGAGATCAAAACGTTCAGGAAAAAAACTGGAAAGAACAAGAACTATCTTCCTTCCACATTCTTTTAAATTTATTTTGATGTATACTGATTACAGCCTACAGTCAAAAGACTAATATGATTTATGTGTCAGGTCTAGGAAAACTCTCCATGATTAAAAGAAATCAGACCTGTTAACACTTATCCTGTCTGTCAATTGTTAACATTACATTTTAATAAAAGAAGACTGCAACAGAGGGCTCATGGTTAACACAGTGTTCAGTTAACATATGTGAGAAACTCATCCGACTAACATTGTTTTCCTCGTCAATGTGTGAGTTGCTCATGTTTTTTTCTTTGCATTCTGGGATTTGTAGGAAACTATAGAACTACAAATTCCAAAACCCTAAGAGAAACCCTAGACTAGATAAATGACTGTTAGAAAAGGGGGTCTAGAGAGGCAGTGGCTTGCACCCTGTCCAAGTAGAGACCCTTCCTTCTAGTCAGGATAAGGTAGTTGCACACCTAGACAACCCCTGCTCAACCCCTTGGTAGTTTGGCATAAGCAGACCGGCTTATCTCAGAGGCAATGTGTAAAGCATTTGCACATAATGCGCACAGTAACACAATGAAAACACTACAAATGGACACCACACCAGTTTAGAAAATAAAGTATCTTTATCTAAACCAAACGATACCAAAAGAACAAAAACTCAACATACACAACTCAAAAAATTACTTTTAAA
The DNA here is from genome assembly GCA_963921515.1 of Calotriton arnoldi. NCBI lineage: Eukaryota > Metazoa > Chordata > Amphibia > Caudata > Salamandridae > Calotriton > Calotriton arnoldi. The sequence continues at coordinate 382,925 of CAWUFW010001308.1, forward strand.
AGGTTTCAAGCAAATCTGTCCATAGAATTCTATGGATGCGTGATTCTTAAACAAAGTACCTAAAATGCGTCAAAATACACAAGGCAAAATAGCTGCAGAGGAGGGAAGCTTTGAAAAACACAACGATGTGTCAGTTCCTGAGTCCTTGGGAGGTGATGCAACAGTTCTGCTGTATGCAGGAGAAGTGATGCGTCTAATCCGGACTGTATAGGGAAGTGATGTGTTGATTTCCCAGACGATTCTGGTCTGCGGGTGTTGCGTTGGAAAAACTTGCAGCACAGGTGCAATGCATGTGAAAATTCAGGTGCTACGGGCGCTGCATGGATTTCCATTGCTGCAGACCAATGGTATGTTGTTGGAAAGTGGGTTATTAATTAGTGGTAAACATATTTCTACCCCTAGCAATAAGGCCACTAACATAGTTTAGGGCTCAGAATAGGTCTCAGAAAATCATTGCCATGCTCAACCCTTGGTAGCTTGACTGTGAGCAGGCAGGCTTAACTTCAGAGACAGGTATTTAAAGCATTTAAAAACACCAGTTCAGTAAATAATTAAGACACAACATACAATAAAAATCCAACACCAATATATAAAAATAGGAAATATTTTTATCTTTATAATGACACCAAAATGAAAAAAATTCAAATGTAGGGAACCAGCGATATGAATTTTCAAAGATTAAGCACTAAATAGCACATACAAACCAATTGCGCCTATTGGGACATCTGGTCACGATAGACTGGGACAAAGTCAAAGTTTCAGGCCGACCACGTTGGAGCCCTGCACGGTGGTAGGCCTTGGTCATAGTTTTTACATTCTGACTTAGAAACTTTCCTGGAGCTTTTTCTGCCGGGTCCATCAATGCTCTCCAGGAGTCCGAATTCAGTGAGGGTTTGCCAGCTTGGCTTTCGACGGGATCCCAGTCAAACTCTGGAAGTCAGACCTCCGGAGATTTTCAGCGGGACGAACCTGGAGGGCAGGCCAGCTCACGTTAAGGGACGCCGGCTTGGCTTGCCAGGTAGAGTTGGTCCTCTTATGGAGATTTTTTCCAAAGTTGCTTAAAACTTCTCCAAACTTCTGGAACGTCTTTCTGAAGTTTCTTTTGGGGTTCCAATGTGTCTAAAACACAATCCAAGGGTTTGGAATCTCCAAAGTAGTCCTTGAAAGTTTGGGATTTCAGTTCCCACAATCCACTTGGGCAAAACCCTTACAAATCCACAGCACACACTCCAGGCTTGGGATTCTTGGTGGTGATGGTCAAGGTGAGCTCTGTTAACCTGTAGCTTGCAGGGAGTCAACTCTTTATTCTTCTTGATGCAAGTTAGGTCCACAGGGCTGTAGTTCCATATTGTGCAGCAGGCACAGTCAGTCAGAGAGCAGGGCCTGGTTGGTTCAAATCAAACTTCCAGCATGGACCCTTTTTCTTCTTCTCTTGTTTCAAGCAGAAGATCTGAGAGGCTCTGCCCCTCTCAGATACTTATTCAGCGTTCTCTGGGGTCAAGCATGAGGGCACTCCTGTTCAATGAGGTGCAAGGCAACACCCCAGAGCATGACCATTTCCTCCAAAGTGTGGCACAATAGTCTCCCAGAAAGCACTATTCTTCCAAAATTCAATATGGCTGAAGTCTCAGAACAGAGGCAAGAGCTAGCTGGACCAACCTCCAGGATGGCCCATTTCCATAGCTTCCCTCCCTCTGACACCTGCAAATTCCTTCCTTAAGCCTGCCACCTGGCTGGGTTCAGAGTGGGAGGGGGATAGATTGACCAGGCTGTCTCTCCCTATCCCCTTCTTCCTTTGAAGTTGATGCTTTATGACCACCCCCAGTGCTCTGATATTCCTGTGGAGCAGAATCTTCTTACAAGAGATAGCCTTTCTGCCTGGGTGCCACTAATCACTTCATCAAAGAAGCCTGGCTAATCCACTTAACTCTGACCAATCAGGGCAGATCACCGGAAGGCTGAATTTTGGCTTACAGGCAGGAAAGTCTTATAACTTATTTCTGTACATTTTAGGATAAATTGAACAACAGCATATTGTTGGATTTATCAATACCATTCTCCTAAGTCTTTGAATGATATTTTTTGGTTGTCCCTTGTGGGAGTTATGAATTCGTAAACTATTGCGATGTTAACCTATGTGGCTGGGGATCTACAATGTGGAAATGAAATGTGCAATTTCTCCAACACCAGGGCTTATAAATCATCTTTTATAAGGACCCTGCTTATAGCTACAGGACTCCTCCCACCCCTGGGACACCTAGGGGAGACTTTAGGGGTCCGGAATATCCAAAAATAATGTAGATCCTCACTCCAAAGTGCTCTTAGGCCAAAAGTTGATTTTGGGAAGCGCTTTACTACAATAAGGGATGTCAAATTGTGCAATTTCTCTATCCCCAGGGCATATAAAATTTCTTTTATAAGGGTCCTCCTTATAAGTACCTGACCCCCCACCACTGGGACACCTAGGGGGTACCTAATATGCCAAAATAATATGGTTTATCAATTTCTAATTGCCCCTAACACCAAAGTCGAGTTTGCGCACAACTGACATTTAAAAGCAGTTCTGCAACACATGGCTGCTTTTAAAATAACCTCAGGCTCTCAACAGTGCACACATTCAAGTGCAGAAAGGGGTACTAGCCTCTAAACTGCCATGCCCTATAATATAAAAGGGACTTGAAGGTAGTTTTAATCCCCTGCCCTATTATGTACTAGTGACTTATAGGGTAGGTCATGCCAATCATAGGGGTACCCTAAACCATAGTATGCCCTAATGTTTGTAGGTGTTTTCACAGTCTTCTAAGTATTTTCAGCATAGCAATGGCCCTGGGCATGGTTAGGCAGTGCCCAGAGACAGTCAGAGTCAGTTACCACCACTACCATTCAGCAAAAATCGGGGTGCCCAGGGCACAGGATGACTTTGCAACATGTGTTGATACTTTTAGCCGCATAGCGGGGCCTGTGTTTGAGTCAGTTTGCAGCGTTGTCTCGGGCGGCGTGCAGGCGCTACGTCGACTTCTTCAGCTGTACGGGGCGGTGCAACAGGAATTTCTCACACAATGTGGTGCTGGATCAAAAAACTCAGCTGAAAGAAGAGCGAAGTGTTGATTTTGTAGATTTCTTCAGTTGTTCACAGCTTTCTGTAGTAGAAACTACCTCCAGGGGCCCAGAACATGAACAGGAACCCCCAGGCAGGTCAGAACTCCCAGAAGTGGCATTCAAGAAGGCTGTAGGTGAAGTCTTTGTGTCGCTGAGACTTCAGAACAGTAGGCAAGCACACACAAGCCCTTGGAGACTCTTCTCAAGCAGGTTTCACAGCAAAGTCCAGTCTTTGTTCTATCCTTGGCAGAAGCAGCAACTGCAGGTCAACTCAGCAAAGCAACACACAGCAAAGGAGCAGTCTCCTCCTCCTACTAGCTCTTCAGTTCTTCTCCTTGGCAGAGATTCCGCTTGATTCCAGAAGTAATATAACATTCTGGGGTTTTAGGTCTAATACTTGAACCCCTTTTTCCCTTTGAAGTCTTGGTTCAAAAAGGGTCTCTTGCTCAGTAAAACAAGTTCTGTCCTCCCTGGTCCAGTTCCACTACAAGAAGGGGAGACAGTATTGTGCTGAGCAGCCACAGCCTATACAGGTGTCAGTGACAACTCCTCCCACCATTCTAGCCCAGGATGGACCATCAGTATATGCAGGGCACACCTCAGCTCCCTTTGTGTTAGTGTCTGGAGTGAATGCACAAATAGCCTCTGTCAGTCTAAAACCAGATGGTGATTCCTAGAGCAGGCAGAGGCAGACAGGATTGTTAAACAAGAAAATGCCCACTTTCTAAAAGTGGCATTTTCAAACACACAATTCAAAAACCACCTTTACTAAAAGGTGTGTTATTAAGGGGCTCATTACGATGGTGGTGAAACCGCCACCGGCAGCGTGCCGGTGGCGGTTTCACCGCCATCTCGAAGCACTTCTCCGCCCGCCACATTACGATGGCAGCGGTGTGCTGGCAGATGCAAAGCCACGGGTCCACCACAGGCAATCGTTACGATTGCCTCACAGACCCATCAAGCATCTCTAAAATGGTGGCGGTGCCTAGCAGGCACCGTCCCCCAGATTAGGATGCTGCATCCCCGCCAGCCTGTGTATGTTGGTTCAACCGCCATTCACAGGCTGGCGGGGATGTACTTTGGGGGCCCGTAGTGGGCCTCCCTTCAGCAGGGGCACTCAAGTTTTGTACTTGGGGGGCACCTATGGTGCCCCTCAACATTTCCCTGCACCATGTGGCAGGCACTGCATGGTGCCTGCCACGTAGAGCAGGGAAATGCAAAACTTGCATTTTTACCATTGCGGTGAGTGCTGCAGCCAGCAGCACCCTCCGCAATGGTAAAAATGCACAATGCGACCGCCACAGTGGCGGTCGCATTGTAATTCCATGTGCGGGACTGCCGCCATATAGGCAGACGGTCCCAAGCCCCAGGACGATGGCGGACGGACTAAAGTCCGTCCACCATTGTAATGAGCCCCTAAATTCTGAGCTCAGAGAACCTAAACTCCAAATATCTAGCTGTTCTCAATTGAAAGTTACACTTGTAAAATGTTGCAAGGCAGCTCCAATTATAGCCTATGGGGAAGCTAGTCCTTGCAATAGTGAAAAACGGAATACTTAGTATTTCACCATCACAACATGTAAAACACATGTCCTACCTTTAACATACACTGCACCCTGCCCATGGGGTTAGCTTGGGCCTACCTTAGTGGCGACTTACATGTAAGAAAAGGGAAGGTTAGGGCCTGTCAAGTGGGTGCATTGCCAGGTCGCCATCACAGTTTAAAAAAACTGCAAATGCAGACACTGCAGTGGCAGGTCTGAGTCAAATTTGCAAGGGTACTGGTGTGGGTGGCACAATCAGCGCTGCAGGCCCACTAGTAGCATTTGATTTACAGGCACTGGGCACACACAGTGCACTTTACTAGGGACTTATCAGTAAATCAAATATGCCAATCATAATCACAATTTACACAGGGAACACTTGCACTTTGTCACTGATCAGCAGTTTTAAAGTGTCTAGAATACCTAAACTAGAAAAAACGAAATCCAGCACACAGTCAAAAATTCTATAGGTAGAGGCAAAAAGTCAGGGGTAACCATGCCAAGGATGCCAGGACTAACAAAGACTCCAACAGTTGCCACACTTTTTTTGTGTTCTAGGATTTATAGTCATTGATTATAAATAGAAAATCAAAGTTATGGACTAGACCAACGCTGAACATCAAAAGTTGTGCTAGAAATTTATGGAGAACGTTTTTCCAGTCATGCATCTGTGCATAAAGTCCTCCATTTTCGAAACATTAGCTAGTTGATTTAGGGATAAAGGCAGGTATAATACACTAAATTAAACATATTTACTGGAAATGTATGTGAACATTTTCATAATGGGCAATACATGTGGCTGGTGCCATGAAGGTTCCTGAAATGGCAAACACTTTTATCAATTGAATTGAAGTCGACCTTCTAAAATGTATGCACAGTGCTGAATGTCTGAGTGTTTATGGAAATGTAGCTTAGTAATTAAATTAAGCTTCATATCTCCAAACAGAGGAGTGTTTATTTATGAGGCAGTTCGACCTCTTGTGCATCTTTTATATTTTCCAAGTGCTTACGGTCAAAGGCATTTATACATCAAGCAAACCGGTTTTGCTGATTGCGCAGTATACGATATTTTATCATTCTTAATTCTTGTTTTCATTACATTACACATACACATATATATATATTTATATTTTTAGCCTTGCCACCTTTAGCGTGTATCATTTGTGTGAGAAAAACAAGAACTTGAGTTTCAAATCCTTTTTATTTCCTCTTTTAAAATTAATCGTATAGATTGTGTGCTTGATTTTTATCTTTGCTTTTTTTTAATCCTATTGAATTTTAGGAGAGCGCTCATGAGCACAACCAGCGACTACCGTAAATTAATTGCTCATGCTTTTTTAGTCATAATACAATACATCACTCTGCCTCATCACAATTTTAGTTTTCCGTTTATTGCTTGTAAAGCAAAGTAAAACTACAAGTACTACAGTGCAAACTAATTGGAGCAAACCCCCCAAAAAGTGAGCTTCTAACACCTGAAAAGGGATACCTTTGAATTTATGTCAAGACCTCAGGTAAGGTTGTAGCATCGATCTCTTTGAAAAGAGAACTGTCTGCCTACCAAGGTGGTTGTTTCAATGCTTGGGGATTTACCAGTAAGGGTTGAGAAAAATATAATTATTAGATTGAAAAAAACAAGTTATAGAAATCCCGTGAAATGCAGGCGCACGTGTAAAACAAAATATGTGCAATTACTTCTTTTATGTACCTTTAAATGAAGAAACCAGAACATCCAAAAAGAAGCAATATTACAGGCGTGATTGCGGATCTTATAAAGGCCGGGTCTCGAGTAACCCTGGGCAAAGCACTACGCTACGCTCGCGTAGTTTGCGAAGTTTGCGCTACTTCGCACAACGCGAATTGCACGTAGCACAGTGCAAACCACGCGTAGCGTAGCGTGGTGCAGCGGTCATTTTTGCTTGCTCGCGGTCCTCAACGTCAAGTTGGCGACCGCGAGCAAGCAAAATGACATCCAGGCGAGATTCTCAACGCAGGGAGGTCAGGTTTCTCATTGCGAGTGGTCGCGTATGCTCACGACCGCTCGCGATGAGAAACTACCAGTCCGCGTTGAGAAAGCTGCCGCTCGAGTAAAAATCTACTCGAGTGGCAGTAAAGACAGCTCGCACTGTGCAAGATGCCGTTTTCAATGATTGCACAGTGCGGACAAGCATCCGGCACTGTGCAGTCATTGCGAACAGTGCACTACGCAGTTCGCGTAGTGCTACGCGTGAGTTCGCGTAGTGCGAACTGCACTTTGCGTAGCTTCGCGTAGCGCTACTTCGCGAACTACGCCCAGGCTTAGTCTCGAGGTATGTTTGCAACAGGTGAGGGATCACTTAAAAAGTCGTTTTAGTGCAGGGAGACTCCAGAAAGTGCTATGTTTTGTCTTATGTTTTTTTTTGTCTTGTTGTGTATCCTTTTGGAAGAGATGCCCCCAGTTAATGCATGCTCTTGTTACTTTTCTACTCTCATAAATTGCGAGGATGGAACACAGAATAAAAAAATTATACTTTTTACTGACTTTCACACCCCCTCGTTCGCACAAATGGATCTGACCATGCTAGCAAAGCATACATGAGGGGAAGGGAATCGTTCAGTAAGCTGCACGAAGGGACTGAAACCTTGTTAACAAGAATGGGAGAAGTAGGGTTAAAACTCCTTTTTTGATTTAGAAATTCATTGGTGGTTTTGAGGCGTCAGTCTATGAGATGCAGCTGTATGTAATCTGGTTGAAATAATACTAAAATCAATAGTCGGACAAATCTGTTTCATGTGTTTTTCACCAAGCTACGTTCACTTAAATTTCCTTCAGTTATTACAAAGATATCCAGGTAGGTGTTTGATTGCCAGAGGAGTTTGGTTGTTAGGGCAAACGTTTAATACATGTTGGAGGTTGTTTTTCACATGTATGTAATGTGACCGAAATAACTATACAGCAGGTGAACAAATGAGCATTTTCATTATGTTGCATTAGAGTAATAGTGCAGAGGCCATACTGTATTGAACACAATCGACGTTTATCATTGTGCGTGTATGAAAGAACTAACGGTCCGTTGCCAGGGATAAAACAAGTATTTATTGATCCTTCGTGGACAGGTGGAAACTGATACCGTCTTAGGGCTGCAGAAACTTTCATTTCCATTCCAGAATGTTGCTTACTTTTTGTTACTAAGATGGAGTTGATTGAACCGTTGTGCCGTTGCTTATTCCGTTGTACTAATGCCCTTTTACAAATGAACAGATAGTTTACTTATTCCGCTGTTTAGAAAGTTTGACAAATGGTATAAACAGTGTGTAACCTTTTTAGAGAAATAATGTGTCCTTCCCGAAATTCCATATTTATGAATGTTGATATCTCCATAATACTATTCATAAAGTCATAGGGGCAGAGCCAGGGTAGTAAAAGTAGTGTGAGAGCTAAGACTGAAAAGTAGAAACATGTTAGTACACAACACTGCATGGACATTCACAAACTAGACTGTTAGTGGCTTTCACCAGCCGTCAACATCTATACATCTGTGTGCATTGCCACAACAAAAGAATACTTCAAATTCACTCCCAGCTGATAAGTATTTCCTATGACACATGTGACAAGGTTCTCCAGCTATAGCTTTTAAACTCACATTAGTTTGGACTGTAGGGCTTGTAGTTTCAATTCTCCTGTTAGTGTAGTGGCATTAAATGACCCAGCCTGTAAATTACAATTCCTGAAGTCAGGGCTTCTTGAGACTATCATGTATGATATGGGGCTAATATGCATCTATGTTGGCACTAATGCTTTGCTCACCATGGCTTTATACTGGCAACTCGCTTACGAACTACATTGCCACTATAGACTGTAACTGAAGCAGTCGACTCCTGCAGACATGAACAGATGTCAGAAGAAAATAATTGCTCCCTATTGGGCTGGTTTAGGCGCTTGTGCATGATCCTTGCAGAGGATGGGTAATGGCTGATTGAGAGGGTTATGGCCATTGGCAGCAAGCCACCGAGTCGTGTGGATGAAGGTTTGCTGTTAGTCTGCTGACAGCTTTGATTGTCATCATATGCATGAATGAGCAGTGATCATCGAGATGCTGGAAACACTACAGGACTGTGTTATGGGCAGTGAGAGCAAGCATGTCTGCAAAAGTATCATAATCCTAGAGTTCTCTTGATTTGGAAATGGGCGGAAGTTCTTTGGAGGGCATGAAGAATCTGATGGTTAGAAAGATGAATGGGGCAGGAAGAGATTTGAATGGGTGGAGTGACATTCTGCTGTAAGCAAGACACAAGAATTTCACCAAGGATGATGTCTTGCATTGAAGATGTCAAGCCACAAAAATCTGCATGTCCATTTTATATGAAACTCCAAATCTTTAATTTAACTCGATGAGTCTTGATGTATTGTGGGAGAATCTGACTGAAAATCGAGGTGTGGGGTGTGGTGGGTAAACCTACAAAATGAGTAAACTTCTCACACATTTTTCTCTTTTGTGGCAATGTAATGGTCCAACATGACCGTGGTGGCACCGCCGATGATCCTGTTCTGTAAAATCATCCAAACATTTTGTGGTTTCACGATATAGCTGATCCCACCTCTTAGGAATGGAAACATTTTCCTTTGTGATGCTAATATGAACGCAGGAGCAAGAATTGCCTGACCATATTACGGGAAGAGGAGTGTCCGCTGTCACTCTGACAGAATTGGAAAAAATAGGGTATAGAGAATTACCCAAGATATGAGTAGCAGCACATACTAATTGGGTAAATTGCAGTGTTTCAAGATCCTCAGTGAGAGTAGTGGCCAAACAACATGTCGTCTCCTGAAAATGGAGGTTCAGGTCCCCTAAAACAAGAAAATTGGAGTAGTACAGAGAGAAAGAAGGTAACATATCCACTATTGCACTAATAAAGTTAGAAGCTGGACCAGGCTTGCGGCAGATTAAAAAACCTGCAAAAGTGAGGTTGCCTGATAGTGCCAGCATGCATGAAGCTGCTTTGCAACCCACAATATTAATTTCAGATTAGGTGCAGGTCAAAGCCTGTTTAAAAATGATCACTATTCCAATTCCTCTCTGATTCAGTCTATTAAGCCTTACCATTTCATAGCTGTCAGGAATAGCATCTAAGAAATCAGGCACCAAGTTCTCATTTAATCACGTCTCTGATAAAAAAGGTGCATCTGGTTGGTGGACAGAAAGGAAATCAAAAACCTCGGCTCCATTTTTCACCAGGGAGCGGCAGCTTAAAGAGTAACAGGATGCCATGAGGGGGGTGGTTTCCTTCGTTTAACCCCCATCCACCATATTTAAGAAAGAGGAAAACAGAAAACCACACTCACTGCACTCCTCCATGCACTGAGAGACATCCAAAGAGTGTGGGCAGGCTCCAGCAATAGTGAGGGCGATTTGTAGGAGTTCAGAAGCCATATACCGTATGCACTTAGGTGCTGAACAGGCAGGGGTCCTGGCCCCTGGTACCGGCTGGGAGCAGACGTGCACAGATGGGCTTGACTTTGGCGGGCCTGCTGCGTGGACGTGCAGCTGCCATTCCTAAATAGCCCGCCTTCAAGAGGGAGGTGCTAGGCAGAGGCATGGCATACAGTGAGCAACCAGGAAGCGCAAACACACACTGAATTGGAACCTAGCAACTTCATCTCCTACTGGCAGGCTTCCATCCCAGAGGAAATACTGGCAAATAAAAGGTCAATATTTTGACATATTTGCAGAGAGAAATGGGAGAATGAAAAATTCAGGGGCCTAGTACAATACTTCAGACACTAAGACCGGCAAATTCCTACAGTTAAAGACTCTGCCAAAGAAGAAGTGGGCTCGGCCTCCGTTCATCACTGCCACAAATTAAATTGAATTACATGCTTATGGCAGCAGGCAGATCATTCCTATTAAGAGGCCAAGGGTTTATTAACTTGATAGCAACACACTTTTCATGGCCGAACGGGCTATTCAAAGGTTTGTGGACCACTAAAGCTAAGTGCGGCCTGCTATGAAGTAGTGTTCACATAGGGACTGGTCAAACGGGTCATTGTCAGAACTCTAACTTAGTTGTTTTGCCTTTTGTTTAATATCTTTGCTCTATATATACATTTGAGGCTGAAATAAACACAACTTTCACATGAATTTATATTATCTAACACATGTTAATGAGCAATTATCTCAAACCGGAATCTCTGCCTGGATCGTTGATTCCTTAAAGCTGAGTGAATGGTGTGTGGTCCACACAAACAAGGTCATGCTTCTGAGAGTTCACCAAGGGACTTTTTCCTCTGAAACTTCAACACTAATTTGCTGTTTTTCAAGACAAAGGAATCATTATGTGTTTGTAAATTTTGCCTAAGGTGTACTGAAATTCTGTTATTCTAATGAACTGTAAAGTACTTCATTATTTTCAATGACAAAAAAAAGTGCTATGATATAATTAGTGTTTTATGAAATGTTCTCTTGAATAATTGGTAGCACATGTTTTCATGCACTGTATACAAAATTCGTTTTAAAAAAATCGTTTTTAGGATACATTTTTCAATATCTTTAGGTCGAACCTAGGCAGCGCGCATGCACAGTCTGCAAAACCTGCCGTAAGCATTACACGGACTGTAAATCTGCCTCCTACTTACCATTGGATCATTTATATGTCACTCTTCTTTGCTGCCTCCTTAGTTGTTCAGGCAGCCGATACCTTTCTTCCGGTCAAAGCTAAGGAGCACCGGCCAAGGACAGTCTCCTTACACTTACTTTCTTCATCTGTTCTTTTACAGAACTTTTTTTTAAGAGGTTACGGCAGTCGCTGCTTCTGCCCTCCCACCACCTGCGGACAATTTATGGTTATTATTTTTATGGCACCTGGTTTCATGGTTTCACCATGCAAAAAAGTTAAATGTGCACAGACGCCGTGACGCCGTGCTTTGTATTTTAGCACTGCGCCCAAGATCATCATTATTTTTAAATTACTGTGATTGAGTTACTAGAGCAGCACGGACAACCCTCAGACATATGCTGATCCTGATAGTGGAGCTGGGGGTGAAGTTGGGGAGGGGTTTTATGAGTGTGCACAACACTGATTGATGTATCCCACAGTTCCGAGCATGGAAGGTTTCAATATACAGCGATAAACCAACTTTGCAGGCACAAAGTTGCTGGCGGCAGTATCTGTTGCAAATTTTCGTTTCTTTGCAGTGTAGTGAATCTGCTCCTTTCTTCGCTACACCAGTTCTCTGAGTGTGAGCGGTGGTTGCCTTGACTCTCCAGTTTTACTCCTGTTATACTTACCTTTTGGGCCCATGTTTTTTGTGCTTGGGAATCTTTCCTTGGTGGTATTCATACAGTTTCTCCTCTTTGTTATGGATGCACGCACTGCTGATGCTCACGCAATGCATGTTGTCTGTAAAGGTTTCAGATTTGCTTCTTGTGTTGTACTTGAACTCTGCATGAAGAAGGCAGACAGTTCCTGCTGCTGATTGTGATGCACCTATTCCAGGCATAACTGAAGCAACTGCTGCCTGTGCTTTTCCTGTTTACTAGCTCCAAAAAGCTGTACCTGGTGACAGGGAGGATCTAACAAAGCGTATCTGTAATCACGTGTCACCGCCATTACTGGGGATCATAGTTTAATAGTGAGATTGGTTAAGGTTAATGCCCGGTTACTCACCGGTAATATTCATTACTCCGAGTCCTGGTCTTCCCGTCCCATTCCTTAACAGTGAGCAGCTAGTCTGCTCCACAGAAACCTACTACCTAGCAGAGCTTTTCGCACTTCCCCCAACATGGCGCCACCATCAGGTGAGGATAAAAGGGGGAAGTGCGTCACAGAACATCCTGAGAATACCAAAGAAAACCCAGAAAGGAAACAATCACCAAACACAAAACTCAGGGAGGGAGGGAAGGGCTCAGGAATGGGACGGGAAGACCAGGACTCGGAGTAATGAATATTACCGGTGAGTAACCAGGCATTACCTCCTCGTCCTGTCTTCCCGTCCCATTCCTTAACAGTGAGCCCATACCCAAGCACACGGTGATTGTAAGAAAACAGACCAGAAAAGCGAAAAGCAGGTCCATTTAATCAACACAAAGCAGTACAAAACATAAACCATGTACAGCAGACAAAACATGGGTGCCAAAGGCAGCCGAGCCCGCCATCCCCAACCGAAGGCGATAACGGGAAACAAAAGGATGGGGAGAAGCCCATGTGGCAGCAATACAAATGTCCCCCAAGGAGGCCCCATTGAACATGGCCCAGGAGGAGGAGACACCCCTGGTAGACCGACCCCGAACCGAAGAAGGGAGAGGACAGCGGGCGGACTCGTAGGCCGAAACAACAGCACCCTTGACCCAACGAGACAAGGTAGACAAGGAAGGAGGAAGACCCCTCCCAGAGAGGCCGCAGGTGACAAACAAGGAATCAACCTTCCGGAAACCACCGGTCCGATCCAAAGAGATGCGGAGAGCCCACAGCACATCCAAAGAACAGAGGACCAACACCTCCAGGGAGGCAGGGTCCGGAAGAAAAACAGGGAGAACAAAAACCCCCGACAGGGAAAAGAGGACAAAAACCAGGGCAGAAAAATTTGACTGGGACGGAGAATGACCTCGGCAGCGTAGAAACGCAAAAGGGGGCGAAGTAATCAAAGCACCAAGCACACCCAACTCCGCCCAGAAGCAAGGGCCACCAGGAAAAGAACCTTAGCAGAAAGGAACGTAAGGTCCACCGAAACCAAAGGCTCGAAAGGTGGCCCGTCAAGGCCTGGAGAACCAGGGTAAGACCCCAGGCCGGCACAGGCGAGAGACAGGTCGCTGAATCAAGAAACCCCGCAAAGGCGAGCCACTAACGGGGAGACAGAAGACACAGAGGAACCCCGAAAAGCAAGAACGGCAGCCCAAAGCGTACGGAGCGAAGAGACAGCGAGTCCCAGGACGAACCCATCCCGCAAGAAGTCCAGCACCCTCACAGCCTCACAGGAGGAAGAAGAGAGACCCTACCCAAGACACCAGGAGGAGAAGGTCGTCCAATGACGGTCGTAGGACTTCAAGGAGGAAGGGCGCCGAGACAACCGGATGCACTGGGCAACCCCAGCAGAGCAACCCTGACCCAACAAACTCAATCCCACAAGCGCCAAACCCCCAGCCGGAGGCGGCGTAGGAGAGCAACCCTGAGAAGAGGAGCCCGCAGAGGGGAGGGACACAGTGCGGACCGCCAAAGGGGGCATACTGACAAGGACAGAAGCAGGGTAAAACAAAGGCCGACGGGACCACTGCGGCACAACCAGAAGAACCTCCGCCCGGTCCAACCGAAACCACCGGAGGACCCGGGGAATCAAAGCAAACGGAGGGAAGGCAAACAGGAGCCCCAGCGACCACGGAACAGAGTATGCGTCGATCGCCCAGGCCAACCGGGAGGGAACGAGGCCGCAAACCCTAGGCAGAAGGGCAGAGTCCTCCGAGGCAAAAAGATCCAGCCAGGGAAGGCGGAACCGGAGGACAATCAGATCGAACAGAGCCGGGGACAGACACAGCCACAGAGGAAGGGAACACTCCTCTCGGAGAGTCTGCAGGCCCAATCTCCGTCCCCGGAAGAGACACAGCCGCCAGAGATACCGGTCGGCCCAAAGACCGAACACCCTGGAAAAGAGAAACAAAGACCAGCACATGCCCCCAAGGCGATTGACAGAAGCCCGAACAACCTGGCAGTCGGTCCGAACCGAGACAGCATGGCCCAGAAGGAGAGCGCAAACCACTGAAGAGCCAACCAAACCACCCGTAACTCCTTCCAGTTCGAGGACAGGAGAGACCCGAAACAGGACCACCGACCCGAGCCTCGGAAGCACCCAGGACCGCACTCCATGGACAACACAACCACATTCCGAGGAGGAATAAGGTGGAACCCCGGGAAAGAGACGGAGGGGACAACCACCACTGGAGAGCATCCCGAATCCCCGGAGTGACGGGAACCAGGGCACCTTAGACCAGAGAGGCAGGATCCCATTGCGACAGGACATGAAGCAGGAGGGGATACAAATGCAGCCGGGCCCAAGGGAGGAGAGGCAGAGTGGAAGCCAACACCCCTGACTCCGCAACCAGAGACGGGCAGACACCCGGGACTGGGACAGAACCCAAGAGAGGTGACGGAACAAAGTCAACTGGCGCTCCTGGGAGAGGAACACCATCCTCAGAACCATGCGGAACAGAGCACCCAGGAACCCCAGAGTCTGGGAGGGCAGCAGGGAGGACTCCCGGTGAATGACGAGGAACCCATAGGACCCCAGAAGACGACACACCCGGTCCACATCCGACAGACGCAGACCTCTGGAATGGAGAACACCCACCAGAGGGGCCAAGAGCTGCGCGAAAACCCATGGTGCCGAGGAAAGGCCGAAAGGAAGCACCTGGAACCGGAAGTGCCGGGAACCAACCGTAAACCGGAGAAACCGCCGATCCGCAGGACGGATCGGGACGATGCAGATAAGTAGCCATCAGGACCAGGGACGCCAGGAAGCCCCAGGAAGCACCCGAGGCAGGATGGACAACAAAGCCACCACCATGAACGTACGGCGGGGGACGAAGAGAACGACCCACACCAGATCCAAGACAGGGCGCAGATCCGAAGCATCGTACCCGGAGACCAGGTTGAGAATCGAAGAACAACCCATGCCCCTCCCCAGAAGAGGAATCTCCATGATAGCCGCCTACTCCAACAGGAGGCGCACACCGACCAGCAAAGCCTCCCGCCGTAGAGGAGGACGGGGCAGGGGGACACCCGGAAGACCAGGGGGGAGGAGAGGAGAACACGATCCGATAACCCCCGGACACAGTCTGCACCGCCCAGGCATCCGGAACCGCTAACCACTGGGGCAGGAAACAACGATGGCGACCCCCAACCGGAAAAAGCAGACAGTCACTGCGCAGAGGCAGGAGCGGGGGCAGCACCACCGGCAGGGGCACAGGACTAGGCACCTCCAGGGGCCCCCGGCCACGACCCCTGCCACGAAAGGGCAGCAAAGCACCCCGAGCAGAAGGCCCCAAGGCACGGCAGGAGCCAAACCCACGCCCCGAGAAGGAGGGTGGACAGGAGCCACAATCTCGCGGCTCCCTGCCGACAGCACGATCATGTCCACCAGTGGAGGCCCGAACACCCGGGACAAAGGGCAATTTAAGCAGGACCGACTACTGAGAAGACCCAGCCTTCCAGGAACGCATCCAGATAGGACGCCTCGCAGCAAATGAAGCACCAGAAGCAGCCGCAGCGGCACACAGTGTCAAACGAAATGCCAGACAAGCAGCGCACCTGCAACTCCAGGAGGGCCAAGAGAGAGGAGGCATCCTCTCCATCCCGCAAAATAATAGCCAGGGCCTGGAAATCTGACAGAAGGGAACGGACCATGTAAGTGGAACAGGCCGTCGCCGGAAAGAAAAGTGGGAAGCAGCATAGGAACGCTTCACCGCCCCCTCAACATGCGTATCCACAGTGCCAGAAGGAAGGGTGTTGTCAGACAAAACCAAACCCTGCGAGGAAAAGTCAGCCATCAAAACGCCAACCAGGACGGATAGGGGAACTCAGCAGCAAACCCCTCCAGAGGAGAACGCTTAGACAAAAAGCGAGGAAAGGCAGACTTGTCCACCTCCCACCAATCACGAACCAGCTGCGTACACCCCAAAGCATCCCACACATGGATGAACAAGTCAGAGAGCTCCGCACCCTGAACAAAGCTGCCATACACACACCCCTCACCATCTACAGATCCTTGGCAGGAGGGCCAACAGCCTCCCGAGCCCGGAAGGCAGCAGCAACCGCTACATTAAGAAGCAGGCGCAAGGAATCCAGAGGAGGTGCGGAAGAAGAGGCACCCTGTGCCATGGCAGCAACGCAAGAGAGGATGAAACAAAGCGGCCACAGAGGACGGGAACCAAGAAAAAGAGACCCGCCTCGAAAGGCACGAAGTCCCGAGGCCCCGTCCTCACACGGGACCAGGAAAAGGGGGAGGATGCTAAAAAAGCGGCCGGCCGCCCAAAGAAATCCCCAGGGAGCTGCGCAAGCTGCAGGAAACACCGCCGAAGAATCCCCGCCCGCTAAAGCAGGGTGCATCGGGACCGGCGTGGAGAGCAACGGCCGCTAGAGCAGGCCGAGGAGGCACAGGTGAGCAGCGGTAAAAAAGATGCACAAGCGGCCGCTAGAGCGGACCGCGCAAGTGATAGGCCCCCCACATAAAAGTACACAAAGGCGGAGCCACAAAGTGCAGGGATCGAACCTCCGGTAGTCACACATGCAACAAAAAAGAAAAAAGGCGGCCGCTAAAGCAGGCCGCGCCAAAAACAAAAAAAAATGGAGAGAAAACTTACCCCCAACAGCTCCTGCTAGGACATCAGTAGACTGCGAAGGCAGAAAAAAAGAACAGGATGTTCTGTGACGCACTTCCCCTTTTATCCTCACCTGATGGTGGCGCCATGTTGGGGGAAGTGCGAAAAGCTCTGCTAGGTAGTAGGTTTCTGTGGAGCAGACTAGCTGCTCACTGTTAAGGAATGGGACGGGAAGACAGGACGAGGAGGTAATGTGGCACAATAGCCGGCAGGAAGCTTCACGTGCCACCAACATGTGAACAAAACGGCTGTGCTCTGGCAATTGTGTGCATGTGTACTGGCAGTTGTATGGATGGATGAAGTAATGGATGCTTTACGTGAGTGAGCATCAGATTGTTACACCAGGTCAGATTCATGTTTTTTGGGACTGTGCCCCAGCATGGATTATGCTGGTATGGGCTAGTGAGACACAGGTTATAGCTTGGCACTACAGCCCATATCCCGGTCACGGGTGGAGGGGGGAGAGGCACGGATCAACTCAAGACATTACTGGACATGTGCTGCTGGAAAGACAGTACTGAACTGCGGCCACTGTAGGCATGTCACAGCAGCTGTGGTCATTTCTAGAAATTATTCAGCAGCATGCCATGAGCACTGGGGAGCCACTGATCTAACCCAGGCAGCACTGAGAGCCCCAATGGCCCAGGGAAGGCACTAAGCAGTGCCAGGCACGGAAGTGTAGGACATGGGCGCTGCTGAGACACAGCAAAAAAGTCTTTGAGTGCTGTCAAAAAACAAGAATTTGCAATGCAAACGGTCTTGCGTTTGTTAAAGTTAGAGCTGTTGTTTTTGAAAATGACAATGTTTTTACTTTTGCTTTTTTATACCAATGGCAATAGCACTATACAGATATAACTACTCCACTGCAAATAAACAACACAAGTAAAAAACGTTGTCATTTTCAATGCCAACAGCTCTAACTTTAACAAATGCTTGACCAATTGCATTGCAAGTGGTTGTTTTATTTTACCTCTAATTTGGAGCCTTAGAGGCGATTCCCTGATATAGAAAAATATTTATTTTGTCTAAAGATCTTCTATGATTTAAGGAATAAACATGCAAACTAACTAATTACATATAAATAAAGTCCCTTCGATATTTTGACACCATGTAGTGTCAGTCTCAGGACTTCATGAGCCCAGTCCATAGTGATCTGGCCTGCATAAGTACGGGAAGGGACAGTTTTAAGTGGAGAACCATAGTAAAGGCCAAAAATTAAAAAAGCCCAAAAAGTGAAAGCAAATCTGGAAAACCGTTGGGTAGATGAAACTTCTGTCGGCTAATATTCTAACTGGCATTCCCTGGACTTAACTGGACAGCGAAATCCAATCATGAACACACTAAGCCCTTTCATAGTGATTAATCACACTTTACACACTGCACCCTCCGATGGCTCGGCCAACACAACCCCAACCCCAGAGGATTGCCTGAAGACTATTACATTTCTCCTAGGTAGTATCAATGCAATATATTAAGAGAACTCCTCTATCACACAGAACTATAGGAAAAGTACATAAATAAAGAAGTACATGTTGCACATTGAGTTTCTCTTTTAAGGACAGATACATTCCTTTTTATACATCAAATTGATTATCAAAGTAAAAGTTAAAAAGCTGAATGAAACAAAAGTGGCTTGTGTTAACTCATTACATCTGTAACCATTACCCAAGGCTCACACTGGCAAAATACTTTCCTTTCACCTTTGCTATCACCCAATAAGCATCCCTACAAAAGAAAAATAATAATTGCTTTAGCTTTCTAGTGAACAACCACTTATCTTTCTCCATACAAATCATTCAAGTGGATAAACATATAATTTCCAGTAAAACTTTGATCCTCCCTTAAGGCTTAGGTATAGTTAATTCCACTCCTCAATTATCAAAGAAGGGAGAAAGGAGCTATAAGAGGTCCACTCAGCTCCAATGGGGCATATATGTATAATCACAAATAGAGTGGACTACCACAATTGCTATGCCGGAGTCTCACAATAGGTGTCCCAGAAACCCTCAAACCCTATTTGCCTCCAGCTGCATTTATTATCTCCACTGGGGCGGTTGTTGTGGATGGCATCGTCATTGGGTTCCGCACGTGGGTACTCGCTACCCCAGGTGAGCGATGCTTTCAACTTGAGGGAGAGTGTCTGGTAAGTCACACCGGTGGGATCTGTATGTTAGAAAGTGGAATTAAAACTAGCTCCTATGCCCAAAAGCAATTTTAATATAAAGTGAGGGGAATAGGGATAAGGTTAAAAACAATATGTGACACCAGTAGGAAGAACTACTTATCCTTGGCATCAAGCTGAATGGTCAATATGTTTCAACCGATAAATGCCTCTGAGGGTCAACGGGCCTTGTAAGGACCTTGCATGGGTCAGATTCCACTTTCTAACATACGCATCCCACCGGTGTGACTTACCAGAACCTTTTCCCTCAGGTTGGAGGCATCGCTCACCTAGGGTAGCAAGTAGCCAGGTGCGGAACCAAATGATGATGCCACCCACAACAACCTCCCCAGTGGAGCTAATACATGCCTCTGGAGACAAATTGGGTTTGAGGGTTTCTCTGGCATAAGAATTGTGGTAGTACACTCTATTTGTGATTATACATAGTGCGTTCCACTGCCTGAGCTGACGGACTGACGGAGAAGGTTCCCCCTCATGTTCCATCATTTTGTTATTGAGTGATGAGGTTTGCTAATGATGAGCACAGATTTCTATTGGTTGTAATTAGGTGCAGGTTTTTGAAGGAAACTATAATTAATCCAGCCCAAAAATATTTATGTCCATCACCTAAACTTAAAATGCAGTTTTCGTTTTGGTTATTAACTGATAAAATAAGCTTAAGCAATTGTATTTACAGCCTTGACTATGAGCTGCCACCCTAGCGATACATTTTCTACAAAACGATGTCTTCGCTAAAAAAAATACCACCTGTTACTTTTCACTGAAACAGCAAGTTGTGCTTAGCTCTGATTAAGCTCTTCCTTTGAGCCAAGGCTATCTGTAATTGTTTACTGCGCTACTGAAAACGACTTAGATTGGCATTGGTTACTTCAGTAATTGCAATGCCCTTAGGGTTCAGTTGAACTAAATACAATGTTTAAGTATTCCACACTAGTAATCATGATTTCCTAATTATTACTTAATTTACAGTAACTCTTCTACTAACAGCAGGCAAACACATTAGTGTTTAAACAGGGGGACATTTGCTACAATTTATATTAAAAAAATAGCTTGACTAATACAACCATAATATAAACAAAATAATATTCTACATTAAGTGCAATCTGACATCTCTAAATATGCAATTGCTTTTATTTATACATTCATTTTCATGTAGAAGAGGATGCATGGTCCTTGTTAGAAATGGTGTTTCTGGTTGGCTAGGGTATGCACCTAAGCCAGGCAGAACCCACCACGCTAGTCACGGGTAAGGGAGTTACACACACAAGATAACCCCTGCTCACCCCCTTGGTAGCTTTGTAGAGCAGTCACGCTTATCCCAGAGGCAATGTGCAAAGCGTATGCGCAACAACCACACACCAGTGGCGCACTAGGCACACCACAAAAAGAGACTCCACACAAGGTTATATCAAAAATAACTTTTGTATTATATATAAAACACATTAGACCACAATCACATAAATCACTCTGTCACTAGGCACTTGTCATGAAGTCACATAGATCATAGATCACTTGCCCTGAGGCAACAGTCATAAACATAACACTTACTGTACTGAAGCCATACTTATAAGTTGCACAGGTTATGAATACCGTCTGAAAACATTGTGCCCAACATCACAAGGAGTGCCACAAAAGTAACTACTCATAGAGTGCACCTGTTATAAAAGAACCATTCAGGAAAACCTTAGCATGGCACATAATAGGTTGCTCCTGCCGCAGGAACATGTTTAACTGGCATCACATTTTGGGTAATAAAGCCGATGTTTACTCTGTGTCTATACCATGCAAACATCAGGGTATGAAACCAACAAAGAAAAATGCTGTAGTTGGTTTCATATACACTACTATCAGCCCCTCGTGACCCAGCCATGCCATAGTCATTCAAGGAGCAGCACCTTTGCTCCTACTATCAGAATTAGGGTAATCTGGGCTGCTTCTGCCGGCGTGAAGCGGGGGCCTCTATCGGTGTCCGCGGGTCAGCAGCATGAATCCCATACAGGCCTCTTTACCCCTGCACTCCTATTACAGGGAGTATGGTACATGCGGCCTCTGTGTAAAGGGGGCAGGGGCCTCTGCCAAGGTTTACCCCGTAGTGGAAGAAACCAGTGTAAAGCACACCACCAGCTGCAAGGGAGGCTGTGGTGGGCGGAGCTTGGGCCGGCTCCACTGTGAGCGCTCAGCTTCATCTCCAAATTCCTTGCTGCAATGTGGCCCACGGTGTGAGGAGTTTCCACTCGGCCAGTAGCCGTTGTCCTCACAAGACCCTCTCCTCGCAGCAGCCGCTCTCGTGCATTGTAGCTGGGCAGCCATCTCTCCAGTCTGGGGCCAGCAGGCTATTTTCGACCTGCATCCATGGTAAGCTTCGGCTTCCTGGGGCAGCGCTGAGGAAGGTTCCCGTGGTGCGGCCTCAGGGCTGGGGAAATCTGCTACCGTACTCCTCTGCCCCCTTCACGTCAGTCTCTCCAACACAGGTTCACCACGCGCAGCAGCCGGTCGACCTGCAGAGAGCACTCCCGAGGCCGCTCTGCCCACAGCACCCACCATGCGCTACAAGGGGAATCCCACAGGCAGCATGCAGTGCTTCCTGGGCCTTAATCCGGGCACCAAGAAAGTGCTCATGTGTGCTTCCTGTAGACAAAAAGTGCTCCACACACTCCAAGTGGAAGCGCTTCTCATGCGCATTTACTTTTCGACCATAAAAATTACGAGGGAAGCACATGCTTTCTCAAACTAAACAGGGGGAAGAACAATCCAGTCCTTCTCCTGCTCCAGACAGGAGCAGCAAATGCGGGCCGTCCCACCCCACAAGCCTCAGGGGGCAGCGCTCCTCACACAGTTCTGTAGTTTTCCCGCCAGGCAGGTTATTTTTGGACCCAACAAAGGTATTTCATGAAGTGTTTGGTATCCCTGGGACTTCCAGCAGGAGGCCAGTACACACAAGCCTTGAAGATTCTTCACAAGCAGGATACCACAACAGGGCAAAACGAGTGAGTCCTTTTCCTCCACAACAGACAGAAGCAGCAGCTGCAGGCCAACTCACCCCTCACTCAGAAAAGGCAGAGCTCCTCACACAGTCCTTCCGCTCTTCTTCTTGGCAGGGTCCTCTTGTGCCTTGAAGTAATCTAAAGTCCTGGTGTTTCAGGTGTAGTACTTATACCCCATTTTGTCATTGCTCTCTTTGTGGCAAAGGTCTCGGAACCCAGTCCAAACCAATCCTGCCCTCCCTCGAGAGCATGACCACAGGGGCCAAGACAGCATTGTTAAAAAGGAAACACAGCCTATTCAGGTGCAAGCAAAACTCCTCCCGCCACTCTAAATGAAGACAAGGTCTATTCAGCCTTGCGATGAGTCACCCAGGCAAGGCAGGGCACACTTCAAACCCCCTAGTGACTGTCTAGAGTAAATGCACATCCAAGCTCCTGTCACTCAAACAACAGACGTTGTATACACAAACAGCCAGAGGTACACAGAATGGTAAAGTAAGAAAATGCCCACTTTCCTTGTGATTGATATCACATTGGATCCCCATCAATTCTTGATACAGGATCCCTGAAAACATTTGCGGTAAGCGCTTTTGCATTACCCAGTGAAACACATTACACACACGGGACACTTTAAAAAAAAAAAAAAAATCTGCTTCTCTTTCATTTGACAGGCTGTCAACATTTAATTTCTCCAACCCCGTCCTGATGAAGACCCGCCCCTGACGCTTATTCAAGTTGCGCTTCTACCTAGGGTTGAAACGTCGATGTTAAATTTATACTAGTTCATGCAACTTCGCGGACCCCAATTTAAAGTCGTACTTGGGCTGTGTATTTATGCTTTAATGATTGAACAGTATACTATAATCATTTTATTGTCTCATGTTTGATCCACTTGTATATTATGTACAGCACCTTATTTATTTAGTCATCACGAGTCACTTCACTTGCACTTTAATTCACCTTATCGTCGTATTTTGTATTGCTTTATTGACAGCCATATTCATTAATATATGTACATGATACTCATGCAATACAAAGATCATTTTGTGTGGCTAAAAAATTATTGTGTCTTTGTGGTGTGTTCCGTACAAAAAGTCTTTGACTGTGAATCACTCCCTTCAGTCTATAATTGTTGACGTTTTTAAGTTTGTTTCCATATCGTACAAAGCAATTGTTTCCTTCCCGACAGAACCACTTGTTTGTATATCACACATACCCAGGTTCTGAGGGCCACAGGGTTACCCCATTATCACTAACACTTTCTGAAAGGGGCATTTTCAAACACAGAATTTACCAAAAGGTGCCTTAATAAATTCTGAGTTCTGAAAGCCTAATCTTAATTTTTCTATCTTGCCCCTATGAAATCTACACATGGAAAATGTTATAGCGCAGCCCCAATTATAAGCCTATGGGACAGATAGCCTTTCACTAGTGAAAAACTAAATGCACAGCATTTCACTATCAGGACATGTCACACACACCAGTACATGTCACATACACTGCAACCTGCCCATGGGGGTATCTAGGGCCTACCTTAGGGGTGCCTTACATGTAAGGAAAAGGAATGTTTGGGCCTGGCAAGTGGGTGCACTTCCCAGGGCAAAATGGCAATTTACAACTGTGCGCACAGACACTACAGTGGTAGGTGTGAGACACATTTACAGGGATACTCATGTGGGTGGCATGTGGGTCTGTAGCATTTGTTCTACAGACCCTGGCACAGACCATGCACTTTACTAGAAACTTACAAGTAAATCAAATATGCCAATCATGGCTAACCAATCACTGTCACAATTTATACAGAGAGCATATGCACTTTAGCACTAATCAGCAGTGGTAAAGTGCCCAAAATCCTATAGCCAACAAAAACAGGGTCAGAAGAATAGGATGCAAAAGGCAAAATGTTTGGGGATCAACCTGTCAAAAGGGCCAGGTCTAGCAGTCCTCAATGAAATATTCAAGTGTATTCACCTTAAGAGCTTCTGATCTCATAATTCTCTGGGACAGAACAGAGGAAGTCTGTATTATGGGTCGCAATTTAAACTTTGTAGGGATTTGAGAGTAATCTGAAAAATCACAGATTCTAAACCACATGAGGCATGCATGCATAAATCCAGCCAAACCAAAATAAAATTAGTATTAATGTGCTAAATAAAAATGACACCTATAATTGTATTAAGGAGTGTGCTGATAAGCACGTAGCTCCTATAGCGGATGGGCATAGTCCTGAATATACCCAACAACATAGAGGGTGTAGACTGCTTCTCATTGGCCAGGTGCAGAGTTCACCTGGTTAACCACTTTGGCCTGTGTAAGAAACTAGGTCATTCATTAAGGAGGATTCAAGTCCTGCCTCAAGTATCAAGTCAAAATCTTGTCTGGTCCAACGTACAAGTTCAATAACTAAACCTGGGCTGATTGCCTGGTACCTATGCACAAAGCAGACAGGCTTAACATAGGTCAAAGTATTTAGCAGCAACCAAACAATTATAACCTCAGAACACAACACAATACAACGTTCTAAATATGCACAAGAAAATTACATCAAAACAACTACAATTCCATAATGGGAGCCAGAGAGCTTAATGTTTAAAGTTTTAGGGCAAAAAGGTCCAATTGGAAGTTACTGTTAGAAGTTCAGACCTTAATATCGTCTTCCAGCCAAACCCGAAATAGCATAGTCTAATACCACAAGTTGGTAATTCCAGGCAAAGTTTTTACAATCTGAGTTAATCTTTTTTTTTTATAGTAGTCAAAATTGTCCAGCATGGCAAGGTTGCAGGCTCTAACCTTTTTAGTCACCTCAAAGTCTGATAGCCTTTCAATGAGACACCACTGAAGCCACTGGTTTTAGTGGGTAAAGTTCTAAGCTGAAAAAAATGCAAACTTAATTTCCTCTCGTCACTTTTGGTGCCTATGGCTGGTTAAAATTGATACTGTTAGAAACTGGGTTACTGGTTGGCGTGGGTGTGAGCCCCAGTCAAGCAGCAATCACAATCCTAGTCAGGGTAAAGCACACGCAAACCCCAAATTAATCTGTGCGCAACCCTGGCAGCTTGGCACAGACCAGTCAGGCTTTACTTAGAGGTAATGTGTAAAGCCCTTGTGCAACACTCCAAACAGTAAAACAGTGAAAAGGCCACAAATAAAGATCCCAACTCAGGTTAGAAAAACAGAGGCTGATTTATAATAAAACAAGGCCAAAAATGCAAAAATCCAATCAGTCGAACTGGAGTTATGAATTTTTAAAGAATAAACTGTCAAATAGTGCCTAAAAGCATAAAGCGCCAACTTCGGCTATCTGGTCCTACTGGACCGGGCCAAATTCAAAGGTTCAGGCCAACTGCGATGGAGCGCGGGTCAGATGCAGTCCCAGACTAGTCCCTCTGAAGTTTTATCTTCTCAAGTTTTGTGCCAAGAGTCCCGTTCGTGTTGGAGAGGGTCGTAGTGAGCAAGGAGAGCATTGTGGGTGGTTGTCACTGTGGAAGGAAGAGATGTCCAGGTGTCGTGGAAGGGCGGGCTGGAGCTTCGTCTTGGCAATCAATGCTTACTCTGTGAGCTGCATGGTTGTGGTGCATTCAGGCCCATTCACGGTCGCAAACAGCCCAAAATCTTGTCACAGGACCTGAGAGGCTCCACTTGGGGGTCTTAACTCACTGCAGCTGGGTTCAGGAGCTGGTTAGGGAGCCTTTTATGTCCTTGAGGCTGTGATCAGGAGGCCAGTAGGCTAGTTCTTTGAGTCACTCTGTGGTCCTGGGTTCAAGATGAAGTTGCAGGTCTAGTTCCCCAAGCAAAGGGGCAGTAGGTCAGCACAGCAGGGCAGCAGTTTCTTTAGAGCAACAATCCAGCAGAGTGGCAGTCCTTGTAGCAGAACAGCATTCTTTATTCCTGGCAGAGTATCCAGAGGTCCAGAAGTGTACTGAAGAGTTGGTGTCTTAGATCTTTATTTTATACACAGTTGTGCCTTTGAAGTGGGGATAAGCTTCTAGAGGCATACCGTTGAAGTGCACAGATGGCCTGCCATCCTGGCCATAGCTCCTGACAAAATACAGTGTTATATTCCATATAGGTACCCCAATATAGGCTCAGGTAACATCACCTATATTCTCCCCTACATTACACACACAACGGTCCTTGGGGACTGACCTTTTACGTAGATACGACACTGCACACAGAACGCGGGATTTCCCTAGTAGCAGCCTCATACATTATGCATGAGGATTCTTGGAAACTCGGCAGGGTTCATCTCCTGTATAATAACGGTGTATAAAGTTCATTCCCGACGTCATCCTAAGTTCGACACTGGCACAGCAAGGTAGAACCCCCGGGAAAAGCTTTGGGTATAAAAACATCACATCTTGCTGAGACCGAGAGAGGAGATCAGGACTTCCAGGCCGACACACTGACGCGAGACGCTGAAGCACCCTGCATGCAGATACTCCAGCTCGCAGTGGTCTGACATCCCTTGCGGGTTGTCCAAACCGAAACCAGGACCGGGTCCCACAGTCTCTTACTTCAGGTAATGGGGGGTGACTTTATCCTAGAGGGATTCTTGGCTTAACACCTACATACATGCTAGGTACACCCAGGTACATCTAGTTAGGATAGCACCGTAGGAGTACGCATTATATGGTCATTTTATTGTCATGTATTTTATATACTTGCCTGTATTCATGATTATGTCAGAATGGTAGAAATTTACCATCCTTTTACTTTCTTAGTGCTTTTAGTCATTTATATCTGCTACTGTCTAATGATCGTTACAGCTCATATATTCTACACTAGAATAAAGACCGGTCAATAAATACTTATTGAAAACGTCCCTACCGTTTATTCTGTATATCTCTCTGAAACTAAGTGAGCACGAGTGACTGAGCGAAAAGTAGTACACTGTTTTCATGGTCCTGAGGGATCAGGGTTGTCATGTTCGATAGTTGCCAAAAACTATTCTCTCCTTGGTAAGAGGAGTTTCTAGTGGCACTGTGAGCTAGCAGGTATACAGGCTAACATACCCGATAGGGGTGACTAGAATCAGTCTGGCACCAATCCTATAGTGTATGTTGTCTAAAACGTGCAGATCTTATATAGGGTTATAGGAACTACACGACAACAGGAAGTATGCAGCCCTGTGTGTGGAGACAGAACACACCCTATCCAAGTATAAGTGGAGCTGTGCTCAGCTGCTCCTTCCCATGCTGTCAGTGATGGCCCATCCAGTCACACGTAAACTCCCATTGTGTGTGTGGCTGTCTAGGAGGAAATCACAAAGCCCAACGATCACTCTCACCCAGGCATGTGACACAGAGACAGGCTGCAGGCACCAAATAGCTAAGGCAAGAAAATGCCAACATTCTAAAAGTGGCATTTTCAGAATTGCTATTTAAAACCAGACTTCACCATAAGTTAGGATTTTAAAGTTTGAGTCCGGAGACTCCTAAAATGAACTGGTTATCTCTTCCATTTGGAAACTGCACTTATAAAATGTAATAAGGTAACTCCAATGTTATCTTATGGAGAGCTAGGCATTGCAGTAGTGAAAAACGAATTTGAGAGTATAAAACTTAAATGTACCTGTCCTGATTTTAAAATATATTGCACCCTGCCCTCTGAGCTGTCCAGGGCCTACCCTAGGAAAGGAAGGTTTGGGCCTGGCAAAAGGTTTATTTTACCAGGTCGAAATGGCAGTTTACAACTGCACCCACAGGCTCTCCAATGGCAGGTCTGAGACATGTTTAAAGCGCTACTTAAGTGGGTGGCACAATCAGTGTTGAACACCCACTAGCAGCATTTAATTTATAGAGCCTGGGCTTATGTAGTGCCACTTTACACAGAACTTACAAGTAAATTAAATATGCCAATTGGGCATAAGCCAATTTTATCATGTTTTAAGGGGAGAGCACCAGCACATTTACACTGGTTAGCAGTGGTAAAGTGTGCAGAGTCATAAGTCCAGCAAAAACAAAGTGAGCAAAAATGGAGATCTGAAGGCAAAAAGTTAGATGATAACCACGCCAAGCATGCTAGGTCTAAAAGATACCTTCTGACTTAGACTCTTTTTTGAAGTCTAAAAAACTCCAATGGGGAAAACTGCAAGCTGTATCTGACAAAGTATTTTTGATATTGGGCTTCTTTACTGTGGTGTCCCATTGACATTCTGGAGGTATTGAAAGTATAAACTTTCCAGATTTTCTGCAGGAGTTCCTCTTGGCATTTTCCAAGACATCCAGGACCTAAAGAATTGCACTTGGAGGCCACGAGTCACTTCAGCAGGTCTAGTCCACGTCCAGCCTGTAACTTCAGGTAAAAGGCTTCTTGATGCTTGCTGCATCTCTGTGACCACAGAGCATGTCAGCCAACTGACCCTTCAAATCCACTTGTCATTTTCTGTGTGGTCTATTGTCTGTCTCTCATTTGGGTGGTTTAATCGCCTTACTCATCCGCCAGACTGATGAGGATTTCCTGATTTCTAATGTCATCTGGTAAATCATTGCATGACCGACCCAAGTTTTTAGTGCTTATAAAGTGAGAGTGCCTTCGATATTACAGACAAACTTTGCAACACCTTCTTTAATACCAAAGTGAGAAACATGCACCACAATACATGCTAGTTCCATGTAATACAGCCCCTTCTTTTTACATGGTCAGAAGGCTGCACAATCTGCAGTGTCAGTGTCTATCAAAATCAACACAGTATTTTTAGAGTTGTGTATGCACTGTAGATTCATAGCAGTGACCTGAATCCTATCATTGCTTCCTATAGTTTGTAGCATGAACAATTTCTTGGTCAATGTTTTCATTTTTCATTATTTCAAATAATTCTATTTCCCCCAATTTCAATAATGACTTTTAATTTAGTGCTCATTACTACAGTCTGTCATTTCATAAAATAGGTGTTACTATTGTCCAATGTAATAGTACTTCTTGGATCGATCGCAGAAGGAAGAAAGCCCATGTCTTGTTTGCCTTATTTTCTTTATTCGATTAACCATAACCATAGAAGAAGCAATGTAGAAACTTAAATGTACCACCAATTACGATGGGACAAAAATCTATAAAAACAGCTCTAGCACAATTTAAAAAGTAATAAATGCCAATGATAGCAGCAAAACATAACATAAGTTACTTATTAGACAATCCCTCAAAAACTCTAGCTCCAATACATTGAATAAAGGAAATGGCACTAGTAAGATCCCCCATGCCCCCTCATCACAGAGTGCATATAGGTTTGACTGACTGCTGAATATAATTTGCTATAGCAGAGAAAATGAGATCAGTGGGTAGTGTCAGCAAAGCAGGTTTGTGCTGTCTAAAAACAGCGGATCTCCGAATAGCTATCAGAAAGCACTTTCTAGAAGACTAAAAGTTGTACAAAAAACCCAGAAAATGCAAAGTAGACTGGCTCAAAATAAGATAACATAGGTAAGGAAGGAGCTCCAAAAGCGTGTAGCAGAACCTATGCTGTGAGTTAATGACAGAGCCAAGATAAGGTTATATCTCCATTGTCATGATGAGTGCATTCTCTGATTCTATTGCACATGTTACGGAACAGAGCTGTGACAGTAGGCTTGCAGTACATATTCATGTCTTCAGGTTTGGAAAGCAATTCCAGCAATTCCAGCATACTACAAAGCTACTTCATGTAATCTAACAAGAGAATCTTGGAAGCCTTCTCCAGTTTAAGGCAATCACTTAAGACCAGTTAATTAAAAGTGATTTCCTGCCTAGACCACAGTATAAACCACAACAGTAAGGGACACAGTCTAATCTAGTCAATAATATAGTCAATGTCCAACTCGGCATGACACAGATAAGTCAAGGTGCTAGGTAGTACTACAAAAGCCTCCTAAGAAAGTCTAAGTCATCCCTGCTACAATGTACTACTTTTGCCAGGAAGTTAGGGAATATTTTAAGAGAGAATTTAACTCACTGAAATATATAAAAAGATAAAATATTTTTGCAAATATTATTTTCAAGGATTGTAAGAATGCAAAATAAGCGTACATTATTTTTTATTTTTACATTATTTCTGACCAAAGACAATTGTATCCATTATTTCCAAACCCTATACAAATTTCGAAATTAAAGGCTGTCTAAAATGTCAATTTTCTTTCATAATGGGATGAACCTAGTACCTTTATCTGACCAGCAATCGACCATGGGCGGCATTAACTTATGAATTTCCGATGGTGTAGCACAACCAGTTATCCGCTTTGCACTTTTGGAGCAATTTTTATTTGAAAATTTAACAATTCATATATCTGGTTCCCCTTAGTGAATTTTTCTCGGTTTGTTACCATTTTGTTCATTAAAATAGTCTTTTATTGTTATAAATTACATTTCGATTTTAATTCTGGAGTGTTTTTGACTTTTTAACTCTTTTGGTACTTCTAAATGCTTTGCACATTTGCCTAAGTTAAGTTTGTTTACTCTATGACATAGCTACCAGGGGTTAAGCTCTGGTTTAAATTGTTTAAATTACTGAAATCTGTACTCGACCTAATCAGAACTGCAACATTATTACTTGTGTTGGACTACCATCCCCCCAACTAACACCTATTTAAATGCTAATCACTGGTTGGGGGAAGCTGGAAAGCAAATGCAAATTAGCCCTCAGGAAGTTCAGGCAGGGAAAAGGTAACTTTCTAAAAGTTACTTTTCTTAATATTACCCAATAATCCAAATGCAGCATTGAAAAGGAGATTTAATTACTATTTAAAAGAGTTGTTAAATTATTTTTCTATATTATTCCGTTCCGGCATTACAGTATTGGGGTTTTAATCTGTATTCTGGTTTTCTAAGTAGAACAGCTAGGCCTGTCACATTGAGAAATAGCTATTGGGTACTAGTCACTGTAATGACATGTTAACATTAACTTTCTACATGTCCTACTTTTAAATACCATGCAACCTGCCTTGTGGGCTCCAGGATCTACGTAGGATTGAACTAGTCGTAAGTATAGGGAAGGGTCTGACTTGTCAAGAGGGTTTATTTTGAAAGGTTAAATTGCAGTTGTACACTGATATACTCAGGCTACATTGGTAGGCCTGAAGACATGTTTTTACACTCACTGTAGTGGATGGCACAATAGGTGCCATAGTCCACTAGTGACATCTAACTTGTAGACCCTGTGTACATTTTGTACCATATACTAAAAGCTTATAGGTAAGGTAAATATGCCAGTTCGGATTATACCAATATCATCATGTTGAAAGGAAGACCACATGCACTTTACCACTGGTTAGCAGGGGTAAACTGAACAGAGTTCTAAAGCCAATGAAGATATGGGTCCAGCAAAAGGTGAAAAATCCTGGGTGATGGTGCAGAAAATGTAGATTTCCTACACCCATTCACAATTTTTGTTGTACAGCAAATAACAGCTAATTGACTATCCTCACATTTTTTTAGTACTTTTAGAGTCATAAAGGCAAATGCTGATTGGTGAACATTTCCTATACGAAGCGCTATGGTCCTAACATCAGGCATTAACAAACTTAATTATACAGAATAATAACACTTATCTTGACTTAGAGCAGCAAGAAACGAGGGTTTTTGCTTAGAGTCAACTGCATTATTGAGCATACCGTAAACTGACTGTCATACTACAAATGTAGTTTCATTTTTTTTTTCCATGCTTCCTGAAAACATTAGTTGTTTATAGATCTTGTCTGCTATTGAAAGCATACAAAAGAAAGTATTATGGGAGCCTCGGCTCTTGTCATAAAATGCTAACAAAATAAACATCAGACATAAGTATGTTGAAATCAGCATAGATTCAATCACAGGTTCAAATACTACTTACCAGTAAAATACTTATTGATGGATTACTTAAACTACCAGGTTTTGTTAAATAGGGTAGGTTTAAGCATCATCTTGTATATTATAGGGACGTGCCATTGTGACACATTTCTTTATATCGCACTCAGTACTGTGTTATGACCGATCACATTGTGTGAACTCAGCATGGTCTGGTACCTTTAATCCTCAAAATGGGTTAAATTGAAACAAACATTGCAGTCTAGACTAAAGCACATTATATCAAGGGTGTGAGTTGTTCTTAGTGATGAGACATTGAGCCAAGATGTTAAAAACTCAATGTTGTGTCCAATTCTAGCAGTGAGAATAACATGCACAAAAACACAGTTTTAGGAAATTGGGTTACTGACTGAGGGGGTGAAATCCTACCCAAGCAGGAACCTCAAACTCTGTCAGGATGCGACTCATGCAAAGCCCAGATTAACTTGTGCTCAACCCTCTGTTAGCTTGGCACAAAAGCGGTCAGGTTTAACTTAGAGGCCATGTGTAAAGTATTTATGCAGCACTTCAAACAGTAATAAAGTGAAAACACAACAAAAGAAAAATCTCTCACCAAGTTAGACAAATAGAGTGAAATTTCATAAATTATTTGAGATCAAAACAACAAAAGTCCAATAAGTAGAACCGGAGATATGCAGTTTCAAAGTTTTACATAAAAATAGTGCCTAGAAGCACAAAACACAAACTGAGGATATCTGGTTTGCTCATCTGGGATAAAATCACAAGTTCCAACCGACTGTGCTGGAGTGAGAGCTGAATACAGGGACCAAGTAGGGCCTACTGAACCAAGTACCTTAAATCCTGGTTGCAGAGCTTTCCGAGATCCTGCGTTAAGGATGCATCGCTCAGCGCTGGTTCTGAGGAGCTGGGAGACTGTGATGCAGACTCCTGGGACATCGAGGATGCTGTCAATGAGGGACTTGCGATTTGATGTCCTGCGTTGAAGAAGCGTCGTGCACCGGTGTTTCCGAGGAGGCTGCGAAGCGAAGTCCGGTGTCTGTGAATTTGTGATGTGGCAGTTCCGAAGTAGAGCTGTGTTGCGCTGTGTTGTTCTGCCCACAGGACCACAGTTGGGTTGGCAGAGCACCTTCAGGCCCACTTCCAAGAGTCCAGGACTGGGATGGCAAAACTTGGGGGGAGTAGGACTCTCAGCAGACACAGTCCATGTGCTGGGTTCAAGGTGGTTGGAGCCTTTTCTGTTTCTGAGACTCTGATTAGGAGGCCAGTCAACTAGCTCTTGGAGTCTCTCTGGTGGTCCCGAGTTCAAGAAGTACTTTCGCCAGGGCAGCAGACAAGCAATCCCTCTAGCAGAGCAGCACAGTAGTCGTCCTGAGTTTTCCACAGGTCCAGGGGTGTGTTGAAGAGTTGGGTCTTAGGGTCCATTATTTATACCTGGTGCCTGCTTTGACGTAGCAGAAGGTTCTGGAGGTTTTCATCCCCAGAGGTGTTTTGGAATTTCCTGACTCCAGCTTTTGTGGTGTCACAATAGGCTAGTGTCACACCCTTTGTGAGTGTGCTCAGACAAAGCTTTTGTGATGTGCAAGTGTAGTAGGTGACAGCTCCTCCCCCCTCATCAAGTCAGAGGTGGCAATCCTGCCAACACCTCTGCTCCTTTGTCTCACTGTCTGGGACCAATGCACAAAGATATACTGTTAGCTACACCCAGTCATGTGACCCAGGATACACGGTGCGGGCACTAAATGGTAAAGACAAAAAAATGCCAACTTTCTAGCAGTGACATTTGCAGAATTGTAACTTAAAATCTGACTTACCATTAAAGAGGGTAACAAAGTTAATTTCTTTCGACACCAAACTCAACATTCCTACCTGCTCCTAATTGAAAGTTATCACTTATTAGATGTAATACATTAACCCAATGTTATTCTTTGGAAGAAGCAATCCTTGAATTAGCAAAAAACTAATTTGGGAGTTTTTCACTACAAGAAGATGTGAAACTTAAAAGTACATGTCCAGCTTTTTAAATACACCGCACCCTGCCCTCTAGGCTGTTCAGAGCCTACTCTTCTGGTGAGTTATATATATTAAAAAGCAAGGTTTGGACCTGGCAAAAGGCTTATATTGGCAGGTATAAATGGCAGTTTAAACTACACAAACAGGCTGCAATGGCAGGACTTAGATATGTTTTCAAGGCTACTTAAGTGGGTAGCAAAATTAGTGCTGCGGCCTACTAGTAGCATTTATTTACAGGCCCTGGGTACTCATAGAACCACATTACTAGAGACTAACAATTACATTTAATGTACCAAATGGGTGTATGCCATTTTTTACCACGTTTTTGGGAATGGTAATATCTAAAGACAGTGTTTCTGCAGAGGCTTTATCTCCAAGTTTTTTCACAAATTATTAATTACATCACACAAGTAACCCTGTAGATCAGGATAGCCATTTAAGCTCTGCCAAGTGGATTGTTCTAACTAAAGCAGTCAATGCTTACTGTGGTCGGAGAAAAGTAGCATCATTCATGGAGCTGATGTGTGCTTTATAGGTTGTGGTTCACAATTTTTCTATTCTTTCTCAGTGTTGTTATTTTCTCAGACTAAGCTTTACCCCTGCAGGGCATGTCTGAATTTTAATTGAGAAAGGTCCAGTGGTGTGAGCTCTGAAGAACCATTTCCTAAATATTTATGTATATGTGGAGACTTTTTAACAATTCAGAAAAAGACATTTAATTGGGTGAATATTACATTTCAGGAAGTTTATTCTTGTAGGATTACTGAAGTTCTTTTGTAGGGGTTTTATAGCACACAGTTGGAATTTTAAATGAACGCTTTGTGTATGTATTCAATACTAAAAGTTTTAATTCACATGAAATCATACTCGATCTGTTTTTTGTTTTTTTAAATGAAGTTTGGATTGTATATCTAGGCAAAAACAGGATTTTAGTTGTGGGTGGCCTACAAAGATTTTTATTTGAATATTAGCAGCGTTTTCCTACATGCATGCTTGCTCCAGATCAGTTTATTTCGCACTATTCTACTGAATCAAATTTGACAAGAACACAAGGAAAAGGCTGCAGAAATGTCTGTTTTCAAGGACTAGAACGGTTGGTTTGTCGTTGCGCCTAAGCGATTATTTGCACCATGCCAAAGCTAAGCAACCCATGGCTAGGTTATTTCAGTAACGCCTGTGTTTCTAACCTTGACGATGTCGAAGCAATTCCATATATTTGTACTGAAATTGTGCTCCTTAAGTTCCATGGCAACGGCTGAAAATGATAATTACACGTTCACTCCGAGCTGGACTAGCATTTGCTAGCAATTTATGTTCACTGTGGGACAGCTGAGCAGACCTGCCATGGTCAGAAGAGTTTTAATAGGAAGCGCGCGATCTGTTCAGAAATGTACTCTCAGAAGTAGTATTATGAAATCGGCATTAATTTGCAGTATTTCATTCCTAAGGTATTTTGAAGGTGGCGAAAGAAGATGGGTACGCTTTATCCATATCAAGGTCCAACATTGTGTCCAGCAAGGGCGTAACACAAGCCACTGCGGGCACAGCGGGAGGAGGGCGGAGGGGGGCATTTCGACCCTTTTAGGGGGCCCCCCTATTTAGCCAAATGCCAGTGAATATGTCTAATATACAGGTGGTTGGGGGAGGGGCGGACCCTCATCACATTCAGAAGGGAGCCCTCGTCATTTGTGTTACACCACCGGTTTCCAGCATCAAAGGAAAGCTTTCTGTAATGTTCAGGCACATATACGCCCATTTACAGGCGCATACAATGCTTCTTCAATTAGAAACTAGTTATGTGACTTATGTAGGAAACGGGGACTTAAAATCTTTGCTGAGCATGTTATATAAATGCTACTATATTTTTTATATAATGCCCAGTCAGTTTATTCCCCCTCATAACGTGATACCTCAAAACATAGAGTTATTTCCTCCACTTGATGACTGCATTTCTATTACGCTTTACGGTATTGGACAAGCAGCACCAGGCTTGGATACATGTGAGCAGAACATGAGGATAGAGAACACGGAAATAAATGGTGGAAAATCATGTTCCTGACACGTTGAAGGTGAATGTGCCTGGCAGATGCCGGCGCACACCCCATCAAAAAGCTGGCAAGCAATCAGTCAACATTGATGAATATTTCATTGACCTTATGTGAATGTTTGTCTCCTCTTTAATTGGAAGATTAAATCCCCCATGGTCCAGCTTCAGTTTCACAATAGCATTCTAATCCTAGACTCCATAAAGGTGATTTAACAGGAGATATCTCTTTGCATGACCGCCTGGATACTACAACCGTAGAGAGGATGAGAGAAAGATTAAGGAAGAGAATGAACTTCCAGGACTTCAATGACTTATCAAGAAGTTATGCTGAGAGCTCCTAAAGCAAAAGACACACAATTGATGGACAGAATGCAGAACAAATCAAAACATTCACCCCCAGTCAAGAGATCTGGGTTAAATCCATCATTCTTTTGCTCACCATGCCACCCCAGTGTTTTTGCATTTGTCACCCCGAGTGGGACGGGTATGCCCAGACGTGGGTCCAGTGCTCTCCATGCCACTGGAGTCAAGCTATCCTGGCTGATGAGGGGTGAAACCCCGAAACCGGTCCTAGGATGCTTGTTTCCAGTCCAGGGAGGACCTGGCCTGGCAGCTCGGGCCAGACTGTTCCCATTGGGCACAGGGTCAAGACTGATTTGCATATGGCTGGGCTCAAACTGGAATGGCATGGTGAGCAAAAAAACGATGGATTTAGGCCCAGATCTCTGTACTGGGGTGAATGTATGACATTGTTCTGCATTCTGTCCATCAATTGTTGTTTTTGCGAGAGCTCCTAATGCAGCGGTGATTGACCGGTTAATGGACATTATCCATAATTAATGTATGAATGTTATGCAAAACGTTCATTACATTAATACATAGTCCTTGATCGATCTCAGTACTGGCAGGTTGCCATCCTGGTACTCTACAAGTCATGCATTTAATATGACAACACGCAAAGAAAACTAGGCCATTCAAACAAAGGTGGCAAAAAATGATTGCGTTAGGGACGTAACAACACCACCATAGTTTGGACTTTAATAGCAGAGGTGGATACAGAGATACTGAGAGAAAAATGGAGTCGAAGAACACCAATTACACCATGGTGGGCAGAGACGGAACTTGTGATCATTTTCAAAATGAGCACAATTCACTCTCTGTTCATGTTTTGACACATTAAAAAGAGCAGGGGTGAATGAAAAATATTAGCAAAAGTGAATCAATAGCAAGTTGAATATTGGTGAAGATGTAACCTACATTGGAATCAGATCTATGTGATAATCTATAGTGAATCTTGGGTGTAAGGAACTCTTATGGTCGTAATATTTCCCAAATTATTTCTGTCTCCTAGTGAGGGGTAGCCTATGTGACGAAATGATAGCAGTAATCAAACCACAGTGATCTGTGGGGTACTGCCAAAAATTAACTTAAAGAAACTGGTTTGGTGAACTAATTCTAGCAAATCTGTTTTCTTTTAGAAATTAATGCAATTTTCCATGCTGTGTCGGGTCCCTGAGAACAAATACAGCTACTGCAGTCCCTAGAATTTCATCTCAAGTAACGTTTCCAACCAGTACTCCATTCATGACAGCACTGCTCACTTCTGCAGGCTGTTCCAACACCCCTTCAACATATTTAACCTCAGTGTCTTACAGTGTCAATCAAGGTCAAGGCTGTCCATAACGGATACTCAAAAGATCCGTGGACACTGCTGCAACCTATTTGCAGGGTTTCGGCACACAGTAAAGTGAGAAGTGATACTATCCTCACTTCTCCTTTTACAACCTTGTTCCTTGTTGCAAATGGTTTCTGCCAATTTAGTCTGGAGGTTTTGCTTTTTAATCAGTTTTGGACTCTTTACTGTGGGTGAGTCTCACTGTCTGTGTCCCACCCACAATAAACAAATGGTGAATGTTTGACAAAGCCAGTAGACTTACCTTATGTGTGCTGTGATGACCCTTTGACAAAGCCAATAGGCCTGTTTTATTTAAAGTGATACCCCCCTTTTATTGTGATATGCTGTCTGGTATGGGAGTGGGGTACTGTAATTGTGGAGGTCATGACCATTTAGGTAATTGCAGAATGTCATCTATTGTGTTTTCTATCTGCCTTGAATATATACTTGTAAATTAATGTGTAGTATTTAGTAGAGTGTGTGTAATAAATGAACTTTTCCTTTTCTGCATAAAAAGCACTGACTGGCCAATCATTTATTAAATGTTATTGTTGTGTGCTAGCGAATGGTGATTGCTAACCCTCACCATCTCCCATGAGAAGGTCTTGGACTGCTCTGCGTCACTATCCTGAGAGTGATGTGCTACAATGGGCTGCTTAGTTCCCAGTAAGGGCAAATTGTGGACCTGTCACTTGTACAGGCATCACATCCTGCACAAATAATACCTAATTTCTTGCACACTTCAGTATTCCTAATGCTCTGCTGGTGTTCATGTCACAGCTTTTCTACTTTTCCTTCCTAATCCTGCTATTCTTGGAACCTACATCTTCTTGGTGGTGTTGTGCCTATTTCTTTTACCATTACTTGCTTCAAGTTTCCTCTACTTTGCTGATCTTCAGTTTCACCATCAGTTCACCAGCAGAAAACTAGTTTGTTTGACCTGCTGCTTTGCTTACTGTTCTTGTTTAGTGACACAGCACAGGTGTTTGTTTTTATCCAGAATGAAGAGACCGGCCCATGTCACATCACTGTATTTGTTTTTTCTGACATGCTGTCCAGTCAAACAAGGTGAATGCATTTCATTGTGAAACTTCTTTGATCAAGTTTATAATTGTGATTGCAGAGGCACTCTCCCGCTGTTTCTTAAGTGTTCTATATTTCTCCATACTTGCCCCCATATCTTTCTCCCTCTCTTCTTTTTCACGATTTTTGTTTTGTATGTCTGATCAGTAAAGCTCCTCTAAAATCACTCCCCCTCTTAATGTAGCCCAGATATTTCCTGAATGCCAGTTTTACCCCACACCCTCCTCTTTCTTTGTTTTTACTCTCGCTCTTCAGTCTTCCATTTTTCTGATGCCACACCTCTTACTATTTCTAGCCATGGGAAAGGTTTCTTTGTTTTCAAGACTTGTCCTCTGGCTTTCCCTCTTCATAGAATACCTACCCAAACCATGGTTTTTTAACCATGACTCCTTGCATTCAATACTTGGTCCACACTCTCCTTCCTTTCTGGGTGCCAGTCACTTCAGAGTCAATCAGAAATTATTTTAAAAAAATTGTTCCCTGGTTTTCTGAAATTATTAGCGTTTAGGTTTAAACTGGGGTCAGGAATTAATGCATTGTTTACACAACTTATCAGATTGTTAACAAACAAAATTTCACTATATAGTTATTTCAATAATTTAGAAAAATTCCAGGAAGGGTTAATGACATGTGATATATGATCGTACCACTATTATGGTGATACCTGTATTGGAAGACATACTTTATTGCAAATGGCTGTCATATTTATCGAAAGTATTCAAACATAGTATCTTTAGATTCATTCTATTTATTGTATTTCTCTAGGCTCAGACTAAATGGCCAGTTTCTGCATCGGGGTATAACTATGATTTATCTTTTTAGCTGAAGCACTATTTTTGTTTGCTAAAGTATAGACCGTAGTTTTAGTTTTACAGTGAGAGCTTTACTCTTAAGAATACCCACATTCAGCGTTTTTGTCTTCATAGCCAGACGTACTTAGCGCTCCACCATGAACACACGGCCTCTCAGCGCTGTTCTCCTCATAATACCAAGAGTCACTATGGGGGATATTCTCAAGAACGTGTGATAATTATCTCAAAATTAGCTTAACGCAACTTTGCACATCGCAGTCTATCGCGGGAAAATAACACTGTGTTAACGTTGTATTCTCAACCCGGCAGCACCATGCGATAGTCTCACAATAACGCGCCAAATGACTGAGTTAAAATGAACGCGTCGCCGAAAAAATGCGAAACACGAACGCGAAAAAAGTTGCGATGCCCCAAATCGTGATAAAAAATCAGCGATAACCAGCGACAGGCCTGCAATTCCCACGCGTCATGCGGGAAAAAGCACTAAAAAAGACAAAAAAATAATAAACTGCGTAGCACCATGGATGCACCCGGACCGAGTGCAGAGGACAACACAACCCCACAAGCCCCACAGACGACCAGCAAGGAACCTCGGGGTCGGGGAAGGGCAAGGAGAAGAGGAAGAGGAAGGCGGGGTTCAGTCCGCAGGAAAACCGGATCATCGTCACGGAGGTGATAGAACACTACCAACAACTGTTCGTCACCTCCACTGTGTCATTGGCAACACAAACGGAAATATGGCAGTCGATCGTGAACAACGTGAATGCAGTTGGAGTGTTGAGGAGGTCAATGGAGGAGGTCAAGAGGCGCTGGCATGATGTGAATAGCCAAACCAAGCAGAAACTCGATGCCAACCGGAAGGCAGCAACGGCGACTGGAGGTGGGAGTCCAGCGCCACAGGAGGAGCTGGATGAGCTGGAGGAAATGGTGGCCACAGTCATCAGTGTGGAGACGGTGCAAGGAGTTGGGGGTCCGGACACAGCTCGATATGACCTGACCCAACACAACAGGGTGAGTAACGACCAGAGACTGGGGGGACGGATGGAGATGGGCGCAATGGCACAGATGCACAATTATGTGTAGCACACTGCACACCCACAATGATTGTGGAACATGTCCCTGATACCCTTGGCACACTGCAGCACACATAGAAACACCAAGTATGCCCCCGTCCACTATGTGCACAAAGGGGCCCCCCTCCCTACCACCAATCTCACAACATACCCATGCACATGTGCTGAATCCAGCAAAGCAGCGGCTCTGTGAGCCACACTGACAATGCAAGTGACACTGCATGACCAATAGCATGGCTGCAGTCAAAATACATGACATGGTGCACGACACGACACTGAGGTGGCCCAGTGTGGATCACATCCTCAAAGGAGCAGGTCACACTCTGACACATCCACGTGCACATACAACCCCTGACGTCAACAACACATCTGCAGACAAGCAATGCACAAGAGTACAAAAACCGTCCAAGAGCACAAATTACACAAGTCGCCAACATCTCAGCACCTTAAAAGCACACAAGTCAAAGGCACACCACCTCAAAGGGATAAGGGGCCGCTAAATCAGAGCTGCAGGGGCGACTCTCCCACAATGCAGCACACACACACATAGCAATCACAGCACATCAACATTGACGACAATGTGGTACAAAGTGCAACACTTTCACTACAGCACAGAGGACACAACTGGTGCCGCTTGTGCGTAGAAAATGGCCAATCACATCTGGCATAGCAGGAAACTGTGAGATGATCATGTACGAGTACAACCTCACATCCGTCATGTAGTCGAAATGTTCACTGTCTCCCATCAAATAGCCAGCTCATCCAAAACAGTCACAATGTACATTGTCATGCAGTCTGTATGTAAACATGTACAATGCGTCAACATACATGGAACACACTGTTAACCTGCATCTCCCCTTCACATTGCAGAGGGACAATCAACACCTCCTGCAGAGCAGACCAGACAGCTCTTCAGTGATGATGAGGAGGACCCCCTGGCCATCTGCTCCGACACCCTCCAACGGCTCGTGGACAGCCTCCGCACCCCTCCTCCAGGAGCAGGGCAGCCCAGCTGCATCGAGGTGACCCCACCCCCTGCACAGCCCACACAGCAGGAAGCACCCACCACCACGGCTGGCTCCCAGCATCTCACGAAAAGACACATGGCATTCCAACGCCGTGTGTCAGACTGCCAGAGGGGGCTGGCTGAACAGGTGCGGGTGGGTTTTGACCTCATGGCAGCCAAACTTGATGCCATATATGGGTGTATGAGTCCCATCAGGGACCACTTATAGTCCCTAACGGACACCCACAGTCCGTTCCATGCTCTACAACAATCCTTGGCTGACCTCGCTGGAGCCATTACTCGGATACAAGAACTGTCTAGTCAGACAGGCTCCAGCGATGACAGCACAGAGTTGGCACAGATGCAGAGGACAATGGAGAACATGGAGCGGATGCAGGCTGGAAGGATGGCTGCCATGGCTGTACACCAGTGAGATGAAGCTGGGATCTTCCATGCCCTGCAGAACCTCATCTTGCCATTGATGCCCCAGAGCCTGTCCCAGATGACTGCTGCAGGAACTTCGACACACGCATCTCCACCCCTGATGTGTCAGTGGCACACAGTGATGCAGCCATACCACCACCACACACACCTGACACACCTGACACAGAAGACATATCAGAGGACTAAGATGTGGATGGCAATGACTCTGTGTGAGAAAGGAGGTTGTAGCATTCATCTCCGCCATATGGCCTGTTCCTGCTTGGTTCAGCCCTCTGCATCATGCCCGGGAACAACACCTTCCACTGTCCCCCGAAACACTCTGCGACATTCACCTGGACCCCGACATGGACTGCCATATCTGCTCTGGTTTCCAATGACACAGCAATCAGGCTGCGGACTGAACTCTTCCTCTTCCGGTTAAATTGTCATTCACCAAAGAGCTCTGGTTGGCCCTCCACTGGGCAACCATGTAATGTGGGGTTTGCATGGCCATGTACTGCTCCAGCTCCGACACTCCACAGAATGTGAATAAAACATTCCAAATCACACAGATGTGTCATGTCTATGTTCAATCAAGTATATAAGTATGGATGAATGTAGGGACATTGATTGCACAAAAAGGTACACTCTGGGAAATGAAATCAATACGCATGTTTGACCCTGACCCACATGGCCAATTGGATGACTTTGAACAGTAGCGGTCGGTGGTGGGAGTGCCGCCGGGCGCTGACGTGGGGCGGGGGAGGGGCAGGGTGGGGGGTAGTAAACTACGGATTACGGCCGATTGCAGGTAAGTACACATATAAATAAAACGAATTTCGTTGTGCGCGCTGCATCGCATTTGGCGATGCAGCGCGAGAAACGAAATTCGTTTTATTCATTCATATGTGTACTTACCTGCAGTCGGCCGTAATCCGTAGTTTACTACCCCCGCCCCTTCCCCTCCCCCGCCCCACGTCAGCGCCCGGCGGCACTCCCTCCACCGACCGCTGACTTTGAAGTTGTGAACAAGCTGTGACCTCATTGTTCATGAACAACAATCTCGCAACCCCCCAACGTAGCCCCACGTCCATGTATTAAATGGGGCTGTGTGTAAAAATGTCTAATTCGGTAGCAGGCCTAAAGTAGTGTCCCCCATCACATGTGACAACAGAACATCTCTTCGCATACCTACCCACACTCAACTGTGTGGACACAGCCTGTTTTGATGGATCGCATTGATCCACATGGCAATAAGTTGGACACCATACTCACATTGCTGAAGACACGTAAGAGCACAGGTCTACCAGCAACTATCCCAACCACAATGTCTGGCTCACAGAGGTGGAGCTGGCAAGAGGGACTCACCCCTAAGTGAAATGCGTCAGTCAGTCCCTCCCTGGGTACGGACAATGCTCATTGAGGCACACGATTTGTCATTCTAATCAACACTCCTCACAGTTGAATACTAGTGAAGTGGCATTGACTTTATTAGCATGTGCGTGTCAGTACAGGCAAGACAAGGGCCACAACATGCAGACCAATGCTTCAGACACTAACAGGCAGCATGGGAACATGTAGAGGTGCAAGAAATGGGGAGGCAAAAATGAACACCAATCATTACGGATGGCAACGGTCTCGGCCCACCTTGCCTTGCTGGACAAGTCATGTGATGTTTGGCGTATGCTTATTGCCCCGTGTCAGGGGACACGACTCACAGCCCATGGGATCTGCATAGTGCTGTACCACCGGACTGCGCAGACTGTCTGCTCTGCTGACAGTGAGCAGGTGAAAGGGTCCAACAAGGTCACATGTAGTACTACATTGCCATGTGTGTACTCTCCCTCCAGCAGTATGTCAGATTTAGGAACCTTGCCAAGCGACGCTGTGCAGCTCCGCCCATGGGACTGCCTCACCTTGTACAGGTGTGTCAACACGTGTAGGTGCACGCACATGCATTCTGAGTCCAGGCGAATGCAGCCATGTCCACTGTTGTGGTGGGATATGTGACCATTTCTCCAAGATGCAACAAGGTGTTGGGACCTGTGCTCTGGGTACAAGCAGTTGTGGTTGCAGGAACGTAGTTACTCGTCCATGAATGCGAGCGCAGCTTCCTGGGCAATCAGTTCCAAGAGTACATCGTTGTTGACTTCAACGAACACGAGGGTGAGCCAATCCATTAACTG
Source organism: Calotriton arnoldi (assembly GCA_963921515.1). Lineage (NCBI taxonomy): Eukaryota > Metazoa > Chordata > Amphibia > Caudata > Salamandridae > Calotriton > Calotriton arnoldi. The sequence goes on from CAWUFW010001308.1 coordinate 427,167, forward strand.
GTCTGGACAGATATGCTCCGTCCACGCCGTTTCACCAATCCGCAACACAGCCCAATAGGGGAGCGCTTCGATGTGGTCACTGCACACGAGGACTTGTGCAATCTCCCATGCCCAGCTGCCAGCACATACGCCAAATATCAAGGCATCCCATGAACGGGTATCACGGTTACACTCCTGGTCGTGGGCCAACAGGGGGCGCGCACACAAGTCATGATCCAGTTCAGCTACCGTTGTGTTGGATAGGCAGACATCCATGGGCCACTCGAATATGCATGATCGACAGTGGAACCAGGGCTGGACGCAGGTGACGTACGCAAGACGGAAGCTCAGGCGGTAACTGATGCGCAACACTGCCAGTGCCCCCAACAAATGCAGCATACGTGCACGGTGCCGGTTCCACGTGACCGGGGTTGTGCATGTGCCCGGGATGTTTGGCCATTGTGTTGGTGGCTCTTGTAGAACCGGCACTCTTCTGACCTGCGGCAGATATGTGGATGATATGCTACAGCTCGGAGAAATGAGTCGTATGTGTGTGCAACGTTTGGACGTATGGGTTGTTGTGTACGTAAGTGTCAAGGGCATTCCATGCAAGAGTACCTCGAGCAAGGACTTCTGTGTGTGGGGTGTGGATACATTGGCCTTTCATTAGCGCTGTGCGTAGTGTGGGAGTCGTCATCATCTGCTATGGTATCTCTCTCAGGGGGTGCCTGCCGCATGCAAGACCAAGGTCGGAGGTGCAGATGTCCTTCCGCCTCATGTATTGAGACAAAGGAGCTTCCATCCCTAATGTTAGTCTGACTACTGCTTGCATTCTAGAAATGTGATGTGGCTTTCGCGCTGCATTTGGGGCTAGGCCTTAGGCTTATGGTGCACCAATAGCGATACACACACAACAGTTGACATGTATGTGCCAAGAGCCTTCCTTTCACTGTCTCTCTCTCCCTCTCTCTCCCCCTCTCTCTCCCCCTCTCTCTTCCCCTATCTCTCCCTCTCTCTCTTTCTCTCTCTTTCTCTCTCTTTATCTCTCTCCCTCTCTCTCCCTCTCTTTCACTCTGTCTCTCTCTCTCTACCTTTCTTTCTCTCTCTTTCTCTCTCTCTCTCTGTCCTTTGATGAGCGCATGACACACCTTCTTATCTTGAATTTTGTCTTGCAGGCTGTGACTTACAGATTGTCCAGAGAGGACCCGCCATGACCAGTAGCGGCCCGTGGTGGGAGTGCTGCCGGGCGCTGATGTGGGGCGGAGGAGGGGCAGGGTGGGGGGTAGTAAACTACGGATTACGGCCGATTAGAGGTAAGTAAACATATAAATAAATAAAACGAATCTCGGAGCGCGCGCTGCATCGCATTTGGCGATGCAGCGCCGCAACAAAATTCATTTTATTTATATGTTTACTTACCTCTAATCGGCCGTAATCCGTAGTTTACTACCCCCACCCTGCCCCTCCCCCGCCCCACGTCAGCGCCCGGCAGCACTCCCACCACGGGCCGCTACTGGCCATGACTCTTCCAAATGGTTGTTTTGAGTTAAATTTGAATAAATTGTTTTGTTTGGAAATTCAGAGATGAATGAATGATTCTCCTTTTTCGGACCACACATGAATGTTAATTGTTGTAATTGTGCTACATCAGGTGAATTGTTTTGTTCACGATTTCGTGAAGTTGGTGTAAAATATCATTGTCCGGGGGGTGCCCGGGGTAGGGCCCGGGGGGGTCCTGGGAGTGGTGGGGGTGGGTGTTGTGGCCCTCTTGGGCGTCCAAGCTGCATGATCAGTAGCTCTATGGCATCTGTTGTTCTTCTGGTGTGGCTGTGGGCTGGGCTCCCATTTCTGGTGCAGGTTGTCGTCCGACTTAACACCAGGTAAGAGCAGGTGTTAAATCCCTGCTGCTAACGCGCCTTATCGCCTGTTTTGGTATCTTATCGCCGATCTGGCTGGTCGCTGGGAATATTGCGAAGTGGTGTTGTCGCTGCTTTTTGCACAGGAACGCCTACTCTGCATCTCATTATCGTTAGTTGCCGGTGTCATCCGTGGCGATGTTTTTTGCGGCTGCTATCGCAGGAAAACTGGCGATATCGGCTGTTAGCACCAGCTTGTGAATAGGGCGTTAAATCTATCGCCACTTTGGCTGCGATAAAGTGCCGCTAACTCGGCGATAAGTCCTTGAATATGCCCCAGAGTCTTTTAAAACTCTGGTTCTGATAAAATGAGAATTCATTGACAGACTCATCTTGCAGTTGTGCCCTGCTTCCGTTTGTCAGCAGAGAGAGGCAAGGGCAGCATTTATGTGTTGTGTATTTGTGCAGCATACTACCAACCATAAGGGTATACTGGCGCTATCCGCGGCCCGTACAGGTAAGAGCGGTAGGGCCGGGTGGGGGGATTTCGACAGATGACCACAAGGGAAAATTAAATAAATAATAAATTTTCCCTCGAGTAGTCTGTCGAAATCCCCCCGCCCCCCTCGGCCCCACCGCTCTTACCTGCATGGGCCTGGGTGCCTGGCGCAGTGCTATTGTATGGCGTGCCTGCTAATGCATCAAGAAGCAGATTAAGCTTGGGCACGACTCTCAAAGCATTTTTCTCCAGTGAATGTTTTCTGGATGTGAAGTCATACAATACACTTCTGCGTACTCTACTCACTCGTGTGCAAGCTAAGGCCTCATGGTTTTCCAGTTAACTTACACTAGTGGCCATTCCTCTTGTTGCCTTGGAGTGTAGACGAGTGGTTGAGTTTCTTGAATTATAATAAATCCAAAGCAAAAAAAAAACCAAACACCTATTACTAACACCACTTTAATGTTAATTTAAGAATTTCAACTGGAAAGAAAGACCCTATTTTGTTTAAATGTTTTCTACTTTGTACAGTTGGTATTGGTGGTGGTTATCATCAGAGCCAGGCAGTTTCTCAGGGAAAAAGGTAGAATGTTACTCGTAAGTGTCGCTGATGGCTAAAGGGGTTGGGCAAATTCAGCCAAATTATTCCTTTTCAATTTAGTTTTCTGTGTCTTGTGCCACTCTCTCCCTTTCCCTGTTAAACTTTTTGCTTCTTTATGCTTCTTTCTGCTTCTTTCTATCTTTATTTCTGTTTTTTCTTTCATACACTCTTTCTCTCATACAACTCTTTCGTTCTCTCTAATGACTCGTATTCTTTCTCTACCACAAATCGAAAAACCAGTCAAATAGATACTGTTTTTCAAATTCATAAACATGATATTCATGCCAGGTTCCACTAAATAAAACGCGGGGGCAAATTCTAACTTCATATTTTTGAGAAGTAAGCTTAAGAGCAAATGTGTGTTTTTTTTTAAACTCACGTGGAGGAAAATTATGCAGTTTCATCCACTTTCACTGCAAATACATTTCCTGTTTTTTGCTACTCACTCGAGTCTGTACTCCTTCCCACTACTCTTGCAGCAGCAGCGTTAGCCTATTTGTAGCAGCGTCGAAGGGCACTTTAGGAGCTGGAAGCTGCGCCAGGGGCATGCAGCCAGAACATGATTCCCAGCGCCTTCCAATACTACGCTGCATTCCCAGCAATGACACTGACCTTGTCCCAAAACGCTCGAGACATTTCAATCTCTCTGTTCACTGAGTCGACACTCTGCGCATTGTGTTTAATGATGCACAGCAGCATTTAATGCACTGGAGGGAAGGCTGCTCGCCGACGGCTTTAGAGCCACCGAGCCCTACAAACTCACTTTGTTTTATTCAATATTTACATTTCATATCATTTGAAGTGTGTGCTGTGCACACCTTTATTAAACACGGTAGGTAAAATAATTGCACATTTTCATAAAAGAGCGACGAGTGAGTCGATAGAAACTTGCTTCCACGCCCCTCACGTTATGATTTCCTAAAGTGACAGCTGAGTCATTAGTCATTTTTCAAATCCTTAAATCTGCCAGCGGAGGCACATCTGAGAAAGGGACAGGCTTCTGTCCTGGGCCTTTGATGGCTTCAGATTACTGTTCAGAGGCTCGGAATATGCTTCATGCTAAGACTCTTATTTCCATGGTATCAACATTAAGCGATGCTGTTTAAAGATAGGCTTGTCACTTTAATTGATCTTGAGTCACTGCTTCCACTGTCAGAGCTGTCTGTCTACTTACCCATAATCCTCGTCAGTTTGATTGACTCTCTGAATCAGGGGCCTAGCCTGGCTTCGCCTTCGCCCAGTCGCACCGGGAAATTGGAAGGGACACATTCAGTGGCGCTCATCTTCATAGGAGATCGAAGCCTCGGGCCAAGGGGTTTGGTTTCTTAAGAGCTACACTGTGCAAGTCCACCAGGATGCTAGTCCTCCACAATACTCTCTATAGTGAAGAATATGTTGTATTGATTTATCCAATTATTCACCTCGCACCCGACTGTTGGTGGTGCAGATGCCCTTAGACGATTTCAAACTACCCGTCTCTGAGCGTTACCTTTTAGCCTCTGAGGACGCTTTTGACTAATGGTGCCTTATGCAAGTGTTGCTTTACTCTGTCTCCATACATATCCTGTGTGTTTGTACTCTGCTTATTTGTTATCCAGTCCTCTTTTGCTCACAAGCCCTAACTGTATAACCAATTGTGCCTCACTTAAACCACTGCTTTATTCTTTTTATGTCTTTATTTTTATGTTCCAGTTATACTATGCTTCTGGTAGTCCAGGCTACAATCTAGGTTTTACTTCACTTGTATATACCTCGAACTGCTAAATGTTATCTGCTGTCTTATGTATATTAGTTAATGCACAACCACTTGATTGTAGTCCATTTGTACTGCAATCCTCTGCAATACTTCGATTACCGCACCCAGCCAACCGCGCACTACTACCTACCCTCTACATCACTGAACCAAAATGCTATGTGGTCACCTAAGAAACGCTGCATTGTTGGAAAGATGTACGTTGTTAAGTCTCCAGTCAACATGGCCGACTTCTGCCTGATGTTTTCACACCCACCTATGTACAGTGCTTTGAAACCCTGCTGGGCGAAGTCCGTGCCGTATAAAATACACAAATAAACTGGGAAATTTCACTAGAATGAATCTGAAATAGTCCGAACAAAGGCACGTTTCTGTATATATTGACGAAGGCTGTTATCATCTTCACCGAGACAAAATGTCAGGCATCTTTCATCCTTCAACTGGCATCGAATTCCTTTGTAGTTCGCTCAGGATGTTTTTCAAACACAGCCATCTCAGAGGACTACAACCCAGCCAGGACTGCTGCAAGGTCAAGAAAGCAATAACGTGGCAAGACGTTCATTTACTACGACTCCCCACCCCCACATTCCAGAAGCAGAGTGCCTAGAGCACTTGAATCTGTGGGAAAAAAACGCATGGTGTATTAATGCACATTATATCAATTTAAATGCAAGTATGCTGAATATATGCAAATATTGTATAATTCTATTCAAAGATAATGCCCTGAGTGCATTTTTTAATAACACGATATTATTTGTAATGTGCCTTATTTTGCGATATATCCAATCTCTTGGCACATTTGAGACTTTGTATGTGGGCTGTTCACTCGAGTCATTCGAAATGTATGGAGTTATTAGATTATTTTTGTTCATTTTTATTTCATACTGGTTACATTTAACGCTTCCATGAATGAATGTGGGGTCACGAAATGGAGAGACTGAATGTGGCTGGAAATTTGAGATTAAAATATGTCTGTCCATAATATAGCCAATGGGAGAAAACAATAGCCGCTCGAATAATAAAACGTTTTGACGGATAAGATGTAATGTTGTACAGTGCTAAATGATGTGAGAATGCTTGCTCTCGATAAAACCCACAGAGCTCTTCCCTAGAACTGTTTGGGTGGCAGGGGCATCAAGAAACATGTTTTTGGGCCAAGAAGGGGCATGAAGTGGGTAGAAATCACGGTATGGTTTCTACTTATCTGCGGCTGTAGGCAAAGTGATAAACTGTACAAAAAGCGTGCATATATGAAACCAGGGAGTTATAACATTGGTTTTATGTGGTCCTGTCTTCTGCAGGTGCTTCATTCGATAAATCTCAGTGCCACTTGGCATGAGCCTCTGAAGCTTTTCTCACTATCAGTGTGTGCCGGCGAGGGGTACAAGGCATAGGCTATGCCCTTTGTTCAATGTTTGGTGGAATGAAATGCACGATGGGTGTTATAGGCAGGAATAGAAGGCATAGGGCACAGGCGAGGTCATGTATTATGCCAGCAGGGGCTGTGGGCAATGGCTTCTGGCACAAACAAGCCCAGCAGGTGCCCTCCTAGATATAGCTCTATCTAATCCAGCTGCCACCTACATGCTGGTGCCTGCACTATTATCGATGCTTACAATGTGATAATTATTCATACTTTCTCAGTCAACAATGCCAGCTTCATGCACTGACAGAAAGATAAGCCTGATCTATTGTAACAACGGCTACACTACGAGAACGAGGGCGCATTATTCAGCAGCATCCTGTGCAGGCAAGCGCGGTGGGGTGGGGGATTTCGACAGATGACGGAATAGGGAAAATTAAATAAATAAATAAATCCTATTCTGTCGACGCCCCACTGCGCTTACCTGCACCGGCCGCTGCTGGCATCATTTAATACAGAATATATGTGGTTAAATCCTGCTGAGTGGCCCCCACTCCACTGCAGAGGTTTGAATTTGAGAGGTCTAAAGGTCTGAATTTGAGAGGTCTAAAATGAAAAAAGATGAAACACTAGGAAAATGGAATTAGCTAGAATCACGTTTGATGTCCATCTCGGATGACGTATGTGCCTCTTTGCTCTCAACATTATTTTTGTGATTTTTTTTTTTCTCCTTGCACCTTTTTAAGTATGTGTTGAAGCCTCCCTCACACTTTTCTCAAATCCTTTTAACTGTGCCTCAACTCCAGTTAATCACTCATTTCAGGAGGCCTTAGTAGTGACTCATAGTTCGTCCCACATGCACCTTAAGGTCATGTTCTTACTAACCCAAATAGATGAGTTCATTCCTTATGTAATGAGGCAAAATAAATTGGAGAGGAGAACAAGGAACAGGAGCTACAATCCCGTTTCAAAATGTGTAGGTTAACTCCTCCAGGCATTACGAGGCGACAGATACAAGCAATAAAATAAATAGGGGCATATTCTCAAGGAGCCATCGCCGATTTATCAGCACTTTAGCGCCGCAAAAGTGGCGATAGACTTATCACCCTATTCACAAACTGGTGCAAACTGCTGACATCACCAGTTTTCCTGCGACAGCTGCCGCAAAACACATCGCCACGGATGAGAGCGACAACTAACGCTAATGATATGCAGAGTAGGCGTTCCCGTGCAAAAACACACAAAAACACCACTTCGCGATATTCTCAACGACCAGCCAGATCAGCGATGCGATCCGAACACAGGCGATAAGGCGCGTTAGCAGCAGGGATTCAACACCTGCCTTTTACTGGTGTTAAGCAGGACGACAACCTGCAGTATGAAAGGGAGCCCAGCCGAGAGCCACATCTGAAGACCAACAGATGCCATGGAGACAATGATCATGCAGCCTGGAGACCCAAGAGGGCCACAACACCCACCGCAACCACCCCCCGGACCCTCCCCCCCAGGTCATGAAGTCCAGTAGTCAACGGTAGTGGAAAAACAGAACTTTATTACAAATACATAAACAACAAGACGAAAAGCTCAGCCAACACGTTCCATTCCCAACGGGGAACTTCACCAGGGCAACGTGTGAATCCAATAAACTGCAAATGCTGCGGGAACTCCCCAATTCCATTCCATATCCCGAAATCAGCAGTCAGAAACCTGTTTGAGAAATGGTGACAATGGTCAAGCGTCCTCATAGTCACAAACGTAATCTGGTACAGTGTATTGTACTTGGACAAACCGGAATGCATACAGGTATGATGAATCCAGTCCAAATATACTGTAACAGAAGTCTGTGTGCTCGTAACCTCCGCAGGAAAGAAAAGGAAGGTTACGACCACACAAAGATCTGTTATGGTCTCATTATGCAGGATTCATCATACCTGTAAACATCACGGTTTGTATCATCTTGATACCCCTGCACCTTCACTTCCCCCACGCTGTGCATGAACACCTGGAGACCATGCAAGGGAATTACGCCATAACTGCCTTACCGCACGTGTCGGGGGCAATTGACTGTTGTACACATGTACCACTTGTGCCCCCTGCCGACCCTGCACACAATTACCGCCACAGAACGCACATGCATACCATCAATGTGCTGGCAATAGTGGACCACCGGGAACAGTTCACCAATGTCGTCGCCAACTTCACCGGCAGTGAGCATGATACATACATCTTCCGACAGTCCATCATCAACCAGCGCTTCCAGGATGGCACCTATGGCAATGCACTGCTCATTGGTAAGTACTAACTGAACACACCACACCCCTCAACTCCACAATCACACAACTCACAACTGTGGGAGAGCACACGTAACAAAATCACATACAACATGCCAACCAACATGCCCAACTACTGGACACGACAACACAAGTAACCGTGGTAACAGGGGCCAGACATGTAGACAAACCATCCACAAAGGCAGAGCCCCCCTGCCACACAATTGCAGAATGTGGGGAGAGGTGGGAACCAAGAATGTGCGAAGGAGGCAAGTGACCCAGCAATAAGAAAGGACACAATGCCAAGTGTGGTGGAGATGTGCTGGACAGACTGCAGTACGCAGAGCACAGACATGTCCATGTGGACATCTACTGCTGGTGTTTGCAGTGTAGTGGACAGTGGATGCAAACAGGTTACCCCAGGCAGTGTGGAAGACCTTGGACATGTAGCCATGTGGTCCCCCCCTGTAAGCCTGAGCGGAGCGGCCTTGGCCGGCGTATGTCGCAAATGAATAGCCCGGGGCCCTGGGTGTGGTCCAGTTCCGGGATGGCCACCACAGTAACTACTGCGTGTGTCTCTGTGTCTGCCATATCGTGACCATAGGCCTACACACACGTGCCCGACCACATTCAACGGCCGTATTCACACTGGAGACGAGGTGACTACGTCCCAAGCCAACCCGCACACATCTCGTCAGCGCATGCAGGGTCGTGTCTGCCAGGGCGGCGCCCCCACTCAGCCACAAGGCAGCCGCCGTGATCGGAGGTACCTGCGCGATCCTGTGTGCCTGCTGCACCCCAGCCCTGGTCCCCAGACCCGTCCGCCGCCCAGCGATGACTGCCCGCCCCTGTGCACCCAGGCCTCAATGCTCACCTGCCGCCACCGGTGTTTCTCCAAGAGGGCCCTCCACGTGCTGGTGCAACCTCCTCAGCCGATCGCTGGATTCTGCGCCACAGGCCCCCAGTGCACCCTGCGGCACCGCACCGCGGAGTCATGTGAGTGCTGACTGCTGCCTGCGCGTACACTGCGGTCCAGCAGGGCTCACAATTCAAATAGAGTCTTGATTTGCTGGACGCCGTATCGAGGCCAACGCATCATCCCAGGCTACACACCCACTGAGCTCTTCAGGTCTGCCTAACTCTGTGCACCGCAAGTCATCGCCACGTGGCGGTAGGCCCATGCCAGACGCAGGCCATCGGGTGGCACTAACTCAGTGCAACGCAAGTCATCGCCACGTGGCGGTAGACCCGTGCCGGACTCAGGCCATCGGGTGCCACTAACTCAGTTCAACGCAAGTCACGGACCCTTTGATTGAGTTCCGTGGATGCGGATGCCATCATATCACCTCCGGCAGTGGGGGATGTGCTGTGGTGGGCCCCTTTTATTGGCAGGGTCACATGTCAAGTGATGCCTGTGCTGGATGGGTGTGGTGTGGGTGTAAACCAGCCCTTAGGGAGTGGCTGTGGCATGCTGACAACTAGAGCAGTGACCAGCAGATCACTACAGGGAAGACCTGGGACATGTAGCTGTGTTGTCACCCCCTGTGAGCGTAAGCGGAGTGGGCTGGGCTGGCGTATGCCTGTCCAGCGTAGGGGTGTGAACAATGAGGCCGTGGCTCTGGGCGTGTTTCAGTTGTGGCCTGGACAAGGAAGTAACCAATGCGTGTGTCTCCGTTGTAGTGTCTGCGCCATCCGGACCGCAATCGGCAATGTTGCACCCTGTGACCCAAGCCCCAAAATGGACATGAGGGGGAATCAGTGACCCTACATTCATCCATACTGTCATACTTGAAGGATCATAGACATGACACATCTGTGTGAATTGGAATGTTTTATTCACATTCAGTGGAGTGTTGCAGCTGGAGCAGTACAGGGCCATGCACACCCCACTTGACATTGTTGCCCCGTGGAGGGCCAGCCAGAGTCCATTAGGGAAGGACAAATTAATCGGAAGAGGAAGAGTTCAGTCCGCAGTCTGATTGCTGTGTCATTGGTAACCAAACAGAATATGGCAGTCCATGTCAAGGTCCAAGGTGAGTGCCGCAGAGTGTATCGGGGGACAGTGGAAGGTGATGATGCAAAGGGCCGAACCAAACTGAAACAGGCCTTATGGCAGAGATGAATGCTACCGCTTCCTCATTACCACAACGGCAGTCTCATCCACATCATCGTCCTCTGATTTGTGATGTGCCTCACCTGTGGGTGGTGGTGTTTCGGATGCAGCACTGTGTGGCACTGACACATCAGGGGCCGGAAGTAGATTGTCGGCCGCACTGTGTGGCAGTGACACATGCCGGAGGTGGAATGTCTGCCGCACTGTGGGGCACTGACACATCAGGGGCGGAGATATAGATGGTGTAGGAGCAGCAGCATTCATCTGCGCCAGGCCTTGTGACAGCAATGCCATGATGAGGATCTGCAGGGCATGGAAGATCCCAGCTACATCTCGCTGATGTGCAGCCGTGGCAGCCATCCTTTCCGCCTCCATCCGCACCGTGTCCTCCATGAGCCTCCGCATGTGTCCCAACTCCCGGCTGAGATCGCTGGAGCCACTCTGACTAGACAGGTGTTCTTGTCTCCGAGTCATGACTCCAGCGATGTCAGCCATGGCTCATTGGAGACCATGGAGCGGACTGTGGGTGTCCGTTAGGGAGTGTAAGTGGTCCTTGATGGGACGTAGACACCCATGGATGGCATCTAGTTTGGCTGCCATGAGTTCGAACCCCACCCGCACCTGCTCAGCCATCTCCTTCGAGCCCTCCAACACACGGCGTTGAAATGCCATGTGTTGGTCGTGGGGATCCTGGGAGACAGCTGGGTGGTGGGTGCTTCCTGCTGTGTGGTCTGTGCAGGGGGTGGGGTCTCCTCGATGCAGCTGGGCTGCCCTGCTCCTGGGGGTGGGGTGCCAAAGCTGTCCATGAGCTCTTGTAGGGCGTCGGTGTCGAAGGTGGGGAGGTCCTCTTCATCATCAGTGAGGAGGTGTTCGGTCTGCTCTGCAGGAGGTGATGATTCTCCCTCTGCAATGTAAAGGAGAGATGCAGTTTAACAGTGTGTTCCATGTATGTTCACGCATTGGCCAAGTTTCCAAACAGACTGCATGACAATGTACATTGTGACTGTTTAGAAGGAGCTGCCTATTTGAAGCGGGACAGTGGACATTTGTGCACCATCAGGGATGTGGGGTTGTACTTGTCCATTATCATGTCACAGTTTCCTGCTATGCCAAATGTGATTGGCCAGTTTCTACACACAAGCGGCAGCAGTTGTGTCCTCTGTTCTGTTGTGAAAGTGTTGCAGTTTGTACTACATTGTTGTCAATGTTGATGTGCTCTGATTCTTGTATGTGTGCTGCATTGTGGGAGAGTCGCCCCTGCAGCTCAGACTTTGCTTGGCCTTCTCCCTTTCAGGCGGTGTGCCTTTGACTTCTGTGCTTATGCAGTGCTGAGATGTTGCATACTTGGGTAAATTGGGCTCTTGGTGGGAGTTGGGACTCTTGGGCATGGTTTGTCCACAGATGTCTTGTTGCCATCAGGGGTTGTTTGTGGCCGTGGATTTGTCAGTGTGTGACCTGCTCCTTTCCGGATGTGAACCACATTCAGCCACCTCGGTGTCGTGGCATGCAACATGTCATGATGAGTGGCCTGCAGACATGCTCATCGTCATGCAGTGTCACTTGCATTGTCACTGGGGCTCACGGATCGCAGCTTTGGTGGGTTCAGCACATGTTGCATGGGTTTGTTGTGAGATTGGTGATGTGTGGGGAGGGCCCCCTCTGGGCACATTGTGGACGGGGGACTACTTGCTGTTTCTATGTGTGCTGCAGAATGGCAAGGAGATCAGGGACATGATCCAGAGTCATTGTGGTTGTGCAGTGTGCTATACTTCATTGTGCATGTGTGCCATTGTGCCCATCTCCCCCCATCCCCCCAGTCCCTGGTGGTTACTCACCCTGTTGCTGTTGTGTCAGGTCATGTTGAGCAGTGTCTGGTCCCCTGACTCCTGCCACCGTCTCTACACTGATGACTGTGGACACCATTTCCTCCATCTCATCCAGCTCCTCCTGTGGCGCAGGACTCCCACCCCCAGTTTGCATTGCTGCTTTGCGGTTGTTTGCGAGTTTCAGCTTGGTTTTAATAATAATAATAAAGCCATTTGTTAAGCGTGAACAGTTACCTCCAACAGAGGTGTCCCGGCGCTTCACATCATTCCAGCGCCTCTTGACCTCGTTCATTGTCCTCCTCAGCACTCCGACTGCATTCACCTTGTCCACGATGGACTGCCATGTTCCATTTTTTGTTGCCAATGACACAGTGGAGGTGACAAACAGTTGTTGATGGTGTTCTATGACCTCCGTAATCAGGATCCTGTTTTCCTGCAGACTGAACCGCATCTTCCTCTTCTTCTTCTCCTTCCCTGACCCCGAGGTCCCAGGCTGGTCCTCCCTGGGGCTTGTGGGGTTCGGGTTGTCCTCTGTACTTGCTCCGGCTGCCTCCATTGTGCTTCGCAGTTGTTATGGTTTTTTTTTCTTCTTTTTTTTTGCAGCTTTTTCCTGCCTGACGTGGGAATTGCAAGCCTGGCGCTGCTTGTCGCCGATTTTTCTATCGCGGTTGGGCCCATCGCAACTTTTTTCACTTTCGGGTTTCCTTTTTTATCGCCGTCGCGGTAGTTGTATTGCGGACATTTGAGGCGTTATCGGGAAACTATCGCATGTTACCGCCGTGTTGAGAATACGATGTTGACACAGTTATTTTCCCGCGATATACGGCGATGTGAAAAATTGCGTTAGCCTATTTTGGCAATATTTATCGCACGTTCTTGAGAATATCCCCCATAGTGTTTTGTTCGGTACACATATCTATTTGGCACAAGTAAGCAATGGGCCGCAAGAGGAAATAAAGTGATGTGTAATGACAGAGAAGCTGGTTGTGGTGCCTGTTTTTTTTAAATGTCATTCGTTTACCACAGCAAGCAGCTCCAGCACAGTTGTACAACAGATTTTTCGGTTTAACAATTTGTGTTAAACTCACAAATCCGTTGTAGCTTTCAACACAATGTGATGTAAATAAAAATCGAGATGTAAACAATCTGACAAATATGATGGTACTGAAGAGTGATTTTTTTTTTCTAAACTTGATTGTTTAGCTACATAGATCACATTATGTTTGCCTATTGCATTATAATTCTTAAAAAGCGTGAAATCTTTCAAACAAAAACTGTGAAATTCAGTGCGTATTTGTATTTCCCCTCAATCAAGTTTAATGGGTTTCTGTAATACTCGGGCTCTGCAATGTTTCATCAAAGTGTTGGAATGTATTACTAAATAAAATGAAACCATATTTTTTCTCAGAAGGAGAAATTGATGGACAACCACTCTCAATCAATCACGGGATTATATAGCACGACTACTCACGTGAGAGGGTCTCAAGGCGCTGGGGGAGAGCGGGGGGTAAGAGGTGTGCGGCTCCAGGATGTTACGGTGCTTCGTCGAGAGCAATGTAACATTCATTTTGCTCTTAGCAGCATGTCTAGACAGTAGTAACCTTCAGAAGTTGTGGAATATATATATTTCCTACCTTGGTACAGTGCTTAATTTGAGCCAGCGGTTTTCCAGTGCTCGGCACTTAATTGGTTGCTGGTGCTCGGCATATTATTGTCAACACTGCATTTTTGACAGTCTGCCACATGGTGGCGCTGCTCATCTAATTTAGAGATGAGCAGAACAACATTGTTTATGAATAAAATATACATGAATACCTGCCTCCCCCGCCATTCCTTTAGCTTTGGGGACCTGGAATAATCTGAACTGTGGCGTTTGCAGGCGAGAGAGATGGTTAGTTGCTGTTTTGGCAGCGATGACAGGGGCGATGGGTGGTGCAAGCTGCAGTGATCTCCTGGTCAGTGCCCTGGCACCTATTATTTTAAAAATAAAGCACTAACATAACATAACATAACATAACTGCCTTGCTGCCCTCATCAGTATTGCCCATTCACACTTCTGCCTACCACAACTTTGTTCAGTAAGGCTTCTCAGCACACAGTGAACAGGGCCGACCGAGAACCGGCTCCAGCACCGAATGTGTGCTGATACTAACACAATTTGGATTGGCCATTGAAAAATTTACAACTTCCTATGAAAAAAATAAATACACATGAGAAAGTGGATTTTAAACGGAGGTAAAATATTTTCCATTTATCTTTTTTCTATACCTTTCCAGAACAAATGATTGCTAAGTTTGGGCAGTCACCCTTATAGAGTTTTTATGTAAAGGGCTTCTACAATGTATGGGACCTTTTTCTAGCCATATATGACGAAATGTCCATTGACTTCAACCTTTGCAATCCTTGAAAATGCACTAAACCTAGACCTAAGATGGAATTGCTTATGTAGTTTGCATAGCATTTGTCTGGAAAAATATGCACTTAGCATTGCCACTTCTGCTTTTTAAAGATGCACAGAAAATCGCAACCTTACCCTCTAACTCATATATTCATTGTAAGTGCAGAATCATGGTCCCCTTGCTATGTCAATATTTTTTTAAAAGGGGGTTTGTGAATGGCAAGACTAGAAGAGTGACTTCAGTCTGTATCAATCAATGGCATTCTTCTGGTTTAAAAACAGTTCGGTGTGCATTTTTTGTTTTTTTTGATGAAGGACCAAATTTCATTTTTTACAGGCATCCCCGCCTTATAGTATTTTGAAAGGTCATGTAAGGTGTTATGTACTGTGAAATGTATCAATCTCATTCCCATAGAGAATCGTATTGGCAGTAATAATTTTACTTGCAACTGATGGCCACATTCTAAAATCATGAGAATTACATACTCTCTGTTCGAATGTCCGTGTTTTTGAGTTATGGTCTCCTTCACAACCTCCACCACAGTGAAGTGATGCTCGATCGTGCTATGATCAAGACCTATTTTAATACAAACCTACTAGAATTTGTATCTGTCTTTCCTTTTAGTTATTAGAAGTCCAAGACTAAGGGGCGGATGTAATAGTGATTTTGTGATTGAAATGCCAGCGATTCGTAAAATAATTCATTTGTGACCTCAAATGAGATTCCAATGTACGGAAAGTAGGTGGAGAAAATGGATGTCCCCCTCTTATTTGGGAGTAGCAATGCTATATATCAATGGTTTTCAAACGGAAACTGCGGAGGCAAATGGTTGAAAGGTTATTGACAAAGAGCATGGGGAGGTAACCAGTGTGCAAAGTGAAAGCTGCCCATGTGGGACTCCTCTTCACTCCTAAATAATGCCTATATCTGGATGCCTTCCAGGAGAACTTATACCAAAGGGAGTCACCGTTCCTGAGTGGAGATGGAGAGGAGGGAAGTAGGGGGAGACAGCGAGAGGCACACAGGTGACACAGCCCAGATGCACCGAGAGAACCCTCTCAAGTGACCCTCCCTGATCTCATGGGATCTTACCCTACCTACTAAGGGAATCTCTACTCCTTTCATTTATCCGGGGGCCCTGAAATTTTCGGGCCACTGTAGATATAAATTTCTTATTCGGTCCTGACGAAGCGCCCTGGATCTCCCCCTGAGACCACTGAAGTGCAAAACATGTTGACCATAACATATGCCCACTAGGGACATATAATCACCCCGCTACCAAGGGACATAATACCCCTTAAAGCAGCTCCATACACTTTGTTTTAATAATGACAGAGGGATCACTTTATTAAAAATTAATCACTCTCCCTCCAGCCATTTTTTTATACACTTTCTAGGACTTCACTGCCACTTACACCCACGCACCCATACGGCTTCATCAAAAGATCTCCGAAAAAGAGACCCTTCGGGGGACCCATAGGGCATTGCAGCGCCGGCCCGACGAGGAGCAAAAGCCCAATGATGAAGCATGACATCCTTCGGGGTGTGTGAGGGCATCAAGATGAGGACACCCTGCCTCCCACACGACAAGAGTACCCTCTACTTCCCTCCTCTCCATCTCCACTCAGGAACGGTGACTCCCTTTGGTATAAGTTTAATTTCGGGAGCACGGGTCACCGGACCTTTTAGAATAGCTCCTAGAGTCCCCCTCTTTTGATAAATAGGATTCCAGGAGAACTTGCCATTTTACCACTCTAGAAATACTGAGTTTGTTGTGTAGTCTCCACTCTACCGTAGGAACTGGGCATTTGTGGATAGCATAACCATTGGGCTGGTGCCAGACTGATTCTATGCACCCACTCAGGATATGTTGTCCTATAGGCCAGCTAGCTCACAGTGCCAACATGAGTACCCCAAACCTAGGTGGGTAGCAAATGGTTCTGGCAACCACTGAACATAACAAACCTGATCCCCTCCAGGAATTGTGGTAACAGATCTAGAACCCTTTTTCTCAGTCGCTCGTGCTCTCTTATTCTCAGAGAAATATACAAGGAATACACAGTGTGATGTTTTCAATGTTTATTGAACCAACGTGATTCGTGTATAGAATATATGTGCTGCAATGATCAATAGACAGTAGCAGATGAAAGTTATTAGAAGTACCAGGACAAAACAGTGAATGGAATAAAAAGTTCCACCATCGTGCTAATACAGTGTATATATGCAGACATATAAAACAATCTAGGAATCTGGCGTACCCCTACTATGCAGTCTTAACCTGAGGTCTAAGGCGTGTGTGTGTATGTGTTCTGCCAAGAATCCCCATACTGGAGGATCCAACCCTGGTTACTTAAAGGGAAAGAATGTAAGTCCCAGTCTTGGTCACAAGCTGGACACCATTGCGGAGACATCAGCAAGCTGCTGGGCCAAAGCTTCAGCTTGTAGAGACCTCACCAATGACAGCAAAGTGCTCCTCTGACAAAATCCGGAAAAGATTGATTATTTATAATGAAAAGCATCCTTGCGAGTCCTGTGCAAGTCAGCATTGTTATGGTCTCTAGATAGCCATGTCGACCTGTGGATGAAAAATAGAGCAACATTTGTACAATGTGTATTGAGGCCTTGTATGTTGTATTCAAGGAGTCGTGATAATGTTAAGTGAAGCGGAATCTTTAAGGGAAGCAGTTTCAGAGAAACTAATCCAACATTGTCACACATGCAAATGTGTGTAAGAGATTATTGTGTGAAAGGGAAGTCAATGAAAGAAATGTGTTTGCAGTAAAAGATGGCAGCATTTTTACATGGCCCCAACTAACACACATCACAAGTTAGGTAGCTGCAAACTAGCAAACCCATTAAACCATTAATCCCTTTCTTTGCCTATTGCTGAAGTACTTATCACAATTGCATCATAGAAAATCTGCAATGATTGAAGCCAGATATAATTGAAGGGAATTCAGCTGGCCCCAATAAACATATCAAAACACTTCATGGATTTTATAGCCCTGCTTGATTAACAACACTGGATCTTTGGCTGTCTTCCAAGGTTTATTATCAAGGCATCTTTCCTTATTACTTTAATCGTGAATGATATAATCAAATATATTTTTATGTCTTCTGAATATTTCGTTTTTGGCTGTTAACATATAATCCATCTCACAAATATTCCCAAAAACATGAATGTACTGAAAAATGTTGGCATTCCTATGAACCAGTCCAGCTATCAGGACTTGTTGTGTGTCTAATGAACTGACCACTTATAAAGGATAACCCTTTTTTCAGATGGTTCTACATATAATTTATGACTAGTCCCGGACCCACATGCTCTCTAAGAATGTGAAATTGTTTCATTGTACCTCACAAACTGTATATATGATAAGACAACACTTCTGTACATTGAGACTGTCTTCAGATACTTCTCTGTTGATGTTCTCCTGGCCGGTGTGTTTAATTAAACCAACTTGTTCCTGTTTTGCCAAATGTCTCTTGTCGTTTCATTTTTTCAAGGTAAATTCATATCCAAGCAACAAGGCTGCAGGTACCAGATAGTTAGGGCAGGACATGCCAACTTTCTAAAAGTGGCATTTTCAAAATTATAACTTAAATTCCAACTTTACCATAAACAAGGGTATTAAATTACAATTTCTCAGACACCAAACATGAAATGTTCACCTGTTTCCAATCAAAGGTTGGCACTTATTAAATGTAATAAGGCAACCTAATATTATCCTGGGTAGGCCTCACACATTTGAAAACTGAGTTTAAAAGTATTTCACTACCAGGGCAGGTAAAACTTAAAAGTAAATGTCCAACCTTTTAATTACATTGTACCCTGCTCTATCAGCTACCCAGGGCCCATCTTACGGGCGACAAATGCAATAAAAGGGGCATTTACGGCTTGGCAAGGTTGTGATATTGCCAAGTCGAAATGGCAGGTTATATTTGCTTTCAGGCTACAAAGGGAGACCTGGGACATGTCTTAAGTGGGTCTAACAATAAGTGCTGCAGGCCCACTAGTTGCCTTTATTTTACAGGCCCTGGGTATACAGGAAACCACTTTCCAAGGGATTTACAAGCACTGTTTAGCAGTGGTAGAGTGTGCAGAGTCCTAGAGCAAACAAAAATGAATTTCAGCAAAAAGTGGAGGGTAGAGACAAAAGGTTTGGTAGAAGACCACCCTAAGTCTGTTAGGTCTAATAGCCAACCTACGATAGGGAGAGAAAGGCACACACAACTGACCAGCACAAGGATACCATCTCGGGTGGTAGTGGGCTTTACAAATACACATTACTCATTACTATGCAAATTAGCAGTAGTCATCCTGTAAATGTTATCAGAGATAAATTCTTCCCTGGGATTCTCATTGTGTATGGGGTAAGGGAGATTGGATAGGTGAGACAGTGAGTGAAAATCACGAAGGACAAGAAATTTTAACAGAAAAAAATGTAAGAAAGATGGAATTCTATATCGCTGCCTTTCTTTTGGCAGAAAAAGAAATCCTTTACATTTAAAAAATAAGGGTGCATTTGTAATGTTAATTCCCATAGGAACCTTTAGCTACACCTACAGCCCAAACAACTGAATAGGCTTACACCAAATTTGGCAGGGAGGTAGATGTTGGTTCAAGGAAATGCCTTTTGGGTATTTGGCATAAATCCATTAATAGTTTTTGAGAAATTTAAGTTGAAAAATTATAGTGATAACAGGGTTGCAAATATTTCGCGACGGTTTCGCGATTAATCGTGAATGCAGGTGCCAACAGGAATGCTGTGATTGGCTGGACGCAACCTGAACAGAACGTTGCAGCCGCCATTTTATGGATCGGGAATGGTTCCGAGGGCTAAAAGTTTCTGTGAATGCAAACATAAGGGGTCAGTGTGGCGGTACTCTGACCCCATGTTTCAGAAATGTAGGTGTTAGTGACACAAGTTATGAGTCCAGAATAAAAATGTTTAATCGCACACAATATTCAAGCTACGATCGTCAACGCAGCTCCCCCGTGTACTGTCACGGGGACATCACGAATATTGTGGCGTCCTCGCGAATATTGGGGGAAATATAAAAAATATATAATTGAATCATTAATACCAATTGAATAAATGTTTTTATAGAGTTATTTAGATAGCGATTTTATCTAGTGTGATAGTTAGAATTAATTATATAGTTATAATTTTAGCATGTTGTGGTCGCTATTGAATTATTGCTTTTGCTTTTCGCTTTCACGACGTATCCACGAAGATCGCGAGTACGGACATCATCGCGATCTCCGGTGTCACCGCGAGAACCGGAAATAGGTTTTAGAGATGGTTGGTGTAGAAATACCCTAGACAAAGATGAGTTTGCAGTGTATAGTAATAAACCCCTAGTGTGTAAAATACTGTAATATGTGTGCATATATCTGTTTTTTACTTTATGGAAAAGGCGGGATCATCACGGTTAAAGGCGTTGTCGCGACTTCCCGAATAACCGTGAAAACGATAAATAGGTCTTAGTGATGGATTTGAAAGAAACTTAGTACAAAAACATGAGCTTAAACATTTTTTCAAAGAAGCATGTATATAGTAATATGTGTAGGGCAATGTTTACAATGGATGTTTTTAGTTAATATTTTTGGATTTGCTGGTGGCCATTGAATGTCTGTTTTTGTTTTGCAATTTTGCGACGTATTCCCGACCAGCGAGACGTTGTTGCGAATTTTAAAAATTCTAAGAAAATAAATATTTAACAAGAAAATGAACTAAATTTTAGGCTCTTGGGTGGCTCTAAGTATTTTTTTCAGTATGTGAAATACATTTGATGATCACAGATTCTCCACAATAAATGCAACAATGTTGTGCCGACAAAAAATTCTTAAAAATAAAACCAGTTATTATTTGTACTTTCTGTAAACACATAGCAAATCAAAAAATAAGTGGTATATATTTATAAATATAATATACAATATCCAATTATAGAAAGAAAATACGAAAACTTTAGAGGTTCACTTTAAATAAATAGTTGTTACAATAAAAATAGAATTAAAAAAACCCTTAGAAATTCACTGGGAAAAAAAAGGTTACAGGGACATCAGAGCTAGGAATTAGCATTTAAAAAACCTTAGAAATTCACTGAAAAAAACAAAGGTTACAGGGGCATTATAGTTAGGAAATAGAATTAAAAAGAACCTTAGAAGTTCACTGAAAAAACCCAAAGGTTACAGGTATGTTATAGTTAGGCTGACATTTCACTCATACAAAACCAGAGAAATTCAGCACTTATAGTAAGCTGAGCTAAATATAACTCGTGCCCCGCAATACGCTGCTTATGTCCTCGCATATTACATCACTCATGACATGGTCAGTGACATCACTAATGACATCATCCACAGAATCTCTGAGGCACCCACTCACACCCCAATATAACCTCTCATACACCCACTCCAACTTCCACACTACCATTCTCAAAACCATTGAGACACCCATACCAGTACTTACACACTCACTCACTGATTCATAGGTCTGCACACACATCCACACAGTTCCCATACAGCCACTCATACCCCAACTCACTCACTAATACAGCCAGTGATATATCCACACATATACCCATATAGCCACTCACACGCTATCAGTCACCCATAGAGCTACTCATACACCTACTCACTCATCCATGGAGTCAATCACACAGCTGCTTACTCACCTATATAGTAATACACACACCCACTCACTTATTCATACAAATACTAGCACACATCACTGACACAAGCATACCCTCACCCATACAGCCACTCTCACAATCACTCACTCACACATACAGTCACTCATATACTCCAACAGTCACCTATACTGCCTTTCACATATGCGGTTACTCACCCATATACCACTGACGCATCCATTCACTCACCGACACAGCCATACACACACTCAGTCACCCATACAGCCAATCACAGACGCTCTCGCTAGCTCAAACAGCCACTGACTCACTCATCCATGCAGGGAGTCACACAACACTTCACCCACCCACACAGACACTCATACAGCCATACAGGTACTCAGACAACTAATCAGTCATCCATACAGCCACTCATGTACCCCCACTCTGACACCCATTAAGCAATTTTCACATCAACTTACACAACAAATAACATACATATACAGACATTCATATCACCAGTCACTCACCTATACATTCACTGAGGCACCTAATCACTCACTTATACAGTCAGTCATGCACCCACTGAATCATCCAAACAGGCACTTATACACTCACTGATTCACCAATACACCTTGGTATGTAAATTTGACATTCATAAACTGTTTAAAAACAGTTATAGTCACCGGATGATGTCATCAGTGATATCATTTGAGATATCATCAGTAATGTCATCAATGATGTCACTGACCATGTCATGAGTGATGTAATATGTGAGATCATAAGCAGTGCATTACGGGGGTGCGGGTTATAGTTAGCTTCGCTAACTATTACTGCTGAATTTCTCTGGTTTTGTATGAGTGAAATGTCAGCCTAACTATAACGCCCCTGTAACCTTTGTTTTTTTCAGTGAATTTCTAAGGTTTTTTAAATGCTAATTCCTAACTGTACCATTCCTGTAAACTTTTTTTTTCAGTGAATGTATATGCATATATTGTTTTGCTATCTTCAACTCACTGATGTATTGCTCTGATGCAATCTCTGGTTGTCTGTGCAGTTAGGGGCAATAACTACTTCAACCTCTAGCGTACCAGAGGTTGCATTATACCAACTGGCCCTGGGAGCAATGGGTGGTGCATTCGTTTTCGGTGCCCCGGGACATGATGTTATAGATGGGGCCACAAACATTTGCTGGCCACTTTTTTAATATGGATCATGCTGACACTAAATTAGGGATGGCACGGTCTCTAGGGTGTGTTCCCTGTAAGTATGTATGTGATATTTGTATAGCATGAACCTTGTCAAAAGGCAGCACTGAGCAGTATATACTCAAAGGCAAGCATACAGTCAACAAGTGATAGGATGTGTACGTGGCTGAAGGGATCAGAAGTGTATTGTTATGGCATTGTGTTGAAGTAGTATCCTTTGAAGAGGTGCATTGTAAACTCTGCTCAAAATTGAAGCAACCTTGGGTGGTCTTGATGGATGTGGGTGTGGCCCTGTGAAAACGAGAGGAGCCTTTGCGCCTGCACCATATTACAGATGCTGAGGAAAAGAGCTGTCAATAGGCACACAATCAGTGCATTCTCCCCAGGATGTACCTTGGGAAAGGGGACTAGACGTGCCAAGTACCACACATGTATCCCCTTGCAGCATGTGCATTCACTTACTCCACCTGATTAGAGGAGGATCCCTGCCCCTAGCGAGGCTGGGTCACCCTCTGCAGTGAAAGGCAGACTGGTAGCCACAAGCAACCAGTAGGTCTTTCACTAATGTGCTGTCCATGGTGTAGTCCCGAGTTTACATCTTCAAATCTGCAATGTGAGCAGTGCATCTGCTGTGATAGTGTATTCTCCCAGTCTGTGACCGGTGTACTGGTGCAGAGCGCACCTGTGCGCACTGTCAGTAATATGGCCACAGGTTGTTCGTTGGCAGGAAGTTTCAAATATGTTATTCTTATTACTGTATATCCCTGTTCCTATTTTAATTATATTCATGTATTTATGTCAAGCAATTTTTATGTTTTTCTTTTCTGCTTTTCATCCACCTCAAATCACAGCTAAATTACAATAACAAAAAGACTTAATGATGTTGACATTATTTACTTGCATTTCGTGGTGAAGGGAATATGTATTAATCTGTTTTTATATCCAGCATTGAAAAGAAACCTTGGGTGGGAAATATCCTGATAGTGATTTTGTCCTTTATTGCATTTCTGGGACGAGGCAGTCAATTTTGTATAGCTTGTCATTTTTTGAGGGATAATTTAAGATGTACCACATTAAAGAGAACATAAAATCCTTGAAAGAGAGTGTTGCTTTTGCATTGAATATTGGGCAATATATTTTCTTGTCCTGCTATTTGCTAGTCATGCCGTGGTACCCATACACACACTAGGTGATGCCAAGTACATAGTCTCACAATTAAGTGAAAGTGTACTAATTGTAAGCTTTAATAAACAATTTAATTCAGAACTAGCAAAGTGAATTTGTTTCTTTGTGAGCTTGTACCACATTTGTGTTTTTATCGTGAATTCTCTGAAACTCCTTGTATATACAGCTATTTTGATCATTACTAGATAGTACAGAGAGATGTGAAGAAAACATACCTAGGATTTTCATTTATAGACAGCAGCATTAAGAAAAAAAACAAGGTCATGGGAACCCTGTATTTATTTACTATCAAGCGATTCACATCTCACAATTGCAGATCAAAGCAGGGAATTCTAAACACATTTTCTCCAGGTATATTGTAAAATCCATACTGCGATTTAAGGGGGCAATTTCCTTTTACACATCTTCAGGCTACTCACCTGCTAGGCATACCCATCTTACCTGTTGGCCAGGCGCATATGATCCTTAAGCACGGAGGCCCTCCCATACCCCAACCGTTTGTCAGACATAAGGCGTGTCTCTCAGGCAGACCAAAGGTCAGCCTGACATAATCTCTTTATGTTCTGGTCAGTGAGCCATGCACTATACATGTGCTAAATGTGCAGAACCCTGGCTGCCTGAGTTGAACTTTGCTGGGCTGAGGACCTCCCACCCCTGTGGGCGTAACCTCCTCAGCCCTACAATGTGCCTCGAAGTCCTCCACCACATGATGAGGGGGCACATCCCAGATGGTCTCAGACCTGGGAGCTTCAGGTTTAAGCCCTGAAGTTCCCAGGGCTGAGTGGCCAATCAGTGACACCTCGTCACATAGTGGGGTGAGGTGAGCAACTCTCACTGACCACAACCCACTATGTGATAAGTTAGGTCAGCCAATGAGAAGAGGCAGCAGTCCCAACCCTTCAGGAACCTCTGAGGCACCCCCCCACCAATCAAGATCACTGCTGCAGCATGATTTTTAAAAAATATATATTTAGTGAGTGTATGAATGTATGTGCATTAGTGCATGTGTGATTGTGAATGGTGGGTGTTTTGTGCATGTTTGTGTATGTATGGCTGTGAGTGAGTGTGAATGTAGATGGGTGAGTGTGAGTATGTGTGTTTACATGTGTGGCCCACCTGATCAAATTATAGGACGCCACTGCTGTTCACTGTAACTATGGTGAAGTTGTTGAAGATTACAGAAGAGGCACGTGTGTAAGTAGAGGCCAAAATGAATGTGAAATCAAGCAAAAATTCTGGGAAACAGCCTTAGATGAAAATGATAATATGTATAGTCTTTTCAAATAAACATTCTACATTTCAAATATAAACACAAGTACGAAGTGTATAACTTACCACAGGGGATTTGTGATAAGTCCAGCAAACTACTGACAAATGTAAGAATGAAAAACAACGCAATGGAATTCCAATGGAATGGTCTAAATTGGGAGGGAGCTCGTGGAAGTAAAGGGGGAAAGGAAAGAAATGAAAGAACAGCATCAACATCATCATTTCCCCTTTAAGTCCTTTGCTCTATTTAAGT
The DNA here is from genome assembly GCA_963921515.1 of Calotriton arnoldi. NCBI lineage: Eukaryota > Metazoa > Chordata > Amphibia > Caudata > Salamandridae > Calotriton > Calotriton arnoldi. Next base: position 452,371 of record CAWUFW010001308.1, read on the forward strand.
GTAAGCTGCTCAAGTTGTATAACAGGGTTTTTAAATCAGTATCGTACCAGTATACTTGCAGGGACAACAGTAAAGTATCTATCAGTTATATGGAAGTTCTGGATTGTTTTCCACAAATCGAAACCTCATTTGAAGGAATCCTGTTGGAAGTCTCAGGGCTATCAAAGACTTCCTCTGCAGCTCCCCTGAACTCCTCTGCTGCGAGATCTGTCCTGCCAAGTGGTGCCAACTCCAATTCTGGGCCCTTGGAGGTGGTTTTGCTGGTTCAAGAGCTGAAAATTCATGCATCGTCCTTCAGTACCAACACATCGCCACAGTGCAGCTGAAAAATTGACTCAGTGCCTGTTCGCTGTTGGAAGAACCGCCGCAGCCCAATTTCAGTGTCCCGTGTCGCCAACGTCCGAGACCCCTGCTCTGACTCTGATGCAGGCCATGCTGTGCGGCTGAAGGAATCAATGCATCACCTGCTCACTGGAGGTGAAAAGGGATGCCCGGTGCAAACAAGGAAAATGCACCCTATTAGGATAAATGCGCTGCCCCCAGGACAGCCGCAAACATGCTCTGCCCCTAGGGCAGCACATTCATGTGAAAAACGAAGCAACTGCTTTGAAGCGCTGCTCTGTGTTTCACAGTACAGGTGGTAACTGCACTGTTATGGGGGATTAGAGATCCCCTTGCAGGCGGGTGCAGTGAGTGACTGGACCCGCCTACAAAGGAATGTCTCAGGGGTCCATGGAACCCCCTTTGCCTCCTCCAAAGGTCTGCCATCAGGGGGCGCACTGACAGTGCTCTACCTTTTAAGTGGCGCACTCTCAGTGCACCTCCCAACAGCTTCTTTGCCTCTGCACCAGCTTGTGTAATACGGCTAGCACAGAGGCAAAGGGATTCCCTTATTTGCATGGGGCCATGCGCCCATGCAAATGGGGGAACGCCCTCTGATGATAGAGCTATCGCTTTATGTGCATCAGCGCTATCGGTTTTGCAGAAGGGGGCGCACATGTATCTGCATCCCCTTCTGTAATACCAAAGTGCCCCGGGGACGCGCAAAGTGACCTCATTAGTACATATAGCACTCAGATGCCCTATTTACTACAATCAAGGTGCATTTCCGACTTTAACATAGAATTTCTGCTGTGCCCGCAGGTCAAAATCTAAGCATCAGTACAGTTTATAAAAGTGGCCCTTACGAATGGCAGAGATTAGATATCTGAAATGGTGTTATTCCTATTGATTTGCTGTTGTGTTTGTACTGAGCGGCGAGGAGCAGACATGCTGAAAATCAATGTGCTGCTGCTTTTCTCCCCACTTCCTCTGCAGTGCGCTCCTTTGAATGAAATGCTTATATCATTTTTATGGCGTGTCTGTGCTCGCGATGAGTGAGCCAAGAGATTAAGCACCACTGAGCCCTTCTCCCTGCTGCTGCCTGCTGTTGTGTCGTAAAGCCAGGCCTCTGGAGTTCAAGGTGCCTCGGGTCACTTGGGAAAGGGATGCAATTACTGCGAGCTGGTGAAGTGACTGGCACCAGGCCGTAGAAAAGAGAGTTTAATTAGGTTACACTTAAGAGCCAACGGGAAGCCAAAGAGCTGTCCAGAGCTTCAAAACACTCTTCATGGAAACGGTAAACAGTGGTTTGTGCACAGACCTTTTTGCAACCCTATCTAGCATTGCACACAGTGAAACTCTATGCGACTGCAGGGAAAAGAGCATGAACAATGGTAGATGCCACAACTCCTGTCAGGCTTTAAACTGGGAGCTCCCTACAGGTATTCAGGCCCTGAGAAGTGTTTATGACAGCAATATTGCGGAGTTCAAACTGACCAAACATCTACATATGAAAATGAAATGTTAGCAGGGCTTCACTGTTCCCTCCTACAGAAAGCGTTCTACAAAAATGACCTCTAATTCCAAATGGACATGGAAGGGAGATTCAGTATGCAGACGACTCTAGCAGCGATCCACACGTACCTTCCCTTCAAGGGGGCTGTAAGTGTAAGAAAAGAGGATCTCATGGGCCTTCTAGGGACCACCCCAGGGTATATTTATGCACAGCTTCACTCTAGGATGGCTGGCCCGTAGCTAAGTCAGGCTGTGTGTTTCTTGGATCAGTGACCAACTTTGGGAAAACCCGCTCTCAGAAAAATGAGAAGCAGATAAAATTCTGCACTTTAAACTGAGTATGTGTAACAGCTTAACATTATCAGTTTGTATGAGCAACTTTTCCCCAGACCAGTGGGGCTTAGAAACTTTTTTGAACTTTTTTGGCTCTCAGTCTTTTCACCGGAAATAATACACTTGGGGGCATATTCTCAAGGACTTATCGGCAAGTTAACGGCCCTTTATCGCAGCCAAAGTCGAGATAAATGTATCGCAACATTCACAAGCTGGTGCTAACAGCCTATAATACCAGTTTACCTGTGATAGCATCCTCAAAAAACATCGCCACAGATGACCCCTGCAACTATCCCTAATAAGATGCAGAGTAGGCGTTCCCGAGCAAAAACCTGTGACAACACCACACCTCAACATTCTCAACGACCAGCCCAATCAGCGATAAAACCACAAAACAGGCGATAAGGCGCGTGAGCAGCAGGAAACTAACACCTGCCCTGACCTGGTGCAAATTCGGAGCACAGCCTGCACCACAAAATGGAGCCCAGCCCAGAGCCACACCTGAAGGGCAACAGATGCCATGGAGCCACTGAACATGTGTGCCGGACACCCAAGAGGGCCACAACACCCACCGCCACCACCCCCAGGACCACCTCCCCCCTCCCCGGCCACACCATGGGCACCCCCTACATCCCCCGGACCAAGACACAGCACATCAACTGCACGGAAACATGACCACAAGCACCCGCCTGATGTCCCACAATTGCAACAATCAACATACATGTGCGCACTGAGATCCTGATTCATACATACACCATTGAAAAACCAAACAAAATGTCACATTCAAATACGTCACCAAACAACTATCCTGAGGAGTCATGGCGGGGCATCCCTGGACAAACAGTGACTCATAGCCTGCAAGACAATACCCAAGATAAGAAGGTGTGTCAGGCACTCATCAAAGGACAGGGAGAGAGAGAAAGAGAGAGAGAGAGAGAGAGAAAGAAACAGACAGAAAGAGAGAGACTGAACAAGGAGCGCAAGGCCAATCGGGCCCTTGGCTCATGCAAACATGCCAACAGCTGCGTGTGTCTCGAACTCTGCGCACCACAAATCACAGGCCTGGCATCAAAGTCAGCGCGAACTCCACATCGCAATTAAGACATGCAAGCAGTAGTCAGACAAAAATCAGGAATGAAAGCACCTTTGTCTCAACACACAAGGCCCAAGGCCAACCAAACCCCCGACCTTGGTCCTGAATGCAGCTGGCACACCCTGCGTGAGATACCATACCAGCCTCCGACAACTCCCACACCACAAACAGCGCTAATGAAACACCAACGTGCCTACACCCCACACACACTTGTCCCTGCACGACCGACACCTGCAAGGGATGCCCTTGACACATTGTCAAGAACTACCCATACGTACAAACGTCGCACACACATACGTCTCATTGCCCAGAGCTGTGGCATATCATCCACCGAACACCCGCCGGTCAGACGAGTGCCAGTGCCACGAGACCAACAAACGCAATGGCCTGCATTCCCGGGAACATGCACAACCCCTGTAACGTGGAACTGTACCGTGCCCGAATGCTGCATCTGTTGGGATCCCTGCCAATGGCAGTGTTGCGAATCAGTCTCCGTCTGAGTTTCCGTCTTGCCTACGTCACCTGCGTCCAGCCCTGGTTCCACTGTCGATCATGCACATTCAAGTGGCCCATGGAGGTCTGCCTATCCAATGCAACCGTAGCTGAATTGGATTATGACCTGACAGTGCGCCCCCTGTTGGCCCACCAACAGGAGTGTCACCTGGATAGCTGTGCATGGGATGCACTGAGCCTTGGCGTATGTGCTGGCTGTTGCGCATGGGAGAATGCACAACTCCTCGTGTGCAGTGACCACATCCAGGCGCTCCCCTATTGGGCTGTGTTGCGGATTGGGGAAACGGCGTGGATTGAGCACATCTGCCCGGACCAGTTAATGGATTGGCTCACCCTGGTGTTCCTTGAACCCGACAACGACGTACTATTGGAACACATTGCCCATGAAGCTGCGCTGGCATTCATGGAGGAGTAACTACGTCACTGCAGCCACATCGGATTGTCACCCACAGCACTGCTCCCAACACCTCGTAGCATCGTGGGGAATGTACCCACATCCCACCACAACAGAGGACATGTCTGCCTTCATCTGGACTCTGTATGCATGTGCGTGGAACTACGCGTGTGTACACACACCTGTACAAGGTGATGCAGTTCCATGGTCGGAGCAGCACAGCGTCGTCTGGCAACGTTACCAAGTCGGACACACTGCTGGGGGGAGAGTACACACATGGCAATGTAGCACGACATGTGAACTTGTCGGACCCTTTCACCTGATCACTGTCAGCAGAGCAGACAGTCGGCGCAGTCGGGTGGCAGAGCACTATGCAGACCCCATGGGCTGTAAGTCGTGCCCCCTCACACGGGGCAATGGGCATACGCCAAACAACACATGACTCGTCCAGCAAGGCAAGGTGGGCTGAGACCGTTGCCATCCGTGATGATTGGGGTTCATTTTTCCACCGCCATTTCCTGCACCTCGACATGTACCCATGCTGCGTGTAAGTGTCTTAAGCATGTTACTGCCTGGTGTGGCCGTTGCCTTGTCCGTACTGACACGCACATGCCAATAAAGTCTACGCAACACCACTGGTGTCCAACTGTGATGAGTGTTGATTAGATTGACCACTCGTGTGCCACAATGAGCATCGTCCCTACACATGGAAGAACTGACTGACGCATGTACAATGGGGGTGGGTCCCTTCTGACAGCTCCACCTCTGTGAGCCGACATTGTTTTGGGAGAGTTGCTGGTAGACCTGTGCTCTTACGTGTCTTCAGCAATGTGAGTATGGTGTCCAACCCCTGACCATGTTGAGCAATGTCATGAATCATTACAGAATGTGTCCACACAGATGTGTGTGAGTAGGTATGCGACGTGCAGTTCTGTCGTCACATGTGATGTAGTACACCACTTCTGGCCTGCTACCGATTTGGTCATTCCTACACACAGCCCTATTCAAGACATGGACCTGTGCCTACTTTGGGGGGTTGTGAGTTTGTTGCTAATGTGCAATGGGGACACAGCCAGTACCCACCTTCACAGTCATCCAATTGGCCATGTGTCTCGGGGATGAACATGCGCATTGATGTCATTTACCAGGGTGTCCCTTCTTGTGCAATCATTGTCCCTACATCCAGCCATACTTCCATACGTGAGTGAACATAGTCATGACACATCTGCATGATTTCGAATGTTTTATTCACATTCTGGCGAATGACGGAGAGGGAGCTGTACATGTCCATCGAAGCCCACATAACATGGAAGCCCAGTGGTGGGCCAACCTGAGTCCTTTGGGCATTGAAAATTGATTTGGAAGAGGGGGAGTGCAGTCCGCAGCAGGATTGCTGTGTAATTGTCAAGCAGTGGAGATATGGCAGTCCGTGTCGGGGTCCGGGTGAATGTCGCAGAGTGTTCCGGGGGTCAGTGGAAGGGGTTGTCCCAGGGCATGATGCATGGGGAAGAGCCAGGCAGGGCAAGCCATATGGAGGTGATGGATGCTACTGCCTCCTTCCTCACACAGTAGTTACCATCCACATCTTACTCCTCTGGTACTTCTTCTGTCGGGTGTGTCCGGTGTGTGTGGCGGTGTAATGTCTGCATCACTGTGTGCCACTGACACATCAGGGTGTGAAGGCGATGGGCCTGCATCACTGTGTGCCACTGACACATCAGGGGTCGGAGATGTGTGTGTCGAGGTTCCTGCAGCAGTCATCTGGTACAGGCTCAGTGGCAGCAGTGGCAAGATGAGGATCTGCAAGGCATGGAAGATCGCAGCTACATCTCGCTGGTGTTCAGCAGTGGCAGCCATACTTCCAGCCTGCATCGGCTCCATGGTCTCCATTGTCCTCCGCATCTGTGCCAACTCTGTGCTGTCATCGCTGGAGCCTGTCTGCCTAGACAGTTCTTGTCTCCGAGTAATGGAACCAGCGATGTCAGCCAAGGATTGTTGGTGGGCATGGTGCGGACAGTGGGTATCCATTAGGGACTGTAGGTGCTCCCTGATGGGACTCAGGCACCCATGTATGGCATCAAGTGTGGCTGCCATGAGGTCGAAACCCAGCCGCTGCTGATCTGCCATCTTCTCCTGGCACCCTAACACATGGCGTTTGAAATCCATGTGTTGGTCGTGGGGGTCCTGGGAGGCAGCTGTGGTGGTGTGTGCTTCCTGCTGTGTGGTCTGTGCAGGGGTGGGCTCACCGCGATGCAGCTGGGCTGCCCTGCTCCTGGAGGTGGGGTGAGGAGGCTGTCCACGAGCCGTTGGAGTGTGTCTGGGCAAATGGGCAGGGTGTCCTCTTCATCATCACTGAAGAGATGTGTGGTCTGCTCTGCAGGAGGTGTTGGTTGTCCCTCTGCAATGTAAGGGGAGATGCAGGTTAACAGTGTGTTCCATGTATGTTGACGCATTGTGGATGTTTACATTCAGACTGCATGACGGTGTACATTGTGACTGTTTTGGTGTAGCTGGCTATTTGATGGGAGTCAGTGGACATTTCGACTACATGACGGATGTGTGGTTGTACTCGTACATTATCATCTCACAGTGTCATGCATTGCCAGATGTGATTGGCCAGTTTCTATGCATGAGAGGCACCAGTTGTGTCCTCTGTCCTGTGGTGTAGGGGTTGCACTCTGTCCCACATTGTTGTCAATGTTGATGTACTGTGATTGCTATGTATGTGTGCTGCATTGTTGGCGGTTCGCCCCTGCAGCTCTGCATTGGCGGACCCTTATCCCTTTGAGTCGGTGTGCATTTGACTTGTGTGCTTTTCGGGGGCTGGGATGTTTGCGACTTGGGTCATTTGTGCTACTGGAGATATTTGGTACTCTTGTGCATTGTTTGTCTGCAGATGTGTTCTTGACGTCATGGCTCGTAGGTGCTCGTGGATGTGTCAGAGTGTGACCTGCTCCTTTACAGATGTGGTCCACACTCAGCCACCTCAGTGTCGTCTCGTGCACCATGTCATGTATTGTGACTTCAGCCATGCTATCTGTCATGCAGTGTCACGTGCATTGTCAGTGTGGCTCACAGAGCCGCTGCTTTTCTGGATTCAGCACATGTGCACGGGTAGGTTGTGGCATTGGTGATATGGAGGGGGGCCCATTTATGCACATAGTGGACGGGGGCCTTCTTGGTGTTTCTATGTGTGCTGCAGTGTGCCAAGGGTATCAGGGACATGTTCCACACTCATTGCGGGTGTGCAGTGTGCTGCACATGATTGTGCATGTGTGCCATTGTGCCCATCTGCCCCCGTCCCCCCAGTCCCTGGTAGTTACTCACCCTGTTGCTGTTGGGTCAGGTCATTTCGGGCTGTGTCCAGACCCCCAACTCCTTGCACCGTCTCCCCACTGATGACTGTGGCCACCATTTCCTCCAGCTCATCCAGCTCCTCCTCTGGCTCAGGACCGCCACCTCCAGTCGCCTTTGCTGCCTTCATGTTGGCAGCGAGTTTCTGTTTGGTTTGGTTGTGCACTTCATGCCAGCGCCTCTTGGCATCCTCCATTGACCTCCTCGACACTCCGACTGCATTCACTTGGTGACGATGGACTGCCATATTTCCGTTTGTGTTGCCAATGATGCAGTGGAGGTGATGAACAGTTGTTGGTAGTGTTCTATCACCTCCGTGACGGTGATCTAGTCTTCCTGCGGACTGAACCCGTCTTCCTCTTCCTCTTCTCCTTGCACTCCCCCGAACAGGGCGTTCCATGCTGGTCCTCCATGGGATTTGTGGAGTTTGGCTTGTCTTCTGCACTAGGTCCGGGTGCATCCATGGTGCTACGCAGTTTGGATTGGTTTTGGGGTTGGTTTTTTGTTTGCTTTTATAGTGCATTTTCACGCATGACGTGTGGGTATTGCAGGCCTGTCGCTGGTTTTCGCTGATTTTGGTATCGCGCTTTGTGGCGTCGCAACTTTTTGGGCGGTCATGTTTCGCATTTTTTGTTTTTCGCCTTGGTTTTTACGCGGGCATTTGGTGGGTATCATGCTGCTATCGCATGGTGCCGAGGGGTTGGGAATTGGACGTTAGGATGGTGTTATTTTCTCGCGATGGACTGCGATATGCAAGGTTGCGTTAAGCTACATTTGCGATGATTATCACACGTTCTTGTGAATATGCCCCTTGGTGCATCCAACCCAGGATTCCATCACAGTCGTACTGAAATTGCACCTTAGTCCCGGTCCACCACAACCATTGGCTCTTTACTGTTTATTTGTGATTCTTCCATTTAAATCTTTAAAAATTCATCTCACTGGTTCCCCCGGTTGGATTTTTGTAATTCTGGTGTAACTCTGCTTGCTAACATTTTTTCTGTTTTTATAAATTGAAGTTGGATTTTTACTGTGTTATGTCTTCGACTATTTAACTTTTCTTTTTTTTAAATTCTCTTTTTATTGAACAGTTGTGATGGTACAGAGACAGGCCACACAGCAATGACATATAATAAAAAGGCCACATGAACATGCTCACAGATTACATCGCATCGTAATATGACATTAAACATCAAGAGAATCAAGAACCACCTCATTTTTTCACAATTCAACTGAAGGAGAGATACAAATTTCACCACAGAACGTGTTCCACTTCGCCCATTTGTGATCCCACTTCGCGGGACAACCTCTATGTTTAAACACATCCTTCTCAGCGATCATGGCATTGTCCATATCGTTGGCCCATTTTGAGTATTTAGGTAGAACTCCGGTCCCCCACCCCTGAGCCACGTTCCTCTTAGCCAGGACAAATCCCAAGGATGCCCATGTGGGTTCTGTTTGAGTCAGGTCTGTGGCTTCCCACACATTCAGTAGACATAGTCGCGGGGAGTGGACGATAGCTTTCCCGCTGACCCTCGCCAGAGTGGAGACAATTTTCCCCCAGTAAGACTGTAGCTTTGGACACTCCCAAATTAAGAAGGAAAGTACCCTCGGATGTGCACCCTCTAAGGCAACTAGGATCCGGTCGACTGCCCATCCTAACCAGTATGTGTGCAGATAGATATGTTCTGTGCAGAATTCTGAGCTGAATGAGCCGGAGACGCATTGGGATGGCAACTTCCCTCGGGGAGGAAAGTGCTTCCTGCCAGTCATCGTCCTCTAAGTATCCCAGGTCCGTCTCCCACAGTTGTCGGAGATGTACCAGTGGATCAGGCTTGTTGTTAATTAGTTTGCGATAAGTGAGCGAGATCGCTTTACGTGTTAGGGGATCTGTCAGGAGCCTATCCTCTAGCGGGGAGGCCTCAGGTAAAGCCTCGCCACTAGTGACAACAGCGGTGACTGCATGCCGGATTTGGAGATAGCGAAATGTCTCAGACTCAGCCAACTGGTACTCTTTTTGGAGATCAGCGAATGAAACCATAGCATTTCGCTTCCAGAGGTCCCCCACTGTGGAAATTCCAATGAGGTCCCACTTGTCAAAGCCAGGGCATCTACTCAATATACCAAGTTGTTCGGATTCCCACAGGGGAGTGAGCAATGTTAATTTCTTGTGCCAACCCAACTTCTTTGTCGCAGAGTGACCCTGTGTGTGCAGTAGGGCCGGTAAGGTGCAGTCTTTTGGGGTTAGAGTAGAGTGCACGCTGGTATCCTCCCTTAGCCATTACCCATCTGTCCGTGCGGTATGCCGGCTCAGATGGTGGGGTAAAGACCCATTGATTGACCACCGCAAGCTGGGAGGCCCGGTAATATTGTTTTAAGTCAGGCAGCGCAATTCCTCCCTCATCCCACCCTCTGGTCAGTTTGTGTGTCGCTATGCGTGGTCTTTTCCCGTCCCATAAAAGAGTTCTAACCTCACTCTCCACACTGACAAAATAGGCGTCCGGGACCCTGTGGGGGGTGTTTTGTAATACGTATAAAAAACGAGGGAGAGCCAACATCTTAAACAATGCTGCTCTTCCGAGCAAAGTTAGAGGTAACGTCCGCCAGTGAAGTACGTCTTTCCGAAATCTGACCAATGGGGGCTGAACATTAGCCTCATAAAAGTGGGTTGGGTGGGGAGTGATATAGATACCAAGATATCGAAAGCCCTCAGTAGCGACCGTAATTTTGGTGTCTTTGGGCACCCCGGTACAGGACCCTGCAGCATAAACAAAACAGATTTTGTCCAATTAATAGTGTAACCAGAATGGGCGCTAAAAATTGCAAAAATGTGCAGGATTCTATAGATCGAGGCCGAGGGAGCTGCATCGTATAACAAAACATTGTCAGCATAGAGGGAGATTCTGTCCTCATGCTGATCTGTCCACTTCAGGCCTCTAATCATGGGGTCACCCCTGACCCAAGTCGCCAGCGGCTCCAGTAGTAAAGCGAAAATGAGAGGTGACAGGGGGCAACCCTGCCTAGTCCCCCTCTCTAAGCGGAAGCTTCGGGAGGTATGCTGGTTAACCACCACCTGGGCTGTGGGACCCGTATACAACAGCCTAACCCACTGTATAAAGTGAGGGCCAAACCCCAGGCGTTCGAGGAGGGCAAATAAATAGGGCCACTCAATAGTATCGAATGCCATTTTTGCATCCAATGACAATAATGCAGCATCCTCCAAGATGGTGTTGGTTCTCCCCATCACCCCGTGAAGCCTACGGAGGTTATGGGCCGTGTTACGGCCAGGCATAAAGCCTGACTGGTCGGGGTGGACAAGCTTGCATATAACTGGGATTAAACAGTTGGCCAATGCCTTGGCCAGGATTTTAACCTCGGCAGTTAACAACAAGATGGGTCGCTAAGACTCACATCTCGTCACCGGTTTGCCCGGTTTGTGTATGACAGCAATGGAGGCCAGCATCAAATCACGGGTAGGGAACCTGCCTGGTAACCCTCCAAATACATAGCATGGAGAGCAGGTGTTATCTTGGAGGACACTAGCTTAAAAAGTTCTATGGGGAGCCCATTAGGGCCCATAGCATTGCCTGACTTAATGCCGCCAATGGCGGTCGTGAGTTCCTCCTCAGTGAGGTCTCCCTCTAGGGAATCACGGTCATCAGACGTAAGTACAGCCACCGGAATAGTGGCCAAAAGGTATTGTGAGTCCTGCAGGGTGGCATGGGTGGTGGAGGAGTATATGGAGGCGAAATGGGAGGCAAAGGCCTCAGCAATGTGCTGCGGATCTGTCACTGATTCACCAGCGTCAGTCTCAATAAGGGGCACCCATCTCTGAGCGGACTCTCGCCTCTCTAGCCATGCGAGCATTTTACCAGTGGATTCGCCTAACTCGTATATTCTATGGAGAGTTGCCTTGTGTTTTACCTTGGCAGACTCCACCGCTAGCTGAAGGTAGTCTAAGCGTTTAATACTCACGGTGTGGGCAAGCTGCTCGTCATCGCTCATTGCCACCTCGTCCTCTAGCTCACATATCTCCTGTTCCAGGGTTGCTAATCTAGCCGTCCATTCCTTCTTGTGTCCCGCCATCAAGGAAAGTGCCTGACCCTTGATTACTGCCCCAAAGGCCCCCATAACATGCGGTCAAATTGAACAGAATGTGTATTTTCAGTAAAGTAGTGATCCACTCCTTTGATCAGAGCACTTCTGACCTGTGGGATCTTCAAGCTCCATGGATTTATAGATAGGGTAAGGCGGCAGTGCTCCTGGGGTAAAGCCAGCTGAGTCAGAACAGGGGAGTGGTCCGAGATACCTCGTGCCAGGGATTTAGCATCAATAAAGTAGGGGAGGTCGTCGGTATGTGTGAGCAAATAATCAATTCTGGACTGACTGCCGTGGGCCCCGGAATGAAAGGTAAAACTCCGAGTCAGGGGGTTGAAATGACGCCAGAGGTCTACGAGGCCGAAAGCCATGAGAAAGTCCATCAGGGGGAGGTGTTATGTGGGTCTGGTCGAGGGGGACGCCAGTAAACCATGCCGTCCACAGCGAGATTGAAATCCCCTCCCATTACCAATATACCAACTGGGAGATATAACAGGAGTTTTCCCAGGTCAGACAACGTGGATGTCTTCAGCTCTGGAGGGATATAGATTGAGAGGATATTAAAGGGCTTCCCCTCCCACGTCCCCGCTATAGCAGCATATCTACCCAGGCCATCAGTCCAAGTACTTTTTATTATGAATGGACACTGTTTGCGGATAAGAATGCCCGCCCCTCTAGAACTAGATGTAAAACCCGCATGTGCCACTAATCTGTAGCCCCATCGGTCTAGCGCTTTACAAGCATTGCCATGGAGATGTGTCTCCTGCAACAGGGCGATATCTGGGGCCTGTCTCTTGAGGTATTGGAGTACAACTCCTCTCTTTAATTTATCACCCAATCCGTTAACATTCCACGTGAGAATGCGGAGGGTCCTCTTCATGTTGCGGTCAGCCATGGTGCATATAAGTGAATTGGGGTGTAACCTGTCCATATCTCAAGTGTAGGCAGCAAGTCACGATGCCTCGAATCTGCGGGCCCTTAGTACGCCTGAATAAATAATGTGTAGTGCATCACCTCCATCACAATAAAACAACATTCAAAACAATTTAAACAAACCCCCCCCCTCCCAAAACCCATTGCCCTCCCCCCACCCTGCCTCCCTGCACGACGGGCACAAAACCTCCCGCCACCCCAAACTTGCAGAGTGCCTATCGCCCACCCTTAACATTTAAAGGAAAGTGATCCAACCCCACTCCCTGGGGCATCAATTTGGTTGAGTACATTTACCCCAAGCATTGACCCCATGACATTGAAGTAAAGCATATCAAATTGCAGATATTAGAAAAGACAACGATACCCCTCCACAGGAAGCAAGTACGGTTTCAGAGCAGTATGCAGCAACACCAAGATATACAAGAGTCCTGATACGAGACGGTTTCGGTCTCTATTCTGTTGAACCCTGTGTCGTCGATTCACCGCTTGGCGGGGACCCAGGCTGTCTGCTCGACTTGTCTCTGTTGCCGGTGTCGCAGGCGGGTTTGCGGTGACGTCTGCTGACCGTTCGCCAGCCGCCGAGCCAGTCCCAAGCATCTTCAGGCCTAGTAAAAAAACACACTTTCCCCTCGGATTCAACACGCAGCTTTGCCGGGAACAGCATGGCGTATTTGATTTCTTGGTCCCGTAACCTCGCTTCACATCCAAGAAGCTACGACATTGTTTCTGGACTCGTAAAGTAAAGTCTGGAAAAAAGGTGATTTTACTATTGTCTATGGCAAGCGATGGAGCAGCTCTCGCCGTTTGGAGTATGACATCCCTGTCGCAGAAATTGAAAACTCTTGCCAAGAGAGGCCGAGGCGGCGCACCAGGCTTGGACCATCCGCCTGGCACCCGATGTGCTCGTTCAATGGCAAAATATTGAGACAGCCCCTTTGGCTGAAGGTGCTTAAGTATTAACTCCTTAACAAAGAGGTCCGCCGCCTGCCCCTCGGCACGCTCTGGCACCCCCAGTATACGAACATTGTTACGGCGCATTCGGCCTTCATAATCATCAATTTGTAGTTCGAATACATCCTGGTTGGTTTGGAGTTCAGCAACCTGGCCTTTGAGAAGGTCAGTATCGATCGTTAGGTCCTTGGTCGTAATTTCAACTTCGTTGATGCGTTCAGCCATTTTTCGCATATCCGCTCTGATCAGGGGGACCTCAGAGGCAACAGTATCAATGCGGCCTTCCAGGGAGGTGCGCACCGTCATTATGGCTGTTAAGATATCGTGCAGCGTGGGGTCTGGCTGATCCCCACTAGTTTTGGGGTTAGTTTGTGTCTCATCCTGGCCTTTCTGCCACGCATATTTTTCCAGCTTTGTTTGGAGCATGCCCCGGCCGCTGCGGCCACTCGCCATGTTGCAGCCTGTAGGTAGGGTGTGTTAGATGAGGGACCAGGCCGTGCTAGCTACTCACCGCCGCCTGCGTAAGGGACAAAGTCCTCTCTGGCCTGTTGGTTTTCACCAGCGAGGCCCAGACCAGTGAGTGCACCAGGTCCAGAAAAGGTGCACGCCGATGGGGGAAGGGAGGGGGAAGCACTGATATACTGCAGGTAGCTTCGCCGGCCGCTCGACTTGCAGCGCTACACCAAGCCTTAATTGCGCTGAGGAAGGTGGCCTGGGTCAAATGGAACGAAGAATGCAGCTCCCCTCCCCTTGCAAATGGTCTATCCGTCCGCTACCCACGCAGCTGTTTCACAGGAGACCGGCCAGGTCCAAGCATGTCTCTCGCCTCCACCGCCGTTAAGGCCAAATGTCCAGTGCCTCCCAGGCGTCCCCCCTCACAATGGCAGCAAATCAATGCAGGCTCCAAGCCTGCACTTCGCCGTTACAGCGCTTTCCGCCACGTACACAGTCGCTGTTGGGAATGGCGCAGGAGCCCACTCACTAGCCCTCGTCCTTAGCTATGGCCCAGGATCTCGCCTCTATTGCGCAGTTGAGCGTGTCGCAGCCGCGGCACACAGCGCCTCGTTGTTTGGGGCATAGGTACAATAGTGAGGCCGATTGCGCCGTTTTACGTGGTGGCCTGCAGTTCCCTGGCAACAAGGGGGGGGGAGAGCCCAAACCGGCACGTAGAGTCCGTGTATGTAATATGGGGCCTTCTCAACTGGCCCCAATAGGCCCGAGCCTCTGCCCGCCGCCGCTGGTGAACTCGCGGGCAGCCGCTGGCCCTTGGGCGTATTATTAGGCTGGATGTTCGTCGCGGGGGTGGCGGGGGGCAGAGAACTCGCCAACTCCAGTGCGCTCAAGGTGGATGCTCAGCGCGGCCCCTCCATCACGGACGCGGGCCCAGGATTCTCGCCGCGGTGTAGATTTCCAGCACTTGGCCGGAGCTCAACGCGGCACGCACGGCGTCACCGACGCCGCAGCACAGGTCCGATCGATTTTCTCTGCCCAGGCTCCCCCATTCAGAGCGATCTTTGGCACAGCTGACAGGCAAGCTGCGGGGGTCAGGTGAGCTCCACTGCAGTCATTTTTGTTCGGGGCAAGTACGATTGTTCAGGATATTTAGGGAGTGGCGCGACGGAGCAGAGCTACCGTGCGTCCATTTCCCTCAGTAGTTGGCCACGCCCTCGACTATTTAACTTTTTTGGTACTTCTAAATGCTTAACACAATTTCGCTAAGTTAAGCCTGTTTACTCTGTGCCACAGCTACCAGGAGTTGAGCTCAGATTTGAATTGCTGAAGCCTTTGACTTGACCTAATGAGATAGTGACTTTATTACTTTTGGTGGACACCAATCCACCCCAACTTAAAAAAGCACTTTCTCACACCAGTGCAAATAGAATGTTGGAAAACTCTGAATGTCCTCTTGGGAATATCTGTGGGATGTTCTGAGGAGGACACACATTCTGTGCAGTGGCCCATTAGCTAAAAGGAAGCAAGATCTTTAGCAGAATGAGGATTAATGAGGCAACGGAGCTGGCTTGGAGATGTGGATGTCCTAATTATGCATGATGTCCTAGCACAATACACATCACACCTACTAAGAATGCATAATGCTGGTGTGGCAAACAATGGGGCATATTAGCAAGACCCACGTTAAAATTATCGCCGTTTTAGCGGCAGGAAATTGCCGCTAAAACGGCGATAATGGGCTTGCTAATATGCGTTATGGAATTCCAATAGAAGCCCAGGTTAGATGTCCTGCACATCTAACCTGGGCTTCTATTGGAATTCTATAACGCATATTAGCAAGCCCATTACCGCCGTTTTAGCGGCAGTTTCCTGCCGCTAAAACGGCGATAATTTTAACGTGGGTCTTGCTAATATGCCCCTATGTATTTAAACAGTCAAGGATAAACAATGAGTAAAGGCACAGAAACTAAGTGCATCCACTGCCACCAATCATAACCACTCACTAAACACTGCCCAACATCATGTCACTTCATACAGTTTCTCAGAAAGACATTTCCATACAAAGATGTGATGAAATCACAAGAGGAGAACTGATTTGTGAAAATAAGCTACTCTTGTGAATTTATAAAAACACCCAAATCTCTCTTCATTTGGGAAGGACGTATGTGTAACATGTGCAAATTGTATTTCTTTTTTCATTAGCGGTATCAGCAACTGTTGATCTGCTTGTTGCTCTATGCAAGGTTGTTTGTTGAGTTACGTTAAGTGTTGAAGTTAGAGCTTCCTGGTCAAAACTAGTCATTCTCTCATCACATATGTAAGTCTGATCTCAGGGTAGTGGTGTTGGTGCACCAAGGTTTGAACGGGAACAGAAAATTGGCCCAGGCGCCAAAACAAGAGTGCACCCATTAGCTCATCAGATAGCCCAAAAAGTGGCCCACCTTTGCAAATTGAAGTAGTTTTTAACTTGTAAAGCGACACAGTATAGGTGTTTTGCACCTAAGGGACAGCATGCATTTTTGCTTCGTGCAGGTAGTGTTTGTAGTAATAACAGGGAAATCAACAATAAAAGCCGACCCAGAAGAACTTAAAACAGTCTCACAAACATCCAAAAAATAGGTCCAATCACTGACCTGTTAGCCCTACCCATCTGACAGGCCAGTCTAGGCATGGGTGAAGGTGAGAAGGATGGGGCTCTAATGAAATAATTTCTTATGCGAGGTCTCTTTGAAGAGCGTCAAATGGATGTTTACAATGTTTTTGAAAATGTTCACAAATGTCTCTAATCTGAAACAAATTTCGGTTGTAAATGTCTGTGAACCTTGCCGTCTTATGTTTTTTAATGCAAACTGGCAATAGAGGGAACATGTCCTTCTGCTTACATCTCTGCCATAAAAGTTCTGTACTGTTAATCCTAAATGAGCTGCACCTGGCACCACGCCCAGCTGCAACAATCAAAATTAAGTAATTGATTTCACTTTGTTTGTCTGAAAGGATACAACTTGGCTCCATTTTACAAGACAGTAAATCTCCTTCGTCTCTAAGCAAGTCATATTTTTAATTTTATATGTTCTACTTTTACTTATTTTTTATGAGCTCGTATTTACCATATTTGTGCCTGTAAATCCCACGTCTGGGGAAGAGTTTCTCGTTGGCTTCTTTCTGTGTCGGACTGAATTGCGTATTTCTTTAGTAGTTTCAATGCAAAGAAATGTAAGGTACGACATGATTTACGGTACTCGCTTCGCAACAGTTTACCCCCTGTTAGATTGGGAGATATCAACGGGTGATTTAAACTGGATTTTAGTTCATCCCTGAATAACTTCCAGCTTATGAATTCTGCTCAGGTCTAATAAAATGTACTTTATGGCTCTAGCAATTTTGATGACAGTCTGTATCCATTAACTCCAGCAATCAAGAACATGGAGACCGTGTCCTGTTTTGCGCCATCCATCACATTGGATTTTGTTCGCCAAAGCTACATTTGAATACACTATAGTTATTTTATTGTACTAAGTTCAGCATCGCTGAGCAGTAAAGGCACAAGTAAGCCTTTACTTGGAGTCTTTCAATGCGCAGATAAAGTGTGAGATCTGACGAAGCTGCCCTTCCTACATTGTTTATGCATTACACGCTACCAAGTACATGTCTGTAAGCTCGAATATAGCACATTTTGTGATATAGGATACATTGCATTCTCTTCCTTGAGTGACCCTAGTAAAACATTTAGGGGCAGATTTACAAGCCCCTTGCGCCACTTTTGCGTCACTTTTAACATGGGAAAAGTGACGCAAAAGTGGCGCAAGGGGCTTGTAAATCTGCCCCTTAATGTCCATGGAGTGATCTGATAAGATCAGGCAAAACAGGATCTGCATTTAACCACTCACTCAAAACACACCAACGCCAGCCCTCAAAATGTGCGAGGAATACCGATGCAGCTCCATACACATGGAAGTACAGATAGAGGTGACATTGCAACTTCCAAGGTGCTGGAACACTGTAGCATTAGTCGTCGTACCCTACTAGAAGGTGAAATGCCATGGGAATTGGGATTTCCACACTCGATTCCTGAATTAATTTCAAATTTTCAGCACGTTTTCCACCAGAACGTCGCACAACCATTTTAGCTGGTTAAAGCGTGGGGGAATTTGGTGCAATTTGCACGTAATTTTTGTAATCTTGATTCAAGAAGAATGTAGTTCTGGTTGATCGTATCCAGTAGCGGTCGGTGGTGGGAGTGCCGCCGGGCGCTGACGTGGGGCGGGGGAGGGGCAGGGTGGGGGGTAGTAAACTACGGATTACGGGCGATTACAGGTAAGTACACATATAAATAAATAAAACGAATTTCGTTTCTCGCGCTGCATTACATTTGGCGATGCATCGCGAGAAACGAAATTCGTTTTATTTATTTATATGTGTACTTACCTGTAATCGCCCGTAATCCGTAGTTTACTACCCCCCACCCTGCCCCTCCCCTGCCCCACGTCAGCGCCCGGCGGCACTCCCATCACCGACCGCTACTGATCGTATGCCGCGCCAATGCCTGATGACTAGCATCATGATCTACAAATACTATATTACTATATACATACAAACACATACCTATAAAATGTATACAGGGCTAATTGTTTTGATATTATCATTATTATTATTTAAATTATTGTGAACATCGTAAAATACTAGTTGCCCTAAAATATGTTTTCTTTTTTCATCAACAGCCACCATTTTTTCAATAATGCAATATATTTTCTTTATCTCACCCTGCAATTAACACCAATCTCTTTATTGAGATTAGAGAATTGATTGGAACTTTTAATACCTCTATGGCACTGGCTAGACAGCAAGTGACTACGCGTAGTGGCCATCCGTGACAAAAAGTTATTGCAAAAAAAGTAATGGACTACAGTCAGTTTTTGCATTAATCTTGCATGCAAAGAGGCACTTTCTCACAGTGGCACTGGTATAGAACCAGGGGAGAAACGTTTTTTCTCCTTTTCTCACTGTCTCTACCAGTGGCCACTGTGAGAAAATGCCACTTTTTACATTGTCACCCCTATTTTTTTGTGGAGTGATGCTGCTGTTTTATGACTCTTTGCACTGGGTCTCCACGAACCAGGCCACAGTGCATTTGCTCTGACCCCACAGAACTGGGTTGAAGTGACCATGGAAAAGGAAGTGACCATGGAGAATGACACTGCTCCTTAACCTGGCCACACTGGCTCTGCAGAAGGAGGGAAGGGGTTTCTCTGTTTTGGATTTTGAGAGGGGAACACTGTGGGATTGAGTGCAGTAGAGCAAACAGGAAGTGCAGCAAAAGTGGGTGATGCTACTACTGGGAACTTTAGCATCACTAGTGAGGGAGGGGCCAGGAGTCAGCCCCACCCACTAACTAATACCCTCATCAAACACTCTAAAACTGTGGAAGAACAGAAGGACTACAAGGGTCAGTTTGTTGACCTCTTGTGTAAGCTCCTGTGTACAGAGCCATAACAAGCTGGATGAGGCCTTTCAATCAATCAATCAATCAGCATTTGTATAGCGCAGCACTGTCACCTAGGAGTATCTGGGTGCTGTGGATGCGACGTCTCAGTCGAAGAGCCAAGTCAGAAACGAGCAGAAAGAGGATAAATAAAGGTCAGAAATGAGCAGAAAGAGGAAAAATAAAGGTCAGAAATGAGCAGAAAAGGAAAAATAAATGTCAGAAATTAGCAGAAAGAGGAAAATTAACTGGCAGCACTGAGCAGAAAGAGGAGAAATAAAGGTCCAAAACGAGCAGAAAGAGGAAAAATAACAGGCACAAACCAGCAGAAAGGCGAAAAATAAAGGTCAGAAACTAGCAGAAAGAGGCAAAATAAGGGGCAGAACGTGCAGAAAAAGGCAGAAAAACAAGTAGAAAGTGAGCAGAAAAAGAAGGGAGAAAATGAGCAAAGGACGCACCAACCTTAGTCAGCAGAGGGTAGCGGACAGAAGAACTGTCTCAGCAGGAGTTGGCACAAGGACCTGCTCAATAGGGTCACACTCCAACCTCCATTAAGTAGGTCCTGGGGAGAAGGCAGGGCGCTAGGTGGCAGGAGGAGTGAAACAGCAGAAGGAGGAAAAATAAAGCTCAGAAACAAGCAAAAAGAGGAACAATGAAGGTCAAAAACCAGCTAAAAGAGGAAAAATGGAGATCAGAAACAGCCAGAAAGATAAAAAAAAAAGACCAGAAATTAGAAGAAAGAGGAAAAGTAATGGGCAGAAATGAGAAGAAAGAGGAAAAAATAATGGACAGAAGCGAGCAGAAATAGGAAAAATAAAGATAAAAAATGAGCAGAAAGAATTACAATAACAGGCAGAAAAGAGCACTAAGAGGAAAATAAAGGTCAGAAACGAGCAGAATGAGGAAAAATAATCTCAGAAACGAGCAGAAAGAGGAACAATAATGGGAAGAAATGAACAGTAAGAGGAAAAACTAAGGTCAGAAACGAGCAGTAAGGGGCAAAATAAAGGTCAAACAATCAGAGAGGCAAACTAACGGGCAGAACGAGCACAGAGAGGCAAAATAGAGGGCAGAAAAATGAGCAGAAAGAGACGGCAAAAAATTAGAATAAAAGGAGCAGAGGAGGCACAAACCCAAGGCAGCAGAGGGTAGTGGACTGTGGGCAAGCTGGACAGGAGAACTGTCACATGGGGAGCTGGTATGAGGATCACCTTTTCCCTGAAGTGCCCAGTCGGCCAGTACCAACTGGACTTGACCTGGACTCTGCTAGTGACATTTGCTGGAGTGAGTCTTGACCACCAAATTCAGTTCCCGGGATCCCTTGAATCTTGGATGTGCCAAACGGAACTTCTATCACCTATCAAAAACTGTGACATAGAAATATTCAGGCCTTTGAGACCTCTGGAGGAATGGTACAAATCTCTCCAGCCTATCTGCACAAGGTGCTTGGCTAAATAAAGAGTTTTTCCCCCTCTCTGGCCTCATGAAACTCATTAGATACAGCTGCAGCCTTTTCCAGCTGCAGGATTCTGAGCCCAAAACAGAGACTGAGTTTGAATTTAAAATTCTGGACCAGACAAAGGTGCCAAACGTATCTGAGTGGCGAGAAGTCTTCCCTGCATGAGAAATTTGAGTTTCTTCTGCTCTGAGCTTTTCCTGCCAAAACCAACAGCTTCAGCTGTACCTCGTCCAATGCCTATCCAATTTTCCTTGGAAACATTTTGCTGCTTCGGCCAGCTGAAGGGTTTTGTAGTGCATCCGACCCGCGCTCCATTGCGGTCGGCCTGAAATTGCTCCAAGGTCCTAAACTATTGCAACCATTAGCTACCATTGGCACTTTTTACTTTTTACTGCTATTTACCACTAAATCTTTCAAATTAATAATGCTGGTTCCCCTTATTGGATAGTTGGCATTTTGATGCCATTTCTTTTATTATAATCTATATTTCTAAATTGGACCGGGTTTTTATTTGGCTGTGTTTTGCCTTTTTCGCTGTTTTGGTATTTCTATATGATTTATTCATTTTCTCTAACTGAATCCTGTCTGCTCTGTGTCATAGCTAACAGGGGTTGAGCTTAGGTTTAAATTACTGAAACCTTTAACTGGACCTAACAAAATAGTATTACTACTCCAACTAGTAAATGACTTTCTCACAACCACATATAATGAGAGCCAATGATAAAAGCAGGGACTGGGATAAGACAGTAAACAGATACAGGAATCCACACTGTCTCATCATCTTTGGGGTCCAGGAAGGCTTCAGGCTCTAGTGGATCTCTACAAGATAAAGAGATACCTTAAATTACTTGTCAACGAAACACTGAGCACAATGATAGTGGTGAGATGACATACTTTAATAATATCTCTGTATAAGCTACTAACTATGCTTCAACAGGGTACTGGGAATCTGGATATTGGATGAGGGGGGTGGAACCCTAAGTCAGGCAACAACCACAATCCTTGCCAGTGTGAATGACAACAGTCAGTAAGTTAACCTGTGCTTATTCTCTGGTAGCTTGGCACAAAGCAGTCAGGCTTCACTTCAAGGTAATGTGTAAAGAATTTATGCAGCACACAACAGTAATTAAGTGAAAACACAACACAAGAAAACTCCTGAAGCAATATAGAAAAATAGATTATCGCATAGTGGTGCAAGAGCAATGCAAATGAAAAATAAGATTTATGAAGCCACTGTGTGGCTTCATAAATATCAAGTAATGTAACGCAGTACATTGCATTACTCTGCCCCAGGGAGGCGTTTCCATGGGTGTTGCGTGAGTGTTGCCATACAACAGTCATGGATTTTGATGCATTCTCAGACTTACAAGAACTTGTAAACCTAGGAATGTGCCAAAAAGATACTCTTCCCAGGGATAGGCATAACGAGATGAAATATCTTTATTTCTCCTAGGTTTTTCCTCTTTCTAAGTGTGCTGCATTGGAGCGCAGGAGTGGGTCCCCCCCACTGCCCCAGCAAAAGGGAGATGGTGGGTTACCTTGTGGGACAGAGCAGCCCCACAGTTATACTAAAAAAAGCAAAAGGAAAGTGGTTCTCCCAAATGGGGGGAGGGGAGCCCCTCATAAACTATTCACTACTTCCACGGAGGGAGTGCCTGTAAGCCTCAGGAGAGTCATATATGCATAGTTCTCTGCTGCTTGCAGTGGCACCAGGATCGCAGGTGCTTCCCCAACATCAGAAAGAGTTTGGGGGCTACAGAAATGCAGCAGCCTCCCCCCCCCCCTCAGTACATATTTGAAAGTGACCCTATGTTTGCAGGGTCAGGGAACTGACTACCCTCCAGGTTTTGCATAATTATTTAAGCACACCTAAGGCTGGAACATTTGCTCTTCAGCTGGGTGTGCCCTATAGGGGCAGGTTTTATGGCTGCATTTTATGTGGCCTGAAGTCTGTATAAAAAAGACACAGACACATGTTATGTTCATTTTGAATCTTATAATAATCATAATACTGGCAGTGATTTTTTATCAATGATGTAGGGTTTTATTGACATTAATGACCGCATTTACACATCATTATGTATTACAACGAAATGATGGTGGTTATTGGCATTTTTTTAATGTGGTGATTCCAAGACAAAGGCGATAGGCTGGCCTTATATTTTGTTGTAAATACCTCCTGACAAAGCCTGTAAGCCTGCTTTATTGAAAGTTATATTCCCTTTTATTATGGTATTCTATATGGTCTAGGTGGGGAAGGTACTATCATTTTGGACATCGAGACCCATTAGGGGTCAAATGTGACTATAGAACATGATCAAAGGCATTTTGAATCTGCATTATGCGTATGTTTGTAAATGAATGCCCAGTATTTGTGTAATAAATGTACTTTTCCTTTTTCAAAAAGTAAGGCTGACTGGACAATCATTTATTGAGTGGTGTTATTGTATGGCAGTGAATGATTATTACTAGCCCACTGCACCTTCCCTGAGTAGACCTTGGACTGCCCTCCTTCACTATCCTGAAAGAGTCAAGCGGTACAATGGGATGCTTGGTTCCCATTAGGGGGAAATTGTGGACCTATTACTTTTGTAGGCCTCACATCCTGTACAACTAATAACCCAATTTTTAGCTGGGCCACAAAAAGTTAAAATATTTTTACACCATTGGGTAGATAGTTTGTTTTGTGGGGCTGATCTTAGGAGTTTCTTCACTGCTATAGTACCAAAGATTCAGCAAGATAGTAGGTGCTTTTGTATACACGCATAGAGGGTATTGTCCCTATCTAGATTCTACAAATCCCTATAATTGCTATTTGTAAATCGGTAAATGTACTGTTCAATAATATGGAGCATATTGCTTGCACTTTTATACAAGTAAAATAATGGAAATGTAATGGAAAGGATTTAAAGAACTGGAAAGGAAATAAGGACTGACTGAAAGTACTGTACACCTGAACACTGTTTAGACTGATTTTAAAACTTGCTCTGCAACACTATATTTTCAGATTAATTTCTACCCCTTTGTAAATTAGTGACACAAAGTCATCCCAGGACAAATACCATTTTACCTGGAAATGGGGGTGGTTATTGCATTCGTGTTACTGCTGGGGTTAAATGAAAGGCACACATATGCTCTTGGAGGCAATGTACATGCTATCAAACAATGGCAGCTAAAACACTTGTGCCATCTTCTGCTTTCGTGCACAGGTTTAAAGGCCTCTTTTGACTCACTGGAAGCAAATACTTATCTGAAACCATAAGACTTCAAATTTCATTTCTTAGAGACAAAACCCATGTTTTACCTACTGTTACTTTGAAAGATTTACTTTTCAGAAGACCATTGTAGGCGAGAACCAGCGGCTGCATTTCATCAAATAAAATTGTTCATGGAAGAGTGATCCTCACCTTTTAGAAGGCAGATAAATTGTAATTTCACCACCTGCCGGTTGATCTTGTTTCTGGCAATATTTATGAGCCGGTGCTGCTTCTGAGACCCAGCACAGGATCACCGCAGTGTGGGAGATCATGGGCATGTGAATACCTCACAGTACCTGTCTACATGCAAATTAATCATGCAGGTGGCGATCCCACTGCATTTGTTTGGGTTTTACATGCGTTTGCACTAAGCTACATCTCATTCTTTGCATCTACTTAGCCAAAACGTATAGATCTCTTCTAATTCACTATCCACAACAAAAAACAGAACTATCCACTTGGAACATCCGTAGTATCTACCTAGCCAAAACGTATAGATCTCTTCTAAATCACTATCCACAACAAAAAACAGAACAATCCACTTGGAGCATCCGTAGTATCTACCTAGCCAAAACATATAAATCTCTTCTAAATCACTATCCACAACAAAAAACAGAACAATCCACTTGGAGCATCCGTAGTATCTACCTAGCCAAAACATATAGATCTCTTCTAAATCACTATCACCAACAAAAAACTGAACGACTCACTCGCAGCATCACATCTCTGATGGCAAGCAAAAACATGAGAACTAGCTCTCCAAGACCCACTGCTGCTAAAACTGATCTCACAGTAATCAAAATGTGTCCTGCTCCCCAAAATGTTGTTGCGTACCATTTCTCTTGAATGAGTATCTCAGCCCTAATGCTATCTCTTTAGTCTTAGAAGAGTTAATAAAAAATCAGCATGCCATGGCAAGAGTCTACACACGCCCTAGTTAGCAGGATTGCCAGGACATGGATAGGGTTGTGTGGGCGCCATCATGGAGTCTCCTTTTCTAGCACCGTTAATAGCCTCAGGTGCTCGTTGACAAAAAAGGTTGCGAAGAACTGGTATCTTAACACCATTTTGAAATGAATTGTCCATCTTCCCTCAACAGCCATACCTAGCCAGAAGAATCTTCCAGATGAGAATGTGCATCCCACAAAAGTGACCTACTTACAGAATGCAATGCCTCCTTTGTAAATTTGCGTTTCTAACTCTATGGAAGCTACTTTTCCTCAGCTTATGCAAATGCCGTCTCTGCTTCTGTAGCCTACACACGGGGCACTTGTGCAAATTGCTTAGCTACCACTGCTGACCAGTAGCGGCCCGTACCCTGCCACAGTGGGAGGGCGGGCTGGACCGGAGGAGAGAGGCAGGAGGTGGGGAGGAGGGAGGTGGGGAGGGTTTGAGCAAAAAAATAAAATAAAAAAATAAAATAAAATAAAAACTTAAACTTACCTTAATGCTGCCGCCGCCGTCATCCGCACATCGGCTCTTGTTGCTTCTGGCTCCGGGGCACAGGCTCCCAGCCTGCCCTGCAGCCAATACTGAAGCTGCTTTCGCAAGACAGCAGCTTCGGGATTGGCCTGAGCGTTGGCAACTTGTACTCCCAGGCAGACTGGGAGCCTGTGCCTGCTTTTCCAGCCCCAGCAACGCAGCTGAGGCTGGAGAGAGCTTCAATGCGCATGAGGGGTTTGGCCACCTGAGATTTCCGGCCAAACACCTCTTGCGCAGTGAAGAGAGTGCCCACCGCTCCCCCACCAGCAGTGTCATCCCCTGGACCCACCCCCATGACTCATCAAAGTCCTGGGGGTGGGTCCTCGGGATTAAAATAAAACGATAATAAAACGGGTTTAAAACCCGTTGTATTATCGTTTTATTTACTGGTGGAGGCAGGCTCACACTTTATAAACACCTCCAATTAAAGTAACAATCTTTCATATACCTGCAGTGGTTGCCAAGGTGTGTTTAGTTCTTCTGGTTTGATGCTTGAGGTGTTCCTGCGTCCTTAGCCTTTGCGCGTTCCTCCGCTCCAGATCAGGGGCTCCTGCTACAGTGGTACCAAAACGTGGCTGAAATATTAAATAATTTTCAGAGTACACACTACATCTCAGCTCTGGGCATATATTTAGCTCTTCTACGTCTTTTGTATAGATTGTGTTCGTTGGGTCTGTGTTGTCTGTTTAATCCTCACACTGTAATTTTGGGTGTTGGAGTTGTTTCCTTTTGTTTTTTGCCGGTTTGGGAAGATGACACCAATAATGGCCTTGCCAATGTGTACTCATAACGGTTTTACATTTTTCATTCTTTGCCCTAATACCAAGTCTCAAATTACCCCTTCGCTTGTCACAATTCTTTTTGTATATTCCTGAATCTTTGCAATGAACTAGTTAGCTAATTTAAAAAGCACCAGGCCTCTTCTGCAGATGCATTAGCCCGCTGAGCGATCCTGCCAGCTTGAAACAGCAGGTCCCGGTAGTAACCCGACCACTTTCCAGTTGAGATCCGACGTCCTGTGCCATTGTGTTAGCGTTCCGATATGTGTAAGACAACACGAACTAAGGTTTGGAAGGGTCAGTGTGCACCAGCACATACAAGCCACATTGTGTCTGCAGCAACCACTGTTAAAGTGACGCTCCCAGGACCTCCTCATTCTTGAGTTAAAAGCCCATCGCAGCGAGTCTCATTGGAAAACCTTTGTATGGAGGGGTTAACAACGCGTTGCAAAGCACTCTATATTATTTCCTCTGGAGCTCGTGCCAGTGCGTCTCCTAATGCCTTTTCGTATAATATTTAAGGTGTATCTTTAAGGGAGATGCTCTGTAGTATGGAGAATCTCTTTCCGATGTTACATTCCATGGCCTTCTCTATCTCCCCCAACTTTAAAAGTTGATCTATATTACTGGCGCTTTTCCAATTTAAAAAAATAAATGCAAATGTAGCAGTGGAAGGACCAATCGAAACATTGGCAAAGGAATCTCTGGGGAAGCATGGGTGAGTGTCACTGTGTTTCTGGAACTGTGAAGTTTTTGAGACTTTATATTTTATACTGCGGCCAGGGCAGCTGACTTCGGAGCACAGGGTTCACGGTTCGGTTCACGGTTCGATCCCCGGCTCTGGCGGCAGCTCAGCTCAGCACCATGTGACTCTGGGCAATAGCTCACTTAATTTCCATTCCGGCCCCCAGCGCCTTGAGACCCGTAAGGGTGAGTAGCTGCGCTATATAAAAACGGACTTACATTTTTTTTTTTTTTTTAAGCTACAGGGCCAGTTCAAAACTGAGGCAGACCTCTATCTCTCCCAACATGTGGAGATTCTGGTTCGGCCGCTGGCAGAACCATGAGGTGGGCTCAACAACAGCCACGTTGTTTTAAACACATAGTTATGAGGCCATTCAAAGATCATAATGCAAAAATAAAAATTTATGGTGGATTAGTAGATAAGAACATACAGCTGTTTGACTTCCATGACAACAACATTAATGCACAACCTCAAAGAAAGAGGATTTCTGAAAATTGTGCAAAAACTTCATGACATTTGGAGTTCTATACTTTTAAATCTCCAACTAAGAGTGTGTGAAGCTCTGCAGCACACTGCACACATTCGACGAATTTACTTCAACGTGACTAGCTGCAAATAGTTCCAGTTGGATTGAATGGTTTCTAGACATTCTAGTGGTTAAATAAAACAACATCTTACCAAACAGGCACCAATCAACACCAATGACCAGTTGCAAGATGAAACTAGACTAATTCAAATTTCATCGCATTTCAGTGGATGTCTAAAGACACATATGCCAGGAATTGGATACAATAGAAACTTTGTGTAATTGGAAAACTGGAACCGAATTGTCATTGTTGCCATAGTGTGCTCACAATGTGCAAGTCGCTGCCCTCGTCCGAGAAAACTTCCCAAGAAGAGAGACAACTTTGATTTGTGGTGGTTTAACTAAGATGTAGCCTTTTATTCACACAGAACTAATCTCCGGAATGCATTGTGCCAGAAGGCCCCCTTTCCTTATACATCACCCACACCCTCCACCAAGGGCATCAGAGAGATTATTGGCAAGTATACATTAGTGACATCTTCCCCTCCATCGCACCGAGAGGGTTGGGCAATACCCTCAATACCATACCAACACATACTTCTGGGTACCGCATAGCACTCCGTCCTTGCCGGGCTAAATGACACTAGGCGAAGCCCCCAAAATGTTGCACTCCAGGCATCAGGGTAAGGGCAGAAAGGTCCAGGCCCACCAGCAGGTCAGAGCCTCCTCCTGCCAGCCCAGTGCCCACACAAATCTACTCCTCGCCAAGAGGTTAGTCCAGTAAATTAGTCCAAATTTCTTGGGTCCCCTTTTCTGTTGCTGAAAATTCCACCAATGAGCCTTTTTCCAGGAGGACGGTTGATTCTCCAGTTTGCTGGTTATGCTGGTGTGCGGTGGAGAGAAAAGAGGCTGATCCATTGCCTCCCAACACCTTAAACACACCATCCTGGGCACCTCGCGATGACGTCACGACCTTCACAACACCAACGACAGACACCTCCTTCTGGCTCCTACTTATAGCACAACTAATGGCGCCCCTTCCGCTATTTGCGGTGGGTGTCTGACCAATCTCCTTTGCCAGAAATACATTTTAGAGCTGGGGTGAAAAATGGGTAGAATACAGCAATTGTGATTTTTTTCCAGCAGCTGTATCAAAAATAGAACTGGACAAAAGAGGTCACATGGAGTTCAATCATGCTAGCACACCTGTATTATGACAGAAAACTATCTAGATATTGAAAACTGAATAAAACCCACGTATTGCAATTGGTCTTGAGCTTTGCCATCATCGTTTTGCATCTAAATGCAATTAATTATCCATTATTTGCACTGTGTTTACCACAGAAGCCAGTTACTTGGCAAATCTGTTGGAGGCTCTACAGAATGCAAGATTAGATATTAAAAGAGTGCTATAATTCGGGGGGTGAGAAGCCCCGGTGTCACTGCACCTGCTGCACTATTGATAGCTACGCCTCTGAGGGAAGATTCACAATAAGTTAAAAGTACAAGCAGCATGGTTACATTGTCAGTTTGCCCGCGTTTCTTTGCAGTGCAGTGCTGCTACTGAAGAGAAACTGCAAGGCCTGCATTAATTCCTGCGGTTCATTACCTGTAAAAGCCATGTCCGCACAGTCGCCCTGCTATGGTTTTTATCTCTATAGATCAATATTTTTCATGAGTGACAACGTCTCCCTCTGTATTCCTCAAGGGGAAGCAGCAGTACTCTGACGGGTCCCTGCATTATGCAGAGCCGTGCTGCTCTGCTCATTGCCTGGTCACCCAATCTAATTGATAGGTTTTCTTCAATGCGATAACTGTAGCATGCAGAGTGCTTTTGTGCAGGAAGAGCTCTGGGATTAGTATGCCTGGGCTGGCGGTGCCAATGCTATTATAGAAGGCTGTCAGGATGGAGAGATACGAATTATAAAGATAGGTGGTAATTTTCTAACAGTAAATTATCATTTCATTACAAGTGTGAGTGCTACAGAAATGAACTCTACAGTAATTCATAACTGTAGGTAGTTAGCCGCACACATCTCCTGTCAGCAGCATGTATATTCTACCTCTGCAACCAATCAGGAGTCCAGGTTTCTTTCACAATATTTCTCCAGAAACCAGGTGAAAACTCCCCCGTGCCCTGCAATGATGAATATTTTCAATAGAGCCACTTGGGAGTGGAATTACATTTGCCTCACACCATGGGACAGTGATGAGATGAGAACGTGTTTCCATTCTTCGCAGCTATAAATATACTAATTGATCATAGAGCAAATCCCCCCTTGAAATCAGTGCACCTGAACCAGGGTATTGCTATTCACGAACATGGTAGCAAAGAGACTTACCCAGAAATGGGGTTAGCGTGGGCAAACTTAGGGACATATTTACAAAAAATGCCAGAGCACAGAGATGCACCAAAATCAGCAGTGCCACACTCCGACACAGTCAGGCACCATATTCACAATAATAAGCCCTACCCCTGTGTTTCCCCTAGTGCAGCCAACGCAGCCAGCGCAGGTACCCGGCTGTCATGTTTCCTGCGCTTAGGGGCGATTGTTTATGTGCAGGAAGGGACACCTGCAAGCCCACTAGTAGCATTTGATTTACAGGCCCTGGCACACTGAGTGCACTTTACTAGGGACTTAACAGTAAATCAAATATGCCAATCGTGGCTAACCAATCATAATTTACATAGAGAGCATATGCACTTTAGCACTGATTAGCAGTGGTAAAGTGCCCAGAGTCCTAAAGCCAACAAAAACACTGTCACAAAAAATAGGACGAAGAAGCAAAACGTTTTGGGATAGCCCTGCAAAAAGGGCCATTTCCAACAGGTGGGGTCATCTGGCAGGTATGTAGACAGAGAAGAGAGAAAAATCCTGCATGTTTTTGTGGATTCTCTTCTACTGCCCATCTCTACCACTTTGTACGGCTTGGATTGGTAATGTTAACTTGAAGTAGTGACAAGTACATCTTTTTCTCTCTGACTTGCTCTGTCACACAGTTACTCTTTCCCTCTGTCTCTCTCTCTTCACCTCTCCCTTTCCTTTATGCCTTTATCTCTTCCACTTTAACAAATTCATTCTGGTCCCAAAAATCCTTTTTTACAGTACACTCAATTACTAAATGCTCAGAGGTTTGAGTAGTCAAGTGAATCGTGGGGGCATATTTACAAAAAAATGCTGGAGCGTGGTGTTACCCCAAATTTGGCAACGCCATGCTCCGACATTTATTAAACGCAGGTATGCACCGTATTTACAAAAATACTGCGCACCACTGCATTTCCCCTAGCGCTGGCGCCCAAAAAACTGCCTAGCGCCAGCGCAGGCACCCTTGCGCCATTGCAAGGGTCCATGCACTTCAGGGGCAATTGTTTCTGTGCAGGAAGGGACACTAATCTGCAGATAAACAATCTTGAAAGGCAGTTTGCTCTTTCTATATCTGCAGCAGAATGCAGCACACATAGAAAGAGCAAAATATGAGGAGAAATTAATACGTTCGTCATCCTAAGACCAGGTATTACCGGGCCTTAGATTTTGGTGCTGCCCCAGCCTTGTAAATCTGGGGATGTGTCAAAAAGTAATCGGCGTTGTCGTGGAACGCCCACAGCAACACCCATTGTCCGCCCCTTTGACGCACGGCAGCAAGGGGCATATTTGCAAGGTGGCGTTAAGCCACGTTAAGTTGTTTACCGCTGTTAGACTTGGCACCATTGGCGTGGGTCTCCCTTCCATTTTTTGCTGTTGCCTCTTATGTTTTTGCTGGTTTTAGATGCTTTTGGGCACTGTGCCTCTGCTGTTCAGTGCCACAGTGCAAGTGCTCCCTACTGTAAATTGATGTGTTGATTAGTGACTCCATGATTGGGTCATTTGATTTACTTGACAGACCCTAGTACAGTGCACCATGGGTGCCCAGGACTTGTAAATCGAATGCTGCTGGTGGGCTTGCAGCACTGGTTGTGCCACCCACAGAAGCAGCTTGTAAAGCGTGTCTCAGGCCTGCCATTGCAGAGCCTGTGTGCAGTCTGTGACTGCCATAGTCGACTTGGCAAGTGCACCCACTTGCCAGTCCCTAAACCTTCCCTTATCTTCATATCAGACACCCCTAAGGTAGGCCCAAGGGCAGGGGTGCATTGTAAGTATAAGGTAGGACATGCCCTGGTGTGTGTGGCCTGTCCTAATAGTGAATTACAGCCATTTTCGTTTTTCACTATTGCAAGGCTACCTGATCCCCATAGGCCAGAATGGGCAGTTTGATTATTACACCTTATAATCCTAACTGACCCAGGGAACATGGTAGAAAAACGAATTTAGTATGCCTGAACTCAGAATGATAAAATACATCTTTTAGTGGAGTTGGTTTTAACATTCTGTGTTTGAAAATGCCACTTTTAGAAAGTAGGTATTTTCTTGCCTAACCATCCAGCTGCCTCTGCTCAGGTTGTGTATTGTATGTCTGGGTTTGTGAGTGACAGGGGCTGGGGATTCCAGGAGGCAGGGTGAGTCAGCACTAGGCTGAATAGGTCTGCCTGAAGAAGGATGGGTGGGAGGAGTTGCACCTGGGTCTGAATAGGGCTGTGCCTGCTTTCCACAAGGCTGGCTCCACCTCCTGCCGGGCGTCTGAGGGCTCTGCCCCTCACTCTCAAAGGAAAGAAGGAGTCATGTACACAAAGTCCTCCAAGACTGACCAGAACTGGTTTGGACTAGGCATAGGCCTCTCTGCCTTCAGAGAACAAAGGATTTCTGTGTATAAATACTGGGGCCCAGACCCCATGAAATTAGATCACTTCTGGGAAATCAAGAAACCTGTTGCCAAGGAGAAGAACCGGAGAAGCTGAAGGAGGAGTACTGCCCCTGTGCTATTTTGCTGATTGGGGTTGGCCTGCAGTGGTTGCTTTCTGCCAAGGACAGAAGAAAAGACTTTGCTGTGCTTATCTTGAAGAAGAGAATCTCCAAGGGCTTGAACTGAGCTTGCCTCCTGCCTGAAGTCACAGGGACACAAAGACTTCACCCCTTCTGTTTGCCTGCATCTAGAACTGCTGTTTTAGCTGCTAGCAGAGGGAAATTGCAACACCGACGCCGGCGAGCGACGCCGTAACCTGCACCGAAGGCGTGGGCACTGCTCCGACTTGCACCGTAGGCCCGACGCCTGCCGACGCCGTGCGACATCGACTCCGAAGCCGTCATCAAGGCCGCTGCCTGCACCGGAGCCGAGGACACCGCTCGTGACGCTGACGACGCACCGTCCCGACCCGCACCGCAGTCCCGACTTCACCGACGCCAAGGCTTCATCATCGCGGAGCCGATCCTCGGCGTGGGTGACCCCGAATCCATCGACACCGCACCATCGTAAGGAACCGACGCCTCGCCGCCATCCGTGACGTCACCTCCCCGACACAGTAAGGAACCGACGCTCACCTCCCTGCGCTGCAGTAAGGAACCGAGACATCACCTCCCCTGGGGTCGTAAGGAACCGATGCACGCTGGCGCCAACGAAGCATCACCTCCCGGCGCCGTGCACCGTCTTTGTTTTCATCGAATTCCAGGTACTGTTCTTTGTGGGTCTGCTCGACTCCGGGCCCGACGCCGCGCACCTCGCGGTCGGCGCCGTACTTTGGGATTTCCACCGGTCACGACGTCGTGATAACTCCAAGTGGAGTTATTTGTTGCTTCAAGCTTTATTTTGATTGATTATCCTATTTTTGAAGATAACGTGAACTGTCTCTATCATTTTAAGTCTATTTTAGATTACAGTATTGTGGATTTTTGCTATTGGGTCTTGTGTTAAGTCTATATAAAGATTACTTATTTTTGCATACAACCTGTGTGGTGTCCATCTGTAGTGTTTTCACTGTATTACTGTATGTGTTCACAAATGCTTTACACACTGCCTCTGAGATAAGCCTGTCTGCTCGTGCCAAGCTACCAGGGGGTGAGCAGGGGTTATTTTAGGAGTGTATCCCCCTTATCCTGACTAGAAGCAAGGGTCCCTATTTGGACAAAGGTGCAAACCATTGCCAACTAGAGACCCCCAGTTCTAACATTGGTGGTCAGCGGTGAGGATTTGGACTTGCATTTGTGATTCATATACAGTGATTGGTGTACACTACTAGTGAGTGCAGACCAATACGCGACCACATACATTTTGATAGGACTTTTTTCCTTGGAACCTTTATTTTGTTGAGAACTGCCAATTTTCACAATGAGCAAAGAGGATCCATTGCACCTGCAGATATTGAATTTGAAGAAGATAGGGTTGATACCTACACTGTGCCAGAGCTCAAAGCCGTTTGTAAAAAGTTTAAAATCTCTATGAGAGGCCTCACCAGGAAGGACGAGCTTCCTAAGGCGCTGAGGGCCTGGTTGGAAGCACGGAATGCTGGTGGGCAGCCCGAGGAGCCTGTGGAGGAGGCAGAGAATTTAGATGAGCAGCTTGAGGGGCCATTAGGCTTACCTGGGAGGAGAGTGCCTTCCAGGGAGGGCAGCAGTGTTTCTCAAAAGGGCCTGTCTCCAAAGGAGCTGAAGGACAGGGAGAAAAGCAGGATGCATGAAATGGAGATGGCCAAACTGAAACAGGGAAGCCATGATAGCCTTGAGCACAAGAAATTGGAGTTGGAAAGTAAGAGGTTGGCCATGGAAGAAAAGAAGATGCTTTTAGAGCATGAGAGAGTGGTGAGGGAGCTAGAGCTAAAGGCTAGGAGCCTAGAAATCACTCCCTCTGGTGGCAGCACGCCTCCAGTGCCTGTAGAAGGAAGAGTGTACATCCCCAAGGAGGTTATTAAAGATTTCATGAAGGGGGAGGACATTGGGCAATAGTTTAAAGCATATGAGATCGCCATGACATCACACCGGGTCCCTGAGAAGGATTGGGAGCGGGGTTGTGGGGCCGCTTTACAGGTGAGGAAGGAAACCTTGCTAGCCTTGCCCACAGAGGATCAGATGTCCTATGCCCACCTGAAGGAAGCTTTAGTGGCAAGGTATGGGTTAACTCCAGAGCTTTATAGGCAGAAGTTTAGGAACTGCAAAAGCTGGAGTCTAGTACCTGGGTGGAGTATGTGTCTTATTTTTGCAGAGCATTGGATGGATGGGTGAAGGGTAGCAAAGTAAATGACTTGCAGGGGTTCTATGATTTAATTGCATGGGAGCACTTGTCCAGTAGTTGTTTTCCAGAGCTACGCCAGCACCTTGTTGACAGTAAGCTGACTAATCCTAGGAAGCTTGCTGAGGAGGCGGACCGCTGGGTCAGTACCGGGTCCACAAGGGTCTTGTGGGAGACTCCGCCAAAGGTGGGCAGGGTCCCCAGCAGAAGAGTGGGGGGACAAGGGTAAACAGAAGGAGTTCCAAAAGGGCCCCAAAGTAAACTCCAAGGGAACCAAGGTAAGGGATCCCAGCCTCCCACTGAGAAAAGACCATGGGTCCCAACAGATAAGTCTGTTCAGAAGGGGCCCAAGGCATGTTTTAGTTGTGGTCAGGTGGGTCACTTTGTAGGAAGTCCCAAGTGCCCCAATACTGTGACCACTGCACCCACTGGTGCACCACCCCGGCAGATGGCTAGTGTAGCCCTGGGAGAGGAGTTGGGTGCCCAAGGTGGGTGGGGTCCCGCAGAGATGTCCCTGGTCTCTTTAGGAGACAGTGAGATGGTCCCTAGGACCCAGCTGCCTGATAACACTAAAAATACAGGCAGTGGGTGACCATCAATGGCCATAGGGTGGAGGCTCTGAGAGACACCGGGGCCAGTGTGACAGCTGTCAGTTGTCGGCTGGTGTCTGAGGAGCAGGTGGTCCCCAACGTATTCTACCCCGTAGTTGCCGCTGACAACTCGGAGAGCCACTGTAAGGTGACCCAGGTTCCCTTTGAGTGGGGGAGGGTCTCAGGTATCCTTCAAGTAGCTGTGAGGCCAGCCATGCCTGTTGACTGTCTGCTAGGCAATGATTTGGAGAGCTCCCCTTGGGCGAAGGTGGAGCGGTCTCATTTGGAGATGTTGAGTCTGCCAGAGTGGGCGTGTGTGACCACTCGGTCAATGGCAGCCGGTAAGGGTATTCAAGAGGACCTGGAGCCTGGAAGAATGGCCCAGGTGCCTGCCTTAAAGAGAGGAGGCAGGGGGCACGGGAAACCGGCCCCCGAAGTTCCCACGGTCCAGGAGGAGGCAGATCTTGAGGGGGATGCCCTGGAACCTACAGGAGAACAAGTGGCTGAACTGGGGGACCTGCCTGAGCTGACCCATTGGCAGCAGGAAGGAGGCCCCTCCAGGGAAGAGTTCTGCAAGGAGCAGAAGAAGTGCCATTCTCTTGAGGGCTTGCGTCAACAGGCTGCAAGCCAGGCAGCAGGTGATCAGTCTGGATCACACTGGATCTACTGGGAGAATGGTCTCCTGTATAGTGAGCCTAAGGTTGCTGAGCCTGGGTCAGCCCGTGTGCTGGTGGTACCCCAACGCTTCAGAGCCTGCCTACTGGGTCTGGCTCATGATGTGCCTTTAGCAGGGCATTTGGGGCAAGACAAGACCTTTCAAAGGCTTGTCACCCACTTTCATTGGCCCCAAATGCGCAGGAGTTCAGATACTCATTGCAGGACCTGTCAGACTTGCCAGGCAAGTGGAAAGAGTGGGAGGAAGCACAAGGCTCCTCTCCAACCATTCCCTGTTGTCATCACCCCCTTTGAGAGGGTGGGTATTCACATTGTGGGGCCTCTGGATCCCAAGACAGCCATGGGCAACAGGTTCATCCTGGTCTTGGTGGAGCATGCCACCCGCTACCCGGAAGCCATCCCTCTTTGGACAGTGACGGCCCCCGTGGTGGGACGTGCACTGATGGGGATTTTCTCCCATGTGGGGTTCCCCAAGGAGGTGGTGTCTGACTGTGGTACCAACCTCATTTCCAAGTATATGAAGTCCCTGTGGCAGGAGTGTGGTGTAACCTATAAGTTCACCACTCCTTACCACCCCCAAGGTAATGGGCTGGTTGAGAGATTCAACCGGAACCTTAAAGGCATGATTATGGGTCTTGAAGAACCCATGAGGCGTAAGTGGGACGTCCTCTTGCCATGCCTGCTCTTTGCTTACAGAGAGGTGCCCCAGAAGTCCTTAGGGTTCAGTCCCTTTGAACTGCTGTACGGCCATCCTGTAAGAGGACCTCTGAGTCTGGTCAAAGAAGGCTGGGAGAAAGCTCCCAGGAAAACTCCCAGGATGTATTTAGTTACATGCTGGCCTTCAGGAACCAGACTTGGCGTTTCAGACAGCTCGCTGAGGCGAATCTGGAAGCCAGCCAGGAAGAGATGAAACGTTGGCATGATCAGAACGCCACTCTGATCGAGTTTCAGCCTGGACAAAGGTTTGGGTCATGGCCCCAGTGGAGCCTTGTGTGCTCCAAGATAAGTGGACCGGACCATTTGAGGTGGTGGAGCGCAAGAGTGATGTCACCTACTTGGTGGACTTGCAGTCTCCCAGGAACCCCTTACGGGTCCTGCATGTGAACCGCCTGAAGCTCCACTTTGAGAGGTCTGAAGTGGGCATGCTCTTAGCAACAGATGCTGGGATGGAAGTAGAGACTGAACCTCTTCCTGACCTCCTGTATGCAAAAGAGCAAGATGGGTCAGTGGATGGTGTGAACCTCTCTCCCACCCTGACCCCTGAGCAGCAGAATGACTGTCGCCAACTGTTGGGACAGTTTTCTGATCTGTTCTCCCTGACTCCCAGTATCACTGAATGGTGCGTCCATGATGTGGACACTGGGGACAGTCCTCCTGTGAAGCACAAAACTTACAGAGTGACTGACAGGGTGAGAGCTTGCATCAAGGAGGAGGTCTCCAAGATGTTTGCCTTAGGGGTGATTGAGTCCTCTAACAGCCCTTGGGCCAGCCCAGTGGTCTTGGTCCCAAAGGCTGCCGCGCCTGGTGCCACACCCGAACTCCGGTTCTGTGTGGACTACGGAGGACTCAATTCAGTCACCAGGACTGACGCGCACCCCATCCCCAGAGCTGATGAGCTCATTGATCGGTTGGGGGCTGCCCGGTACCTCAGCACGTTTGATCTAACATCTGGATACTGGCAGATCGCCTTAACTGAGGGGGCCAAAGAGAGGTCAGCATTCTCCACACCAGATGGGCACTACCAATTCCGGGTGATGCCCTTTGGGATGAAGAATGCCCCTGCCACCTTTCAGAGGTTGGTCAACCAGGTGTTGGCTGGGCTAGAGGATTTCAGTGCCGCCTACCTGGATGACATTGCAGTGTTCAGTGCCACTTGGGAGGAACATCTGCACCACCTCTGGGAAGTGTTGAAGGCGCTGCGGAGGGCAGGCCTCACGATCAAGGCGAGTAAGTGCCAGATCGGGCAGGGGTTCTGTGGTGTACTTGGGACACCAGGTTGGGAGCGGCCAGGTGGCGCCCCTACAGCCCAAGATAGATACCATCCTGGCTTGGGAACCCCCAAAACCCAGACAGATGTGAGAGCCTTCTTAGGACTCACCGGGTATTACAGGAGGTTTGTCAAGGGTATGGCAACATTGTTGCACCCTTGACTGAGCTGACTTCCAGGAAGCAGCCCAGGAAAGTGAACTGGACTGATGCCTGCCAAAAGGCTTTTGATGCCCTGAAATCTGCCATGTGCACGGCGCCCGTGCTTCAGGCGCCCAACTTCTCAAGGGAATTCATTGTGCAGACAGATGCTTCAGAGCATGGTGTTGGGGCTGTGCTTTCACAGATGAATGAGGAGGGCCTAGACCAACCCGTAGCCTTTATTAGTAGAAGGTTACTTCCACGGGAACAGAGGTGGAGTGCGATTGAGCGTGAGGCATTTGCTGTGGTCTGGGCACTGAAGAAGTTGAGACCATACTTGTTTAGGACTCACTTCCGGGTTCAGACAGACCACAGGCCCCTCAGATGGTTAATGCAGATGAGGGTGAAAATCCAAAACTGTTGAGGTGGTCCATTTCCCTACAGGGGATGGACTTCACGGTGGAACACCGCCCTGGTACAGAACACGCCAATGCTGATGGTGTGTCCAGATTTTTCCGCCTTAGTAATGAGAACTCCCAGGAGGGAGGGTAGTTCTCCCCACATTTCAGCTGGAGGGGACACGTGTTAGACTTGGCACCATTGGCGTGGGTCTCCCTTCCATTTTTTGCTGTTGCCTCTTATGTTTTTGCTGGTTTTAGATGCTTTTGGGCACTGTGCCACTGCTGTTCAGTGCCACAGTGCAAGTGCTCCCTACTGTAAATTGATGTGTTGATTAGTGACTCCATGATTGGGTCATTTGATTTACTTGACAGACCCTAGTACAGTGCACCATGGGTGCCCAGGACTTGTAAATCGAATGCTGCTGGTGGGCTTGCAGCACTGGTTGTGCCACCCACAGAAGCAGCTTGTAAAGCGTGTCTCAGGCCTGCCATTGCAGAGCCTGTGTGCAGTCTGTGACAGCCATGTCGACTTGGCAAGTGCACCCACTTGCCAGTCCCTAAACCTTCCCTTATCTTCATATCAGACACCCCTAAGGTAGGCCCAAGGGCAGGGTGCATTGTAAGTATAAGGTAGGACATGCCCTGGTGTGTGTGGCCTGTCCTAATAGTGAATTACAGCCATTTTCGTTTTTCACTATTGCAAGGCTACCTGTTCCCCATAGGCCAGAATGGGCAGTTTGATTATTACACCTTATAATCCTAACTGACCCAGGGAACATGGTAGAAAAACGAATTTAGTATGCCTGAACTCAGAATGATAAAATACATCTTTTAGTGGAGTTGGTTTTAACATT
Organism: Calotriton arnoldi; assembly: GCA_963921515.1. Lineage (NCBI taxonomy): Eukaryota > Metazoa > Chordata > Amphibia > Caudata > Salamandridae > Calotriton > Calotriton arnoldi. Next base: position 491,798 of record CAWUFW010001308.1, read on the forward strand.
CTGTGTTTGAAAATGCCACTTTTAGAAAGTAGGTATTTTCTTGCCTAACCATCCAGCTGCCTCTGCTCAGGTTGTGTATTGTATGTCTGGGTTTGTGAGTGACAGGGGCTGGGGGATTCCAGGAGGCAGGGTGAGTCAGCACTAGGCTGAATAGGTCTGCCTGAAGAAGGATGGGTGGGAGGAGTTGCACCTGGGTCTGAATAGGGCTGTGCCTGCTTTCCACAATGCTGGCTCCACCTCCTGCCGGGCGTCTGATGGCTCTGCCCCTCACTCTCAAAGGAAAGAAGGAGTCATGTACACAAAGTGCTCCAAGACTGACCAGAACTGGTTTGGACTAGGCATAGGCCTCTCTGCCTTCAGAGAACAAAGGATTTCTGTGTATAAATACTGGGGCCCAGACCACATGAAATTAGATCACTTCTGGGAAATCAAGAAACCTGTTGCCAAGGAGAAGAACCGGAGAAGCTGAAGGAGGAGTACTGCCCCTGTGCTGTTTTGCTGATTGGGGTTGGCCTGCAGTGGTTGCTTTCTGCCAAGGACAGGAAAAAAGACTTTGCTGTGCTTATCATCTTGAAGAAGAGAATCTCCAAGGGCTTGAACTGAGCTTGCCTCCTGCCTGAAGTCACAGGGACACAAAGACTTCACCCCTTCTGTTTGCCTGCATCTAGAACTGCTGTTTTAGCTGCTAATAGAGGGAAATTGCAACACCGACGCCGGCGAGCGACGCCGTAACCTGCACCGAAGCCGTGGGCACCGCTCCGACTTGCACCGTAGGCCCGACGCCTGCCGACGCCGTGCGACATCGACTCCGAAGCCGTCATCAAGGCCGCTGCCTGCACCGGAGCCGAGGACACCGCTCGTGACGCTCACGACGCACCGTCCCGACCTGCACCGCAGTCCCGACTTCACCGACGCCAAGGCTTCATCATCGCGGAGCCGATCCTCGACGTGTGTGACCCCCGAATCCATCGACACCGCACCATCGTAAGGAACCGATGCCTCACCGCCATCCGTGACGTCACCTCCCCGACACAGTAAGGAACCGACGCCTCACCTCCCTGCGCTGCAGTAAGGAACCGAGACATCACCTCCCTGGGGTCGTAAGGAACCGACGCCGCCGGCGCCAACGAAGCATCACCTCCCCGACGCCGTGCACCGTCTTTGTTTTCATCGAATTCCAGGCACTGTTCTTTGTGGGTCTGCTCGACTCCAGGCCCGACGCCACGCACCTTGCGGTCGGCGCCGTACTTTGGGATTTCCACCGGTCACGACGTCGTGATAACTCCAAGTGGAGTTATTTGTTGCTACAAGCTTTATTTTGATTGATTATCCTATTTTTGAAGATAACGTGAACTGTCTCTATCATTTTAAGTCTATTTTAGATTACAGTATTGTGGATTTTTGCTATTGGGTCTTGTGTTAAGTCTATATAAAGATTACTTATTTTTGCATACAACCTGTGTGGTGTCCATCTGTAGTGTTTTCACTGTATTACTGTATGTGTTCACAAATGCTTTACACACTGCCTCTGAGATAAGCCTGTCTGCTCGTGCCAAGCTACAAGGGGGTGAGCAGGGGTTATTTTAGGAGTGTATCCCCCTTATCCTGACTAGAAGCAAGGGTCCCTATTTGGACAAAGGTGCAAACCATTGCCAACTAGAGACCCCCAATTCTAACAACCGCCATCTTGTAAATATGTGAAATGGAGCAACGCCACAGGAGTATCAGAAAAAGTGACACTCCGGTGGCATTAGGGGCTTGTAAATATGCCCCTTTGTTTATTACACCCAGGTTCTTTTGATAGGCTTCACATTAGAAGCTGCATAATATAACATGTCAGGCTCTAATCACCAAGTGGTGCCACCCAGTGAGAACATTCTGATAATCTGCCAAGAAATTCAAGATTCCCTGTTTCAGGATAAAGAATTTGAAATTGGTACGCATTGTAATTAGTTAGGCACTCTGGCCTGACTTTCCTGCTTCTGATATGTCTCACCTATATATTTTTCAGGGATGCATTAATAGCCTTACATTTTACACAATCAAATGATATTCTATAGGACATTCTTTTTAAACTCTCCGCTCTTAGATGTTCCTTAAAAGAATCTGTCATTGATTTTTGTCATACGCGAAATAGTAACATTTTAATTATATTATTGTACTGTCCCAATATATCACTTTGTGTATGTTGTATACATAGCATGTCGCACTCTGCAGACTAATTTTTGGGCTCAGGACGCACTTTTCAATATTTGACATGCATGTACCTACAGGTAAATGTTCTTCAATAGTTGGACTTCTTATGGCTATGAGATTGTTTTGTGAGAAATTAGGTAATTCTATCCAGGAGACTTGATTTAATGAGACGAGCGGGAGAGAACAAATGCGGCTTTTACCCCGACGGTGTGAGGAGGAACGGATAGAAAGGAGACAGTAATCGTTATCATCAGAGGAAAGGGAAGGACCGAAAAGTTTAGGCAAAACCACATAAAGGGCCAGATCAAAGTGAGTGGAAGTGCTGTAGGCAATGGAAGACGTGGTCACTGAAACATGGGAAGTCCTGAAGGAAATGCATTTTGAGTGACATCGAAAAGGAATGGGCCCTCAAAGTGGCAGCCTTTAGTCTTGAATGGGGCAACTGTGGCCCTTATTACGAGCTAAAGGCTACATTCCGAACCCATTACAAACAAATGTTTGGAAGGGGATAGGAATTGGAAGTTGTGTGATAACCATCACACCCTCACTGATTTCCCCTGATAAATGACGGCAGTTCAAACTTGCCAAAATGTATCCATGAAAAGTCCAGTAAAAATCCCAAAACATGCAATCCGGTGTGTTAAAAGCCGATTCTCCATGTTATCCCATCTTTCTCCTGTTGAAAACTCAGAACAGGAATTGGTTATTACATGTGATAAATACTTCACCTTAAGGAAATGGTATTACCATGCATGGAAAATACCCCAGCATATTCCCACAAACTTGTATTGGTAACGTGCAAAGAGCAAGGAGTTTGGTGAGTGAGAGACAAGGGGTTCAAGGGTCTAATAACAGAAATTATGCACCAGGGACAGGCCACAGAGCCAGAGGCATAGAGAAGAAATAATTCATACTGATAGAGCTACCTCAGAAATAGCATATCGAGGGGTGATTGAGTAGGAACACTGGGGGCCTGATTCACAGAACTAACTTACGTCAAAAACGTAAAGTTAGTACTTTTGGTATTCACAGAATACACTTACTCATTTTGGTATTCACAGAATGAACTTACTCATTTCGGTATTCACAGAAGTTAGTAGTCCTAACTTTAGGACTCCTAAATGCCTTCTGTGAATACCGAAAGTCTTAAAGTTAGGATTTTTCTCAGTTTAGGAGTAGTAAAGTTAGGAGTCCTAAATCTGGCACTGTGAATGGGAGGGACTGAGAACTCCTGACTCAGCATTGGGGGTCCTCTCCATGTACTTTGCAGAGGGGGGCCCCTCAAGTTTTGTTATGCCACTGGGTGTGGTCATCCTGAGACTGACGAGAAAACCTTTCTAAGTTCATCATAAGCTGGTAGGGTCTGATGCTGACTGTGCCACAATTGTTAGATTGCTTCATACATATCCCATGCTGGCCTTCGAGCAGACCCCTTTTCACTGGCATATTATTGGAGCATGCATCAAAAGTATAAATGTGAAAAGCAGCTCTCTCATTCAGATCACGCAAGAAAACATCTGTAGGTTGCAGGCATTCATTTAGCATCGTTCAGTCACTTTTCAATTAGGCACACAATTAAAATGGGCTCCCAAGAAACCCAGACTATGATAGGGGATGGTGATATGGTTGTGACTGGAGTAGTCTTACATTGCATTAGCCTTGGTGTGAAGATAAAGGAGGCGATAGGAATGGGAGAAGAGGCTGTTAGCTCTATCTTTCTCTTCAGACATCGTTATGGGATACGGTTTCTGCTTCAGAGGGCTCACATTACTGATAGCGACTTGCATCCCGAGAGAGAATTTCTTTCCAAATATTCCTAGTCATCCTTTATGATTTCATACTCCAGGCAGTATGCATTTCGTGAGCTGAATAATTAGAACGCGAAGTCTATTTTAATTGTTTCAGTGAAACACAGCCCTAGAATCTTAAAAAAAGAATACAGCTAATCAAAATTTTAACTGACTTAGATATTACTGGAAGCTAATTCTTCATTAAAATTCTTTACAAGTCGCTTACCAAGTGGTGGGCGCCTCATATATGTCAATATAAATTCATTGTCTGTTTTAAAGAAACTAGTTTACAACTTGTTTGATCAATTTATAGATATGGGTGTAATTATATTTATGTCTCATTTTTTCAATGTTTCGTCCCATGTTCCATGGTATTGAAAACATTGACACACATCTATTTTCACACTGCATTTATTCATGCCTGGTCATACATCAGAGGAAGGTCTGTGTACACATAGGAAGCCTCTATTTTTAAACAGAAAGCATAAATGTTGTTTGTAAAGAACACGTAACCACTTAAGTCCCGTTTGGAATTTTAAATATACATAGTTGTCCCTAAATAAAGCTCTAGGTTAATAAATGTGAAAGCTGAAGTTACCTATTAAAGTGGAAGCTCACCCAAACCAGTCACTAAGGGGACATTGATCTTGCTTGACGGTGTAAGGGAATATATTTAAAATTGAGGAGGCGAAAAGGTTGGTATTTCGAAAATTAACAGGACCAGGAGTTATCCTCAGATATATACATAATTTGATGTTCTCTCCGCGTGAATCAGTGCAAACCTGCATGACATCATAATGTTAAGAAAAGTCCACATTTACATACTGAAAAGGGCAGACAATTGTGGGGACAAATTTGGTGACCTGCGATCAGTAAGACTGAGCAATGAAACAGTCTCCATGGCTCACTGGTCTCAGTGAGAAAACATCAACCCACGTTAATGTGTAGTCTGGTGATACTTGACACCTGGGCCCGTATTATGTAACAGGTGCACTGTCCCTGTTTGTGCCATAGCGCACCTTTGAACAGGTTGACTGCGCACAAATAGGGCCCACCCTCTATTACAATCAGCGTGCTGCCCGTACAACAGCCGCAAACTTGCACCTGCCCTGGGGCAGTGCATTAGCGAACAACGAGCGACTGCTTGACACATTCACTGTGAAGGCAGCACCTGCCTGAACTTTGAAGGGAGTACAGAGATCCCCTTGCAGGCAGATGCAGTGACTGCACCAACCTGCAGGGAGAAGTGCCTCCAGATGGGCACCTCTGCTATTCATACCTGGGTCTCTTTTGTTTGTTAGTTTTTGAAGTTTGCTATGACCTTAAGGATAATCTTCATTTAAAGAGTTTGGGATTTTTTTCTTTAGAGCAGCTAGTTGTGTATTTGTACCCAGGCTGAAAAGCTGGCATACACCACTGCCCAGAGATGGCGGGATCGGTGCCATTGGCAAGGCTACCCTGCAATAAGCCTTGCAGAGCTAGCAGCATGTGCCAGTTAGCCATGGCATGAGCACCAGTGCAAGGCAATTGATGTAAATCTAATTACTGCATAAGGGATTAAGCAGAGTGGAAAAGAAAGATTATCTCATCAAAGCTTCCGTGCAATAGCCTTTTTCTAGCAGAAGAGGAATAGAGGATGTTTACAATTTAGGAGGAATGAAAGCCAAGAATAAGAGAGCGTGTCAAACTAGCCAGCTCAAAGGTTCAGAGGCATAGCCAATATTTCAACGCAAGATGTCACATTCAGGTAGCAGTCTTACAGCTGGCAGTCTTTGCAAGTAAGACTGCCAGACAGTAAGAGAGGAGGTTGCTCACACTACGGTACATTGGTGAAGGTTTATATTGACAGCTCTTTAACAATTAAACCAGCGCAATCGGCCCAAAAATGCAATTTATGAAGAAGATGAAGCAGGACTTTAATGCAATATGTGAGCTGTGCGGTTAAGGATGCACTTCTGATCCTAACATACATTATTTCTTCACGGATGCTTTCAACGTAAGCAGGCTCACACCTTCCAACTGTGTTTTTGGTGAAATTTTCACAAAGGGTGAATTAATATATTCTCAATGCCATGCCAACACTTGCAGCTTGATTTAGAGTTTGGTGGAGGGGTTACCCTGTCACAAACGTAACCCCTCCACCTTTTTGCAAGTGCATCCTACCATAAAAAACAATCGTTTTTTTATCAATAATCTTATTTCCATTCATTTTCCACTTTAACAGACTTTGATAATTTGTGTTTGTTTAATTACGAATAAAAATCACTTTCTTTAACATAACATGCAGTGTAATTGTGAGGACAAATGTTTCAGTACAATTGGTAATAAAACTCGAAGAATAGCTGTTCGAATGCATTGTAAAATTGATATTTTAAAATCACTCGCATCTTGATTTCAGGTGATTAAGTTAATATACATTAATACTCTTGATGGAATGCTTTGATCCGTTTAGCTACCCAAGAAGCTAGGAAAGCAGACAAAGTGGTAGTTGCTTGTTTTCTAGTAGTTCCAGAGTTAAGTGACAAGATGTGGACAATGAGAGTGGGGCTCTGTGTCTTTTTGTGGATTGCGTTTGGGCGAATACTAACTGCCTTAGTACTATTTCACTAATAGCTATTAATTACCCTTCTAACCGACCAGTAATTGTGACAGGTCACTGGAGGGTGTTAGTTCATCATTGTTAGAAATGGGGGTCTCTAGTTGGCAGAGGTAGGTACCTTTGTCCAAATAGGGACCCTTGCTTCTAGTCAGGGTAAGGGGGAGACACTCCTAAAATAACCCCTGCTCACCCCCTTGGTAGCTTGGCATGAGCAGACAGGCTTATCTCAGAGGCAGTGTGTAAAGCGTTTGTGAACACATACAGTAACACAGTGAAAACACTACAAATGGACACCACACCAGGTTAGAAAAATAAGTAATCTTTATCTAAACTCAAAACAAGACCAAACGACAAAAATCCACAATACAGTATTAAAAATAAGGCTTTCAAATGGTAGAAATATTTCAGTTCAATGCAAGTTGTAAATGCAACACTTTTCTCAAAAGTACCTTAGATGCGTCACGCAAAACGAGCAAAATGGCCGCAGGGAAGGTGATGCGTCGGTTCCTTACACTCAGGGAAGGTGATGCGTCGATTCCTTGCTTTGGGGGAGGTGATGCGTCAGTTCCTTACTGCAGCGCAGGGGAGTTGATGCATCGGTTCCTTACTGGGGAGGAGGTGATGCGCCATTTTCTTACTGCGTGGGGAGTTGAAGCGTCTGTTTCTTACTGCGGCCCCCAACGCTTCGACAGTCTTGGCGCCTCGATGCGATGCGTCGATCCGGTACGATGCATGGTTTCATGCAGCCGCACAGCAGGCTTGCGTCGGGATCGGTGCGGTGATCTCAGACTTTGGAGATCGTTGCACCCAATGTGTTGTGCGGCGATTTCTCGAGCCGCAGCAGGCGCTGCGACGGTTTCTTCGGCGATGCGTCAGAAAACGGGTGCGGATCCGACACACTTCTTCAATGTTGTGTCGATTTTCCAGCTCCCAGCGACAAACAGTCTCTAGAGGTCCTAATCAGCAGCAGGCACGTCTATGCAGGTTGGAATTCCCAGCAAGGAAATTCAGGGGAGCTGGTGGTGAAGTCTTTGTGTCCCTGAGACTTCAGAACAGGAGGCAAGCTCAGTTTCAAGCCCTTGGAGATCTTTTCATCAAGCAGGTGACAAGGCAAACAGCAAAGTCCTTTTTCTCCTTTCCTTAGCAGCAAGCAGCCACTGCAGGCCAACCCCAGATAGCATACCGCACAGGGGCAGTATTCCTCCTCAGCTTCTCCGGCTCTTCTCCTTGGCAAAGGTTTCCTCTTGATTTCCCAGAAGTGATCTAAAAGTCTGGAGTCTGGGCCCCTCTTTTTATACACCAAAATCCTTTGTTCTCTGAAGGCAGAGAGTGTCTCTACCCAGCCAAAACCAGTTCTGTGGGGTACTTTGCAAGTGCACAACAACCTCCTTTGTCAGGGTGATCCCTGGCTTTAGACACACCACAGGGGGGCGGAGCCGTCATTGTGGAAGGCATGCACAGCCCTATTCAGGTGAAGATGCTACTACTCCCACCACTCCAAATGCAGACCAAGCCTATTCAGCCCAGCCCTGACTCATCAGACTTCTGGAGCCGCTGCCCTTCTCCAGCCCCTGTCATCCAAAAGCCAGACATGCAATACACAAACCTAGCAGAGGCACACTGTATGGTTAGGCAAGAAAATACCTACTTTCTAAAAGTGGTATTTTCAAACACAGAATGTAAAAATCACCCTCACTAAAAGATGCACTTTAACATTCTGAGTTCAGGCATACTAAACTTTACTTTTCCATCTTGTTCCCAGGGTCAGTTATGTTTATAAGATGTTATACACAAACTCCCCATTCTAGCTTATGGGAACAGATAGCCTTGCAATAGTGAAAAACAAAATTGGCAGTATTTCACTATCAGGACATGGCACACTCATCAGTGCATGTCCTACCTTTCACATACAATGCACCCTGCCCACAGGGGTACCTTGGGCCTACCTTAGGGGTGACTAACATGTAGAAAACGGAAGGTTTAGGGACTGGCAAGTGTGTGCACTTGCCAAGTCGACATGGCAGTCCCAGACTGCACACAGGCTCTGCAATGGCAGGCCTGAGCCACATTTTACAAGCTGCTTCTGTGGGTGGCACAATCAGTGCTGCAAGCCCACCAGCAGCATTTGACTTACAGGCCCTGGGCACACATGGTGCACTGTACTAGGGTCTGACTAGTAAATCAAATAGCCAATCATGGAATCACTAATCCATAACATCAATTTACAAAGAGAGCATATGCACTTTAGCACTGATCAGCAGTGGTAAAGTGCCCAGAGTCATAAAACCACCAACAACAGGTCAGACAAAATACAGGAGGAAGGCAAAAAGTTCTGGGATGACCCTGCAAAAAGGGCCAAGTCCAACAATCATGGTTTGTGGCTTTTGCAATTTAATAATATCCGATCTGAAAATGCATAAACAAGGGTTGGTGCAATGTGTTTATAAGAATGTATTCTGATCATTAAAGGAATTAAAAGCCCTACTGTTACCATACGTTTATAAGTATTGTTGCCAGAGTAAGAACAGAGGCAAACACAAGAGAGTACACCATACTGCTAAATACAACCCCTATTAAACTGTTACAAGCCCTTCTTTGGTCTTAAAACTTACGTGTGTAAAAATACATGAAACCCAGAATTACAGCCATTTAAATTCAGTGCAAGAGTCCACATGTACCAACCTAGATCACACGTTTTTCATTGCTACTATACTGATAAGGCATTTATTTGTAGAAAGACATTGGGCACTAATAAAAGACATCTGTGGAATCACAAATATGTTTGCTAATGGGCTCTAAAAGTGATACGGTAAAACGTAGAGCTCATCCACCGTCCTACTTTTTTCATAATTGTCATGTCAACAATTAATTCCTTTGATGTTTTAGCTTAACAAGACTGTGCTGTAAGGCTTTCCTTTCACCAACAATAATTGATTCTGTCTTCGGTTCTGATTACTGGGGATTCATGACAACAGAATGTCATATTCACAGAAAATGTTTACATTTATAAAAATATATATGCAAACATGTTTTCTCCAAGAGCCATTACTTTTAAAGCTCTCTACATGAAATTATTTGAGAGAATTAGGAGGTGTTCAAGCAGACAAAGAAGGAGTGAATATGCTGTTAAGAACTGGGCCTGATTGGAAATAGATAACATGTCTTACTATTTTGCAGTAAGTTTGAGGGTGCAACAAAACGTGGCTACGATTGTACCACAAATTAAAGAAACAGAATTAAAGGGGCATTTGTATTTTTTAGAACTATTCAAAATCTACAAATAATGTTGTGTTATTGAAAATGCATGACCATTTATAGAGACATAACACAAATGTATTTATTTATTTATTTGAGGTTTTATAGAGCGCGAACGTGACCCGTTAGGGTATCAGAGCGCTTTACAGGGATAAACACGTTACATACAGATTAGGCATAGGCAAAATAGAAGGAATGGGGGTTAGGGAATTGAACACAATAGGACAAGAGCAGAGATATATACAATAATCAGTGCAGTACCAAAATCAGCGAGCGACATGTCAGCGATAAAAAGGGAAAACCAGCAATTGTATACAAGGGGACAAATGATAACAAAGGGCAGAGAGAACCGGCAGAACATTTGAAGGAGTGAGAATTGGTACACAGAGAGGGCCGAGCAGTACAGGAGATTATGCACAGAAACAAAAAGCCATGATAAAAGGCGGTATGCGTGACAAAAGAGAGTTATTGGAGGAATTTGCTCATTAGGAAAGTTTTAGCTTCCTTTTTGAAGATTGACAGAGAAGGTATTCTTCAAATAAGTTTATCTAAAACAATAACTCTAAATTGTAGGAACTATTTATCGCTATTTGTGTATGCAATGTAGGGGATTGATCAGGGGACTGAAAAAGGTGGAGAGGAGAACACTACGTCCTCCCATAGATCATGATTTTTCACTTTATCTTTTTTACTGTTTGCCTGTCCATCCTGCCACTTGCCGCTATCTCTTGTGTTTATATACATATGAAGTCCAATAGTCTCTGTAACCTAGCTCAGTTTTTGATTTTGTAATGGGATATTGTTGGACTTGGCCCTTTTTGGCTAAAGTTCCCTAAACCTTTTGCCTTCCCCCTAGACCTTTTTTCTGACATGGTGTTGCCAACTTAGATGCTTTGGACACTTTGCCACTGCTGATCAGTGTCAAAGTGCAAGTGCTCCCTGTGTAAAGTGTAATGGTAATTGGTTGTCCATAATTGGTATGTTTGCCTTACTAGTAAAGTCCCTAGTAAAGTGCACTATGTGTGCCAGGGCTGGTAATGCAAATACTACTGGTGGGCCTGCAGCACTAATTGTGCCACCCACACAAGTAGCCCTAAAGAGAGAACTCAGGTCTGTCACTGCAGTGCCTGCGCGCAGTTTGCTAACTGCCATGTTGTCCTGAGTGCACCCACTTGCCAGGCCTTACCCTTCCCTTTCCCTGCACATCAGACACCCCTATAGTAGGCCCTAGTTACCCCCTTGGGCAGGGTGCAGTGTCTGTGAAAGGTAGGACATGTACTGAGGTGTGTACCATGTCCTAACAGTGAAATACTCTCCATTTCGTTTTTCACTGTTGCAAGGCCATCTTGCCCATAGGACAGAATGGGGAAGGCTGTGTAATATGTTTCCAGCCTATCTTCCCATAGGTTTAATATGGAGAGGTGAAGTTTAGTGTGCCTGAGCTCACAATTTAATAACACATCTTTTTGTGAAGGTGGTTTTTGAATTGTGTGTTTAGAAACCACGCTTTTAGAAGTGGCTGGTTTTTTGTTCTAACAATTCTGTGTGTCTCTGCCTGGTTGTGGATTGACTGTCTGGATTTGAATGTGATAGGATCTGGGAAATGTCTTGACCCAGGGAGGGGAGGTGAGACAGCAACAGGCTGACCTGCATCTGGAGTGTAGGGGGGAGGAGTAGCCCCTGGAGGTGAAGAGGCCTGGCCTGCTGCCATAAAACAAAGGCTCCATCTCCTGCTGAGTGATTGAAGATCCTGAACCCCACTATCAAAGGAAGAAGGTGTCACTGGCAGGGAGACACCCAGAACTGGTTTGGACAGGGTTCAGTGCCCCCTGAACACAAAGACTTCAAAGACATTTAGGGGTATAACTATGAGAGTTGAAACCCCTGGATTTTAGACTGAAATCCCAATTGCAAAAGGATTGAACCTACTTGGTGCTCAAGAGGAACCTCTGCCAAAGAAGAACAGCTGAAGAGACTGAAGATAAGGACTGACCCTTGCTATGTGTTCTGGGGCTGGCCTGCAGTTTGCTGGTTTGACTAAGGAGAGGACAAGGGACTTTGCTGTGTGCTGTGTCCTGAAGTAGCGTGTCTCCAAGGGCCCGAGGAGAGCTGGCTCCCTGTTGTGGAAACTCAGGAACATAAAAGTTTCCAAGTGTGTCTCAGCGACGCTGTGTGCTTTTTGCAGCCTGAGACCTTTGTAAGAACTGCCCTGTGATCGTGTGCACCCGGAGTCCAAGTGAGTCTCAGCAACGCTGTGTGCGTGTGCTTCGTGCAGCCTGAGACCTTCGTGAGGATTGCCCTGTGATCGTGTGCACCTGGAGTCCGAGTGAGTCTCAGCGACGCTGTGTGCGTGTGCTTCGTGCAGCCTGAGACCTTCGTGAGTATTGCCCTGTGATCATGTGCACCCGGAGTCCAAGTGAGTCTCAGCGATGCTGTGTGCGTGTGCTTCGTGCAGCCTGAGACCTTCGTGAGGATTGCCCTGTGATCGTGGAGTCTCAGCGACGCTGTGTGAATGTGCCCTGTGGCAGCCTGAGACCTTCGTGAGAAATTGCCCCGTGACTGTGTGTCCCGGAGCAGTCTTGTTCTCTGCTTCGATCGGCAGCATGGCCAGAACTGCTGCGATCGTCATTGCCATCGGCCCGGACCGGCATCCCCAGAGGAGCTGTGGGAATTCACAGCCGCCGGCCCGAGCCTGCCTTTGCCAAGGAGAGACCTCGAACCATCACCGCAGGGGGTCTGAGTTCCATTGCCCAAGATCAATGAAGTCGCACCGGAGGCCCAAGCCGCAAGGAGAAGAGAGGAGAGTGAGATCGCACCCCCCAGGTAACGCTCAGCGAGCGTGCGTGTGTCGCAGCCTGGGGCGGGGTGCGAGCTACTAGAGAAACGCTCTCGGCCTTTCCCATCTTTGCAGCGCGAGCCCCTGCTCAAGTCCGTATCGCGGCCCGTACTTGCCGAGGAGTGACGGTACCGGGGCTGGAATGTGGAGCTGCACTTTGTTTTCCATCATAACAGTGTTGGGGGCATATTTTGGCAGTAGCTGACCGCAAGTCAGTAAGAGTGGCATAGAGACCGTACAGAGCACCGCGATCGGTGCCGAAGTACATTATTTTTGCATTACGAACTTCCTGATTGTTGCATTACGCATTGCATTATTTTTGCATTACGAACTGCCTGATTGTTGCATTACACATTGCATTATTTTTGCATTGTGAACTGCCTGACTGTTGCATTACGAATTGCATTATTTTTGCATTACGAACTGCCTTATTGTTGCATTACGAATTGCATTATTTTTACATTACAAATTGCTTGATTCTTGCATTACGAACTGCATAGCATTGCATTAGGACTGCATTGGATCATTGAGAATTGCTCATTAATACTGCAAGAACCTACCAGTGCGTGCTGGCCTAATAACCGGCAAGGAGAAATATTACAAATACGCATATGTTGGATTTTTATCGTGTGGTCTCATCGTATATCTTTTTTTTATAAACCTACAATTGTTTTTTTTATGAAACTCGTGTGGAGTCCATTTGTGGTGTCATCACTGTGTCACTGGGAGCGTGGTTGCAAATACTTTACACATTTGCCTTGGAGAGAAGCCTGGCTGCTCGTGCCAAGCTACCAGGGGGTGAGCAGGGGTTAGCTAAAGGTGTGTCCCTCCTTACCCTGAAGTAGAAGCAAGGGTCCCTATTTGGACTAAGGTACATACCTCAGCCAACTAGAGACCCCCAGTTTCTAACAGATATCTTAAGAGAAATCTGTAGTATTTGTAAGGGAAAATCTGCATTGCTTTAGTAAAGCTATTTCAATATGCCGTTATAGTGGTGTCTAAAATCCTTTTAATCTGTTTTTCATTTTTATTTTACTCATTTCGCTATATTTGCACCGTTCTCTGTTTGAATGGCCATATATAAATTTGAATAAATCTGCCTGGCTGTATGAAAAAATGTAACCAACATTGTAATACGGCAATTTGAGTCCATCAGCATTTGTCAGCCCTCTGTTGTCATATTAATGTTCTTATATGCTGTGAATAAAGGTAATGCAAGTGCATACTAGATTGTTTAGAAAATGAGAAACCATGCACCTCTGATATATTGTCACTTTTGATGTGCTTTCCTGGAATAGACATTATACCTTCTCTACGATACCTTGCAGAGTAAATCTTATGACGAGCAACATATGTAGGGGTGAATTTTATCTTGCTTTCTTACTGGTCAAGAAAATATCATGGTTATCTACAAACTGTTTGAATGTGTTCACAACCAAAATCGAACATGTAGAAAATATTTCTGACAAATGTATACTGAGGAACCATTGTAGACCAATTTTTCCTTTAGAAGGGCTTTTGCCAGGTTGACAAAACCAGCATAGTGAAAGCCTTTCATGAAGAAACCTTTGTTTCTTAATGCTAGATTATCGTTTTATGGTTTTAAAAGGAGGATGGGGGCTCCCCCTTTACCCACTTCCTTTTTTTCAAAACTCTCTTCCCCGCCTTCCATGCCCCTCTGACTTCTTCCCCTCGCACATTCTTGCAGTTTTTTTAACCTCCTTATTGTCTCCTGTTTTTTTTTTTACAAGCTTGTTAATCCTGCTCCCAAAATACTCCCTTTTTGCATACTGTTTACTCCTCTTTCTGCTTTACTCTATTTTTTACAAATCCCTTATTCCCCCGTCCAGCTTTAATTTCTTTTCTTACACACCATTTAGTCCCAATCTCTATTTACTCCTTTTAATCAAACACATTACTTATCTTCCTGCTTTAATTAATTTTTTTGTAAACCTCTTACTTCCACTCCTGTTTTGCTCCTTTTTTCAAACCCCTTACTGCCCCTCTAGCCTTACTTCAGTTTTTACAAACCCCTTACTCCCACTCATGTTTTACAGACCTCTTACTATCTTCCCCCTTACTCCTATTGTTTTATTTACTTTTTTTCAAACCCCTTTTTCACTCTCCAACTTTACTTCCTTTTTTACCAAACCCCTTACTCCTTTTCCTGCTTGTTAGACCTGGCATCCTAAGTGTGGTTTGGCCCTAACGTTTTGCATTCAACCCTCCTGTTTGCTGACTTTGTTTTTGCTGGCTTTAGGACTCTGCACACGTTCCTACTGCTAACCAGTGCTAAAGTGCTCATGTTCTCCAAGCCCCTAGTAAAGTGGCACTACCTATGGCCAGGGCTTGTAAGTTAAATGCTGCCAGTGGGCCTGCAGCACTGACTTTGCCACCCACTTAAGTAGTACTTTAAAAATGTCTCAGTCCCGCCATTGCAGCCTGTTTGTAGTTTTAAACTGCCATTTCGTTCTGGCAAAATAAACCTTTTGCCAGGCCCAGACTTTCCTTTTTAATACATTCAAGTCACCCCTAGTGTAGGCCTGGACATCTCAGAGGGAAGAGTGCAATGTATTTAAAAAGTAGGAAATGCACGTTATAAGTTTTACATGTTCTGGTAGTGAAAAACCCTTACATTTGTTTTTCACTACTGCAAGAACTACCTCTCCCATAGAATAACATTGGGAGTTACCTTATTACACTTAATAAGCTGTAATTTCCAATTGGGAACAACTACCAAGCTCATGTGTGGTGTCTTTGGAATTGTACTGCAATATCCTAACATTACATTTTTGAAAATGCCACTTTTAGAAAGTTGGTATTTTCCTGCCTTAGGCATTTGGTGCCTGCCGCCTGCCTCTCGGTCATATGACTGGTTGTAGTTGACAGTTGGGCTTTATGTATTCCTCCAATATAGCCGCACACAATAGAGAGCTTAGGTGTGCCTGGATTGGCCATAACTGGCAGGATGGGCAATAGGAGCCAGGCACGGCTCCACTTACACTTGAATAGGCTCCGCCCTGCCTCCACACAAAGGGCTGCATACCCCCTGTAGTTAGTCTGGAGCCAGGGTCAGAAAGACAGGGCACCTGTGCACTTTAAAGGCCTGCCTCTAGCAGCTTCTCCCACTTCAAAGGCATAACTGGGTATAAATACTGGGCCTCAGACACCAACTCATCAGTATACCTTTGGACCTGTGGATACTCTTCAAGGGAGCAGGACTGCAGTGCTTCTGAACATACTGCCACTCTGCTGGACTGCTGACCTGCTATGCTGACCTGGCTGCTTCCCTCTTGTCTGGGTGAGAAGAACTGTACTTGCATCTCTTGAACCCAGAACTCCAGAGTAGCCTCAGGGACAGAAGCTCCAATAACCTTGACCCTAGCGCCTGAAATCTGCTATCTGTGAGTCTACCCTGCCAACTGGTGCCACTCCAGTCCTGGACCCTTGGAAGTGGACTTCAGGTGCCCTTCCAGCCTCTAGATCCAGCAGAATCGACGCATCTCCTCTGTTGTGTGGTGCAACCCAGAGCAGAACTCCCGCATCGCCTCTGCCGCATGGATTCGACCTGTTGCAAAGACTTGAATCACCTCATCAGCTTCTTAGGAACCACAGATGTGTGACACATCCTCGACGCAGGCCCCTGCATTCCCCTGCATTGCAGCCTCAACGGCGATGGCATACTCTGCATCACAGCCTCACAACTCCTCGGAACCGACACATTGCCCGACTGTGCCACGCACCCTCAATGCTAGACTTCACAACACAAGCCCTTGTATACAGGATCCACAACAATGATGCATGACCTCACATCGCAGCCTTGCCACACCTCAGAAACAACAAAGCGCTTCGTCTGTGCAACTCATCTTCGGTGAGGATCCTTGCAACGCACCACAAACAAAGATTTTAGGTACTTTGTTCAGTGGGGCTAACTGGGTCCATGTAGCCAGCCCCACCCCTTCGGAGTCAGCCTGAACTTGTGACTTTGTCCTGTTCTGGTGCGACCAGGTATCCACAGTTGACGCTTTGTGCTTTTTGGGAGTATTTCACAAAAATCTTTCAAATTGCATATCTCCGGTTCTACTGATTGAATTTTTGTTGTTTTGTTCTTGTTTTATTTATTAAAGTAATTTCTATTTTACTAACTTTGTATGGGATCTTTTTGTATTGTGTTTTTTCATTTATTACTGTTTGAAATGTTGCATGAGTACTTCACACATTGCCTGTAAGTTAAGCCTGACTGCTATGTGCCAAGCTACCAGAGGGTTGAGCACAACTTAATTTATGGTTGGCTTGTGCCTCACCCTTAAGAGGATTGTGGTTGCTGCTTGACTAAGGTTCACACCACAGTCAACCAACAACACAATTTCTTACATTGCTTTATTCCCTTTTTAAATGCCTGTTACTGTCCCTCCAGCATTACTCCCTTTTATTTTGAAACCACTTACTCCCCTCCCCATTACTCCCATTTTTTAAAAACCCCTTACTCCTCCTCCAGACTTACTCCCTCTTATACTTTTTGATTTACTCTCTTTAAAATGTTTTATTTGCCCATTAACCCCTCCCCCGTATTCTTAAAAAAAAATAACTAACGCCCCTCCGGCTTTACTCCCATTTATTTTGATAATCTTCTCACTCCTGTACCTGCTTTTATTTATTTTTTAAACCATTACTTTTCCTCTATACTTCCCCTGTTGTGTATACACCACCGTTTCTCTATTTTACCTCCTGCAATCTGTCTTCTTCTTTTTCTACATTTACTTTTTCCATGAAAACATGACATTTTTGTGGAAATGGCATTTCTTCATTTTAACGTTCCTCTAAAATTAATGTTCGTCAGCTTTTTCCGTTTCATTTTAGTAATTTGTGAAAATGATGATCATCCTACCAACCACCACACTTCCTACAGGTCATTCTCCGAGAAATTGTACCCTCTATTAAATGCAGTAACATCAGCACTGTTGTGCCCCATTTAAGGTTAATGATTGTAAAGTTGCTGGCATGCTTCTAATGCCGTGAAGCTGCAGTCGGGTCTATACATACCTAAAATAACATATTGCGCCTTTTGCAGTGATATTCAATTCTTGCACATCACGCAGCAGTGGTGTGCACCCCACATCTGGCACACATAGCCCTGGATATTTTGTCTCATAATCAGTAACCGCCCCACATCGCTGACTCTGGGACATGTAGAAACTCAATGGCCTCTGAGTATTCCTGAGGGTCCCCTATAGTGTTTAAAAATTAACATCAAGTCCATTAGGACTGCTAAGCACTGATTATAAGCCATCTGTTTATACCGATTCAAATGCCAACTCATTAAGGGCAGAAGAAAAAAAATGAGGAAAATAGAAGCTGAGACCGTTTAGACAGACATGTATCGACTGGCTTTGCTGTGAAATAGGCTGCATGGAATCAAGCAGCGAGCCACCTTTAACCCTTGTCAGTAATGTGTGTGGACCTCTGGGACGTGGTCTCAGGCCTGTCCGAGTGAAGTGAGTTATGCAGTCTCAGCAATGCACAGTGGAAGGAGTCAGATCCACATCTGAAGACAGTCACAATCATCTAATTGTTAGCTCCCTGTGTTTGTGAAGGGTGCTTGATATCCAGATCATAAAGACTGTTTGAAAGCACAGATGATGCTTTTGTGATGGGAGTTGCATTTTCTGGTCTAGTGCGTTGACACACAAATTTAAAAAAAATAATGATGTTTATGTTTTTATTGGCTTTTGTACAATAAATGAAATCAATAATGGCATACGGACAAAACATTACAGGGACTCATTCCCCTTTCCTTGGGTATTATAAAACCTCATACATTGTGTCGTATACAGTTCTATGGGCAGATTAAAGGTACACTCTCCATAACATTTATAAAAGTTGTAGCTTTCATTAGTTCCCCCTGCTGCTGATCAATGATGGTGTTCACCTACCCGATTTCACAATCTGGCTCAGGGGTTAGTGCATGTGCGGGGGTCTAACAGTTTGGAGAGCATTGCCGCAGGTCAAGGGCAAGTTTGTTGTCCCTACCTGTTTTACGCATGTAACATTCCTCTTCATTTGCCCATTCAGCCATACCTCTCCGCCATTCCTCAGTCGTATGAGCTACCGGAGACATCCACATAATGGCAATTCTGTGTTTAGCCAGTATGTGTCCCAGAATGCCGGTGACTGAGATTAATTTAAACAGTTCTTCCCATCACTTTTTCGCTTTCCTAAAAACACATGGCCTGTCAACCAATGGCCTCTCCTCTAACCTCCTTCTCTCCTGACTCCAGGCCATACCAACCTGCTTAATTCATATATGTGAGTC
The DNA here is from genome assembly GCA_963921515.1 of Calotriton arnoldi. NCBI lineage: Eukaryota > Metazoa > Chordata > Amphibia > Caudata > Salamandridae > Calotriton > Calotriton arnoldi. Next base: position 510,787 of record CAWUFW010001308.1, read on the forward strand.
GTGAGTTGAAACCCGAGTGAAGCCACTAAACATTGCCAACTCTTGCGATTGAGCTTCCAAATATTTGCCAGTGCTTCTAAACCTTGCCCAAATCTATGTACAATTACTACAAATTATACAAATACTGTATAGTGTAATGTAAGCAATGGAAAAATCGCCCATCTTTAATGTCTACAGTCCTAAATATTAATAGGAATAGAAATGGTCAGCAATTGTCTGTTAGTAAGTCCCAACTATGGGGCCGATTCCGATCTCGGCCGGTAGGGCTCCGAATCGGATTCGGCTTTACCGGATCCGATTCGGAGCCCTATTTCCCGACCGAATCGTACGTGCGTCCGGGCGAGCTAGTACGATGCGTGCGCTCGCAAAATCTCCGACCGACTCGTACGCAGGACCCGACCGCTCCGACCGACTCGCACGGGGACGACTCGCACCGCGCTATGGAGACGTTCCCCGGCCGGGTAAGTACGATGCGCATCGCGACCGCTCCGACCGACTCGCGCAGTCCGGCTCCAAGGAGCTGTCGGAGCTGCACTTTGGGGGTCCTTGTCGGACCCCCCTGGAAGCGTAGGGACGCGAGTCGCACACAGGGGGGACCCATGGGTCCCCCCTACACGTGCATGTACGGCGCGACCCGCATCGACGCGAACACGCTGTAGGGGGCGCCCTTGTTCGCGTCGTGCCCATTGAGTCAATGGGAGCCCGTGTACGCGTCGTACGACTGGCTCCCATTGACTTCAATGGGAGTCCGAACGAATCGAGTCCGATAGCATACGCGCGCATCGTACTCGTTCGGTCGGACTGCTAGTGTCCGATTCGGTCGGAAATCTCTCCGGGTCCGGCTCGGTCGGAGAGATTTCCAGCCCGAATCAGAATCGGCCCCTATATGTGAATCCAATAAAAAAAACCCTGCCACAATTCCAGTGAATCCTGCTTTGAAAACAAAGAGTTCTGAGCTAAGATACTGCAGGCTAGATTCACCTGTACTACTAACACGAGATTATTAGAAGTCGTCTCGTTTGTCACCATTTGTAACCAGGGCTGGACAGGTATCGCAAACCAGCCCCCGGAAATTACATCCGACTGGCCGGGGGGAGGGTGGGGCTGGCGGGATGACTGCTGCTGCGCTGTTACAAGGGACCAATTTTGCAGCACTGCTGCAAATCCGGCCCCCAGTAAAAAATGCCCCCACTGGTCTAAACCGGCCCCAACCCTTCCGGCCCACCGGGTAAATGCCTGGTGCCCGCTACGGCCAGTCTGGCCCTGTTTGTAACCATTTATGTTCTGTGCATCTTTCTGGATACAGTGAGTCCAGCACAGACTTGTAACTAATACATGTCAAACAGCAGATCCTTTTAATTTCTAACCACATATTGAAAATGAAAAACTGTGCATGTAATATGGCTTTCAGCAGATTTTGGTAATAAAGTTCGTTGTGGTGATAAATTTGTTGCTCTGTTTTAGAATATCAAGTATTTTCACAGATTAAAGATATATTTAGAGAAAGGCCTTAAATATCTCCAGTTATACTACTTCTGGAAAATTGACATTTCTGTAGCATCAAGCATGTACCGCAATATATTTCATACTTAATACATAAATAAGTAAATATATAGCTACCACCGGAATTCAATTAGAAAAATGTTGGTGCACATTTCAGAAATGCACATAACAGATTATCAAATCATACACGTAAATGTATACACTCTGAACGCAGTTTTAGTACTTTTACAATTGCAGAATGATATCACTAATCAATATATAGATAATGAAGGTATTAGGATTGTAAAGTAATTTTGGTATCGTTATTTGCTTGCGCACTTCATTTTATGTCAGCTTTTACCGTTATTCGCATTTGCACTACTTTCATTAAATATTGCTAATTAGATTAAAAGTTATTGGGATTGTTAGGAAACTTCTGTACGGTTTACTGCTTATGCACTTTATTCTATGCATGATTGGTTTTATTTACTGAATGTAAAAGTATACTAGCGATTCTTATAAAAAAAAAAATTCTCTTAAAGTTGTATTATTCCAGTCTTGTATTATATTGTTAGTGGTACCATCTTAATGACTTTCTCTCCTGTAATTAAGCCCCTGACATCATTCTATTCTATGGTATTAATTGTTTTATTTGCTTGATTTTACATAAACTCTGTTGTTGTGATTTTAACCATTCTGCTCAATAAAAATCTAAATTAAAAAATATATATATAGATAATGAAGGCAAAATGTTAAGCAAAATACGCAGCGATGCTATATATTTATTGAATTGGTTGGCTAGCTTAATTTCCCTCCTTAGGGTGGAGCCGGTTTATCGAGTTTATCATTTGTAGAAGTGAAGTTCACATTTGATTTTTTTCATTGCAAAAATGTCAAGGTATGGCTGTGAACATAGCTCTTATTTCTTTGGGTAAGGCTGAAGGATTCTGTCTACGTTGATGAGGCCTTCAGTACACAATCAGTGTCCTGTCACTCTTCAGAAATCAATCACGCCTTTGTAAAATTGATTCATGTACACATTACGTATCGATGAGGCTTTATCGTCCTGTGTGTTCTAGTCTTGTTCTTTTTTTTTCTGGCAACTAAACAATGCTTACTTTTTCAACTACTGTTTCCTTGATGGGTGGATATTTTTAATCACAGAGTATTCTGCAAGCTCTAATGTATACTGCTGGTAACTGCTACTTTGAAAACCATGCCTGCTAATTCTGAAACTTGAATCAATAAAAACATGTTGTTTTCTATTTTTTTTTCATTACCAAACTTTTCACCTCCGATGATTTCGTTGAAATATTGACTGGACTCATAACAATTATAAAGGGTGACTTATTAATTCTTTCATCTATAGTGATACATTATTTTAACTATTGAACGAAGAGACACGGGATTGAAAATTGAAAAACTGAATTGCAAGCTCAAAGAAAGGATCCATTGGGAATCTGGAATCAATAAATGTTATGTGCTCTGCTCTTGAGACTGTTGGTCAAATCATGTAGCTGAAAAAACACAAAAGTGAATTGAAGGGGAAATATCAGATTTAAAGGGTTGCGTTGATTGGAGTCAGACTAGAAATGTCAATGTATACTTTTGGAATGTGTACATTATTCCCAAATGAAAGGTAGTTATTCTAATTAGTATTTAATATTTTAGTTCACGAATCATACTCGAAATTCAAACATTTTTAATTAGTTTACATTATATTAGAGTTGTTCAGTCATTGTTTTTTAAGAAATGTGAATAGTATTTCATTGAGTTTATCACTGAAGCTAAATGAATCTGAACAAGGTTATATATTCAGAACATTTGATAAAACGTTTCTACACTTGTCAAATCAATCAACTATTATCGGGGTCCGTATTGGTACCAAACACCAGTACGACCCCTCCCAATTTGTGTTATCCATTTTCACAATTTAAGCGCTCTAACTCTTTTTGTATGTGACCATTCTCTTAAATTTATGTATCTCCGGTGTAAGTTTCACAACTTATCAAGAACAAATATTAACAAATACTGTTTAATGTTCAGTTGGAAATTATAATATTGACCACATAACATCATTAACTAGTAAAGGGGCCTGCCCTTTCACAAGTGAATATAAAGTGAGAAGTGGAGAACTCAACCCATTGTTCCCCCAGCCAGACTGGCACCAAACCCAGTGGGAGGGGAGGTACTAACAGAACCATTTTCTGAGTGGCTACAGAGATGGGGACTGCCCATTTCTCTGTCAAATCTCTGGGTGGGCACACAGGCTCTGCACAATAGGGGACTAGTTCCCCCATTTTGGATTTCGGAGCAAGGTGCACTATAGGATTGTTTCTAGTAGAGCCAACAGGATCTGCTGCAAATGTGGGTAGGGTTGCCCCAAGGACATTTTATCCCATGTTATCCCTGTTTTAGGTTTAAACCTATAATAGTTGATAAAACCCACTGAAAGGGAAACAACCCTCATCAGTGTAACTGATAACTAACTTCACAATGACAAACTAAAATGCCATTCAAATAAAAGAAAGAAAGTGAGACAGAATCATTTTTATTTCTTCCTGAAGGGGCCAACTTAATGTAACTTTTCTATATGAGGTACCATCAGAAAGACTTGTCTAAGGTTATTGTATTTGAATTTTGCTGTTTAGGATGTCACTAAACTGTCAAACTGATTGGCAACCATGAGTATCCTTACAATAGCAGTAGCACCTTAATGTAGTGAGGCAAAGAGTGCAGTACTGGTAGGCAAGTTTCAGGTGGCTTAGGATGCAGGGCTACAAATAAATCTAGTGTATTTTAAAAGTTTCACAAGGTATTATGCCGTTGGCAGGTTTGACCACACCTACAATATCATAATATTCGAGAAAGAAGTAGGTGAATGACCCCTGATTGTGTGCATGCTTTTTTAATTAAAACATTTGAATATATAACTCTTGCTATTTTAATCCAATAATACTCTTGTAAACCAGACAGTCCTGACAGAGTGAGTGAGAAGTAATAAGATGTGAGAAAGGGTAATTAGATGTGAGTGTGAGTGAGGCTGCAATACACAGAATTACTTTCTAAACTTAAAACAGTCGACCATAAGTCAGTTGGACCCACTGCCAAAGAAAAGATACTACATACCCTGCATTATTTATAGTTTAAATTACATATATGCTTTATAGAAATCACTGCAAAAAAAAAAAACATGTATTGTATACTATGTTAAAACACAGTTTTTGTCACTTTAGGGGTTGGTCAGCTGAATAAACAATGATAAGCACTGATTTCAAATGTTTTGGAAAACACTGATTAAAAAACCCCACTGAAGTCCACAAAAAATAAACACTGAAAACCAGACAGTAATAGTAGGTCAGTGAGGAGACACCTCAACACACTAACTGATGACAACCATAAATTTAGAACCCCAAAGTCCCCTCCTCGGAACACTCTTGGAACCTGTGGAAGAACAGAACATGGACTGCACCTGCTGTTTGAGACCTGAAGGGCCTGGCATGCTCCCACTTGTACCTAAGATAAAGAAGTGGACTCCACGAGTCAGTTGACTGACCTCCTGAATAGCTACAGGGACACGAGAAACTGCAAAAGGAATTTTCTCTGAAGTAATCAGATGACCAGTAGCAGCTGGAGCTGGACTGGACCCTGCTGATTTCCTCTGCTGGAGAGAGTGTCCTCCAAGTGCTGTTCCTGCAATACTGGGACCATTGGGTGTGTTTAAATGTACTTCTCATAACATCTCTGAAATAGTTGGAACTTGGAAACATTTTAAACTTTTAGTTGCCGAAGAACCGAGGCTAAACACAGAGCTGATCCGGCCAAGGTGCGACTTCATTGGGTTGAAGAAGCAGGTTTTCTCCCACCTGGAGCTTCTTCACACCAACAAATCCTTTTCAATGGGCCCTTGTCAAGAAAGTATCCAGCCTCATAGAACCCATCATCCGATACAGCCTGAAGAATGAGTCAGAACAGAGAAATCTTGACTGTGAGAAGGTGACAAAAATATCCACCCAACAAGAGAACTTCCCTTGGAGCAAAATGTTACTCTTCCCGCTCAGAGCTTTTCCTGCCTAAACCAAAGGTTTCAGTTAGACCTCATCCAACTGCTGTCCAACTTCAACTGGACTTTCCTGGATACAGCCTGCAACTTTATGAGGTGGAGGATTTAGAGTTCCATTTCGGAGTCTAAGTCCCAACGTTAAATCTCAGAGGGGGGTGAATCTGCTTGGTGTAACCAACCCACAATCTCACCTAGATCCCGGTCAACCATGACCCTAGGTTACTAGTGACACTTCACTTTTAATTGGTGCTTTTTCCTTTTAACATTCAAAAATTCATAACTCTGGCTCCCCGTATTGGATATTTGTTATTTTATTGTCAATTTTGCTTATTTTATATTACTCAATTTTTCTAAATTAGAGTAGGATTTTCATTTTGTTGTGTTTTTCACATTTTAACTGTTTTGTTATACCTAAATGTTTCACACATATTCTTTAGTTAAGCTTGTCTTCTCTGCAACATAGTTCCAAGGGGTTGAGCTCTGGTTTTAATTGCTGAAACCTTTCACTGGACCTAAAAGGTTGGTGACTTTATTGCTTGTGATGGACTACCATCCACCCCAATTATTAATTCACTTTCTTATAGGGACCATACAGAGAGAGGCCACCCAGGGAAGTCTAGTAAAGGGGAATCAGGAGTTTATCACCACCAAAAAGGATTGTACCCAGGGGCACTATCTTTAATAATGTATCGGATTGTGTGGTACTTAGTGCTACTCTGTGAGTGATTAAACGTACTTTGTTTCACTGAAAAGATAAGCACTGGGTTGGACATTGAAGTTATTGTGTCTGTTGTTTGATTGTTGCATGATCAGCTCAAGCATCCCATACTGACTCCCCGAGAAGCCTGTGAATGCTTCGCCCTACCCTGAAAGTCAAGTGCAGGTTGAGTTGCACTTGGCCCAGTTCACAGAGCCATAGCACGATGGTCTACCATGGCTGGGGCCCAGCAGACCCTGTCTGACCCATGGTTCCCCAAACTACGTCTGTCATGTACATAATCATGACATAGTTATTCACCTATCTACATCATAGAAGCCATTTTGCATGCATCCCTGAAAAAAAAAACATCTGTGGTGTTGTTAATTTTATGAAGTATTGACATTTTGTTTTCTATAACACTGAGACAATTTTGCAAGCATGGCATCGGAATGTATCTCAGATATACATAAATATATGTCAGGTTCCAAGAATCCAAGAAGTGAAGCCGATGAGTATCCTCACACTCCCATCCCCAATACTGTACAAAGGAAGGAGGCTTAACTTGTAACAGAAGAAGCAACGTGTGAAAACTGGGGTTAAGGAAGAAAAAGAGAGAAAAATGATTCTTTGATAGTTTGCATCATGGTATGATTTCAGTGGTTCCTCTCTTTCCGTTACCTTCTGATTCACCTCGAAAAATGTCATCAATGTAAGCTAATTGGGGTAGATGTTACACCATTGCGCTTACATGTCAATTAGTAGGACAGTGTCACTTTGCAAGCCTTTTTAGGTCCTAACATATCTAAATGAACACATGGGGCATTTCTGGTCAATCGGTTCAACATCCTGTTCAGATTTGGGAAGAAATTGAGAAGGGGGCTAGTGGCAGGTGAATGGGGTGTTGATACTGGGTCCGAGTGGATGGTCGTGAGGCTGCTCTATCCCCCAACTCATCAGAACGACATTAGCCAATAGATGTACCTTTATTCTTGATTCTGCCTTCCGGTGATGTGAGTCAGGAGGTAACAAATCAGGCCAGACAAGTTGGCCAACATACAAGAGCTTTTCTGCAAGTGTTTGGGGATCAGGCGTTTTACCAGTTGCATCCCATGCTATATATATAAAACTATGTATACAACTCTGTCCCACCTTCCGAATACCTTGAGGCAACCTTTCAGCAAATCATTGTGACTCACAAAACACCTAATTCGTTGATTCTTAGCTTACCTGTAGACAATGAATTGTACTTAAAAGGCTACAGGAATTCCATGTGAAACAACTGGTTCTAAATAATGTATGTTCAAGTTTGTTTTTTCTAGCTTTTAACACTAGATATGTGAGCTACTTTTGATATTTCTACATCTACTATAAGGATGTATATTTCATTATTAAAAATTCAAAACAATAGTTGACCAACATACATTTTTATCTAAAATAATACGATTTACCAAGCTTCAATAAGGTATATTAGTCATTGCTTGTAAGGTAGCTCAGTGGACAAATGCATCCATTTAGAGATCTGTGTGGAACCTGAAGGGCACAGGTTCAAATTCCACCATGTCGACTTAGCCTTTCATCCTTCTGAGGTTAATTTAAAGAAAAGAGTACCAGTAAGTTGGGTAATAGTTAACACATGTTACCAGCACCTACAGATCAGGCAAATAGTTGAAATGTTCTTATTTATGTGTTCCAGTTATTATGATTTATTTTCATTAATGGAAAAGCCATCTGACATCGAGATTTGTTAACCAAAATACAATTTAAAAAAAGTAATAAATCTGCACTCCTAAAAGAATTCTTACAAATGGGGGAAAATTAACTACTTATCAAAATTCACAAACATTTCCAATAGAATGCCTGGAAAGCTGTGTCTGGTGCAGGGCTATTAGCATACTACTGGGAAACTGATTTAACATATTAACTCGGGCGTCCAGTTCCTCAATGAATAATTATGGATAGCATAGACTTAACCACCGGGGAAATGTTGCCTGGTGTGCAAACGCAGATTTTTGCTCTTTTTTTCCCACAAGAAAACCTTTTTTGCGATCAAGAAACCCCTTTTTCTACATCTCTAAGATTGGATGTGGTCTTTTGCTGGGGTAAGTCTCCTGTCATTTTTAGAGTTAGAAAGGCTTGGATTGTGCCCACTTACTACTTTGTGCCATGAGGATTACTGCTCATTGTTCCACAGTGGTGGCAGAGACATGCACAGTAGTAAACCAACTTACTAATGCTAGGATTCCCTTTGTTAATTCCTAAGAGGCCTAAGTGGATGCATTTTCATTTTTAAATGTCATTGTATAGTTACATCCGCATATTCCACAGTGAATTGCCCCCACACCAAATATCACTAAGTGAAACTCTCCCCCATTCGGTGCCACCAAATAATTTTACATTATCCATTGAATTAAATAGATGCTTCTTCCCAAGCTTCCTGTTAAGTCTTTGTATGAGGGTTGGGGGCTGGGTATAAATTTCCCTTATACTTTAGGTTTGCCTGTCTAACATCAGCCCAAAAATGGCTCACTTGAAATCATACTCCGCTGAGTAGATCTTGCCAATCTGGAGCACTGCAGTAAATGTTCCTGTGACATGTGCTTTCTGCAGCTATGTCAACCACCGAAGTAATGCGAGGCAACTGGGCCCTGGAGTGTTAAAAATCTTCTTCAGTTGCATCACGTTCAGTGTACTTCTATGCAAACAAGATACAGGTTGTAAAAGTTTCAACGTGCACAGATAAAATGATCTCCCAAGAGAGCTGTAAACACAAGGCATGGTGCACTGCAGATGGATTTGCAGTCCTAAAAAGAAAACATGCTGAAGAACTATCACCAACTGGGTCCTATTTCCAAATGATTTGCCCTATATTCACAGGAGTGGAGAACTGTATAATTATCTTTGTGGAATAGAATGTCCTGTTAAATGACCGATAAATAGTGACCTTTCCACTGCTCTATCCTACGAGTGTTTAGCTGATATGGTTTGTAACATGTTAATCCGATAAAAATCTAAATAAACAATGCTATTTTGACAACTATAAATAAACTGAAGGCCAACTTAACAAATACTTGAAATATAATTAAAAAATAATGAACTTGCATATCTCATGGTATTGCACCCCTGGTCCAAAATAGGAAAACCTTTGGTAAATATGTCATCTTCAAAATGTTTAGGAATGGAAAGTATGATTGTTACAGAAATAAAAGGAAATAGAGAGGTGAGGGAAGGTTTCTGTGTTTACTATGAACTCTAATGAATGAAGATCCTGGGAGGAGATACATGAAAGAGAAGAAGGAACACCATGCAGACAAACGGGAAAGAAGGACATATTTTTGACGGTATTCGGCTACAAAGAGGGACAGTGGCACAGAAACAACCTAAAAAACACTCTATTTTTGTTGATTGTAGAACTCTTCACTTTATTCCTGCTAACCAGGAGTAAAGTGTCTGTGCTCACACTCTACATATGTTGAATATTGGCCTAACCAGAATTGGCGCAATTAACTTTCTTATAAGACCATAGTATGTGGTACTGAAATACACCCATGGCATGAAAAGTTAAATGCTACCTGTGGTCAGCATCACCTGTTGTGCCATCCACTACAGTGGCAGTGGAAACATGGCTTTAGACCTTACCCTGTGTAGCCTGACAGCAGGGTCTTGAACCATGCTGCCCATGCCTGTCAACATCTCCCTTTTGACTTTTGATAGGCAGGAAAGCCTGATTTTGAATATTAAATAGGTCAACCATAAGGACAACTTTATGCCTGCAAAGCAGTGTGCATACTGTTTAAGAGTGAAAAATGTGTGCCATTAAAAACAGCATGATCCCCCAGTGACTGGGTCCAAAATGACATTGTTACTTCTCAGGCTCTAACTGGACATACAAAAAGTCAAAGTATAGATTATACAGTTTAATCCATAACTTTTGACCTGCACCAATTACAGTCATCATTCAACAATTATTTTTATTTTGAATAAAAGTGAATCTAATGGTAAAGTAATTTTTTTCTTAAATATATTGGAAACATAACTTTTAGAAAGCTACCTTTACCGTTCCCGCACTCCTAGAGGCACATTTACATTAACTGTCCCAAATCTAAGACCGTACTTGACCTGAATGAGGTATGAACATGGGATGAAATTCCTCCCAGGAGCTACACAATGTTGAATAGAAATGTGCAGAGATGACTCCTCTGAGCTCTGCAGAATATTCAGGGTGAGGGTTGGGGGCATCCTGTTGGCAAAACATTGTCAAATCCTGCATGGCAGGTCTTTTTGAGCTACATGTAACACTTTGGTGCACTTGAAAGGGAGGATACAGGATGCCAGGACAATTCTTGTGTATCTCCTGTCTGATTGCTGTAGGACCCTGCCTTTGCCCTTTGACGTCTGTCTCCTAGTTTGTTGTAGGTACAGCACCTGCTTCAAACTGTATTTTAATGTTATATCTGGGAGGGCACTAGTGATTGACATAGTAAATGCCCCTGCACACCCTCAACCCTCACTGCCCAAGTAAAGTTCTGCCGAAGCCTTTTGCCATCTTGAAAAGACCCTGGCACATGATGTTTTGGGCCTATTTGCTGTAAGGCAAACCAGAACTACTGAAAAAGTGAGCAGGCTGACTCAGGAACTTTTACCCCATTGATTAGGATGTGCCCAGGATTTAGTCTCACCTACTAACTAGTGCCAGGCATAAATGTAGCACCCTAAGACACCCCATCAGACACTTGCTTGACCTGTGGAACATCAAAAGAGATATGAGCCTGCTGTCTTTGAACTAAGAGGAGTCCTGAAGGAAGGGATCTGCTCTCTCTTGTACCACGAGAAAAGACATAGACTCTAAGGGCCAGTTGGGTGACCTCCTGTGTGCCTACAAAAGTGCAGAGTTGACCAATGGCAACTGGATTTGAACTGAACTTTGGCGTTGGCCCCTGCCTGATACCCTGAGAGTCTCTTAATGCCCTCTCCTGAGGTCATGGGGCCTTAAAGTGTACTCCTCTGGTTGTTTAGGCACTAGAGAAAAGTTTGGAAACTTTGAAACTGGAACCTCCGTGGTATCCGCCATGCAGTTCCACTGCATCAAACTGAATTTTAGCTTTGTCTAGTGTGAATATCTTTGCACCTCCGAAAAATGGCAATGCTCCTTTCTCCTTTGGTCTTTGGAGATTTTCAATATTTGGTTGAAAATCTTCCGAGTATTAGCAGAACCCACCTGCAGTATCTGACATGCAGAGGGAGGAGCTTCAAATGAAAAAAGTAACAAATTCCTTTCTGACTTAGGACTTATTAATTTTTCAAACTTTGACTTCCATACTTTTCAGCAGGACAAATTCACTTGTTGTATCCGACCAGGGCTCCATTGTGATCAGCCTCAAATCGCCCATAAGTCTTGATCTACCATGTCCATTGACTATCACAGTTCAGCATTTTCGCACTATTTCTACTTAAAACTTAAAAAATACCCACCTGTGGTTCCCTTTGTTGGATTTTTCTTGTTTTGGTGTCATTTTGTTTATTACATTTCTCTCTATTTTCCCAATTTGGTTTGGGATTTTTATTGCTTTGTATTTCGGCTTTATTACTGTTTTGGTACTAAATAAATACTTTACACATTACCTAAAGTTAGCATGTCAGATTCGTGCTACAAGGAGGCTGAGCTCTGGTTAATTTAGTGACTTGTAGGGTTCGGCCTGACAAGAGTTATGATTATTACTTGAGGTGGGCAATCACCCAACCCAAATAATAATCACATTTCTTACAAAGTGGCAATCGAAAGTGGAGGGAAAAAGGCTAAACATAAATCTTTTTTTTTTAAATTGTGCAGTCCTGGTGAGTGATTTTATATCCTTCGGGGATCGTTGTGGCAATGTCTGGGGCAGATGTGGGCTTGAGGCAGGTCTTGGTGAGGAAGATGATATTGGGTGCAAGGGTGGCGATGAAGTCCCATAATTCAGTGGAATGCTTGCATAGTGAGCGTGTTTTGTGAAGGGTGCATGCAAGTTGATGTTTCTGTTCAGGTGGTATCTGTGTTGTGTTCAGAGTGGGGCTGGTAGGTGGGCTGGTGTGTGAGCTGTGGAAGGTGAAGATGCTGTGGGTGCAGGTGAAGGGTCCTACCATGGAGAGTGGTTTAGTGCGGTGGCTGTGTTTGTTGCAGTGTTCGGGCTTGAGGGTGTAGACCACAGCGATGGTGTATCTTTGAGGACGGGAAGGGCAGGGGTCGTAGCACTGAGCGTGGTCCAGGCTCAGGCTAGCACAGACAAACTTGCCTTTGGCATGCCACGGCACACCCGCTGCATACATTCCCTGAACCGTCGTGCTGTGGGCCTGCATTAAGTATGTCTGGTGTGGGCAGGTCTTCTGTTGGCAGAAAAAACTGTGAGTGGGAAAACCCAGGTGCGAAAACCCAGGCAGCGGCAGTGCCAATGCATCAGTCTGGTACAAGCAGGAACTGGAGGCCACAGGCAAGTCTCGCCAGACCGGGACAAAGCCAAAATTTCATGCTTACCACTATGGAGGACAATGGAGCGCAGGCCAGGTACAAGGTCCCATGAGGCCTCCTGAACAAAAGTACCTTAATCTTGGTTGCTTCGATGTCGTGGATGTGTGGTGCAGATGAGGCGATGCACCGGTGCTGATCCACACAGCAGCAGCCAAAGCACTGGTCCTGATCCACACAGCAGCGGTGATGCGTCAGCTCCAATGAGCGGGATTCTGCAATGCCGAGGTTCATCATCATCATCAAGGCAGCCATCGATGGAGATGCGAGTGCCCTGCACCGGGAAGAGCATCACACATGGGTGATTCTGAGGGTGATGCGTCGTGTCTGATCCTCGCAGCAGCGGCAATGCATTGGTGTTGATCCATGCAGCAGAGGCGATGCACCAGCTCTGATCCATGCAGCAAGGGCGCTGAACCAGTTCTGAGCCACACAACAGCGGTGATGTGTCGGTTTGATAGGATGCGTTATTTCTCCTAAAGCAAGCACCTTAGGCTCACTTCCAAGGGTCCAGGACTGTGATGGCACCAATTGGCAGGGCAGACTTACAGATGGCAGAGTCCAGGTGCAAAAGCAGGTTGGTTGGAAGTCTTTTAGGTCTCTGAGTCATAAGATCAGGAGGCCAGCCAACTAGACTCTGGTTCTGGGTTCAAATGATGCAGGTCCAGTCCTTCTCATCAAGACAAGAGAGCAGCAAGCAGCAGGTCAGCACAGCAAAGCCGGAGTCCAGCAGAGTGGCAGTCCAGCAGAGTAGCAGTCCTTTCAGCAGCCCAACAGCCCTTCTTCCTGGCAGAGTATCCACAGGTCCAGAAGTGTACTGTAGTAGTAGTGTCTGAGGTCCAATTCTTATACCCAGTGGTGCCTTGGAAGTAGGGGAGACTTCAAAGACAGGTCTTTGAAGTGCACATATGTCCTGCCTTGGCTCCAGACTCACTACAGGGGGCTACTCAGCCCTGTGTGTGGGGACAGGGCACAGCCTATTCAGGTGTAAGAGAGGCTGGGTCCAGCTCCTCCCTCCCATCCTTCCATGATGGCCCATCAAGTCACACCTAAGCTCCCATTGTGTGTGACTGTCTAAGGGAAATACACAAGGCCAACTGTCACCCACCCCAGATGTGATCAGAGACAGGCACTTTCTGAAAGTGGCATTTTCAGAATTGCAATTTAAAATCTGACTTAACAATAAGTTAGGATTTAAAATGTTTATAATTCCAGAGACAGCAAACTTGAAGGGGTCATCTCTTCCCATTTGGAACTACTCTTTTAAAAAGTAATAGGGCAAATCCAGTGTTATCTATTCCTATAGGAGAGACAAGCGTTTGCAGTAGTGAAAAATGAATTTGAGTTTTTCTCTACCAGGAGATGTAAAACTTAAAAATACATGTCCTGCTTTATAAATACCTTGCACCCTGCCCTCTGGGCTGTTCAGGGCTTACACTGCGGATGACTTATATGTATTGAAAAGTAAGGGTTGGCCCTGGCAAAATGTTTAACTTGCCAGGTCGACATGGCAGTTGAAATCTGAACACAAAGGCTCTGCAGTGACAGGCCTAAGACATGTTTGAAGTGCTACTTAAGTGGATGGTGCAATCAGTGCTGCAGGCCCACTAGTAGCATTCAATTTACAGGGCCTGGGTGCATGTAGTGCACTTTACTAGGGGTCTATAAGTAAATTAAATATGACAATTGTGGATTATCCAAAGTTAACATGTTTCAGGGAAAGAGCACAAGCACTTTAGCACTGGACGGCAGTGGTAGAGTATGCAGGATCCTAAGACCAGCAAAAACAGGAGGTCTGAAGTCAAAATTTAGAGGAAATCACATCAGGATTGCCAGGTCTAACAACACAAAACCCTGGATTCACATGATCATTTAATAATACTATCTGCTTATTGATGTCACAGTAGGTAGTGAAGAACTGTCTCTAACGAATAAAATGGACATTTCAAGTTTGATGGAACCAAAGAAATGGCATAAATCAAATACTCTCCTGCCTAACAAAGCCTGTCACTCCCCCTGCTTCATTGAGAGGTGGGGGGTATTAGATTTCAAATGGCACAGTCTCACCTGGTGCTGCCATCTGAAACCTTTCACTTATGGGCCATATGGCACAGAGCCATTGTTTAGCGTGCATCGAAGTACAGTCCTTTAAAGAACTATACTGGGAATTACAAAGACATCTATTATATGGAATTAAATTAATTGGTTCAGTTCAAACCAGGAACAAAAAAATAGTAGATCAGACATGAAACATTTGGGCCTGCTATTACACGGAGAGACAGCGAGAGATAGATAGAGGTAGAGTTTCATGTACAGTGCCCCTGTTTCCATTACTGTTCATAAAAATAAGTCTCTTACGTAGGGTTAGATTTTGTATTGATGGGATATTAGTTGTTCATGGGAATTACAATAATGTCTTCATTAGTTAGGAGGTGCCTTTCATGGCTCAATGGGCTCAATGGGTGGGTAAATACATAGGCCCTTATTACAATAGTGGGCGGTTGGACCACCACCCGCTATTGCAGTGGTCAAGAGACCTCCCAAAAAGCGGTCCGACCACCGCATTGTGATGCTACCGCCAGGCTGGTGGTCTCAAAGGGCTCCTTTTCACTGCAGCCAAAAAAAGGGCCGCAGCACAAGCCGGCTGTAAAAAGGAGCATTTCCTGCATGTCCATGGACCGTGTGCCATGTACCATAAGGGTCATGGCACACAGTGCTTGGAGGTGCATGGGGGCACTTCATGTGCCCCCAGGGCCACTTTACAGTGGCCCACGATGGACAGGGGCCCTGTTAGAGGACCCCAAATTACTTTTCCGACAGCCTTTCCATGGCAGTCTTCCTGCCATGAAAAGGCTGTCGGAAAGGGATATCGTAATACCGATGGAGGTGCCTGCCTCAACTCCGCCGCCATTCGGGACTACAAATCCGACCGCCACCCCATCGGAATCACTGATGCTGGCGGAAGCAGCGGTCTTGCCCCCGACCGCTGTGGGTCCGACCGCTGGTATTTTAATCTGGCGGTCGGACCGACGGCCTGTTGGTGGCGATCCACCCGACATCATGTTCAGCCCCATAATTATTTGCATGATGCACTGATGAGCTTACTATGCACAATTCATATGGTACAGATATATAATACTGTGTCCCACTGGGATACGATCATCTTCTTGAATTCTATGGTCCAAAATTGTTACTCACCAGATGTATTTGCTTTGCATTCAATTGCAATTTGAAGAACAGAGCTGAAGGTAGCAGAACACTTGCATTGTGTTGACTGAAAAATTATTGTATTCCATACAAAAACCCACCTTCAAAGCCTATTTTAACCAGTCGTGCATCAGCTGTGAAATCTGTAATTTACTTTTTGCTAACTGTACAGTTGACACAATTGACCATGTAAACTACATGGACAATATGGATTCAAATGTGCCTGGTTTAACTTAGATGCTTGGATGTTTCATTCATACAATAGACTTGTTTAACTTACAATATCTATATCATTGTTCTAGAAGTATTTCTTTCTGTTAATCAGGCTGGTTGTATTTTTTAATTACTGTACGGTAACCATATCTACCACATACAATACCCACTGTTTCTTATGGTATAATGTCCATACCAAATGCAGTACTGCCTTGTTAATTAGGTCACATTGTGAAGTCTGTAACCAATGCATTATTGCATTGTACAGTAGCCCCTAAAGATAATCTGTAGAGTATGTATTCTTGGTATTGAAAATGGTCATGGAAAGGCATGCGCTAATGCTATCAATCTTTAGTATGCTAGTCATGCAAAAACACTATAAATTGTCTATCATATAATTGTATTTTGAAACTTTTAAGTAAAATGCATAACCAGTTTATGAATACTTATGGGCCAGATTGATTTAGCTTTGTTTAGATTCTTCAAAATGCATAAAATGTGAGTAATAGAGAAAAGGAAAAAGTTTGTTGTCATTTGCAAGTTTATCTGGAAGTGCATGTGAGTAAATTAACATAGTCACACCTCAAGTGAGCCTATAAAGGGTGTAGAGAAATGATTTGAAAAGCATAGTTGTACGAAAGCCATCCTTTTTTCCCAATATCCCCATTTTTGGCCTGCTGCTGGTGGTTGCTGCCTCTGAAAGTCCCCTGGGATCTGCTAACCAGACACAGGGCCAGTGCCTGATCCTCTAAAAGGTATATGTTAATTGGTATAATTCTAATTGTCAAAAACATTATACCTGTAAGTCCCTAGTATATCGTGGGACATGTAGGTCTTGAGACCCCAGTGGATTTACTGAACTTAAGTGTGCACTGCTGTGGTGTCTGATGTTATTTTAATGCCAGATCTGCCTTGCAGGCTACTTTAAAAATATAACTATGTCCAAATTCGACTTTAAAAATTAAAAGCACTTGCAAAGTCTAAAACAATTTATTTATTCCTTATAAGTTATCATTAAGGTTTGGGTGCCCCCAGGGTACGTTGCATAGCTGTAAAAAGCAGGGACAATATAAAAGATGTTTTATATGCCTTTGGTAAGGAAAAATAGCCAAAGTTGTTTTTCCCTATTGTAGTGCTGCTAGCCCAATAGGCTAACTTGGGGAAGGATTTATTAAATTTAATAAAGTCTAACTTTGGATTGGAGCCAGTTAGCCATATCATTCAAGGTAACAAATTAACAGTTAGATTAAACCCAACAACTTGCCAAGTTTGGATTTAATATAAATATTACAGGAAAGTAGTATTAGAACTTACTATCCTGACGTTACATGAACAGTCCTGTAGTAGCCTCTTCTGATTAGTTAGCCTTTGCCAACCTGAGCCAAGCTGCTCCCTGAGTAGGTGTGAAGAGACCTGGGCTGCAACAATACAGCCAGAAGTGGGAGGAGATCTCCTTCTCTGAGAAGCCAGGGAGAGGGAGTGGGCTGGTTAGATAAGCTGAACTTCAAAGGCAGGAGCCTCTGCAGAGAACAAATGTCACAGGACCCAGATCATCCCCACTTCCTTGATCTCTAGCTAGATGGAAACCCCCTGAATAGATTAGGAGAGGTGCTGGAAGGGGAGTGTAGTCAGTTGTTAGCCACACCTCTGACACACACTCCAAGGAGAGATTTTCTCCATTTTGACTTTTAGGAGAATATTGCATTCCGGGCTATTGCACTCTTCATAGGAAGTGGTCATACTAGAGGGGGTAGCTATTTTCCTATTGGTTAGGGTGCCCCCCTCCCTCAAGCCCAGAAAGGAAGGAAAATTGAGGCAGCTCTGAAGAGCTCACCAGATCATTGCCTGGAAAAGAAAAGAAGGATTGCCCTGCTGGACCCTAGACTTCGCCAAAGAGAGGGCTGCATTCTGAAAGACTGCACCTTCTGCTCTTACAAGGCTCCTTAAAGAAAGGACTGTATCTGCCTCCAAAAGGAAAGGAGTGGACACCCCGTCCAGCAACAGCTACAAAAGAGTTGAAGAAGTCACCTGCAGAGCCAAAGAGAGGACACCCCAGCTGACCAGTTGAAACTAGGCTTGTCATTTACTACGCAAGTGCATTGTGGAAGATTGAGTCTTAGCCCCCAAATGGCAACCTGGAGTCTCTGTACCCTTGTCCAGGGCTACAGGATGCATCTCCCGAAAGGCACCAAGAACCAGCTGGCAGCCTCCTCGGAAATGACGCAAGGTGATGTGAAAGCCTTGCGAAGCCTCACTGCTCAGCTGCTAGCTTAAACAGAACCGACGTGAGTCAACGTGAAGCCTCACAGAGACTCACCACACAGCTTCTACAGAACCGATGGAAGTTGACATAAAGAACTACAAAGCCTCACCACACAGCTGCATTGCAGTGCAACGCGACCCAACGCAGGCCCCCACATCTCAGTCCTTACAGCTCTCAGAACTGATGCCTGACGACGTGTAGCCTCGCAAAGCAACGCCTGCTTAGACCATGCCCATAAGACATAAGGTACAACACTCAGCAGGCCTAACTTGATCCTCTGCCTGGCCTATTCTCCTTCACAGTCAGCCTGAACTTGTGACTTTGTCCCGGTCCAGTGGCACAAGATACCCCTTTTGGCACTATTTTTACCTAAATCTTTACAAATTCCTATCTCTGTTTCCCTACATTGGATGTTTGCCATTTTTGGTGTTTTGAAGAAAACAATATTCTCTATTTTTATAAATTGGTGTTGGGTTATTTACTGTTTTGGTGGTGTTAAATGCTTTACACATGTATATCGCCTAAGTTAATCCTGACTGCTCATTTGCCAAGCTACTAACGGATTGAGCAAGAATTAATTTACTAAGACTTGACTGGACCTACAAGAAAATGTGGTAGTATTACTAGGTAAGGGTGAATACCCCCACCTAATAATAATCCACTTTCCTACAATAGTCATCATCTTTGTGTATGATAGCTGGAAGAAGCTGAGGACTGAAAACTCAAAGGAGGATTACACCCACAAAGGAACAATTCCCACTAAAGGCAGATACAAGGTCCCAAAATACCCTATGTAACTGGAAATTGCGACCTCCCATAAAATTCATGGACCTGATAAATATTGATAGCGGAATTTAGCTTCTAAAAACAACTGAAATCTCCATGTGTACTTAAGGCAAATTTGCTGGATGAATTGGTCCAGGAATTACTGATTCCCATATTAATTCTGCATTTCTCAGGCAAATGTCAGTGTTTCACCTGCAATCTTGTTAACTGTCTCCACAGAAATAATGGTAGCTCAGGTAATACTATCTACTGAGGATGAACAGAAGGTGCTGTCACCTGGTGACTTGTAATTAGGACCTTAGAAGGTTTGTTCAAAAGCATAACTGGAGCAAAGGAAATGCTCTTTCTAATCTGGGGTTAGATTACTTCTATTACAAAAGGTGATTTAATGGGCAAATGAGAAGAAAGAAAGTCACATTCGAACTGCTGTTGTTGCACTATTGTACACTAAACAAACCAATGTTTTTTCCCTTGGCATCTGTTGTTCCTATGCCACAATTTGCAACTACACCTATGGAACAAATACATTTTTTGTGATTTACACACATTTCGTGATCATTTAAACCATATGCGATGACATCATGCCACAGACATAATTATTTGTGAGACGCCAGTGAGTTTAACAATAATGATTGAATACAAGTCAAAAGTCGAAAATGGTCTATTTTTTACATGTATTCAATTTTTTCCTCATTTGTCATGCCAATGCATTCATCTGAATAATATTTTTCATAATTAGAAATGTTTGTATTTGAAAGAGATTTAGCACAAAAGAATATATACATTTTTAGCCACTAGTTTGGTCGGCAACCTAACAGTTTGGTCATGAATACAGAAGTAGTATGCTTAGATGTTAAAAAAACAAAGACAATCATTATGTAGTTTTTTTGTTAGTTAGCTTTTTTTACTGCATCACTATGGCATTATCTCAATAAATGTTAATACAGGCATTATTAAGAACAAGGCTTAAATGAAAAATCTTTGGAGAGAAACCAAATACCATTTGAAATTAACATTAGAAAAAAACTTTTGCAACGAATGAATTCTTCTACGAAACTTACCCTACCTCTAAAACAATCTGTAACCAGTATCCTAACTCTCTGCTGAACCCTAAGCGATTTTCTTACCCCAAATGTATTCCAAACTCTGAGCCAGACCATTACACTGAAAGGCAACCTTATCCTCTAATGTAATATTGAGAGTACACCTGTTTAGCAACAGTAACCTCTATTAATTTAATGTCTCTTTTTAAATTTATCTCGATATAAATAAATGTTTTTTTTTGCTTGAGTGACATGAATATATATTACCATAACTTCTTTGCATAGATGTTTTTTCTGTTCAGGTTTTGATGAAATGATATAACTCAGTTAGGTACTAACTGGGGCTTTCCAATACACAGCGTTTCCCAATCAGTTATCCTGCCACAGGCCATTTTGCTTCAGACTCTGAGCCCACCTGGACACTAGTGATTTTTGTTAGGGTTGATCACACACTGATCATGAAATATTAACTGAGGCCAAGAACACTGCAGGTATTCTCTTGACATCCCTTAGTTACCAGGCTTTGGAAGCATTACTTTCAGTGAACAGTTACACTGCAATATTTATGCCTTAAGAATTCATGCTTCCATTTCATAAAAGTGTCACTTATCAATTAATAATCTGAGGCTAAGAAAAGTACTCTATTTTGTGTGTACTGCTGTTTCGTTCTCTTGGAGTCATATGTTGTTTGTATGCTTTTCAGGTCCCGTTGCAGTGATCAGTGGTGAGGAAGACTCTGCCAGCCCGCTTCACCACATTAACCACGGCATTACAACTCCCTCGTCGCTTGATGCTGGGCAAGATACTGTTGTCATCGGCATGACCCGGATCCCTGTCATCGAAAACCCACAGTATTTCCGACAGGGACACAATTGCCACAAGCCAGACACATGTAAGTACAGTCTTGACACACTATATACTTGTCAGACAAGGAAAAGGGAGGGCTAAGGGGAGTTAGAGTAACTTGTACGTTGACCTACTGATATACAGTATGTTAAAATGAATTGTCAGTTTACAAAGGCAACTTATATTATTTGTTCAAAAGTTGTGGTGGTGCTTTGTAGATTTTTACAAAGAACTACAAATTCAACCGTAATTCGACCATTCTACATGTCAGCTTTAGGGGCGCTGCTTTTCTTTAGCGGCATTCCCAAACCTGTCAATTTTTGCTGATTGTTTTTTTCAATCCAATCGGAAGAAACCTGTCTTTTTTATAAACGTGTTTGGTTTAGTTTTATTTTTAAATATCTAATATACAGCAAATCTGAACATTTAAAAAATATCAAAATTATAGTCCAATTTTTTTAACTCGCACTCACAAAAAAGCTTTTCAAAAGAATTGATGAAAAGTTCATTACAAATATTTATGTGCCCTATGCCTCTTTTGGGACCACTGATTGGGGAAAGAGCAACAGCAGACTAGTTAGTACAATATTCCTCTGTAAACGGTTTTCAAATACAGATCGTCACACAAAGCTTCTGTAACAGAAAATATTACCTGGGTGCCTCTGTAACAGAGAATGGGGCGGATGTCCGAAGACTTTTTGCAGTCTCAAACGGCCTGCTTTGTTATTTGCAAAGGGCTTGTTTAGTGCGCCTCTTTCAAATACCGAATTGGAATGTATTAATGTTTTGCAAATGAATTCTGTTCCCAAAATATTACTATATTACCACCTCATCAAAGAAGGTGGTAAGCCATTAGCAAATATGAAGGGGTCCCCAGGGTACCCCTTCCTGTTTATGAATATTGAAAGTAATAAGACCACTGCTTAATCTTAGAAAATGAAAATTACACTTTTCATTTTTCATTTATTTCAATGCAACCCATTTTCCTTTAAGGAAATCCGATTGCATTTAAAGAAAAAAAATGCTTTATTTAAAAGCAATCGCAGACATGATGGTCTGATGTCCTCAGCTGGCTGCGATTCATAGTGGGTTACAATTTGCGACGTAACTCATTAATATTCATGAGGTAGGTTGAATTGTGACCCAGTATGAGTCGGTAATTTGCAAATCGGCTTCTTAGTACATAGGTCGCTACGCAAATTACCACACTGGTCACAAAAATACTGGTTCCAAATTACGATCATTATTTTGCGACCTGTTGAACGTACATATGGCCCAATATTGCCTTGGTGCCTCAGCAACAGAGAATATTGCCTGGGCTGGCGTTATTTGGGCATAGCCCAAACCCAAATGCACATGGTTAATTATGTTCATGGGGTGGGCACTATTTATTCAAAAAGCATTCCTCCCTGGCTGTTTGATTTTGCACCGAATGTAATATGTGTTTCTTTTTACCATTCCCTGTTGCTATGTGCCTTTAGAGTAGGTCACTAATCAAAGCCTTTAAAATCTTAGATGCCATTTCTCTCTGGCTTCCTGTCCCCATGAAGGGGTATAATCAAGGGTCCGCACATCTTAACATTGTCATACACAGTGTTAGATAAAGACTTTCACATAGGGTTGTTCATTCAAATCATTTTTAAAAAAAACACCTCTGTGATCTCGCGGCTTGGTCAGTAGCTTGTTAAAAAAAAGAAGACAATTTAGCCTCTACAGTTCCCTGGGCACACTTGCGCACTCTACTTCGGAAATGTCATGCGCCGATGTTTGTTGTAGCTTCAGGCTGTCAAACATTCTAGCATGGAGTTTGTAATAAGACGCACTTTCACAACAAAACAATGAGCAAATCATTGGACCGCAAAGCAGGCGTCATGCAGCTGCTCTGCCATTCCATCTTGAGAGCTCTGTGTCTCCGAACATTTTATGAGCACTAAACTCGCTCTCTAATTTGTGTTGAAACAACTGGATTGCAGATGTTCTGCTTTCAGTGCACGCTACAAGAACATAACTCCGTTCCATCTATCTCATTTGGTTTACTCACTGCACTAGTGACCACAGTAAAACAACTGAACTGTAGCTGTTCATCGGAATGTCCGATTTATACATCAAGCACCCATACCCAGAGCTGTGGCATTCATATAAATTCATTGAATTTCTCTTATAATGCAACAACAGAACAGCTGTATAGGACACAGACTATATAAAAGTTACCAAGTAGATTTACCAAATATAATTCTAAGCCAAATAGATTTTACAAAGTTGCCAAAGTTTCAAATGGGAGACTGCTTAGGCGGTCTCACTGAGGGCTATGCCTGGAGCTTCACACTCAACCAGATGAGCAGTGAGGTTCTATTTCTTGACACATCATCACCCAAGAGCATGGACTTACTGTCAGTGGCTCTTCCTGTTGGACTGATTTAATATTGAAGCTCTACTTTAATGGTAGGTCTTGTACCTAGAACATACTGTTGCATGGTTTTACAAGTAATAAATGGCACGTGTAACGGCTTTAGGAAAGCAGAAACACACATCCAGGCCTGTTTAAATAATAAATGAAGGTTGAACTATTCTGTGCCGGAGCAGAATGTTAGAATCAGTATCTGAGAGAAAGACCATATTGAATGGCAGGAATTCTTCTTCAGATAATAAATATTTAAGCAGAGCTTCAACTGATCATAAATCTGTCCTGGAGGGACTGTGAAAATTAAAGTTCATGGAATCTTGTTTTACAATGCCACCAATATGGCGGCCATTAACAAAGGCCAACAACCATTATATTGCTAACTATACACATGGTTGATCTATTTTCATATGTGCTTGATAGGCTCTAGCATCATTTAAATTTAGTGGGACTTTAACATAAAATTTATAATTTCAAAGTGAACGGTCACCCCTTGGGGTATCTTGGCACTGAGTAACAGATGTGTATTGTTACCCAAAGCAATGGTACTCATTTTATTGACCTTGGAAGGATGATAGGCTGAGTGGACCTACTATGATTTGAGTCTGTGACCATATGTTAAATACAGATTTCCAGTGAGGGTTCATTAATCCACTGAACAAGACCTAGAATTTTGCACACAAATATACAATTGTGATTATTCTATACTTAAAAGATGAAGCTGAACATAATGGCTTGGTAATATCCTCATCCTAATCATACCAACATGAGGTTAAAAAGAAAAACACACAAAATCTTTTTGCTTATATGCCGGGTTTGCCCAGAGTTCTCGCACAGTCGGGCCTACCAAAAGATTACCATCTATTGCAGTTCGATCATAAATGAAGCCTCTGTTCTGCATTGTAATGTAATTCATGAGGCGGATGAAATAGAAGTAAAAAGAAACAGTAGGCTGCTCTATAATATATAGAATAAAGTAATTCCTGCCTTAGATAATACGGATATTGCAAGTCACTGAGGAGTCCAGTGACCATGTAGAGGAAGAAATTTAAAGGCCGAATTCCTTTATAAGGTTGCAGAACTCCAAGGTGACTTGCGAAATCCATTTTAGATTTCATGTAATTAATGGAAACACCATCAATCTTCAAACAAACCTTTTAAATCTTTGGGGTGTGCTCATTCATATGAATGAGATAGTATGGTTGCAGACGGTGTTTGGACAAAATATTGTAAAAAATATTGCATGGACAAAATATAGTATCGAAAATATTGAGGACAAAAATATTGTAAAGGTAAGTGTCTTTGGGTAAGCAAAGTTTTGCTATAGTTAACCCCACATTTAGGTACCTTGATAATAAATATATATATATATATATATATATATATATATATATATATATATATATATATATATATATATATATATATATATATATTTCAAAGAAAGGTTGCCCAAGGTGGAGAGGCCACACCCGAGGAGGTCAACGCACAAATGCTGCCGGTGGTTGAATGCAAGCCTGACCCACCCATTCCGCTGGCTTGCCAAACGCGTTTCGGGCGTCATCCCGCCCTTGATCACTGGCTGCACTACAGAAGGACCAAAGACAAGGTAATGTAATGCACCTGGTTTTATTCAAAAATAAAAGTCCCGCCCTCATGGGCTGTGTCAAGGCATTATGGTCTTTGCAGTACATGCCGGACTCCAGGCGCAAACCGCAGTGGGTGCCAAAGTCCTTTTGTAGCGAAAATGTCTCTCCCAAGTGGGTGGAAAGGGATATGCCCACAGCTGTCATCACACCAATATATACCGGCAGCTCAGGCCCCCCTCGGTCCATTCACCGCTCGCAATATTTGAGCAGCGTAGATCCGCCATGAGAAAGCGGCGGGGCCTCCCCGCGACCTGGCAGGCCGCTAAATATTTCAAAGAAAGGTTGCCCAAGGTGGAGAGGCCACACCCGAGGAGGTCAACGCACAAATGCTGCCGGTGATTGAATGCAAGCCTGACACACCCCATTCCGCTGGCTTGCCAAACGCGTTTTGGGCGTCATCCCGCCCTTGATCACTGGCTGCACTACAGAAGGACCAAAGACAAGGTAATGTAATGCACTTGGTTTTATTCAAAAATAAAAGTCCCGTCCTCATGGGCTGTGGCAAGGCATTATGGTCTTTGCAGTACATGCCGGACTCCAGGCGCAAACCGTAGTGGGTGCCAAAGTCCTTTTCTAGCGAAAATGTCTCTCCCAAGTGGGTGGAAAGGGATATGCCCACAGCTGTCATCACACCAATATATACCGGCAGCTCAGGCCCCCCTCGGTCCATTCACCGCTCACAATATTTGAGCAGCGCAGATCCGCCATGAGAAAGCGGCGGGGCCTCCCCGCGACCTGGCAGGCCGCTAAATATTTCAAAGAAAGGTTGCCCAAGGTGGAGAGCCCACACCAGAGGAGGTCAACGCACAAATGCTGCCGGTGGTTGAATGCAAGCCTGACACACCCCATTCCGCTGGCTTGCCAAACGCGTTGTCTTTGGTCCTTCTGTAGTGCAGCCAGTGATCAAGGGCGGGATGACGCCCGAAACGCGTTTGGCAAGCCAGCGGCCTTAAGAATAGTACATCTATTCTTACCATTTGCACTTACTTTCTCGATATTTCAGTCCTCGATATTTTTGACACACTATTTCATCCACACAATATGATTTTCAGCAATATTCTGTCAGACGACCATTGCAAGAAAAGAAGTGGAATCTGTAATATAACATTAAACACACCAAAAGCCAATAGTAATTTGTTGCAAAAAAGAGTGTGTAGTAACAGAGAGAGAGAGACTCTTTTTTCCTGTAATGTGCTTTGTACAAAAAATAAACATGTTGCCATGAACCTTTCCTTTCTGCCGATCACTGTTCAATTTAGAAAACATATCAAAAGAATAAAAAGCTTTTTGTTGTTTAAATTGCAGCTGCCATGATGCTCTGTCACGTGCCTTCCACCTTGGCTTTGGCAGGAGGCATTATGGCTAAACAGCCTTTTCTAATCACAGGTGACTATAGATAAACCAAAAAGAACTGTAGTAAGGAAGTTAGAGGCAGATTTTTATATGGAATTTCAGGTGTCCATGTTTTATAAAATAAATCAAAATATGTGCAATTTATAGACTTATGAAAAACGAAAAACATTTTTACCATTGTGTCATAGAAAGTTGTTCCTTGGTACATTTGATTCTGAAACACAATCCTTGAATGCATAAAAGCGGCTATGGTTTATGTAAATTTCCTCAACATGAGCTACTAGTGAGGGAAGCAAATTCTGATAATAGTCATATGAGGAATCATGTTCATGTCTCTTTCATTAGCCATGATCTACATTGGATACTAGTAGGCCTTGGATATTTTCTAAATTTTATTTTTTTAAAGATTTTCAGACTGAGTCGCCCTATTACTTGCATATTTGACCTATGACTGTTTACCAAACACTATGCAAAGGACTGAACAGCTGAGTAATACCATTCTATTGCTTCTTTATACTAAGGTTGAAGTTTTGTTTTTCAGATAAAATAGTAGACACTATTCGGGCATCTAAAGATAGCACATTTAAGATGTAGATGTGACTTCAACTGGAACTTAGCTGTTTCCAGTAGGCCTTCATTTACAATTTAAAGATTGTTGCTGAGTAGGTAGGCCATGATTTTGTGCATGAGACAAATAAAAGTCATACAGTAGAGACATCTGTATTTTAAGCAAACAGGTCAAGTTAGTGTTTATAGCATTATTATCACAACATAAAAACAATGTAATATTCTGTATTAAATTCATATATCGGAAATGTATACATGATCAGTTGCTATGTATTTAAATGAGAAATGTAGCTATTGATGCATGCAGATAATAATTATTAGCCTGTCTTTAGCAAAGTGCAAAGTTTTTGTGACAGTAGACCCTTGTTCTAAACCAAAATATCATGTTACACACTATTTTACTGCTTTCAAGACCACTACAAATAATTAGCTATAACTTACTATGGTAATTACAAAAGGCTAAAGCTGTGGCATGATTCTGGAACTATTTATGGAAACTTATTGATTCCAGTCATCTTTCAGTTGAATTTGCACATTTATCTTCGAAGAACGGCAATTCCATATTTAATATTTAAGGTTGATAAAATGCAAGTTCTGTGAGCCTTTGCAGATATACTACCATATTTTCCTCAAAGAGGCTTGGAGTTAAAACATTGCAGACCCATTGCATTGCTACTTAATTTCGCCATGACAGTATTTCAGAAAACCCAGGATTAAGGGCTTTATATAGAATTTCGGGGATGGGTTTTCCTGTCACAAATGTGGTGGATATCCTTTCCATCGTGTTACAAGTGCCATGGGCTACAATGTACTTGTAGCACAGAGGAAGGGATATCTGCCAGGCTCCTGACAGACTAACCTGTCCTTCATACTCTAAATATGGTCTATAGTTGTCAATATTTTGTTGACCTTTTGTACAGTTTCCATGCACTAATCAAAGCATGAAAAACGACTACCGTCAGTAGTGTCCCTTTTACATAGGCAAACCATGACCACTAAGTGGCTTTAATGTTTGCATAACATCACTATATCTGTGGATGATGCACCCATAATACTGAGAATCAACTACTGTGATTCACTTTTACGTAGATGCTACTGCATTAAAATGACAACTTCTAAGAAAACTAGCTCTGCAATTATTACTACATTGAGTGAGGTACGTGCAAGAGGAAGTGTAAGGTTTGAGTAGGAGTGTTGTTCGGTTTTTGGATTAGGATATGGTTTAGTGTTAATAAGATCAATTCCAAACCCTAACTTTTAAACTTCAATTCTATTAAGGACATGCATAAGAGTGTATAATACAACTAAGACTCTCTTGTTCCTGTTAAAGGTTGCTTAAAGTGGGGTTCTGCTCTAAGTATTTGTCAAAGAGCTATTGTAGGAAAGTCATCCTTTTTGCCCTGGTCACCCCCATATTATGACTGATGTTGGTTGTTACTGACTCTGAAAGAGGCCTGGGCTCTGCTAACCAGGCCCAGGGCCAGAGCTCTGTCCTCTAAAAGGTATATGGTAATTGGTATAATTCTAACTGGCAAAGACAACCTACCTGTAAGTCCTTAATATATGGAAGGGCATGTAGGTTTCAAGACCCCAGTGGATGTAATGCACTTACCTGTGTACTGCTGTGGTGTCAGTTTTATTTTAAACCCAGCCTGCAATGTAAGCCTGTTTTAAAATGACACCAATGTCCAAATAAGACTTTGGAATTAAAAGTACTTCAGGAGTCCAAAACTATCTTTTTATGACTTATAAGCCACCACTATGGTCAGCCCTGGGTGCCCCAAGGGTATTGTGTATTGTTCTAAAAGAAGGGACAATGTAAAATGTGTTTCATATTTCCTGGTAAAAAGCCAATGTCGTTTTTCCCTATTGTAGTGGTGCTAGCCCCATAAGCTAATATAGGAAGGCTTTATTAAACTTAATGAAGTGTAGCACTTGGGAGCTAGCTAGCAATACCATTCTAATAATCAAAATTATGGTTACAATAAGTCGAACAACTTACCAAGGTCAGATTTATAATAACTATTAGCAGCCCTTTAGCAGCCTCTTCTGATTTGTCAGTCTTTTGACAGCCTGAGCCAAGCTGCTCCCTGAGTAGGTGTGAAGAGGCCTGGGGCTGCAACAATACTCCTATTTCATGGGAGGAGATTTGCTTCCTGGAGAAGCCAGACAGAGGAAGGGGGCTGTGTAGATAAGCTGGACTTCAAAGGCAGGAGCCTCTTCAGAAAATAGATGTCACAGGACCCAAACTATCCCCAATTCCTTGATCTCTAGCCATATGGGAGTCTCCCTAATTAAATTAGAAGAGGGCTGCTAAGGGGAGTGTAGTCAATTGTTAGCCACACCTTTGGGTTTGGGTACATAAACACACACTTAGGAAAGATTTTCTCCATTTTTATTTTTGGGAAAATAGTATATTCTGGGTCAAAGATATCCCACAATTCACAGGAATTGGTCATAGCTGGGGGAGGCAACTGTATTCCCGTTCGTTGGGAATCTTCTGCAAGCTCAAATGGAGGATAAATAGGGCAGAGCTGCAGAAGTTCTTCGGATCACTGCCTGGAACATTGGAAAAAGAACAACTGCCTTCCTAGACCCTTGGACTGCACCAAGCTGAAAGACGGCACCTGCTGCACTCATAAGGCTCCACCAAGAAAGGACTGTGCCTGACTCAAAGGATGAGCAACAGGTACAAAAGTGCTGGAAGAAGTCACCTCCAGAAATCAAAGATGACTACACCAGCTGACCAGTTGCAACTGAATTTTCTTGGACTACACTAATGGTTTGTTGGAAATTGAGTGCTAGCCCCAAGAGACAATCCATAGTCTCTGTACTCATGGTGAGAGCTAGTGAACCCTTAAATCTCACCAAGGAACTCTCCACAAGGAAGAACTGTCGGAAAAAACCTTTTTGAAAGTTTTACAGAAAAGCTCCAGTAGTAGCCTGGCTCGATGTAGAGAGTCAAGATGCCGTTGTCGACTCACAAAGAGTCCTGACCACGTTGGTTTGTCTCGCTGAAAGCTCCGGAGTTCCTTGCCATTGAAGCAGAAGACAATGGCTTTCTGAGGCTCACCAAGGCATTGAACTGCAGCAGGCTGCCATCGTCGATTTGAACTCCGGATCCAGCAAGCCAAAGTATCCACAGAAAAGCCTATCGACGAGACAAAAGAACCAAGATAAAGACGAAGTCCAATGGTAAACTTTTGACCGGGACCTAGCGCAGAGCTTATCCGATGAATGCTCCATCACAGTCGACCTAAAAGTCTCACTTTGTCCTGTGCCAGTGTAGCCAGATAGCCGCAAGTGGTGCTTTATATTTTTGATGCTAGAATGCCCAATTTGTTAATTAATCTTTAAATAATAATATATCCTGTTCCCTGGACTGGTATTTTGTTGTTTTGGTGTCATTTTGAAGATAAAAATATTCTCCATTTTAATAAATTGGTGTTAGATTTTTATTGTATTATGTCTTTTACTTATTTATTGTTTTGGTGATAATAAATGCTTTACACAAGCTTGACTGCTCGTTTACTAAGCTAGCAAGGATTCATTTAAAGAGACTTGACTGGACCTATTATTGATTGTGGTATTATTACTAGCTGAGGGTGAATACCCCACTTACTAAGAGCTCACTTTCCTACAGCTATGCTTTTAATCTTCTTTCCAGGGCTAGTTGATTTGTTTCTGATTTAAACTGTGGAGACAAGGATCTATGGTGTTATGTACCAAGGAGTCTAAAAGGTTTGTCTCACTACATAGACAGTCTAAATATTGGAACAGAAAGTTGATGTTTCCCCTTTCACCATAAGTTCTGACTATGCCTAATGTGGGTTTAAGATAGGGTATTGGCTTAGCATTGGGTTTAGATTTAGGGTAAGAAATTGTGTTAGTATATGTGTTGGGGGATGGGGTTAGGGTTTGGTTAGGTTTTGTGTATGGAATAGATGTATCCTTAGTATTCGAGTTAGTATCAATGTGAAGTTTAAGGCAATGTTTAGAGTTAGGCTCTGCCTACAACTCAGGATGTAAGGTTTTGGCTCAGTCTTTGTTGACTTAGAGTTGGAATTTGGGTTAATGCAAATTCTAGAGTACAGTGTAATGTTTAAAGTTGGTACATTAATCTTTGTACATATTTTATTCAATGCAAAGGTATTCTGTAGTCACATTCCTATTCTTTGTAACTTGTACGCAGTTTTATTTCAAAGTAGTTTTATTCTATAGGGAGTGCTAAATCCTCTCTGGCTCATGGGGATAGTCCATGGTCTGATGAATAAATTAGTAAATAACCAAATAAAGGGGTGCAATTTGTTATTATACTCAATGCGATGAATCATAATTTCTGCTCATCAATTAACTAAAAGCACTCTTCTCAGATTTAAAAATGTTGTTTATTAATTGTTGTTAGCAACTGTATTATAGCTTATACTCGCAGGATGTGCTTAAAGGTGATTTCAGCTCTATTAAAGTTCAATCATTTATTTTTTTCTAAAAAGTTCTTAGGATGTTTTGATAAAGTTGATAACTACTTTTTTATTGTGTTCCATTGTTACTTGTATAGAACAAGTTGTTTGCTCCATGATAAGGAATAAATTATAATAAATTAGCAAAAAGTTCACTTATTCTAGTGTGTAGTGCCTGTATAACACTATTTAGAGACAATGTGGGACTAAGGCCCTGATTTATATGTTGGTTGAAATGGAACTCCATTGCAAGGGCAATAGTGTTCTCTCTCCCCGCCAACATAGTGGTCTGCCCATCCATTTTAAATGCAGTGAACTCCAATAGGTTTAATCACGGCAGAGACTACTCTGACATGATTAAATCCTTTGACTCAGCTGTGGAGTAAGGGCTGTCGGAGGCTGACCTGTAGTTCCACCCACCTGATTTAGATGGGCATAACTTGGGGTCAGTTTTCACTGCCTGTCACTGCCACGCAAACCCCGGTGATAAGGTTTTCCATGTTGAAGGGAGCATTGGGATTTTCCTTTTGTGACTAAAAAAAGAAAACAGCTTGGTACAAGGCTCTGTTGTGTTGAGGAAGCCCTACACCAAACTACAAAATGCATTGGCAGGAACCACCGTGATTGCGATTCCTGCCAGTGCTTTATAAATGACCACCAGCTTGTCAGTCAATTATAAATTAGTAGGGGTGGGCGGAATTTGCGTAGTCGCGCTACGCAAAGCTCCGCAAAACGGTAAAAAATCTCCTCGAGCACGCAAAAGTTCCGCGAACACGCGGAATTGCTTGGTCCGCCAGTTTGCGATGCTTTTTTCCTGTTCGCGAACGCTGTTTGCGTGCTCGGGGAGAAATATCTCGCGAACACGCATTTTGAAAGCGCGAACAAGCAGAAAACTCCGCGAAACCGCGGATCGCAGAATTTTTGGCAATTCCGCGTTCTCCGCGAAACTCGAAATTACCCAAATTCCGCAAATTCCGCGAGCGGAACGGAATTTACTGCCCAGGCCTATAAATTAGGCATGTGGCATCTCCGTCAGGGCGATGGAGTAATTTCCTTCATCACCCTGGTGGATGAGCAGCTGTCCCCCAGGATCAAAATTATGCCCAAAGTCCATTAAGGGTATCCAGGCTCTCTGTTTGATAACATTCAAACTGTTCTACTGTGCAGTGAGTAATCGTGACATACAAGGCACAGCAATAACACAACTGATAATTCCTAAAGGTACAAAGGATGGATTAAGAGCTAAAGCAGTCTAAGGCATCTGCACTGTTTCAGATCAGAAAATGTATTAATAGTTGTTGGGTTTCATGGAAGTATGGAAACAACTCCCAGTTTGAGATCAGATAATGTCCAATGAAGGGGGCTCAACCTCGTACCATGCTTGTTTACAGTTGTGTTAATATTTAGATTTAGATGCAAACATTTACCCTATTTGCTCCAAATTTTCTTGAAACATGATTTTTGCATCACATTTTTCTGAGAATATCTTCTAAAAGTGGGGCAGTCCAGTTAATTGTTTTATTTCCACTTCCACCAAGCACTAAGTTAAGATCACTGTGTCCTCCTGGTTCCAGCCTTAGACTACTTGGTTGTATGATGTTAAACAATGCTTAGCTGGCCAGTCAAGATGTGTTGGACATTGCAACTGAAATAACCAATACCAAAGCTGTTGCTAAGTGAAAGAAGTCAATACTCTGAGAGGATTACATTTTAAGTCACCTAGAAGATCAAAGTTATACCAAAATGGAGCCTTAAATTTTGTTGATGTTTCTGTAATTAAAGAGAACCGAAAGGTAATCTGCCTAATCTGAGCAATAATGTCTTGGGAAGAGTGTCTTCAAGATTTATTTTTATATGATGCCTCACTCCACTTACTGGTTTCTCATTGCACACAGGTTTTTGCCTTTTGATTCTGTTCCAACATGATTCTGGATCTCATGTTTGTTATGGGAGTGGGTGATAGAACTATGGCCCAGCCCTATTGATGCACTTCCAGTTATTATCAATTTTCTTACAAGTGTTGATTTAACACTTCGGAAAGGCTTTATTCAGATTGCCACTAGTACAATAACAAATGTGAAACGAGCAATTTTCAATATTCCAGTAAATGTATTAAATAATTTATGACAGTGAGTACAGCCAATTTTGCACCATTCTCTTCTTTAGGGTTCAGTTTTGAAGTGCATACTTTATTTCATTCATTAAGCTCTGAAGTTTGTTGCAATTCTGCACAAAGATTAAGAATAGATATGATTATATTATCCTTATTTTACGTTTTCACCAATATATTTGCCGATTAGTGGTGTTCCAGTCTTTAATTTCATTATAAATTTGATTTACTTAGAAATATGCTATATGAAAAACTCCCCAGATATTGCTTGCTCAATCTGATTGTTTACTTATGATCCATTCTGACAGAGGCCTTGTGGTGCCTCAATTCAAGACAATGTATAGTTTTGAAACGGCTGTGCTGCATGTTCATGTGTTAACCACATTACATTAAAGTGCTAAAACTCTTTTCACATTTCTGAAGTTATTATTGACAGTCCTTTCATACTGGAAGCTAAGCAACAGCACGCACAGCATTTTAGAAGGCCTGTGGCTGCTGAGTAAAATGATTTTTCATTTGGAACCACAAGAGGCGATGATTAAAAAATCATTCTACCATTTGTAAATACAGTTGGATGCATTTTTGTATTCATCTTATTTTCAGCTAAGTTACGCATACCCTCCACTCACCTACATGTAAAGTGTATAGTTATTAAATATTGGTTTTAAGCAGAATGTTCAAAATAAGCAGGGATACTGTCCTTGGGGTAATTTCTCAATCTTGTCAGCAATCGCAATACAGAGCATAATTAAAGTTTATTTTGAAAGGTAATTTGCATCCCGCTGTGGCCATACAGCATTTAGTGTGCTTTCATATGTCTAAATATCACAGTTAGCCTTTCATCATAAAATACCTGGAAAGAACTTGCAGATTCATTGTTTAGAAAAAGATATATATTGTTGTTTGGATAGCAGTCCTAAAACTGGGCAAATCTTTTATTTCAAGTAATTAAGCCAAGCATCTTGAAGTGTGTACTATTTGATAGGCTCCCTAAAAGCCAGGGGGTGCAGTGGTGTGATAGAAACTATCCAGAGATTGGATTATCACACGTTTTGTTTATGGTACAACATGTCCACAACTATGGATGTTGCTGGGAGGTGTATGTGTAATACTGCACACCTCCTAGTAACCTTTACAAATGTCACAGACAGATTTCTGCTGCCATTGAAGATGCAGATTTGAGTGGCAGTAATAATGTTGCTCACAATTTGTCTTGGCCAGCTCCTCATTTTTATGCTAATCGATACTGCTATTGGAAACACAACTACAACCAGTAATGCTGTATTTACACGCAGGTTCGTGGTCGGGGACAATGTTTATTAGTGCCTGATGTGGAACATTGGAAGTTCAACAGACAGAATGCTTTCTTTGCAGGTCCTCCAGTATACAGTTTTGCTTAGCAATGGAAACTATATTCTATGTGCCATTGTATATCTCTGGCTCTACCTCAGAGTGCACATATCCCAGTGAAGTAGTTCTCTTTTGCTGACTATGAGTGATGACTCCTCAACTAGATTCATTGAGGGAGGGAGATTCTTCTTCGCTCGTCGCTGAGAGAGACCGCTCCCGCCATGGCCTGCACCCAGCAGACAGCCCACAAGTCCACCGGCCGCAAAGCACCTCGCAAGCAGCTGGCCACCAAGGCTGCCCGCAAGAGCGCGCCTGCCACCGGTGGAGTCAAGAAGCCTCACCGATACCGGCCCGGCACCGTGGCTCTCCGCGAGATCCGCCGCTACCAGAAGTCCACCGAGCTCCTCATCCGCAAGCTGCCCTTCCAGCACTTGGTGAGGGAGATCGCCCAGGACTTCAAGACCGACCTGCGCTTCCAGAGCTCCGCAGTCATGGCCCTGCAAGAGGCCAGCGAGGCCTACCTGGTCGGGCTCTTCGAGGACACCAACCTGTGCGCCATCCACGCCAAGAGGGTGACCATCATGCCCAAGGACATCCAGCTGGCCCGTCGTATCCGAGGCGAGAGGGCCTAAGGAGACAGACCGACCCGAACAACCACCACAACGGCTCTTTTAAGGGCCACAAAAAATAAATAAATAAATAGATTCATTGAGGGAGTATGAACACGTGAATGCTATACAATAGTTGGAACAAATTGAACAGAATGGGTTGTTATTATAGTTTGTACTTTTCCAGGGTTGATTGGGCTTGCATTCCTCATGCAACAAAACAAGGGGTAGAGGAGGCACACTATAAGGGTGACATCAGGTCCATTTCGACTTGAACACTGTTAGACCCGGAATTCCTGGTTGGCTGAGGTAGGTACCTTAGTCCAAATAGGGACCCGCGTTTCCACGTCAGGGAAAGGAAGGTCACCATCTGAGATAGCCCCTGCTCATCCCCCTTGGTAGCTTGGCACAAGCAGCCAGGCTTATCTTCAAGGCAAATGTGTAAAGTATTTGCAACCACGCTCACAGCAACCCAATGATGACACCACAAATAGACTCCACACGAGTTTTATAAAAACGAGTATAAATTTTATATAAAAAGATATACGATAAGACCACACAATATAAATCCAACATATGAGTATGTGTAATATTTCTCCTGGCTGGTTCTTAGGCCAGCCAGCCCTTGTAAGTTCTGATGATATTAATGAGCACTTCTAAACATTCCACTGTAATCCTAATACCATGTTATGCAGTTCGTAATGCTAGAATCAGGCACTTGTGCAATGTAAAAATAATGCAATGCTTAACACAACAATCAGGCACTTTGCAATGTAAGAATAATGCAATGCGTAACGCAACAATCAGGCACTTTGCAATGTAAAAATAATGCAATGCGTAATACAACCACCAGGTACGTCGTTATGCATAAATAAGTCAATGCGTAATACACTAGTCAGGTAGTTCGTTATGCAGGAAT
Organism: Calotriton arnoldi; assembly: GCA_963921515.1. Classification (NCBI taxonomy): domain Eukaryota; kingdom Metazoa; phylum Chordata; class Amphibia; order Caudata; family Salamandridae; genus Calotriton; species Calotriton arnoldi. The sequence continues at coordinate 547,306 of CAWUFW010001308.1, forward strand.
AATGCAATGCGTAATACGCTAATCAGGTAGTTCGTTATGCATAAACAATGCAATGCTTCATACGACAATCAGGTAGTTCGTTATGCAGAAATGATGCAATGTGTAATACGACAATCAGGTAGTTCGTTATGCAGAAATAAGATAATGCGTAATACACTCCGGCACCGATCACGGTGCCTTAGGCGGTCTCTCCGCCACTCCTTCTGACTCGCAGTCAGCCTCTGTCAACAGTTGCCCCCAACACGGGTATGGTGTAACAAAAAGTGCAGCTCCGCACTCCGGCCCCGGTACTGCCACTCCCTTGGCAATACGGGCCGCGATACGAGCCAAAGCAGAGGCTCACGCTGCTGGACTGAGAGAGAGGCCGACAGCGTCTCCTTCCGAGCCCGCACCCCGCCGCAGGAGTCGACACACGTTACTTGGGGGGGCGCGAACTCACTCTCCTCTCCTCGTCCAACGACTTGGGCCTCCGATGCAATCTCTGTGAATTGGCAACGGCGGGCTTGGGTCGGCGGCTCAGCTCCTCCGAGGCTGCCGGTCCGGGCCGCTACTGCTATGAAGATCTCAGGCTGCCACAGGGCACACGCACACAGTGTGGCTGAGACTCCCTTGAGCTTTGGATGCACGATCATCGGGCACTCCACGCGAAGGTCTCAGGCTGCACGAAGAACACGCGCACAGCGTCGCAGAGACTCGCTTTAACTCCGGGTGCCCGTTAACAAGGCAATCCTCACGAAGGTCTCACGCTGCACACAGCACACGCACACAGTGTCGATGAGACTCACTTGGACTCCGGGTGTGCACGATAACAAGGCAATCCTCACGAAGGTCTCACGCTGCACAAAGCACACGCACACAGCGTCGATGAGACTCACTTGGAGTCCGGTGCACACGATAACTGGACAATCCTCACAAAGGGTTCAGGCTGCAAAAATCACACGCACACAGCGTCGCTGATCCTCGCTTGGACTCCAGGTGCCCGCGATCACAGGGCACTTCTTACCAGGGTCTCAGGCTGCAACAAGCACACGCACACAGCGTCGCTGAGACTCTCCTGGAAACTTTTGTGTTCCTGAGTTTCCACAAAAGGGAGCCAGCTCACCTCGGGCCCTTGGGATAAGTTACTTCAGGACACAGCACAGCAAAGTCCTTTCAAGCAGGGGGACACAGCACACAGCAAAGTCCCTTTAGCCTTTCCTTGGTTAAAACAGCAAACTGCAGGCCAGCCCCAGAACACACAGCAAGGGTCAGTCCTATCATTCAGTCTCTTCAGTTGTTTCTTCCTTGGCAAAGGTTCCTCTTGACCATGAAGTAGCTCCAGTCTTGTTCAATCTTGATCAAGCCATTCTCCAAAGTTCAGGGGCTTCAGCTCTCATAGTTATACCCCTCAATGGCTTTGAAGTCTTTGCGTTCAGAGGGCAATGACCCCTGTTCAAACCAGTTCTGGGTGCCTCCCTGCCAGAGACACCTTTATTCCTTTGATAGTGGGGGTCTGGATCCTCAATCACTCAACAGGGGCCGGAGCCATTGGTTTATGGCTGCAGCCCAGGCCTCTTCCCCTCTAGGGGCTACTCCTCCCCCTACACTCCAGATGCAGGTCAGCCTGTTGCTGTCTCACCTCCTCCCCTGGGTCAAGACATTCCCCAGATCCTATCACTTTGAAATCCAGACAGTCAATCCACAGCCAAGCAGAGACACACTGAAATGTTAGAGCACAAAAACCCAGCCACACACAATGCAAAAACCACCTTCATAAAAAGATGTGTTATTACATTGTGAGTTCAGGCATACTAAACTTCACCTCTCCATCTTACGCCTTTGGGAAGATAGGCTGGAAAACATATTACACAGCCTCCCCATTCTGTCCTATGGGCACGATGGCCTTTCAACAGTGAAAAACGAAATGGAGATTATTTCACTGTCAGGACATGGTACACACCTTAGTACATGTCCTACCTTTCACATGCACTGCACCCTGCCCAGGGGGTACCTTGGACCTACCATAGGGGTGTCTGATGTGCATAGAAAGGGAAGGGTAAGGTCTGGAAAGTGGGTGCACTTGTCAGAATAACATGGCAGTTTAACAAACTGCGCGCAGGCACTGCAATGGCAGGCCTGAGTTCCCTTTTCACAGCTACTTGTGTGGGTGGCACAAATAGTGCTGCAGGCCCACTAGTAGCATTTGCATTACCAGCCCTGGCACACATAGTGCACTTTACTAAGGACTTTACTAGTAAGGCAAACATACCAATCATGGACAACCAATTACCATTACACCTTATACAGGGAGCACTTGCACTTTGACACTGTTTAGCAGTGGCAAAGTGTCCAAAGCATCTAAGTTGGCAAAACAAAATCCATCACAGCACCAAAAATAGAGGAGGTAGAGGCAGAAAGTCAGGGGTAATCATGCCAGAAATGCCAGGTCTAACAAACACCATGAGAGGAAGAGTGAGAGGTACCCGGCTGTACATGGAGGTTGTTTTTCACCACCAGCCTTGGCATCAGTGTTTCCTTTTCTGTTCATGGCATAAGGATGCTAATAGCCCTGTGATCTCAACTTGCAAAGGAATAATGGTTGTAAATTACATAACCCATCTTTATGGGCCTTTGCCTTGGCTTGGGCCTGTAATAATAAGGACCAACTAGCCAGTAATACCACTTAATTACCATATGTAATACATTATTGCTACACTATAAATAAGTGTGATAATAGTATTGGCAAACTTAAACTTATTAATGATAGAGATGGTGCCATTATAAAGATCTTCTAGAATAAGAATCCCAATCTTTTGGGGCTGCCAAGCAATCAGTCTTCTGCATTCTTGGTAGCCTGCAATCAACATTTAATCTGGCTGGGAAACTAACATTTGTAGTAGTTGAGTCATGCTTTTGACTACTCCCTCTTCTATGTTTCTTGGTTTTGTTATTTAGAAAGTTAACAAAGAAGGAAGAAACAAGTTGTGAGAAAGTTACCTCTAGTTGTTCCATAGTCATAGAGACACCAAGTCCAAATTGATGTTCAATTTATTTTTATTATCAATAACCTGGCACCAGCTGCACGTAATCCAAATTTTACAAATTATTAAATTAGGAGTTCAGATATGAAAACAATTATTTATTACTAGAGTTCCTAAGTATAACACTTTTCCAGGTGCTTAGCAATGACATTGAAATGGGCATAATAAACTTGTTTATTACATGTATCTTGACTTTCACTATCTAATCAGTTAGCTGCTGTTTGGGTTATGGTTGAAAGCGTTTTTAATAGTTGTTTCATTGACCTAGTTGCATTTCCGCCTGATTGTAATTCACCCAAGACTTGGTAGCATTAGGTTCTCGTTCTGGGCAAAAGTAATAGCATTTCTTGACACCAGCAATAAAATATGTAATTTTCCAAAGTATCCATTCCATTCCACTGTTTTTGAACATTGTTTAGTAGTGTTATGACACTAAAATGTTGAGTTTACATCTCTTATTTAGAAGGATACAAAATTAATTCAAATTAATATATGGACAAAAACTGAATGTAAGCCAGCCTGACTACTGACTTTTGGCAGTATCTAGGCAAAGAAGTGACTGCACAGTGCTGATGGATTAAATAAATAAATAAAATAACGAAAACGGATTGCATAATGAAAATGATGCATGGATGAGCTAAATAACTAAATATGACAAAGTGTGATGATTGCGTATATTTTTCATGTGCAAAATATTTTTTCGTGTATTTTATTGATATTAGTTCCTAGGAGGCGCAATGACTTAACAAACAGCCAATAGCATCAGTTGAAAGTTGCATACTCATCGGGGCAGATCCATGATGCGATTAACAAAGTGTCAATGCAATGCCAGATGAGGGCTTTGAAACATTGGGTTTAAGAACAGCTGTGCTGTGATGACAGACCGAAAAAAAGAGGGACGGGATTATGTCCATGAAGTCGTGTCTTATAATATTATACACTTGTCTCAGGACGGGCAATTATGTTCATTATTATTGGATTTCAGCCTATTTCACATATAGTGTGTACGTTCGTCGGCAAGTCTATCAGATATGGAATTACGAAAATATACAATGTGAAACCTTCTCTGCCGTCCTCCAATTTTAATTCTTTGATTCTGTTTACGTTCAGAATGTTGACAGACAGTAAATAAGATCTGGCCGTGAAGGCCATTCAATTTATTCAGTTTTAATCACTGGAGTCAGAGAGTGTGTCCAATTAATGTGATTATTATTCAGATTGGATGCGGGGTTAAGATGAAGAAAGACCAAAAATAGACTAATGATGAATATGGAACTACAGATTTAGTGAAGTATAGAATTGTGACTAAAGCCTTGGAGGTTTAACTGTAGTCATGGAAGGGCTGGTTTCATCTGAAAATGTTCCCTCTTTCAAATCGCAAAATAGTGCTTTGGCGAGCAGCAAGGTTTTAAACAAAGTTCTTGGGGAATATTTAGGATCGCACAGGAAATGGGACAGTGGAATGTGATTCATATTACCAGATCACATTTTGCTTGGAAAGTGTAAATGTTAGGTTTCTAACATTGCTTTCGAGTAATTGGTAAGGTAAAACAAAAATTGTGCTGGACTGGTGATATGTTTTCATCTTTACCAGTGGTCATACTTAGGTTTCCACTGGCACTCTGGAGTTCAAATGGAATGTACAGATTTTGTCTGGAAACGGGGAAGCATTTGTTGCAGTCTATGAATTAAGCTACACAAAAAAACAAAAGTAGAACCTAACACCTAGAAAACACCACAGCACCACAAAAAGCAAATCAGCTCCGGGATACAGAACATAGCAATAGCAAGAGTTCACAACAAAAAACAACACCGCATAAAAACACAAAATGACACCAATTATTGCAACGCAATTATTTCACTGTTTTTGTTTAGTGCGGTTGTGTGGTTATTTTTCTCTGTTGTGGGGTGGGCTGAGATTTTATGATGTGTAGTATTCTGTTGCTTTGGTCTATCTATTGTGCTGTTATTATACCCAAACTGTAGTCTGTCTCCTCAGACATGAATAAACTCTCCTATAACACAATACTGTTGCCAAAAACCTTATTTATAGGACACCTAAATTTAAAGTTATTTGCACTAAACACTATTTACCATCAAGACATGTAACAATGTTTATTTTTCACTGGATATCTGATGGAATATGTTGCTCTTGCCCTGGAAAAATGGCATAATTTGCTAACGTCTGAAAAGGAAAAGACAGAAAAATTAGAACACAAAAGCAACACAGAAACACAAGGTAACGTAAATCACAACACAGTAACAAGACAAAACAGCAGAACAGTACAAAACCCACCACACCTGAGTGCCACAAATAAATAACGAAAACAAATAAAACAACACCACTTTATATTGACCAACACTACGGTATTATTCTGTTGTGGTGTTGGGTATTGTGCTTGTTTAGTTAATGTTGGTTTTGTGTTGTACTAATGCGTTGGTTTGTCATATTTCATTATTAACTGTGCTCTGCAGTTGATTTGCTATTGGGTGGTTGTGTTTTATTGCACGGTTTTCATTTGTGGTTAGTGTTGTTGTATTGCGGTGGGATGTGCTAGTCTAAAGTTTTACTGTGTTGTGTTATTGATGTCTTGTTATGTAGCATCATTTTGGAAAATTTGGGATGTCTGCTTAAACATGTACCAATTCTTTCTTATTTGTTTATTCAGGATATGTAGGAGTTTTACAGAAAATGATAGGCCAGGTGTTAATGTGGATACAATAAAGTATTCAAGGTTCTTCTGAACTTTAGATAGCCAGGTTACTGCCATAAACGAGTAGAAATCTGATTGTAGAGTACATCCCAGGAGGAGAAAGTTCTCCCAAACCTAACTTTCTTCATGCTTAGTTTAGTTCGATGCATAGAATGTCAAGATGGATTAACCCTGTTGAACAATATGCCGTGCATTTTTTGAAAGGAACTAGGACTGATTCTGATAAAAAAGGGCTAAGAATCAAGTGAAAAATAATTTAGTCATCTAGGTATTAAATCTGACCATCCATAACATGCAAACTCAACTTCAACTGGTTCTACAAGGTACCTACCTACATGATACCCTTGACTCGACCATGGCAACTTAGCCAAGCTCAAGGCTTTGAACTTCAGAAAAAGACCAGTACTATGTATAAGAGTTGACGTATAAAGAATTCACTGTTCAGAAAAGCATATTGTAGAAATAGTAATAGTTTCATAACTTATTTCCACCAAAATAATTAAGCAAGTAAATAATCCAAATAGTCCAAAGACATTAGAACAAAGATTTACTTTAAGAATCAATTAAAGTCTATGATAGTATAAACATATACTGGAAAAATATTACATGTTGCAGTGGGGTATTTTGATGAGAATGGACAAAATGGACCAAACCTAACTTAAGAAAACCTGACCAATGTGGTATATAGTTTGAGTCTGTTAAATTTATTGTTGAGCTAAGAAGCTTGTCTGGTGCTCACTTTACCTGAGGTTTGAGACTGAAAGAGGTGCCTGATGTCTCACTGTTTGAGATCTTCTATATGAAAGTTCACTATGAAGTGAGTTCAAGAAAAAGCCCTTTGGAAGACTAGTAACTGTCGGAGGCAGAAACACAATGAAAGAACGTTGAATCAATGCCACTGCCTTTTGGTTCTTCTGATGATGGTTTGTTGTGCCTGCACCCAATCCTGACTGAGTAGCCAAAATAATATTGCATTCTTTGATTTATAGTTTCATTTTGATCATTGCAAGTATGGGGTTAAAAGTACCTCAATCCATGTGTTGCTGGCTAGAATCTAGGTAGATGTGGCAGACATGTTATAAGTTAACTTGCCAGCTATGCTTACACCTTGAGTTTATGATAAGATTACTACCTTCCTCCACATCATCAGAATATCAGGTCTCAATTTATCGGCTTATCTATTACAAGTCATTACCAGGAAGGTTACTCCAGAAATAATTAAGAAAAAGAAAAAAAGATAGGACATAGGAGTATGAGACCTAAGTAGGGGAATGTTAGTCCTGACATCCTTGGTGTGGGATTCCCCCAAACATTTTGCTTTAGCTCCTCCTGTTTTGCTGAATTTGTTTCTCTTGGCCTTAGGATTCTGTGTGCACTTAACCACTGCTAGCCAGTGCTAAAATTCATGTGATCTGTCCTTCAATCATGGTAAAACTGGCACACACTTAATTGGCACACTTAATTTTCTTGTAAGTCCCTGGTAAATGGTTCTACATGTACCCGGGTCTGTACATTAAATGCTACTAGTGGGCTTGCAGCACGCATTGTACCACCCACTGAAATAGCCTTTTAAAACATGTTGCAGGCCTGCCAATGCACCTTGTAATCCAGTTTTAAACTGCCTTTTGGGCCAGGCTAAATACCCCTTTTTCCAGGCCTATATGTTCCTTTTTTCAATACAAATAAGCCAACCCTAAGGTAGCCCCTAAAGGTTCATAGGGCAGGGTGCATTGCATTTAGAAAGTAGGACATATATACTAAGGTTTTAGAAGTACTGTTTATCTCTCCCATTGACTAATACTGGTTACTGTATTACATTTAAAAAGTGATAACCATGGATTGGGTGTGTTAGAAATGATGTCTCTAGTTGGCAGTGGTTTGCATCCTGTCCAAGTAGAGTCTATCACTCTAGTCAGGGTAAGTGAGTCACACAGCTTAGATAACCCCTGCTCACCCCCTTGGTAGCTTAGCACGAGCAGTCAGGCTTATCTCAGAGGCAAAGTGTAAAGTCTTTGTACACACAAACAGTAGCACAGTGAAAATACTACAAAAGGAGTTCACACCAGTTTAAAAAAAAATAGCCACTATTTATCTGAATAAAACAAGACCAAAATGACAAAAATCCTACATACACAAATCAAAATATCACTTTTAAAAGATTAAGAACGTTTTGTCCATAGAAATAAATGGATGGGTTCGTTTTAGCACAAGTACCTTAGATGCATCAAAAATCAAAGACGAGGCAAGGCGCAGGGGAGGTGAGGTGAGGTGCCAGAAAAGCGAAGCGATGGGTCGGTTCCTTACTACACAGGGGAGGTGATGAGTTAGTTTCTTACTGGCAGGGGAGGTGATGCGTCGGTTCCTGCCCATGGGGCTGCCATGGGCCCACCTTAGGCATGACTTACATGTAGGAAACGGGAAGGTTTGGGCCTGGCAAGTAGATGTACTTGCCACGTTGAAATGGCAGTTTAAAACTGCACTCACAGACACTTCAGTGGCAGGTCTCGGACATGTTTGCAGGGCTACACATCTTGGTGGCACAATCAGTGCTGCCGGCCCACTAGTAGCATTTGATTTACTGGCCCTGGGCATCTCTAGTGCATTTTACTAGGGACTTACTAGTAAATCAAATATGTCAATCATGGATAAACCAATCACCAATACAATTTAGACAGAGAGCACTTGCACTTTAGCACCGCTTAGTAGTGGTAAAGAATCCAGTGTCCTAAAACCAACAAAAACAGGTAGAGGAAGAAGGCAAAACATTTGGGGAAAACCCTGCAAAAAGGACTAGGTCCAACATGGAGCATATATAAATACACTGGTAAAATTCAAATGAATTGTAATTTTAAATCCCCTTCAATGGTAAAGTCAGATTTGATGTCACAATTCTGAAAATGTCACTTTTAGAAAGTTGGCATTTTCTTGACCTATACATTTTTGCTTTCTGCCAGTGTCCTGGGTCACATGATTTTGAATGGTGGCTCTACTGTTGGGGTATGTGAATTTCTCCCAGACAGTGACACAAAGGAGACTAGATGTAGGCAAGGTGGACCATCCTGCTAGGATGGATCTTTGCCCCGCCCAACTTGCATTTCAAAGGGCTTGCCTGCAGCACACAGAAAGGACCCTGACACTAGCCTATTGTCACCTCAGACAGTGTTGGAGCCTTGGCAGGGGAAGAGAAGAACTTTCTGCAGTATAGAAAATACTCCCACATCAAAGACTGGCACCTGGTATAAATATTGGGCCTCCAGAGCCACTCTTCAGAACATTCCTCTACCTGTGGACATTACAGAAGGACTTCCCTGTTGCCAAAGGATTGCCTGCTGCCAGAGGACTACCTTGCAGTCTGAGAAGGAAGACTGGACCTGTTTACCCTCATCCCAGGCTAACGTGAATGACTACAAGGGTCAGTTAGCTGACCTCCTTTTTGAGCTAACCAGTTGTAACCAGCTCCAGAGACCTCCTTGCAACTGTCCTGTAAGTAAAAAAAAATGTAAGTCCGTTTTTATATAGCGCAGCTACTCACCCTTACGGGTCTCAAGGCGCTGGGGGCCGGAGTGGAAATTAAGTGAGCTATTGCCCAGAGTCACATGGTGCTGAGCTGAGCTGCCGCCAGAGCCGGGGATCGAACTGTGAACCCTGTGCTGCGAAATCAGCTGCCCTGGCCGCTGCACCACACCTCTCCACTGCTAACCTCCCGGACTGGACCTGCCTGAACTTGCTATGGCCTCTGCTGAAGTGAGTACCTGAGAAGTGCCCCTAGTCCTGGGCAATTGACTGTTATCGTTCTGAACTCCTACCAAGAAAAAAAGGTGAAATCCTGAAGTTTGGATTCTTTGCGATCTCAAACTTGCCCCATCGCACCAAGACTCTGCCGACTGTGACAACTGAAAATGCAAAGCTCTGATGAAGACCTGCTTTTTGTGCTACAGTGACTGCCAGGGGAATTCTGGTAGCATTCACAGTGTATTCACATCCTTCCACCTCATCCTTCATTACTGATTGACTGTTGAAGGAGTCCTGAGCCACAAGATATATTTATCTAAGAAAATGTAAATCCCCAGCTCACCAAGCTGGAAAAATAGTTGGGAATAATAAGATTTGATTCCAGCATGACGTTTGTGCCAGCTTCTAAATTAGCATTGTGTAATCTTCAATTAAATATTTTTCATGTATACTACACTGACCTATCAGGGTTTATGTGAGCTATTAGCTACATTTATAAGTGTCTATTGACTCCAGACCAGCGGCGGCCGGCACAGGTAAACTTGGTGTGCGGTGGAGCAGGGGCTGGTCGGGATGGGAGGGGGGGGGAAGTCAAAAGATGACGGAATAGGTATAATTAAAATTAAAAAATAATACCTATTCCGTTGTCTGTCGGCAACCCCCCGCCGCACCCTGCCCCGTCCCACCGCGTTTATCTGTGCCGGCCGCTGCTGCTCCAGACTATATCATTCAGAGTGCAAATTAATTTGGTGTTCATAGGAAACCACAATACAACTATCCATACTCTTTTTTTTTTTAAACAATTTTTTTTATTGCATATGAAATAAAAGCAGAGAATGGGGTATACATATGCCATGACTCAAAGTCCGCGGCTCGCGAGCCTCCCATTTTAACAGTTCGACCGTTGTATATCAGATTGGATAGAAACAGGAGTTTATCTATTTCAGAATGTATGTTCTGATCCATATCTTAGCTTTACACACACGGTTCATTGTTCCTCCAGATCTAGTCAAAGTATATTCATTGTTATACCCCATAACTCTGGCTATAATTCCCCAACTAGACCCTCTCTCTACCCTTCCCCGTCCCTCTGGGTGTGCTCTGGCTGGGTCTAGTGCCTCTATGCACCTTGCAACAATCTCATGTCCCGTGCTAGTGTCCCGTGCTTAAACATGTTTGTTGGTTTTGGGCTTTGGCTCCAAACTCCTTGTCTGAGGACTAATTACTTAGGTGCATAGTGCAGTATTACCTAGATTGTGCCTATGTACCTGGGGCTTTCAGGTGCTGTCTAGGGTCTCCTCTGGAAGGGGTGGGTCCTGATGCCTCAATGATGTCACCGGTGCCTCCCATGCTCTGGCTGCCTCCAGGGAATCCCTGCCCCTTCAGGCTTCCCTCAATCGTGTAGCTCCTCATAATCTGCCCATCTCATTAACTCTTTCTTCCATCCCTCCAATGAGGGCCCTCTTTGGGATTCCCACTGCCTGGCAATCTCTCGCTTGGCTAAGAGTAGTGCCAAGTTCTGGAACCTGCTAATCACTTTGGTCTTAGAGGTGTGTAGAAACCAGTGTAGCAAACAGTGTCCTGGTGTACAACATGCCTCCCTCTCGGTAACTTCAGCTACTATGTCTATTGTTGTTCCCTAATAGTGTCCCAACTCTTAGCAGGACCAGAACATATGTAAAAAGTCAGCCCCTACTTCATCACAGCGTGGGCACTTAGCTGTGTCCATCAGGAAGTACTTATTTATTTGTGCAGGTGTAAGGTATGCCCTATGTAGTATGTAAAAGTTTATCAATTGAAACCGGGGATTTCTAGAGACTTTTGGGAACCGTTTCACTAACTCTGTCCAATTCTTCCCTTCAATTTGGGACTACAAGATCCTCCTCCCAGTGCAAACGCAAGTTGTTAAGTGTGGGCAATGTTTAGTTCCAGAGTCTGCGATATAGATAGGTGACCGCTTTGTACGTCCCAGAAGAGGACACCACATATTGGCACCCACTCGACAGTGGCGGCTCAGAAAGCCCTGCTCCCCAATGTTTATGTATTGTTGTTGTAAGGGCTCTGTGTAGCATGAACTGTCCCTGTGGTAAGTCAAACCTCCTCTGAAATTCCTCGAAAAGCATTAATACTAAGCCTGGGCGTAGTTCGCGAAGTAGCGCTACGCGAAGCTACGCAAAGTGCAGTTCGCACTACGCGAGCTACGCGTAGCACTACGTGAACTGCGTAGTGCACTGTTCGCAATGATTGCACAGTGCCGGATGCTTGTCCGCACTGTGCAATTATTGAAAACGGCATCTTGCACAGTGCGAGCTGTCTTTTACTGCCGCTCAAGTAGATTTTTACTCGAGCGGCAGCTTTCTCAACGCAGACTGGTAGTTTCTCATCGCGAGCGGTCGCGAGCATACGCGACCACTCGCAATGAGAAACCTGACCTCCCCACGTTGAGAATCTCACCGGGAGGTTTATTTTCCACGCCGCGATCGGCAACTTGATGTTGCTGATCGCGAACGAGGAAAAAGTCTCGCCGGGATGTCATTTTGCTTGCTTGCGGTCGCCAACTTGACGTTGAGGACCGTGAGCAAGCAAAAATGACCGCTGCACTACGCTACGCGTGTTTGCACTGTGCTACGTGCAATTCGCGTTGTGCGAAGTAGCGCAAACTTCGCAAACTACGCGAGCGTAGCGTAGTGCTTTGCCCAGGATTAATTAATACTCCGCCTTCATAAAGTGCTCCAAACAACTATCCATACTCAATAAGGATGGATGGTTATAAAGAAAAGTTTGATAGAGATTTAGCAGAGCCTTCATAATCACAGGACTAGTGCCATGTAAGCTACTCATAAAATCCATCAAATGCTACAAGTGCTGAGCCAGATGGTAAAATTTGCCATTACCTAGAAAAAATATAACTATATTAAATCTGCCTGCTTTTTAAGCAGATTTAATCTGGTTATATTTTATAATGTGGTTATATTATATTGACTATGAGTTAAAGACAGGAATAAAAATTACTATGCATAAGGCATTCACGGATAAGCACATGGGTTAGATGCAGGAGATGACAATTCATTAGATCACACTGAAGAATCTTCAGACAGTGAACACACGCTCAATATGCTAGAAGAAATGAAAGTGGCAAATGTAACTAGGCAGATGACTTCAAGAAAGGCATAGCTGTCAAACAAAGCCGAAAGTTTGAACTTCAGTTGCATGAAATAATCAATATATTGTCTGCCAAGTCTAGGCAAACCAACCTCTTCCATTACTCTCACAACTCACCAATCTCCTCAGAACACAAACATAATATGCATTCAGAAGTGTATATGACTGTATTTAACCAAGAATAATACCCTCCACTTCTTATAGTCTATGAAGCCCAAAACCTCAAACATCTAGTATGCATAATTTTCTTTACAGAGTCAATGTGTTCTGAATTTAACTCATTGTAACAAGCTTAACACTCCACATCAAATAAATGTCAAGGAAACCAAAACAAATGACTGCTGTGTCTAGGTTGAAGTTGAGAAAATGGAGCTCTATTCACAAGTATTTTCATACGAACTACCACATTTTCATCTAGAGGAATTAGGCAAAAGATTTCTTATTGACCTTAAATATATAGAGAAATATGCAGTAGAAATTCTTACTCAAGGGGAGTGAAGTGAGCCTTACAAGGTGAGGCTTGCCTTGAAGGTTTGTGGAGACTCACAAACATGTACGTTTGTAGGTGTTCACAAACGCTGATACCACCCCCTTCACTCCATGGAAATAGCCAGAAAACTACTCCAACCTTTGGCTGGAGTAGCTCCTCTTTCTGTATAGGAAGGGGAATGGATCACCCCTAGATTTGCTGGGGTTTTAGGGAAGAGATTTCTTACAGAGAAAATGTTTCACTCATTGGGAAAAAGAATAATAAATGTTTATTTGTACAACTAAGCACAGCAGGAAAAGGAGCCTACAGCAATTGTTGCATGGCATTTCTTTTTGCAGTTTTATATAGCTCGAACCGAAGGTATTGGAGTGCTTTACATGAGCACTAGTTACGTTACACAAGGACACATTCATTTTTGGTAGGCACGGGGAGATCAAGTGATTTGTCCAGAGTCACAGGATGTTGAGCCAACGCTGAAACTCGAACCTCGGTCCCCAGCTCCAAAGCTGGCACCTCTGGCCCTTGCTCCCAGTAGTATGCCTAGAAACTTGTGCATGGTGCAGTTTCACAAGTGTAGTATAGGAAATATTGGTTAATATCCAACAAAATGTAAAAGTATGAGCAGACAGAGATCTGAACCTCTACTGGAACTTTTACAATTCCATTGGTGAATCAGGAATTAGGGACTTTAATTGTGCTTTCCCTTCAAAGGCAGTCCATGGGGTAGACAACTCACAAGCTTTTAGTAGATAGAACATCTTAATAGAATACTACTCAGCATTCTATTTTGTCCTATTTAGGTCTTGTTAGATTTGGGAAATGGAGCTTGTCAGACAGCTGCTTTCGTGTACCAGTTACCACCCTTTGCTATAAAGAGCACATCATGAAGCCAAAAAACATGTAAACCATTTGGTAAGACAGCATTACAAAACAAAATAGTTATAAAATCGGAAATATAGGAAGACTGAATTATCATCCTGGAGGACTGCTCTCTTTTGTGAGTGCCTACATCCTCCGGATAAATTACAGCAGATCGCTTACAGTATTATTGTGCAGCACTGAAAGGACTATGGCGTTTGCCATCCACTATACTAATACATATTATTATGGTTCATTAATAGACCTGCCCAAAGATTTAGATTAGCGCAATGCAATATTGTGAAATACTAAAACTACTGATTTTCCTTACATGTTCTCTTGCTGCAATATCTCGGTCACAACGCCATTGAAAACAGACATTTTCTTAGGTGTAAAAACATATCTAAAATGACTATTATAGCACGCTTTTGCTTTCCATCCACATCTACCTTTTGGGTCATTAACATGTGAGATGATCAATTAAACCATTCATTTTATTTGCCATTTCGAATTGATATGAAGTCATCGACAAAAGAAAACAGTACAAATATAAATAATCTAGTAAAGTATAAAAAAGATTAAGCCATGTAAAAGAAAATATAAACCCATTCAATTCTGTCTTTTTAAGGACTGTTAATAAACGTATGTGCTTCTGGGAGAGCTCATTAGACCTGACAAAATAATTACAAACATGCTTCTAATGTACTTGGAATGATATTCTACGAGTTTTTTTAAAATTCCCATATGGACACCAGATTTTATGCTGAAAATGACCCAGAAAAAAAAAATCGAAAGACGATGAATTTATGAATACAGATATTCACTGTTCTTTTGTTTGAGACCCAAGGCACAGAGTTGCGACTTATTTTATAAGCACTTGGGATATTTATTAAGGTAATGTACTCCACTTTTGAAACGCCTCTCCTCTCATTAGTGATAAAGAAACCAGAATGCCATGCTGTAGTAGCTGTGTTTCGTGGTTTGGATAGCCAGTATTTCAACAGTGCTTCAACAAGCAGGACATGCTCGCAGTTGTGCAGTCACAAGTTAAATACAACAGTTACTCCATGCAAGGATGGATTACACTATGGTTCAACTAGCAATTCATGCCAGCAAACTAAAATGAAATCATTGTGTAAAGTGTAAAGGAATGACACTGAATAATATGTGGTATCGTCTTGTAATACATAGACAAGTTACACACGTATCTACGGCTCCAGAACCTGTCACTTGAAGCCTCATCTACCTTTAAGAGACATTGGGGCATATTATCAACGGCCAGCGATAATTATCGCTGGCCGTGCTTAGCGATAGATTTCTTATCACTGGCTATCTCTGGAAATTATCGCCCTGGTAGCGCGTTATTAACAACACGCTTCGCCAGGGCGATAAGAATTCGGAGATAGCGAGGTAATCGCCGCTTTGCAGGGAACATCGCTGGTTTTCCAGCGATGTTCCCTGCAAACGGCGATAACTCCTGCTGATACGACCCTGTGGTCGTATCAGCACAATCCACCCCTATGTTAGGGATGGCTAAGTCGGGATTATAGCAGACGTTAGATTTTGGCGAAAACGGCCGTTTTCGCCAAAATCTAACGTCGGCTATAGTGCTGTGGGCTGCCTTGTAAATATCGCGTTGTGCACATCGGCGATATTTACAACGTAGCCCATCTGGGGTACGTCCAGTAACGCCCACTTTGCATCTCATTAGAGATGCAAGGATGGGCGTTGGGGGAAAGGGCGATAGTGCAAGGATTCACGCGATAGCGTGACCTTGCTGATTAGGCGATAGAATTATCGCCGCTTTCCGTCCGAAAACGGACGCTAAAGCGGCGATAATTGACTATCGCCTGGTTGTTAATATGCCCCATTTATTTTAAACTATTTAGAACACAGAATAATGTAGAAAGGATTGTGTCTGTTTCTTTTTGTCTACGTGTTTTTAATCTATAAAAAAATATATATTTTCGGTCTAACCTGAGCTACATAGTCAATAAAATAGCTTAAAGTTAATAAAAACTCTTTAATTACCAATTGAAAATTATTTCAACCTTTCAGAAAACCTAAATGCATTAATAAAAATTTATTTTGAATGTGAACCTATTGAAATGTTGCTTTGTCTTCTAAAACTCATATTATGAATTGTAAGAGTTGATGGATGTCACTTTATCTTAAGTGATCGATTCTTGTGCAGGGATTATCATATCAGTCACATTTACACTATTGACCAAACACTCCAATTTCTCTGTTCCTTCCTCAACCCAGTCAAGCTTTAAAATGAGCTGGATATATTTATTTAACACCAATAATTAATCTTATTCGCACAACCATGATTTCCAATTCAATGTTGTCACTAATAAAATTTCCCAAGCCATTTCTCGTTCGATATGCTCCATCATGAGATCATTAGTCCATGCCAGTAGATAACATTTTCCCCAAAAATGTTTCATTGAGTAGAGTGGTTCATAATGTGGGAAATTCACATATCACAATGTAAATTAGTTGGAGCAGAGTAGAATTGCATAAATCCACGCCCAGCGCAATCCTTCAGTGTACACTCTCCTGCTGGGGCATGTCCCATTTGTTTTCAAGAGACCATATAGGTGTGCCATATGTAAGTTGAGGGATAGGGATGACATCATACATTACCTCTCAAGTGTTTAAGGGTAGTCTTCTGGGAGTTTTTAATTGAATTGAATGTGACCATTCCTACTAATGGTGGTCTTTGCAAGACTTCTTGGCCTTTAGCAATGTTAGCTATGACAAGCATTCAGCAAACTTCAAACATAAGTGTCAATTGTCATTTACAACTTCTAACCAGTAACTATTTGAGCTCAACTTTATACATTTGGGTCAGTTACGGAATACTAGAACTGTCATCCTTAGGGTGGTCTCCTTCCAAACCTTTTGCGTGCTTATCTCCTCTTTTTGCTGTGTCATTTTGTTGGCCTTAGAACTCTAAGCACTTTACCTTGCCGACCAGTGCTAAAGTGCATGTGCTTCTCTCATAAACATAGTGACATTGGTGTACACCTGATTGGAATATTAAGTTTACTTGTATTGCCCTTTATAAAGTGGTATACCATATACCCAGGGCTTGTAATCTAAATGGTACTAGTGAGCCTGCAGCACTGGTTGTGTCACCCATACAAGTAGCCTTTCAAACATCTCTCAGGCCTGCCATTGCAAGGCCTGTATGGGCAGTTTACTGCCACTTCAACTTGGCATTTAAAACCACTTGCCAAGCCTTAAAACCCCCTTTTATTACACATAACTTACCCCTAAGGTAGGCTCTAGGTAGTCCTCTGGGCAGGATGCTATGTACCTAAAAGGAAGGACATGTACTTTTAAGCTACATTTGTTTTTCACTACTGGGAGGCCTACTCCTCTCATTGGCTAGCATTGCAAATTCCTTAAAACACTTTTAATCGGTGGCTCCTGATGAGAAAGGAGTAGCTGCAGCACGTTTGTCCCTACCAAGAGAGTTCACTACTGAACCTGCGAAGAACTTTGCCAGGAGTAAAGACTTCTGTGCTACAAGGATTGTCACTCTGCTCGACTGCTGCTCTGGACGAACTGCTTTTCTGTTTTGTTATGCCATCCACTGATGTCTGACCTGCTGAGGACAAGGTCTAGACCCGTCTCATTTGAACCCAGAGTGACTCCAAGGGCTTGCTGGCTTTCCCTCTATTCTGAAGTCTCAGGACCATCAAAGCCTTCCTTTAACCCTGCAACAGCACCTTGACTCTGCCATCTTTGAGTCCTGCCCTGTCAAGTGGTGTCAATCCAGTCCTGGGCTCTTGAAAGGTGACCTGCTGTACAGCACCATCAAAATCAACACAGTGACGACTTTGCTCATCGGAAATAACGCATTGCCCTTCGACGCATTGCATCGATGGACTGCACGGGCTTGACGCCGATGGACAGCACTGCTCGATGATGACATAGCACTTGCATCATAAAGGGGTCCGTCAATGAAGCCTTCATCGACTGCGTGGTTCGGAACCGAAGCATCGTATTCAACGTCGAGGCTTTCTCCATTCAAGGCACTTTTTCAGCGGGACCTGTGAGTCCTGTAGCCAGCCTGCCCTCCATTGTGGTCAGCCTGAATTTTGGATATACCCCGGTCCAGCCCGACCTCAAGTAACTCTTAAGTGCTATTTGCTCCTAAGCACTACTTTTTATTTAATCTTTAAAACTTCATAACAACGGTTCTACTTATTGGATTTTTGAAATTTTGGACTTGTTTTATTCATAAAAATATAAGCTATTGTTCTAACCCTGTGTGGAGTATTTATGTGGTGCATTCATTGTGTTACTGTGTGCATGTGTGTGTGTGTATGTGTGTGTGGCACAAATACTTTACACATTACCTGTTTGGATAAGCCTGACTGTTCTGTGCCAAGCTACCAGATTTTGAGAACAGGTTACCTTTGCGTGTGTATCTAGCTTACCCTGACTAGAGTGGTGAGCGCTGCTTGTACATAGTGCGTACTCGGACAGCAAGAAACCCCATTTCTGACAGTGGTGGCAGCGGTGGGAAGGGACTTGTGTTTGTGCAATACCATATAGTAACTCAGTGTTCACCACAACTCTATACTATGACCAATTCAAACCTTTTTCAATTCTCCTTAAATTAGCAACTTTGATGTTTCCAAAGGTCTTCTTGCACCATACTCATTTTTCTCTGTAATTGCTGTGGCCTTATCTGGCAATGGCAATATGGAATTTGAGCTGGACAATCTGGAGACCTACACAGTGTCCCAGCTCAAGGGATTCTGTCAAAAAGCAGGGTGTTCACTAAGGGAAGTGCCAAGCTTCAAAAAGCCTTAGGAGCATGGGCAGCAGAGCACCAGACCACCAATACCAACATGAGGAGGAGGTATCAGAGTCTGAAGAGGAATTGGAGCAGGACCTCTCTGGAGGTCTTGCCATGCAGTCATGCTGCCTACTGATGTAGAGGGTAACATCCTCCCAGGACTGGAAGTCCACAGCAGACCAGGAAGCAGTGTGTCTTCAAGGAGTCTGTCCCCAGAGAAGCTGGAGAACAGGAGGAAGAAGAGACAGCTGAAGCTAGTGCTTTTTTTCTTCGAGAGCTTGCATAACATTATCTTCATAAAAACTTCTTTTGCTCAGCATAAGAGTGACATTCATCATTAGCTACATACAATTGACTAAAAGCGTCAAAAGACTAAATGTCTGTTGGGCTCTGCATCTGCAAATCGCCTCATCAATCAAATCAGCACTGAATGATTGGCTATTACTCTTGTTAAAGAGCAGTGCCAGAGGAGATCTCAAACTTCTGCCAGGGCTGACCTCTGTCCTCGAATTCAAAAGCTGGTGTGAAATCTACAAGACAAAATAGAAAGATGCAGGTATTTTAATGACAGCAACGTTTTCAAGTGTGCATGAACTGTAGAATTATACAATGCAGGCTATTTCCACAGAATTGAGTATATAAGTTATTGCGTTTATGTTTTTCATATATAAGGGTCGAATACACACCCTTGCTGTGATAACGGAATAAGGCCTGTTGTAACAACATTCTCACTTACTGGTTTTAAAAACCTTACCATCAGAAATACTGCAAGTAAGCCATGCTGCCCTAAAATTTGGAATCGCCAATGCCACAGCAGCTTTTCTTTGAGTCTGTTCCCTCTGAGGCTTTAGATGTACTACTGCATATCTGTATCTTTGAGATGTGCTTTTTCCAGTTTTCAACGGCAATCCCTCTGATGGTCTTTCAACTCTCCTAGGCCCTGGGCCACAAATGTACAAGCATCCATAATGTCCCTTGGTTTTATTTGTTCATACTGCTTTTCCTAAGAATAACTATTGTTTCTTGCCCTTGATAAAATCCTTATATGGTTGTCTGAATTGTTGTATTAACCTGTGTGCTGCTTTGCATACTGGGAAGTGGTACTGAGTGGCGAATAGGGCCTTTATCTGATGGAGCCTGTGCTGAGTATGAGCCCACACAAGAATGAAGCTAAGTGGACGCGCCCAAGCCCCAGTCAGCAGCAGTGCGATCACAGAGTGGGATGAGTAAATGTCTGCACCCCATGTGTATTCATTAGATGACTAGGCAGGGCAGAGGGCTTAAAACAATGAACGACCAGTACTTTGAATCAAATGAACATACCTTTTTAGCAATTGTGGCCCACTGAGGCTCTTCTAGACTGTCTTTCGGGATCCCACAGGCTGAGCATGACCTGTGATTTTCTTTCAGATCAGAACCCTGCAAACTCCTCATAACAGATCCTGGGGCATTTTGACCAGTCCTTGCTTGCAGGTTCTGAAATGCTCTTGCTAGTACAAAGAATCCCACAAATAATTGAATGAAAAAAATAGACAAGAAAAACAAACTTGTTTTTTGTATAATCCAATTGGATGTTTCTTTCTAGCATGCTGTAATAACTCTGTGACAAATAAACATAGAGTTCTACAAGCCTTCCATACCTTAAGATCTTGTAGGGGAAGTATGCTATCATGTAGGGTTGAGTATTCTGGGGGAGGAACAATCATAGCTATTGGAGTTATGGCTGCATTATTATGACAAGCATGCAGAATTTGTAGAAATCCTATGTAAATGTCTGCAACATTTCAGTCAAACTCTCTGGAACACTGGTTCATGAATGAACTCTGAAGCAGATGACTGAGACAGCTTGTGCTTCCTAATTTCTCATTTGTGTTCATCTGTGATGCGCAGCTGCAGGGCTAGGAAAATCCCCCCTATCGTTATTATTTGCAGAATCAGAGATTGAGTTGGTACAGCCCTAAGATGGATGCTTGAAAGTTACAGTTGGCATGATGTTACACAGTTTCTCTGTGTGCCTGTGGCCTGCTGACCACACATTCACAGAGGTCTGGTCACTACATCCTTTAAGTCATCTGTAGACTTTCCGACCCTTGAAGATAGACTGAAGACTTTCCAAAGCTGAGTAAATCTCTGACTGCTTCCAACTAACTGTAAACAAAGCTGCAATGCCTTTTCCAGTTATCTTTGATTGTTTCATGAAAAAATATGAAAAATACTCAAAGGTTCCTAAGATCCAGGTAAGCTGGGCTTCTCTATGAAAAGTCGTCTTTTCACAAGTATTCTGCTTGCAATTGTAATCGTTTTTGAGTCACCTCTGAGGAAAAGCTAAGAAAGATGTGTGCTAGTGTATGAAATGTTTGTGAGTTACTAGTGCCACATAGTTTAAAAGTACCTAAGAGAAAAGTGTAAGCATGGTATGCACTTAATTTGAGAATGCTCACAACTTACAGGTGTAACATGACTTCAGCGTACCCATGAGAAAAGCCTAAGCAGGGTATACATTCGTAATCTAAATACTTGTGCGTTACTGGTACTATCTAATGGTCACAAAAGAAGGCTTCTCAGGTAGACAAGTGTGAGAAAAGCATTAAACAGCGATCTATGGGTAGGTCAATAATCAGGAACCAAATTTTTCTTGCATAATAAAAAATTAACACTGTCCAGCTCCCAGCCTCACAGTATCCCTCAAGAGCCCCCTCCAGAGGCGAGTGCCATACAGAGGGGTGGCGTTAACCTGCAGTCTTGCTTTGTACCTGGCAGTCTGTCTTCTATCCAGATGATGGATCTTCTCTATGTGAACGTAAAGGCTCTTCTAGCCCAGTCAGTATGACAAAAAGGAGCATCACTTGCTTGTATCTATACTATTAAGAGCGCACAAAACATGCAAACATAGTTTGCGCTTATCCATGTTATGTAGTAGCGTAGCCATGGAGTTTTAATCCAATTGGTCGTTCACCAGATTATAAAATGAACGTTTCTATTTTCAAAACGTTTAAATGTGTTTACTTTATACTGTTATGTTATATCGAAATATTTCCTGGAACTGTAGGAAAGTAAAAATATAGATTGAACCATTGACATCCATACTTAAAAAGCCTCAACACGATTTGAAGGCATTATCATGTAATGATGAAAAGATGCAGATTGTATGCGTGGTGTTAAGAATAAATGATGTGGGGGATGCTATCCATTGTTAAAATAGAAAAAAACGACTCAATTAATCTAAACCTGCAATGAAGCAAAGCATATCATGGGAAGTATTAGACCTTGAACCATCCTTCAACATTAATGCTTACAAGGCACACTAGGAACCATGTTGTATACGCTGTGCAGAATGCAAAGTGCACAATATTCTGACTTTATCTAATTATCTGTCCAAAATATAATTCATTAAGTGATGCGTCCAGACTGCTAATTAATCACGAACTCTAAGAGGTGTCATTATTACCTCAAAGATCTTTCCCAATGGATCCAGGTACATTAGCAGTTGCTGTAAAGGCAACTCAGCAACATTTTCTGAGATGGTTGCTAAATCTACCAGCACCAGCAAACAATTTATAGAAGTAGGAATCAAAAGAGCAGTCTAATGGTTTATTGATTCTGTAAGTTATGACTTTTTGAGGAGAACCGTTTTTAAAAGTAGAACATTTCTGGAATTGACGGTAAATGCCCTGGAGGGTTACACTGATTTTCATTTTGCTAATCCATTCGCGTGTTGGCATATTTTGTTCACCTGGAAAAATATTTCCTGCATTTAATACCTAAAATCGGCCAGTTATTATCCGAGGGACAGCTGGCCTGAGGTAGGGGTTTCTGAGGAACCTTTTTTATATTCCAAGAGTCAGTGAAGGTAATACAATAAGACTCGCACATAGCAAACGTGATCTTTTTTATTTTTTTATTTTATTAAATGTAACGTTCAACACGGTGGAAGGAGAAATGTTTTGCTGTGAACCTATAGTGACGTTGTGGTGGCGATAGGGGCTGCGCCTTATGTACAAGGCAGCATTATGCCACTTAACGTGACTTAATGCTGCCTGTACATAAGGCCCCCTTTCACGCTATGGCTAGCATGAAAGGGGTGGGCAGTGGGTGTTGCGGTGGGCGTTCCACCACAACACCCATTCATTCTGATGCTGCCCCCTATGTACAAGGGCAGCGTACATAGGAGGCAGCGCCAAAATTAAGACCAGGTAAAAACTGGTCTTAAGATGGCGAAATGAGGAGAAATGCATTATTTCTCCTCATTTTTGCTTTTTCCATGTGTGCTGCCTTGTGCAGCACACATGGAAAAAGCAAAATGCCATTGTTTGTTTATGTACAGGAAGGTGTCCCTTCCTGTACATAAACAAACTTTTAAAAAAGTGCAATTTTGTCACTTTCATGTGTGCTGCATAAAGCAGCACACATGAAAGTGACAGAATGACATATTAGGATTGTTTATGTGCAGGAAAGGACACCTTCCTACACATAAACAATCTTCCCCTGCAAGCAGACACCCTTGCACTATGGTGCAATGGTGCCTGCATTGGCGCTAAGTTGCTAAACCTAGCGCCATCGCAGGG
Source organism: Calotriton arnoldi (assembly GCA_963921515.1). Taxonomy (NCBI): domain Eukaryota; kingdom Metazoa; phylum Chordata; class Amphibia; order Caudata; family Salamandridae; genus Calotriton; species Calotriton arnoldi. Next base: position 570,666 of record CAWUFW010001308.1, read on the forward strand.
GGAAACGCAAGGCTGACCACATTCTTGTAAATATGGTGTAGCCTTGCGTTTCAGAAGTGGAGGAGAGAGGCGTTAAGCCAGGAAGGCTAACGCCTCTCTCCTCCACTTCCTTTTACATATCTCCCTAAATATCATTAAAGGGCATGAAGATCAAGATTTTTCCAATTGCTTGGCATTTTATTTTTTATTTTATGCACTGTAACCCCAGTTGGCACCCTGGCCTTGTACTAGTCAGACAAGACCCTACACTTTTGTGAAACTTCTGTTGTAAGAGCCTGGTTTTAATCTGCTTTCTAAACTCCCTGTGATTGGTGAGGGTTTTGATAGATAGATGGAGGGAGGTGGTTCCAGAGTTTGGGTGCTAGATGAGAGAAAGCTCTGCCTCCTGTCTCACAGACACAGCTCTAGGGCAGGTGGCCTGAAGGAGTGAGGATGAGCTTAAGGAAGGAGGTGGTGTGTGTCATGAAGCAATTTAAACAGGAGAAGCTTAATGCGTAATGCACAATGTTTTGAAAAGCATCTTTTACGTACTGATTGCATCCGAGCGATGTTTAGCAGGATTCTAGCTGCCTCGTTTTGGGACAATTTGAAGCCTGTTGATGATTTCTTTAGGAAGGCCTCAATATAGAGAACTGCAGTAATCCAGCCTAGAGGTTATAATGGCCTGCATTACTGTTTTGCGCTACATCAAGTGGAGTAGAGGAAGAATCTTTGTCAGCTGATGAAGAAGTGAGAAATGAGAACCTGCAACCCTAAAGACGTGATTGGAAAATAAATATTTGTCATTCATGAGCCCACTTAAGTTTTTGGCCTGGTGTACAGGACTGGAGCCAGACCAAGTTCACTTGACCAGCATATAGATAACTGTTAAAAATGGAGATCTCTAGTTGGCAATGTTTTGCACCTTTGTCCAGGTAGGGACCCTTGCTTCTAGTCAGGGTAAGGGAGTTACGCCCTTAGACAACCCCTGCTCACCCCCTTGGTAGCTTGGCATGAGCAGGCAGGCTTATCTCAGAGGCAGTGTGTGAAGCATTTCTGCACACATACATTAATACAGTGAAAACACTACAAATGGACACCACACCAATTTAGAAAAATAGGAAATCTTTATCTAAACCAAACAAGTCCAAAACTACTAAACCCCTTCATACATATATCAAGATATCACCAATAATAGGTTATTCAAAAAAATAAAGCTTGTAGCAACAAATAGCTCCACCTGGGGCTATTATGACATTGTGGTAGATGAAAATCCCAAACTACGGCTTCGACCGCGAGGTGAGCGGCATCGTGCCCGGAGTCACATGGACCCCAAAGAGCAGTACCTTGGTAAACGATGAAAACGAAGATGATGCGCAGCATCAGGGGGGTGATGCTCGGTTGGCGCTGGACGACTTCAGTTCCTTACAACCACAGGGGAGGTGAGGCATTGGTTCCTTACTGCGATGCAGGGGAGGTGGGGCGTCCATTCCTTACTGTTGCCGGGAAGGTAACATTGTGGTGGTGTCGAGGCATTGGTTCATTATGACTGTTAGAAATGGGGGTTTCTAGTTGGCAGAGGTAGGTACCTTTGACCAAGTAGGGGGCCCTTGCTTCTAGTCAGGGTAAGGGGGCTACACTCCTAAAATAACCCCTGCTCACCCCCTTGGTAGCTTAGCACGAGCAGGCAGGCTTATCTCAGAGGCAGTGTGTAAACCATTTGTGAACACATACAGTAATACAGTGAAAGCACTACAAATGGACACCACACCAGTTTAGAAAAATAAGTAATCTTTATCTAGACATAACACAAGACCAAATGACAAAAATCCACAATACAGTACTCAAAAAATATGACTTTAGATGGTAGAAATAGCTTAGTTCAATGTAGATGGTAAATGCAACACTTTACTCTCAAAGTACCTTGGATGCGTCATGCAAAACAAACAAAAGGGTCGCAGGGAAGGTGATGCGTCAGTTCCTTGCTTCGGGGGAAGTGGCGCACCTGTTGCTTACTGCAGCGCAGGGGAGGCGATGCGTCTGTTCCTTACCGGAGAGGAGGCGAAGCGTCTGTTTCTTACTGTGATCCGGTGCTATGCGACAAGATGGCGCCTCGATGCGATGCGACGATCCGGTGCGATGCGACAAAATGGCGTCTTTGATGCGATGCGATAACTTGGATGCGATGTGTGCACGTCCGGCGGCCGTGCGGCGAACTCGATGAACTTTGGAGCCGCAACAGGCCCTGCGACACGCTTCTCCGGTGATGCAACGGCGACCTCTGCGGAGGCAGCACGCTTCTCCGGTGATGCGACCCGCTGCGTCTGCAATACGAACGGAAAACTGCTGCGGCAGCGACACGCTTCTTCGGCAATGCGACGGCAACTGCTGCGGCGGCGACACGCTTCTTCCTCGTTGCGTCGCGCTTCAAGCTCCCAGCGACACGCAGTCTCCAGAGGGCCCAAAACAACAGCAGGCACCTCACTGCAGGTAGAATTCCCAGCAAGGAAATTCAGGGGGAGCTGGTGGTGAAGTCTTTGTGTCCCTGAGACTTCAGAACAGGAGGCAAGCTCAGCTTCAAGCCCTTGGAGATCTTCCTCAAGATAGTAAAAGTACACACAAAGTTCCTTTTCTCCTTTCCTTGGCAATGAGTAACCACTGCAGGCCAACCCCAAACAGCAAACAGCACAGGGGCAGTCTACTCCTTCAGCTTCCTTGGTTTCTCGCCTTGGCAAAGGTTTGTCTTGATTCCCAGAAGTGATCTAAAATTCTGGGGTCTGGGCCCCAATATTTATACTCCAAAATCCTTTGTTCTCTGAAGGCAGAGAGTGTCTGTACCTAGTCATTTCATTTCATTTTGAATCTTTATTCGATCCATTAATAAACAGATCATAAAAGTACAATCTCATCACAAATTTTATGATAAAACCATTTACATAAATACCAAAACATTTAAGATATATATATTTTTTTTAAACAATTAAAATCAGATTAAAACCATAATTGATCCATCCTTAGAAATTCATTGCGACAAGCTTCTTACCCTTCTACTTCTCAAACAAGTCCATAAAAAGGATGCTACCACAAAACAAACGTAAGGATTAGGCAAGGCTTTTAAAAAATACAGTGCAACTTTACATTGAGAGAAATTTTGGCGCCTTAAAATTGGGAGAAGGAACTTTTCCCTTTCAATACAATAAAATGGGCAAAAGAACAACAAGTGTAAATCCGACTGGGGGAATGATTGTCGCACGGGCACGGGCCTAGTTCTGAATGCTTGAACCTTTTTCTGAAACCCCAGCATCAGTGGGATTAGGTTCAAGCGAAATCGTAACAAGATGAACCTATGCTGAGCCACTGTGACATGGTTAAGATAAAAATATCCTTCCCCTGGTCTGGGCGAAAGTCCATTGTAAACTATAAACGACTGTGAACACCTGTTCTTTTCCCAACGTTCGGCAGAGGCCTTTTGTATAAATAGATCAGTTATTACTCGTTTAGATACCTTGGCACATAATAAGGGGTTCCTAAATAATTCTCCCTGCCCAATTGCTTTTAGTTCGGCCTGAACATAACTAAGCCAACCAATTCTGCTGTAAGCCTCAAGCCTCACACAGTCCCTGATTATACGTTGCGTTAAATCAACGGTATCCCTACGCCAGATTGAGATCCACAAAAGGATAGGTGCTAACCTGATAGAATCACATAGGTAAGGGAGTCCCAGTTCCAAATGTAAAATGTAATTAGAGGTAGAGGGAGGTAACGAGACCCTAGACTTAAAAAGGCATCTTCCGCTTTCTGAAGCTGATCTATTTTAGCCATTCCCCAAACTCCCGCCCCATAGGTAGCAGCTGCCTTTGGCTTAGCTTGATAAATGTTCTTAATCGTTTCCAGAGGACTGGCTCCTAATTTTTTGGCAAAGCCTTTTATAGCTTGAAGACCCCTTTCCATGCCCAGGGCTCTGGTTGCAACCAAGTTCTTCCATGACTGTTTACTATCAAACAGAATCCCCAGATAAGGAAAAGAGTCAACCACCTCGATTTTCTTGGAGGCCAGATGGAAATAAGGAGCCTTTGTGCTTCTCGAAGCTCCTGCTATAATAATGAACGATTTTGACTCATTCACACGGAGATCCAGTGAAGCCATAAATAATGCGTAGGAAGAAAGCAGTTTTGGAGGGCTACCCCAGTCCTTGCCATCAAAACCGCATCGTCTGCGTATGCCAATATGGGGAGTGAGTTATTTCCAAATTTGGGAACATCTAAAGACAGACCAGACAGGGCCGCCTCCACCCCATTAGTATAGATGGAGAAAAGAAACGGGCGAGGACGCATCCCTGTCTGACGCCCTTTTCTATTTTAAATGAGCGTGTACATTCCCCATTTCTGCCATATCTCACCGAAGCAGAGGCATTGGAATACAGCTGACGAATAAAGTGGATGATCAGGGGATCAATTCCCATTCCTTCCATCATGGACCACAGTTTTGAATGGGACACACAGTCAAAAGCGGCTGAGAGGTCCATAAATGCCATATAGATTTTTCCATTTTTCGCCTTTGTATATTTATCTATACAAAGAGAAAGATTCAGACCTTGGTCCACTGTCCCCTTGCCCTTCGGAAGCCATATTGCGCCAACATTAAAATATTGCGTTCCTGGGCCCACTCCTCCAGTCTAGCTAACAACAACCGGCCCATAAGTTTGGCAGTTGAATCCAAAAGGGAGATTGGTCTGTAGTTTTTAGGGCTACCCCTATCTCCCTTTTTAAAAATAGGCACTATTACACTATGGTTCCATGATGGCGGGGGGCTCTCTACCACTATACTATTAAAAACATTTGTTAAAAGGGGTGCCCACAGGTCATAATTGTCCTGGAAAAGGTCTATTGGGACCCCGTCAGGCCCCGGGGCCTTCCCTTGAGCACACATTTCCAATGCTTCCCTCACTTCTCCAATAGTAAAAGTCAAGATACCTTGGGGAAACTGCAAAAAATCTATATAAGGAGGCTCATTTGGTTCACGTGCAAAAATACTTTCAAAATGTCCTACCCATACTTCTTCCTCTACATGGGTATCTAGAGACGGGTCAGTCACATTTTTAAAATACGGCGCATTTATGACCTTCCAAAACTCCTTACTACTCTTAGAACTAGCTGCATGTTCGAGGTCATCCCACGCCTTTTCCTTTAGCTCCTTTTCGCGAGTATTCCTTGCCTGCTTGTAATCTTTCCGGAGGGTTCTTATCAATACAGGATCTCTTGGCTGTGATTTTAATGCACAATCAAGTGCTCTCTTTGCTACTGAGCAAACTGAGTTACACCAACGACCAGATGGTACGTCAGTTGTTGGTTTCTGACGAGTAAGTGCAACTTTTAAATTTGCTATAAGGGTTGTGAAATAGAAAACTAAAAGAGAAGGAGGGCCACCTTCTATCAAGCAGTGTATGATATCTCCTGTCACTTGGGCTATTGTATCCACAACTAAGTTCTTTTTCACGACCTGGGCCCACCTCATTTGATATCCATTTTCCTTACAAGAGTAATATTATTAATCTTCAAATGGGGTCTCTTCACTTTTTGGGGGCACTTATATGAATAAGTAGGAGGGCATGGTCGCTATAAGGAGTGAATGTATTACTGACATGTTCCACTCTATTCTGTATTGTAGATGAAACTATGATAAAATCAATTATGGACTCAGAATTGTTCCTCCTAAAAGTTGGCTCTATCTGGCCTGTTTTCCCACTATTAATTACAGTCAGGTCCCTTGTAAAAGCAGCCTATTGAGCGTATCTCCGTAAGTATTATGTACAAAGTGTAGAAGGGGTTACCCTCCAGATCGTTTATTCCACACACAATGTCATTTTCATACTTACACGGGTGGGTATTAAAATCTCCCACCCAAATTAGGCTAGGTTTCCCCTTCTGCTTGGCCAGATAAATTAAATGTAGCTCCTCATTCAGGACCTCCAATAGACTTTTCATATTTGCTCCAAATTCATTATTATAAAAATTAATTAGTAACCACTCTCCAACAGGGAAAAAGTCTAATTGGAGAATTTGAAAGCAGTTATTCCTGGAGCCCACCTGTTTTACTTTTGCTGCTAGTGTATTGGAGACTAAGGTTAAAAGACCCCTTTAGCTCTTCCGGACATTGAAGGGACTGCAGGCGTGTGGATGGTACGGTAGCCCGGGAAAAAACTGGTTCCTTACACCACGTCTCTTGGAAACAAACAATATCATACATTTGCCAATAGTTATACCATTCTTCATTACCAATTTTTGAGGTAATTCCTGCCACATTCCAGGTTGCTAGCGATAACATATTTGTTTTCCCTTTTTGTGGGGTAGTATCACTAGCGGCCACTATTGGAGGGCGAATAGGACTACAGTTTGATAGTCAATCACACGCTTCCAAATCAGAGAGAGGGGCAAATCTGTTGTAAAGGCCAACTACTGGTGCTGTAATTAAATGCTCTGAGTGTCGCAGAATGGAGTCACCTGCCCTTGACCAGCCCCTGTGATCACTCTCTAGTGTGGGGACCTGCTTGTAGAAATAATCTAATGATAATGGTATTATCTGGGTATTCCTTGTCTTAAAACGATCAAAATTGGTCAAAAGTAACCCGGCTATGTATGAATTGTTAAAATTTATCACTACACAATACCCTGTAAATGAATTCAGTGTGTTTCCCACCCGTTTCACCCTCTTGGCCATTATGATTTTATTAGCTAAATAAATCTTTCCCGTGCCCCAATCCATTGACTGGTTCATTAACCAGTGGAGGCATTTGTCCATTAGCTGGATAGTTAATTCCTGTTGGTTGTCCTGCAGGGGCGGAACATTGGCAAGTACCAGCACTAAGGGAGAAGCATCCGGAGGAAGATGAAGTCGGTGATGAAAACTCATTTCCGCCCTAACCGCAGGATTAGATTCCACGCTGGCGGGTCGCGTAGCCTCTCCCAGTTCCCCAGGCCCTCGAGGCATCCGTTGAGGTTTAGGGGCCATATTTCTATTACCATTCAATCAATCAATCAATCAATCAAGCATTTGTATAGCGCGCTACTCACCCGGAGGGTCTCAAGGCGCTAGGGGGTGGGTCCGCTACTGTTCGAACAGCCAGGTCTTGAGTTGCTTCCTGAAGGAGAGGTGGTCTTGGGTAAGGCGGAGGTGGATGGGTAGGGAGTTCCACGTCTTGGCAGCCAGGTAGGAGAAGGATCTTCCTCCCGTTGTGGCTCTTCGGATGCGGGGGACGGCGGCGAGGGCGTGGTTGGTCGATCGTAGCTGGCGGGTGGGAGTGAGAAGGTCAGACGGTCGTTGAGGTATCTGGGGCCTTGGTTGTGGAGAGCTTTGTGTGCGTGGGTGAGGAGTCGGAACGTGATTCTCTTGCTGACGGGGAGCCAGTGCAGGTCTCTCAGGTGTCCGGCGATGTGGCTGTGTCGGGGGAAGTCCAGGATGAGTCGAGCTGAGGCGTTCTGGATGCGTTGGAGTCTTTTTTGAAGTTTGGCTGTGGTTCCGGCGTAGAGGGAGTTGCCGTAGTCCAGTCGGCTGGTGACGAGGGCCTGGGTGACCGTCTTCCTGGTTTCGGTGGGGATCCACCGGAAGATCTTGCGCAGCATGCGCAGGATGTTGAAGCAAGACGAGGAGACGGCGTTGACTTGTCGGGTCATTGAGAGGGAGGAGTCCAGGATGAAGCCCAGGTTGCGTGCGTGGTCCGTTGGTTTGGGTGCGTTGCCCAGGGCAGGGGGCCACCAGGAGTCATCCCAGGCGGAGGGTGATGATCCTAGGATGAGGACTTCCGTCTTATCTGAGTTCAGTTTCAGGCGGCTGTTCCTCATCCACTCGGCTACGTCCTTCATCCCTTCATGTAGGTTGGTTCTGGCGGTTGTGGGGTCGTTGGTGAGGGAGAGGATCAGCTGGGTGTCGTCGGCGTAGGAGATGATGTTGAGGTTGTGTTGGCGTGTGATGGCTGCGAGGGGGCTCATGTAGACGTTGAAGAGGGTGGGGCTGAGTGATGATCCTTGTGGTACGCCGCAGATGACTTCGGTGGCCTCGGAACTGAACGGGGGGAGGCGGACTCTCTGGGTTCTTCCGGCGAGGAAGGAGATGATCCACTCCAGTGCCTTCTCTTGGATTCCGACGTTGTTCAGGCGTTGCACTAGGGTGCGGTGGCAGACTGTGTCGAACGCTGCGGAGAGGTCCAGGAGGATGAGGGCCGCTGTTTCTCCATTGTCGAGCAGGGCTCGGATGTCGTCGGTGGCTGCGATGAGGGCGGTCTCGGTGCTGTGGTTGGCCCGGAAGCCGGACTGCGAGTGGTCGAGGGATCCATTCGTCTCGAGGAAGGCGGCCAGTTGTCTGTTGACGGTCTTCTCGATGACTTTGGCAGGAAAAGGAAGGAGCGAGATGGGGCGGTAGTTTTTGAGGTCGGTGGGATCCGCCGACGGTTTCTTCAGTAGGGCGCTGAGTTCGGCGTGCTTCCAGCTCTCTGGGAAGGTGGCGGTGTCGAGGGAGGTGTTGATGATGTCCCGGAGGTGGGGTGCGATGAGCCATCAATTGGTTGGCAGTTTGGTGTTGAACTAAAACCGCCGAGTCTTCCCTTCCTTGGGATCCCAAAGGGAGGGAAGAAAAAGATGGTATGGACTTGCCCCCATCAACACCAATAACAGTCTGGTTATTGGCCACGGTTGAGTTAGTCAGGGGCAACGATGATACAGATGGTGCAATATTATGACGCTCCAAGCCTAATAATCTCTCTTCAATATTCGACAATTTAAGAAGAATTGGATCCAGGAGCACAGTCATTACTTTAGTAACTTGGGCCCAGAAAACATCATCCAAAACTAAGCCTCGAGTCTGGGTGCCTATACATAGTGGCGCAGGTGCAATCAAAATATTGGGGGCAGGTGTCTTGGCTCGGGATACCCTCTGTTTGTTCCCTCTCACCGTTTTTGGTTGTTTGGGTTTAACAGGGCCACGAGCCCTCCGCAGCTTTGGTGGCGAGTCACTTGCCACACTAGTGCTAAGCACATCTCCCGTGTCCCCCAACAAAGAAGTGTTGTGGCAACATATATTAGGTGACTTGGCCCGTTGTCCAGGAGGGATGTCATCACCTGATAAAACAGTGAGCCTCGGGGAACTGGGGGCAGGGTCATTGATAGTTCCAATGGGGGATCTGTTGGCAAGGAGGAGTGGCTCCATCGACAAGCGCCTCTCAGTCAGTTCTATCTCATGTGAGAGGACGCTCGCCGCTCTGTCTAAAAAAGCATCGAGAGTTGCAACATTCCCTCCTCCCGATTTCTCCACAAGCAGCCTTCGCTTCCCCATAGGCATATACAGATATCACAAAGTAGAAAAGAGTACCTGCTGGACAAAAGTCACGAGGGGTGGCCCAGCCCGGCCTCCTTCGGGCTCCGACGGGTGTGGGACGGGCCCGCCCTTGGCCCGGGCTTAGGCCGCGCGCGGTCCCGCGCCGCGGGCCGACAACGTCCTTTTCAGCGCGTTCTCCAAGCGCTAGGGACTCTGGGGGATGTAGGCCCACAATGAGGTCCGGGTCCCAGGCTGCAAGCGCCCCTCCGACCTCGTATGCACCTTCAGTGAAGTCCTGCCCAGCACCGCAGTAGAAGGAAACAGCTAGCAGGTGCCGCGGGCCGACAATGTCCTTTTCAGCGCGTTCTCCAAGCGCTAGGGACTCTGGGGGATGTAGGCCCACAATGAGGGTCCGGGTCCCAGGCTGCAAGCGCCCCTCCGACCTCGTATGCACCTTCGGTGAAGTCCTGCCCAGCACCGCAGTAGAAGGATGCGACCCGCTGCGTCTGCGATACGAACGGAAAACTGCTGCGGCAGCGACACGCTTCTTCGGCAATGCGACGGCAACTGCTGCGGCGGCGACACGCTTCTTCCTCGTTGCGTCGCGCTTCCAGCTCCCAGCGACACGCAGTCTCCGGAGGGCCCAAAACAACAGCAGGCACCTCACTGCAGGTAGAATTCCCAGCAAGGAAATTCAGGGGGAGCTGGTGGTGAAGTCTTTGTGTCCCTGAGACTTCAGAACAGGAGGCAAGCTCAGCTTCAAGCCCTTGGAGATCTTCTTCAAGATAGTAAAAGTACACACAAAGTTCCTTTTCTCCTTTCCTTGGCAATGAGTAACCACTGCAGGCCAACCCCAAACAGCAAACAGCACAGGGGCAGTCTACTCCTTCAGCTTCCTTGGTTTCTCGCCTTGGCAAAGGTTCGTCTTGATTCCCAGAAGTGATCTAAAATTCTGGGGTCTGGGCCCCAATATTTATACTCCAAAATCCTTTGTTCTCTGAAGGCAGAGAGTGTCTGTACCTAGTCAAAACCAGTTCTATCCTCCCTGGTGCAGCTTCCTGGCAGGAGGTGGAGACAGCATTATTGAAAGCAGACCTGGCCCAGGTAGCTGAAAGGAAATCTCCTCCCCCTACTCTCTATTCTATGTAGGCTCTGGCAACTGAAAGGAAATCTCCTCCCTCTACTCTCTATTCAATGTGGGCTCTTCAGCCCAGCCCTGACCCATCAGACTGCTGGAGTCAAGGCCCTCTCCAGCCCCCTGTCACTCACAAACCAGACATGGAATACACAAACCTAGCAGAGGCATACTGGATGGTTAGGCAAGAAAATACCTACTTTCTAAAAGTGGTATTTTCAAACACAGAATGTAAAAATCACCCACACTAAAAGATGTAGTTTAACATTCTGAGTTCAGGCATACTAAACTTTATTTTCCAATCTTGTTCCCTGGGTCAGGTAGGATTATAAGATGTTATAATCAAACTGCCCATTCCGGCCTATGGGAACAGATAGCCTTGCAATAGTGAAAAACGAAATTGTTTGTAATTCACTTTCAGGACATGCCACACACATCAGGGCATATCCTACCTTTCACATACAATGTACCCTGCCCACAGGAGTACCTTGGCCCTACCTTAGGGGTGACTAACATGTAGAAAAGGGAAGTTTTAAGGACTGGCAAGTGTGTGCACTTGCCAAGTCGACATGGCAGTCCCAGACTGCACACAGGCTCTGCAATGGCAGGCCTGAGCCACATTTTACAAGCTGCTTCTGTGGGTGGCACAACCAGTGCTACAAGCCCACCAGCAGCATTTGATTTACAGGCCCTGGGCACACATGGTGCACTGTACTAGGGTCTGACAGGTAAATCAAATGGCCAATCATGGAATCACTAATCCATTACAACAATTTACAATAGAGAGCATATACACTTTTGCACTGATCAGCAGTGAAAAAGTGCTCAGAGTCATAAAACCACCAACAACAGGTCAGAAAATAGGCTAGGAGGAAGGCAAAAAGTTCAGGGATGACCCTGCAAAAAGGGCCAAGTCCAACAGTGATGCAGGGTCCATGGATTCGGGAGGTCACCCACATCAGGTATCGGCTCCGAGATGATGAGGCACCGGCATTGGTGAGGTCAGGGCTGCTGTGCAAGTCAGAGGGTGCTTCGTGAGCTTTACGAGTGGTGCCCTTGGCTCCGGTGCAGGCAGCGGCCTAAGTGACGGCATCAGAGTTGGTACAGTCCAGTGTCGGCAGGTGTCGCTCGCCGGCGTCAGCGTTGCAATTTCCCTCTGTGGCAGCTGAAACAGCTGTTCCAGGTGCAGGAAGACAGAGAAAATTAAGTCTTTGTGTCCCTGAGACTTCAGAACAGGAGGCAAGCTCTACAGAAGGCCCTTGGAAATCTTCTTCAAGCAGGATGCACAGCACACAGCAAAGTCTGGGTCCTCTCCTTGGCAGAAACAGCCACTGCAGACCAACCCCACGCAGCACACAGCAAAGGGGCAGTACTTCTCCTTCAGCTTTTCCAGATCTTCTCCTTGGCAGAGGTTCCTCTTGAGTTCAGAAGTAATCTAAAGTTCTGGGGTCTGGGCCCCAATATTTATACTGAAGTTCTCTTTATTCTCTTGTGGCAGAGACGCTCTGTGCTCAGTCGAAAACCAGTTCTGTCCTCTTTGGTCCAGCTTACTGGCAGACGGTGAAGACAGCATTGTGTGAGGCAGAGCAGGCCTTTTCGGGTGCAAGGAAATCTCTTCTCCCTACTCTAAATGCAGCCCAGGTCTATTCAGCCCAGCCCTGACTCATCCAGGAAAGGCAGCACACCTCCAGTGGCTGTCTGAGAGAATGCACATCCCCAGCCCCTGTTACTCCAAAGCCAGACAGTCAATCCACAAACCAGCAAAGGCACACAGGATGGGTAAGCAGGAAAATACCCACTTTCTAAAAGTGGTATTTTCAAACACACAATATAAAAATCATCTTTACTAAAGGAAGAATTTTTATACTCTGAGTTCAGGCATACTATACTCCATCTTTCTACCTGGTCCCAATGGGAAGTTATACTTATAAGAGTTATAAATAAACTCCCATTCTATTCAGTGGGACAGATAGCCTTTCCATAGTGAAAAAAGAAATACAATGTATTTCACAATCAGGACATGTCACACACACTAGTACATGTCCTACCTTTCACATACACTGCACCCTGCCCACAGGGGTACCCTTGGCCTGCTTGACTCACATGTAATAAAATGGAAGGTTAGGGCCTGGCAAGTGGGTGCGCTTGCCAGTAGAGTCTGCGTGCAGACACTGCAGTGGCAGGTCTGAGACCCATTTGAAAGGCTGCTTGTGTGGGTGGCACAATCAGTGCTGTAAGCCCACCAGCAGCATTTGACTTACAGGCCCTGGACACACACAGTGCACTGTACTAGGGACTTAGTAGTAAGTCAAGCAAGCCAATCATGGAAACGCCAATCCATAAACATACTTTACAGGGAGAATATATGCACTTTAGCACTGATCAGCAGTGGTAAAGTGCCCAGGTTCATATCCAACACACAGGCCCAAAACAGGAGGCCAAAAAGCAAAAAGTCTGGGTATAAACCGAATGAAAAAGCCAGGTCTAACAATGACCAAAAGAAGGAAGCTTTACTATTTAACTTAATGCAGTTATTGCTTATCAAAAGAGCCACCACTGTCATGCATTCACATACGTTTTGCTGGATCATGGGGTTCTCAATGAGACACAATAATGTGTGTGTCATCTACATATTAAAGCATGCAAAACCCAAAAGATGTTACAAAGCCCTTTTTTGTGGGACACCGATGTTAAATAAAATGGGGATAAAGGAAGAACTCTGAGGGATCCCGCAATGAAGTGTAACTTCATTAGAAATAAAAGGTGAACCTGAAGCTGCCTGACATCTATTTTCAATGAAGGAACTTAACCATTTTAATGCCCTAGTTTGGATCCCTATCTAGTGAAGGTGAGAGACAAGCACTGCATGTGAAACGTATTCTTAATAAAATTTCAATAAGCTGTTAGTGTCAGCACTATAATGGGCCAATTGCAAATGTACAGCTTTTTCCAGACGTTTTGAATGCAAAAGAAGTAGCGAGATATGATGAATGGTAGAAAGTGTTGCTGGGTCTGCTAAAAGTTTTTTCAACATAGGCACAACCATAGCCTTTTTGCCACCTTGATGACACTGTAGCCAAGGAAAAAGACAGGTTGCACAGATCAGTCAATGGTGAACTAATGAAAGAAGAAGCAAGCTGTATTATGTGAGGAGGAGGACAGGATCCAGCGGAGAGTCCTATTATATCTGTTTTGTGATGGATTCCACAAACTCTGTGGTTAAGGGAGAACAATTAGAGAGAGAGTATATGCTCATATCAATAGAGGAATCCTGATGAAGGGGCATGTTACATATAATATCAAGATTTTATTGGGTGCTCACTTGCATAATTCCACTCCATGAGAACATAGTGATATTTCCCTTCCAATTTAACATTAATTCACCCTACAAATTTCCTTTAGGTTTCATGCAACCTAGCCACCCTTCTATCTCCAGCATTGCAATACAGACAAAAATAAATACCTGCCGTCTCCAAAAATAATCCTCGGTTTCCATCATTGCGCATGGCAACTCCAATCTATATCTATCCATAAAAGAATACCCTGAAATCCTTAAAAATATTTGTAACCATCCTGTGACTTTGAGATTGCATATTGTTAGACCTGGCATCCTTGGCGTGGGTCTCCCTTCCATTTTTTCGTAATGCCTCCACGGTTGCCGATATGTTTTTGCTGGACTAGATGCTCATGGGCACTTTGCCGCTGCTAATCAGTGCCAAAGTGCAAGTGCTCCCTATCGTTAATTGACCTATGTATTAGTGACTCCATGATTGGATGATTGGTTTACTTGTCAGTCCCTAGTACAGTGCACTCAGTGTGCCCAGGGCTTGTAAATCCAATGCCGCTGGTGGGCTCGCAGCACTGGTTGTGCCACCCACAGAAGCGGCCTGTAAAATGTGTCTCGGGCCTGCCATCGCAGAGCCTGTGTGCAGCCTCGGGCTGCCATGTCGACTTGGTGAGTACACCCACTTACCAGTCCCTAAACCTTCCCTTTACTGCATGTTGGTCACCCCTAAAGTAGGCCCTAGGGCAGGGTGCATTGTAAGTATAAGGTAGGACATGCCCTGGTGTGTGTGGCATGTCCTAATAGTGAATTACATCCAGTTTCGTTTTTCACTATTGCAAGGCTACCTGCTCCCCATAGGCCAGAATGGGCAGACTGACTATTACACCTTATAGTCAGAACTGACCCAGGGAACATGGTAGAAAAACGAATTTAGTATGCCTGAACTCAGGATGATAAAATACATCTTTTAGTGAAGTTGGTTTTAACATTCTGTGTTCGAAAATACCACTTTTAGAAAGTGGGTATTTTCTTGCCTAACTATCCAAGCCTGCCTCTGCTAGGTTGTGTATTCCTTGTCTGGAGATTGAGTGACAGGGGCTGGGGGTGGCTACAGGAGACAGGGTGAGTCAGCGCAGGGCTGAATAGAAAGATCTGCATCCAGAGTGGAGGGAGGAGCTGCACCTGGGTCTGAATAGGGCTGTGCCTGCCTTCCACAATGCTGGCTCCACCTCCTGCCGGGCGGCTGAGCACTCTGCCCCACATTCTGAAAGGAAAGAAGGAGTCAGAAAAACAAAGTGCTCCAGAACTGACCAGAACTGGTTTTGGACTAGGCAGAGGCCTCTCTGCCTCCAGAGAACAAAGAGAATCAGGGTATAAGAGGGGCACCCAGACCCCAGGAAGATTAGATCACTTGTGGGAACAAGAAGAAACCTTTGCTGAGGAGCGGAACCAAGAAGAAACTGAGGAGAGACTATCCCTAAGCCTGAAGTGCTGCTTGGGGGATTGGCCTGCAGTGGTTTGCCTGACTGCCAAAGAAAGGAGAAAGGAACTTTTGCTTTGCTGTGACTTTCATCAACTTGTGAAGGATCTCCAAGGGCTTGGAAGAGAGCTTGCCCCCTGACCGAAGTCCCAGGACCATTGGACTTCACCCCCTTTGTGAATTGCTGCTGGAAACTCTGTTTCAGTGGCTACAGAGGTAGGGAGCTGTGACCGACTCTCACGACCGACTCGGTGTCCTGCAAGCACCGCATCGAAGCACCGTCTCGCCCTGCAACGCACGGCCCTGGTCTCACCGACTCCGTCAACGAGCCGCTGCCTGCACCGCATCGAGGGACAACGCGTCCTGCAACGCTTCGCTACGCCGAATCGAACTGGTCCGACCGACACGGTCACTGCTGCTGAGTTCGAGTCCTGTGACCGCACCGGAGTTGGGCACCGCTCGCACGCTTTGCGACGCACCGCCCGACTCGCACCGCTGTCCGGACTGATCGACGCCAGCTCCTGAATCCGGCTCCGTCGCCGCACCGCAACCTGCCAGCACCGCATCGAAGCACCGTCTCGCCCTGCAACGCACGGCCCTGGTCTCACCGACTCCGTCTCGACGACGTCAACGAGCCGCTGCCTGCACCGCATCGAGGGACAACGCGTCCTGCAACGCTTCCATTTTTGCATCGCGACCGCGACGAACAGCCATCCGGCTCGCACGCCCGTGCCTGCCGCTTCAAGTAAAAGGTACTGTGACCGAGTCTGTCTACGCTGTGTTGGCCCGTCTCGACGCGGTCAGCTGGATTTGTTAGACTCTGTTTGTTCTCGACATCGCCGTAGCCGGAGGAGGCTACCGACTCGCACAGAACCTTGAATTAAGCCTTTTTGATCAGAACTAAGTATTCTTAACAGTATTGTGGATTATTTTTGTCGTTTATGGTCTTGTGATAAATCTATATAAAGTATACCTATTTTTATAAATATATAACCTGTGTGGTGTCCATTTGTAGTGTTGTCACTTGATTACTGTATGTGTTCACAAATGCTTTACACACTGCCTCTGAACTAAGCCTGTCTGCTCGTGCCAAGCTACCAAGAGGGTGAGCAGGGGTTATTTCGGGAGTGTACCTACTCTCCCTGACTAGACGCAAGGGTCCCTATTTGGACAAGGGTACATACCTCTGCCAAATAGAGACCCCCAAATCTAACATTGGTGGTCAGCGGTGAGGATTCTGGACTTGCATTTGTGACTCATGTACAGTGATTGGTGAACACTACTTAGTGAGTGCAGACCAAAACGCAACCACATACTTTAATAGCATTTTTTCTGGGATTTCCTATTTTTGCAAATGCCAAGTTCAGTCACTATGGAGAAACCAGCATCAGTAGCCTCTGTTGAATGTGATTGGGAAGAAGAGAGGCTAGAATGCTACACCCTTAAGCAGCTCAAGCAATTCTGCAAAAAGTTTAAAGTGTCCATGACCGGGATCTCCAGGAAGGAGGACCTCCAAAAGGCGCTGAGGGCCTGGGTCGAATCAAGGAGTGCCCCTGTGGAGGGGGCTGAGAATGCAGAAGGGCAGCTGGAGGGGCTATTGGGTCTAGGGGCTAGAAGACCACCTTCCCCAGTAGGTAGCAGTGTTTCTGCCAGAGGACTGTCTCCAGAGGAGTTGGAGGACAGGAAAGAGAGTAGGATGCACGAAATGGAGCTGACCAAACTCAAGCTGAATAAGCAGTTAGAATTCGAAATGCAAACAAGGAAATTAGCCCTAGAGGAAAAGAAAATGCAGTTTGAACATGAGAAAGTTTTGAGGGAGTTGGAATTGAAGGCCAAGAGCTTAGAGATTACTCCCTCTGGTGGCAGTGTACCGCCTGTGCCTGTTGAAGCTAGGGTGTATATTCCCAAAGATGTGGTGAAGGAGTTTTTAAAAATGACGACATAGGGCAGTGGTTCAAAGCCTATGAGGTAGCCATGTCTTCCCACCGGGTCCCTGAGAAGGATTGGGGAGCGGGGTTGTGGGGACGGTTCCTCAGTGAAGGGCGGGATACCTTGTTGGATTTGCCCTCTGAAGTCTATAATTCGTACAGCCACATGAAGGATGCCTTAATGACTAGATATGGTTTGACCCCTGAGCTTTATAGGCAAAGGTTCAGGAACTGTAGTAAGATTGAAAGCAGTACCTGGGTTGAATATGTGACCTTCTTTTGCAGAGCCTTGGATAGTTGGGTAAAGGGTAGCAAAGCGACTGATTTTCAGGCGCTCTTTGATTTGATTGCCTGGGAGCACTTGTCCGGTAATTGTTTTCCTGAGCTACGCCAGCACCTGATTGATAGTAAGCTGACTAACCCTAGGCAGCTTGCTGAGGAGGCGGACCGCTGGGTGAGTACCCGGGTCCACAAGGGTCACGTGGGAGACTCCGCCAAGGGTGGGCAGGGTCCCCAGCAGAAGAGTGGGGGGACAAGGGTAAACAGAAGGAGTTCCATAAAGGGCCCCAAAGTAGACCCCAAGGGAACCAAGGGAAAGGTTCCCAGCCTCCCCCTGAGAAGAAGCCAGTGGCCCTGACAGGCCCCCTGTTCACCAGGGACCACTGGTATGTTACAAGTGTGGCGCCCCTGGCCACAAGGCAAACGATCCTCGTTGCCCTTTGCATGGAAAACCAGCACCCACCAGTGCAGTCCCCCGGCAGTTGGCTAGTGTAGCCCTGGGGGAGGAGTTGGGTGCCCAAGGTGGGGGGATCCCACAGTGTTTTCCCTTGTCTCATTAGGAGACTCTGAGATGGTCCCTAGGACCCCGCTGCCTGAGAACACTAAGAAATACAGGCAGTGGGTGACCATCAATGGCCATAGGGTGGAGGCTCTGAGAGACACAGGAGCCAGTGTGACAGCTGTCAAGTGTCACCTGGTGTCTAAAGAGCAGGTTATCCCTGATGCATTCTATCCGGTTGTTGCCGCTGACAACACAGAGAGTCACTGCAAGGTGGCTCAGGTTCCCTTTGAGTGGGGGGGTCTCGGGTACTCTTCAAGTAGCTGTGAGGCCAGCCATGCCTGTTGACTGTTTGTTAGGGAACGATTTGGAGAGCTCACCTTGGGCTAAGGTGGAGCGGAGTGCGCATTTAGAAATGTTGGGCTTGCCTGATTGGGCATGTGTGACCACCCGGTCAATGGCAGCTAAAGGTGTTCAAGAGGACCTGGAGCCTGAGAGGGAGGCCCAGGTGCCTGCCGGAGAGAGGAGGTAGGGGGCGCGGGAAACCGGCCCCGAGGTTCCCACGGTCCAGGAGGAGGCAGACCCTGAGGGGGATGCCCTGGAGCCTACAGGGGAACAGGTAGCTGAACTGGGGGACCTACCTGAGCTGACCCATTGGCAGCAAGAAGGAGGACCCTCCAGGGAAGAGTTCTGCAAGGAGCAGAACACATGCCCTTCTCTCGTGGGTCTGAGGCAACAGGCCACAGACCAGGCAGCAGGTGATCAGTCTGGATCACATTGGGTTTACTGGGAGAATGGTCTCCTGTATTCAGAGCCTAAGGTTGCTGAGCCTGGGTCAGCCCGTGTGCTGGTGGTACCCCAGCGCTTCAGAGCCTTCCTACTGGGGTTGGCTCATGATGTACCATTAGCGGGACATCTGGGGCAGGACAAGACCTTTGACAGGCTTGTTACCCATTTCTATTGGCCCCAGATGCGCAGGAGTGCCGCCACTCACTGCAGGACATGCCAGACTTGCCAGGCAAGTGGAAAAAGTGGGAGGAAGCACAAGGCTCCTCTCCAGCCATTCCCTGTGGTCAGCACCCCCTTTGAACGGGTGGGTATTGACATTGTGGGGCCACTGGACCCCAAGACAGCCATGGGCAACAGGTTTATCCTGGTCTTGGTGGACCATGCCACCCGGTACCCTGAAGCCATCCCTCTGAGGACAGTGACGGCCCCCGTGGTGGGACGGGCACTGATGGGAATTTTCTCACGTGTGGGATTCCCTCAAGAGGTGGTGTCTGACAGAGGTACCAACTTCGTGTCCAAGTACATGAAGTCCCTGTGGCAGGAGTGCGGTGTAACTTACAAGTTCACCACTCCTTACCACCCTCAAGGAAATGGTCTGGTTGAGAGATTCAACCGGACCCTCAAGGGCATGATTATGGGTCTGGAAGAACCCATGAGGCGTAAATGGGACGTCCTCTTACCATGCCTGTTGTTTGCATACCGGGAGGTGCCACAGAAGTCTCTAGGGTTCAGTCCCTTTGAGCTCCTCTATGGACACCCGGTGCGAGGACCTCTGAGTTTGGTCAAGGAAGGCTGGGAGCAATCTCCCAGGAAACCTCCCCAGGATGTATACAGTTACATGCTGGCCTTCAGGAACCAGACTAGGCGTTTCAGAGAACTTGCTGAGGCAAATCTGGAAGCCAGCCAGGAGGAGATGAAGCGGTGGTACGACCAGAATGCCACTCTGGTAGAGCTTCAGCCTGGTCAGAAAGTGTGGGTCATGGCCCCTGTGGAGCCCTGTGCGCTCCAGGACAGGTGGACCGGCCCTTTTACGGTGGTGGAGCGCAAGAGTCCAGTTACCTATTTGGTGGACTTGCAGTCTCCCAGGAACCCCTTGCGGGTCCTGCATGTGAACCGCCTGAAGCCCCACTTGGAGAGGTCCCAAGTGGGCATGCTCTTAGCTACAGATGATGGAATGGAGGAGGAGACCGAGCCTCTTCCTGACCTCCTGTCAGCCCGAGAGCAAGATGGATCAGTGGAGGGAGTAAACCTCTCTACCTCCCTGACACCTGAGCAGCAGGGTGACTGTCGCCAACTGTTGGGACAGTTCCCTGACCTGTTCTCCCTGGTTCCCAGTGTCACCCATTGGTGCGTCCATGATGTGGACACTGGGGACAGTCTTCCTGTGAAGCACAAGGCTTACAGGGTGACTGACAGGGTCAGAGCCTGCATCAAGGAGGAGGTCTCCAAGATGTTTGCGCTAGGGGTGATTGAGTCCTCTAACAGCCCTTGGGCCAGCCCCGTGGTCTTGGTTCCAAAAGCTGCCGCGCCTGGTGCCACACCAGAACTCCGGTTCTGTGTGGACTACAGGGGACTCAATTCCGTCACCAGGACTGACGCCCACCCCATCCCCAGAGCTGATGAGCTCATAGATCGGTTAGGGGCTGCGCGGTACCTCAGCACGTTTGACTTAACGTCTGGATACTGGCAGATCGCCTTGACTGATGGGGCAAAAGAGAGGTCAGCATTCTCCACACCAGATGGGCACTACCAGTTCCGGGTGATGCCCTTTGGGATGAAGAATGCCCCTGCCACCTTTCAGAGGTTGGTCAACCAGGTGTTGGTTGGACTGGAGGATTTCAGTGCCGCCTACCTGGATGACATCGCAGTGTTCAGTGCCCGTTGGGAAGAGCATCTGCGCCACCTCTGGGAAGTGTTGATGGCGCTGCGGAGGGCAGGCCTCACAATCAAGGCGAGTAAGTGCCAGATTGGGCAGGGTTCTGTGGTGTACTTGGGACACCAGGTTGGGAGCGGCCAGGTGGCGCCCCTCCAACCGAAAATTGATACCATTCTGGCTTGGGAGCCCCCAAGACCCAGACAGAGGTGAGAGCCTTCCTAGGACTCACCGGGTATTACCGGAGATTCGTCAAGGGGTATGGCAGCATTGTTGCCCCCTTGACCGAGCTGACTTCCAAGAAGCAGCCCAGGAAAGTGATTTGGACTGACGCCTGTCAAAAAGCTTTTGACACCTTGAAGACTGCCATGTGCACGGCACCTGTGCTCCAGGCACCCAACTTCTCCAATGAGTTCATTGTTCAAACCGACGCTTCAGAGCATGGTGTAGGGGCTGTTCTATCACAGATCAATGAGGAGGGCCTAGACCAACCTGTAGCCTTCATCAGTAGGAGGTTACTTCCCCGGGAACAGAGATGGAGTGCTATCGAGCGTGAGGCATTTGCTGTGGTCTGGGCACTGAAGAAGCTGAGACCATACCTGTTTGGGACTCACTTCCGGGTTCAGACAGACCACAGGCCCCTCAGATGGTTGATGCAGATGAGGGGTGAGAATCCAAAGCTGTTGAGGTGGTCCATTTCCCTACAGGGGATGGACTTTACGGTGGAACACCGCCCTGGTACAGAACACGCCAATGCTGATGGACTGTCCAGATTTTTCCGCCTTAGCGATGAGAACTCCCTAGGGGTAGGATAGTTCTCCCCACATTTCAGCTGGAGGGGACACGTGTTAGACCTGGCATCCTTGGCGTGGGTCTCCCTTCCATTTTTTCGTAATGCCTCCACGGTTGCCGATATGTTTTTGCTGGACTAGATGCTCATGGGCACTTTGCCGCTGCTAATCAGTGCCAAAGTGCAAGTGCTCCCTATCGTTAATTGACCTATGTATTAGTGACTCCATGATTGGATGATTGGTTTACTTGTCAGTCCCTAGTACAGTGCACTCAGTGTGCCCAGGGCTTGTAAATCCAATGCCGCTGGTGGGCTCGCAGCACTGGTTGTGCCACCCACAGAAGCGGCCTGTAAAATGTGTCTCGGGCCTGCCATCGCAGAGCCTGTGTGCAGCCTCGGGCTGCCATGTCGACTTGGTGAGTACACCCACTTACCAGTCCCTAAACCTTCCCTTTACTGCATGTTGGTCACCCCTAAAGTAGGCCCTAGGGCAGGGTGCATTGTAAGTATAAGGTAGGACATGCCCTGGTGTGTGTGGCATGTCCTAATAGTGAATTACATCCAGTTTCGTTTTTCACTATTGCAAGGCTACCTGCTCCCCATAGGCCAGAATGGGCAGACTGACTATTACACCTTATAGTCAGAACTGACCCAGGGAACATGGTAGAAAAACGAATTTAGTATGCCTGAACTCAGGATGATAAAATACATCTTTTAGTGAAGTTGGTTTTAACATTCTGTGTTCGAAAATACCACTTTTAGAAAGTGGGTATTTTCTTGCCTAACTATCCAAGCCTGCCTCTGCTAGGTTGTGTATTCCTTGTCTGGAGATTGAGTGACAGGGGCTGGGGGTGGCTACAGGAGACAGGGTGAGTCAGCGCAGGGCTGAATAGAAAGATCTGCATCCAGAGTGGAGGGAGGAGCTGCACCTGGGTCTGAATAGGGCTGTGCCTGCCTTCCACAATGCTGGCTCCACCTCCTGCCGGGCGGCTGAGCACTCTGCCCCACATTCTGAAAGGAAAGAAGGAGTCAGAAAAACAAAGTGCTCCAGAACTGACCAGAACTGGTTTTGGACTAGGCAGAGGCCTCTCTGCCTCCAGAGAACAAAGAGAATCAGGGTATAAGAGGGGCACCCAGACCCCAGGAAGATTAGATCACTTGTGGGAACAAGAAGAAACCTTTGCTGAGGAGCGGAACCAAGAAGAAACTGAGGAGAGACTATCCCTAAGCCTGAAGTGCTGCTTGGGGGATTGGCCTGCAGTGGTTTGCCTGACTGCCAAAGAAAGGAGAAAGGAACTTTTGCTTTGCTGTGACTTTCATCAACTTGTGAAGGATCTCCAAGGGCTTGGAAGAGAGCTTGCCCCCTGACCGAAGTCCCAGGACCATTGGACTTCACCCCTTTGTGAATTGCTGCTGGAAACTCTGTTTCAGTGGCTACAGAGGTAGGGAGCTGTGACCGACTCTCACGACCGACTCGGTGTCCTGCAAGCACCGCATCGAAGCACCGTCTCGCCCTGCAACGCACGGCCCTGGTCTCACCGACTCCGTCAACGAGCCGCTGCCTGCACCGCATCGAGGGACAACGCGTCCTGCAACGCTTCGCTACGCCGAATCGAACTGGTCCGACCGACACGGTCACTGCTGCTGAGTTCGAGTCCTGTGACCGCACCGGAGTTGGGCACCGCTCGCACGCTTTGCGACGCACCGCCCGACTCGCACCGCTGTCCGGACTGATCGACGCCAGCTCCTGAATCCGGCTCCGTCGCCGCACCGCAACCTGCCAGCACCGCATCGAAGCACCGTCTCGCCCTGCAACGCACGGCCCTGGTCTCACCGACTCCGTCTCGACGACGTCAACGAGCCGCTGCCTGCACCGCATCGAGGGACAACGCGTCCTGCAACGCTTCCATTTTTGCATCGCGACCGCGACGAACAGCCATCCGGCTCGCACGCCCGTGCCTGCCGCTTCAAGTAAAGGTACTGTGACCGAGTCTGTCTACGCTGTGTTGGCCCGTCTCGACGCGGTCAGCTGGATTTGTTAGACTCTGTTTGTTCTCGACATCGCCGTAGCCGGAGGAGGCTACCGACTCGCACAGAACCTTGAATTAAGCCTTTTTGATCAGAACTAAGTATTCTTAACAGTATTGTGGATTATTTTTGTCGTTTATGGTCTTGTGATAAATCTATATAAAGTATACCTATTTTTATAAATATATAACCTGTGTGGTGTCCATTTGTAGTGTTGTCACTTGATTACTGTATGTGTTCACAAATGCTTTACACACTGCCTCTGAACTAAGCCTGTCTGCTCGTGCCAAGCTACCAAGAGGGTGAGCAGGGGTTATTTCGGGAGTGTACCTACTCTCCCTGACTAGACGCAAGGGTCCCTATTTGGACAAGGGTACATACCTCTGCCAAATAGAGACCCCCAAATCTAACACATATTATATCAAATAATTAGATATTTAGTAGAAATATGCTACAGCAACCAACTTATAGGTTTAATGCCACTCAGAACTTTCTTCCCTCCATCCTAACTCTTTTAGGTCTTAGGGGGAAATTTACTAGAAAATGCCAGAGCGCGGTGTTACGCCAAATTTGGCAACGCCGTGCTCCGACATTTTCAAGATGCAGGGATACGCTGCATTTATAAAAATATGGTGCACCCCTGCGTTTCCCCTAGCACTGGTTCTAAAAAATCTGCCTTGAGCCAGCGTAGGCACCCTTGCGCTATGTTGCAAGGGTGCCTGCGCTGCAGAGGCAATTGTTTATGTGCAGGAAGCTTACCTTCCTGCACATAAACAATCAATAATGACGATTTGCTCTTTCTGCAGCACGCATAGAAAGTGAAAAACACAAAGAGAAATGAATAATTTCTCCTTGTATCGCATTCTAAGACCAGATATTACCTGGCCTTAGTTTCTGGTGCTGCCTCAGCCTTGTAAATTTGGGGCAGCATCCAAAAGCAATGAGTGTTGCGGTGGAACACCCACTGCAACACCCATTGCCGGACCCCTTTGCAGACTGCGGCGGAAAGGGGCATAATTACAAGGTGGCATCAAACTACATTAATTTGCTTAGCACCATCTTGTAAAAATGGGGAATGGTGCAACACCACCGGAGCATCAGAAAAATTGATGCTTCAGTGGCGTTAGGGGCTTGTAAATATGCCCCTCAGTGTCCTGTAGTAGGCAGAAGAATGGGGGTGAGGATGCTCAAAGTAATACCACTTGTCCTCCAGCTCATTGAAGAACCTACTAGAAGAATAGAAGAAAAACAGAGGTATAGTTATTAGCCTAGACATAAGGCCCTCAATTTGATTGGGCTGGTATCCCCAATCCTGCTAGTAGTGGTTATTACTGTCCACATCGGGAATCACAAGTGACGCTAGATTTCCTCATTCAGTGCTCCTGGTTGCAGTATCTCTTCATTTTTTTTACTGATGACATTTTCTCCAGGTCATAGATAAAGAACTATGGGGCATATTAGCAAGACCGGCGATAAAATTAT
Organism: Calotriton arnoldi; assembly: GCA_963921515.1. Taxonomy (NCBI): domain Eukaryota; kingdom Metazoa; phylum Chordata; class Amphibia; order Caudata; family Salamandridae; genus Calotriton; species Calotriton arnoldi. The sequence goes on from CAWUFW010001308.1 coordinate 595,520, forward strand.
CGCCGTTTTAGCGGCAGGAAACTGCCGCTAAAACGGCGATAATGGGCTTGCTAATATGCGTTATAGAATTCAATAGAAGCCCAGGTTAGATGTCCTGCACATCTAACCTGGGCTTCTATTGGAATTCTATAACGCATATTAGCAAGCCCATTATCGCCGTTTTAGCGGCAGTTTCCTGCCGCTAAAACGGCGATAATTTTATCGCCGGTCTTGCTAATATGACCCCAGGTCCTTGGTAAAAAGACTGTTATTGCACTTTCACAGCAGCAATGGGGGCAGTAACACTGATTCATGTATGCTAGTCCCAGTTCTGTATGGGGTATTGTGGATCCAATTTAGCTATTAAGACCAGATGTTACAACTAGGCTTGGCAAAATGTAAATTGCAATGTCGTAATTTGCATAATTTGGGGAATTACAACACTTTGCATTATTATGTGCCATTCATGGTAACAATTTACAGTGAATTGTGCCCTTAGCTATAAAAATTTGCTGCAAACATAAGAGAACAACAGAGCATGAGCAGCTGTTGTTCATGGGTCTTTTATCTAAATGCCTCGTTGTGCCAAAAATGTATGTGACCATGCGTTTTGCACAAATATATAGCGCAAAATTATGGATTTGTGTTTTTCGTAGTGATGTGTAATTTCACATAATTCTGCAGAATTTTCACATAATTACGTGAAAGCAAATTACACAAATTTCACACGCTGCTAGTTACAACATCCCTGATATTGGTAACAAGAGATGAAACATTACCACCCTATTTTCTGTGCCACTATAATGAGGGCTCCAATGCCCAGGGGTGAACATAGCAGCCAATAAAAAAATTATTATATAGCCACCTAGCAAGGTTTAGAGTCATGCTAAAAAAATATATTATATGAAGAAAGATATGTTGGTTTAATAAGAGTATCTATAATTTCTTTTTAAATATGATTAGCCTCAAGGGTGGATTGAAGCCATATGTGGAATTAGTATGCACACAGTAATGGCTTGCAATACTGGGAAACATTATTCACACAATAAAATAATTTCTTGGTGTTCACTCCATTCATGGGGAATTAGTCCAAATGTGCAGTTTGAAGCATGATTCACGATGTAATATTAATGTTCAAGATATTTGAAGTAAAGAAGGAATAAATTGATAAACTGGTTAGAAAAGGCTCTTCCGAAGGCTGATGGGATGTGAGATCTTTACATCAATGTCATGGTCTCTGTTTTGTTCTCTTAATGATTATCTGTTTAGGCAAATGTATTTGTAGTCATTGCTGGAAGTAACAGTGTTCACAGAAGGTTCAATATTTTCAAAGTATTTCTGTTTTTTGAGGAAGAACTGGGTTCAAGGTAATGCCGGGTTATAATTACACCCACTCATCATTATGCTTGAGTAGTTACCCTCACAGAGGAAATTTCATCTTTCTACTTTGAATATTTTTTGATTCTCAGTTCATGCTTATAGGAGCAATTGAAATGAGTCACGCAAAGTGTGTACCACTGCCTTGAATCAGTTTAGATGGTATTTTACATTGAAGATGAGCACAGATTAAGGTAGAAGGCCACATCCCTTTGGATCTGCTTTACTGGTCTAAAATTTCTTATTTGAGAATGTCAATTATCTGAACCATTTACACTGAGCGATTGCTAGTGGTTAGACAAATTGCAAGCATTCCTCCGGTCAACTTTTGTTTGCTTGATGTACACCCTAAGTGGCAGGTGTATGACCAGAAGTGGTTCCCATGCTCACTTTGCCACTGGAAACAAGCTGCACCTGACTGATGCACTTCAATCAGGGTGAAACCAGTCTTGGTTGCTTGTGCTCTGGTTCAGGGATGACCTGGCTTGGCAGTTCGGGCTGGACTTCTTCTATTGAAGCAGGGTGAAGTCTAATTTGCATATGGCTGGGTCCGAACTGAAATGGCATAGTGAACAAAAGAACAATGGGTTCAGAAGCTGCCCCAAACGATTGCTGATGGTTAGACAAATCGCAGGCATCCCCCCATCACCTTGTTCAAAACCACAGTTCTCCATGAGTGCAGTAGTGCACCCATGCAACGTCTGTGAGATTGAGTCTGTGCACGAGTGTGTAGATGACTAAAATTCATGCTAGAGAACCCAGGATTGATATTTTAATTAAAAAAATTGAACATTCAGGACTGTCTACTCAAAATTTAGTCAATTTTCCCCTTTGCGCTAGAGGCTCCCAGAACCGTGCTCTTTGATCTATATGTGCAAGCCCAGTTTAAAATCATTCACTGTAGTGTTAGACAGGCAATAGCCTGCTCCATCCCAGGATCTTCCATTCTTACCAGCTGCAGGAGGGAAGTTCCCCAGGGGCAACCTGACTTGCCTTGACCCCTTTTGTGCTGTGGTTTAACAGAAGACTGGAACAACAAACCCATAAGCAACATGCTGGAGCAGGAGACTAAGACAGAGCATGAGATATGTTGTTCCAAAACTCAGGAAGTCTGGACTGTAATTCTTCGTTGGAGGAACAGAGAAGTACTCTCTTCTCTCCAGTTCCAGGCAAAGCGTCTCCTTAGAGCAGTCAAGCAGTGTACTTTAAAGGGTAAAACAGTCACCTGTTGGTGATGAGAACCCAAATAATTTTAATAAAATCACCAAGCTTTTTGCTGTCAGCTTTTCAGCAAAGTGATACAGTTCCTTTTCAGGAAACATGCTTCGCAGAAACAACACTATTCATATCACAGAAAGCTGAACCAATGTGATGCAATACACCTTACCTATCAAATCAAAATAAAAACATGTATAACTCTGAAGTGCGCCACTTGTTCTCTAGGTCCTTACCACAAAAACAGAAATGTTGTATGTAGCCGCAGCCGCTGCATGCAAGAGCGGTGGGGTCGGGTGGGGGGTAGATTTCGAGAGACGACCATGAGGGAATATTAATTATATATGCAATTTTCCCTCGTGGTCGTCTCTCGAAATCTCCCCCAACCCGGCCGCACCGCTCTTACCTGCAGCGGCTGGTTGTATGGATAGTGAACCTTCCAAATTGTGAAAAAGATTAAACATAGGGATCCTTGCCTTTCGCAAACCTACTTGTCAAAAAGACTTTAGAGCCACAATTTATTTTATCCATACTGTTTGTAGCTTCAGTTTTGTAGCAGCTCTATCATTTCTCCTGTGTCAACATACATGCTGTTCAAATAGTCATGAGTATCTATGTAACCCAATCACTTGAAATCAAACTTCAAGAGTAAAGCAAATACTGAATCCAAATAGTGGCAAGAGGCACTATTGCAAACAGCCCTAACCTGTGACCTGTCTTTAGGAAGCAGAACTAGAAGAGGACTGCAGCCTCCCTTGTTCAAACACATCTACAAACCCGTCCATGTTCAATTACTTGGAAACCCTGGTGTCTACTCTATTTTCTTTTCCTTGATGTTGACAGAAATGTCATTTAAATTCATGTTGCCTAGCCTTGCTCAGCCATTATTTAGACCCAAAATATCACAATTCAGATTCCCTGCATAGGATATAGAACAAATACACAGAAAATGGCAGAAAATGAGTGCCGCATGATTACTAATAACTGACAATATTTCTGATTGCTACTGATTTTTTTGAAGCATTATTGCCATCTGCAGCTTTGTTCCTATTTACACATTCTCTTGTTTCTAACTAATCCCTGCATTCTGTAATTCATGTTTCTAATTAAGCCATCTAATTAGAGCCATGGATTCCTGTGCGCATATTAAATGTTATACTTTGTATTTTCCAAGTACAAAATTAATTGATGATACTGATAGAGAATATAACTCTTTAACATTGAAATAATAATGTTGGCTTAGACAGCAATATATAAAACTTTTTTTTTGTTGCTCTTTTTCCTTACAAACTGTATGATAAAACCAGGCTGATATAATGCATTCATAGTGGTTTTTATAGCTCTCTACTATACTGCCTTAAAGGCCCAGCCACCGACAGCCAAGGTGGTTGAAACATTCAGTTCATTTCCCACTCAGCACGATAGTGAAGAAACAAGCTGCAATCTTATCTATTGGTCTATGCCTTTCAAGGAGCTCTGGTGGTGGCGTTGACTTCAAAATATGCATTTATGGACAACTTACCCAGAGGCTTATTTCCAGAAAGTGATCAGCCTACTAATTTGATCACTGACTAAGGACTGAAAGAATATAATTTAAATACAGCAACAAGGTTTAAAGAGTCCTCTACCTGTAGACCTGTGCTTGTACTTCTTTAGCTCAAGCCATGCTGAGCTAGAGGAGTCAGGTAATTGTTAATACAAATAGTTATACTATGAATTGAAACACAGTTAATAGCACACTGTGAGCGTCTACCTATTAGTCTCCTATAAGAAATATGGCCCACTTCAGTTTTGGTTTGGGAATCAAAACATTGGCAGGCAAGAAGCTTAAAGTGTCAAAGAGCATGTTACAATTTCCATGATGGTCAGCTTCATACTACAGCCATTTGCAAACCAGAACGTGGTGGACTTCGAAATTACAATAATATGTTGTTCTTCAGATAATTTGTATTTTTCTTTATGTAAGGCACTCGCCTTAAGTGTTTTTCTTGTGCTTTGATTGGCAATGGTAATTTTAGACATCATTTGTCAAATAAAAACGCATTTAGTATTGATAAATTAACCAGTTTTTATTTAAAAGCAATGAATTGTTGACACGGTTAGCGCTTGTTTATCTGCTGGATGGTGGTGGCTAATAAATCAATCAAACTCTTCAACTTAAGTGGTTAATGCTTCTTGAGGCTTCTAATGGAACATAATGAAATGAGTGCATTGTTAACTATAGTGCTTTCAAGCCACTACATAAAATGAAAGAATGTCCCTTGAGTAGCTTGTGATGCTTTTAGTAAAGAATAGCAAAGAACAAATTCTATATTTATAGACCGAATTATAATTTTTGTCATACTTTTTTCTGAAAATGAACACTTCAAAAGCACTCGCTCTCTCTTTAGTATGAATAAAATAGAAACAGCTGCACGGTAGTGATGTAAAGCTGTGAAATCAGTTAACAAATTACTTTTTTTTCTTAGCAACCTCCAAAAACTGCAAAGCTTTCAAAGTTTAAAAACTATAATATCTGCTTAATTAAACCTGTCTGAGGCTGGTAAACCCTTTACCACTGCTTCGTATTGTTAGCGAGTCATAATACTATTTAACACAAAACAGCGACCTAAAGCATTCCAGAGTCATAGTGGAATGCAAGTGCAGTAGCGGTCGGTGGTGGGAGTGCCGCCGGGTGCTGACGTGGGGCGGGGGAGGGGCAGGGGAGGGGGTAGTAAACTAATTACGGGCGATTACAGGTAAGTACACATATAATTAAATAAAACGAATTTCGTTTCTCGCGCTGCATCACATTTGGCGATGCAGCGCGAGAAACGAAATTAGTTTTATTTATTTATATGTGTACTTACCTGTAATCACCCGTAATCCGTAGTTTACTACCCCCCACCCTGACCCTCCCCCGCCCCACGTTAGCGCCCGGCGGCGCTCCCACCACCGACCGCTACTGTGCAAGTGAATGGTTTAACCTGGGAAAAAGTGAGGTACCGGTGGCGCAAGGGGCTTATAAATAAGCCCCGGTGTGTTTTAGATTTTGTTCCGCGAAGATCATGTGATCGACTTGTATTTGTAAAATGTAGAAAATGTGTTCCACAGGCATGGCCTTGAGGCATCAAAGTACCACCCTCTTCTGATGGTATAGTATTCTTTGCTTTTGAAGTAGGTTTTGGTTTTCTTACTGGCGAATCAGTCCACAGGAGCACCGCTGAGGTACATAACAATAATGAATATTTTGTACAATTCTAAGGGTTTTGAATATCACCAAATTTTGCACAATCAGTGCAAATTTGGCAGTGGCAAAGAGGTACTTTTGCAAGATTTATCTCTAACATCTATTTCGATTGTTGTGATGTGGTCCTTGCGAAGATGAAACGACGTTCAAACTTGGAAATATGGTTCTGTGTAAATCTGTGCATGATAAATATGTGAATATGTTGAATCTTGACAAGGTTTTATGTTTCTGGATCACTTAATATGAACGGAAGTACCACTATACTTTCACTATCTAACTATGAAGGAAAATATAACACAGGATAGCAGGCTATCATCCCCTTCCCATCAATTCATTCAAAGAAAGGTGAACTGGGCTCCTCCTTCTATGAATCCACAGAAATGACCTGTGATGTTTCCTACACCTACACCTGTCTCCTTCCCACTCAAACAGCTGCATGGCACCTAATGCAACCATCGTCAGTAGCCACAACACCAACAACCACCTGTGAGTCAATGGTGCTAGTGGTGCCTCTAGAACTTATCACTGGGCGGTGGGGGGGGGGGGCACATGACAATGGGCAATCTTGAAGAATTTGCGCACATGTAAAATGTGTGTATGTATATATTTGCATATACACCCACACATACAAAGACGTTTAAACATTTTAAGAAGTTTATTAAACATTACTAAGGTCCGTAGAAGGGGTAGTGGTCTTTGGAGGATCTCAATTACTTCCGTTCTCTTCCCACCACTTTCTTTTGCAGTCTCTTGGTTAAGCACTTACACCCTTTTATGAAACCCTCCATCTTTATATCTCACATCTCATCTCTTTCCTCTTTACCACCCTCTTTTCACTTTCTCCTGCACAAATTTCCTTGTATCTCCTTTCCTCCACCTCCCTCACACACAACACACTCACCTACAAGCACTGCATTTCCTTACCTTTTGCCCTGTCAATATTTTAACAAGCATTGGCATAGCCAATAGGTCTCGCCTTTGGGACCTTATAAGTGTTTAGCCAGAGATATTGACTTTGCCTATGTTTTTAAGCTGTGCTGTACATTAGTTTGTAGAATGCTGCAAAGTTATAATAAAGAAGTGTTTAAAGCATTTTTGTTACATTATATATGACCAAGAAAGCATTACGTACAAGTGAAAGACTATATTAAAAAAGTATTACCTATAAATAATGTCTTGATCTAATTTTGTTCTTTAAATGCTGGCAACTTGTTTCTGCGTGTGCCAATGCTTGCTTGTTATGTTTTTTTTTGTTATGGGGGGGCATAAATAACAGGAGGCTGAAGCTTTGGAAATAGTACCTGTGTAACAGTTAGTGAGATAGTTAGCGAGTTAGTTAGTTTGTTAATGATAGAGTTGGTTAGTTAGTTAGTGAGTGAGTGAGTGAGAGAGTGAGTTAGTGAGAGAGAAAGTTATTCAGTGAGAGAGAGAGAGAGTTAGAGAGTTAGTGAGAGAGGCAGAGTTATTTAGTGAGAGAGAGATAGTTAGAGAGTTAGTTATTGAGAGAGAGAGAGTCCATGAGAGAGAGAGAGAGTTAGTTTGGAGAGAGAGAGTCCGTGAGAGAGAGATAGTTAGAATTAGTGTTTTTAAAGTGAGTTATATAGTGAGAGAGTTAGTGAGAGGGAGTGAGATAGTTAGTTAGTGAGAGAGTAAGTTAGTTAGTGAGAGAGTGAGTTAGTGAGAGAGAGTGAGAGAGTTAGTGAGTTAGAGGAAGGAACCTACACCAGACCTCTTGTGACGAACATAACTGTGCAGTACACTACACATAAACATTGCAGTATGCACAGATGTCATGGGCACACAATTACAAGTGAAGATCACAGCAAAAACGTAAACTTCTAACTGTTATACTACTTGGACTAGGGGACATTGCAACATGCCAGTAGCTAAGGGCAGTCAAACATGCACGGCAGCTCCGCCGCAGTGAACTCGATGGATGAAATACTTACAATGCACCAAAAGTCATGCTTGGTACATGAAGAATGTCCACATTATGGAAAGGTGGCATTTCAGATGCCTGTTACATCTGCATTGACTGCATGTCTTTCATGGTTCGTGCTGCCACGTGACTGCCGGCCCGTGCCTAATATCAATGGCAGCCCACTTTGTGTCATTAAAATGGGGAGTTCACCTATGACCTTGTAGGATATGATTCATACGAGGAAGGCATTACTGCTTTCACTGGTGTTATGCTCTTGCATGATCCAGAAGGGCAGCTTGTGGGTCTGTCGTGTTTATCACTGTAGGACAAGTGCTGTTCTGCTGCCGACAAGCCTACCACAGCTGAGCACCATTGTAGCCCTATGCTGAGCTGCGACTGAACGTCCAGCAGTGGTTCATGGTAATTGCCTCAAGGGGCGGCTTTGGACGGGGTCTGCATCACACTCATTGACCGTGAAGAGTCTAATTAGGCCCTCGGCAGCCAATTACTCCGAATACCCCAACCTCCTTTGTCTAGCATCATTATTATGGGGAATGGAGTCAGCAATGCAATAGTGACCAGCATTTACTGGCACTGGAGTCACGAATTTCATCAGTTGAATGAATCTGAAAGGTGAAAAGAAAAACAGTGGAGTGGAGGCTTAGTCAGGAAACTGATGGTGTAGGCTGGGAATATCGAATCCTGTAGATCGATGCATTTTTGGTAAGCATTTCCACATGTTTAAATAGTGCAGTCAGGTGATTCGACTGTGAATATGTTTGAGAAGCTATGACTGTTGCAGCTTCCGAAGGGATACTTCTGGAATTTATGGGTAATCCAAAATATATAAATTTGCTCCAAATTTAGGTTTAAATCGATGGAAGTAAACCTGCTTTATTAGCCTTTTTTCTACATTTGGCATTCATTACTTAAAAAGGAACCTCGATTGTCGACGAGTCTCCTAATTATTGTGATAGTCTCGTTCATGTATTTGCACCCAATCAGGTGCACGCATCTGTAGGCGCAGCGCTGACGTCAACTGTATGCCACAAAAGGTGTTACTTGTCAATGGAACGATTTGTTCCGCCTGCCCCAGGAATATATCGCCTGCCATTTCCCACAACGCTATACTTGTAAAATGTTAAGAAACGGAGAAGGTGATAGACATATGTGACAGTCTGGACTAGCTGGGTGTGGACACAAATACCAATGTGCGAACTAGTGCACAGGTGAAAGAGTCTGTCTGTCACCACAGTCTCTGGCTGCTGCATGGTGAGATGTCGCGTGGAGAGGAACGTCACGTGACTACTGTAATATTAGAAAGAGGTTTGTTTGACCTCAGCTACACTCTATGGCCAGTGCTCTACTCTTAGCAGGGTGCTAAGTTGTTAAAAAAAAAAAAGAAGAAAGAAAGTTAGATGGAAATTGACAGTGATGGGCAAAGAACTCCCATGCGAAGCTCCCACACACAGACACGCGCACAGTTGTCTATCTTCTACCCCCAGTCCGCTCCCCCGAAGCGTCCTCAGCCCATTTAAAGCCACCCCGATGAACCAGTGTATAGCTTTCTTAATGGCACACTCGTTATTTGCATCTATTGTGTTTTGTGACAGATTTTAAAGCACTGCAGTACGCCTTAAGCTTCTCTTTCGCTTAGAGCTGCTGTTAAAACATATGGCTGAACTGCAAACATTTGGCAAATGTCCCAGAGATTTGTGGGGTAAAGAGTGACGACCAGATCACATGGGAAAATGGCCAGTCTGGCTAGTGTATTTGGTTATTCGAGTCACTATGCGATGGTATCAACACATTTTCCACGGTTACGTTTTTTTTTCTCCCAATCCAGGAACAAAAAATGCAACTACACACATACACAAACATACACATAAATTGGCTCACGCATGTACAGGCTAGTGGGCACGCACCATCACGCTTACAGCTGCCTCCGTTCCCCCTACACACAGCCACTATAAAAGCAGATATCTTTGTGGAAATGTTTTGCGTGAAATCCCAGGCCGCCTCCTCCCTAGGATGGATTGAAGCAGTGCAAGATAATCTGAATAACTAATCCGAGTGCTCATTAACCCGCTGCCGGCGAGAGCAGGGGGAGGAGAGCGAGCAGCATCATCAAAGAACAGGAAGTGTGGCGGCCGTGAATCGAGCGGCGCACGCGTTCAAAAGGGGACGAGACACGCACAGCGTTTCCCTTGCGGGAGCGAGCAGCGGCGCCATCTGTTTCAAAAGCGCGAGCAAGATAATTAAAAACAGATGGCGCCGCTGCTCGCTCCCGCAAGGGAAACGCCAAACGTGCCCGAGTGCCAATAGAGAACAGTGCAAAACATGCACGAGTTTGAACCAAAGTCCTGAGCGATTCCAAAAGGTCCCCTCCAAGGCAGCGCTTGCGCGCTGCATAGGCGAGACCTAAAAACTGTGTACCTCCTTCACGCACATTCTCATAGAGTCACAGTTACAATTGGCACAACTGACCATTGTTCTGTGTGCTCTGCAGAGGGACCAGACAGTGGATGAACATGCATTCTGAGCTGCTTTATGACCCACTGATGGGCGCTGTGAGAAAACCATACTGCCTGCAGCCTGAACTCAATAGCTCTCAATCGTGCCCTAATATAAATACCCGCCCACAATCTGAACTCACACAAATAAATAGATGACTTTTCGCAGGACACAAAAAATGTGTTGCATAAAAAAAACTACAAAACTCCAACATTGTGGAAAGAACAAAAGCTCTAAGAGAATGCCAGAAGCGAAACGTGAAATGTAGACAGGAACACCATCATCTCTGTTCCTAGGCTAAAAATGCAATGTCTTTTTGCCGGCTGTGGCTTTCGCCCATTGGTGAGGCACAAGGGTGTTGAAGGGCAGGGAAGGAGAGTTACAAATGAGCACCATCCCCACCTGTCCACCGCCCCCTTCTAGCGATGCCACTAAATGACACTCAGATATACTCGAAGATTCAGAAGGATTTGATAAAACGACACAAGGTCTGGGGTTCACTTTAATTCTAAACTAATATTTAACTGATAAAATAGTAATACCACCAAAAACACATTTACCACTTTTGTTTCTTCCACAGCATCATTCGTATACTGTTAACACACCATGGAATTGCTGTTGTCTTTCCGGTGGCTTTTTCACACATCAATTACTGTAATGGAATATTGTGATTTCCACACTAAAGAATGAAAAATTATGTCACCTATCACATCATTGGGTGAAAAAGTTCTAATCACATCTTTGTAATGGTAGCATGAGAGGTTAATTCAAAATCCTTTTCCTTGTGAGTAATGGTTGCCCAAAGGACCCTTGCATTTCCTTTTCAAATTGTTACTTCCATAACCCTGCCTAAGACCCAGCTTCTAAGGTTGCCCAACAGGAACTTTCTTTCTAAGGCTCTAAGGGAAGTCCCGCGTTTTGTGCCGAGAATCCGGCATCGAAGAGGTGTATCCCTCTGGATAACTGTAGTCATTCCTTTTTGAAAAAGAATTCCAAAGACTTCAAACTCTTCTGACCATTCCTCTTTTCTTCCAAGCAGATGGCCCTGACTCTACAGAAAATGTTTACAAAAATAATAAATAGATTTCTTTTAAAAAAAAAACATATTAAGGAATGTGAATAACGACTAAAGCGTGTTAAGCGTCACGTCTAGGAAGAAGAAAAATATGCAGAAGCCGGCCACACGGGGCTCAGGCAAAGATGTTTCAAATGTCAAAGAACCGAAATTACAGTTTACCAAAGATATGACTGTGTAGAGTCCCTCACCCACCCAGGGGCAAAAGTCGAAAATTCTGTCATGATGATCGACAGTACCTTATCTTTATATTAGATTTACATGAATTATAACATTATAAGGTATAAGAATAAAACATAAAAAGCAGTGGTATCGCAGCAGAATTGAAAGCCACCAGAAAAGGTACGTTTTAGTACATATCACATTTTCATAATCTTAAAATATACTTGTTGCTGCAATGTTACTAATGCTTAAGTAAGTTAAACCGGGAAATCTTGTAAGTGCTCGTGTCTGGGTGAATAAGAGAGTTGCAAACTGTAAACTACCCACCTGAGGCCTATACAAGCTTCCGATACGGGGGCATCGATCTGACAAGCTGAACCCATGTTTTCGATGTCTGTGGCTAATATGACAGTGTAATCACCAGGATTTGGACTGCTCTGGAAAACAAGCGAAAAGAGCCTTTTCTATGTGACTGCACATTGCCATCTAGAGGAAGAGGAGGTCATTGTTAACGCTGCTGTAGAAGTCTGTGAAGGGGAATGGAGGACTGCCTGGTCTGCACAAGCACAAACGCCTTTACACATTCAGTTCATTGCCATTTAATGTGCCAGGCAGAAGCGCCGCTACTGAAATTGAATGGAGCTTCGCCAACATGCAGAGTAAATCATTTATGAATCTTTCAAAACGTTGTTCTGCAAATTTGTGTTGACTTTAGGAACCGGTCTGAGATACTGCCTGAGTGCCAAGCATGCCTTGGACGTGCAGACCCCATAAACACCTTTTTGTCACAAGGATGTCTGAAACATGTTAAGCAGCAGACCATGTCAATAATGTAATCATGTTTATTCCATTTCGCGCTCCAGACTGCTTGTGTATTGCATTATTTCTCCATCAGGTTTATTTCGACGCGGTAGCCCAAGGAATAATTCTGTTTGCTTTACTGTGGGTGTCATTGTCTTTTATGGGACTAACAAATGACGCACAATGATGGAATACATTAGCTTCCCCGCCATGCATATGCCACGTGCAGGTATAATGAACTGCTTCTGCGAAGGAAAGCTAATATTAAAAGGAGTCTTGTATCGTGACGCAAGGCATGTAAAGCAGTGCAATCAGCTCTGTTAAAGGCGTGTCTATGAAATTCAGCATTTTAAATCGGGTCTCCCCAGAATTCATAGAGGTAAAACACGCATCTGGTATCAAAAAACTAATTTGCACCTTTGACATTCCTTAAGGGAAAGAGGCCTTACAGTTGTATGATCAAAAACTCATATTGGCGTCATTGTACAGAGCCGAAGTGTGGTATGCGGTTCTGGAAGTGTCAGATAATACATACAGCTAAGAACTCTTGGTATGTTCTAGTGGCGTGTCCATGACTGTGCTTGGGTGGGACAGGCATTACGACCATTGGCATCCTGCTGGAACAGAGGCCTCTGACATTTTGTCTAAGACTGAATCTAACTCAAAAGCCTAGTTAGAGAAGGAATTAAAGAAATACCTTTTTAAAATTGCAGGCTGTTGGAATATGGTTTATTAGTTGAGGTAAGTGGGTACCTACCACTGTTGCATGAAGGAATCACACATGTGTTTTGCATGCATGCCTTTTCAACGCCTGCATTAGAATTAACACGTCTTTACGACGCATTCCTTTTGCACGCAAGTCATTACAATGACTTACCTTGGGGGAGAGGAGCACTGAATTTTGGGTGAGTATCATTTACTATTCCAACTCCAGTCTGCGCAACAGTAGGGAAGGTGTTGGACTTTAAAGCCAACACCACTCCACCAATGTGTCCCCCTAAGGCAAGTTGTTGTAAAGACTTACATGCTAAATGAATGTGTGGTAACAGCGCATTCGTTCTATTGCCAGCGCTGTAAAGGCACAGCGTGATTCTGGCTTCGTACTAAAGGATGTTTACCCCTACCAGCAGTAATAAGGCCACAATCACCATATAAGGTCCAGTCAAGGTATCAATAAATGATTCCCTTGCTCTACCCTTGATAGCTTGTGCGAACAAGCAGGCTTAACTTAGGAGGCAGGTATGTAAAGCATTTAAAAACACTAATGCATTAAATAAGTATGACACCACACATAATAAAAGTCCAACACCAATTAGTAAAATTATGAAATATTTCTGTGATTAAAATGACACCAAAATGACAAAAATCCAATGCAGGGAACCAGAGATAATTTTTAAAGAACACTTTCTAGTGCCTAAAAAACAAAAACGCCACTTTGGAACATCTGGTTCTGCTTGACCGGGAGAAAGTCAAAGTTTCAGGGTGACTGTGATGGAACGTGGGTTGGATACACTTCGCTGTAGGGTCCAGTCAAGTTTTTACCTTCTGACTTAGTTACTTTTTTGGAGCTTTTTCTCTCAACGTCGAGCAAGGCTCTTCATCAGGCCAGCTTTAGGTTCAACAACGTTGGCTTGGTTCAGCGCGAGGCTTCTGTCAACTCCTGAAATTCTCGTTGTCTGACGAAAAGCTCCAGAATTTCAGGCCGAGTTGCGGGCCGATTTCGCCGGCTTGACTCTCATTATTGGGTGAGTCACCATATAGAGCTTTTTGACAAAAAATTTCCAAATCTTCTCAAACTTCTGGATCTTCTTTAAGAAGGTCCTTTTAGGGTTCCAAAGTATCCACAACACCAATCCAAGGCTCTAGATGCTCTGAGTTGCTCCTTGGGATGTTGGGACCATTTCTCCCACAATGCACCTGGCCAATCCTTTAAAGTCCAGCTTAAGGTGGTCAGCTGGTTTCTTCTTGCTGGAGATGATGCAGATGGAGCTCTTTTAAACTGTTGCTTTCAGGGAGTCCTCTCCTTCACTTTTCAAAGCAAGGCAAAGTCCTAAAGGCTATATTTGCAAAGTGTGCAGCAGGTGCAGTCATTCAGAGTGCAATCCTCTTGGTGCTGGCCAGGGTTCTGGCAGTGCAGTCTTTCTTCTACTTGTAGTTTCAGGCAGGTATCTGAGTTGCTGGGCTGCTCTCCCATATTTATCCAGTGTTCTTGGGTGACAAGCAGGTGGGTACGCCAGACCAATGGGAGTGACATCCTCAGGTCTGACAGTTTCCTCCAAAGTGTGGCATATTCTTGTCCCAGAAATCACTATTCCTTTAAAATCCCCAAAAAAGAAACTCTCTCTTGGAGGTAAAGATCTGGCTAAGCCAACCCACTGGCATGGCTAAACTGCCCTAACACTCCCCTTCCAGCTCTTCTGCTAATTCAATCACTGGGGCTCCTGTCTAGCTGTGGGTGCAGGATGTGGGGGTGAGCCTTTGTCCTGTCCTGTCATTCCCTGTTTGAAAACCAGTTTGGCTACTCCACTCCTATTCTGCCCTTTGCCCTGCAGCTGCAGATCTCCTCCCACCAGATGTCCTTTGTCTCCATGCAGACCACTTCACATTTCATCAGAGCAGTTGGGCTCAGCCTGTCAGATGCTGTCCAATCAGGAGAGGCTGCTTGAAGGCTGGATTTTGGTTCATCATAGAAGCAAGTTCTATCACTTCCGTTGTGTGATAGTTATAATAAAGTTAAACTTGCCAAGTCTGTTGGATTTATTCTATCATTGAAATACTTTGAAGCATACTTTTAGCTCACTCCTGTCAATAGTTATACTTTATTAAAGTATTCCCATGTTAGCCTAAGGAGCCAATATGCTAAAATGGGGAAAAACAAAATAGGCAGATTTTACCTCACCAGGGCATGTAAAACATTTTTTTAAATGTCCCTGCTTATAGTTACAAGGCACCCTACACCTGGGGCACTTAGAGGAAACCTTAGTGGTGACTTATATGTAAAGATTAGGTAGTTTAAGACTTTGAAGTACCTTTAACTCAAAAGTCAAATTTGAATATAATTTAATTTTAAAAGAAGCCTGCAAAGCAGGGCAGCCGTTAAAATGACAGCAGGCAACACAGCAGTGCACACTTAAGTGCATTCAATCTGCTGGGCCTCTAAACCTGAATGCCCTTCCATATACTAGGGCTTACGGGCAGGTTCTCATACCAATTGCAATTACACCTAATGACCATAAAACTTTTACCCAGAGCACTAGTCCTGGGTCTGGTTAGGAGAGCCCAGGATACAACCAGAGTCAATTACCACCAGTATCAGTCACAAAATGGGGGTTATCAGGTCACAAAGAATGACTTTCTCACACAGGCCAAAAAGGCAAACTTATTTCTTTACATATATGAAGAAGTAGATTTCGGAATTAGGTTTTACTGAGGCAGATATCACTGTAACATTTTAAAAGGGAAGAATGTGGGCTGTTAAAGTTAGCATCTTCTAAGTATAAATGAACAATCCTAGATTCAGAAATTGCCTAGAGAAATATATATTCAAAATTCAGTAAGCACTTAGGTGTGCCTTTAATGGTATTCATCTACATAAAAGCCTCCATCCAGTTAAAGTGTCAACAGTATAGTAAACTTCATGATTTCCGTTTTGTTGAGCAGAGGAGGGTGAGCACCGGGTGTGTGTTTGGCATTGGTTGTGAAAAGACACTATAAAAATCAACAGGTGCAATTCCCCATTGAGGTACATATCTAGGACAAGTTGTCTCATTAGTGGGCTGAGTCTATGGCATACTGACTGGCAATATCCAGATTATGTTCTACTGGGACTGGCTGTATTCAATATGTAACCTTGTTCGGCACAGGAGAATAATGCTGCTCTGTGATTCTACCTTCTATGCTATTTGTTTCATGCTGGATAAAATATGTCAGCTGCATTGTGGCCAAAGGTAATTAAAGGCTGCTGAGCAAGAGTCTGTATTGAAATCTGTTGCAGCTTTGAAGGAAGAGCGTTCCTATTATGCATTTTTTTTAAAGGTACATCATTCCTAGTAGTCTCTTCCTATTGTTGTTTGCTTTCACCTCACATTACTGCCAGAAACTGGCACCCAGAGAACTCAGTTTACCTAAAGTGTAATATTAAAGTGTTTTCAGATGTGACAAATATGCATGTTCAACAAACTATCAGAAATCGCAGAAGTAATATCACAGGATCACTGACAGCATCTTTCATGTCCTTAACAGCCTCCTACTTGCTGCAAAGTATATCAGGGAAAAGGAAGTTGTTAAAACCATGAAAAGTAAACAGAGCATTTTTTTAAGTCAGACTACTTTAATGATCCCTTAGACTAGGGATGTTGAGGGCAGTGCTAGGGTTACCAAAGAGTAAGTCAGGAGTGGTGGCTAATTGATGTCCATGTGTCAAAGTAGTCAGTAGTAACATTGTGTTGAACCATCTATTCTATTGCATTTTAAAAAGGGGGAGTATCTTTTGAATCTGTAACTTTCACCAATCACCAGCATAACAAATCAGATTTTAACATTACTAAGGGCCACCATTGTTCAAATTGGTGTTGCAAAGTGGGTTGCGCCCATTTACTCCCACAGGAACTTTCATTGTTGTACTACCGGTTTTGGACTTTCACTCTGAATGAGTCTAATTACATGAATCTCACTCATAGTAAACTCTGTGGAAATGGACCGAGAATGCTACCTGTCAGTGTCTGCCTTTTAAGATATGGTACACTTCAACAAGCTATGGTAAGAGTTTCTGGGCTAGTTAAACATGAGCACATGTATGTACACATGTGTGTGGGCTGCATGTGAGACTACCGACTTGCACATCAAGGGATCTGCGTACAGGTAGCCAGTACGTAACATTCAAGGATTGGTGCTGACCTGAGATAGGGCAATAATGTGAATTAGAATTCATTGTGTAGGTCTGTAGTGCTTACTGAAAGTCTGTGGTGCTTAACTGAATTTTACATTGTAGGCAAAATCTGTGTCAAAGTACTGTTTTGACCAATTATGCCTACAGGGCCCACTGAGTTATTAATCCTAGAGTAAACATGCATTCCGAGTCTAGATCCACAGTCACTTTCATCATAACTACAAACCTTATGATGCTTTGAGAATTTTCTTATTGCCAAGGCTCGACCATAATCAGATTCCAGGTCTTTGACACCCCCCCATACTGGGCCAAGTTTATTACTCTGCTGGGAAGCAGGAGGACCAAAGCTCTCCCTACACAATAGATCCATTAACAATGCTTGACCCTCTTCCTGGGAAAGGAAGGTGTTGGGAGGAAATCTTCATCTGCTAATTGACTGTTCACACTTCACCTGACCTGGGCAAGCCCAAGGCAACAAAAAAAGTAGGAAGTCCAGCCATCTGGAACAAATACAGGAGGGCTCCCATTTGATGTTTTGGTGGAAAGGGATCAGGCACCTGTCAGTTGGGGCGAGCTGAGGCTCCCGGGGAAGATCTTTTCATAGGCAACCTGAAGTTGCCATCTTTAAATGTCCCAGAATACTATGCAGAAGGGTTGGGGCAATGACATAGAATTCATATGGTATCCTAGGATTGGCCAGGAGTGCCTGGCTTTTAGAAATGTATGCTCCCACTTAAAAACCCCTTCACAAGTGAGAGACACTTATGAGGATACTGTACCTGCAAGTGACAAGAACAAAAGCATGCCCAGCTGGATGGGGAAGCCACCTGACCCCACTGAGCAGATGGACTAAAGGACCCCAACTGGCACCCTGGACTAGAATGAGTTACTCCAAGGCTAGTAGTGCTGCCCCCCTCATGTCCGTGAGGAAGAGTGTGGGGAATTGGCCTTCTAGGGGGCCTTAAACGGTTCTGCTGGTACCTCTGTGGACTAGCCTATGACTCCACTGACACACAGGTACCCTACAGAGTAACCAGGATACTGTGGAACCTGTGGAGTGTGGCAGTGAGAGTGTTCTGCTTGTTGGCTTTGGAGAGGCCATGAAAGACTCCCCCAAAAAATAGAGAGCATTAGCTTCCCAGGCAGAAGTCGGGTCTTGCAGGGTAGCACCTAATAAAGCTCCCCTGTTGTATTCTGCTTTAGGGGTCCGTATATAGGTTTTCCTGAATCATGTCCTTATATTGGCTCAATTCGCCTTGCCCTTATATAGGCATAGAATCCCTGTCCTTATTTAGGCATTAACCGTGCACTCCAAATACAGGCATGGTCACCGACATCCGTCCACCCTAACGTCACAACGAGTTCTTAGAAACCAGACCCTTAAGCTTCGGGAGTTCCCCTAGCACAGGACTATTGATTTCTCCAAGAACTCATCTGTTATGTATGAACCATTATACCTTAAGGGTTAATTCCCGACTTCTTCCTCTGCCCGACTTCACGTCAATGCTAACATTCCTCGACACCTACCAGGTATAAATATACCTTCCCTTGCCCAAGCAAGTTAGAGGAGACCTCGACTTCAGAGGAGCCCATATCCTGGCCTGACGCACTGAGATGACGCTGTCATTCCTGCACGCAGACGAATCCAGCTTCCAGTGTTCTGACTCCCTTCGCGGGGTGTTAGAGTTCCAAGATCCGGCAGGAGATTCCCACCTCTCTCATTCTCAAGGTATGGAGCTGACTAGATCCTAGAGGGACTCTTGGCATACTAGACTTAACATACTCTTAGTCTACCATACTAGAGAATACTCCACCTACTTCTACCTTTCCCTACACCTAGACTAGGTTAGGTACACTGGGGTAGAACTAGCATAGAGACGCATCGTATGAGTACTCGCATTTTTAGCTCATGTTATTTATGTACGTGAACATATGTTAAAAGATAATGCTAGCGCAGTATTATTTATTTCTACTGCTTACGCTGTACATTATTTATTTTGCATACTGTCTTGTGATCATAACAGCACATATCTCTTACACGAGAAACAAGACTGTTCAATAAAACCCTTTTTATTGAAACGCCCGTCTTTCCTTTCTGTGTAACTCTGTAGAAACTAAGCATGCACGATTGAATGAGTGAAACTGTTATCTATTGTTTCCACGATTCTGAGACGTGTTCCGCTTCTAAAGGGAAACAAAGTTGTCATGTTTTTCGGTTGCCAGAAACTACTCCCTTCTTGTTCTCAAGGAGTTTCTAGTGGCCTCTGAGCTAGCTGGCACAGGTAATTAAGTTTAATATAATCGATAGGGACATACCGACCTTAGTCCTATGTCAAACCTATAGGTTATATTTTTCCAATGCGCAAAGCCTATTAGGGAAATAGGAACTACACTACATGGCGCCCAACGGTTTGGTAAGGCAGTAATTTAACGCTAGATACTGAGTAACTCATTCGTGCTTTTCTCAGAGACCCCTACTCACATACTCCATAAGGCGTCCAGAGTGGGTAGGGTTAAATATCCACCATAACTAAATAGGGAAGCACCCTATATATTAGTTGTTTGGTTTGTTCAACGTTGAAGGATACAGTGTTCCAAAATATTGTGCACCTTATCTTTTTGTTTCCTTGAAACTTGTTCTACATTTTTCAAAAACAAAATGCCTGACTCCGACAACGGTGACGTTGCGGGTCAACCAGCTTTAACAGCTTATAACATCACAGGTTTTATTGAAACCGAGGAGGGTGTCATAGACATCAATCCAAACTTAAGAAGAGCCATCACTCTAAAACTTATAAAACATGGCCTACCACCAAGAGGCGGTAGAGCAGTTTTCGTGATAGAGGCACACAAATCCTTTCAGACAGAGGTATTCTATTTATGGGTCATATTTCCTGAATCAAATTCAGTAACAAGACTGTTTCACTTCTACAAAGAAGATGATCCACCAGAGGAATATATTCCTTTCGAGGATATTGAAATTCCACTAACATACCAGGAGCATCAGCTCTGGTTTAAAGGCGCCCTAAAACATCACAGAAACATAACCAGGCTCGGTCCAC
This sequence comes from Calotriton arnoldi, assembly GCA_963921515.1. NCBI lineage: Eukaryota > Metazoa > Chordata > Amphibia > Caudata > Salamandridae > Calotriton > Calotriton arnoldi. Next base: position 615,743 of record CAWUFW010001308.1, read on the forward strand.
TAGGTAGACCAGGAGCAACATGGCCGATTCTAGCCGGCTACACTCCTCATCCTGAACTGGATATAATGACGGATGAGGAACTACTTACTCAACTTACAGAGTTAATAAAAATCTACAGACAATTAGTCCAATATGTCATGCGGACTTTCACAGTCCAACCACCATTGACACTTCCAAATCAAACTCCTCAACAGGGGAATACACTAAAAATTACACCAGAGACTCTATACGCAGTCATGGGAAAAATGCCCACAAAACGTAAGCAAATTCCATTTTGGATAGCTCAAAAAATTACTCAAATCGAAACAGTATTTCCAAATACTAGCCCATATGAGAAACAGAGAATCCTAACCATCTGTTTACCGATGGGGATCACACCACAACTGGAAGACTGTACCACTTGGGGCTCAGTCTTTGCTGCCATCTATACTAAAACACATGGGGGCAGATTTACAAGTCCCTTGTGACACATTTGCGCCGCTGTTGCATCACTTCTGTGACGCAGCGGCGGCGTAAACAATGCGCCACGTTGCGACTTATTTACAGCGTGACGCATCTAGGGAGATGCGTCACGTTGTAAAGCCCTGCGCCACATTAAGCCTGCATCAGGTTTAATGTATGCAGGGTGGGCGTTCCGTCGGAAAAAGCCTCGTAAAAGTGACGCAGTGAAATTTACAAGATTTCACTGAGTCACTTTTCAGAGGCCGCTGCGACAAAACCTTACGCCTGCTTGAAGCAGGCGTAAGGAGTGGTGCAGCACGTTAGGTATGGGTGGTCCCTGAACATTGCTGGAGTTGCGTTGTGCTTGCGACACGACTCCAGCAATGCGCCGCCCTTACGCCATCAGATGCGACACGCATCTGTCTATCCCTGCGCCACGGTGCGGCGCATTGTAAATGCGACGCATCCATTGTGGCGCAAGGGTAGAATTGCGTGTCGCATCAGTACTGGCGCATCCCTGCTAATATACAGGGATGCGCCAGTCCTTGTAAATCTGCCCCAATGTATTCAATCAATTGCAGTAATACCAGATGTCCTGAAACAAATTCAAAACGAATACGGGGCAGAGCCTGCTCTAAATTTAGGTATGAAATTACTGAACGATTTCGACCAGGTCTCAACAATAATATTATCTAATATTAAAGGGGAGGCAGCAGCAGTGGCGATCCGCCAATGAATAAGGGAATTCGATGTTACAGAACATCAAACTGAGCCACCCAGAATAATAGAACAATCTTATGCAGAATTAGGCAGAGATAGTTTGGGTGGAAGACCAGTGAAGCCGAAACTATCTGAAAGTCCTGAGAAGGACTCTATTAAACAAACTCCTACATCTTCTAAAAAGAAGTGGGAAACTAATAAAAATAATAAGGAGAAACGTTCTCAATCCCGAGGTAGGTCTCCTCAAAAGGAGCCCTCTGAAAGGAGGTATAACCTCAGGAATAGGGATAATTTGAAAAAGCCTGACAGGTATCAAGATACTGATACACGTTCCTCTCGTACCTTTCAGATCTCATCACAGACATCTGAAAGAAGAGGACGGTCAGAACATAGAGAAGAACGCGTGAAATTGAAAGACGACAAACATGTTCCAAAAAGTAAATCAAAACCTCAATTCTCAAAGAAGAAGGTAGCAGGTCTGAAGATCAGACATGCCGAGGATACTGAGAACACAACTCAAGAACGGAGAATGGGCTCAGACAATGCTGGACAGTGCAGCAGAAGTCACAATAGCTCGCCAGAACCTGAAGGAACTTCTGGAGATAGTGGACTTGAATGAGTACATTACAGTTGAGACTGTAGACACCAGGGTTAGTACTCCACAAAAGTTATATGAAATAACACTCCGGATGGAGGGAGACATACCTAGACAGGTGAAAGCACTTTTTTGGGAAAAACTTTCAAGGGGCTATGACATACTTCTAGCAGAAAAAGACTGGCCACCACAATTTGTCAGGGAGTGCCCACATGGCGAGGACATTATTATGCCTGCCTTCTCTAACCATATTCCAATTCATCTAAAATATACTTATGCCAGGAAATGGGCAGTTGCCCAGGCCCCAGCATTATACAAAAATCATGTAGGATGGGATGAGGATTCACCTCACCATAAAATACATCTGAAAAATGAACCCACTGCACAAAGACAGTACCCAATAAAGCAAGAAGCTAAAAAACAGGTCAGGGAGATCTTAGATCAACTTGAATACCAAGGGGTGATTGAAACATGCACCTCTTCAATGAACAATCCTTTGTTTCCTGTCTCCAAACCAGACAATACCTATCGTCTAGTTTTGGATTACAGACACTTAAACACTTGTTCAAAAACATTTGCAGTGCAAAATACACATAGTACAGCATTAATGAATAACATTGTGCATAAAAAATATAAAACCACATTAGACATCTCAAATGGTTTCTTTTGTCAAAACATAGCACCTGGAAGCAGGTACTTAACAGCTTTCTCAATAATGGGGACCCAGCGTCAATTTTGTCGACTCCCACAAGGGTTCAAGAACAGCCCAGGGTTATTCTCAGTGAGAGTAACGAGTTACTACAAATTTATGATAATGAGGCATTGTCATATGTCGATGACATCTATCTGACAGATGATGACCTGGATAAACACTTGAACAGGGTGAGCACCATTATACTGGGCTTCGCCTCTGAGGGCTACAAATTCAACTTCAAAAAGTCCAGAATTGCCCATCTCAATGTCCTGTTACTAGGATATGAGCTTTCAAGTGAAGGCAAGAGCTTGGCAGCCAACTTTTTAGAAAGGTGTGCGCTGCTCCAACCTCCAAAGACGCTTAAAAATTTACAATCCATCCTGGGTTTCCTAAATGTTGGAAGAACTTACATTCTAAATTACGCAGAAAGGGTTAAACCTCTCTACGCATTAATCAAACCTGATTTTTTTAATCAAAAACTGGACACAGGAACACACAGAAATCTTGCGTTCACTCCAGGCTAACATGTTAGCAACAAATCACTTACAAACACGCGTAAGTCAACGCAATTTAGTGATCTGAATAATTTCGGGTCAATGCGGATTCACCTACTTAACATTTAATGAGGGTGAAAAAGTACCAATTGCATACAAATCACACTTGTATACACAAGCAGAAATGCGCTTCACTTCAACAGAAAAAATTCTGACAGCAGTTCAAACCGCTGTAGCAAAAGAAAGAGCTCTAGCCCAAGGGAAACGCATTATTGTCGTAACTCCAGTACCGGCCTTAGAGGCGGTAACAAAAGCGAGCATTCCAAATGCTAAAGCATTACATCCAAGATGGATACAATGGGTTAATTCTCTTGCTGCAACAGATGTTGAATATGTTTTTGATCCCGATCTAAAAACACAAGCATTCCTGCAATATGAACATGAATGTCCTCTGCCTACTGAGATTCTGCCTCTCGATCAGTACAAATTCATAATTTACACTGACGGATCCGCACAACCCGCAACAGGGAGTAAGCAAGCTTACAGTGCAGCGTGCGCAATCGTTAAAGGTCGCATGCGCGATGGCAACTTCAGACCTATGGTCACAAAAACCCAGTCTCTAGGAGATTGCACAGCTCAGCGAGCTGAACTACAAGCATTCAAACTGGCACTTGAAAGTACAGATCGAGAATTCCCCACACTAATAGTGTGCGATTCTTTCTACTGTGTACAGTCGTATAATGAATATATACAAACTTGGCTTGAAAACGGGTTCAAAGATGCAAAAGGTGGCACAATAAAGCATAAAACGCTTTGGGAACAAGTAGTTCAGTTAAAAGACGAACTACCAAAGGCTCACGTGATCCATACACTGAGTCATCAACGTGATGGCGTTCACGTTGCAGGGAATTCATTGGCTGACGAAGCCGCAAAGGGGGCTGTTAAGACAGCTTCCGTAGCTGCGATCACTCGTTCAAAAACGAAAATAGACAGTGAGATAATGTTGGCTGTCAATGCTACGAGCAAAGGCAGTGGTGCAGCGTTACCAAAAAAGTTTCCACTCAAGTACTCTTATGTAATTGATGCGAACAACGTTCCTTTTGCTCGAATCCCTTGAGTGGGGGATAGGGTAATTCCAAACATGGAACGTAGAGCAGCTTTGATTTATGAAACACATCTGGGGGAGGGTCTGTCACATCAAGGGATCTCTAAAACAATATTAACGTTAAAAGAGATGTACTGGTGGCCTGGAATGAATACAGAAATACACATATTTATCAATAACTGCTTAGACTGTAAATTACAGCGAGAAAGCCACCAGACACCATGCTACGAATGTAGCTGCCCAGTACAGACACCATTGTTAGACAGCATTAGACTATATGCGCAGGCGTCCCTCTGGACAAATGCAATCCCACAAATACTGAATCAAGGTTCCTATGGATATGGCCTCAGCGCTCGGCTGACGCTCGAACTGTTATAAAAGATTTGCGAGTCTTTATCGCGCACATACGCAATAGGCACGCTACATTCTGACCAGGGCCCTGCGTTTAGCTCTCGAGCTTACAAAGATGCCATGGCCAGTCTGGGCGTTGCATTGCGGTACTCCTCTCTGTTTCATCCTGAGGGAAATTCTGTTGTGGAAAGGAAAAACCGGGACATAAAGCAGTCTATAACAGCTAGGGTATTAGGTTCGGGTGATGGGTGGGTCAAACATCTTTATGGGGTCCAACGCTCATTAAACAATTTGCCAAGAAGTTCTCTGGGGGGGGGGGTCACTCCATATGATGTCCTATTTGGGACAAGAATGTGGGTGCCCGATCTGGAATGCAGTGGCACAGTGGTGGAAAATAAACCCTTTGATATCAAAGATCGTTTGGCTGTTTTACAGGACTTAAATGAACTAAGAACGAAACAAAGCAACGTATTCCTGCAGCCAACCACCACTGGGGAAAAACCGGCGGTCCCAGCAAGGCCTGTCTGGATTCCAAAAGTTGGGGATCTAGTCAGAGAGAAAATTGCAGACAAGAAGGATTTGGACCTTCATACAGACAACCAGTACCTGTCCTAGCCATACACGGAACAAGAACAGTACTTCTGCCACCCCTTGCTGGAAAAAAGGAGAAAAGATTTGTGTCCATTGACCTCATCAAACCACAGTATGTGGCCAATACTAAATAGTAGGCCTCGTGGACTCCGACCTAGTAGCAGACACACTCCTCTCGCTAATATCCAAGAGGTTCAGACTGAATGACTGATAACCATCGAGAATTCAGCAGTAACAGATGAAGGACTGAGCAACAATGCTATGGAACTCATCCCTCTTGAAACACAAGTAACAGTTCGTCCAAATACACCTGTCTCCACAAGTGATCAACTGGTTCCAGCGATTTCTACAAATCCTGATTCCAACAATTGACAGAACTGCTTCTGGCTACTTCATTAACTTTGATACGTTTTCTGAGGATCCGTGTGAGCCCGAGGCGTCGCCAGCATCAAAAACTTTTAAACAGCAAGTACAAGACTTTTTGCATTTTTTGAAAAAGACTTATCTAGTTTCACCATGGATTGAACTTTGGGTTATTTCTGGAATATTTTTCTTCCTGCTATGGCTAGCTTTGGTTATGACTATGAGCGTGCTTATAAATGGGAGATACATCCATTTGGACATTGAAAGAAAAGAAGTGAACTTACTTTTGAAACCTCACAAATCATCCCATCGTGAAACAAGAGACTTGTCTGCAGTAAACATCACAGCCGTTCCTATACAGGATGGTATAGTGTGGGACAAAACTGATTTTGATATTTTTGGCCCGAAGGAACATTTGAACATTCCACATTTATTTAAGATTTCACTAAGTGATTTTGTTTCATCCAGTACCTTTTCTGATGATTGGGACTTTGAAACTGTAAATAATATGATGTTTGACCTAGAAAAATCTGCTGCATTTTCTAATAATGAATATTTAGAGGGTTCATCAGACTATGAACAGCTGTATTGCTATAACCACTATGGTCATCATTTTCTGCATAAATCTGCAACACCTAGAAATGTGTTTGTTTAACCAATGGGAGCATTGTCCTACACCACCAAAAGGTAGTTCAAAAACATTTGCTAAAAAGTTTCCATATTTTTCAGGATACAATACATCTGATCCAGAAACATTTTACTACAGAAATGTAAACAAAACAGGACTGAAAATTATGTTAACAAATACAAAACAGATTTACTCTGCAGCATTTATTGCCCAACTGTCTAGACAGGGTTTCGACTTATGGAAAGACACAATAGACACAAAAACTGTCTGGGGTACTAAAGATTGGCAAGTGCAGGGGATAGAAGCTTTATTTAGAGCCTGTATCGTCCCTCAACAAATAATGTTTTTGAATGACACGGTCCAACAAACGTCTTGCCTTGGGTTAGCCAAGATCAAAGATATGAAAAATCCTTCTGTACCAACACCTGCAAGTGATAACAATACACAGGCAGCGGTTACAGTTGACACAATACTACAACTCAACAGAACAAATCCTGATTGGAGAAAATGGTTGATCTGGCCCACAGACACAAACAACTGTCAAGAGAGATTCCTGGATAAGACACAGGGGTTTACTATTCATAGGCCAGACCCACGATACATCCAAAGACCGCATCCGGGGGTAGTAACAACATACAGTGTAGGAAAATTATGCCTCGATTGGCTGCAAAAATCTACACTTAAGGATGTGAAACAACACTTATCTTTACTTAAAGAAGACGCAGACCTTAGGGAATTCTTGCTTGGACCAAGAAAACCGCGTCAAAAACGTTTCATATATGCCAGCATTTATGCTGCTTATAATGAAGCATGGAAGGTGTCACAGATGGAGGCCGCAGAACGAATACGTGAACTTGATCGTATTAATTTAGAGAAAACTCTCTCTGTGGTCGACAATGGGTTAACAACTTTGTCCTCCAGAATTTATTCATTGGACGGTATTGAATCCTCTGCTATCGACATACTGGAACAAGATTTAGCCATGTTACAGCAAGGCCAGTCTCAGTTACGTTCTATTATGTTATTAAGCTGGACGCTGCAATCTTTGCATGCGGGCTATGTGCCTTAGCGTTTTATCAACACAACGGCTCTGTTTGCAGAATACAATCTAACTGATAAAACAGATTGAACTGGCACAAAGGGGAGCAAAGTATACAGTACTGAGCATTGAAAAACTTGACATATTACCATTCACAGTGGCAGAAAATCCAGCTACAGAATGGCTTATTCATGGCAAAATTAGTCTACCTGTGACTACTTTCCAGTTTCAGTATTGCCTTAAACAGATGCAAGCAGGCAAATATGAAAGGTTGGGTAAAGAATACATTAAGACATCCTGGAATTTACCTTACACCTATAGATGTTGGAGTGGGGATCGTGAAGTGTTTCTAAGCGGTACACACTGTGAAAGTGCACTAAGCGGTTCACTGATTTGTCAGGACATTTCTTTACACGGGGCTTGTAATGGTTCTGTGGCAAATTTGTCCTGCCACCAGCAGGGTACACCAGCTGCTGTGATTAATCCAACGTTTGGACAACTTTCTAATGGGAGTTACCTCATGTTGAATGATCAGAGTTGCTGTGGCATGTTGCCAGGCATCCCATATCTAGTAACGGTCAACTCCAGGGTCACTTGCTGTATGCAAGTATTGTTTGCCCCAATAGACACAGTCAGGGAGTCGCCTTTGTGGCCTTCGTTGAATGTCTCTTTTATACGATTTGATACTTTAAGCAGAATGAAAGCCATGCTTATACAACAATCAGTGCCTTTGACCTCGGCCAAAGAAACCTATGATCTACAAGTCGCAAGGACTTCGGCTGAGATACAAGCTTTAATTCGTTCAAACTGCCCTATACATTTCGTAGAAATGATAGGACGTATCTTTAACATGTCAGATACAAGCGGAATTGTACATGTATTTAAGACCATCTGTTCCGGACTATTAGCACCTTTCCAGGCTTTCCTCGGAATCATCCCAAACTTTGCACATTTGGTGTTTGGTGGTGTGCCGTTAATTCTAACACTTGTTGCAGGAATTCTGTTTCTATTCCTCCTACTACGCTATGGCAAGCCTCTTCGCCAACATCACTCCGAGCGATGTGGAGAGAGCCCTCCTTGAACGGAAATGCCGTGAGCGAATAGTACAGCTTTTGGGCATGCCTCGTCTACGGGAACTTAATACAACGTAGTTCCTGTCATTCAGACCAATCTGGCAAGATTGCATCTTACCTGTTCTTAGCTGCCTGTTTTGCGGTGAAGAATGCGTGCTAGACACCTGTCTAACACTCCCATCAGTCATGCCAACGGATATCGATAATCTGCTGGACCCGATAACGGCCCATGCTGTGTGTTGTCCCCAGCGGCTTCCAATCCTGATGGCGGCATTCATTGAGATCTCGCAGACGCTTCCGGCTGCTGCTGAGGTACGAGATGGATCAACGGACACACAGGTAACAACGGACGCGAACATTGCATCTTCTGCTGAAGGCGATGTTTCTCATCTCTGTGCAATTAACCTTCTGAGCGAGGTGTTCCAAATGTCGCCAACTTCGGTGGACGATATTTTGGCTACGGAAATAGATGATCTAATGTTTACGCCAGACCCATACACTAACTTTGATGCGGCTCACAATGTACCAGGGCAACAATGAAAATTTGGCCTTCATATTTTTCAGAACTTGGAACTTTTCCCAAAATTGATTTTTTTTAAAAAAAATTGAAATGACATGGCAAAAGAACAATCTGCTTACAGTAGAACTAGTCTTATAAAACTGACTTCTTTGAATACTTCCAGGGACACATTGTCACCTTACTTGTCTAAAATTTCATTTACTTCCATGATATGCAATGGCTTTGATTGTAAGAACTTATCGACCATTTCATCATATGTATATATTACTGTTTCATTCACGTTGCATTCCACTTCCGTTATATGCTTAGAATGAAAACAATGCTTTAATGTACAGTACCTATGGCATTTCAACAGTTTTGAGCTTCTTTTAAAATGCTTTTAGAAATGTTTTTAGCAATATGTGGTACTCAATTTTATGTTTAGCATTTTAAATGTTTAGCATTTAGTATTATCGTTCATTTGAAGATGGACTGGGTGTTGTATTCCACTTTAAGGGTCCGTATATAGGTTTTCCTGAATCATGTCCTTATATAGGCACAATTCGCCTTGCCCTTATATAGGCATAGAATCCCTGTCCTTATTTAGGCATTAACCGCGCACTCCAAATACAGGCATGGTCACCGACATCCGTCCACCCTACCGTCACAACGAGTTCTTAGAATTCAGACCCTTAAGCTTCGGGAGTTCCCCTAGCACAGGACTATTGATTTCTCCAAGAACTCATCTATTATGTATGAACCGTTATACCTTAAGGGTTCATTCCTGACGTCTTCCTCTGTCCGACTTCACGTCAATGCTAACATTCCTCGACACCTACCAGGTATAACTATACCTTCCCTTGCCCAAGCAAGTTAGAGGAGACCTCGACTTCAGAGGAGCCCGTATCCTGGCCTGACGCATTGAGAAGACGCTGTCATTCCTGCATGCAGACGAATCCAGCTTCCAGTGTTCTGACTCCCTTCGCGGGGTGTTAGAGTTACAAGATCCGGCAGGAGATTCCCACCTCTCTCATTCTCAAGGTATGGAGCTGACTAGATCCTAGAGGGACTCTTGGCATACTAGACTTAACATACTCTTAGTCTACCATACTAGAGAATACTCCACCTACTTCTACCTCTCCCTACACCTAGACTAGGTTAGGTGCACTGGGGTAGAACTAGCATAGAGACGCATCGTATGAGTACTCGCATTTTTAGCTCATGTTATTTATGTACGTGAACATATGCTAAAAGATAATGCTAGTGCAGTATTATTTATTTTTACTGCTTACGCTGTACATTATTTATCTTGCATACTGTCTTGTGATCATAACAGCACATATCTCTTACACGAGAAACAAGACTGTTCAATAAAACCCTTTTTATTGAAACGCCCGTCTTTCCTTTCTGTGTAACTCTGTAGAAACTAAGCATGCACGATTGAATGAGTGAAACTGTTATCTATTGTTTCCACGATTCTGAGACGTGTTCCGCTTCTAAAGGGAAACAAAGTTGTCATGTTTTTCGGTTGCCAGAAACTACTCCCTTCTTGTTCTCAAGGATTTTCTAGTGGCCTCTGAGCTAGCTGGCACAGGTAATTAAGTTTAATATAATCGATAGGGACATACCGACCTTAGTCCTATGTCAAACCTATAGGTTATATTATTCCAATGCGCAGAGCCTATTAGGGAAATAGGAACTACACTACACCCCAACAAAAAAAAACCTGTAGAGACCTTAAGGAAATGCATCTGGTGGCTAGAGCTGGCCACAATAAGCAAAACAAGACAGATCTATGGGGCCAGAGAATTCACAGTGGAAAGCTCAGTCCTCTGGGGAGATCGAGTGGGAAAAGGAGTGCATAGCGCTCCACTACCAAAAGCCCTAAATTCCCCCAGGAGGACCAAGTCCCCAGGGGGTCACCACATCCTCATTATTTCACTTCTTCATGGGGAGGTGCAAGTGTGGGGCCCTATTCCTGAGCCCAGGTTTGGCCCTAGGGACCCCATTCCCAAGGGTCTAATGCAAGGAGAACTATCTCAGGGCACCCTGACCTGGGACCAAGTAGCAAGGTGGGTGTTCCCCTACCCCGTGTGCCCATGTCTGGAAAGTGCATACCAATATTCTTTGGGGAGCTTGGTGGGGCAAATGTTCAGTCAACTTTTTTAAAGAATGTTTTGATTATAATTGGTTATCCCTGATTGATCTATTTTATTTACTGGTAAGCCCCTAGTAAAGTGCAATGAGTGTGCCAGGGCCATCTCAGACCTGCCGCTGCAGTGTCTGCGCACAGTTTTAAACTGCCATGTCGACCTGTTAAGTGCACCCACTTGCCATGCCCTAACCTTCCCTTTTCTTACACATAAAACCCCCCTCAGGTAGGCCCAAGGTACCCCCATGGGCAGGGTACAGTGTATGCAAAAGGTAAAATATGTAGTGGTGTGTGTGACATGTCCTGATTGTGGAATACTGCCAATTTCATGTTTTCCCTATTGAAAGGCTATCTGTCCCAAAGGATAGAATGGGAGAAACTTTGTAACATTTCACAAGTATAACTTCCCATTGGCACAAGATAGAAGAATAAACTTTAGGCTCTCTGAACACAGAATTTAATATCACATCTTTTAGTAAAGATGGTTTTTGAATAGTGTGTTGGAAAATGCCACTTTTAGAAAGTGGGCATTTTCTTGTTTAAACATTCTGTGTGCCTCTACCTGTTTGGGGATTGTTGGAAATGGCCCTTTTTGCAGGGTTATCCCCAAACCTTTTGCTTCTTCCTCCTATTTTTTTCCTGACCTGTGTTTGTTGGCTATAGGACTCTGGGCACTTTACCACTGCTGATCAGTGCTAAAGTGCATATGCTCTCTGTGTAAATTGATATTGTGATTGGTTATCCATGATTGGCGTATTTGATTTACCAGTAGGTCCCTAGTAAAGTGCTCTGAGTGTGCCAGGGCAGGTAAATCAAATGCTACTAGTGGGCCTGCAGCACTGATTCTTCCACCCACATGAATAGCCCTGAAAAGATGTCTCAGGCTTGCCACTGCAGTGCCTGTGCGCAGTTTGTTAACTGCCATGTCGACTTGGCAAGTGCACCCACTTGCCAGGCCATAACCTTTCCTTTTCTTACATATAGGGCACCCCTATGGTAGGCCCAAGGTACCCCCCTGGGCAGGGTGCAGTGTATGTGAAAGGTAGGACGTGCACTGGAGTGTGTAACATGTCCTGATAGTGAAATACTGCCAATATAGTTTTTCACTATTGAAAGGCTATCTTGCCCAATAGGACAGAATGGGGAATGCTTTGTAACATTTTACAAGCATATCTTCCCATAGGGATAAGATAGAAAAATGGAGTTTGGTACCCCTGAACTCAGGATTTAATAACACATCTTTTAGTAAAGATGGTTTTTAAATTGTACGTTTGAAAATACCACTTTTAGAAAGTGGCTTTTTTCTTGTTCAACCATCCTGTGTGCCTCTGCCTGTTTGTGGATTGACTGTCTGGCTTTGGAGAGACTGGGGCTGGGGAGATGCGGTGGCTCCAGGAGTCTGGATGAGTCAGCACTAGGCTGAATAGGCCTGATCTGCATTTAGAGTGGTGGGAGAAGTAGCACCTGTACCTGAATAGGGCTGTGCCTGCCTTCCACAATGCTGGCTCCGCCCCCCTGTGGTGTGTCTGGAGCCAAGGCTCACACCGACAATGGATGTTGTTGTGCACTTGCAGAGTGCCCTCCAGAACTGGTTTACACTGGGCTCAGAGTCCCCTGTACAAAGAGAACAAATACATTTTTGGGTATAAGTATCAGACCCAAAACCCCAGACTTTTAGATCATTCCTGGAATTCAAGAGGAACCTTTGCCAAGGAGAAGATCTGGAGAGACTGAGGAGAAGTACTGCCCTTGCTGTGTGGCTGGGATTGGCCTGCAGTTGCTGTTTCTGCCAAGGAAAGTAGAAGGACTTTGCTGTGTGCTGTGTCCCCTGCTTGAAGGAGATCTCCAAGGGCCTTAAGTGAGCTGGCCTCCTGTTCTGAAGTCTCAGGGACACAAAGACTTCACCCCCAGCTCCCCTGACCTCTGCTGCTGTGAGTTCTGACCTGCCAAGATGTGCCTGTAACAGTTTTGGCCCTCTAAAGGTTGTAGCTGCTGTTTGGGAGCTGGAAGCAAGAAGACACTCAAAGAACTACAGAAATCGATGCATCGAGGGGCCGCTTGACGCCACCGCATTGATCGCGACGCATCCCCGATTTCCACGCATCGTACCTGTGCGGCAAGTTCTTCCGGCGCATCACCCGTGGACCGGAACCGTCCCGAAGAATTGATGCATTACACCCCGTACAGACCGGATTCGACGCAACCTTTCCTCTGCGTACAGTGGGACTGTCGCATCGCCTCCCCAAGGTCTCAGGAGTGTCGCATCTCTTTATTTTCCGATGCTGCGGCTGTTTGGCTTGTGAACTTTGACGCATGTACAGGTACTTTGGTGAAAAGTCACGCATCCATAGTTTTCTATGGTACAAGTTCTTGAAACCTTTTTAAAGTCATATTTTTAACTGTGTATGTTGGATTTTTGTCGTTTTGGTCTTGTTTAGTTTAGATAAAGATATTTTATTTTTCTAAACTGGTGTGGTGTCCATTTGTGGTGTTTTCTAGGCCTGGGCAGAAAACTACGGTACGCTCGTGTAGTTTGCGCAACTACGCGCTACGCGAATTGCACGTAGCACAGTGCAAAAACGCGTAGCGTGCATTTTTTGCTTGCTCGCGGTCCTCAACGTCAAGTTGGCGACCGCAAGCGAGCAAAATGACATCCCAGCGAGACTTTTTCCTCGTTCGCGATCAGCAACATCAAGTTGCCGATCGCGAGCGTGGTAAAATAAACCTCCCGGCGAGATTCTCAATGCGGGGAGGTCAGGTTTCTCATTGCGAGTGGTCGCGTATGCTCGCGACCGCTCGCGATGAGAAACTACCAGTCCGCGTTGAGAAAACTGCTGCTCGAGTACAAATCTACTCGAGCGGCAGAAAACGACCGCTTGCACTGTGCAAGATGCCGTTTGCAATGATTGCACAGTGCGGACAAGCATCCGGCACTGTGCAATCATTGCGAACAGCATTTCCTACCGCACTACGCAGTTCGCGTAGTGCTACGCGTAGCTCGCGTAGTGCGAAGTGCACTTCGCGTAGCTACGCGTGGCGCTACTACGCGAACTATGCCCAGGGTTAGTGTTTTCACTGTGTTACTTTGAGCGTTTGTACAAATACTTTACACATTGCCTTGGGATAAGCCTGTCTGCTTGTGCCCAGCTACCAAGGGGGTGAGCAGGGGTTATCTAAAGTGTGTATCCCCCGTACCCTGACTAGAAGCAAGGGTCCCTATTTGGACCTAAAGGGACCTACCTCTGCAAGATAGAGACCCCCATTTCTAACAGGGATTGACTGTCTGGTTTTGACGTGACAGGGGATGGGGACATGCATTCACTATAGACAGCCACTGGGGGTGGTTGAGGAGTGCCTGGCCCTTCCTGAATGACTCAGAGCTGAGCAGGGCTTGGCGGTATTTAGAGTAGTGGGAGGAGTTTTCCTTTCACCTGAATAGGGCCTGTCTCCCTTGCACAATGCTGTCTCCACCCCCTGCGGTCATACTGCACCAGTGAGGACAGAACTGATTCGGACTGGGCTCAGAGAATCTTGCTCAAAGAAGAACAAATATAAAATAGGGAATACGTAGTATACCTTAAAACCCAGAACTTTAGATTACTTTTGGACTCAAAAGGAACCTTTGCCAAGGAGAAGAGCTCGAGAGCTGTGAGGAGGAGTACTGCCCCTTTGATGGGGGTTGTGTGGGGTTGGTCTGCAGTTGCTGCTTCTGCCAAGGGAAACAACAAAGACTGGAACTTTGCTGAGAAACCTGCTTGAAGAAGAATCTCCAAGGGCTTGTGTGTGCTGCCCTCCTGTTATTAAATCTCAGGGACACAAAGACTCCACCCCCACCTTCCTGCACAAAAACAATCACAAGAGGCTTTTTCCTCTTTCTATATGTGCTGCAGAATGCAGCACACATAGAAAAAGTTAAAACAAGGATAAATAAAGATATTTCTCCTCTGGGGAGGCGTACATTTTTGGCGCTGCCTCAGATTTACGATTTCTCGTAAATCTGGGGCAATGCCACAAAGCCATGGGTGTTGCTGAGAACACCCTCAGCAACACCCCTTGCACGGCCCTTTAATGCAGAAAACTGCGTTAAGGGGAACAATATTTACGAGACAGAATTAAGCCAAAAAAAGTGGCTGAGTGCTGCCTCGTAAATATGGGTCAGGCTCCTGAGCCTCAGAATGTCACAAAAAGTGACCTTCCGTTGGCACAAGGGGCCTCATAAATTAGGCCCTTTTTTCCATTGTTCACTGTCACAAATCTACCCTCAAAGCAAAAGGTAGACAGGAAACTGCGAGACATGTACAGAAATCAAAAAGTGATTTCCACTATTGTCATTGAGCTCTTGGTAATTTCTGGAACTGTTTGTATTGCTCCCAATTAGGTAAAATACAAGTAGATTAATTTACAGATATTGTTGTACCTTTGCAGCATTTCCAGGATCCCTAAAATGAGGGTTTATATAAGAGCACTGGAAGAAGAAATCTAAACACATCAGAGGCCCAGAATTAGGCTTCTGGGTAAGAAGATCTGACTTCATCTTGTGGATACAAAATGTTCTCCCTTGATTCCAGTGGATTAAAATATTACATTTATATCCATACATGGCCTTTAAGGGAGTGTACTTGAAACACCTTCAGAAGATTACCTAATCCCTAAACTTCTCAAGCCAAATCTGAATTCAAGCTGCTCCCTACTTATCATGAACTGCTTACCCCTGTCCCAGCCAACAAATGGATATGGTGAAATATTTTCCAAGTGCAAAACACACTCCCCAGCCATGCCCTAGACACTCAGCTCAAAACCTTGAAAATCTCCTGTCCTTTCACAATGTGCACTGTAAGATCCTTTTTAAAGAAGCATTTTTAAAACACACTAATAATGTTGAGTTGAGGCCACCTCTCCTCAAATAGTAATCAGGCCTTCATATGTTTGTGCAGATTGTATAATTGGTATAGGAAGTAATATTTATAAACACTGCATCGCTTGACTAGTCATATATACTTACACAGTCTAACGAGAATGTATAAGAATAGCGTTTAAATGAGAAAAAAAATGATACTTACTAATGGGGATGAACATTAAGGCACAAAGTGTTCATCTGATGCGTGTTTAATGATGATTCACAAATGTATGTACATTTTTTTAATGTAGATATTTGTATATCAATGTATATGTTTCATAATTGAGCTTTTATACAATTGTTTTCAGAATAATCAAAACTTACTGTAGAGATGTGCTTGGCATTCTCGTGAGCGGGCTTGTATTTTTAGAACAGACAAACAAAGACTGATGGTGTTCTAAACCAAGCAGGTTATTAGCTATTACAGACTGTTCTACTCCTATAACCATGCTCTGTCACACTATGAGCGCCTGGAGAGCAAGACAGAGTGAGAAAGATTGACTATCAATTTCAAATAAATGTATAATCATAAATGTCTCTGGAGAAGGCAGTGTCATGCTTGGCTGAAATTAGATTACAGCATGATCATCTGCAGAACTGGCTTTCCAAATGAGGACCAGCATATTTTTTTTAACTTCTTTGGACCATTTATTAATAATCTCTTATAGAGTATTCAGTAGTCTGACACTTCTGTAATCAGGCTTTGTATTTGATCTTCATGTCATACTCCTGTTTTCTTTCATAACAATTGTGGTTCATTAGGATTTCATTATTTTTATTAAAATAACAATATAAAAGCGAACAGTAATTAAAAGGTGTGTCAGTGAATGATGTATCCTCGGATGGTTCATCTTTGTAGTTAAACAGTGACAGCAAAATAAAAATAAATTTCCAAGATGCTTCGAAGAAGAAGCACATTTTGATGGGAAACATCATGTTTGCTTCAATGTTTAGAATGGTATGAGGAAATATCTTGCTTCCAAATATATACGATTTATTTTCTCTTCACATTGTTTCTGTTAGTACATTCCATTCTACATCTCATAGCCACACCTTAAGTAAACCATGCCGGGCCACTGTGAATGAGAAACTCCACCAAATTTATATATTTATTCTAAGGTTTAAGAATAATCTCTTTCAATGCACAAAATGTAACTCAATCCTATTTGAAATATATTCTGCTACACTGCGTATGTATGTATTTATTTAAGTGAAGATGTACATGCTGCTGGACTCAGTGCCCAGAAATTGGATTACAAATCTTTCTCTTTGTGCAAGCTAAGAGAATTTTGGTGCACATACATACATGTATTGACATACTGTATTGTAAATCAAAAAGCAAGAGGGTCTGTAAGCAAAATACTGTATTATGAAACAAATATTCACTATTTGCTCAGATTTAGAGGTCGCTATCAGGTAATGTGCAATCGGTTGGAAAATTTCAGTAGAAGGCTGAGTGGAAGAGGAATAATTTCAACCATGGCGTACAGTACTTATATAGTGTCAAACTTGGTCATTGTACAGGAAATAGATAGGGAACAACTGAACTCAGCAAGGCAGACGACCAGATCATTGGAGTAATCGCATGAGTTAGAAAAAGTTTATTATTTGCACACTACTTCTTCAAATGTCTCCAAATCAGATTCAAAAGTGACACATTTTTCTAGTCTATACTTTAGTTACTGCTAAAATCTTCCCTTCAAAGTTTCTTTGATGGTAACCTGGGATTATTTGTTTGGAAACTGAGGCAGACCCTGGGCTGGTATTTACAGAAATCCTTAGGATCTTTTCCTTTTTTTGCAAATTGAAGTGTCCTTGTAAAAACCGAAGTAAGGGGCTGATTACGATGGCGGGCGGACCTGGTCCGCCCACCATCGTAGCGGTGTTTGGGACTGACCGCCATGCGTGTGGCGGTCCTGCCTACCCCATTAGGATGGGACCGCCACCGCTGCGGTCAGTTCCCGCACCGTTAACATTGCGGCGGTGGCTGCCAACAGCAGCACCGCCGCGATGCTGAAAAGAGCATGTAGTGCATTGCACTGCAGTATGTGGCAGGCACTACACTGTGCCTGCCACATGGTGCAGTGGAATGCAGGGGGGTACCTGGTGTACCCCCCAGTGCACCCACACCTCCCCCCAACACAGGGGGGCCCGCAACAGGCCCCCGAATCCAATCCCCGCCAGCCTTTCCATGGCGGCATCACCGCCATGGAAAGGCTGGCTCACAGCCTGCATTCTAATATGGCGGACGGTGCCTGCTAGGCACCGCCACCATATTAGTGGCCCTGCTCCGCCCACCAGGCAATCAGTGCGATTGCCACCCGCGGAAAAGCGGAGGACGGACTTTACGTCCGCCGTGATAACCACTGCCATCCTAATATGGTTGTGGGTAAATCTCATTGTGATGGCGGAACGATCGCCACCGCCGGCTCGACGGTGGCGATCGTTCCGCCATCGTAATGAGCCCCTAAATAAGGGTTAAAATCTTGTACTGCATGTTCGCCTTGATTAAAGTACCCACCTACGTTTTGCAAGCATGGTGAAAGCAACGGAACAGTTCTTAGTAGATCCTTTAGTAAATCAGTCATCTTTTTCGTATAAATATCTTTGGGATATTGAAATTTAGATTCTGTAAAGACTGACACACAAGCGTTTACCCCGACTGAAGCGTCGCTTTAGATATGCACCTGATCTACTTGCGTTGATGACCTGATTTTCCATTCCTAGCTAGGAGTGAAACGGGGAACTCGTAATATTGAAATTAATTGTAAAGGTAATAAAATTAGGTTGTTTGTTATTTTTATTTAACCGTTGCTATGAAAGCTTTGCTAATGCAGTGCTGTGTAATTAACATGAGATGCTATTGGCTTTTGCTTGCGAACTCCGTGCTACAAAATGTATTGCTATTTGGAAGAATTAATCCATAAGTAAAGTACTGAGACAGTACTGCATGGATTAAAAACTTCGGGCAGATTTACAAGAACTGGCGCATCTCTGCATATTAGCAGAGATGCGTCAGTTAATTTGCGTCATCTATTGGCGTAAAGGCAACGCATTGCTGGAGTCATGTCGCAAGCACAACGCAACTCCAGCAATGCTTCGGAATGCCTATTTCTATTATGCTGCGTCACTCCTTACGCCTGCTTCAAGCAGGCGTAAGGTTTTGACGCAGAGGTGTCGTAAAAGTGACTCTGTGAAATCCTGTAGATTTCACTGCATCACTTTTACGAGGCTTTCTTGCGTCGGAACGCCCACCCTGCATACATTATACCTGACGCAGGTATAATGTGACGCAGGGCTTTTCAATGCGACGCATCTCCATAGATGCGTCACGTTGTAAATGTGTCGCAATGTGGCGCATTGTTTACGATGCCGCTGCGTCACAAAAGTGGTGCAACAGCGGCGTAAAAGTGTCGCATGGGGCTTGTACATCTGCCCCTTTGAGTGCAGCTTACAAAAAGAACTACTCTGTGAGCGTATGACACTCATTTCTGGTTTTATTGCTGTTTCTATTGCTATGGTGGTCAGTTTCTTCATGGAGCTTTATAGCTTTGATCGTTAATAGAGGGTCCATCCTTGGTCCACAAGAGCAAGAACCATGTCACAGATTACAGCTATCCACAGGAGATACATTCACATGCATTAAATACTATTTAAAATCAATTGTAGTCCTGAAGTGTGGCATGGCATGGCTCTACACTTGTCCTTGAGTGCCATTTCTGAGTAACCCTGGTCAACATTTTAACTTTCCATTGAAGTTCAATATGCCATTCAGAGGGCTTGCCTGCAGCATCCAATCCTAATAATGTACTTAATTTAGAATTTGGAGGACAGGGTATTGTAGCACAAACATGGCAGATGTACTGTCTGCTATTTTATAAGTGCATTATAGCCAATCAAATAGCCACGTTTGTTATGGAGTTTCTGTCCGCCAAACTCTAAACAAGGACCTTACCTGGATAATCCACTTATTTCAGAGACTATATGAAGCTAGGAGGCCATTAGGTTAAAATTAGACAGAGAAGAACCCCCTGGGATGGATTAAAGGTAGCATCTATAATAGATGCACTATTGTAAAGTATGTAGTTTGAGAAACAGGTGTAATATTATTGCTTAATACCAACTAGTGACACTGCAGACTTAGATTTCCGTGCATGTCAAAAAGAATAGGACATCAGAGATTTTGTGTATGATGTTAATGTTGTGTGAGGTCAAAGGCGGTGAATGTGGTGTTTTATTGCTGCTTGAGGTTGCATAACACACTTTTCATACTTTTTTGTTTAGATTCACAACTACAAAAATTGTTGTAACTAAAGTTTCATCTGGAAACGTATCTGTTTTTTCTAATAATATGTAGGCATTACTAGGTTTCATCCTGCAATGCATGCAATGTCTGTTTTCTTTTTATTACCTTTCTTTTGAGATTGAAACGGTCTATACTATCTATGGTAGATAGTGTGGTTAATGAAGTTGAATGCATATGTTGAATTACATCTACTTAGTTACATTCTAAGACAAGATACATTGAACATTAAAAATAATTAAACAATATTTTTATTGCTATTTTAGGTACTAAAGTCCACACTTTGTATGGAAAGATGTACGTGACATTAATTGCTAATCTAAAAGACTATAATTGGGCATTTCCCAGCCTCTTTAGACAACTGAGCAGCTGAACTCAGTGTGTATTTTTCCGAGACAATTCTCAGTGGTGGGTACATAGTGACCTAAATAAACACAAGCCAGCAGAGAAATATTAATTATTATACAGCAATATTGGTGGTGTCATTACGTTTCCATTCAATTCATTGACCCTCTCGCCATTGCTAAATAGAAGTCAAGAGAACATTTGCTTCAGGAACTCTATCTATCTATCTATCTATCTATCTATCTATCTATGTATGTGTATGTATATATATATATATATATATATATATATATATTCACTGAAAAAACCATAGGTTTTAGGGACAGTTATAGTTAGTTGGACATTGCACTCGTACAAAACCCGTGAAATTCCCCCGTTATAGTTAGTTCAGCTAACTATAACTCGCGCCCCCGCAATGCACTGCTGATGACGTCACATATTACATCACTCATGACATGGTCAGTGACATCACTGATGACATCACTGATGACATCTCAAATGACATCACTGATGACATCATGCAGTGACTGTGTGTTTCTATGAAGTTTAAATATGTTTAATATATATGCCAAGGTGTATTGAATAATGAGTGGGTGTATAAGTGTCTGGATGGATGATTTAGTAGGTGCGTGACTGACTCTATAAGTGAGTGATTAAACGTATCTTACTAAATGCATGGGTTAGTGACTAAACTGTGTGAATGTCTTTATCCGTCTGTCTGTTGGTGTGTAAGTGGCTGCATGGGTTTGTAAATAGCTACATGAGTGTCTATATGAGTTATTGATTGGTTGTCTGAGTATCTGTATGGGTGCCTGAGTGTTTGTGTGGATGGGGTGTGTGTGACTGCACATAGATGTATCAGTGGGTGATTCACTGGGTGCATGGTTTCAAGAGTGCATCTGTGATGGACTGTATGGGTTGGTGAGTGTGTGTATAGGTGTGTTAGTGAGTGAATGTATATCTCAGTGGTACATGTGTGAGTAACTACATATGTGAAAGGCAGTATATATGTGTGTTGGAGTATATAAATGGGTATAAGTGAGTGTGTGATTGTGAGAGTGGCTGTATGGATGAGTGTGTACTTGTATTAGTGATTGTATAAGAGCGTAAGAATGTGCTAGTATTTGTATGAGTAAGTGAGCTGGTGTGTGTATAACTGTATAGGTGAGTAAATGGCAGTGTGATTAATTATTTGCATGACTGACTAGGTGTGTGAGTACCTCTATGGATGAGTGGCGGTGTGTGAGTGTCTATGTAGGTGTATGAGTGCATATGATAGTCCTGTACTGAGTGACCGTAAGTACGAGTGACTGTACAGGTGAGTGAGTGGATGTGTGTGTAGACCTAAGAATCAGTGAGTGGGTATGTAGTTATTGGTGTTGGAGTGTCTATGGTTTTGAGAATGGCAGTCTGTAATTTAGAGTGGGTGTATCAAAAGTTATATTAGGGTGTGAGAAGATGCATGAAATTATCACATGGATGATGTCATGGATGATGTCATCAGTGATGTCATTTGAGATGTCATCAGTGATGTAATCAGTGATGTCACTGACCATGTCATGAGTGATGTAATATGTGACGTCATCAGCAGTGCATTGCGGGGGCGCGAGTTATAGTTAGCTGAACTAACTATAACGGGGGAATTTCATGGGTTTTGTACGAGTGCAATGTCCAACTAACTATAACTGTCCCTAAAACCTATGGTTTTTTCAGTGAATTTCTAAGGTTTTTTAAATGCTAATTTCTAACTATAACGTGCCTGAAACCTATAGTTTCTTCAGTGAATTTCAAAGGTTTTTTAAATGCTAATTTCTAACTATAACGTGCCTGAAACCTATGGTTTTTTCAGTGAATTTCAAAGGTTTTTTAAATGCTAATTCCTAACTATAACATGTCAGAAACCTATGGTTTTTTTCAGTGAATTTCAAAGGTTTTGTAAATGACAATTTTTAAATGTATTAATTGTTATATTTATTTTTTTGATACTGATTTACTACATTTTTTTAAACTATTTATTTTTAGATATTTTATTTTTTAAATTACATTGTAATTACATTATACATTACATTACAAAATATACTTTCTCAGAATGAATGACTTTAGTTTAAATACTTTGCAAATAGGCAATAGACTTTTAAGTACAGTAGTTACAGTTGTTGCAATGGGCAACACAATTTCAAACACAATGCAACATTGAGCTCAATGTGAATTTCTAGTTAAATGCAATTAGTTACTTTATGGATTACTTTTCTAACCACAGGACTGGATCCTAGTTTCAGTCCTGGGACATCTCCTGTAAACAGTTGAGTAAAAGCGTTTTGGTTACAGTAGTGATTTTTAAGGAATATTATTGTATTTTTAAAAGTTGACAAACTTTTTCACATAGAATCACCAATGTTATCCTATGGGAGGAAATTCACTTAGCAGGTAAGAGGTGTTATCGTTACTTTTTCTTACTCAGTGGTGGATCCTGGATCCAGCACTGGTGCATCTCCTGTAAATAGTTGAAAGAATGCGTTTAAGTCATACAGGCGATTTTTAAGGAATATTTGTAGTTTGTGAAAATTAACACTTTGAAACTTTTCTGCTGAAAACCAGACAATGGATTCCTATGGAAGGAAATACAAGTTACTGGTAAGTACGGTTAGAATTACTTTTCAGGGTCAGTGCTGGGCTAAAAGATGCAGCACTGGGTTCTCTCCTGATAACAGGTGAGTAAATTGGAATTCGTAGTTCGACTGATTTTAGAGGAATATTATAAAGTTCCAAAACTCCACACTTAGAAGAATTTCCAAGTGAAACCAGTCAATGTTACCCTATGGAAGGAAATTCAAGTTACTGGTAAGTACGGTTAAAATTACTTTTCAGGATCAGTACTGGGCTCGAAGATGCAGCACTGAGGTCTCTCCTGATAACAGGTGAGTAAATAGGAATTCGTAGTTCGGCTGATTTTAGAGGAATATTTGCACAATGGTGAAGGAAGGGGGTGGGGCCTGAGGTGACATGTCTGCAAACACGCCCTGGGGCGCGTTTTAAGTTGGAGAATTAATTCCTCCTCAATCCTGAGGGTCCCTAGGGGCCAACTAGCCCACCAGATACCTCCTGTATGCGCCAGAGAGCTGCTTTGCAGAGAGGTGTTCAGAGGCCACGCCCCTTTTTACAACACTCTGCAACGCAGCTCCGTGGCGCTCACTGGAGGTACCTGGTGGGCTAATTTGCCCCCAGGGACCCTCAAGATTGAAGGGGATTTAATTCCCCATCTTAAAACGCGCCACGGGGCCTGTTTGCACACATGTCACCTGAAGCCCCGCCCCCTCCCTTCACCACTGTGCAAACGTGCCCCGTGGCGCGTTTTAAGTTGGGGGATTAAGTCCCCTTGAATCCTGAGGGTCCCTGGAGTCCAACTAGCGCACCATGTAGCTCCAAAAAGCGCCACAGAGCTGCGTTGCACAGAGGTGTAAAAAGGGGCATGGCCTCTGTACACCTCTCTGTAACGCAGCCCCCTGGCGCATACTGGAGATTCCCGGTGGGCTAGTTGGATTACTTCCCCTTCTTACAACGCGCCAGGGGGCGCGTTTGCATAGTGCTGCAGGGAGGGGGCGGGGCCTCCGGCACAATGCCATTTTTTTTTTTTCTTTGTTTTTTTTTATGGGAGGGGGGCTGCGTGGCCCCCCTTCCCTTCTCCACTTTTGTCCCCGGGGACCCCATCCCCCGCGGCCTGAGGCTATTCTTTTATTTTTTTTATTTATTTTTTTTAAACGGGAAGGGGGCCGCGTGGCCCCCCTTCCCTGGGCCTGTATTTGCCCCGGGGACCCCATTCCCCGGGGCATGCCCTCTTTTTTTATTAAAATAAATATTTGGAGGGGGGCTGCGTGGCCCCCCTCCTCAGGCCATTAAAGGCCCCGGGGACCCCATCCCCCGGGGCCGGCCTTTGCGTCCTTTTTTTTTTACTTTTTAAAAATTCCTTTTTTTGGGAGGGGGGCTGCGTGGCCCCCCTCCCGGGCCACTAATGGTCCCGGGGACCCCAGCCCCCGGGGCCTGGCCACACGTTGGGGACCGTAGGGGGGTCCCCAATCCCCGCACGGTCCTGCCGGCTCTCTGCATCCTGCGGGAGCCAGCATTGCTTTTCCATAAGGGGAGCTGCTGACATGCAGCTCCCCTTATGGAAAAGCAATCTGCTTTGCTTCATTGAAGCCAGAGCAGGTTTCCCTGCTCTCGCTTCAATGAAGCAAAGCAAGTTTGCAATGACAGGACGGGAGCCGTGAGGCTCCCGTCCTGCCATTGCAAACAGCAGTGTCCCGGGGGTAGGCACCCCGGGACACTGCAGGAGCTGGCCCTGGGGGGTGGCGGTCCCCAGGGCCACCACAGGCTCCAGGAGGGGGGCCACGTGGCCCCCCTCCCCACTTCTGCAAAGCCCCGGGGAGGTGGTGGTCCCTGGGGCTTCGGGGGTCCGAAACGGACCCCCATTTTAAAATGTTTAGTGCCCCGGGGAGGTGGCAGTCCCCTGGGCATGTGGGGGGGCTGGTGCCCCCCCACACAGGTATTTCAAATGTAAAAAAAGAAGCCCCGGGGGGTGGCGGTACCCGGGGCTGCGGGAGGGCACAGTGCCCTCCCGCACCTTTTTTATTAGAAAGCCCCGGGGGGTGGCGGTCCCCAGGGCTTGGGGGGCCTTAGAGGCCCCCCATTAACTATAAACCAACCCCCCCGCATGCCCCCGGGACTTGGCCCACCCGGGGGCAAAATAGCTTCGAAGCGCGGGAGACCGCGCTTCGATTTTTTTATTTTTACGGCGGAATCCGCGCACCCTAAGCGCATCCCGCCGATTAAAAAAAAAAAAAAAAATGCTTTTTTCTGCCCAGGGGGTCCTTGTGGTACCCCCTGAGCAGACCTAGGGGTCAGGGTGTTTCTACCCTGCCCCCTTTGTGCGTTTGCGCACTTGTTTCTCTGCCTCGGTTCTACCGAGGGACAAAATGGCTGCCAACACTTCCTGATTTGGAGTGTTGACAGCCAATTAGCATGCAGCTCGTGATCGGGAGGGTGCGCGAATCCGACGCGGCCATAGATATATATGTGATTTTCCTTTTGATTTTCTCAGCAACTACTGAACGGATTTACACCATTTAACAAAAGGGTTCTTTCTGAACCAAGAACTACCTCTTTGCCAAATTTGGTGTAATTCCGTTCAGCAGTTCGGGCTGTAGCCGTGGCTAAAGTTTCCTATGGGAAAATGAATGGGGAAAACACGTTTTGGGACCCCCCTTTTTTCTCGGCCCCTGCTTGACGAATCACCCCGAAACTTTCAGGGTAGGAGCGAACCGGAGCGGGCCATAAAGTTTGAAAATTTCGCGAAGATTCGTCATCCGACGCAAGAGTTATTTCAAATAGAATGTTGCGGATTTCCTATGGAAAATAGGTCCTAACTATAACTATCTA
Organism: Calotriton arnoldi; assembly: GCA_963921515.1. Taxonomy (NCBI): domain Eukaryota; kingdom Metazoa; phylum Chordata; class Amphibia; order Caudata; family Salamandridae; genus Calotriton; species Calotriton arnoldi. The sequence goes on from CAWUFW010001308.1 coordinate 641,466, forward strand.
CTGGCGACCCGTGAAATTCCCCTGTTATAGTTAGTTCAGCTAACTATAACTCGCGCCCCCGCAATGCACTGCTGATGACGTCACATATTACATCACTCATGACATGGTCAGTGACATCACTGATGACATCACTGATGACATCTCAAATGACATCACTGATGACATCATCCAGTGACTGTGTTTCTGTAAAGTTTAAATATGTTTAATATATATAGGGAAAGGCGTATTGAAGAATGAGTGGGTGTATAAGTGTCTGAATGGATGATTTAGTACGTGAGTGACTGACTCTACAAGTGAGTGATTAAACGTATCTTACTGAATGCATGGGTTAGTGACTAAACTGTGTGAATGTCTGTATCCGTCTGTTTGTTGGTGTGTAAGTGGATGCATGGATTTGCGAATAGCTACATGAGTGTCTATATGGGTTATTGATTGGTTCTCTGAGTATCTGTATGTCTGCCTGAGTGTTTGTGTGGATGGGGTGTGTGCGACTGTGCATAGATGTGTGAGTGGGTGATTCACTGGGTGGATGGTTTCAAGAGTGCATCTGTGATAGACTGTATGGGTGGGTAAGTGTGTGTAACAGTGTGTTAGTGAGTGAATGTATGTCCCAGTGGTACATGTGTGAGTAACTACATATGTAAAAGGCAGTATATATGTGTGTTAGAGTATTTAAATGGCTATAAGTGAGAGTGTGTTATTCTGAGAGTGGCTGTATGGATGCGTGTGTGCTTGTATCAGTTATTGTATAAGAGCGTAAGAATGTGCTAGTATTTGTATGAGTAAGTGAGCTGGTGTGTGTATAACTGTATAGGTGAGTAAATGGGTGTGTGATACATTTTTTGCATGACTGACTAGGTGTGTGAGTACCTCTATGGATGAGTGGCGGTGTGTGAGTGTTTATATAGGTGTATGAGTGCATATGATAGTCCTGTACTGAGTGACTGTAAGTATGAGTGACTGTACAGGTGAGTGAGTGGATGTGTGTGTAGACCTAAGAATCAGTGAGTGGGTATGTAGTTTTTGGTGTTGGAGTGTCTATGGTTTTGAGAATGGCAGTCTGTAATTTAGAGTGGGTGTATCAAAAGTTATATTAGGGTGTGAGAAGATGCATGAAATTATCACATGGATGATGTCATCAGTGATGTCATTTGAGATGTCATCAGTGATGTCATCAGTGATGTCACTGACCATGTCATGAGTGATGTAATATGTGACGTCATCAGCAGTGCATTGCGGGGCGCGAGTTATAGTTCGCTGAACTAACTATAACAGGGGAATTTCACGGGTTTTGTACGAGTGCAATGTCCAACTAACTATAACTGTCCCTAAAACCTATGGTTTTTCAGTGAATTTCAAAGGTTTTTTAAATGCTAATTTCTAACTATAATGTGTCTGAAACCTATGGTTTTTTCAGTGAATTTCAAAGGTTTTTTAAATGCTAATTTCTAACTATAACGTGCCTGAAACCTATGGTTTTTTCAGTGAATTTCAAAGGTTTTTTAAATGCTAATTTCTAACTATAACGTGCCTGAAACCTATGGTTTTTTCAGTGAATTTCAAAGGTTTTTTAAATGCTAATTTCTAACTATAACGTGCCTGAAACCTATGATTTTTTAAGTGAATTTCAAAGGTTTTTAAATGCTAGTTTCTAACTATGCCAACAGAGGTAGGACATGTGAAGAAAGAAGAAAAAACGCACAGAAAGAAGCAAAAGATGTGCAGAAAGAACCAACAGAGGAGCAGAAAGAGGCCTTGTTGCAAAATCATCATGTGCCCACAACTTTTTCAGACGGGTACTGGTGGTAACTGACTCTGACTAACCAGAGCCAGTGCGCGTTTGCACAGTGGTGAAGGGAGGGGGGGCCTGAGGTGACATGTGTGCAAACGCGCCCCGTGGCGCGTTTTAAGTTGCGGGATTAAGTCCACTTGAATCCTGAGGGTCTCTGGGGCCCAACTAGCCCCCCAGGTACCTACAGTTAGGACCACAGAGCTGAGTTGCAGAGAGGCGTTCCGAGGCCAGGCACCTTTTTTCACCTCTCTGCAACGCAACTCTGTTGTGCTTACTGAAGGTACCTGGTGGGCTAGTTGGCCCCCAGGATTCAAAGGGAATTAACTCCCCAACTTAAAACGCACCACAGGGCGTGTTTGCGCACATGTCACCTGAGGCCCCGCCCCCTCCCTTCACCACTGTGCAAACGCGCCCCGTGGCGCGTTTTAAGTTGGGGGATTAGATCACCTTGAATCCTGAGAGTCCCTGGGGCCCAACTAGCCCACCAGGTACTTCCAGTAAGCACCACAGGCCTGCGTTGCAACGCCTGTAACAAATTGTGCAGTTAAGAGGGTCGTGCTGGGGGTAGTGTTTTAGGGTTTAGGGTAGTGCAGTGGTGTTTGTGTAGTGTAGGGGGTCATGCTGGGGGTAGATTTAGGGTTTAGGGTAGTGCAGTGGTGTTTGTGTAGTGTAGGGGGTCATGCTGGGGGTAGATTTAGGGTTTAGGGTGGTGCAGTGGTGTTTGGGTAGTGTAGGGAGTCGTGCTATGGGGAGTGTTTTAGGGTTTAGGGTAGTACAGTGGTGTTTGGGTAGTGTAGGGGGTCGTGCTGGGGGTTAGTGTTTTAGGGTTTTAGGGTTTAGGGTAGTGCAGTGGTGTTTGGGTAGTGTAGGGGATACTGATGGGGGTAGTGTTTTAGGGTTTAGGGTAGTGCAATGGTGTTTGGGTAGTGTAGGGGTACTGCTGGGGGTAGTGTTTTAGGGTTTAGGGTAGTGCAGTGGTGTTTGGGTAGCGTAGGGGGTACTGCTGGGGGTAATGTTTTATGGTTTAGGGTAGTGCAGTGGTGTTTGGGTAGTGTAGGGGTTCGTGCTGGGGTAGTTTTTTAGGGTTTAGGGTAGTGCAGTGGTGTTTGTGTAGTGTAGGAGGTCGTGTTTTAGGGTTTAGGGTAGTGCAGTGGTCTTTGGGTAGTGTAGGGAGTCGTGCAGGGGGTATTGTTTTAGAGTTTAGGGTAGTGCAGTGGTCTTTGGGTAGTGTAGGGGTTGTGCGGGGGTAGTGTTTTAGGGATTAGGGTAGTGCATTGGTATTTGGATAGTGTAGGGGGTCATGCGGGGGTAGTGTTTTAGGGTTTAGGGCAGTGCAGTGGTGTTTAGGTAGTGTAGGGGGTCGTGCTGGGGGAGTGTTTTAGGGTTTAGGGCAGTGCAGTGGTGTTCGGGTAGTGTAGGGGGTCGTGCTGGGGGAGTATTTTAGGGTTTAGGGTAGTGCAGTGGTGTTCGGGTAGTGTAGGGGGTCATGCTGGGGGTAGTGTTCTAGGGTTTAGGGCAGTGAAGTGGTGTTCGGGCAGTGTAGGGGGTCGTGCTGGGGGTGGTGTTTTAGGGTTTAGGGCAGTGCAGTGGTGTTCGGACAGTGTAGGGGGTCGTGCTGGGGGTGGTGTTTCAGGGTTTAGGGCAGTGCAGTGGTGTTCGGGCAGTGTAGGGGGTCGTGCAGGGGGTGGTGTTTCAGGGTTTAGGGCAGTGCAGTGGTGTTCGGGCAGTGTAGGGGGTCGTGCAGGGGTGGTGTTTCAGGGTTTAGGGCAGTGGTGTTCGGGCAGTGTAGGCGGTCATGCTGGGGGTGGTGTTTCAGGGTTTGGGGCAGTGCAGTGGTGTTCGAGCAGTAAAGGGGGTCGTGCTGGGGGTGGTGTTTCAGGGTTTAGGGCAGTGCAGTGGTGTTCCGGCAGTGTAGGGGTCGTGCAGGGGTGGTGTTTCAGGGTTTAGTGCAGTGGTGTTCGGGCAGTGTAGGGGGTCGTGCTGGGGTGGTGTTTCAGGGTTTAGGGCAGTGCAGTGGTGTTCGGGCAGTGTAGGGTGTCGTGCTGAGGGGTGGTGTTTCAGGGTTTAGGGCAGTGCAGTAGTGTTTGGGCAGTGTAGGGGGTCGTGCTGGGGGAGTGTTTTAGGGTTTAGGGCAGTGCAGTCGTGTTCGGGTAGTGTAGGGGGTCATGCTGGGGGGAGTATTTTAGGGTTTAGGGTAGTGCAGTGGTGTTCGGGTAGTGTAGGGGGTCATGCTGGGGGTAGTGTTCTAGGGTTTAGGGCAGTGCAGTGATGTTCGGGCAGTGTAGGGGGTCGTGTGGGGCTGGTGTTTCAGGGTTTAGGGCAGTGCAGTGGTGTTCGGGCAGTGTAGGGGGTCGTCTTGGGGGTGGTGTTTCAGGGTTTAGGGCAGTGCAGTGGTGTTCAGGCAGTGTAGGGGGCGGTGCAGGGGGTGGTGTTTCAGGGTTTAGGGCAGTGCAGTGGTGTTCGGGCAGTGTAGGGGGTGGTGCAGGGGGTGGTGTTTCAGGGTTTAGGGCAGTGCAGTGGTGTTCGGGCAGTGCAGGGGGTCGTGCAGGGGGTGGTGTTTCAGGGTTTAGGGCAGTGCAGTGGTGTTCGGGCAGTGTAGGGGGCGGTGCAGGGGGTGGTGTTTCAGGGTTTAGGGCAGTACAGTGGTGTTCGGGCATTGTAGGGGGTGGTGCTGGGGCTGGTGCTTCAGGGTTTAGGGCAGTGCAGTGGTGTTCGGGCAGTGTAGGGGGTCGTGCTGGGGATGGTGTTTCAGGGTTTAGGGCAGTGCAGTGGTGTTCGGGCAGTGTAGGGGGTCATGCTGGGGCTGGTGTTTCAGGGTTTAGGGCAGTGCAGTGGTGTTCGGGCAGTGTAGGGGGTCGTGTTGGGGCTGGTGTTTCAGGGTTTAGGGCAGTGCAGTGGTGTTCGGGCAGTGTAGGGGGTCTTGCTGGGGCTGGTGTTTCAGAGTCTAGGGCAATGCAGTGGTGTTCGGGCAGTGTAGGGGGTCTTGCTGGGGCTGGTGTTTCAGGGTTTAGGGCAGTGCAGTGGTGTTCGGGCAGTGTAGGGGGTCGTGCTGGGGGTGGTGTTTCAGGGTTTAGGGCAGTGCAGTGGTGTTCGGGCAGTGTAGGGGGTCGTGCTGGGGCTAGTGTTTCAGGGTTTAGGGCAGAGCAATGGTGCTCAGGCAGTGTAGGGGGTTGTGCTGGGGGTGATGTTTCAGGGTTTATGGCAGTGCAGTGGTGTTAGGGCAGTGTAGGGGGTCGTGCTGGGGGTGGTGTTTCAGGGTTTAGGGCAGTGCAGTGGTGTTCCGGCAGTGTAGGGGGTCGTGCAGGGGGTGGTGTTTCAGGGTTTAGTGCAGTGGTGTTCGTGCAGTGTAGGGGGTCGTGCTGGGGTGGTGTTTCAGGGTTTAGGGCAGTGCAGTGGTGTTCGGGCAGTGTAGGGTGTCGTGCTGAGGGGTGGTGTTTCAGGGTTTAGGGCAGTGCAGTAGTGTTTGGGCAGTGTAGGGGGTCGTGCAGGGTGTGGTGTTTCAAGGTTTAGGGCAGTGCAGTGGTGTTCGGCCAGTGTAGGTAGTCTTGCTGGGGGTGGTGTTTCAGGGTTTAGGGCAGTGCAGTAGTTTTCGGGCAGTGTAGGCGTTTGTGCTGGGGCTGGTGTTTCAGGGTTTAGGGCAGTGCAGTGGTGTTCGGGCAGTGTACGGGGTTGTGCTGGGGCTGGTGTTTCAGGGTTTAGGGCAGTGCAGTGGTGTGCGGGCAGTGTACGGGGTGGTGCTGGGGCTGGTGTTTCAGGGTTTAGGGCAGTGCAGTGGTGTTCGGGCAGTGTAGGGGGTCGTGCTGGGGGTGGTGTTTCAGGGTTTAGGGCAGTGGTGTTCGGGCAGTGTAGGGGGTCGTGCTGGGGCTGGTGTTTCAGGGTTTAGGGCAGTGCAGTGGTGTTTGGGCAGTGTAGGGGGTCGTGCTGGAGCTGGTGTTTCAGGGTTTAGGGCAGAGCAGTGGTGTTCGGGCAGTGTAGGGGGTCGTGCTGGGGGTGGTGTTTCAGGGTTTAGAGCAGTGCAGTGGTGTTCGGGCAGTGTAGAGGGTCTTGCTGGGGGTGGTGTTTCAGGGTTTAGGGCAGTGCAGTGGTGTTCGGGCAGTGTAGGGGGTCTTGCTGGGGGTGGTGTTTCAGGGTTTAGGGCAGTGCAGTGGTGTTCGGGCAGTGTAGGGGGTCTTGCTGGGGGTGATGTTTCAGGGTTTAGGGCAGTGCAGTGGTGTTCGGGCAGTGTAGGGGGTCTTGCTGGGGGTAGTGTTTCAGGGTTTAGGGCGGTGCAGTGGTGTTCGTGCAGTGTAGGGGGTCGTGCTGGGGGTGGTGTTTCAGGGTTTAGGGCAGTGCAGTAGTGTTCGGGCAGTGTAGGATGTCGTGCAGGGGGTGGTGTTTCAGGGTTTAGGGCAGTGCAGTGGTGTTCTGGCAGTGTAGGGGGTCATGCTGGGGGTGGGGTTTCAGGGTTTAGGGCAGTACAGTGGTGTTCGGGCAGTGTAGGGGGTCGTGCAGGGGGTGGTGTTTCAGGGTAGTGCAGTGGTGTTCGGGCAGTGTAGGGGGTCGTGCTGGGGCTGGTGTTTCAGGGTTTAGGGCAGTGCAGTGGTGTTTGGGCAGTGTAGGGGGTCTTGCTGGGGGTGATGTTTCAGGGTTTAGGGCAGTGGTGTTCGGGCAGTGTAGGGGGTCTTGCTGGGGGTGATGTTTCAGGGTTTAGGGCAGTGCAGTGGTGTTCGGGCAGTGTAGGGGGTCTTGCTGGGGGTAGTGTTTCAGGGTTTAGGGCAGTGCAGTGGTGTTCGTGCAGTATAGGGGGTCGTGCTGGGGATGGTGTTTCTGGGTTTAGGGCAGTGCAGTAGTGTTCGAGCAGTGTAGGGGGTTGTGCAGGGGTGGTGTTTCAGGGTTTCGGGCAGTGCAGTGGTGTTCGGGCAGTGTAGGGGGTCGCACTGGGGGTGGTGTTTCAGGGTTTAGGGCAGTGCAGTGGTGTTCGGGCAGTGTAGGGTGTCATGCACGGGGTGGTGTTTCAGGGTTTAGGGCAGTGCAGTGGTGTTTGGGCAGTGTAGGGTGTTGTGCTGGGGCTGGTGTTTCAGGGTTCAGGGCAGTGCAGTGGTGTTCACGCAGTGTAGGGGGTCGTGCTGAGGCTGGTGTTTCACGGTTTAGGGCAGTGCAGTGGTGTTCGGGCAGTGTAGGGGGTCGTGCTGGGGCTGGTGTTTCAGGGTTTAGGGCAGTGCAGTGGTGTTCGGGCAGTGTAGGCGGTCGTGCTGGGGCTGGTGTTTCAGGGTTTAGGGCAGTGCAGTGGTGTTCGGGCAGTGTAGGGGGTCGTGCTGGGGCTGGTGTTTCAGTGTTTAGGGCAGTGCAGTGGTGCTCGGGCAGTGTAGGGGGTCGTGCTGGGGGTGATGTTTCAGGGTTTAGGGTAGTGCAGTGGTGTTCGGGCAGTGTAGGGGATCGTGCAGGGGCTGGTGTTTCAAGGTTTAGGGCAGTGCAGTGGTGTTCGGGCAGTGTAGGGGGTCGTGCTGGGGCTGGTGTTTCAGGGTTTTGGGCAGAGCAGTGGTGTTCGGGCAGTGTAGGGGGTCATGCTGGGGGTAGTGTTTCAGGGTTTAGGGCAGTGCAGTGGTGTTCGGGCAGTGTAGGGGGTCGTGCTGGGGGTGGTGTTTCAGGGTTTAGGTCAGTGGTGTTCGGGCAGTGTAGGGGGTCTTGCTGGGGGTAGTGTTTCAGGGTTTAGGGCAGTGCAGTGGTGTTCGGGCAGTGTAGGGGGTCATGCTGGGGGTGGTGTTTTAGGGTTTAGGGCAGTGCAGTGGTGTTAGGGCAGTGTAGGGGGTCGTGAAGGGAGAGGTGTTTCAGGGTTTAGGGCAGTGCAGTGGTGTTCGGGCAGTGTAGGGGGTCGTGCTAGGGGTGGTGTTTCAGGGTTTAGGGCAGTGCAGTGGTATTCGGGCAGTGTAGGGGGTCATGCAGGGGCTGGTGTTTCAGGGTTTAGGGCAGTGCAGTGGTGTTCGGGCAGTGTAGGGGGTCGTGCTGGGGGTAGTGTTTTAGGGTTTAGGGTAGTGCAGTGGTGCTTGTGTAGTGTAGGGGGTCATGCTGGGGCTGGTGTTTTAGGGTTTAGGGTAGTGCAGTGGTATTTGTGTAGTGTAGGGGGTCATGTTTTAGGGTAGTGCAGTGGTGTTTGGGTAGTGTAGGGGGTCGTGCTGGTGGTAGTGTTTTAGGATTTAGGTTAGTGCAGTGGTGTTTGGGTAGTGTAGGGGGTCGTGCTGGGGGTAGTATTTTAGGGTTTAGGATAGTGCAGTGGTGCTTGTGTAGTGTAGGGGGTCGTGCTGGGGGTAGTGTTTTAGGGTTTAAGGTAGTGCAGTGGTGTTTTTGTAGTGTAGGGGGTCATTTTTTAAGATGCAATGCTCCAATACCTGACCAGTCTGCACTACATAAAACTGCAAAAAAACTAAAAATAAAAAGTGTTTTGCACACTTTTGTCATTGGGCAATATGTGGGCTACATCTGGGTAATATTTGTGCTACATTTGGGCTCTTTTTTCACTGGTGGCCATCTTGGAAGACTTCTTTGTTATGAAGTTTCCTAATTTCTTCATTTACTGCAGTCTTCTCAGTAGGAAAGGCTTTCAGTTTTTTACTTTGATTCCATCAAGAAGGCATTCAGATGTGTCTCACATCTGCCATAAATTCAGAATGTTAGCACTCTAGTTGCTCATTAGATCACTGGAGTAAAGCTACTGCTCACCAGGGAATTAACTGGTAGTCTGCTGCTGGTATTGAAAGTGATTGTTTCAGTCTGCATGTCAGAATTTTCTAATGAAATAGAAGAGGATATGAGATCTCACTTAAAACATGCCCTAATTTTTCTTTCTGCAGCACTAACCATAATTTCTATTTCAAAAAGAACCCCTCATTTTGTTCCTTTTTAAATTAAATGTTTTAAGTGTTACCAGTTTATTCCAATCAAGATGGCTTCAGGTGTGCCATACTTTTGTCATAAGTAAGGCTGTTAGCACTCTAGTTGTTCTTTAGAACACTCTGGGAAGCTGCAGTAGAACACAAAGGCATCAACTGGCAGGCTGCTCCTGTTGAAATATAACAGGAAGATATTTGAGATCACACTTGAAACATGTCCTAATTTTTCTTTCTACAGCACTAACCATAATTTCTATGACAAAATGAACCCCATCATTTTGTTCCTTTTTAAATTAAATTGTTTAAGTGTTACCAGTTTATTCCAATCAAGATGGCTTCAGGTGTGCCATACTTTTGTCATAAGTAACGCTGTTAGCACTCTAGTTGTTCTTTAGAACACTCTGGGAAGCTGCAGTAGAACACAAAGGAATCAACTGACAGTCTCTGCCCTTGTTGGATGTCCATGTTTTACTGAGAATGTCAGACTTCATTCTCACATGAGTGAGAAAGATAATGTGAATTTACAGAAAATATGCTCTCATTTTAGCTTCTGGAGCACCTTCCAAACCTCCATGGGACAAGCATGAGAAAATAGTGTTCTCTCAAACATGATTCAATATATCCCAGCAGACGGTTTTTCACATGGTAAAATCACCTTAGAATACACCACAATTCCTAAAATTAGTATGGTACCATCAACAAATAAATTCTAATGTAACTAAAGCCTGTTATCACCCTTTATAGTTCTCCTTTTGGTGACCTTCAAAATCTTCTATTCACTACAATGCATTTCAATGAGGTACTATCATTTATATTGGTCCCAAGATGGCTGCCAGCAATTCCAGGATGAAGTGCTGACAGCCAATCAGATCTCACGATGACATGTGTGGTTAGGCTCCGCCCAGATATATATGTGACTTTACTTTTGATTTTCTCAGGAACTACTGAACGGATTTACACCATTTAAGCAAAAGGCACGACACTGAACCAAGGGCTACCTCTTTGCCAAATTTGGTGTAATTCCGTTCAGCAGTTCGGGCTGTAGCTGCGACTAAAGGTTCCTATGGAAAAATGAATGGGGAAAACGCGTTTTGGGACCCCCCTTTTTTCTCGGCTTCCGCTTGACGTATCACCCCGAGACTTTCAGGATAGGAGCGGACCGGAGCGCCCCAACAAGTTGGAAACTTTCGCGAAGATTCGTCAACCGGCGCCAACGTTATTTCAAATAGAATGTCGCGGATTTCCTATGGATAATAGGTTTTAACTATAACTATCTACTGGCGACCGCCAGTAGATAATATATATATATATATATATATATATATATATATACCAGGAATACTACATATTAAAAAATATATATATTTAGTATTCCTGGTTTCATGTCGTATGCAACGATTTAGACTTTAAATACAGAACCAGAGTGCACTTAAGTTCTCCTCCCAATTTAAGTTTCAATATTGTATACTGCACCATGCATGCCCCATTTAGGCACCTCGATGCACTAGATTCTTTGAAGAAATGTATTTAAGCTTCTCAGTCACTTGATTATTACAAGTCATCCAACGAGCATAATAGTTCGAGCTGAGGTTTTATTACATTTTGGATGTAGGATAGTAAACATAACTGCAAACAGGCAGCACAAGTAGTTCGTTTTCAGCTTCTATGCATTGATTTCATGTAATTGGCGTACATACTATGTTTTCTAATATGGGGATACTAGTTTTACATTAAAATATAATTGCGCCTTTGTTGCCCATAAAATAGCTATTAATGCCGCATCTAAAAATGTACCCCAAAATGTCATATTTTGATTGAATGGATACAGTAAAAATTCTCAGCGTATCTGTAACGTGTCTTAAGAATGCCAGGCCCAAGAATGCAGAATTATACATTATGATACTTTATTGTAAAGTATAGTTTTCAACACATATGCTACTTAACATCGTGCAGTTTTCAAAATGTCTGCATGCTGTTGCTTTTATATTACTGAATATTCCTAAATAAAATTAGCATTTCATTGACCCCCGAGAGGTTCCCGGAAACCACACACATATTAATCAGCTGTGCATAATAGGATTAAGTAAAGTTGAACATATTCTATCACAGTCATTCGCTCATCTCACATTAGCTTCATTCGCAGATGGAGCAAATCAGCTAGAAAAGATCCCTGAAGTGTCCCTCTCCTGTGCTGCTATGATACTGCACGCAAAATAACTCGTAAACAATATCCGGTATTTTTAAAGCTGCTCTTAAATGAAACAACTTGCAGGAATATAAATAGGTACTTGGACCAGACATAAGGCACCAATGCAACTGAGAACTGTATGTTCACCTCTAAAGATGACGTCACTGTGCTATTATTTCCTGCAGAAAGCATCTCCAATATTAAAGATCAAACTGATGGCATGGCCATATGGCCTGAACAGAAGCATGTGATAGCAGCCTGATGTAGAATAAATGTTAGCATATGTCTTCGGATGAGGGCTGGCACCTTACTCATTTGCAGACAACTATTGACTCCCTTCCAGTCTTTGTACTTGAGACTTCCCAATCCTTCTGCCACAGCTCCCCTTTATAGTACTGAAAGTTGGTGGACTAGGCACCATCTTTAAAGTGCCTCCTCTGCAGCATGTTTTGTTCTTAGAGAACATACTCCCAAAGTGGGAGCTTGTTTTCTCTGAACACAAATGCATTCCCCCATTGTGCAGGGAGTTTTTAGCCTGTGATTGGGGGCTGTTCTGTATTTTCACTGCCTGTGGATATCTACATGGAATACTGGTAAAGGAACTTACCTTCAGGATAATTTTAGACATTTATTGATAAATGCCCTAGTCTGCTTAATAAAAGCCATCATGTCTGTACATTTTTTAATGTAGATACACCTGAAAAGTAACTGAATATCAAGGGAAGAGTAATTCAAGGCTGGCTCTGTGTTTTGCACATTAGTATTGATGTCACACTGATGCAAAATTCCGTTTAAGGCTTGCACGTGCGAAGGAAAATGAAGAGGTATTGTCTACGAGCCGTTCTGAGCTGTGCTAGAACACTAGGGGGGCTTGTTATGAGGATGTATTACTTCATGGCTGACAATACAAACACCAGATTAGAACCTGGTGTGCGCTATTTGACATTTTCTCCAGATTTTATCAAGTGCAGTTAATGAGGAAAATTGCAGAGTGGAAGATTTAGATGATATGGTATGCAGCTCCCCTGGTTCAAATAATGCTTATTAGTGCTCCCATTGTTACAGTTTTCTAAATTGCATGGTTAAGTTCTACCCTATTAAACCTTTAATGCAAAGTCACATTAAATTCTCATTGTCAAACATTGCTTAAATAGACCTTTCTTCCTTGGTGTTATTATTTGCTTCTTGGAGTCACCACTCGTATTGTTTACCTTTTTAACCAATATAGTGATAGCAAATGTATTTCAAATTGCATGACTGTTTTATGGAGTAACATGTAATACACTGCTACAGGTTCATCTAAATATTTTTTTAATTAGTGTTCTCAAGGGAAGACAAGTTCTGTCTCCTAATGATGTTCCAAAAAGGCAATATCTAAAGTATGAAGCATTAAACACGCACTTAAAATTGTTGTAGAGTAATAGAGAAGAACTATTTGTTTCTCTTTGCAAATAAATCGATCCGCTAATAATGAAAAGCACATAAGTATTGCTGCGGCAGCTCCTCCGCTAAAGGCGGAGGAGCGTTGCCCCACTGCTCTCAGAGCAGTGGATAAAGAAAAAAGAAAATGCTAATAACGTTATTATCATTTAATTTTTTTAACCTGCTATGGGGCTATGTTATGGCATGGTGGGGCTGGGGTCACAGGGAGGAGTGGTTTGTGCACTATAAGTGCGCATGACAGTTTGGGCAGCTGTCTTGGGCCCACCAAACAGTCCTGCACTCTTAGCATTTCTCCACCTGACTATGTTTCAGAGCCGGGTGGAGAACAGTCCCAAGGCTCCCAGCACTGTCTGAGTGGTCAAACTGGCCACTCAGACCAATCACGATGCTGCTGTCATGCTGGTGATAGCAGAATCGTGATTGGCTTAGGGGAGCCTGTGTGCTGCCAGGAACCAGGAAGAAAAGAAGACAGAGGGGAAGCTACGGCCCATAATCAGGTATGTAACCGCTGTTTAAAAACAATGGCTGAATCTTCAGGGCCCTGAATGACATGGACACTAGAATGAATGTTCTTACTCTCAAATTAAAATAATTTTAATATTTACTTTGAGTCAACCCACATTCTCCAAACACTTATGTGGCCCCATAATTTTCTCTTCTTGGTCCCTGAGTAGGTGAGCAGCCACTTTGTATTTGGCCCAATTTGAGAGACAGCTGCAATTGTGTCTATTATGAATAGTACATGTACCATTTGTGAAAAGTATGGGCCTGATTCACAAAGTTAAACATACACTTTTGTGTAGGTTTACGAGTGTTTGCTATTCACGAATAGATTTATGAGTAGTATCTTGACGAGTGTGGAGTCTCCGCACATAACAAGACCTATCTTTTCATGTGCGGAGACTCTGCACTCATCAAGATACCACTCGTAAATCCCTTTGTGAATAGCTAACAATTGCAAACTGACACAAAAGTGTAAGTTTACTTTTGTGGATCAGGCCCTATGTTTGCTATACAAATTTCTCTTGGGAAGTGATATGAGTGAAAACTATATGCGAGGTATGCCCCTCTCATGTAAAAATCATACTAGATACTCATGTTGTCACTTTTAAAGTCACATGGCAAATATTTCTTCTTCAGGACGCAGCCACAAACCATACAGTTAGTGTCCATGAAGCAATTACTGCTTGAAACAGTCTCCCTTGACCAACATTTAGATGAAACACTTAAGAGGACAAAACACAAAAGTCCTCTAAACTACATGATCCCCTTAATAAAAATGACTGATGCAAACAAATTTGGGTTGGGATTAACCAGAGTCGTACTGGAACAGAAAAGAGGCCCGGCCACCAGAATAAAATGAGCTTCCCATTAGTAAATTAGATAGCAGAAGAAATTACCTTTTTTGCGAATTCTTACAGTTTTGAATTTGTGAAGACACGCTGTATGTAAGTATTTTGCTAAATATGGAAGACAACATGGATTTGAGCTTGCTGCAGGCAATGTTTTTTTAATATCATTGAACTCAAGAGTAGAGATTGGCCCAGCAGACCATAAAACTCTCCCACAAACATCCAACATTACCTAAGAATTCAGCAAGATTATTCTTGAATAAGGCAAGAAGAGTAATTCTGCATTTAGTGCAATTTCTTAGCACAAAAATTCTCCTAGCATCTAAAATGGATACAAGGATGTATTTTGTACTAAGAAATAGCGTTTAGTGCAACAGAACATGAATAGTAAGTACAAGCAGCCACTTGCACTCGCTAAATGTGCTCTTGGGGTATGATTTCCCCAAAATTACTACAAGCATATAGCATTGTTTTCTTAGAACAAAACGGCCCTCACAGCCAAAATGGATGTGAGGATGCATTTTGCACTAAGGAACAGTGCTAAATGCAACAGAACACAAATAGCTGCAATGAGCAGCCTCTCATGTTCGCCAAATGTGCTCTTGTGGTAGGATTTTGAGCCCCAAATTACTCTTAATTAGGTGAGCAGGAGTAATCATGTAATTATTGGTAATTCTGCATCAACGAGTAACACCGAATTACAGTAATTCACTCTTCTCACATTAGCTTTATTTGCAGATAGAGTAAATCAGCTAGAAAAGATCCCTGAAGTGTCCCTCTCCTGTGCTGCCATGATACTGCACGCAAAACCATTCTTAAACAATATTATGCATTTATAAAGCCACTCTTAGATGAAACAACATACAGGATTATAAATAGGTACTTGGGCCAGACACAAGACACCAATGCAACTGTAAAATGTTATGCTCACCTCTAACAATGATGTCACTGTGCTATTATTTCCTGCAGAAAGCATCTCCAACATTAAAGATCAAACTGATGGCATGGCCATAAGACCTGAATAGAAGCATGGGATAGAAAGTCTGATGGAGAATAAATGTTAACATATGTCTTCAGATGAGGCCCATCACCCAACTCATTTGCAGAAGACTATGGAGTCCCTCCCAATCTTTGTACTTAAGATCTTCTCTTCCCAATCCCCCTCTCCTGCATAATCAAAATTCTGCAAAAAAAAATTACGATTATGCCTACTCATTAATAAATTGTTTGAGCAATTAAAATGTAGGCACCACACTATTTTTACACCGTTAATATGGTGAACAAAGCATGTTAAATTTGATATTTAAAATCCATTAGTAACTAGGCTATTGTTATTAATTAAAGGGTATTTCTTATTTGTATGTTAAAATCAAAGGTATTGCATTTTATGTGGGGCAAGGTATTCTCTCTGTATGTTTGCAAACATGCTATGAAAAATGCCAACACTGTTAGCCCTGGCTAACATAAGACAATAAACTATGATATTAACTATGCACCTTCAAAGCTTAGGATGTCAGATTTCGAGGTTTTGGCTTTTAAAGTCTAGAAAAATATGCTATGTAATGTTTTTTTTAGATAGTGCATCTTTTGAATGGCCTCCATTTCTTTCACTGGGTGTTCTGGCATTTTGACTCTGGGCACTTGCTGTTTGCTTAACAGTCCCCCATTGGTGCACTACTGTGACGCCTACACATGATGAAAGATTAGCAACCTCCAATTGGCTTATTATAAAATTTAAGGAGGCCACAGAAGAAATGAACAGAATTAGCACTAATGGCATAAATGTTAGATGACATGTGGACAACAGTGTAGACTTACACTGCCCACATGAATTACTTTAAAAGCCTGCATTTGTGTCTGCCATTGCAGCTCAGCAGTGCTGTGAGCAAAGCTGAAGCAGACATGTGTCAAGGAAAACTATTTGCAATTTATAAATGTCTACCCTTCACATCTGTTAATTTCCCTATAAATTGTGCTGTGAATCACACAAGATTTGTGTGCATATTTGCTAAAGGGAGGACATGCCTAATATTTTACTTAGTAGGTTCATGCACTGAAGGGGCACAAAACTATTTTTCACAACATAGTCTGGAGTAAATTGTAAAGTACTTCTTGTGGTTTGAAGTCATATTTTCAAATAAAAGGCTAGGAAATATGTACAATGATCATCCACACACTAAAATCTATAAAAAAAAAAAAAAGAAAACCAATTTAGGGTGTTCCTAGATTCTTGGTGTGAGAAATTAGGTTCTTGTTCGAGGGTGGGGAACCATACGCGAGCAACAGCCACATTACTTGTCTGTGTGAACCACAAAAAGTCACACATCAACCTGTGCTTAACCCTTTAGTAGATTGACACAAATGCAAAGATCAAAAGACTATGTTTCACTTTGGATAGAATCAGCCACCAGGAGAGATGCTACATAATTGAATTACAACACATATACAATAAAACGGTAAACTAGTAAGCCTTATAAACGAGACACAAAATCACCCAAGAAAAAAAAAATGTATAATCCACAAGCAAATTCCAATCTTACCCAATCAATCCCTACTAAGATATCATTGACTACTGAAATGTACATACGCAGTATCAACTGTTGGACAAAAAAAGAATTTAATCAGAAAAGGCAATTCTAAAGCAACACACAAAACACTGATATAAAATATCCAGGGTAATTGTCTGCCACTGTTTCAACAACAAAGTCACAGGGATAGTTGAATCTGATAAAAAATAAATTTAGTTACACAATCACAAAAGTTTCATAGACTATCAGCAGTCTATATTAGCTGAAAATAGGTCAGTGTTTCAGCCCAGAGGTTGAATTGGCCAAGGCCATCATCAGGACATTGTGTCGTAAAATAAAAATAAAAATATCTGTACACTTAGTAACCTAAACAAAAGAAGCAGAGAAATGGGATAGTTAGAAAGAATTTTTATATATATGTCAAATGAAAAACAAGACTAATAGTGAGAATAGGAAAAAGAAAACCACAGAAAGGTGATACAAAGAACAAGATAAAGAAATATACCTGTCACCCCATATGTAGGGTTAAAAAGAGAATTAAAACCAAGCTGAATAGAAGGTCTAGGCCATAAAGTAGTTCCAGAGAAATATATAATATATCAAAAAAGATTTGTTTTATAAAAAACATGTTGCAGGTGAATTTAACCCGGTGCAAACCATGCTCAAAAGAAGGAAAGAGTAATTACTTACAAGTAGGCGAAGATTATATCGCCCCTCTGAGAATGCAAGGTCATTTGTAGAGAACAAAAGACGCAAGGCAGGAGACAATCCAATCGAGGCACACCTATAAATATACTATGTTTAATTTTAGTTTTACATTTAAATTTTGCCACACGCAAGGTGTGTCTTCAAAGGTGATACTCATTTGCAACTTACTTCATGGGGCCAGCAAAGAAGGGCTCACTATTATGGATACTATAGGTACAAACAAGCAAAGGGAATCAATCGCCGTTGCAGTCTACAGAGACATTAATCTTCTGTACGTGCACCTGAATGAATGCAAGGGTGCTGCATTAGATCCAATACAAATGTATTGGCAGCGCTCTACATCTATTATTGAATGTGAATTACTCCAAAGCCCACAGTCCATATGGGAAAATGCCCAAAAGCATGTTAAATTAAGCCAGAGGCAACCGAAGCACTCTATGGCATCGACTGCCCTAGATCCACTGAAAGGGGGATATCCTCCCCACGTGTGTCCTGCAAAAAATACAACAATAGTCAAATCTTAGTCTAGAACAGAACCTGAGGTATTAGAAGAACTGTGAAAGTATAAGAACACTGTCCTTACCTGGAAAATACGGGCTCAAACTTATAATTGCACCACGTCAGGACCGGATGCAAACCACAGAATCCCTATAGGGTGTGCTATTAAGAATAAGCGAGTGTTGAGATTGATAAATACAACAGCAGTGTATACCCTAATGTATTCAACCATAGCAGTGGCAGTATAAATAAAGGCAATATCGATGTACGCTGTAATGTATGCATGCACAAGGATGTTAATACCAGTAAATGCAATACCGATGTAAGCTGTAATCTATGTACACACAGTGATGTCAATACCAGTAAATCCAATATTGATATACACCATAACTTATGTATGCATAATGATGTCAATCTCAGTGACTACAATGTATATGTACAATGTAATAACGTACAGTAATGAGAATATCCATAAATATGATATCAATGACCGCCAAGTTACACATACACACACTCACAAACTTGTATCACTGCTGTTGGATTCATCCAAGATGACCTCCCCATCAACCCCATGTCGGAGAAACGTGGTCAAACAGGCCCTGCAACCAAAACCCAATCCTACCAATTGACAGGTCACAGGTGGGGTTAAACTTAGCCCAAAGACAAGCAGGCACCCAGAGAAAACCCTGATCGATCCCAGAGAGAGGTAGTCACACCACAAACAGGACCAAGGAGATTGGCCCCACTAAAACACGTTTGGCCAAAGACGCTCGTTCCCAAAATACCACAAAGTTAGATGCCACATGTGAATAGGAACACTCAGACAATCAGGACACAACATGTACACTGCATAGGGTGATCCCACGCTCACCACACCAGACATCTGGACACACACACACTGGCCCACATTAGCACTCCCTGAAGTAGAGAGCCTTCTGTGCCCCCCTTATCAGATGTTTTTTCTTGTTATTTATGACTATGATGCCTTTCAAAGAATGTCAAAGTGTTTTATTGTACCCACAAAATGTATATATGTGCGTCCAGAACTTCTGTAATCCGAGAATGTCTTCAGACGTGCCTCTGTCGATACTCACCCAGCCGCTGCATTTAATTAAACTACCTTGTTCCCGTTTTGCCAAACGCCTCTTCTTGTTTCATTTATTTAAGGTAAATTCATATTCGAGCTACACAATTTAAATAATGCCAGTCATGATTGGAAGAAGCTGATTACCCAATAGAACCAGCTCAAAACAAACATGTCGAAGATTATGAGAATTGTAGTCCTGCAAGATTATGTTCATATTGTGGTACACAAAAACCAATGGAGATAAAATAAAAGCGTCACCATTTTGGCTAAACAAAAGAAGTTGACTAAAACAGGAGAAAGAAAAGTAAGAGTGTCAATAATAAAGTGCTTATAAAGGGCGGAACATTCTGTCAGAAGACGCTGGTACACCCACAAACAAGTAGGGTGATTATAGCACTGTATAAGAGTAGCGAATTAAATACTAGTGGAGATATGACTAAACCTTCCAAAGGAAAGTCAATTACAGCAAGGGTGGACAAAATCTTCAAGAGCCTCACTTGGGACAATTGAAATCAAATTACCAAATTGAGTTAATACCACAGTGTTAATCGCGAAGTGAATCTATGTGATACGTAAGAATCTAATAATATAAGGCCAAAAACCAAAGAACATGTTGTTTATTAAGATGGAAAGGAAAACCATCCAGGTGAAAGGGATGTGGCACTATCAATACTGGGGAAAGAAAACATTTTACTGATTATGGGAGCGCTCCAAGATAAAATGTGATCTATTCAATACGAGCAAATAGGAAAGCTCAAGACCCCTGAGGTGTCTATCACCAAATGCTTGGGACACACTATAAGGTCAGAAAAAAACAAAAAAGAGAAGTAAAATGAATTACAAGAGCCCTTCACAAAAAGAGTAAAGAAAAATCTAATAAATCTAAATATCTAAATACAGAAAACCTTTATTCTGAAATTGAGACAGAAAGATATTTTTTCATGATATTATTTCATGATCATGACATTGCAAACAAAGTCAAAAATCCAAGCGTAGACAGTATCTGTACTGTCTCATCAGTTATGTTCAGGCCAGTAGTAAAAGAGGTCAATTGAACAATCCAACGGCATTCCAAGTGTGTCAAACCTTGGGAAATGTTTGTCACTTTTTCAGTCCTGCGATCCTATTCGATCACTTGCCATTTGATTTGATGTCCTGAATTTCCCATTGGCTGATAATGTTCCACTAAGGGTGCAGTTGTAATGACACAGCGTATTTGATGTAGATGCTGTAAATAACATTTTGAGAATTACAGTTAGTATGGGATGTTAAAGTAAAATTTACATTCAGATGTTGAAATACTTTAGTTCACATGTCAATTCACAAACACTGCATTTCCTGCATTTAAAGTGTTCCTGTATAGTGGCCATTCTTAAATACTGGGATATCTGGTTGCTCGACATAGTCACGTAGCTATGATGACTTTACTGAATGATCTTTTAGATTTCTATCCCTCTTAAAAGAGAACATAGGTACATTCAAAGCGGATTCCACAGATTTGAGAATGTCCCAGTTGGACAGCATCAACCTTTTAAGTTGGTTGCTCACAGATGTAAATTGAGTACATACGCTTAACTTAGAGGCAATGTGTAGAATATATGACGTTACAACGCGGTCAGTACAACGACCGTGTTGTTACCACGCGTACCATTACAACGCAAGTCATTACAATGACTTGCTGTAGGGGGGGCGCTGGAGTTTGGATTAGTATAATTTACTATTCCAACTCCAGTCTGTGCAACAGTAGGGAAGGTGTTGGATTTAAAATCCAACACCTAAAGCCCCCTGCAGCAAGCCGTTGTAATGACTTGTGTTGTAATGGTATGCGTGGTAACAACACGGCCGTTGTACTGACCGCATTGTAATGGCACTGCGTTGTACCGACAGCGTTGTAAACGCTGTTTCCCAATGTGTACAGTATTCGTGCAGTACTTAAAAAGTAATAAGGTGAAAACACACCGCAAGAAAAAATCCCATACCAACTTAGAAAAATAGAGTACATTTCAATAAATACTTTGACACCAAAACAAGAAAAATCAAATCAGTAGAACCGGAGTTATGAATTTCTAAAGTTTAAAGTGAAAAATTCACCTAAAAGATCAACGTGGCAACCACAGACATCTAGTTGCTCAAGACTGGGGCAAAGTTGAAAGTTATTGTCGACCCCAAATGAGCACTGTTCGGATACACAAAGTGGATTGGGTGAAATTCACTGGACTGTAAGGGCACAATTTGAAGGGTCAGGCTGGGTCCAGTTACGGGTTCAAGATCATTGGAGCCTTTTCTATCACTGAGGTACGGATAAGGAGGCCAGCCAACTAGCCCTTGGAGTCTCTCTGGAAGTCTTGGGTTCAAGCAGGAAAGCAAGTCCCAAGCAGCAGGGCAGTTCTCGGAGGGCACAGGGCAGGCTTCAGGCATCAGTACAGTCCTCTTGGTAAAACAGGGCAGTCCTCTAAAGTACACAGCAGGCCACAGGCAGCAGGGCAGTCCTCAGAGTCCTTCTGGAGGAATTTCCTGTTTCCCTGGCTGTCTCCAGTCACAATAGGCTAGTGTGAAATTCTTTGTGTATGAACAGGGGCAGTGTCTTTGAAGTGCAAGCAGGGTTGTTTTTAACTCCGCCCACCATCCTGCTTGAATGGCCCATCCTGCCAAAACGCAGGGGCATATTAGCAAGAACGGCGTTAAAATGATCGCCGCTTTAGCGGCAGGAAACTGCTGCTAAAGCGGCGATAATGGGCTTGATAATATGCCCTTGAGAATTCCAATAGAAGCCCAGGATCACAGCAGAACATGGGCTTCTATTGGTATTCTCAAGGGCATATTATCAAGCCCATTATCGCCGCTTTAGCGGCAGTTTCCTGCCGCTAAAGCGGCGATAATTTTAACGCCGTTCTTGCTAATATGCCCCCTAGTCCCTCTATTCTGTACCTGTCTGGGAGCAATACACAGAGGCCAACTGCCAAAAACCTTCAGTCATGAGACCCAGGAAGCAGGCTGCAGGCACCAAATGGCTAAGACAGAAAAATGCCAACTTTCTAAAAGTGGCATTTTCGGATTTGTGACTTAAAATCTGACTTTACCATTAAAGAGGATTTTAAATTCCAAATCCTCAGACACCAAGCACGACATTTCTACCTGTTCCCAAACTAAAATTATCACTTATTAAATGTAATAAGGTAACCCAGTGGTATTCTATACAAGAGGCTAGCCTCACAGTAGAGAACATCTAATTTGTGAGGTTTTTTACTACCAGGACAGGTAAAACATACAAGTACATGCTCAACTTTTTAAATACAGTGCACCCTGCCCTGTGGGATTCTTTGGGCCTACCATAGTGGTGACTTATATATACTAAAAAAGGGGGGGTTTAGATCTGGCAATGGGTTTATTTTGCCATGTTGAATTACCAGTTTAAAACTGCATAAAGGCTGAAATGGCAGGCCTGAGACATATTTAAGGAGCTACTAAAGTGGGTTTCACAATAAGTGCTGCAGGACCTGCAGTAGCATTTAATTTACCGGCCCTGGGTATATGGTATACAACTTTACTAGGGACTTATACGTACATTATATATGCCAATCAGGTGTAAGCCAATTTTGCGTGTTTTAGGGAGTGCCCACAAGCACTTTAGCACTGGTCAGCAGTAGTAAAGTGCACAGTGTCTGAAGGCCAACAAAAACAAATTCAGCAAAATAGGAGGGGAGAAGGCAAAAACCTTGAGGAAGACCACTCTAAGGCTGACAGGTCTAACACTTAATAAATAGATTTCAGATATGTTTTTACTAAAAACGTTTCAATAATGGAACAAGGAAGAACAAACATTTCCTTTAGAGATTTCTGTCTATAACCAGTGTTGATTAGATTTGGGCAAGCAGGCAGGCCTTACCTTACATCAAAATAAGCGTAAAAAGGCGGAATTCTAAATAATTATTGCTATGTTTGCTGAAATTAGGTCTTTTTTAGATGGATACGTTTTCATATGTGCAAGTATTTTAAAGAGATGCTATAGGCAACTGGTATTATTTTAGAGTTTGAAGGGAAATGGCATATTCACACGAAGATATTCATTGCTACATTGGTAATGTAATGAAGTGTAGAGGACAAAATAAATGTGCATTTAAATTTGATTGGTCCGGTGTATGCGAGGAAATGCACCACAAAGACTTACCAGAACATTCATCACACTATAGTGAGACTGGTTGCTCACTTGAAAAAAAAAGCGTGAAAAACCAACCACAGTTACATTTGATCAGAACAGCTAGAGTGGTGACGTGGCACAGACTTGTTTCAGTATGTAAAAAAAAGCACTTCATAACATGAACTAAACATTTTCGATGATATTCTGCAGAATGAAAGTTTAAAGGGTGCCTACTCGACCATTTCAGATGTTTAGTGCAATGACTTCCTTCTCAGTAGCAGAGGTAGAGTTTCTAGCACTAGATCACATCCAGTGATGCTATCGGTGCCCGGCCCAAAATGTTCATGACTTCAATAAGCATTGTAATAAACGGAGTACTTTTTCATTGCCTTATATTTTTCTTTGTGTTTCTTTATGCTCCTACCTCGAACAATTTCCCTTGAATGTATTGATATCAGACAAGTCCACCTATCCATCCATTTTCTATAAAGTAGAATTAATGCTCAGTGAGTTATATTTACGTCACCCGTGCCTAATTCATTCGCCTCTACAAACATGACTAAAGAAAACGCAGAAAATTATACATCGTGTGTCGCACTTGTATTAATGCCAATCAGGACTAGGCCAGTATGCTTCCCCTATCTATTGACCATGTTTTCCGAATTAACCAGAACTGAGCAACTTTTGAAGCGACTCATTACTTTGTATTTGTTTGTCTCTCTCAAAGCAAACTTAGCTAGGCATGGTTTAGAAGAGACGTGGAGGCCATGCTGATGATAAGCAATCACCTTTGCCAGCTCATAGGAAAAACAAAGACCTCCCATGCCAGGGTTTCTATCTGTGATCCGGAAAGTGGCTTCAGAAACAATCAACGCTCACTGTTGCATTCAGAGATGCTCAGAGATGCTCATGTAACCCCATGCAGTGTACGAGCGGTAGAGCGGTGTGTAGAAGTGCGTCCTCTTCAAGAAGTAGCCTCACGCGAAAGGAGATGAATAAATGTAGTTTATTCAGGTACAGGAATACATGAAGACCCCATCCAGCAGCAAGCTGAAACAACTGACCATCGTTCAAACATTGCTAGGCAACCAATATTCTAGGCAACAAGCATTCTAGAAGGCAGGAGCTATCAGAGAGGCTATCAGGGATGCGAAGAAGGATGCGAAGAACACCACATCACCTCCCCCTTCACAGATCAACAACCTGGAAAAGGAACATTTATAATTCAAACAAATATGCTTCCCCCAACGAAAATAAAATTATTTTAAAAATGAAAGTTCATAAAAACACATCATGTAACACAATCTTGTAATCGCAGGGGAACTCGCCTCACACAAAGTGGTCTGGATCCTCTTTCTTCACCACCAGACTCCGGGACTACCTCACGTGTGGGAGTCACACCAGTTCCATCAATGGATGGTACAGGACGAAACTTTGCAACCCTGCTTAGGTTCCAAATCTTGTGATCACTTGTCTTTATGGCATTCTTAAACACTTTAATAACCTGAAAAGGCTTACTAAACTTGGAAATGCCTCCTGTTTTCCTTGGAGACCTAATTTTGACCCAATCTCCAACACTGACAACAGTACTCTTGACAGCCTTCCTTACATCATACCGAACCTTCCGTTCATCCATTAAACTTTTCTCCCTTTCTCTCCATCCATCCGTGCTTCCCACATTGTCACACACTAAGGACCTCTTGTCGCACACCCACAAAGGAACAGTCTCCGTACTAGCAATCCTACCTTTAAACAAACGAAAGGGAGCCACACCAGTAGATGAATGGGGAGTGAATCTATACTCCCTGACCTTCTTTCTTAATGCCACCTCCCAATTTTCACCACAGGATCTTGCCTGTTGCATAGACTCCTTCAAGACCTTGATAAACCTCTCTACGACACCATTACATTGGGGATGGTATAAAGAAGCCCTCTTGTGCTTAATTCCTCTCAAAGACAGAAAATCTTGCATCATTTTTGAAGTAAATTGTACCCCATTGTCTGACAAGAGAGTATGCGGGAAGCCTTCACTCTCAAAAATGTCATCCAAAAATTCAATCACCACAACAGCCTCTATTGAATTAACCACTTTTATCACAGGCCACCGAGTAAACAAATCCATACATACAATGACATACCTATCCTGAGCACTGAACCTCATAGGCCCCAAAATATCTATAGAGATGTCAGACCATGGACTAACCGCTTGCTCCCTAACGATCATGGATTGAGCTCTGCATTTAAGTAATTTGTCGCAATTTGCACATTCAACGCAGTCGCGCACAATTCGTTCCACAAAAACATCCATGGCAGGCCACCAGTAAGCTTCTCTAATCCTTTCCTTAGTTTTAGCAATCCCCATATGTGATGCATGAGCGTTACTGACCAGCCTATTTCTTAAAGTAAAAGGAGGAACAAGCTTGCTCCCACGCAAAAGGAGTTCATCCGCTACAGCCAAATCTTCTTTTACTTTCCAAAAACCTTTGAGAACCTCACTACAATGCTTCTTCTCACACCAACCCCCCTTAACCATAGTAATGACCGTTTGCAAAACATCATCACCCACAAGACATCGCTTCCATTCGCTTTCAGATATTATCCCCTCAGTAATCAAACAAACATTGACTTCTTCTTCAATGTACTCTCCTCCAAACCATTCCACATCATCGACTTCGTCGTTATTAACAGAACCAAGTCTGGAAAGACAATCAGCGATAATATTATTTGCACCAGGTAAATATGACACCTCAAACTCAAATTCTTGAAGGGCCACTACCCATTTGCGAATACGATGGGAAACAAAGTCAATACCCTTCTTTGTAAAAACCTCTTTTAGGGGTTTGTGATCGGACAACACCTTGAACTCCTTTCCCCACAGAAATTTCCGTAATTTGCGTATAGCCCAAAACACGCCAAGGGCCTCTTTTTCCACAACCGAATAATCACATTCAGCACCTCTCAAGGGTCTGGAGATAAACAAAATTGTTCTCTCTTCCCCATCAATTTTTTGTAATAAAACAGCTCCTAGTCCCGTTGAACTTGCATCAGTCATGAGGTAAGAAATTCTGGCAGGGTCAAAACTACTGAGACAAGGGGCATTTTTGAGATCCCTTTTTATCTCAACAAATTCTTCCTCACAACTTTCTGATCACACAAATTCACACCCTTTCTTCAAAGAGACCTCAAAGATTGCGTCTTCCCAGCAAAGTTGTGCACAAATTTGTGGTAAAATTCTGCCATGCCTAAAAATTTGACTAACTCTTCTTTTGTCGAGGGCGAACGTAACTCAAGAATAGAATTGACCAGGGCAGCTTTTGGTCTAATCCCTGTCGCAGAGACAACATGACCAAGATACTCTATTTCTGCAACATTAAATCTACATTTTTCAGCCCGAAGTGTAAGTCCCGCATCTTGTAATAAGTCTAAAACAGACCTCAACCTCGTGTCATGCTGACCAAGATCTGCCCCAAAAATGAGTACATCATCTTGATATACTTTAACCCCTTCAAGACCTCCCAGTATGTTCTCCATCACTCTTTGAAACATGGAGGCCGCTGAAATTAGCCCGAAAGGCATCCTTAAATACTTAAAAGTCCCAAAGGGGGTTACAAAAGTTGTGAGATCTTCTGAAGAAGAGTGCAGTTTGACCTGGTGGTAAGCCGAGGTTAGATCTAATGAAGAGAAATGTCTTGCCCCTTCAAGAGAGCACAACATCTCAGTGATGTTGGGTAAAGGGTAGTGATCAACGATCACCGCCCTGTTAAGCTCCCTTAAGTCAACACAAAGCCGGGCCTCTCCATTGGCTTTTCGAGCCATAACCACCGGAGAGACCCACTCAGTTGCTTCAACTTCCTTAATAATTCCCTTCTTCAAAAGTTTATCAAGTTCACATTTCATACTTTCCCTAACTAGGAGAGGCACATTTCTAACTTTCGCAGCTTTCGGTACAACATTTTTCTTTATGAGGATGCGATGGACATATTTTTTTAAACATCCTAACTCACTTCTAAAAACAGCAGGAAAGGCTTTGATCCAATCTTGAGTTGAATCATCAACCACCCTTACAGGAGGTAATTCTTTCAAACAGACAGATGGCTTTTCGTTGGGATCAAGATAGACATGGAGATCTCTCTGGTGAAACCAACTAATAAGTGAATCACCTTTCATTGACACATAGATTTTACCAGGAATAATCCTTCCTTTGAAATCAATAGTTCCCCAAAAATAACCTAACAAATCTATTGTAACACCACCATACCCTTTGGGTCTGATGTCTGGTTTGGTAAGGGACACTTTGCCTATTAAACTTTTCTCATAGAAACTCTTTGGTACCAACGTAATCTTGGCACCAGAGTCAAACAGCATGTTAACGGGTGCATCATTGACTAGTACGACTTCATAAGGACCATCAGAGGAACCCCTAAAATTTGGGAAACAACAATTTCTTCTACATCTTCTACAAAGAGATCAACTTCACTGACTTTCTTTTGACTCTTCCCAGATTTGCAACACTTGGAAACATGACCCCTCTTATTGCAAATTTTACATATAGTCTTCCATCTTGGCCAATCTTTGAAATTGGCCATATGGGCAGAGTCACCACACCTAAAACACCTTCCTGGAAAACCTTTCTGAGTCGTCATTTTTTGAGTCAAACTGTTTTTGGGCCTAACAGCTTTGTCTGCAGACACAATCAGCTTTACTTCCGAACTCTCTTTCCTTTCACTGGAAGAATCTTTCTTTATGACATCAATGCAAGCCTTTGAATGTTCATGACTCTTAGCTATTGTTAAAACTTCTTGAAGAGTGGGATTGTCTTTTTGCCATAACGCATCCCTAGTCTTGTCTTGGACACAACCCAACATGAACTGATCCCTCAATCGTTCTTCCAGGGCGGCACCAAAATTACAAGTTGAGGCTAATTTCCGTAATATTGTTACATATTGTTGAACGGACTCTTCTTCCCTCTGCATACGCCTTCCAAAATGATAACGTTCAAGAACAGTACTTATTTGGGGTAAAAAGTGTAGATCTAGTTTCTTAACACATATCTCATACTCATTGAGTGATGCAGAGTCACTATCAGAAAGTTCAGGAAGATGTTCAAATACTTCCTGGCCTTCAGAGCCCAAACAGTGCATGAGAAGCGATGTTTTTCTCTCCGCACTTAAGGAAGTGCCACAGACTTGTGCATAATGCACAAAAACTTTTTTCCACTTCTGCCAAGAGAGAGGAGGATCACCAGGTGAAGACTGAAAAAACGGAGGTGCCGTGACATTCTGCATCCTGTAAACAAAAGAAATTAGAAATCCCAAGAACAAACCCAAAACAGACCAAACGTACAATAAACCACAATTTTTAGAACATGAATGCAGCAAGCTGTGCACGTCAGCGCAGGGCGTGGTAGATTGTGTTAGATGCTTTGCACCAATTTATTTGAGTAGTAGAATGGGAGGCTGTGCGCATCAGCGTATTTATACTGACATGCTGAAAGCTGTGCGCCCCACTGAAATGTAGGACGGGTGTAGCGTGTTAGTGCTACATCAATCAGCCCGTAAATTTTAAATGCAGACGCTGTGCACATCAGCGAAAAGGAGCGTGCAAATAGCCCCTTTTTTTTAAAAAAACAGCTGAAGCTGTGCACGTCAGCGAAGAAGTGTGCGCATCAGCAGTAGCGTGATGACATCGTGACAGAAGAAGCATTTAATCAAGGCGTCTGAAATGGCAGCTACGTTCGAGCGCCGCGTTCCAGCGTTCAGGTGAAATAACAGTGACTATGAGCGTGCGCGTTCAGAAAAGGCCTTCATAAGATGTCTGCCACTGAAACATCATAAAACGGTTGTTGCGTTCCAGCGCCGCGTTCCAGCAATACTAATTATGTTGAGCAGCGTTGTGTCTGAGCATGCGTAGTCGGAATGAATGCGTTGGCAAGCCCTTTCAATAAAGTTAAACAAGTCAAATTTAAACTAGAAATCCCTCCCCCGGAAGTTCGCGGCCAAAGGACAGGATCAGGTGCTTGGTAGATAGTGAATGGTAAGATCCTACCGTCTGCACCAGCGTCAGCGTCCGGTTGTGTGTCGTGTGCTCATGCCATGTTTCCTCTGCAGACACACCGGGAAGAGCACAACATCCGTCGGTGAATGATGCAGATCGATCTTCTCTTCACGGAAAATCGTAAGTGGAGGGTTTTTTTTTTATTTGAAAATTGTTGGCTGTTGGGGTCTCACACGTCTTGACACATGTAGGTAGGTTATTCGTCGCCAAAATGTAGAAGTGCGTCCTCTTCAAGAAGTAGCCTCACGCGAAAGGAGATGAATAAATGTAGTTTATTCAGGTACAGGAATACATGAAGACCCCATCCAGCAGCAAGCTGAAACAACTGACCATCGTTCAAACATTGCTAGGCAACCAACATTCTAGGCAACAAGCATTCTAGAAGGCAGGAGCTATCAGAGAGGCTATCAGGGATGCGAAGAAGGATGCGAAGAACACCACACGGTGTCATTCATTGAATATTATAACAGGTTGCAAAGACGACAGAGCTGTTTAGATTGTGAGAGTGCCAAAGGCCGCCCTGAGCACACACAAATCGAGGCTGCGTGAATACTCGTAGAACACACTCATTCCTTTCTTTGTTTGAAATTATAATAATTACAGAAACCTTTGCATCTAGTGCTTACGGCTGCTGTTTTATAGCTCCTGTACTTGTACCGCCAGCAAAGATGCATGTGTGCACTCGTTACTTTCCTTATCGTTTAAAATACAGAATTTATCAGTGTTAGCAGAGTGCTTGCCAAGCAATGCAATGTTTGTGCTATTTAGTATAGCTGTAAATGGCGCTAAATGAATATGGCTGATTCACCTGCAAGCAAATTAATGAGAAATGATAAGGCCATTGAATAGTGGAGACTGTAGTGTCCTACCCAGCCTGGGAGCCTGAAACTGAATATGCCATACACGGAGCTCTGTAACAAATGTCTTGATTCTTCAACATACAACTACACTCTGTACGCATTATGTCATAGCCTTTTATAACCACACCTTAACACCTCCCAACAGATTTTGTAATTCCCCTTTGAGTCGGCCCAGAACCGCGAGGGTCCTAGCGCACAAAGTGTCAATGACACTACATCTCCTCCATTGTTAAATAAAAACTACAAACAACATGAACATTATATTTTTCAATTAGTCTTTGAGGCGCTCAAACTGGTCCGCTGGATCGGGTGGTATAAGGTGGTTGAGTTTCACCTTTATTCTGCACTGATGACACAGGTTCAGATGTGTGATCTGGACATTTAGGCAAAGTTGTCTTGATCATGGTCTCAGGCGCTGATGAGCATTGAGGTAGCTGTTTAAAATGGGATGAGTCCCTGCTGATGGACTTTCTGGGGTGCTGTGGGGTCCCCATATGTCCTTTGCATGTTACAACTCTCAAACGGTCAACAACAAATGTAGAGTCTGTTTTCCACTTCCATTTCTGTTTAGCTAGCACCCAGTCCCTTCTATCGAAGAATGTTTTCTTGGCGCGTGGGCACTGATCTGCATATCTTTTCATCATGCACTTCTCAGAAGTGTCTGTGACACAAACCTTATTGGGCCTTAGAAATCTGTCCGGCTGTTGCAGTAGTTTGGTTCTGATGGCTCTCCCAAACAGTAAGGTGCCAGGACTCTCACCAGTTCTGGAGTGAGGAGATGATTCATAGGCATGAAGGGCTTGACACAGGGCTTGATTCAGATTTATTCCTTCAATCGATGCTCGTTGACTCACCTTCTTGAAGGTGTCCAAAAAGTGTTCAACAACACCATTGGCTTGGGGCCAGAGAGGTGTGCTCTTATGATGCTTTACATTGAGTCGAACCAGAAACTCCTTGAATTCTTTGCTATTGAGAGGTTGGTCATTGTCAGATTTAAGAATAGCAGGGATGGCTCAGGCTGCAAAAAATGTCATCAAGCCACTCAATGACTTTGTCATGAGTTGCCAATGATAAGACTTCCAACTAAGGAAAACGTAAGTATTCATCAATGACTGCCAGGAGATGATATCAGTTTCCTAGAGGCCCAAAGAAATCCCCTGCAACCCATTCCCAGGCATGCACAGGAAACTCAGACATATTCAGCAGATGCTGCGTCACCTTGGAGGATAAACAGTTACAAAGATGGCATGATTTCAGCTCCTTTTCAAATTCTTCATCTAGGTGAGGGAACCACACTCAATCTTTTAGAGCTCTCTTGGTGGCTAAATGCCCCGATGTCCTTCGTGGGCTAGCTCAATAACTTGCTATCTCAGGCTCTCAGGTAAGACAATTCTCGAGCCTTTCAGTATAATACCCTCTCGAATGATGAATAACTCATCTCGTACATTTTGGAATTTTTGAAATTCAACATCATCAGTAAAAGGTCGACTGCTTTTCTTCCAAGATCATTTCATGATGAGCATGTCCTTATCTACATTGGTAGCAGCAATGATCTGTTCAATGGATAGAGCTGTTGGTCTGCTGGACATCACAATGAAATTGATATACTCTTCAGCCGTGTTAGATGTTGAGCTGTGGCGATGTAGCGGCACTCATGAAAATTGGGGTTTTGATATTTTTCTTGCTTGTGTACAATCACATAGTCATACTCTTTCAGTCGCAACCCCCACCTCTCAATGCGAGGAGGCATCTTAGCTTTCGGGCTTCCAAAGATAGTGAGCAATGCTTGATGGTCTATAATAATAGTGAAAGGTTTCCCATATAGAACCACATGAAAATGTTTGCAGGCCCACACTACATCCAGACTCTCCTTCTCTGGGTGAGAATAGGCACGTTCTGTTTCAAACAGGCTGCCACTGACATAAGCTGCAATGTGTCTCTGAGCATTTGGATGGCCATTGTAATGAGCAAGAATCGCCCCCAGCCCCACCAGGCTTGCATCGAGTATGATCTCAGTATGTAACTTGGAGTCAAAATAGACCATTTCAGTGCGACCCCTGCGTTGCCATAACAACCAAGCTTCCTCTGTGATGGTGCATCAGCAGAAGCTGTGCTAGCACGCATGCTGCATGCCCTAGAGTAGACCTATATAACTTTGCCGAGCTTACCTCAACCTCTTGAGGGCAGCCCCGAATGGCCCGACACTGCACCACTTGCCAAACAGGAGGACCACTTATGCACCAAGAGGTACTGTGTTCAGGGTCGGGACCCGCCAGGTCCTATGTGTTCGTCCAGCACCTGCACAGCAGCCATATAACTTGTCCATACCAGTACTGAGGGAACTGTGGCTAATTCCTCATTTGTGGTGGTCAGGTCTAACATACACAAAAAAAGACTCCACACCAGTTTAGTAAATTAGAGAATATTTACCTGATTAACACAAGACCAAAACAACAAAAATACAATTAGTACTTTCCAAGTTAAAGCATTTTCAAGTATGCATGTAAAATCACAGTGCTGAAAGAAATGCATTTGTTGTTCAGAGTAATTATGGTTGTGTTCAGCGGAGATTGCTGGAAGAGCATTCATGATCAACGAGCTTGTTGCGGTCTGGCTAGACCGGGTTGATTGACGGGTATTCCGGCAGGGGATCGTCAGGTAGGTGCCCCGTACCATGCAGGCTCACAGGCACCCCCAAATGAGGAATTAGCCACAGGTCTCTCAGTACTGGTATGTACAAGTTATTTGGCTGCTGTGCAGGTGCTGGACGAACACATAGGCCTGCAGCGACATCCGAGATCACTGCACCGATTCTGACGCAGGCCCTGTTGTGGAAGAACCAACGCATCGAGGGGATGCAGCTGAAATCACCACAGCGCATCCTGGATCTTCATGCATTGCATCATACCAGATTTATCACACATCGCATCGAAGCATCAAGTCTGTCACATCGTTGGGTGATGCAGTTAGAAACCGACGCATCACCTCCCTACGCAGTAAGGAACGGACGCATTACCTCCCCTGTGCAGCAGTACGGGACCGACACATCACCTTCCCCGGAGCAAGGAACCGACGCATCACCTCACCTTACCTGAGTGTAAGGAACCGACACATCACCTTCCCTGCGACCCTTTTTGCTTGCATATTTCGACACATCCAAGGTACTTTGTTTAAAAGTGTTGCATCCAACATTTTTATGGAACTGAACTGTTTCTACCTTTTAAGAATCATATTTTTAGTGCTGTATTGTGGATTTCTGTCATTTTTGGTCTTGTTTTGGTTGAGATAAAGAATACTTATTTTTCTAAACTGGTGTGGTGTCCATTTGTAGTGTTTTCACTGTATTACTGTATGTGTTCACAAATGCTATACATACTGCCTATGAGATAAGCCTGTCTGCTTGTGCCAAGCTACCAAGGGGGTAAGCAGGGGTTATTTTAGAAGTGTGTCCGCCTTACCCTGACTAGGAAGAGGGGTCCCTACTTAGACAAAGGTACCTACCTCTGCCAACTAGAGACCCCCATTTCTAACAATGTAGTTTACTAAACTGGTGTGGAGTCTTTTTGTGGTGTTTTCACTGTGTTGCTGTAATCAAAATGTGCATAAATACTTTACACCTTTACTCTTATGTTAAGCATGATTGCTCTGTGCCAAGCTACCAGAGGGTGGGCACAGGTTTATTTTAAGTGTGTGATTACTTACCCTGACTAGGATTGTGGCGCCTACTTGGACAGGGTGCAAACCTCTGCCAACTAGAGACCCAATTTCTAACACTGATGATATGGAGTTATCTGGAAACCATTATTTAATACTCAAATCTGGACTTATTGTTGGCCTACCTCTAAGCAATTGTTCCATTTATTTCCTTTGGTGCAGTTTTTTTAACACGTTCAGTCTAGAACTGAGTAAAATTTAATTTATACTGGTGTAATTGGTGTAATTTCTGGAAACTTATTCTGTGAGCACTCGGAAACAACGCAGAGGGACCGAACACGAGCTGCTGTTGGTTGTGGCACTTGTGCTTTTCGTGCTAATTTTTGATGCAAGGAGTAATTTCATGCCAAAATGTAGCACTAAATGACAAACTCACATTTTGTATAATTACACGTAGTTTTCTGGACATTTTGTGTAATACATAACTTTTACACACCCCTACTTTGATCACTGTATCCATTTTTCTTAATTTTTGTTACAGTTATGTATCTCATGTATTTACTCCTAGCTCAAACTAGGAAGGTTGAGTTAGCGATTACTCAGAGAATCCTCTTCACATTTGTTAGTCAGATAGCTTGGGCCTTGTGGGACCTCGGTTACAGATCGAATTACAACCGAAGGTTCTCTCTTAGCTGGCTTGGTCCAATTTCGTAGAAATAGGGTGACCAGACCTGGATTTCCCCGGACAGTCCTGGTTTTCATAGGACTGTATTGGCGTTTCAATGCTTTTTTTTCATTATAAATGCATGTCGAGGTTTTTGGGAAAAAGCTCAGGTCATCCTGGAAAGCAGAATTGAAACCTATGCTTTTCTTTCCACAGGCTCCTCTAAATTAAAGTAAGTTATCTGCTTCTTTCAGGTACGCAGGAGGAGGTCGGCTGCAAGTTTCCAGCAGATTGCAGATAGAGTGGGGAGGAGGGCGGGGGACTTAGGGTGGCAGTCCAGTCATTGGTAATGTGATGTTACTGTAGCCATAAAAATGTGTCTCTATATAGATACACATTTACAGAGCAACATATATATATATATATATATATATATATATATATATATGCCTTTCATATAGAAAACAAAAGGCTTTAGTCCTATTTTTATTTCTGGTGTGTCCCTGTTTTTGCTCTCCAAAATCTGGTCACCCAGCCTAGATATGGTATACAAAGTATAATCAGCAAACTGTGATTCATAGATTTCGAGCCGTTTGGGGATGTGGACCCATGGAAAGCCAAAAGGAGGGAGCTCACCTTTGTTACACAGCTGACGTGGATTCATGGCATCCTTTTGCAGATGCCACAAAAACACGAAAAAACGACAATGACATACTTTCCCAGCATACTGTTTGTCGGCGTGCTGGTATGAGCAAATTGAAACAATGTGCGAGGGAGGGTTCTAATTGCATGAGCTGTGCTGAGCCATTGGGATACAGGGACGATATGAACACTCAAGCTGCGAGTTTAACAAACCTCTAAGAAAGCATTGGAACCCAAAAAATCCTTCAACTTGAAAAAAGTGGCATGGTACACGTCATGCACCTTAACAAACTCTGGACCCAGCTATGTGTAAATAAAACAATGATTTATTTGTACTGTCTAAAGTCAATTAAATAACACAGCATGCATGCGTGGCCAGCACAGGTAAGACTAGTGGGGCAGTGGAGTGGAAAGTCGACAGATGATGGGATAGGTAAAAAAACACTTACATTGCGCTCGCCGCATCGCCGACTTGGTGATGCGGTGAGCGCAAGGTAAGTGGTTTTATTTAATTTTTTAATTTAAGTTTACCTATCCCATCTTCTGTAAACTTCCCCCCACCGCCCACCACACTTACCTGTGCTGGCCATGCCTGACAGCGTGTTACTCACATGACCCCTAGTGCTCATACAACCACAGCAAAAGTCTTCTTAGGTCTTATCGCTCGTCGCCAAAATTGTAGTCAGAAGGTGCGTGCAATTGTTGTAGTGAAATGGTTTATTGAGAAATACAGGATACAACCAACACTGCAGGGGCTCAGAGTAAAAGTACACCCAATAAATGCAAAGGATGGTTACATTATGACATTCTAGGAGGTCATAACATTCAATCATGAAATACTGAGAGCCATCACCACATGTCTCTCCCATAACAATAAACAGCTTTAGTCTTTACACTTTTTGCTTTTAATGGGTTTATATTGGGGTATTAAAATAATTTGAGTTCCACATTCATTAACTGTTTTGGCTAGTTGTTTCACATATACTACATGAATTTCCTGTTAGCCCAAGCTACGAAGGATGAGCCAGGGATTACTTAGACAATCGTCTTCACATTTGTTGGACAGATAACTGAGGCCTCGAGGGTCCTCACATCTTGCATCATTACTGTGGGCTCTCTCCCACCTGGCCTAACACTAAGGGTCCGATTATGATGTCGGTCAGTGTTTCCTCCAACCGACACCGTGTGGAAATGGGACTGACTGAACTCCGGTCCACGGTTCCTACCGCCTGATTATGAAGCGACCGAAGACTGTTCGGTCGCATACTCCCATTTCTCTATGGGAGCTTGTGCTATGGCTGTAAACCAGCTGTAAAACAGGCTCCCATAAAGAAATGGGGGTTTGTGTAAAACCCTGCACCCTGTAGCAGGCACCCCATGGTGCCTGCCACAAAGTGCAGGGATTTACAGAGGGGCACCCTAGATACCACCTCGGCCAACAACCGTAGGCCGTGGAGGAAAGGGGGCCCCCCAGAGTCGCTTTCCGTCAGCCTTTCCATGTCGGAAAGGCTTGCATGGAAAGGCTGTCGGAAACCAACATCGTAATCCTGACGGTGGAAACGCCGTCCATAGGGGATTACGGTGCGGGTCCGATCCGGCCGGAAGACTCCAAGAGCAGGTCAGAACCATGTCAGAATGACCAGCAGGTTTACTCTCTGGCCGCCGACATCGTAATTCGGCGGTCGGACCGCAAACCAACCATGTCGGTAGGAAAGCCGCTGACCGCGGTTGGAAAGCTTCCGACCAACATCATAATCGACCCCTCAGTTTTCCTACTCATGACATGCACATTGTAGCCGGCAATCTGTGATTCAAAGTTTTCAGGATGTTTTCTGATCCTGATTCTTTTTTCGGACACTGTGGTTCTGACTGACAAAAAATATTCAGAGGCTTATTTACAAGCCTCTTGCGCCACTTTTGCGTCATTTTTAACATGGGAAAAGTGACGTAGGGGTGGCGCAAGGGGCTTGTAAATAAGCCCCTCAGTGCGCATCACAGAAGGGATTCACATTGCAATTGCATCTGCCACTGGACCACTTTTCTGTAATCTCTCTTTGACCTGTCTGTGAATGCAGAAGGAAGTTATGTCAAGGAGCACTGATGCCATCATCTCAATGCTGGTAGTGCCAGAAATGTTTTAAAGTCTTGATATTTGACTATTAAGTGCTTGTGTTCATTCAACAAACCTTCAGCCACTTTTATAATCCAATCAGAGAGTTTGAACAAGTTAGTGAAGACAGTCCCATGACGCAATATTTTGCTCATTCCTGCTACTGCTGAGTTTATACTTGCATGCTGTGCGTGAAGGGCTCCTTATGAAAGGATTCCCACTCCCGAAGAGGAAGGAAAGTGGGATGTTTAGATCTAACATGTCTGGCTATTTATGTCTTTCACGCTGCAATCTTTGCATGCAAACCCATACAGCACAAAACACTACAGAATATGAAACCACAGGCAATCACAGGCAAACCGAGAAAAAAAAAGCATAATAGCGGGCAGCAAAAAAAAGATTGACTAAACTAGAAGGAGCCCATGCAGTGAGATTAGAAGATACAGATATCTTCAAGCAAGTGATGGAAAGAACCTTTGTTTGAGGGGTCGGTATGAAAATAGTTCAATATAAGAGGAAGTGTCGACAGATTGAAAATATATATATTTTATTGCATTGTTTTCAAGGGGTTTTGCACTGGGGTACACTTGAAAATATGATATATCATTAAAGTTATATCTAGAATGTGATGTGTCTTAGCAACAGTCATGGACAGTCCCTTGTTATGTCAAAGAAAAAATATTGTAGTTAATGAGTGGTGTAACAGAACGTCACATATCTAAATGCTTTTCCGTCATCTGTGACTTTAGGGGGACTGATCAGTAGTGACTCCTGAACTTAACATTAGTATTGGTTAGCTGTACAATTTCACTTGGATTTTTGGGGAAACACGTCTAACAGTTTTGACTAGCTCATTATGTGGATGATGTCATTAACAACATGGTACTTGTAATTTTACCAGTGTAGAGCAAACATTCCTTTAGGCTATTATTTCTCTCACTAGAGAATGCTGACATTTAACGGTCTTTTACAAAATATTTGGCATATATAAACACTTTCTTTCATTCTAAAAGCACAGTCAAATTGAACTATATTTTCCTAGCCACAATACCACCGACTTACTAACCACATTTTGAATCTAGTAACATTATCGAGTCCCCATTGTTTGAAGTCCATGTAGCAGGTGGGTCCAACATAGGTCCAGATTTTGGGGCTAACCACTGACTATCCCATTTAAATGAATCGTATTCAAAAATATCTAGTGGGGATATACTGAAAATTGGGCATGGATCCAGCAAGCCTGGACCAACCATGGACATTCCATCCATATAGTAAAGCCAGCTGTAGCGTTAAGTTTCATAAATAAAATACCTTATATCTTGTATACTAAGGGACTCTGAATATCTTATATATGTTTCTAATTAAAATAGATCTTGTTTATAAAATGTGTTACATTGTTTGATGGCAATTGTAGGAAGGTGCCTCTGTTTTCATGGCCACCCCCATTTTTTGTGCACTGATGTTGGTATTTGGCTCTGTTCACTGGGACTGTGGTAACTAGGCCCCAGTTCAGGTGCTCTGACACCTAAAATATGTCAAGATTGGTTATACTCCTAATTGGCACTTTTAACTTACCTGTAAGTCCCAGCACCTGTTGCACCATCTTCCACAGTAGCAGTGTAAACATGGCTTCTGGCCTCCCATTATAGCCAGACCGTGGCAGTTTAAAAACTGCAAACCAACCTGTCAAAGTAAACCCTTTTGACAGTTCTAAACCTTCTCTTTAAATATTAATTAGTCACCTCTAAGAAGTACTTATAGCCCCTAGAGCAGGGTGCATATAATTTAAAAGTAGGGCATTTAGAAAGTTAATATTACTCTGACTTGCACCTAAAAGTTGTTTGGACCATAGAAAGTCTGGCTGTTCCATAGAGAAACACTGGGATGCTCTGTTAAATTTAATAATGCTTTCTTCGGCTAGGAAACAGTTAGAAATTGAATTCTTGAACTCTGTGATATTTATTGAAAGCCCAATTCACTGGTAAAGTCAAATGTTTAATAAACATTAATGAAAAGGTACTTTTAGAAAGGTCACTTTTCCCTGCCTAAAGCGTCTGAAGGCTAATTTACATTAGGGCCCAGTGAAAAAGTACACTGGCTGGAGAAAAGTGTAGATGCTAAGGGCATGATGCGTCGATCTTTTCCATGCAGTCGGGTTGCTGGGTTGTTATCAGGGGTGGGTGGCGAACTCCGCTCCGCCAGCGGAGTTTTGCCAAATCCGCGCTCCGCTGGGAATTCGGAGTTCGGCAAAAACTCCGACTCCGCAGCGTGGTGGAGTTTGCCCCTGCCACCCACGCCATGGAGAGAGTTAAGGGGAGAGGAGGATCAGCACTTATCTGGGTCTGGCGTTCTCTGCCATGCCTGGGTTGTCCTCTGTCCTGGTCTCCTAGATGGAAAAGCAAACCCCCTACGCTGTACGTCTTTGAAAGACTGCGCATGCTCATGCATGCGCAGTCCTTCCAAGACGTGCAGCATAGGGGGATAGCTTTTTCACAGAGGAGACCAACAGAGGAGGACAGCCCGGGCACAGTGGAGATCGCCAGACCCAGGTAAGTGGTGCAAAGCAGGTGGCAGTCTGGGGGTCTGGAACCCTCCAGGTCTGCCGCCTCCATGTAGGGAAGAGCGGAGCGGAATTCCACAGAGTTTTTAGGCAACTCCGTGAAATTCCGCGTAGTGGCACTCTGCCAACTCTGCCCAGGGTTAGTTGTCATTGAGCTTCGCTGGAGTGAAGGCAATGCATCGTCATCGAGCCGCGCAGAGTGTCATCATCGGGCTGAGCAGGCTGTACAACCACTGTCATCGAACAGCCTCTGCGTCGGTGCTGAATGGATATGCATCGGTTCTGACCGGCACAGTGGTGTTGATGCGTCGGTTCTGTAGAAAAACAGCTGCAGATCCCACTTCCGATGCCCAGAACCTGGAGCGGGCACCTCAGGCAAGGGTAGGACTCACAGATAGCAAAGTCCAGCAGCACCAGCAGGATTGTAGGAAGTCTTTGTGTCTCTGAGACTTCAAAAAACAGGAGGAAAGCCAGCAAGCCCTTGGTGATCACTTGGAGGGAAGGCAGATTCCAGCTCTCCTTCAGCAGACAGGGAGAAGCAGGCAGCGGGGCAACACGCAGAAAAGCGTCCTTCCAGGAAAGCAGTCCAGTTGAGTCCTTTAAGCAGCACAGTAGTCCTTCTGACAGAGGTTCAATTCAAGATCCAGAAGTCTGATCTGTGGGGGTCAGAGACCCAGTCCCTATACCTAAAAGTGCCTTTGATATAGGGGTGACTTCAAAGCAGCTCTCTGAAGTGCACAAGCATTCCTTTTAACCCAGTCTGGTCTGCCAGGCTAACCCCGGTAGGTAAATCAGTGCTTTGTCGACAGGATACTACCTATTGAAGTCCAAGTGTCAGCCCCTCCCATTCCTCCCTACCCAGGAAGACCCATCAAAATTTCAGATGAATGCAGATGAGTGCTGAGAATGCAGATGAGCCTCACCTTCCTGTGTTTTATGGCTGTGTAAAGGGAATACACAAAGTGTAGCTGTCACCTAGTCCAGATGTGTATTGGAGACAGGCAGTTAGACACACAGAGCAGTAAGTGCAGAGAAGTGTCCACTTTCTAAAAGTGACATTTCTTAAACAGTAATGTTAAATCCAACTTCACCAATAAGGAGGATTTATCATTACCATTTCAAAGATATAAAACATGAAAAAGCTACTCATCGCTGATAAGGAATTAGAGCTTAAAAGTGTATTAAGGAATTTCACTACCAGGACATGTAAAACATAAAGGTATATGTCCTACCTTTTACTTACATGACACCCTGCACTTAGGGTTACTTAGGGCCTGCCTTGGGGGCAACTTATATGTAATAAAATGGGGAGTTTAAGGCCTTGCAAGTAGTTTTAAATGGCAAGCCGAAGTGTTAGTAAACTGCACACACAGGCACTTCAGTGGCAGGCCTGAGACAGGTTTGAAAGGCTACTTTTGTGGGTGGCACAATCAGTGTTGCAGCCCACTAGTAGCATTTGAAGTACAGGCCCTGGGTATATGGTATACCACTTTCCAAGGGATTTACTAGTCCAACAAATATGCCAATCAGGTATACACCAATGTCATCATGTTCAGGGGAGATGCACATGCATTTGAGCACTGGTCAGCAGTGGTAAACCGCTCTGAGTCCTAAGGCCAACAAAAAAAATCAACAAAAATTAGAGGCAAAAGGCAAAAAGTCCAGGGAATTACCACACTAAGGATGACACCCCCCCTCAACCAACAACCCAATATCTTACATAACTTATATCATTTCAGAAAAAAAGGTGCATACAATTAGGACATTTCAAGATTAAATACCCAATTACAGGTGACCCATAACATGACTTACCCAACGCAAAGAGATTTGCAAGATCTGAGAGAAAAATGTGACCCACAATGTAAGCAAAGCGTGAATGCCAACACAAACATGCAAAACAGAAATAAAGTGGTAAAATCTGTGCATTGACACCATTATGATGTTATTCAGGGGCAATTTCATAAGAAGCCAGTTTTGTTACTTCCTGGTGCAAGAATACCAATGCAAGTTTACTAAGCTACATATAATCAAGCACTTAGTATTTTCGACAAGGATTTGCTGACAGATAAAGTAGACAGCAGGATGTGTAATTTGTGTTAGCTAGCAAAAAGGATTATCACGTTAGCACATACTGGTCATTGATTTAATTTAAAGAAAGTTGCTCATCAAGAACAAAGCTTGATATAAAAAAGTTAGTGATTGATTTTTCCTAGGCTTTTGCCTACATGCAATTCACTTTTCACTCCTAGCACAGAAGATAGTGCCATTGTGTATAGCTCTCAGTAAGAGCCAATAATGTGAATACTGGATTCTGAATATGGTTATTCATTGCTGTTGCTTAACAATAGTGGAAAAGTAAAAATTGTTTTTCCACTGCTGTTATTTTCACCTAGGGATTTCCCACCTCACCCGGGTATCTAGAAACTGGAGTGAAACAGTAAAATTTCAAATGAGGTCGTCCACCTCAACTTCTTCCCCTTCTCTCAGGCCTTTCTGACTCAAGGGAGGTGGGGGAAGGCAGTGGCACTCAACCACTGACAGTTCTGAGGAGACCTGCTACTGACAGGGTAATTCCTGACAGTGCTGTTACAGCTGTCAGTGAGTGCAGATTCAGTTGAGGAGATAGATATGGTAAAGGTGGTTGTGGGTGGTTGGCAAGACACTAAGGGCCTCATTACAATGAGACTCTGAAAGCCTCCGACCACAGGTCGGAGGCTTTCTGAGTCACATTGCGGGTTTAACTTTCGAATGCCGCATTATAATGCAGGCGGTCGAAAATGAAACCAGCCGATCAAAGAGCCCGTCGGCCAGTCGGAGGCCTCACCATAATCCCTGTGGACGGCGTTTCTGCCATAGGTAAACGATGTTGGTTTCCGACAGGCTTTCCATGTCGGGCTTTACGACATGGAAAGCCTGTCAGAAAGTGTCTTTGGGGGCCCCTAGCAGGGCCCTCTTGTCCCTGCAGCATCTGGTTGCGGGCCGAGGGGTCACTAATGGTGCCCCCGGTTAATCCCTGCACCATGTGGTAGGCACCTCAAGATTCTCCCATTTCTCTATGGGAGCTTGTGCTACGGCCGGTTTACGGCCGTAGCACAAGCTCCCATAGAGAAATTGGTGTATGCGACTGCGCCATGTGCGGCACATTGTAATGCTGCAGTCGGTCCCAATTCCGCAACGGTGTCGGGCGAGGGCTGAGGCAATGAAGAGAAAGTGGTGGGTGCAGGTAACAGGACACCAGGTATCATTACATTTGGGTGAGGGATGCTAAGGAAATACCAAGGATGGTGGGGTTAGATGTCATGCACCAGATACTTTGAAATATCTAGGCAGAAGAGGGAATGTTAATGCTGAAGATGATTTGGGAAAGTGATAGAGTACCAGGTAGTTTTTTTAAAATAGTTTTTTAATTGGGAGTGGAAGATGGAAAGTGAGTGTTGGGTTTGGCTGGAACACCTCAAGTATTGATACTTGTGCTTGTACATACAGAATGTGGCAGAGGGGCTCAGGTGGATGCGACCATGTCCTTTCCGTCTCCCCCAGGACCTCTCTAAACCTGCGCTGATGATCTAGGAAGGGGAAGAGATTTTGGCATGACATACATAACATAAAATTGTAGCTGGATAACATTGAATAAGGGGATGCTTTCACTTCAGACTTCTGAGTGACATCCAAGATAATAC
The DNA here is from genome assembly GCA_963921515.1 of Calotriton arnoldi. Lineage (NCBI taxonomy): Eukaryota > Metazoa > Chordata > Amphibia > Caudata > Salamandridae > Calotriton > Calotriton arnoldi. Next base: position 684,290 of record CAWUFW010001308.1, read on the forward strand.
GAGCTCTGCCTTCCTTATCTATTTGATGCTACTCAGAACGACTTGGTGAATAACACCTCCATTATTCTGCTACATTCCTATAACTCTATGTGTTTACTAAGCTACAGAAACAAAACAATTTTGTTGTACAACAAAAGTACAAGTTGATTTTGTGACAGAAAGCAAATGATTTACAGTGAAGTAATGTGCGTGGGTGGAAAGAATAAAGTTGTTTTGCAAGCAAGACGCATGCTGAACAGAGTCCTTTAACTCTGTTTTTTATTACACAGTAGTCTTAAAGAAACACTTTATGTAAACATGTATTAAGGGTGTAGACGTGGCAACAGTGATCATGCTGGCAGGACTTCATGGGACATGAGTGTCAACTTTCCTCATTTTGGAAGAAATGGAAGCTTCTTCTTTCAAGCGCTTCATAAAAGTCTTTATGGTCAGTGTATCCCTGATTCACGTTGATTGCGTCAAAAAAGTCATCACGCCTTAAAATAGCATACCTGTAATCCAAAAATGCAGACATCATTGTATATGTTGAAACATAATATAGTTTAACATTGATCTGAGCAAATAAACCCTGAATACTATTGACATTTTGATCTGCACCTTGATTAGAGTACAGGGGCTACCCATTTGTGTAACCGACATAGGCCTTTATTACGAGTGCTGCATTAAATTCTTATATCCTTTCAAACTCCTGGTTGCATGGGTATCGGAATTATTAATCTGTCATTTAATTCCTACAGTCACCTGGAATTTACTGGGTTAAAAAGACTGGTAAATAGCTGTCTATGCAGATTTTTAATGTTACAAACACCGAAATATGCAAGTTAAGCCAAGTTTTTACTGGGAAGCTTATAATTGGTGCTGTTTATCGCACCTGATAAATAACGAACGACTCGCAGGATGTTCTCCAATATTGGTATGTTAGTTATCACCGCAGGGTGGTAGTAAATAACACACCAGTAACGAAGGACTAGTAATCAAGTGAATACATGTCAATTCACAAATACCGGGGGCAGCAGCATTGTAATCCCACACATTGTTCATTTACCACACTGTTGACCCATGTTTTTAGCCTCCAAACAGCTTACTATTTGCTACCGAGGCCTTACAGAACAGAAATTACAGTAAGCAAACATAATTCTTATTTTGTTTTACTCTCTGTTCATGTCACTGCTTTCAATACCTCTGACTCCAGGGTTAGCAAGGGCAGTTGCAGTGGTACCCAAGAGTAGGGGTGGCAGCAGTTACCTTAGACACTTCCGCTTGACGTGCATGATCACTGATGCAACATAATTGGACATGTCTGACGCAAGCTCTACCTTATCATGCTTCATTTGATTAGACTGCTGCTCATTGAAGAATTTTGCCAATTGCCACTTCAATCTTTCGTTTTACAGCTGTGCACATTGGAAAAACCTCTAGCATTGCAATGCCTTTGTGCACAAATTGAGGCGTTCAAATGCACTTTTGGAGCTGGCAGCGTCAGTGACAGAGTGTTCATCACAGACATGGGTAAACCGAGGAATAAAACTGTAACTCCGGTTTAATTCGAATTCACATTTCATTTAAGCCAATTTATCAAGGCTGGAGCAGCGGCTATAGCGGAGGACCATCACCCCCCCAAAAAAAAACGGCAGGAAAGGAAAAATAAAACGACACTCGTTTTATTTTTCTGTAGTATCCTCATGTTGTGTTATTGTGTGCTGTGTTGTCTTGTTCCTAGCTGCTCAGCCAGAGTGAGTGTTCTTTGTGGAATGTTGGTGTGTGGGCCATGAGTGGAATGCTTGGGTGGCTGGGTATGAGTGGTGACAGTTGGTGGAAGGGCTGAGCAGCTAGCAGGCTGCTCCTGGTGGGGCTGTTGATGAGGACTTATAGACTGCTGTACAAGATCTAAGCTACTTGTTATCTACCTGAAAAAACCTACTTGGATTACATCATACCAGCATGGACTAAGTTACTACATTTATTTTGGCGACGAGTTGGAGACCTTCCCACGTGTTAAAGTTGGTCTGAGGCTACCTGGAGATGAAAAAGCGTCAAGATGTACAAGATCAGACAACACAAGGAAAAGTTCACAACCAGTCTGGGTCACAAGAGACAGCACGGAAACAAAAGAAGACACAAAGAAAAGAAAGGAAAATGCAACAGGACGCTTTGCAGCCCCAACAGTGTCCATTACATCGGACAGCCCCAACTCAAGCGCGCTGTACTCTGTTCATCTGGCACATTTTGACAAGAAAGGTGATTTCAAGGAATAGGCAGCTTTTGGGATACTTTTTACGTGCTGCCTCTTTGTCTTCAAGAAGTCACAACAAAATGCGTGCAGTGGCTGCACAGATGGAGAATTTTTTTATTTGGTGCCTAACTGACATTTGTGGCAAGCTCGTTCAGCGAAACATGTGCTGGGTTTACATTTAGCTCATATATACAAGTGCTGGTGCTGGACGTGCTGGCAAATGCCCAAATTCTAACTATGGAGGAGTTGTGAGGTGAGCCAACTCTTTGTTCTCACCTATCTCTGGCAACCCCTCAATATGTGACATTTAACTTCAACTTTACCTTAAGAAATGTTAGTGCCGCGTTCAACCTACACATGAGGTTTATGATGTCTGCTCTCTACTGAGTCCTGTTCCTGCTTTTTACTACACTGAACTTCAATCAAATTTGGTCATGGGCACAGCGGAGTCTGAGGAGGAGCACCGGTGGCAGTTCTATCGCTGCAGAAGCAGTTTGTATTGGCTGCGTGTGGAGTCAAAAATGGTGAGACAGTCTTGGTCTATTATTGTTTTAACATTGCTGAGACTCGCCTCTCAACCGCTCTATTGCTGTTTGAACTGAGGCTCGAGCTTTGTTTACCACGCCTACATTTTGCGCGAGCAGTAATTCAAAACAAAATGAATCTGGCACTGCGCGCGCAGACTAACCTGCGGTGCCTCTGGGGATCCTTCATGACGCGCTGTTCATCGAGAGATCCTCTGTGACGAGGGATACTCTGTGACGTTTGACCATTACACGGGACGTTATGGAGCACCTACGTGCCTGGAGCCACCCGGCGTGAGGCCCGCAGCGTGCCGCCATCTTGTGGTTGGCGGCTGCTACTTTCTTTCCTCTTTGGTGGTTCCTGTTTGTTTGCTGCCAAGCTGCCAACCACGCCTTTTTCTTGTGGCAATAAAGTTTTCAACAAGACAAGACGGAGTACGTGGACAACGCGGTTTTTCCATGTCTAAACAAGAAGAGGCGTCTTCTAGGAATACGTCATTGAGGCTTTTAAATCGGTTAAGAAGCTCGAAGTTGCGGCGCGGAAGTCCTCACGACTGGGAGCTATGTAGCGGACTTTTCGTTTTCCCGCTTTGCAGCACAATCTTAGTGCATGGCAGACACAGTAATTTGGGTGTCATATTCTTGTTGCGCCTGTTAGGCGACACTGCAGCTAAGGTTTGTCACCGAACAGTATGGCTGAAGATTGCTCTAACGAAGAAAAGGTACATTCATAATTTTTAAATTTTGGCAGTCCACTTTGTTGTGCCTGAATCCAGCTTTCGAGGTGTCCTGGATATATCACGCTCCATGCAGAGTCAAGGAATAATTAACACAAGATTTTGGGGTATATAGTCATCTCTGATTTGTGCTTTTGCAATGTCAAATTAATACATGTTTTATTTGTTTTATTGACAAGTTTTTTGTAGGGTGCACAAGTTTAGAGTGTACCCAGGGTTCGGCCACTCGGGTGAGAGGTTGCTCACCGGCGTGGCTTTACAGGTTTTACTAACTCCAACAGTGTTTAATTCACATGTATTGCTTGGACAGAGCCCTTTTTGTCTTACCGAATTACAATGTTGTTTTCATGGTTTAGAGCTGAAGTTGGAGATTTTACATTTACAGCATTTTTGTGTCGTGATGCCACAGTTTACGTTCTCTACACATATGTTCCCTTGTGTTTTAGTGGGTGGTCATCACTGTTCTTACCCTTACATGAGGGTTGGCTTAAGGGGTTTGTTCTCCTTTTTATCACAAAGTATGTAGTTTACGTTCAATTTGGTTGCAAGGGTTCTACACCTTGTGTGCATAAGCCACCATGTGCCGCACGATCAAATTTGTTGCAGGGTTTTGTTCCCTGTGTGCGTAAGACACCTTGTGCCGCCCGTACTATTTTGTTGCAGGGTTTTGTTCCTTGTGTGCGTAAGACACCATGTGCTGCACAGTCAATTTTTTGTTGCAGGGTTTTGTTCCTTGTGTGCGTAAGACACCTTGTGCCGCACGTACTATTTTGTTGGAGTGTTTTGTTCCTTGTGTGCGTAAGACACCATGTGCCGCACGATCAATTTTTGTTGCAATTATATTTATTAAAGGAGGAGGATGGGTATTTTGTATGTATCTTTCCTCCTTGTGTGGTTTTTTCCCTCTCGTGATGCAGTTTCTACTGTTCATCCCTGGGTTATGAACCATTGACTTTTGTTGTACATTGTTGTTTATAGTTTTTAAAGTTTAGGTTAATTATTCTTCTGTTTTATAGGACAAAGATAATGTAGTATCCTCATGTTGTGTTATTGTGTGCTGTGTTGTCTTGTTCCTAGCTACTCTGCCAGAGTGAGTGTTCTGTGTGGAGTGTTGGTGTGTGGGCCATGAGTGGAATGCTTGGGTGGCTGGGTATGAGTGGTGACAGTTAGTGGAAGGGCTGAGAAGCTAGCAGGCTGCTCCTGGTGGGGCTGCTGATGAGGACTTATAGACTGCTGTACAGGATCTAAGCTACTTGTTATCTACCTGAATAAACCTACTTGGATTACATCATACCAAGACTCCTGCTGAGTCTTGGGGGTGGGGCCTGGTAGTGAATGGCACTGAGGGGAGTGGTAGTGCACTCCCATCACTGCTCATGATGGTTTGGTCAGCCATCTCAGGCCGCCAAACCGTCATGTGCAGTGAAAGCTCTTTCCAACTGAGCAACGCAGTTGGGTTGGACAGAGCAGGCACAGACTCACAGTCTGTCCTGGAGCGGGAATTGAGGGTGCTCAGGCCAATCGTGAAGCTGCTCTCTCTGCGAGAGCACCTTCCGGATTCTGGGAACCTGTGTCTTTCTGAAGAGGTGAAGAATAGCGCGACGGGGACGACTTATTTTTTTATTCCCCCGTGACCCCTAGTGCCCCTCCCCCTTCCCACCCGCCCCCCCTACCCCATATCCACTAACTTACCAGCCGCTCCTGGGCTGGCGAGCTTCTTTGCATAATGCAATATCTCATATAATACATTGGGCGAGGAAATTATGTAATATGTATCATGTTTTAAATCAGGGAATTGGTGGTGACATTAGCATTGACACCTGAATAATTGAAATGAATAACGTGCCTACCATGAAACGTTATGAATACACATTAACATTGTGCATATGTGCCTTTAAAACGGAACTATTCCTAGAAATCAATCAATCAATCAATCAATCAATCACGGCATTTATAGAGCGCGCTACTCACCCGGGAGGGTCTCAAGGCGCTGGGGGAGGGGGTAAGTTACTGCTCGAACAGCCAGGTCTTGAGCTGCTTCCTGAAGGCGAGATGGTCCTGGGTTCGCCGAAGGTGAGTGGGGAGGGAGTTCCAGGTCTTGGCCGCCAGGTAGGAGAAGGATCTTCCTCCGGCGGTGGTTCTGCGGATGCGTGGTACGGTGGCGAGGGCGTGGCTGGTTGATCGTAGCTGGCGTGTGGGCGTGTAGAAGGACATGCGGTCGTTGAGGTACTTTGGGCCCAGGTCGTGGAGGGCCTTGTGTGCGTGGGTGAGGAGTCTGAACGTGATTCTCTTGCTGACGGGGAGCCAGTGCAGGTCTTTCAGGTGTACGGTGATGTGGCTGTGTCGGGGGATGTCCAGGATGAGTCGTGCGGAGGCGTTCTGGATGCGCTGAAGTCTCTTTTGAAGTTTGGCTGTGGTTCCGGCGTAGAGGGTGTTCCCATAGTCCAGTCGGCTGGTGACGAGTGCCTGGGTGACGGTCTTCCTGGTTTCAGTGGGGATCCATCTGAAGATCTTGCGGAGCATGCGCAGGGTGTTGAAGCATGAAGATGAGACGGCGTTGACTTGTCTGGTCATCGATAGGGAGGAGTCCAGGATAAAGCCCAGGTTGCGTGCGTGGTCCGTTGGCTTGGGTGCGGTGCCCAGGGCCGGGGGCCACCAGGAGTCGTCCCAGGCGGAGGGTGATGAGCCCAGGATGAGGACTTCCGTCTTGTCTGAGTTCAGTTTAAGGCGGCTGTTCCTCATCCAGTCGGCGACGTCTCTCATCCCGTCGTGCAGGTTGGCTCTGGCGGTGGTGGGGTCGTTGGTGAGGGAGAGGATCAGCTGGGTGTCTTCTACTTAGAGATGGAATAGCTTTAGGCTGAAGACAGCTCAGGCCCATTCACATATAATCCTGTAATCCTGATTTTCCTTGCACACTCATGTCCCTATCTTCGTTTTCTACTCTTTCTTATACTTTTAACCATTCAAACATAACAATGCAATCATTGGCATTAAAATGTTGCTTTAGCTTGCACATGGAAATGCAGATTAATATCCATCTGCTTAAGTCAACTATGCAAATATTTAAATGTTATTCAAACTCACATTGTGTCAGCAATACTTATAAGTGATTTAGTTTTTGCTACCAGTAATCAGGTTTAATTGATTTCTTTTCTTTTGGCTTTGATATTTATCAAATTATGGACAATTTTTTTTAATCTTTTATTCAAAAGAAGAGCAGCAAGCCTAAGATGCTGCCAATGCTCTGGTAAGGGGGAGAAAGGAGCGCACAGCCACATTGATTTAATATAAAATCAATTCTAGATGGCTTTGTTAATTGAGTTTTGCATCAAAACTGTGGGTGCTGGTGCAGATCCACCCAAGAAGCACCCACGCAATGCCCCCTTGGCACAACGTGGCGCAAAACCTTTGGCCTGAAAAGTAGATACCCTTGCAAGATCTTGCAACACTTTGCATCTCTTCCTGCTGGTTCAAATTCTGTGCAAATCTCGGTTTAAATGTTGATTTGACCATTTGACTTGTATTGCTTCCCCCTTTTTCTCACATCAAGGACACCCCTTCATTTAGTTTGTAAATAGTTTTTTGATGTGTCATGAGGAAATTGACACCACATTTAGTTCATGCATTTGATACATAGCAGGATCCTAGCTCCAAATAGCAATGATGAAGCACTTCAAAGTGAACTTTTTTTGCTGGATAATCACTATCTCAAAATACGAGTTGTTTTCGCCAAAGGATTTGTGGGTTTTTGGGGTCCAAGTAAAACCAAATTTCAGCAACAGGCAAGATGGTTCAGCATGTCAATGGTGCTATCACCTAAACTGAATAATAGTAGCATCTGTTATTTCCAACGCACTGAAATTGCACAAGCGTGGTGATTAGACCTACACAAAGACCATTGTGATGGTAGCATGTAATTCGCACAAAATTAGAGATCTCCACCCATGTGTTTTAATTTTAAGTACTGAGGCAGAAAATGATTTGCCCAGAAGTGCTCAAATTTGACGGCAGTGGTATGCACCTACACCGCTAGACTCAATTGGATCACTGATACATTATTGAAACAAAAAATATCGTGATACATCAATATCGTTCACAAAAATATCTTTTTTCAATACATATAATGCTAAATACAAATATCGTTTTACTCCAATATCGAAAAAATGAGTACAATAATATTGTTTTATAATGTATATATAGTTAAAAACAGTACATATTACATATTTTAACATCTAATAATATGTCAATTAAATACGTTTAAATAATATTTAAACATATATATAAATAGAAGCTTATTTAAACAAACACACATACATATATATGAATGTATGTGTATTCATTTACACATATATAATATAAAACACATTTTCTAATATTTTTTTAATATAACTATATATATGTATATATTTTTTTCATACACATAAAAATTATTTATAAACGTAACAAACTGCAAAAAATGTAAAATATTTGAAATTTAACTATCAATAAAACAGTATACAATATATAAAAATGTTTAACTAAAAATACATTTATGTATATAAAAATATAAAATTAAACACATAAACACAATATAATAAATATGTAGACAAAACAAAAAAAACTATTAAACTCCAAGAATAACAACTATACTATTCCCACTCTAGTATGTGCAACAGTAGAGAAAGCATTTGACAACGAAGGGGTAAAATGTACTATTCCCACTCCAGTAGGTGCAACAGTAGGAAAAGCATTTGACACCAAAGGGGTCAAATATACGGTAAGCCTTGTATTTACTATTCCCACTCCATTCACTGGTACAGTACAGAGAGAATACTTTACTTCAAACAAATAACATATTTTAACAGCTCTATTAAATACCCAAAAATATAAAATTCTAAACATAAAAATTAAGGGCCCGGTTATGATGCCAATATTATGACATCGAGCATAGCGGTCTGACCTCCGCATTAGGGCGGATCGACCAACCAACAGCTCTGGCAGGCTCATGAAGCCGATTGGAACGTCAGTCAGCCCGTAATCCTATAATGGGGGCGGTGTCTGCGGAGGCACCACCGTAGGGATTACGATGTCCCTCTTCCTTTACAAGGTGGTCCGACCACCATGTAAAGGAAGACAGAATGGGACTTTGGGGGCCCCTATCAGGGCCCCTGCCCCACATCGGCCTCCACTATGGGCCCAGGGAGGCACATGTGGAGGCCCCCAAACATCCATGCATTTTTCATTTTCATTTTGCTATTCTACCAGGTACTTTTTAGCCCTTGGTCGGTCTTTTGTCAAATACACCAGCTACTTTGGCTCTGCTCGTATACCTATGAGTAGTGGGTTTCGAGTGGCTTTTGTCAGTAATTTGAATGTCATAAAATTCATGATTTTATATTTTTTCTAAGTTTATTTTATTTTTATTTTACCTACAAGAAGAAATTTATGAATTTGGAATCTCTTTGCAATGCATTTTAAATGAAAATTTGCATTGTTTTCAACTGTGTAAATCAGCTTGTGTATATTTTAAAGACACCTGTCTTCTATGTTCATAGCATGGAGGAGTAAGCCCTTCCACATTTTGTCCTTTGTTTATGTTTATGTCATTATCATTAAAGATAATTGGGCACAAAGTGTATTCAGATTTGGCCATGACAAAGACAGTGATCGGGTGAAACGTGTTGCAGTAAATAAATCTTTCTGCTTAATATCAGACTGTGGAGTGCGAGTTTACCTTGGATTTATGTATTCCCTGGGATTTCTTGTACATATATATACATATATATATATATATTATCTACTGGCGGTCGCCAGTAGATAGTTATAGTTAGGACCTATTTTCCATAGGAAATCCGCGACATTCTATTTGAAATAACTCTCTTGCCGGTTGACGAATCTTCGCGAAATTTTCAAACTTTATGGCCCGCTACCGTCCGCTCCTACCCTGAAAGTCTCGGGGTGATTCGTCAAGCGGGGGCCGAGAAAAAAGGGGGGTCCCAAAACGCGTTTTCCCCATTCATTTTTCCATAGGAAACTTTAGACACGGCTACAGCCCAAACTGCTGAACGGAATTACACCAAATTTGGCAAAGAGGTAGTTCTTGGTTCAGAAAGAACCCTTTTTGTTAAATGGTGTAAATCCGTTCAGTAGTTGCTGAGAAAATCAAAAGTAAAAGTACATATATATCTATGGGCACGGAGGATCCGCGCATCCTCCCGATCACGAGCTGCATGCTAATTGGCTGTCAACACTCCAAATCAGGAAGTGTTGGCAGCCATTTTGTCCTCGGTAGAACCGAGGGACAGAAACAAGTGCGCAAAGCGCACAAAAGGGGAAGGGTAGCAACACCCTGACCCCTAGGTCTGCTCAGGGGTCCCACAAGGACCCCTGGGCAAAAATATATATATATTTTTTAAATCGACAGGATGTGCTCAGGGTGCGCGGATCCTGCCGAAAAAAAATCGAAGCGCGGTCTCCGCGCTTCGATTGTATTTGCCCCGGATGGCCCAAGTCCCGGGGGCATGGTGGGGGGTTAAATTTATGTATGGGGGCCTCAAGGGCCCCCTAAGCCCCAGGGACCGCCACCCCCGGGGCTTTCATTTTAAAATGGTGCGGGAGGGCACTCGGCCCTCCTGCAGCCCCGGGTACCACCACCTCCCCGGGGCTTCTTTTTTAATTTCCTGTGTGGGGGGCTCGAGGCCCCCACACGCCCGGAGACCGCCACCTCCCGGGGCACTAACACATTTAAAATGGGGGTCCGTTTTGGACCCCGAAGCCCCGGGACCACCACCTCCCCGGGGCTGTGCTGATGTGGGGAGGGGGCCGCGCGGCCCCCTCCTGGAGCCTGTGGTGGCCCTGGGGACCGCCACCCCCCAAGGCCGGCTCCTGCAGTGTCCCGGGGTGCCTACCGGGACACTGCTGTTTGCAATGACAGGACGGGAGCCTCGCGGCTCCCGTCCTGTCATTGCAAACTGCTTTGGATATTGGAAGAGAGAGCAGGGAAACCTGCTCGCTTCCAATATCCAAAGACAATTGCTTTCCACATGGGGAGCAGCATGTTAGCTGCTCCCCATGTGGAAAAGCAATGCCGGCTCCCTTAGGACACGGGGAGCCGGCGGGACTGTGGGGGTTTGGGGACCCCCACAGTCCCCAACAAGAGGCCAGGCCCCGGGGATGGGGTCCCCGGGGCCATAAGTGGCTCGGAAGGGGGCCACGCGGCCCCCTCCCCAGAAATAATAAAAAAAAAAAAGGCCTGCCCCGGGGGATGGGGTCCCCGGGGCAAGGGAGGCCTGAGGAGGGGGCCACGCAGCCCCCTCCTTAAAAATTAATTTAAAAGTGTGGCCATGCCCCGGGGATGGGGTCCCCGGGGCAGGATTCGGCCACGGGAGGGGGGCCACGCGGCCCCCTTCCCGTTTAATTTAAAAAATAAATAAAAGGGGGTAAGGCCCTGGGGGATGGGGTCCCCAGGGCCCAAAAATAGGAAAAAGGAAGGGGGGCCAAACAGCCCCCCTCAGGGAAAAAAACAAAACAAAAAAAAAAACGATCGGGCCCGCAGGCCCCGCCCCTTCCTTCACCACTCTGCAAACGCGCCCCTGGCGCGTTTGCAGATGGGGAAGTAATTCCCCTTCAATACTGGGGGTCCTGGGGCCAACTAGCCCACCAGGAACCTCCAGTATGCGCCAGGGGCTGCCTTGCAGAGAGGTGTACAGAGGCCACGCCCCTTTTACACCTCTCTGCAACGCAGCTCTCTGGCGCTTAATGGAGGTAGCTGGTGGGCTAGTTGCACCCCAGGGAACCTCAGGATTCAAGGGAGTTAATCCCCCGACTTAAAACGCGCCAAGGGCGCGTTTGCACAGTGGTGAAGGGAGGGGGAGGGGCTTCAGGTGACATGTGTGCAAACAGGCCCCGTGGCGCGTTTTAAGATGGGGAATTAAATCCCCTTCAATCCTGAGGGTCCCTGGGTGCCAACTAGCCCAACAGGTACATCCAGAAAGCGCCACAGAGCTGCGTTGCAGAGAGGGGTAATATGGGGTGTGGCCTCTCTACACGTCTCTGCAACGCAGCCCCCTGGCGCATACTGGAGGTTCCTGGTGGGCTAGTTGGCCCCTAGGGACCCTCATGATTCAAGGGGACTTAATCCCCCAACTTAAAACGCGCCACGGGGCGCGTTTGGACAGATGTCACCTCAGGCCCCGCCCCCTCCCTTCACCATTGTGCAAATATTCCTCTAAAATCAGCCGAAATATGAATTCCGATTTACTCACCTGTTATCAGGAGAGACCTCAGTGCTGTATCTTTCAGCCCAGTACTGATCCTCAAAAGTAATTTTAACCGTACTTACCAGTAACTTGAATTTCCTTCCATAGGATATCATTGCCTGCTTTTTGCTGAAAAAGTTTCTAAGTGTTGATTTTTGAAACATGCAAATATTCCTCTAAATTCAGCCGAAATACGAATTCCGATTTACTCACCTGTTATAAGGAGAGACCTCAGTGCTGTATCTTTCAGCCCAGTACTAGTCCTGAAAAGTAATTTTAACCGTACTTACCAGTAACTTGAATTTCCTTCCATAGGCTAACATTGACTGGTTTCACTTGGAAATTCTTCTAAGTGTGGAGTTTTGGAACTTTAAAATATTCCTCTAAAATCAGCCGAAATACGAATTCCGATTTACTCACCTGTTATCAGGAGAGACCTCAGTGCTGTATCTTTCAGCCCAGTACTGGTCCTGAAAAATAATTTTAACCGTACTTACCAGTAACTTGAATTTCCTTCCATAGGCTAACATTGACTGGTTTCACTTGGAAATTCTTCTGTGTGGAGTTTTGGAACTTTAAAATATTCCTCTAAAATCAGCCGAAATACGAATTCCGATTTACTCACCTGTTATCAGGAGAGACCTCAGTGCTGCATCTTTCAGCCCAGTACTGATCCTCAAAAGTAATTTTAACCGTACTTACCAGTAACTTGAATTTCCTTCCATAGGATATCATTGCCTGCTTTTTGCTGAAAAAGTTTCTAAGTGTTGATTTTTGAAACATACAAATATTCCTCTAAAATCAGCCGAAATCCGAATTCTGATTTACTCACCTGTTATCAGGAGAGACCTCAGTGCTGCATCTTTCAGCCCAGTACTGGTCCTGAAAAGTAATTTTAACCGTACTTGCCGGTAACTTGAATTTCCTTCATAGGCTAACATTGACTGGTTTCACTTGGAAATTCTTCTAAGTGTGGAGTTTTGGAACTTTATAATATTCCTCTAAAATCAACCAAAGTATGAATTCCAATTTACTCACCTGTTATCAGGAGAGAACCCAGTGCTGCATCTTTTAGCCCAGCACTGACCCTGAAAAGTAATTCTAACCGTACTTACCAGTAACTTACATTTCCTTCCATAGGAATCCATTGTCTGGTTTTCAGCAGAAAAGTTTCAAAGTGTCGATTTTCACAAATTACAAATATTCCTTAAAAATCGCCTGTATGACTTAAACGCATTCTTTCAACTGTTTACAGGAGATGCACCAGTGCTGGATCCAGGATCCAACACTGAGTAAGAAAAAGTAACGATAACACTACTTACCTGCTAAGTGAATTTCCTCCCATAGGATAACATTGGTGATTCTATGTGAAAAAGTTTCTAAGTGTCAACTTTTAAAATACAATAATATTCCTTAAAAATCACTACTGTAACCAAAACGCTTTTACTCAACTGTTTACAGGAGATGTCCCAGGACTGAATCTAGGATCCAGTCCTGTGGTTAGAAAAGTAATCCATAAAGTAACTAATTGCATTTAACTAGAAATTCACATTGAGCTCAATGTTGCATTGTGTTTGAAATTGTGTTGCCCATTGCAACAACTGTAACTACTGTACTTAAAACTCTATTGCCTATTTGCAAACTATTTAAACTAAAGTAATTCATTCTGAGAAAGTATATTTTGTAATGTAATGTATAATGTAATTACAATGTAATTTAATAAATAAAATATATAAAAATAAATAGTTTAAAAAAATGTAGTAAATCAGTATCAAAAAATAAATATAACAATTAATACATTTAAAAATTGTCATTTACAAAACCTTTGAAATTCACTGAAAAAACCATAGGTTTTAGGGCGTTATAGTTAGAAATTAGCATTTAAAAAACCTTTGAAATTCACTGAAAAAACCATAGGTTTCAGACACGTTATAGTTAGAAATTAGCATTTAAAAAACCTTTGAAATTCACTGAAAAAACCATAGGTTTTAGGGACAGTTATAGTTAGTTGGACATTTCACTCGTACAAAACCCGTGAAATTCCCCTGTTATAGTTAGTTCAGCTAACTATAACTCGCACCCCCGCAATGCATTGCTGATGACGTCACATATTACATCACTCATGACATGGTCAGTGACATCACTGATGACATCACTGATGACATCTCAAATGACATCACTGATGACATCATCCACGTGATAATCTGATGCACCTCCTCACACCCTAATATAACCTTTGATATACCCAATCTAAATTACAGACTGCCATTCGCAAAACCATAGACACTCCAACACCAATAACTACATACCCACTCACTGATTCTTAGGTCTACACACACACACATCCACTCACTCACCCGTACAGTCACTCATACTTATGGTCACTCAGTACAGGACTATCATATGCACTCTTACTCCTATATAGACACTCAAACACCGCCACTCATCCATAGAGGTACTCACACACCTAGTCAGTCATGCAAATAATTAAACACACTGCCATTTACTCACCTATACAGTTATACACACACCAGCTCACTTAATCATACAAATACTACCACATTGTTACGCTCTTATACAATCACTGATACAAGCACACACTCATCCATACAGCCACTATCACAATCACTCACTCTCGCTTATAGCTATTTATATACTCCAACACACATATATACTGCCTTTCACATATGTAGTTACTCACACATGTACCACTGGGACATATATTCACTCACTAACACACTCTTACACACACTTACCCACCCATACAGTCTATCACAGATGCACTCTTGAAACCATCCACCCAGTGAATCACCCACTCACACATCTATGCACAGAGTCGCACACACCCTCCCACACAAACACTGAGGCACCCATACAGATACTCAGAGAACCATCAATAACTCATATAGACACTCATGTAGCTATTCACAAACACATGCAGCCACTTACACAGCAACAGACAGACGGATACAGACATTCACCCAGTTTAGTCACTAACCCATGCATTCAGTAAGATACGTTAAATCACTCACTTATAGAGTCAGTCACGCACCTACTAAATCATCCATACAGACACTTAGACACCCACTCATTCTTCAATACGTCTTTTCCTATATATATTAAAAATATTTAAACTTTACAGAAACACACAGTCACTGGATGATGTCATCAGTGATGTCATTTGAGATGTCATCAGTGATGTCATCAGTGATGTCACTGACCATGTCATGAGTGATGTAATATGTGACATCATCAGCAGTGCATTGCGGGGCGCGAGTTATAGTTAGCTGAACTAACTATAACAGGGGAATTTCACGGGTTTTGTACGAGTGAAATGTCCAACTAACTATAACTGTCCCTAAAACCTATGGTTTTTTCAGTGAATATATATATATATATATATATATATATATATATATATATAATAAATTGATAATTTTTCGGAGGATATTTAAAAAAAATAATACAATGAACTCAGATTAGTCCCTACTTTTATAAAGGAGCAGTCAAACTCTTTCCTGCATATGCTGACAAAAAGTCAGCCTTGCGATACAAATTTAGCTACGTTGATCATTTCAGAGAACAATACACATATCTATGTATTCGTTGGAACGTGCCAGAATTACTCTGTTTGCCTCATTTAAGAGGAAATGATACACTCACATTTCATAGATTGAATTGAAGGTATGATATTTTTATGTTTAAAATATTTTAAACATGTCCCAGTGAAATCTACAATCAGGTTGCGAAACAAAATTCTCTTTAATAGTTCTGGACGGCCTGCACGTATCTATTTTTTACTGGGTCTGCTACATAATGCTCATAGCGGAGGAGTACCATGGTCTCCTGAGGATGAATGAAAGAATGTAGTTTTGATTTGTAGTACTATACACTGTTCGGGCTGGTTTGTGGTTTACAACAATTACAACAATTTTCAAAGGTCTCACTCGTTCATCTGAAATGCAACACTGACACAATCAGCATAGTATTACTTTTGGGATCAGAGACTACACAGTATTTTATCTAACGAGCAACTTAAAAAAAGCTTTCTTGGGTTTCTTTGTAAAACAAAACAAAAACATTTTGAGATCACACCCGCCCCTTTGCATTTTTGCATTCCAATCACTTTAGGATGAGGTACATGTGCTTCATTAGCAGAGAGACAGTTCTGAGATTGACCTTGTTTTCCAGTCTGTGCAACATTGTTGTTGGTTTTTATGTGTTGTGGTATGCAATCAAAAACTATCCCAATGTTAATATTATATTATTTGCTATAGCGCACGTCTCACCCGAGGGCATCCCAATGACACTGGGACTCTGCTTCAGACCCATTTCGACATTGTCCTTGTAGGTGATTGAATTTATTTAGAGACTTAGGCTAGACATGTGCTATTTGATAATTCATTGCCACAATTCAATTAAGGCAATGACATGTACCTACTTTTAGCTTAAACTATTAACAAGCTACGAAATATACAAAACGAAGCAGTATACAAATTAAGCATCCTTGAAAATGTAACCATGTTGCAAATGCCCAGCATTCCTTACTTTAACTATCTGTCTGGCAGAGGATCAATTTATGTAACTGTGTACCATTCACATACACATCTTGGGTTATGGCCTTTTATTCATATTAAAAAAAAAAACCAGTCCATTGCCCAATCACAGCTTTGTAACCCACATTCCGAATGTAGCCATTGGAATGCAGACTTGAAAGTTCTCATTAAGGTTGATGATTTTTAAGGCTATTCGGTCTTTTTCTATGGACCTGTTGTCTGCTGATTTCATGCACCACCTTCAATCACCTAACATTTCATAATGCCCCTTTTTCTGATCCAATGGTGGACGGCAGAAACATTTTCAAGGGCCCCACAGGTGTTTAGTGTGTTTTATAAATTATTGCTCATCATGTGTCTGACTGTTCACTTTTTTGGATGGTTTTCAGGTGCATCAGCCTGATACGTGAGTAACCTCACACACAAAATAACATCTGACTGCCTATTCACCAGTAAAGGCGCATGGGAGGGGCAAACAGACAGATAGCTAGCAATGTCCATGGCCAGTATGAGTAAACCAGGCTTGTGATAGATTTAAATGCAGGCTTAGCATTTAACTTGCATGTCATCAGACCAGTCATATTTAGGGAAGGACGCCTGACATCGGATTGACTGTACCCTTGTCCAGCCTGCCGGCTTTTGTAAAAAAAGACCAATAGTGCTTAAGCTCCCTAAAATGTCCACAGAATATACAAGGGAGAGATAGTAGATTAATTGACACCAAGTTGATGTTGCAAACATTGATTCATTTTTTAATTCACCACAATTACAATGAACGTTATATTGTTATGTCTCTCCATACCATAACTCTGAGTGTGTGTCTTTGTGTCTGTACGTGCATGTGTGGGTTTCTTCCTGAGTACTACTCAATCTTGGACTCTACAGTGTAACATTATACATAGCCTAACTCAGGAAGCCGTTATACAGATCACAGATTTACTGTGCCGTGTCACCATCCCCAGACACCCACTTTCACCCATAGTCATGCAATTATGCAAATGGCTTCTGTTTTACCCTCTTTCTCCACTCATTACTACCCAGAAATCTTCCCCTACTCTGCGACCTCACCCCTATCTTCTAAATGCATTCTCCTCTACTTCTAGCCCTGCTAAATGGATAAACCCTCTCTCACTGTTGCAGCCCCCTCCCTTGTACCCCTACTTGGACTCATATCTTCCCAGAGATATTTACAACCTTTGGAGCACACAGTCTAAAGGCTCAGAATGTGGAGAACAGTTCAGGATCAAGGCGTTCTCTCAAAAGAGATGAAAGCTTTCCTAATTGTATCAACACAGATCACATGAAAGAGACTAAAATGGAATGGCAGCCATTTAGAGTCAACAATAGGTCAATTAATAATTTTTGTACTCATAAAGAAAGCCTATACTAGTCCATTAACTAAAATCAGCACAAAACAATGAGAATTTACATAATGGGTTAAAGGTCTAAAAAATATTAACGGATAACTTAAACGTTTGACCAGAATAAATTCCTTGGGTCAGTCAAACCCAAAAGCAACATCAGCTGTTATTCAGTAGATGCTTACTGCAGTGAACAATCGAAAGATGAGTATCCTGGTAGCCCAGTGGCAAGGACATCTATTGTCGACCTAAGAGACCAGAGTTTTGATCTTTGCTCCCCAATTCACTCAACTGGGTGATTACAGGCAAATTACTCTTTATCCTTCAGCTTTGTTACCTTTTGTGCCTGTTTTAACCTATAATTAAAAAGCTAATTGTATGAAAGCGGGTTATTAGTAGGAGGGGATCTTCACCCTCAATTAGTAATAATACCACAATCACTAATAGGCCCATAGTAAATGAATCCTTGCTCAATCCTTGGTAGCTTACCAAATGAGCAGTCCGGCCTAACTTAGAAGACAGATATGTGGAAAGCATTTAATACCACCCAAACCGTAAATAAGTAAAAGAAACAGCACAATGAAAATCCAACACCAATTTATAAAAATAGAGAATATTTTATCTTCCAAACAACACCAAAATGACAAAAATCCAATGTAGGTAAATGGAGATATGTATTTTTAATAATTAAATAAAAAATGGTGTATTCTGGAGCCAAAAAGCTTAGAGCACTACTCGCGGCAATTTGGTTGCAGTGGACCAGGACAAAGTCAAAATTTTAGGCTGACCACGACCTTCGGACTTAGTGTTTTTCTTAGAGCTTTTCTCTAGACAAGGAGGCCTCAAGTTCTTCGGATCCGATTTTCAATTCGACAATGGCCGCCTGCTACAGCGAGATGCCTCAATGAGCCACTGGAAGTCTTTGTCATCGACAGTGAGGAGCCCCGGAGCTTTCAGCAGGACAAACTAGTGTGGTCAGGCTGCTTCACGAGTCAACAATGCCATCTTGTCTCTCGATATCGAGCCGGTCTGCTCCTTCAGCTTTTCTGGAAAACTTTGCAGAAAGTTTCCAAACTTGGAAATCTTGTTGGTTCCTAATTCCTTTGGGGGACAATAAGTGTCCACTAACTCAGGCCAAGGGTTCAGAGACTCTGGATTGGGTCTCGGGGGCTAGGAGTCAATTTCCCACAATTCACCTGCATAGTCCAATTGTAACTGATCAGTTGGGGTGATCCTTTCTTTGGCTTTGGCAAGTGGCTTCTTCCAGCTTTGTTGTACCTATGTCGGATCAGGGAGTCTTTTGAGTCAGGCACATCCCTTTCTTGTTGGAACCATTTGAATGCAGTGGATGCAGTCTTTCTGAGTACAAGCCTTCTGGGGTGCAGTCCAAGGGTCCAGCAGGGTGGTTCTTCTTCTTCTTTTGTTCCATGCAGTGTTCTGAGGAGCTCCTGCAGCTTGTCCATATTTATCTGCCATTCCCGGCTGGAAGGAGGTGGGGTGGGCACTTTAACCAATAGGGGGTAAAGCTACCTTCCTCTGCTATGACCACGTTCTGCAAAGTGTGACACAGTTTTGACCAGAAAGCACTATTCTCCCAAAATCAAAAAGGAGAAAGTCTCTCCTTGGTGTGTGTCTGTGTAACCCAACCCAAAAGTGTCGTTCACTACTGACTAGACTCCCTTTCCAGCCCTCTCCTAATCTAATTAGGGGGGCTTCCATCTGGCTAGGGATAAAGGAAGTGGGGGCTAGCCTGGGTCCGGTGACATCTGTTCTCCTGCCTCTGAAGTCCAGCTTATCTCCCCAGCCCTCTTCCTCCCCCTGGCTTCTCTAGGACGCAAATCTCTTCCCACCAAATGGGTGTATTGTTGCAGCCCCAGGCTTCTTCATACCTACTCATTGATGAGTTTGTCTCAGGCTGTCAAAGGCTGACTAATCAGAAGAGGCTGCTACATGACTGTTTTAGGAAACATTGGGATAGTAAGTTCTAAAACTACTTTCCTCCACTAATTATATTGAATCTAACCTCCGGAAGTTGTTGGATTTAATATGACAATTAATTTGATACTTTGAATGGTATTGCTAGCTAGCTCCAATGCAAAGATAGACTTTATTAAATTGAATAAAGACTTCCCCATGTTCGCCTATGGGGCTAGCAGCATTACAATAGGGAATAACGAAGTTGGTTGCTTTTCCCTACCAGGGCATATAAAACATCTTTCATATTGTCCCTGCTTTTTATATCAATGCACCCTACCATTGGGGCACCTAGTGCAGACCTTAGAGCCACTTCTAAATAATAAAAAGGTAGCTTTAGTTCCAATGTCAAATTTAAGCATGGCTTTAAAATGGCACCAGACACCAAGTGCGTTAAGTCCACTGAGATTTCTAAAATTACATGCCCTATCATATACTAGGAACTTACAGGTAGGTTGTCTTTGTCAATTAGAATTATACCAATTACCATATACCTTTATTCCAAAAAGCACTGGCCGTGGGCCTGGTTAGCAGAGCCCAAGGCACTTTCAGAGTCTGTAACAACCAGCATCAGTCAAAATAATTGAGGGTGATCAGGGAAAAATGGCTTACTTTCCTACACTGGTCATTTAATTTACCGATCTATTTTAGTTTAGTCTTTCCCCAAACCTTGGTATTCTGCAACCAATAAGAAAGGTTTTGGTAGTTTTTTCATTACTGTTTAAAATGTATAGATGGCACATATCACAACATTATAACTATATTTATGCGTAGAATATGTACATCAGGAGATAAGAGACTGAACAAGAGTCTGGAACAAACCATGCTATGGCGGGCAAAAGCATGTTTAGGGATAATTTTTGAATTAGGGTAGGAGCTAGAGAAAAATTTGTGTAAATGGTATTGGAAGTGTGATCGCAGAACAGCTATGGCAGGATGTCTGCTCTGACTGAAATCAAATCTTCAGTATTGCCTAAGGAGGGCCTCAGAGACAAAATAGAAGATCATAATCTAATTTTTGTGTTAGAAACTGAACTATTTGTGCTTGCTAAACAAACGGACAACCATTTATAATTATTTCAAACTTCATTTTCATTCAGTACTACATACAGATAGGATTCATTTCCAAATTTGTCTATAATATATAAATTGTACCGTTTGTTTTTTATTTAACTTTGCCCCTTACATGCTTGATTATTTACTTATTTTCCTTTTATTTTATCGATTTTTGTGTTTTTATTCTTTCCTTTATTTTGCCTTTGTTCTTTTTTTCTTAGGTTTCAGAGAAATTATGTTGAACACAATAAGCCTTCCTGGACATCCCAGACCTCTTAATCAAGGCATTTATGTTCAGGATGTCGGTGTTTATTTCAGCAAAGGACGCCACGTCTTTTAAACTCCTAAAGTTCCCTTGTTTTGGTATCAAGTGTAGGCTGTGCCAACTAAAAGGAGGGGAAAAACTCAGTCTTTTGGATCAAAGTTTCTTTCATGGAACTGAACTCCCCCCCTCGACTGTATACAGTACTTTTAAGCTACAGAAACATTTTCTGTCACAAGATAACAGGGTGGTTCTCTCTTCAGTTGCCCCACGCTCTCTAATTGTTCAGAGGATGCACAAGAACAGCAGCAGCAACACCAGCAGCAGCAGCAACAGCAAAATAAAGAGAAAACAACACTATGAGGAGCAATCTTGACAATGAAAGATAGTTGTACTTGTTTAAAGACATCTTAGTCGTATTTTCACTGTTTTGGAATCTGTGTTTGAGTTTTCTTTGTGAACCTGTGACTTCACATCACCCTTTTAATGGTGTCATCACCTGTTACCATGTCTACCTAGCGTGACGTCATAAAGCAGGGACTGTGGGTCTTGGAGGTCA
This sequence comes from Calotriton arnoldi, assembly GCA_963921515.1. Lineage (NCBI taxonomy): Eukaryota > Metazoa > Chordata > Amphibia > Caudata > Salamandridae > Calotriton > Calotriton arnoldi. The sequence goes on from CAWUFW010001308.1 coordinate 705,789, forward strand.
ATAGCGAAATGAATACTGGTAAGATTGAGCTAAAAGTTAAGGTTTTGTACATAGAAAAGTACAGGACTGTGGATGATACATAATATGCCACTTTTTTAAAAGCAAGATTTGTGGTTATTTTTAAAATGTAATGGCTTACAATAATTTTTGTGATAAGTATCTTGAATTAATGAGAGGTGCCAAATGATGGGGTTTCGATGCTTTTAATACTTAGCCGAGGTCAGGGAAATCACCTAAGATATAATAAATATCCTTCTGCCTGCCATTAAAATGATGTTGTCTTTATGAGATGATTGAGTCAAGTCCTATGAATACAAACAATATGGGGAGATTGCACAGTGACACTCGCCATAATTCAACAACTAAAGAGGGACAGAAGTAATTTGTAGTTGACCGTGATGCTTCTGCCACTTTTTTAGTTTTTTTTAGTCGAATTCAATCTGTTATTACTCATCAATTTGATAAAGAGGTCCAAACTGATTTAAAACAGTGGAGAATTTTGTAATAAGCACATTATTGTGTTTTCATGTTCTATCTACTCACAATTAGTTCCTCTGCAACGTCTTTGATTAGATAAATATTGTCCTAGGCACATCTGATTGGTGTAGTTGTTAGGTGATGTCTTTAGAAGACGCGCAATTATGCCAAATATGAAGGGGGTATTTCTCACACTTTGTTAAAGATAAAGCAAGTAGGGAGTTTGGTTTAAAAAGTCAGATATTGTGAAGCCATATGTGGCTGCTAAATGTTGCTGGTCACAATTATTGAGCATTGCAGGCTGTTTTTATATTGTAAATCATTACCTCATGTTCAATCTTTTTTTCTTGCACATTTATGTCACTCCTTTCTTGCCATGACTATGGTTGCATATTGTAAAGACAGGATTTTCCATTATCACAGAGACTGTGGGGGTGTTCAGTGTATATAGTTTCTTAATAAACACTTTATTTTCTAACAAAGCTTCTGAATTGGTGTCCATTCATTTGGAGTTTATAAACATTACAATTCACAATTAACTCATTAGTTGATTGATGGTGTGTTTGTCCATACAATATGAGCACAGAGAGAAAAGTAATTTCATGAAACACTAGAATACGTCCCCTCTTCCTCAACATGCAATTTCTGTTTTAACTAAATTATTTTTATATTTCCTTGAAACTATTAGGCAATGATAACCAAAATTGATCTAAATCTTTTCTTTCCTCTGCTTCCTTACTCTTAAGCCCAGATGCAGTTGGTATCACAAATAGAATAAACAAATGCATATTTTATAAATGCGTTTAATAAAGTGTGATATACTTAAGATCATAAAATTAATTACTAAAAGAGTGACCCATAACCATAACATCTAACAAAACGTACCACTTCTTCCTGTCATCATATGAGGAATTTGAAACAAATGTCCAGGTTCTGATTCACAAAGTTATTTGTGGTGGTCAAATAGAAGACGCAAATAAAGTTTTGTTAAAACAAAACACGAATTTACATTTGTAAGTAGATTTATTCACACCTAAAATCAATTATCCCAATACGGTGTGAATGTACATGTGTGTAAATATCACATGGGCATGTAGATATTCCAGACTCCTGCAAAAGTTGGTGAACTCTCGCAAACGTGTGAGTCACAATGAATCAGAGATTTTAGATTCGGAGATTTGCTCTTGTTCAGGGCAGGGCTTTTTCAGTGTAGAAATGGTAGGGAATACCACCAGAATTGACAAATCTGTTGGAAATGAGGTTTCTCCATGTGAAAAAATGTTACTTTTCGTCAGGAAAACAGAAGAAAAATATTGAAAATTGTTAAAGCACTGATACATTATATTTTCCAGTTCCAAATGCACCTTTGTTACATATCCAGATTTTTAAATGTTTGCATATGTAAGCACTCCAGTCACAACGTATGGGATTTTTTCTATGAATTCCAATGACGATGGTGTTTTCTGCTAATGTAGTGGCAAAATCAAGACACCACAGAATTTACTTTTTGTGAACCAAGAAGCTATTGAATAAGAGTACAGACAGTGGTTTTAGAATTTCATATGCCACAATACAGCAAACCTCAGCACATAGATTTCTTATGTTTGTGTATGTCCTAATAACCCTTTTAAAGAAAATAACACATTTTTGTAAAATTGACTTCTGAAATATGTACCTTTTTTTAAACATTATCTGTAAGACAACTAACATATTGAGCAACCGAGCACACGATGAACAAACAGTTAGCAAACCACAGCAGTGGAAGGCACACCCTGCTTTTTTGTTGGAGAGAAGCAATATATGACAGCAGGTGATGGCAAAATGCACAGCTTTGTCAGTGGTTGTAGCGGGCGAATGTGTTTTTGTGAGGGTTAGGAGGTGATGTTCAAGGCAGTCTGAAGTCCCATAGCATGCCGAAAAGTCTTTTTGCAGAGTGACTCTGAATATTTCATGATAGCGAGCAATTGTAAACCAGGAGATAAAATGATAGGGAAGAATACATTCAGGTACCAGTACCTGGCACCAACAAACTGGGGATCCAAGCAAGATTGAAAATGTACGTGGAGAAATGGATTCAAATGATTTCTGCTGTAAAATCTTTTGTCTGGTCATTTGACTCTAGGCAGTAGGAATGGGCTAAATGTGCATGCATATATTGGATTAATGTTATCATGCGTTCATGGTCCATGTTTTTGCATGCAATGCCAGACAACAGTGTAGAGTGAAATCATCATGCAAATGATGACATCCTGTTGCTAAAGAATTTTCAATGGTCATGCAAACCACATCCAGGAAGCATGTATATGGGGCAGCGGGTGCCCATGCCAAGTCAATGCCAGACCGGTGCACTCTTGCAGGGCATATCAGAGGGGCCACCAGAAACATTATTGTGGTATCCAGTAGGCAGATGCAAGCATATGTATACATTTTATAGGTTGGTGTGAAGGTGCAGTGCTTTGCATCAACACATATCCTGATAAACGTTTGACAGGCTGTTTTTAGATCTCATTAATAGGGAATGCAATTTTGAGGTCTCTTTGTAGTCTTTGATAGGAAACTCAACCCATTCCATATTGGGTATATGAGAAACTGGGTTGCTGGTTGAAGGGACCGTGACCCCTGTTCAAGCCACGGCTACAGTTCCCGTCAGGGTGAACCAAAAATTCACTTAATTAACCCGTGCTTAACCCTCTGATAGCTTGGCACAAAGCAGTCTGGCTTAACTTTGAGGCATTGTGTGAAGTATTTATGCAGCACGCAAACAGTAATAAAATGAAAACACAACATAAGAAAAATTCCACATCAACTTAAAAAAAATACAGTAAATTTTGATAAATTATTTGACACCAAAATGACAAAAATCCCATCAGTAGAACCGGAGTTCTGGATTTTAAAAGTGTTAGGTAAAATCTAGCACCTAAAAGATCAAAGCGCCACCCACGGACATCTAGTCACTGGAAACCAGATCAAACTGAAAAAATATGGTTTACCGCAATGGCTTGTGGGTTGGGTTCAAAGAGTGGATTGGGCCTGGTCAGCGCTTACCTTGGTACTTAGAAGAAATTTTAAAGAAAATGTTCTGAGAATGTAAAGTTAGGGGTCATGGCTGCAGGCACTTTCTCTGGCGGGAATGTCGTCATCGAGGAGTCCCTGGATGAAGTTGCAGTGAAGATTTCTACATTCGGGCTTCATCACTTTTTTGCAAGTGGAAAATCTTCACTGGAAAAAAGCTGGAGGCTGTACCTGACAAGAATTCCAGAAGGCCGGATACCTCTTTGGTGAAGGACCGGTGAACAGGATTTACTGCATGCGGAGAAGAAAGTAGCAGGAGCTGCACAAAGTCAGGCTGACCGGTGATGAACCTTGAGTGGAAAGACAAGCAGGTTGGTTCCAGTCTTCCCTTGGTTCTCAGAGCATTATTTAAAAGTTTGGCTATCTGGGCACCTTTAGCACCACCACCAATTGACCAGGACTTTGGAGGGTAGGACAAGGGGGGGGGTTAAGGCTCATTCAAGCTGGGTCCAGGTGCAGGTTCAAGATGGAAGGAGCCCTTTCTGTCCCTGAGGCTCTGAACGGGAAGCCAGCAAACTAGCCTTTGGAGTCACTCAGGTAGTTCTAGGTGCTGGTGATGAAGCATGACTCAAGCAGCAGGGCAGGTCTCTGTGGGTTCAAGGCAGGTTTCAGACAGCAAAGCAGTCATTCCAGGTGCAGAAAAGCAGTCTTGTAGAGCACACAGCAGTCCACAGCATCAGGCAGTCCTCTCATAGTCCTTCTACAAGTCCAGAAAGTGATCTGAAGAGTGGGTCTGAGAGTGCCCTTTTTATACATCGTGCCTTCTTTGAAGTAGGACAGGTTCTATAGAATTCCCTTTAGTGTGTGAGGTTTCCTGACTCCTCTGCCCTGGCTCCAAGCTGGCTGCATGACCAATGCAGGGATTAAAAGTCCTTTGTGTGAAGGCCAAGCACAATCCCTTTATTTTGTTGCTGCCTGAGAGGAATAAACAAAGTCCAACTACCAACTACATCCAGTTATTGATCCAGGATAGGCTGCAGGCACCAAATAGTTTAGGGCAGAAAATGCCAGCTTTCTGAAAGTGGCATTTTCAAAATTGTAACTTAAAATCTGACTTTACCATTAAAGAGGTCTTTTTAATCACATTTTCTTAGACCCCAAACATGAAATGCTCACATGTTCCCAATCAAAGGTTAGCACTTACGAAATGTAATAAGACAACCCAATGTTATCCTATGGGAGAGGCAGGCCTCACAGTAGTAAAAAACAAAGGTAAGGGGTTTTCAGTACCAGGACATGTAAAACTTAAGAGTACATGCCCAATCTTTTAATTGCAATGCACCCTGCCCTATGGGCTACCTAGGGCCTACCTTAGAGGTGACAAATGCAATAAAAGGGGAGCTTAAGGCTTGGCAAGGGCGTTATATTGCCAAGTTGAATTGGCAGTTTAACAGAACAGTCAGGCCTGGGGCATGTTTTAAGGGGCTGCATCAGTTTGTGGCACAATAAGTGCTGCAGGCCCATTAGTAGTATTTTATTCACAGGCCCTGGGTATATTATATACCACTCTACAAGGGACTTATGAGTAAATTAAATATGCCAAACAGGAGTAAGCCAACTTTACCATATCTAAGGAAGAGAGTGCCAGCAGTTTATAACTGGTTAGCATTGGTAAAGTGCACAGAGTCCTAAGAACAGCAAAAATGAATCCAAGAAAAATATGAGAGGTGAAAGGCAAAATGTTTGGGGGTGACCCTGCAGAGAGCGCTAAGTTCAACAGTGTATATTAATGTTGGTCTAAACAGCAGTACCAAACAATAGTCATTTGAAGATATGCCTGTAAACAATCAAATAAACCCAGGCCAGAACCAGTCTACATTTTACATAACTAATGGTATATCATATTTACAAAACAATCCATCACCTGCCACATTATCTGCAGATATCTTTTTTTAGCCTATTCCAGCAAAATAAAGTATTTAAGCTCAGCTGCATCAAAAGTTACAAAGAATGCTCCATGTCAAATGTAATGCAGCTCATGTTGGATTTGAAGAAGTTTCATGAACACTTCTCGCCTGTTGATAGTGGTATTAAGACATTAGAAACGTGATAGTTGCAGATCTATGAAACATCCAAGAACACATTGCGATTTATTTTTCATGAAAATGAATTTAATAAAATTTCTTGTCAAATGTAATGCAGCTCATGTTGGTTTTGCAGAAGTTTCATGAACACAACTCACCTGTTGATAGCGGTATTAAGACATTAGAAACGTGATAATGTGCTTCACCATCCCTAGGTAGCTTTTGCATCTCCGTTGTATTCTAGGTTGTGATACATTAGTTGCAGATCTATGAAACATCCAAGAACTCATGGCGATTTATTTTTCATGAAAATTAATTTAATAACATTTCTTTGGTAGCTTTTTGATAGTGAAATGACACACAAGACACAAAAAATCTGTGGCGAATATATATGCAATTCCCTCTCCCAGCAAATAAAATATATTTTGGCTTTTTTTCATGGCTATAATTTGTTTAGTCAATTCAATTCAATTCTGTCTTTATTCGATCTCAACCCATAGATCAAAAAGGATACACACATTACAAATAATGTCATGGTTTAAAAAAAGATTAAATATATACAGAGGCTAAAAAATACATAAGACATTAAAAACTTACCACAGTGTTATACCTTACTTAAAATTCAGCTCCATCGAGAATTATAGTATTTTGTTGGGAAAAAGCGCAGGGAATAATAAAAATCGGGACATATAGTGCAAATATTAAGCAACATTACATCAGTCAGAATGACACACTCTTTCTCAGTACTACAGTACATTTCAAAGAAAACATCCAGATGGATTATATATATCATAATCATTTGACAACAAGCCTGACAGCTTGTTAAAACATCATACTCTTTCTGTGTACTAAAATGCGTTTCAGAATTTGTGTATTCATTTATTTGAAATTATATTTAAAGTTGTCGAAATTAAAAAAACCTTTCAATAGTATAGTTTTCAGAAGGTTTGATTTATTAAGTGATGTGCCTACTACTGAGACACAATAAGTATAATATTTATTTTTGCTGCAGGATTTAAAGGGTCGTTTTTGGGTGTACAATTTAGTCAACCTTGCCACATAGGTTAATCATGCATTGCTGCCAAACTCCGGTGGTCCTGTTTATAAAATTTAAGTGAAATTATTATGAGAATTTAAACTTTATGGATTGTAAAAATAAGACCCATGTGTTTCACGAAAATAGCATTTTAAACCTACATATTTTATTTGACAAATTCAAACTATATTTTATTGCTAAATAATAGAAGATTATGCAAACACACGAACCCCGATGTCCTCAGTGAAACCACTCTGTTACAAATATAGTATCAGTATAATTAATTATGGCCCCTTTAAAGCTTCCATACTTCTCTACATGCATGTTGTCTGTTAATGTTTCAATCCCTGTGGTTCTTTCTGACTATAACTCATTGCTGTGTTGTTTTCAGTCCATTGATTTGCAGCTGATCATTGTCTTTCTTTGATTATCAATATATCATTTCAGTTATTGTAAACAGCGAGATGTTAAATATAATTGCCTTTCTTGAATGACAATCAGTTAAATCATTTTTGGTCAAGGAATGACAGGCTTATGGTTCCACTGTATACAATAAACCAACATGGTAATAGACTACTTGAAACTGATTTGAAGTATAGCCATCATCCACTGTCTGTGTAAAAAACAATTCAAAGCATTTTACGGTGCTCACTCCACAATCTGCACCAGCATGTTTTTGAGTGTTTACCAACCTACCTTGCTCTCACATTGATGTCTCAGCTTGTTTGACATTTGGAACGGTTCTCCATAGCTCAATATTGTTCATGCCTTAAATTGAAACACAAAATTCACTCGCCGTATCAATGAGAAGTTAACATTCTAATGTTCTCCCCTTATTGTCGCACTGCATGCCAGTTTTGGTTTACAATGAAATGTTGTAGTAGTGGTTAACTATTAAATACAGAATATGATGACCTCATGACACCAGTATCTGAATAATGGTGGCTGTTTGCCTCTACCAGAACACACAAGTGACACACTAGGCTGTTGCCATATAGTTGCCAATATTTCTGAAAACAGAATAATGAAAGGAAAACATATTGATGGTATTTCCCTGCACTCATATTTAGTGTCTTTGCATCATTTTTTCCATTTTTATAATCATCTAGGGGCATTTAGGTAATTGATGAACAGTACACTAAGGGCCTGATTACGATGGTGATCGGACAAGCGTCCGACTGCCATTGCTGTGGGCAGGTGACTGTCCGACAATGAGTCAGCGGTCCAACCTGCCCTATTATGATAGGACCGCCGTGGAAGTGGTCTGAGAGCTCCTTTTACTACTGCAGCTTGCGCTGCTGCCCAGGAAAAGGGCCACAGCACAAGCCGCAGTAGTAAAAGGCACTTAGTGCACATCCATGCACCGTGTGCCAGGCACCATGTAGTGCCTGGCACACGGTGTATGGATGTTTGGGGGACACCACATGTGCCCCCCAGGCCACTTAGCAGTGGCCCACGGGGTATGGAGGCCCTGCTTTGGGCTCCCAAAGTCCATTTTTGGCTGCCTTTCCATGGCGGTGGGACCACCATGAAAAGGCAATGGGAAAGGGACATCCTAATCCCTACAGCGGTGCCTGCGCAGGTCCTGCCCTCATGGTAGGGAAGGAGTCCAACTGTCACCCCCAGGCGGCGGTCTGTCCCCCAGACCATTGCGGTCCGACAGTCTACATCATAATGCGTCGGTCGGACCGATGGCCTGGATGTCAGTGGGACCACCGCCGACGGCCTCTCGGCCGTCTGACCGACGTCCTCTCGGCCGTCTGACCGACGTCCAAATAAGGCCCTAAGTGTTGGAATATGTATGTATTGTATTGCATCATTTGTATAGTCCTTATTTACCCCTGCGTGGGGTGTTGGAGGGCTTACCACACAGATATCAAGTGCACTATGAAGGATTTGTGGTTGGAAGGGTGTTGTTTTTGTTTTAGGCCTATGTGGCAAATGTTTTCATGCTGTGCATAATGACTACTGAGATGCAGTTATTGTGTTATGGGATGCAGCACCAGGTTCTGTGATGGGGGAGTGTAGCTGAAACGTGCAAATTATAATTTTAAAAAGGACAACATAATATAGGCAGCTACACAGTACCAGCAAAGCCTTATTGGCAGAGGGATGCTGTGCATACCAAAAAAGGGGGTAATCAGAGAAGGACTAGTAATCCATATGGCACAACATGCCAAACAGCGATGCTGTTGAGTGAGTAAAAGGATGCCAAAAGGGAAAGAATGTTAGTTGGTGACATGAGCACCAGCCATTAGCAATTTAGGTATTGTTAGTGCTATTTTTTTCATTTGAACCTCTGCAGTGATGCTGCCTACTGATGAATACATACACCCCACAAGGCTGGCAACTTGAGCAGAAAGTGTGCAATCTTTAAGAGTCCCAAATTTCACCTCCTCCTGCTAGGATGAAGGAAGCCATAATTTGCAGCAGGGGTCCACATATGAAGCCCATCTCAAGTAGACAAGCCCCAGTCGGGCCATTGCTCAGTCCCTAGCCAGACTGGCACCCTACGCATCTGAGGGTGAGAGATGAAGCACTTGGTAGGTTGCTGCCCTGGCAGCGCAAAAGCAAATCAGCTTGTCTCCTGTTACCCAGCTGTCCTCCTACCTCCATGTGAGCGCAATACCTGTCTTAGATCCCATTGCCCCTTGTTCTCTCAAGCTTATATAAGAAAGCACCCTTCTTACCTTCTAGAATTTAATCCCAGAAGTGTCATTATTAGTAGTGAATGACATTTCAGGGTTGAAAAGAGACATTGTCGTGAAAGTAGACATACCCTGCATTCATTGTTTCGATTTGGAAAGTGACATGGCACTGATTTTGTAGTTTTCATTTTGTTCAGTCTTAGTTCAGCTCTTCTTTGAATGATGAACCTTGTGAAAAATACCTTCTGCTGCCCAATCTCCCAATCATATATGTGAGGGTTTTAATGTAATTCAGAATGGAAAGAATATTTTAGAGGAATGTTGAAACTATATAAATTGTTGCTCTTTTTTGCAGTATAATCTGTGCTACCCTTCATCTTTAATCGGGGTTTAGAAGTAATCAATGGGGATCACTCAAATATTTTTTTAGCCAGTTAAGAGCAGAATAAACATTTATATTTTGCAACACTTCTGACCATGTGAATGAGGTCTACTCAGGCTCTTTGATCATTTCCTACATTACTAATTACAATTCCAAAGCACTAGAACTTACTAAAGGTTATACACATTTTTAGGAAATGGTATCTTCTGTTCTTTGAAGATAAAGATAATTTTACACCATGTCTAGTTTATATAATCTCATTTGGTTCATATTAAATTTGAGAAATTGGAAGGTGTGGGTGCAGTGGGCATTCTGATCTATGCTGACTCTGTGAACCGTAGGCAATTCTAGTACTATTCAATAAGTCAGATGCAATTTACAATTAGTATGCATTGCAAAAAGAAATAGTTGTATGTATCAGTGTAATGTGCCTTTTAAATCCTCCTAATCGAGGGCAGTCCACCCTAAAAAATATGTTTTTATACCAATAATCAAAATCAGGACAGCTGCATTTTTCCTACTCAATTAATGCTATGCAAGAATAATACTTTCTTTGATTAAACAGTATATCTAAAACACTTTGCATTATTATAATGCATCAGTCTTCAAAGCCAGTATGTCACTATATATTTGAGACCAGTGATTTGTTGTGAACTTCTTCTGCAATACGTAGGTGAATAGGGATCTTGCGTCTTTTTACCAAACGTAAAATGAAAGCTTAAGTTATCTATTGTAGTTATGCTTTTACTTCTGAGACCCTGAGATAAGACCCTTTCATGGATCAATCTGTTCACTTTGCCATAATTCACATCTTTTAAAATGATGTTGCCTCTTGTTTCACAGTATAATAATTTTGTTTTTTTTTACCTATTTTTTATGGAATTTGCATTATTTTGGTTCATTCTTATTGCACACCTTAATCTATTTTATTTTGTTTATCATTTATTAAAACATAGAAGACCTTTCTACCAATCAACCTGTATCCTTTTTCCTCTTGACACCTTAATTCATTGATGTGACTTCTTTTGTTCACATAGTTAACCCTTTCAAGGCTATCCATATTTTAGTTTCTTAGGTTTCAGATTCACTACTTTTTTTAATTTAACATCTGGCCTAACTTGTTCAGTGGGGTAGTTGCTACTTTACTGTCCTTATGTCACATTAACCCAACAGCATGATTGTGTGCGCAATGGGGAAATGACCTATCTTGGACATGGCACTGAACACAGAGATACTTAGGTATGAGGAAAGAAAAGAAATGGGACACAGACTGGTGCGAGGTGAGTTCCTTGGACCTAAGGCCCAACACCAGTCACTTGGTTCAGGTGAGGTGTGATGATTGACATAGTAAATAAGGCAAATGATAAAAAGATCAGTGTCAATAAATAGATTCAGGTGGAAATTGATGCAGGTATTTATGGCAAAACTGAAAAAAACACGTGCACTTGTGGGGATGTCATGTTGAAGGAAAATGCTTGACCTGAGGCCTAAGGGAGGGCTGGTCATGTGAGCTGTTTGATTGATTGAGAAACAAGGTTCCAACGCCATAAAATGTGAGTCCAGGTGAGCAGAACAAGATAAGTAGAAAGGATAAGTAGAAGTTATTTGAGAAAAGGCTGAATCTGGACATGACACTAGGGCCATAATCTAGGACACTTTCTGGAAACATGGAGACTCCATGCCATGTTCTATCCCATTGACATCAAGCTCAAAATACATTTGGTACTTGTAAATATAAACCAGCTGAATATTATTTGAGCAAAAATGTCACTGAATGATGTAATTTAAGCAATACAATTGTATGTATTTATGGGAATGTAGCTATAAAGCAATAAAGTGTTGTATAATGGAAGTGGAGGGATGAAACAATAAGGCAACTAAGACTACCATTCTCTTCACTAAAGTCGATGATGTGGGAAGCAGTCAGTGTGGTTACCTTAAGACAAGGTAGTAGAGCCACCACATTTCTAAACTACTGACAGTCAAAGAGAAATGCATGGATACATTTGAGACCAGAGGTCGCAGTTTCTACTTTTTATGTGTAACTTCCAAATGCCAATGGTGCACATTGAGAAGGTCTCATGTTCCAGACCATTTTTGGGCCGCACCTTAAAACACTGCTCAGTAACAGAAGGTTAACTGGTTGGTTAAATGGAGGATAAAGGCTAATGGTTGTGTTTGTTGAAAAGACCCACTTGAGAGTACTGTGATAATGGTAGCTCTTTAAACGTGGTTGTTCAATTTCATTTCAGAATTTCACAAAGTACTAATCATGTTAATGTTACCCACTTCCAAATGTTGAATTGTGATTTGTAAAATTCACTTTTTTTTAATCTCTTTTTAAAAACATAGATATTTATTCCATTTTGAGCATTCTGTATATTGTTGATTGAACGACAAACTATCTACTACCATGTTTCTGTAGTCAAATTGTTTGCACTTAGGTCGGTTCTATGTTCCTGGTTGATGGATGGGGTGACTGTGGCGTATATCTAATGCTGATATCTAAGGCCATTTCCCTAGTGTGCCCCACATAATTTACCATGGTCAATGAATTCAGAATGCGACTAGGCACCAATAGGTGCATTTTAATGTGGACTTTCCATGTTTACCTTACTGCTGATCCAGGCTCATCTTATCTTCCACCACTGCATGTTACACTATGATCTGTTGATGATCAAATGGGGCCTAGTGGCTAATACTACTCACTTTGGAATCTGAAGCCGAGGTTTAAACTGAGTGTTCAGCACTTGACTCAATATCATGTGATTCTAACACAGTCACTTAATCCCCCTGTGTCTTAAAAAATGCTTAATATAACGTGTAAAATGTACTTGATGTACATGAACATGATAGTCTTCTGACACACCACATAATGTACATCGTTCCCTTGCTTCCTATCTAGGTTTTTGATATATACCTCCCAAAACAAACATAAATATGAAACAAGTTCCTTGTAGACTACCGTAGATTATATTGTAAAAGATCATATCCATGTCTCCCTTCACTTCAATCAGATGTTGGTTTGTATAGGTGGTAGGGTAAATTGGAGGGAAGCATCTAACCACTATAATAATTTGGAGAGAAAGAACAAGTGCCTGAGTACGGGTTTGGTGGTGTGGAAGCGGGACCGAAATGCCGCCACCCTGCTCCCACACCGCCAAACCCGTGTGCGCACTGCCTCGCAGATTACAACTCTTACAGTCACTGGTGGGTGGTTCTTTGGTGGTCCCACGGCGGTGCCTATGAAATACGCACCACAATGGGAAAATAAAGGGCCCGATTACGAGTTTGATGGTGTGGGAGTAGGACTGCCATGCTGCCGCCCCGCTCCCACACTGCCAAACCCGTGTGTGCACTGCCTGTCAGAGTACGTCTTTTACAGTCACTGGTGGGCGGTTCTTTGGCGGCCCAATGGTGGTGCCTATGAAAGACACCACAATGGGAACATCAAATGCGGTACCTGCACGGCAAAGACTGATGCAGTCCATGCTGTGCAGGTAGTGGGGTGCATGCACACAGGGGGGCACAACATGTGCCATCCTGCAAGCACCCCCTGGACCTGAGGCAACAGGGGGCCCTGTAGGGCCCCTTTTGTTTCCTCTCCGCCACAGTTTTCATGAAGTAGGAGCTGCCATGAAAACCGTGGCGGAGAGAAAACTCATAATATGCTTGCCTGTGCCGCAGCAGTCCCGCCAAGCATTTTGCAACCTCAAGACTGGCGCACCACCACCGTATGGTGGTCCGACGGCCCAAGTTGTAATACGGCAGTCGGACTGATGTTCCGCGGTGCCCGCACCGCCACCGTGGCTACAGTGGTTCATAGGACCGCCGTAGTTGTAATCAGGCCCTAAGATTCCATGGCACCCTTTGCCCATTATTATGGCTTGCCTTCACTTGGAAAGAGAATGCTTTTCTTCGTTCAGGGTAAGTGACAGAATTAAATACTGAGGCAGGAGCTAAATGTTCAGTGGCCTCTGTAAAACGTTTACTATGTGTTTTCTACCCATTCCTGTTTTTCGTAGTGTGCTGCAGTTGCTACTTTAGGGCTAGCAGTTGAATAGTCTATTTCTTTTCCAGGATGGATTCTTCACAAGCAGTCTTGTCAGTCTAGTCTTGAAAGAGCCTTGGAGGATTGTTGTCTGGCTTTGTTGAGGTTATTTGCAAAGAATAGGTTTATGCACAATATCCCCGTTAGGAGGTGGGACTAGCCAATGGAATGTGTTGATGCAGTGTTTGATTGATTTGAAGAGAGCCTCACATCTAGTGTTTGAGTACGTGGTTTGGCTGCAGAGATGAATTAATCTCTGCAAATCAGGAGTTATTCATTGCCTGCATATCTTGTTGTTTAGATTTCCATTATTCGCCTATCCTAACGTGGTGGTGGGCTTTGCTTCCTGTAATTGGAGTTGAGGGGCGAGCAATGAAAATTATTTCATCAACTGAATTGGTGGAGAAATACTTAAATGATCTTGTGAGAAGGTTAGCTATTGTTTTAATGGCATGAATTTATAGGTGTTCATGGTGATGACTGTGTGTTCAACCGGTTCGCTTGTCTGCGTACATAGGCAGTTAATATGCAGTTGTTCTTTGTGTGTTTTGGGAGAGCCACATGTTGAATTACCTTAGTGGCTCTCAGCTTCAAATTGAAAAAGGTTGTCATGATTCTAGTTACTACATGTCCTGGAAGGCTGAAACTGCCAAGAAAGATGTTGTCAGTGTGAGGGGTTGTTGTGACCAGAATGTATATATAGTTGAGGAAGTTGGTGTTAAGTATGGTGGTTGGCAGATGAGTCAAAGTATAAATTGTGGCAGTGCCCACAATGAGGATTAAATCACTGCAATGCCTCTATTTGTAAAATCCAATCTGACAACTAGTTGGATGCCGTAGTATGCAGGGACTAGGAAATCAAAGAAGTATGTGGTCTGTAATATATAGAATTAAATAGATTGCGGTAATAAAATAGTAATAAAAATGGTTTCTTTAAGTGAGGGTGATGAGGCCGGATATTGTGCAAAATATTTCTTAGATAATTTTTCGACTACAGGATGAAGAGAACATGATTATCAGCATAGAGTGTAATGTCATTTCTTCTTGTGGTTGTAAGAGAAATATTGATGAGGTTGGAGGATGTATCAAAAGCTTTATGCTACTTGCATGGACGTGTGAAGTTGGTCTTGGGTTTGTGTTATCGAAAACCGGTAGGAGAGGAGTGTTGGATGGCTAACGTGCTAGCTTAAAGAAGGTAGTCTGGCCGATGCTATTAAAAAAAATCGCAATAGAGCCAACCAAGCAAAATCGTTGTCCTCCTCTGCATTTGAATATCAGAAAATAAATAAAATGATGGCATAATGCAGCAGCTGTAGCACATCACCTTCATCCTGTCTGCTTATCTCACATTAGCTACTCTTCTAGACTAAACGACGTATTCTTATCTGTGAGTCACAGCTTCAAATATAGTCTGGGAAAGAATACAAACTTGAATTGGGTCCATTTAGGAATCAGAGTTGATAAAATGAGGACTGCAATTTCAGCAATGATAATTAGAGCATAATGACATGCTACAGTAATTGTTTAATCATACCCCTACTGACATAATGCGAAAAATAGCACACATGCCAGCTTCTGCGGGAAGACACAGTGGCAGCTTTTCACTTTTCGTTGTCCATGTTGAAAAAATTGAGGCATATTTATACCACAATTGTTATGAGCTGGTTTGTCTATGTCAGCAGAAGAGGGTGTTTAAGTTGCTGAGAGCCAGGATTTAAAATCAAAACAAAGATTTTTTTGCATATAGAATACGAGACAAACCAAATATACCTCTTCAATCTACCAATCGCACTTCCCTAAAAGTGACCTTGCAGACATGTTAAATCCATCTGGGAATTATTTGCTCCTTTATTATTTAAAAAATGTGTTGATTATTCGGATCATGATACAAAAATACCACCAGCTCAGATAGGTTTTATAAGGGGTCATTCTGTAATTATGGGATGTGCATTCATCAGATTCTTAAAGGTATCTTTCATGATATGCACAGGTCCTACCAGTGGGCGCACTGAGGAGCCTGTTTCTTTCTCTTACAATTACAATATAATTATTATTATAATCGAATATTTGTAAAGCACACAGCTACCCAGGTACGGGCTTCTCGGCGCCAGCGGCAAACAAGTGAGAGGCCATGAAGGATTTACTCTGCTTGGGTGAAACATTAGTATACTTCTGTGGTAACTAAAATCAATAGGTGGTGCAAAAAACCAGTAGAATTAATTTGTTTTTCCAGGAGTTAGACAAAGTCGCATTTGGCACCATTGTCTATGTTGTTACCACTTCTTTTTTTTATTGCGGCAGTCCTCGACTTTGATGTGGAGTTAGTCCACAATTGAAGAAGAAATTATTATGCAGTTCAGGAAATATACAATATCTATAGGCTGGGCTACAGAACCCCCTCTAAAAATGCCAAACGTGGTCTCAGTCGCGGCCGGCACCACTTGCGGGTGGGGGGGCGTGGGTCTTGCAGGGAGGGGAGGGTCGCGCGGGCAGGGGGATTAATTTAATTAAAAATTAAGATAATTAAACTTACCTTTCTGACGGCCGGGTCCCGGGTTCTGCATCTTCTGTGCTCTCCAGGAACAGAAAACAGAAGTAGGCAGCCAGGCTCCCTCCCTCCCCTAAGCCAATCACAGCGCTGCTCAAGCAGCGTTGTGATTAGTCGAGATGCTGACCAGCCAGGGGCTAATGGGGAGGCCATTTTCTCCATGTAGGCTGAATGCAGCCTACATGGAGAACAGGCAGAGTGCACATGACTGGTTTGGGGGGCCCCAGGGGGCCAACCAAACTGTCTTTGCACACTCAGGAGTGGGCAGCCACACTACTCGTCCCCTCCCCTGCTCTCAGAGCAGCCCCGCCCACCCGTATGCCCGCAACCAAACATAAAATGGTACTATCGGAAAGTTATTACCATTTTATGTTTCTGCTTCTCGCACTGCGAGAAGCAGTGGGGCAACACTCCTCCTGCCTAGTGGAGGAGCCGCCCCTGCGTAGACTGCCATATTGCACTTGAACCCTGTTGTACTCACTGGGAAGAACAAAGCAAACACAAGGAGATGATGGACAGAGCGCTGAAACTTTTCAGACACTCACCCCCAGTCACAGATCTGGTTTGAATCCATAATCGTTCTTTAGCTCACTTCGCCAGACCAGTTCAGACACAGCTATATGCAAATCAGTCTTGACCCTGTGCCTCATGGGAACAGTCCAGCCCGAACTGCCAAGCCATGTCTTCCCTGTACCGGAAACAAGCATCCTGGGACCGGTTTCGGGCTAACAGCCCTCATCAGCCAGGCTAGCTTGAATCCAGTGGCAAAGTGAGCAAGGGACCCACGTCTGGGCATACCCTGCCAACTTTGGGCAAACAAAGCAAACACAAGGAGATGATGGACGGAGCGCTGAAACTTTTCAGACACTCACCCCCAGTCACAGATCTGGGTTGAATCCATCATCGTTCTTTAGCTCACTTCGCCACCCCAGTTCAGACACAGCTATATGCAAATCAGTCTTGACCCTGTGCCTCATGGGAACAGTCCAGCCCGAACCGCCAAGCCATGTCTTCCCTGGACCGGAAACAAGCATCCTGGGACTGGTTTCGGGCTAACAGCCCTCATCAGCCAGGCTAGCTTGAATCCAGTGGCAAAGTGAGCAAGGGACCCACGTCTGGGCATACCCTGCCAACTTAGGGTGAACAAAGCAAACACAAGGAGATGATGGACGGAGCGCTGAAACTTTTCAGACACTCACCCCCAGTCACAGATCTGGGTTGAATCCATCATCGTTCTTTAGCTCACTTCGCCACCCCAGTTCAGACACAGCTATATGCAAATCAGTCTTGACCCTGTGCCTCATGGGAACAGTCCAGCCCGAACTGCCAAGCCATGTCTTCCATGGACCGGAAACAAGCATCCTGGGATCGGTTTCGGGCTAACAGCCCTCATCAACCAGGCTAGCTTGGATTCAGTGGCAAAGTGTGCAAGGGACCCACGTCTGAGCATACGCTGCCAACTTAGGGCGAACAAAGCAAACACAAGGAGATGATGGACGGAGCGCTGAAACTTTTCAGACAATCACCCCCAGTCACAGATCTGGGTTGAATCCATCATCGTTCTTTAGCTCACTTCGCCACCCCAGTTCAGACACAGCTATATGCAAATCAGTCTTGACCCTGTGCCTCATGGGAACAGTCCAGCCCGAACTGCCGAGCCATGTCTTCCCTGTAGGAGAGTAGGATCTGCTTCTTATAGTTACCCCCACTTTTTGCTGATGTTTCACTGTTTTCGACTTATTCTGACTGGGATCCTGCTAATCAGGACCCCAGTCTATCTGCTTTCTCCTCTAAATAGATTGCATGTACTTTAGGTACACTCCAGATTGGATTCTGGGGTACCCTTATAAGTCCCTAGTATATGGTATACTATGAACCCAGGGCATAGGTACCCCAGAGGCCACACAGGGGCTGCAGCATGTATTATGCCACCCCTGAGGGACCATTTAAAATGACACCACAGGTCTGATACTGCAGCCTGTGTAAGGTGGCGCATGCACCCCTTACTTAGATATAGGTTCACTATATCTATCCTAATCACTGCACATATAAACCTATCAGTCACCCTTATGGCAGACCTTATCAATCCTGAAGGCAGGGTGCTGGGTTTTGTGAGAGGGTGCCCATGCATGAGCAGAGCCCCTCTGCAGCCTTCGGAACCTATTCTCAGGGGTTGTTTGTGATGCAGCCAACCATATATACTTAAGTGCATTATAACCTCGCAGTAAATGCTAACTTTAAAATGGCTGCATGGAAACATGTCGTGTTTGGTATCAAACACCTTGGAATCATACCTCCACACCAGTAAGTGGTGTGGGAGGTATGATTCCACCCTCCTAGAGGGAGAAATATGACAACACCGGTACACCCGGTACCAGCTTCACAGAACCTTGGCATCACAAAATGGATGCTGCCAGCCACAGACACGAGTCTGCCCTCCTGCTGTTGGACGAAACTCCGCCAGGGGAAGGCTTGACAATAGGTTTCCTGTCACAGGGAGGTGTGACCACCTCCCAGACAGGCTTTAGTGTATTGGGGCTGGGTGGGTGCACTCTCAGAGTGCTTTCATGTGTGCACTGGGGGCACATTTGTTGTCCCTGTGCATAGTCCAGCTCAAACCGGTTGCAGGAGCCATTTGCTCCTGCTCTGGCGTGAAACTAGACAAAGGACATGGGTGTAGCCACCCCTCTGTCCTGACCCTCCCATAGGTGGGTCCCCAGAGTTTGTCCCACCCCTTCTTTGGGTATAAAGTAGGAACCCCTGGCTACAGGACTTTAGATATTACCTGGACTAAACTCTGCTACAGAAACCAAGTAACCTTCGACGATCTACGCTTTGCTGGACGACTGAAGAATCTCCCTTGGAGTAAAGGAGTTACTCCCTTGCTGAGCAGGCACCTAAATGCATCTGACCGGTTTGCATCTACGAAGCTCCCGAAGAACTCCGAAGAATTCTGCAACACAGGAGGTGGGTTCCCAAGGTCTCCGAGGTCAATCTGCACCCTCAGCAATACTGAGGCCCGTATCCCTTGTGGGGACCGTGAAACCCGTACCCCTGTACATTTGCAGCAGCATATGCTTTTCGGCGATCCCTGAAGCTGTGCTTTGGGCTACTTGTAGTCCTGACCCCGAGCAGGAATTCCACTGAAGATTACTGGCCTACACTCCACGAGTGTTCCGTGGGCTGGTATTTGGTGATTAAGCTTGAGGTCCCTTTGCGATCCCTGGTCCGTTAGCCTGTGGGTCCCTGAGAAGGCAACTTTAACTTTCAGTGGGCTTCCCTGGTTGCTCCAGATGTGCCCTGACTCTCCATTGCTTGGGGAGTCCCCAGGACCTTGCTGGTCCTCGCAGATGCATCATTCCTCTGTCCGCGTGGGTTGCAGTTGCCAAGGCTTGTTGGTGTTCAATCCGGACACTGACCCCCCCCAGCACTCGACATCCTTTGTGGGACAGCTTGAATCCAGACTGTGGTTGTTGCAGACATCTCCTGGTCCCCGTGGCTGCAGAGTCAAGCTTCACCTCATCGCACCTGAAGCACCCGACATCGGTGGGCATTCGATTGCTCCGCTCCTGGTCATGTGAAGTGACCCCTCTGCTTTCAGGTTCTTCTCATCTCCGATCCAGGCTTGGATCACACCGGACACTTTTCTTTTCCACGGCAGCAGCACTTTTTTGCAACACGCCATTGAAAACGACGAGGGTTTCCAACACCACTTGACCCTTATGCACCCAGCTCCTCTGGGATAGGTAACACGGGTACCTCGGTACTCTCAAGGGTGCTGGCCTTAGAACCTTCTATGTTTAGCTGGGTTTGCTTGAA
This sequence comes from Calotriton arnoldi, assembly GCA_963921515.1. Classification (NCBI taxonomy): domain Eukaryota; kingdom Metazoa; phylum Chordata; class Amphibia; order Caudata; family Salamandridae; genus Calotriton; species Calotriton arnoldi. The sequence continues at coordinate 725,846 of CAWUFW010001308.1, forward strand.
GTCCTCTCCTAAGTGTCCTTAATCTTTAAAATTCCAACCGCGACTTTCCCATAGAGTTGTACGGAGCTCGCATCTGTGTTCCCACACTGCACCCGTCCTCCATGGGTCCCCTGTGTCACTACCTTGTGTGGTTCCTTGGGGTCCCAGCGATTCTACGTGCTCTAGGCACTGTGTCTAGTCAAGTCGTGGTTCTTATACCACTTTCTTAGTATATGGTTCGGTCTCTCCCTGGAGCCCGCTGTGTATTGTGCTATTTACAGTCGTTCTAGTGATTTAATATTGTGTCTTGTTCTCCAATCTCATAAAGAGGTTAGTAGAGAGTGTTTAGTAATACATACATATATTTTATATACACCTGGTGTGGTTCTCCTTTCATTTGGTCATTCAGGAGGTTATATACTGGTAAAACAAGCTGCTTTACATTCCTTCGAGACTTAGCCTGAAGGCTGCTCTCCATAGCTACCACTAGGATAGCTTTCAATAAAGGTTGTCTTTAACCTAATCACCAATAAGGGTCGTTTGGACTGGTGCAAGGTGCCCACTTTAATTAGTGGACAGCATATACCAGGCCAACTTCTCACATTGGTGTGCAGCGGTTGGGATTCAAGCTTGCTATTGTTTTACCAGATAATCTCATTGAGTGACTAACTGAAAACCACTAAAGGTACTTAGGTACATTTAAATCAAGACTAGAATAAAGTAAGTTCTACTGAACTTAGAGTCGGGTAAGTCAAGGGCCTAGCACACCCTTTCTCCAACTCAAGAGAGTTCAGTTCCCACTAGAGTAGGTAGGTGCATACACCACACCACACTAGCATGTCTTCTAGGCCTGAAGCCGGTGGCTCCTTGCCAACTAAGTATGACCATCTCTCATTCCAAGAATTGAGAGCCATGTGTACATCTAGGAAACTGAAGACAGGGAAAAACCCCAATACTCAACGTCTCATAGAGACTTTGCTTTTAGATGACCTCAGAAAAACTCCAGGGTCTGATGAGGTAGGCAAAGGGGGTGGGACAGCAGAAGAGGAAAGGCCAGGAAGTGAAAACTTCAAAGACCTGAACTTTGATGCTGGCCAGGAGGATCAAAATGATTCTACCCTGGACAATCCAATTCTTCCAGAAGGTGAGGAAGGAGGCCTCAATGGGCCTCTCTTTACCCCACCTGGAAGGGTTAACAGTTTACCAAGAAGATCAAGCTCTCCTTCTCAGGAATCTAATCATTCTGGTACATCTGTAGGGTGCTCTGTTTCTCATAGGACCTCTGCTTCTCATAAAAGGGAGTCCTCTTATGAGAAGAAGTGTCAACTGCTTGAGTTTGAGAGAGCTAAGCTCAGAATCAAGAGAGAGCAATTGGCCTTAGATAGGGAATCCCTGGAGCTTCAGAGAGCTTCTCAGAAGTTGGGGCTAGAGCCCCATGGTGGCAGCTACAGTGTCCCTAGGAGTAGAGAACATACTCATGACCATAGGAACCTGAACAAGATTGTCCCTCCCTACCAGAGTGGGGATGACATCCACAAATGGATAACTGCACTGGAGAGGGCCTGTAAGGTACAGAGGGTCCCTCAGGAGCAGTGGACAGCAATCTTGTGGCTCTCCTATGCAGACAAAGGTAGAGACAAGCTCCTCACTGTAAGAGAAGAGGATGCTTATAATTACAAAGTCCTGAAGAGTGCTCTGATTGATGGGTTTGGCTTAACCACTGAACAATACAGGATAAAGTTCAGAGACACCCAAAAGGCACAGAGTCAGGACTGGATTGACTTTGTAGATTGTGCTACTAAGGATCTGGAAGGCTGGTTAATTGGCAGTAAGGGTGTGTGACTTCAAAGGATTGTATAATTTAAGCATGAGAGTGCAGATCCTTAATAACTGTCAAAATCAGCTGTTGCATCAGTACCTGATGGACTCCGATCTGACCTCTCCACAAGAATTGGGCCAGAAGGCAGACAAATGGGTCAGAACCAGGGTGAGGCAGAAGGTTCAGAACCAAGGTGGTGACTCCAAGAAGCAAGATTCTAGAAACTCTGATAAGGGTGGGGAGAAGGGTAAAGACCAGAAGTCTTCTCAAGGGCCCCAAAAATCTGCATCTGGTGGGGAGTCACAATCAAACAAGGGTAAAGGCAATAAGAAGCCATGATGTCAAATCTGTAAACAGAAGACCCATTGGACAAGTGATTGTACCAAGTCCAAGGACTCAACTCCAACCACCACTGCCCCTAAGGCAACTGTTCCCCCTAGTTCAGCTCCAAGTGGTGGTGCTCGAAATAAGGGTGTAGTAGGGTTAACCCTGGGATCTGAGATGAACTCTGGCTTAGTCAGAGTTCCAACTCAGGCTATGTTGAACTGTGATGGAGGCATGGATATGGCCTCCTTATTTGTAAGCCCCAGTAATCTGGGCAAATACAGACAACAGCCTATAATCAATAGAAAAGAGGCCTTGGCATTCAGGGACACAGGAGCAAGTCTCACAATGGTGACAAACGATCTTGTGGCTCCTGAGCAAATCATACTTGGTGAGATGTACCAAGTGACCAATGCTAGCAATGTCAGGACAGACCATTCCCTGGCAGTTGTTAATTTCACCTGGGGAGGGGTAACTGGCCCTAAGAAGGTTGTGGTAAGTGCAGACCTCCCTGTTGAATGCTTGTTGGGCAATGATTTAGAAACTTCAGCTTGGGCTGAAGTGGAACTCAGGACTCATGCAGAAATGTTGGGTATCCCTGCAGATGTGTTTGCTATGACCAGGTCACAGGCAAAAATGTCTAACACTGAACAGGCCCTGGATCCTGGAAAAATGAACCAGGCGCCTTCCAAAAGAAGGAGCAGTAGGATTAAGGCAGTGTCTTCCACCCTGCCTCAGAATCCAGATCAGTCTCTTGAGGGAGCTGATCTTAGTCCTGAAGAAGGAACTGTCCCAGATGAGCTTGAACCTGATCAGGTTGAGATCTTGGGGACAGGGGGCCCTTCCAGGGCAGATCTGAGCTAGGAGCAGCTGAGCTGCCCCTCTCTTGAACCCCTCAGACAGTGAGCTGCTGCTGAGGCTGCTGGGAGTGCTAGTGGGTCCCATAGGATCTACTGGGATGGTGGACTCCTTTACTCAGAGTGTAGAGACCCCAAGCCTGGAGCCACCAGGAGGTTGGTTATACCTCTGAAGTTTAGGAGCTTTCTATTGACCCTAGCCCATGATATCCCATTAGCAGGTCACCTAGGCCAAAACAAGACCTGGGACAGAATTGTCCCTCACTTTCATTGGCCTCATATGTCTGAGGACACCAAGGAGTTATGTCGCTCCTGTGTCACCTGTCAAGCCAGTGGTAAGGCAGGTGGCACTACAAAGGCCCCCCTGATACCACTACCTGTGGTGGGGGTTCCCTTTGAGAGGGTTGGGATTGACATTGTTGGTCCCATGCATCTGGGTACAGATTTATACTGGTCCCATGCATCTGGGCACAGATTTATACTGGTGGTGGTGGACCATGCCACTAGGTATCCAGAGGCAATTCCCCTTAGAACTACCACAGCTCCTGTGGTGGCAAGGGCCCTCCTAGGAATCTTTTCCAGGGTGGGGTTTCCTAAGGAGGTAGTATCAGACCGAGATCCAAACTTCATGTCTGGTTACTTAATTTCTATGTGGAAGGAGTGTGGTGTAAATTATAAATTTACCACCCCTTATCACCCACAATGCAATGGTTTAGTTGAAAGGTTCAACAAAACCTTAAAGGGAATGATTAAAGGTCTCCCAGAAAAGCTTAGGCGCAGATGGGACATACTTTTGCCCTGCCTTCTCTTTGCCTACAGAGAGGTTCCTCAAAAGGGGGTTGGTTACAGCCCATTTGAGCTTCTGTTTGGACATCCAGTTAGGGGCCCATTGTGTCTAGTGAAGGAGGGATGGGAGTTACCTCTCAAACCCCCTAAACAGGATATTGTGGACTATGTACTTGGTCTCCGCTCCCGGATGGCTGAGTACATGAAGAAGGCAACAAAAAACCTTGAGGCTAGCCAGTAATTGCAAAAGGCCTGGCATGACCAAAAGGCTGTGTTGACTGTTTATCAGCCAGGACAGAAAGTATGGGTTTTGGCACCTGTGGCCCCAGCAGCCCTCCAAGACAAGTGGAGTGGCCCCCATACCATTGTTGAGCAAAAGGGAGAGGTTACCTACCTGTTGACCTTGGAACTCCCAGGAGCCCCCATAGGGGGCTCCATGTCAACAGGCTCAAACCATATGTTGACAGGGCAGACATGGGCCTGCTCATGGCTACTGATGAGGGACAGGAGGAAGAGAGTGATCCACTCTCTGACCTGCTCTCACAGAACCCTGATGATGGTTCAGTAGATGGTGTAGCCTTGGCAGGCAGCCTCACTGACCAGCAGCAAACTGATTGCAGAAAAGTTCTCAACCAGTTTAGACATATGTTCTCACTGACTCCAAGTCAGACTACCTGGTGCACTCATGAAGTGGACACTGGGGACAGTCTGCCTGTTAAAAATAAGATTTACAGGCAACCTGACCATGTCAGGGACTGCATCAGGACTGAAGTCCAGAAGATGTTGGATTTGGGTGTGATTGAACCCTCAGATAGCCCTTGGGCTAGTCCAGTAGTCTTGGTATCTAAACCTCACACCCAGGGTGGTAAGAGAGAGATGAGGTTTTGTGTTGACTACAGAGGTCTCAATGCAGTAACTAGGACTGATGCCCATCCAATCCCTAGGGCAGATGAGCTTATAGATACTTTGGCCTTAGCCAGGTTTCTGAGCACATTTGACCTGACAGCTGGAAACTGGCAGATCAGACTAGTTGAGGATGCAAAAGCCAAAACAGCATTCTCAACCCCTAGTGGGCACTACCAATTTGGGGTGATGCCCTTTGGTTTGAAGAATGCACCTGCCACTTTTCAAAGGTTGGTGAATAAAGTCCATACAGGCCTGGAAGCCTATAGTGCAGCATATCTAGATGATATTGCTGTCTTTAGCTCCACCTGGGAGGATCACCTGGTCCACCTGCGAAATGTTTTGGAGGCCCTGCAAAAAGCAGGCCTCACTATCAAGGCCACCAAGTGCCAGATAGGGCAGAGTCAAGTTGTATACCTGGGCCACCTTGCGGGTGGAGGCCAGGTTCAACCATTGCAGAGCAAAATCCAGACCATCATGGACTGGGTTGCTCCAACCACCCAGACTCAGGTCAGAGCTTTCTTGGGACTGACTGGGTACTATAGAGGTTTGTCAAAGGATATGGATCCATAGTTACCCCTTTGAATGACTTAACTTCCAAGAGAATGCCAAAGAAAGTTCAGTGGACAGTTAGATGTCAAAAGCCATTTGATGACCTGAAGCAGGCCATGTGCACTGCTCCCATTCTGCAAAGTCCTGACTACTCCAAACAATTCATTGTCCAAACAGATGCATCTGAGTTGGGGGTAGGTGCTGTGTTATCACAATTGAATGATGAAGGTCAGGATCAGCCAGTAGCTTTTATTAGCAGAAGGTTGACCCCCAGAGAGAAACTTTGGTCAGCCATTGAGTGGGAAGCCTTTGCTGTGGTTTGGGCTCTGAAGAAGCTGAGGCCATACTTGTTTGGCACTCACTTCATTGTTCAGACAGACCATAAGCCCCTCTTATGGCTAAAACAGATGAAGGGTGAAAACCCCAAACTTTTGAGGTGGTCCATTTCCCTACAGGGGATAGACTATACAGTGGAACATAGACCTGGGAGTAACCATGCCAATGCAGATGGACTCTCCAGATATTTCCACTTAGAACATGAAGACTCAACTGGTCAAGGTTAGTTTAATGTCCTGATGTTTGGGGGGGTTCTGTAGGAGAGTAGGATCTGCTTCTTATAGTTACCCCCACTTTTTGCTGATGTTTCACTGTTTTTGACTTAGACTGGGGTCCTGAATAGCAGGATCCCAGTCAGACTATCTGCTTTCTCCTCTAAATTGATTGCATGTACTTTAGGTACACTCCAGATTGGATTCTGGGGTACCCTTATAAGTCCCTAGTATATGGTATACTATGTACCCAGGGCATAGGTACCCCAGAGGCCTCCCAAGGGCTGCAGCATGTATTATGCCACCCTAGAGAGACCATTTAAAATGATACCACAGGCCTGATACTGCAGCCTGTGTAAGGTGGTGCATGCACCCCTTACTTAGATATAGGTTCACTATATCTATCCTAATCACTGCACATATAAACCTATCAGTCACCCCTTTGGCAGGCCTTATCAATCCTGAAGGCAGGGTGCTGGGTTTTATGTGAGAGGGTGCCCATGCATGAGCAGAGCCCCTCTGCAGCCTTCGGAACCTATTCTCCGGGGTTGTTTGTGATGCAGCCAACCATATATACTTAAGTGCATTAAAACCTCGCGGTAAATGCTAACTTTAAAATGGCTGCATTGAAACATGTCGTGTTTGGTGTCAAACACCTTGGAATCATACCTCCACACCAGTAACTGGTGTGGAGGTATGATTCCACCCTCCTAGAGGGAGAAATATGACAACACCGGTACACCCGGTACCAGCTTCACAGAACCCTGGCATCACAAAATGGATGCTGCCAGCCACAGACACGAGTCTGCCCTCCTGCTGCTGGACGAAACTCCGCCAGGGGAAGGCTTGACAATAGGTTTCCTGTCACAGGGAGGTGTGACCACCTCCCAGACAGGCTTTAGTGTATTGGGGCTGGGTGGGTGCACTCTCAGAGTGCTTTCATGTCTGCACTGGGGGCACATTTGGTGTCCCTGTGCATAGTCCATCTCAAACCGGTTGCAGGAGCCATTTGCTCCTGCTCTGGCGCGAAACTGGACAAAGGACATGGGTGAAGCCACCTCTCTGTCCTGACCCTCCCATAGGTGGGTCCCCAGAGTTTGTCCCACCCCTTCCTTGGGTATAAAGTAGGAACCCCTGGCTACAGGACCTTAGATATTACCTGGAAGTAACCTTCGATGATCTACACTTTGCTGGATGACTGAAGAATCTCCCTTGGAGTAAAGGAGTTACTCCCCTGCTGAGCAGGCACCTAAATGCATCTGACCAGTTTGCATCTATGAAGCTCCTGAAGGACTCCGAAGATTTCTGCAACACAGGAGGTGTGTTCCCAAGGTCTCCGAGGTTGATCTGCGCCCTCAGCAATTCTGGAACCAGTGTCCCTCGTGGGGACCGTGAAACCCGAACCCCTGGGCACCGTGTACATTTGCTGCAGCATATGCTTTTCGGCGATCCCTGAAGCTGTGCTTTGGGCTAGTTGTAGTCATGTCCCCGAGCAGCATTTCCACTGAAGATTACTGGCCTACACCCTATGAGTGTTCCGTGGGCTGGTATTTGGTGATTCAGCTCAAGGTCCCTTCGCGATCCCTGGTCCGTTGGCCTGTGGGTCCCTGAGAAGGCAACTTTAACTTTCAGTGGGCTTCCCTGGTTGCTCCAGATGTGCCGTGACTCTCCATTGCTTGGGGAGTCCCCAGGACCTTGCTGGTCCTCGCAGAAGCATCTTTCCTCTGACCGCGTGGGTTGCAGTTGCCAAGGCTTGTTGGTGCTCAATACAGACACTGACCCTCAGCACTCAACATCCTTTTTGGGGCAGCTGGAATCCAGACTGTGGTCATCACAGACATCTCCTGGTCCCCGTGGCTGCAGAGTCAAGCTTCACCTCATCACACCTGAAGCACCCGACATCGGTGGGCATTCGATTGCTCCGCTCCTGGTCACGTGAAGTGACCCAGACTTTGTCCCCTCTGCCTTCAGGTTCTTCTCATCTCCGATCCAGGCTTGGATCACACCGGACACTTTTCTTCTCCACGGCAACAGCACTTTCTCGTATCACCCCATTGAAAACGACAAGGGTTTCTGACACCACTTGACCCCTATGCACCCGGCTCCTCTGGGATAGGTAACACGGGTACCTCGGTACTCTCAAGGGTGCTGGCCTTAGAACCTTCTATGTTTAGCTGGGTTTGCTTGAAGTCCTCTCCTAAGTGTCCTTAATCTTTAAAATTCCAACCGCGACTTTCCCATAGAGTTGTAAGGAGCTCGCGTCTGTGTTCCCACACTGCACCCGTCCTCCGTGGGTCCCCTGTGTCACTACCTTGTGTGGTTCCTTGGGGTCCCAGTGATTGTACATGCTCTAGGCACTGTGGCTAGTCAAGACATGGTTCTTATACCACTTTCTTAGTATATGGTTTGGTCTCCCCCTGGAGCCCGCTGTGTATTGTGCTATTTACTGTCGTTCTAGTGATTTAATATTGTGTGTCTTGTTCTCTAATCTCATAAAGAGGTTAGTAGAGAGTGTTAGTAATAAATACATATATTTTATATACACCTGGTGTGGTTCTCCTTTCATTTGGTCATTCAGGAGGTTATATACTGGTAAAACAAGCTGCTTTACATTCCTTCGAGACTTAGCCTGAAGGCTGCTCTCCATAGCTACCACTAGGATAGCTTTCAATAAAGGTTGTCTTTAACCTAATCATCAACAAGTGTTGTTTGGACTGGTGCAAGGTGCCCACTTTAATTAGTGGACAGCATATACCAGGCCAACTTCTCACATTCCCTGGAACGGAAACAAGCATCCTGGGACTGGTTTCGGGCTAACAGCCCTCATCAGCCAGGCTAGGTTGAATCCAGTGGCAAAGTGAGCAAGGGACCCACGTCTGGGCATACCCTGCCAACTTAGGGTGAACAAAGCAAACACAAGGAGATGATGGACGGAGCGCTGAAACTTTTCAGACACTCACCCCCAGTCACAGATGTGGGTTGAATCCATCATTGTTCTTTAGCTCACTTCGCCACCCCAGTTCAGACACAGATATATGGAAATCAGTCTTGACCCTGTGCCTCATGGGAACAGTCCAGTACGAACTGCCAAGCCATGTCTTCCCTGGACCGGAAACAAGCATACTGGAACCGGTTTCGGGCTAACAGCCCTCATCAGCCAGGCCAGCTTGAATCCAGTGGCAAAGTGATCAAGGGACCCACGTCTGGGCATACCCTGCCAACTTAGGGCGAACAAAGCAAGCACAAGGAGATGATGGACGGAGCGCTGAAACTTTTCAGACACTCACCCCCAGTCACAGATCTGGGTTGAATCCATCATCGTTCTTTAGCTCACTTCACCACCCCAGTTCAGACACAGCTATATGCAAATCAGTCTTGACCCTGTGCCTCATGGGAACAGTCCAGCCCGAACTGCAAAGCCATGTCTTCTCTGGACTGGAAACAAGCATCCTGGGACCGGTTTCGGGCTAACAGCCCTCATCAGCCAGGCTAGCTTGAAGAGAGTGGCAAAGTGAGCAAGGGACCCACGTCTGGGCTTACCCTGTCAACTTAGGGCAAACAAAGCAAACACAAGGAGATGATGGACGGAGCACTGAAACTTTTCAGACACTCACCCCCAGTCACAGATCTGGGTTGAATCCATCATCGTTCTTTAGCTCACTTCGCCACCCCAGTTCAGAAACAGGTATATGCAAATCAGTCTTGACCCTGTGCCTCATGGGAACAGTCCAGCCCGAACTGCCAAGCCATGTCTTCCCTTGACCGGAAACAAGCATCCTGGGACTGGTTTCGGGCTAACAGCCCTCATCAGCCAGGCTAGCTTGAATTCAGTGGCAAAGTGAGCAAGGGACCCATGTCTGGGCATACCCTGCCAACTTAGGGCAAACAAAGCAAACACAAGGAGATGATGGACGGAGCGTCGAAACTTTTCAGACACTCACCCCCAGTCACAGATCTGGGTTGAATCCATCATCGTTCTTTAGCTCACTTCACCACCCCAGTTCAGACACAGCTATATGCAAATCAGTCTTGACCCTGTGCCTCATGGGAACAGTCCAGCCCGAACTGCCAGGCCATGTCTTCCCTGGACCGGAAACAAGCATCCTGGTACCGGTTTCGGGCTAACAGCCCTCATCAGCCAGGCTAGCTTGAATCCAGTGGCAAAGTGAGCAAGGGACCCACGTCTGGGCATACCCTGCCAAATTAGGGCAAACAAAGCAAACACAAGGAGATGATGGACGGAGCGCTGAAACATTTCAGACACTCACCCCCAGTCACAGATCTGGGTTGAATCCATCATCGTTCTTTAGCTCACTTCGCCACCCCAGTTCAGACACAGCTAAATGCAAATCAGTCTTGACCCTGTGCCTCATGGGAACAGTCCAGCCTGAACTGCCAAGCCATGTCTTCCCTGTACCAGAAACAAGCATCCTGGGACCGGTTTCGGGCTAACAGCCCTCATCAGCCAGGCTAGCTTGAATCCAGTGAAAAAGTGAGCAAGGGACCCACGTCTGGGCATACCCTGCCAACTTAGGGCGAACAAAGCAAAGACAAGGAGATGATGGACGGAGCACTGAAACTTTTCAGACACTCACCCCCAGTCACAGATCGGGGTTGAATCCATCATCGTTCTTTAGCTCACTTCGCCACTCCAGTTCAGACACAGCTATATGCAAATCAGTCTTGACCCTGTGCCTCATGGGAACAGTCCAGCCTGAACTGCCAAGCCATGTCTTCCCTGGACCGGAAACAAGCATCCTGGGACCGGTTTCGGGCTAACAGCCCTCATCAGCCAGGCTAGCTTGAATCCAATGGCAAAGTGAGCAAGGGACCCATGTCTGGGCATACACTGCCAACTTAGGGCGAACAAAGCAAACACAAGGAGATGACGGACGGAGCATCAAAACTTTTCAGACACTCACCCCCAGTCACAGATCTGGGTTGAATCCATCATCGTTCTTTAGCTCACTTCGCCACCGCAGTTCAGACACAGCTATATGCAAATCAGTCTTGACCCTGTGCCTCATGGGAACAGTCCAGCCCGAACTGCCAGGCCATGCCTTCCCTGGACCAGAAACAAACATCCTGGGACCAGTTTCGGGCTAACAGCCCTCATCAGCCAGGCTAGCTTGAATCCAGTGGCAAAGTGAGCAAGGGACCCACGTCTGGGCATACCCTGCCAACTTAGGGCGAACAAAGCAAACACAAGGAGATGATGGACGGAGCACTGAAACTTTTCAGACACTCACCCCCAGTCACAGATTGGGGTTGAATCCATCATCGTTCTTTAGCTCACTTTGCCACTCCAGTTCAGACACAGCTATATGCAAATCAGTCTTGACCCTGTGCCTCATGGGAACAGTCCAGCCCGAACTGCCAAGCCATGTCTTCCCTGGACCGGAAACAAGCATCCTGGGACTGGTTTCGGGCTAACAGCCCTCATCAGCCAGGCTAGCTTGAATCCAGTGGCAAAGTGAGCAAGGGACCCACGTCTGGGCATACCTTGCCAACTTAGGGCGAACAAAGCAAACACAAGGAGATGATGGACAGAGCGCTGAAACTTTTCAGACACTCACACCCAGTCAAAGATCTGGGTTGAATCCATTATCGTTCTTTAGCTCACTTCGCCACCCCAGTTCAGACACAGCTATATGCAAATCAGCCTTGACCCTGTGCCTCATGGGAACAGTCCAGCCTGAACTGCCAAGCCATGTCTTACCTGGACCGGAAACAAGCATCCTGGGACCGTTTTCGGGCTAACAGCCCTCATCAGCCAGGCTAGCTTGAATCCAGTGGCAAAGTGAGCAAGGGACCCACGTCTGTGCATACCCTGCCAACTTAGGGCGAACAAAGCAAACACAAGGAGATGATGGACGGAGCGCTGAAACTTTTCAGACACTCACCCCCAGTCACAGATCTGGTTTGAATCCATCATCGTTCTTTAGCTCACTTCGCCACACCAGTTCAGACACAGCTTTATGCAAATCAGTCTTGACCCTGTGCCTCATGGGAACAGTCCAGCCTGAACTGCCAAGCCATGTCTTCCCTGGACCGGAAACAAGCATCCTGGGACCGTTTTCGGGCTAACAGCCCTCATCAGCCAGGCTAGCTTGAATCCAGTGGCAAAGTGAGCAAGGGACCCACGTCTGGGCATACCTTGCCAACTTAGGGCGAACAAAGCAAACACAAGGAGATGATGGACAGAGCGCTGAAACTTTTCAGACACTCACACCCAGTCAAAGATCTGGGTTGAATCCATTATCGTTCTTTAGCTCACTTCGCCACCCCTGTTCAGACACAGCTATATACAAATCAGCCTTGACCCTGTGCCTCATGGGAACAGTCCAGCCTGAACTGCCAAGCCATGTCTTCCCTGGACCGGAAACAAGCATCCTGGGACCGTTTTCGGGCTAACAGCCCTCATCAGCCAGGCTAGCTTGAATCCAGTGGCAAAGTGAGCAAGGGACCCACGTCTGGGCATACCCTGCCAACTTAGGGCGAACAAAGCAAACACAAGGAGATGATGGACGGAGCTCTGGAACTTTTCAGATACTCACCCCCAGTCACAGATCTGGTTTGAATCCATCATCGTTCTTTAGCTCACTTCGCCACACCAGTTCAGACACAGATTTATGCAAATCAGTCTTGACCCTGTGCCTCATGGGAACAGTCCAGCCTGAACTGCCAAGCCATGTCTTCCCTGGACCGGAAACAAGCATCCTGGGACCGTTTTCAGGCTAACAGCCCTCATCAGCCAGGCTAGCTTGAATCCAGTGGCAAAGTGAGCAAGGGACCCACGTCTGGGCATACCCTGCCAACTTAGGGCGAACAAAGCAAACACAAGGAGATGATGGACGGAGCGCTGAAAATTTTCAGACACTCACCCCAAGTCACAGATCTGGGTTGAATCCATCATCGTTCTTTAGCTCACATCGTCATCCCAGTTCAGACACAGATATATGCAAATCAGTCTTGACCCTGTGCCTCATGGGAACAGTACAGCCCAAACTGCCAAGCCATGTCTTCCCTGGACCGGAAACAAGCATCCTGGGACCGGTTTCGGGCCAACAGCCCTCATCAGCCAGGCTAGCTTGAATCCAGTGGCAAAGTGAGCAAGGGACCCATGTCTGGGCATACCCTGCCAACTTAGGGCGAACAAAGCAAACACAAGGAGATGATGGACGGAGCGCTGAAACTTTTCAGACACTCACCCCCAGTTACAGATCTGGGTTCAATCCATCATCGTTCTTTAGCTCACTTCGCCACCCCAGTTCAGACACAGCTATATGCAAATCAGTCTTGACCCTGTGCCTCATGGGAACAGTCCAGCCCGAACTGACAGGCCATGTCTTCCCTGGACCGGAAACAAGCATCCTGGTACCGGTTTCGGGCTAACAGCCCTCATCAGCCAGGCTAGCTTGAATCCAGTGGCAAAGTGAGCAAGGGACCCACGTCTGGGCATACCCTGCCAAATTAGGGCAAACAAAGCAAACACAAGGAGATGATGGACGGAGTGCTGAAACATTTCAGACACTCACCCCCAGTCACAGATCTGGGTTGAATCCATCATCGTTCTTTAGCTCACTTCGCCACCCCAGTTCAGACACAGCTAAATGCAAATCAGTCTTGACCCTGTGCCTCATGGGAACAGTCCAGCCTGAACTGCCAAGCCATGTAATCCCTGGACCGGAAACAAGCATCCTGGGACCGGTTTCGGGCTAACAGCCCTCATCAGCCAGGCTAGCTTGAATCCAATGGCAAAGTGAGCAAGGGACCCATGTCTGGGCATACACTGCCAACTTAGGGCGAACAAAGCAAACACAAGGAGATGACGGACGGAGCATCGAAACTTTTCAGACACTCACCCCCAGTCACAGATCTGGGTTGAATCCATCATCGTTCTTTAGCTCACTTCGCCACCGCAGTTCAGACACAGCTATATGCAAATCAGTCTTGACCCTGTGCCTCATGGGAACAGTCCAGCCCGAACTGCCAGGCCATGCCTTCCTGGACCAGAAACAAGCATCCTGGGACCAGTTTCGGGCTAACAGCCCTCATCAGCCAGGCTAGCTTGAATCCAGTGGCAAAGTGAGCAAGGGACCCACGTCTGGGCATACCCTGCCAACTTAGGGCGAACAAAGCAAACACAAGGAGATGATGGACGGAGCACTGAAACTTTTCAGACACTCACCCCCAGTCACAGATTGGGGTTGAATCCATCATCGTTCTTTAGCTCACTTTGCCACTCCAGTTCAGACACAGCTATATGCAAATCAGTCTTGACCCTGTGCCTCATGGGAACAGTCCAGCCCGAACTGCCAAGCCATGTCTTCCCTGGACCGGAAACAAGCATCCTGGGACTGGTTTCGGGCTAACAGCCCTCATCAGCCAGGCTAGCTTGAATCCAGTGGCAAAGTGAGCAAGGGACCCACGTCTGGGCATACCTTGCCAACTTAGGGCGAACAAAGCAAACACAAGGAGATGATGGACAGAGCGCTGAAACTTTTCAGACACTCACACCCAGTCAAAGATCTGGGTTGAATCCATTATCGTTCTTTATCTCACTTCGCCACCCCAGTTCAGACACAGCTATATACAAATCAGCCTTGACCCTGTGCCTCATGGGAACAGTCCAGCCTGAACTGCCAAGCCATGTCTTCCCTGGACCGGAAACAAGCATCCTGGGACCGTTTTCGGGCTAACAGCCCTCATCAGCCAGGCTAGCTTGAATCCAGTGGCAAAGTGCGCAAGGGACCCACGTCTGGGCATACCCTGCCAACTTAGGGCGAACAAAGCAAACACAAGGAGATGATGGACGGAGCGCTGAAACTTTTCAGACACTCACCCCCAGTCACAGATCTGGTTTGAATCCATCATCGTTCTTTAGCTCACTTCGCCACACCAGTTCAGACACAGCTTTATGCAAATCAGTCTTGACCCTGTGCCTCATGGGAACAGTCCAGCCTGAACTGCCAAGCCATGTCTTCCCTGGACCGGAAACAAGCATCCTGGGACCGTTTTCGGGCTAACAGCCCTCATCAGCCAGGCTAGCTTGAATCCAGTGGCAAAGTGAGCAAGGGACCCACGTCTGGGCATACCCTGCCAACTTAGGGCGAACAAAGCAAACACAAGGAGATGATGGACGGAGCGCTGAAAATTTTCAGACACTCACCCCAAGTCACAGATCTGGGTTGAATCCATCATCGTTCTTTAGCTCACTTCGTCATCCCAGTTCAGACACAGATATATGCAAATCAGTCTTGACCCTGTGCCTCATGGGAACAGTACAGCCCAAACTGCCAAGCCATGTCTTCCCTGGACCGGAAACAAGCATCCTGGGACCGGTTTCGGGCCAACAGCCCTCATCAGCCAGGCTAGCTTGAATCCAGTGGCAAAGTGAGCAAGGGACCCATGTCTGGGCATACCCTGCCAACTTAGGGCGAACAAAGCAAACACAAGGAGATGATGGACGGAGCGCTGAAACTTTTCAGACACTCACCCCCAGTTACAGATCTGGGTTCAATCCATCATCGTTCTTTAGCTCACTTCGCCACCCCAGTTCAGACACAGCTATATGCAAATCATTCTTGACACTGTGCCTCATGGGAACAGTACATCCCAAACTGCAAAGCCATGTCTTCCCTGGACCGGAAACAAGCATCCTGGGACCGGTTTCGGGCTAACAGCCCTCATCAGGCAGGCTAGCTTGAATCCAGTGGCAAAGTGAGCAAGGGACCCACGTCTGGGCATAACCTGCCAACTTAGGGCAAACAAAGCAAACACAAGGAGATGATGGACGGAGCGCTGAAACTTTTCAGACACTCACCCCCAGTCACAGATCTGGGTTGAATCCATCATCGTTCTTTAGCTCACTTCGCCACCCCAGTTCAGATACAGCTATATGAAAATCAGTCTTGACCCTGTGCCTCATGGGAACAGTCCAGCCCGAACTGCCAAGCCATGTCTTCCCTGGACCGGAAACAAGCATCCTGGGACCGGTTTCGGGCTAACAGCCCTCATCAGCCAGGCTAGCTTGAATCCAGTGGCAAAGTGAGCAAGGGACCCACGTCTGGGCATACCCTGCCAACTTAGGGCGAACAAAGCAAACACAAGGAGATGATGGACGGAGCGCTGAAACTTTTCAGACACTCACCCCCAGTCACAGATCTGGGTTGAATCCATCATCGTTCTTTAGCTCACTTCGCCACCACAGTTCAGACACAGCTATATGCAAATGAGTCTTGACCCTGTGCTTCATGGGAACAGTCCAGCCCGAACTGCCAAGCCATGTCTTCCCTGGACCGGAAACAAGCATCCTGGGACCGGTTTCGGGCTAACAGCCCTCATCAGCCAGGCTTGCTTGAAGGGCAGCCCATGAATGCTTGAAATCTCAGACTGATATGCTCAGGCTGGGCAGAAAGGTCACAGCTGTCCTGATCCTCAATGGCATGCCAAGAGCGTATCCTTTGAAGGGGGGGAGTGAGGGTCTCATATAGGGTGGCTACAGCCATTTCCTGACTCCCAAGAGATGCACCCTCAGGGCCTGATTCACAGAACTAACTTACGTCAAAAACGTAAAGTTAGTACTTTTTGGTATTCACAGAATACATTTACTCATTTTGGTATTCACAGAATGAACTTACTCATTTCGGTATTCACAGAAGTTAGTAGTCCTAACTTTAGGACTCCTAAATGCCTTCTGTGAATACCGAAAGTCTTAAAGTTAGGATTTTTCTCAGTTTAGGAGTAGTAAAGTTAGGACTCCTAACTTTAGGACTCCTAAATGCCTTCTGTGAATACCAAAAGTCTTAAAGTTAGGATTTTTCTCAGTTTAGGAGTAGTAAAGTTAGGACTCCTAACTTTAGGACTCCTAAATGCCTTCTGTGAATACCGAAAGTCTTAAAGTTAGGATTTTTCTCAGTTTAGGAGTAGTAAAGTTAGGACTCCTAACTTTAGGACTCCTAAATGCCTTCTGTGAACACCGAAAGTCTTAAAGTTAGGATTTGTCTCAGTTTAGGAGTAGTAAAGTTAGGAGTCGACTTTCGGTGTTCACAGAAGGCATTTAGGAGTCCTAAAGTTAGGACTACTAACTTCTGTGAATACCGAAATGAGTAAGTTCATTCTGTGAATACCAAAATGAGTAAGTGTATTCTGTGAATACCAAAAAGTACTAACTTTACGTTTTTGACGTAAGTTAGTTCTGTGAATCAGGCCCTCAGAGAGCGCAATTAACTACAGAACTCTCTTGCGCTATTTATTTTGCCAGTGACATAGCAAGTGTGCTGGGGCCTTCTTGCAATCAAAGGAAATGGGCCTTCATGTTCCTAATGAATTGGAAGACTGCCATCATTGGGATTCAATAGGTAAGTCACACCTCTGGGTCCCTTAGAAACTTCACCTGCTGCACAACTAATTATGCTATTGTGTACCAGTGCTTTTAACAGGTGTGTGGAGTGTGTAATATAGCATACGGAGGGAGTCTACACTGGCGCATTTTATACTGTCATTCTTATTTACAGCAAAAAGCATTTTTTACTAATTGTAAAATTGTTGATTTTCACTAAAAATGAGAACCAGTTACATGACAGCTGGGAGAACAAACATGAGCAATAATTTTTTTGCACTGGTATATTTGTGCCTTGCATACATTGGTGTTACAGAGACGGAACATGGTCAGTTAGGTGCTGATTACAATAACGGGAGATCGGACCGCCGCCCGCTATCACGTCGGCCAGGAGACTGACTGACAAACAGGTGGCGATCTGACTGTCCAATTATGATGTTACCACCAGGCTGGTGGTTGGGAATATGATCTTTTACACTGAGGTTTAAACTACGGCCCTGGAATAGGGCAGCAGCACAAGCCACAGTGTAAAAGAGCACTTTGTGCACATCCATTTACAGTGTGCCATGCACCATGTGGTGCATGGCACGCTGTGCATGGATGTGCGTGGGGACCCTACATGTACCCCCTGGGCCACTTTGCATTGGCCCACAAGTGGTGGGGACACTGTTTGGGGCCCTCAAATTCCCATTCTGACAACCTTCTAATGGCGTTAGGACCACCATGAAAAGGCTGTCAGAAAGGGACATCGAAATCCTGACTGTGGTGCCTGCCTTGGCACCGCCTCTTGTTGGGACTGCGATTCCGAATACCGCCCCGTCAGTTGAGATGATCCTGTCAGAGGCTGCAGTCTTTGCCCCTGACCACTGCAGTCTGACTGTCTGCATTGTAATGTGGTAGTCGAACCGATGGCCTGTTCGTTGGGTGGACCGCCAGTGATGGCCTGTTGGTGGTGGTTCGCCCAACATCGTAATCAGGCCCTTAGTGTTTAGGGAAAAAAAATGTTGACCCTCTGTGAGAAGGTGGGGCGGGAAACTTCCTTGTGCACATAAATAGGTCAATTCAGTTTATTTTTTGCAAAGTCAAATATGATAGGTTCAACAGAGTATGTGGAGGCGTCAGGGAGAAGAGGGGTAGTTGAAAAAGTTGTGCTATTACTTAAGCTTTACTGGAACACATTACCAAATATGCCAGAGTGGTTTTTTTTTGGTGCTGGGAACATTCACTATGAACGGCAGTGAACGCTTTAACACTCACTGCACTTTGGTACTCAGATCACCCCTGTTTGTCAAAGCTATGACGTTGATCTCTCACTTTTAAAGCTGACAATTGCAGTGTGCCAAATGTATTGCTTTCGTAAAATAATATGCAATGCATTAATTGTAATGCCAGAATGAAGACAATTTCAAAATGTACTCAAGAACCAATACCAGAATTTTAACTCAGATTAATTTTTTGACTTTTTTTTTGCATACTTCTGTAAAATTGAATGCATGTCGATATTTCTTTAAACTGTGAATGGGAACCTTTAAAAACATAAAATCGCTTAGGAGTTTGCATAAAATGTGAAAGAAACTCTCACAGCATGAACAGAGTTAAGCATGGCCAACATCTTTCCCTGCCAGCTCTGTTCTCGGTAGGTGATAATTAAAATAGACCTTATGAATTATCGAACACAATTTTGGCTTCAGTGACAGATAACATAACTCAGGGCAATGGTAATATTTTGGCAGAACTGCGTCTGACAACTTAAACCAAAACCTGGGATAGAAAGTTACAGTCCTGGCTGAATTAATGTAAATCGACAGAAAAATGACTTTGAGAAATGGCTAATACTAACTGAAATGAAAAATATTCAAGGCAGTCACCAGGGATGCAGCAGTCAAATACATTATTTGTAGTTCAAATATTAATGTTAACAAGTGTTTATAACCAAACACCTGGTCCTGATTTTAAAAACCTGGCGTAATATTACATTCATAGTTGATGTTTAAAAATGTCCCTTTTCCAGCCTGTTGAAAAACCTTTGCCTTGTATGTTACGGACAGAAAATGTTAAAGGAAACCATGAAGACATAAGCAGAATACAAAATAGAATTATTCTCAGTGGCATGACCAAAACTGATTGGAATTATAGTCATTTATCATTATAATTATTTGATATACACTTTTACTATCAGAGTTTTGGCATTTTGTAGCGCTGTAGATAACGTGGTATTGTTATTCCAATTTTATTATGCTGATTACAGTAAATATCAGAATAGCCATGTCCGCTTTCAGTTTCAAGCCAATCAACCATGAGAATGGTAACCTTTTTGTTAGGTCGAGCATTCGAGACCTCTTGTATATACTTTAGTATATACTTATATGTGTATGTGCTTTGTGGGCTCTGGAGATCAGCCCTAGGACTTGTCTGCTTCCGCTTAGGGACTTTTTGTTCTGTTCAACTGCCTCTATTTAACTGTCTTGATAGAAAACGACCAGTAGGGGTCAGTAAAATATCAGAATTGCTTTCTGCTTGTTCAACTGCCTCTATTTAACTGTCTTGATAGAAAACGACCAGTAGAGGTCAGTAAAATACCAGAATTGCTTTCTGCTGAGGGATGTTCTTTTTTATTTTTCTGGCAACTGCCTCTCTAACTTTCTTGATAGAAAATGACCAGCAAAGGTCAGTAAAATACCAAAATCATTTTAGCATTCTCTAGATTCCAGTCCATAGAAATTGTCTTCCATGAGCACCCGTAGACAATAATATTTTTTTCAAATCTTGAATTTTAGTGATCACCAAAGGCCCTGATTTTATATTAAAAACAGAGTTTTGGACTATACCATTTCCAGCTGAAAGGCAATATTTCTCTCCATGTGTTCCCATACCTGGCGTGTAACGCAGTTTGGTGCTTACTTTCCCTCCATGTTAAAGAACAGTAGATGTTTCAGCACCCAGGCTAATGTGCTGCATAGCTAAATAAACATAAGGTCCCAAAGGCGAGACCGATTGCATTGCAAATGCTTGTTTTAGATGTGCAAGCGAATGCATCCCTTGAAATAGAGTGCACAATTAGTTTTAGGGGGCAATGCTAAAGTGACCGAAATTCCTTTAGAACACACTTAAAATGGAAAACATTTCGAATTTGAAACTCACACCTGAGTGCTGTGCACAAAATTTGACATAGCAAATTAGAGGTGAACACCCTAATTGAGTGCCAAATTCTATGAGGTTAATCAAACAACACCAAAGATATTAGTATTTAAAAAAGGGCTTTCCAATAGGAAGTGACTCATAACGAAAGCAACATTATTGATTTTTCTTACCTTTCAATAAAAAATAAATGTATGTCATAAACTATAAGCACAGGCGGAATCAGATACATAACAATTCTAACATAAACGCACACTAAAAAGCAAAAACGTTTGCCTTTGACACTGACTGTTATTAAGGAAGCTTTTTGATAAAACGAGCGTTGTTTGCACTTTACTGTTACTAATCCCTTTCCATACAACTAATTATGACTCTGTTGGCCCTGCAAATGCTCCTCCTTTTCTAATAAGTCACTTGCCTATATCAGGATGTCAAGATAGATGGAATATATTTGTCCACTTACGGTTACCAGGTAAGCGCAGCCAATATAGGATAATGATAACTGAGTCCCTGGCGCTAAACTCTAAAGATGGAAATTGAGATTCAAATATTGTGATGATGGCCCCATTACTGAGTGGCCTGACTAGTAGAATGTCCTTGTACTGTTTCCAGGTCATTTATGAGTGTGGCCTAACGGCTAGGGCGGTCGACCTCGGAGCCGGGGAACCGGGTTCGAGTCTCGGCAGGGACGATCAACAGTCTGTGATTCTTGTCAAATCACTTAATCTCCCTGTGCCTAACAAAAAAATGAATTTGTCCTTTTGTAACGTAACTGGTGCTCATGGAAAGAACTCTGATCCTCCGGGTCTAATTTGGGCAATATAAAACTCCACACAAAAAAAATATGGACTTAGTTATTGTTCAACATTTAAGAATAGGAGTGAGGCATATCTATCTATAGTAGATTATTACAGTGCTTACAGTGGACTACTCTGGCAAGGTGCACCCTGCTGAAATGAGGCCAAGAGAAGGTAGAAAGAAGACACTGGGATATAGTGATCCACCCCTGACCCTATCTTGCAACACCCATCTCACAATGCCAAGTCTTGAAGCTGCTAGAGCAGCTTTGGGCCCCTTTGCCCATTCTTGCGTCATCTGGGCGTTAGGTTCCCATGACTGCAGGCCCTATTTTGTTTTAATTTTCACCTAGGTTAGATGATGGTAGAAAACTCTGTCTATGTCAGCCATCTCACTGAAGGACAGAAAGGCCAGCTTGATAAAGCCCATTGGTTCTTTGACAACATACACAGGTATAATAGATTACTGTTGGCACCTAGGGTCAGACTGGCCTAAAGGCCTGACAGTCTTGACAGGCCGGCAGTGCCTGACAGACTGGTCTGACAGGTCAGTGTGTGAGCTGTTGTTTGGATGTTTTTGGCCCTGTTTCATGGTCTGCTGTGCTGGTTTTTACTGTTGAGTTTCCTAAAATTAAAACAAACACTGCAGAAAGCTCAAATCCATGCAGTCTTCCATACCCTGCAAAACTCTTATACAGTGTGTCTTTACAAGCTCAAAACTGGTCCAATTTGCAGACATGGCCAACTTTGTTAACTTTATAATTCACTAAGGGGGTTCACTTTTATTTTAGGAACCAGTCCTATTCTGTGTTTCCATTCCACATATGTTGGCACCTGCAGGTACATTCACATCGGCTTTGTACACACAATGAATGATACCTTGAAATAGCTTCTTTTAATTAATTACTTTCTCAAATTCAGAAATGTATGAGGGAATCCCCACTCTATTAATGTGAGTAAGCAGAAGGTGCTTACACCGAATGGGGGGATGGTCATGTATGTCCTGGTGCCCATATACCTGTTCATCATGTAATTGGCATTGAACCAGGTGGCTCTACTGCTGTAATTATCCTCTCCTCCTCGGTGGACAATGCCTGCAGCCAAACATCCTTTGTAGAAGGATTTGGACATGATCTTTTTGGTGGGCACCTGAGTCCCCGCAGTTGAAAGTTCTAGAGTGGGTTTTGCTATCACTGATCACTGATTTCGTTTGGACTCTGATTCCTCGAATTGTGCAGCATCTCCTTGGCTATTGGAGCCAGATGGTGGTCTGGCTAACTGTATTCTCCTTTTAATGCACACGTTATTTCACTCCTCCATCTCTGTGAGCACTATGAAAGAGACCTTAAATTCACTGAATCAAAACAGACGGCGCCTCAAGGAAGAGCAATGGAATAACAAGCTTTTGCAATGCATTAGGTCTCGCATTTATGAGAGTTTGCGCTATTGGCATTGTAAATGGTAATGCCTTTTATTTATGTGTTGTTTTTAAAACAGATAAATAAAAGGCATTGTCATTTACAATGCCAATAGCAAATGCGGGACCTATTGCATTGCAAATGTGTGCTATAAAAATAGAAAAAAGCATTAGGAGAGAGCGTGTCCAGGCAGGACAAGACTATTTGAGAAAATAATGCTCGGAGGCTGTAATTAAAGCCTACCGAGCAACAACACACGTAACAGGGGTTGTCGCCATGGGAGGTTAGAAAATGAGATGAGGCGGTACTAAGGAGGGACTCCTAAGCCTTTTGATCAATGAACCGCCACAGTTTACTGTGGACAATAACACAAGTCAATGAAGAATGTGGATGGAGATTGGGCAGAGCTTCAGGTCCATACCTCAATACAGCATGCCTCGCAGAGCAGCGCATGCGCTGCCCAGGCTCGGCCTAAAAATGAACCAAAGTGCAAAAGAGCAAAAGAACAAAGAAAAGTTCAAAGCCGTTGCCATAAGGTTTATTAAAATGTAAGCATAAGTGCGGATAGCTTGTCATATTTTTTCTTGAAGTATCCAAAGCACAAGTGGCTTTGGATAACTCCTTTTTAGAATTGCGTCTGAAATACAGCACATGCGACTGACTATATAGATGCAGACATGACTTAATCTTCTTTTGATTGTTCAAGCAAAGGGCCACCAGGGACACATCTCTCCGACCTTCTTACAGTTACCATGTAGAATGGCTTGTTTTATTTAAAGAAACCAAGCAAACCGGGACCAAATTACATGAATTGCACTAGAGATTGATTAATTTTGCACAGGTGACCAAACACATTTTGCTGTCATTTACACATACCTACCAGTGTAAAAATTAGTCACTATTGCTTGTGAAAGTTAGTCCTGGGCCAATCGTTCCGTGCAACTGCCATTTTAAGTTTTGCTGTGCAAACTATAGTGCAACACTTCCCATTCACCAGTGTAAAAATGCTGAGTCATCTATTCAAAGTATGCATTCGGCCCCTATATGTTGAACGGGCCCTTTTTGCAGGGTTGTTCCTGAACTTTTTGCCTTCCTCCTGTATTTTTTCTGAACTGTTTTTGTTGGCTTTAGGACTCTGGGCACTTTACCACTGCTGATCAGTACTAACGTGCATGTGCTCTCTCCTTTAAACTTGGTATGATTGGTCTACACCTGTTTGGTATATTTAATTTGCCTGTAAGGCCCTTGTACAGTGGTCTCCCATATACCCAGGGCCTGTAAATGAAATGCTACTAGTGGACCTACAGCGCTGCTTGTGCCACCCACAGAAGTAGCCTTTCAAACCTGTCTCAGGCCTCTGCCACTGCAAGGACCTGCATGCACAGTTTACTGCCACAGTGACTTGAAAATTAAAGTAATTTGCCAATTCTGGAACACCCCTTGTACAACATATAGGTCACCGCTAAGGTTGGCCCTAGGTAGCCCTATGGGCAGGTTACTGTGTAGGTAAAATGTAGGATATGTGCCTTTCTTGTGTGGCATGTCCTGATAGTGACAAACAGCCTATTTGGTTTCACACTGCTGTGAGGCTGTTCCTCTCATAAGTTTGCATTGGGAATTCCGTGATGTGTTTCAGTTGTAATTTCTGATATGAAAGGAGCAGCATTGCCATGTTTGGAATAGTGGTGATAAATCCTGCTTATTGGTGAAAGTGGATTTTTTATGACTATTTTAGAAATGCCACTTTTAGAAGTGGGCATTTTGTTGTGCTTATGACTCTTTGTGCTTTGCAGCCTGACTCCAATCAACATCTGGTACAGACTGACAAGGGCCTCAGAGGGAGCTGAGGTGTGCCCCGCATTCCCTGATGGGTCTTCCTGAGCTAGAGTGGTGGGAGGAGTTGTCACCTGCACCTGAATATGGCTGTGCCTGCCTTTCACAATGCTGTCTCAACCCCCCTGTAGTCTGTCTGGATCCAGGGCTGGGGATTGAATGGAGGTGTTGTGCACTTCTAAAGTTTGTTTGAAGTTACCTTCAGACAGAGCGGCTCCTCCACTAAGTCGGAGGAGCGTCGCCCCATTGCTTTTTAGAAGTGAAATAAATGAAAAATAAAATGATAATAACTCAACGTTATATTTGTTCCTGCTGCTGCGTCTTTGTGGGCGGGGCTGCTCTGCTATCAGAGCAGGGGGAGGAGTGGTGGGCACTCTGTAAGTGGGCTATGACTGTTTGGCCGGCGCTCTCGGGCCAGCCAATCATTTATGTGCATTTTTCATGTTCTCCACCCAGGCTGCATTACAGCCTGGGTGGAGAACATGCCCAGGCTCACATTCTCTGGCTGAGCTCAGAACCGCAGTGCACAGACCAATCAATGCAATGCAGCATTGTGATTGGCTTAAGGGAGCCTGGGTGCTTCCTGCTTCATTCCCGACGCAGAGGAGAGACGCGATAAGGAAAGTTTTTTTTCTTATTTTAGATCCCATCCCCCCAATTCCCCCCTCCTGCCTCACCACCCCCAATCCGTCTCGGCCGCCACTGCCTCTAGATCAAATACATTTTCAGTATAAGTACAGGGGCACTGACCCCATAATTTTGACACTGCATAGACATGTAAACAGATGCTGCTGGCTCTCCAGATTGCACCTTGCCAGAAGGAACTGTTATGCTTCCAGAAGGAACCATAATTGGACTCCCTTGTTTGTTGTGCTGACCTGTGACCTGCTGGGCTGAAAGAAGGACTACCTGCTCCCCTACAAGGAATCTGTGTGCTCGTCTGCTACATCTATTCCTGCTTGGTGCCCCCAGTGACCTCCCAGGACTTGGTGGCCTGCCTTGTGTTTGTGAAAAATTAGCGCCTGGTGAGCGTTTCATTCCTTTGAGTCTTGGTAGCCAGAGAAGCGCATGGTGAGCACTTTATGTGGATTTTGTTTGGGCAGCCAGAGAAGTGCATAGTGAGTGCTTTCTTTTACCTACTTGTAGCGGCGGCATGATAGAGTGGATCAGGGGCCTCAGGATCCCATTACCACCTCGAGGGATTTCCCCTGTGTTCCTTGCTCCCTCACACTGCATACCCAGCAGAAGAGAGGGACGCTGCATCAGCAAAGGGAGGCACCCGAGGAGAAGGCGGAGGAGCTCCGCTGTCGTCTCACTGTAGGCTGGGCCCAGTGAGGGAGGCTGTGCCCACCCCCCACTGCAGGCAACAACAGCTCCGGGGAGAGACCAGAGACCAAGGTAGTGCACACTGAGTGGACCAGAAGAGGTCCCGGTGAGTTGCTGGGCCTTTGGTGAGCACAGCTGGCCCCACTGATCTGAGTGGAGTGGCTGACACCCGCCACATTTGTTTCGGCAGCTGTGCCTTCTGTATGCCTCTCACTGTTGGGGATCGGGAACCCAGTGAGGTCTCCTTGCTGAATCTGGGTGAAGTGCATGTTTCTCCACATACCTTTGGGGGCATTGTTGGCCTCACTAGCCAGGCGGGAAAGAATCCTCAACGGAAGTACCACTCTGCATTTCCTCTTGCTAGAATTACTATCTCTCATAGGAGGCATGCAGGTGGTCCTGCAGCCTACAGTGTACACATGTATTTATCTCCAAAGAGGCTCACAGTTTTACCACGTAGCCTGAAATAGAAGTGCAGGTGTGCTATATCTGTGTGATGAATGCATTTGGGGGTGATTTATGATGAACTGTGATGACATATATACCCACATATGGTGATTCATGTGTTTTGCTCGTGATAACCAAACTGCTACATTTCATGCCCTACTTGTTAGGATTTATGTTGTTTTATGCCTTGCGATGATAGGATAACTAGTCTTATTTCAGGATCTGCATATGCATATTATGTACAGTGATGGTATTGTTTTTATGATGTGTACACATATAAATCTTTATCTTATAACAATTGCCTAGTTGGCAAAGTGATTTATGGTCTATGTGATTGTGGTCTATGTGTTATGTACAATATATTTATTTTTATTATTTTTTATTTACTTATAAGATTTATATAACGCGAACTTGACCCTAGAAGGGTATCAGACCGCTTTACAGATAGTTCAATAAGTAGAAAATATATAGCCAAGAAACATAAACGCTGACAATGTCCGCTGCAAATCAGGAGTGGGACAGTGGGTTATAAACCGGTACTTAGACGGCATGCAAGCCCTGGTTGGAGAACAGCATCAGATCAGTATCCAGAGAATGAGTTTGTGGGTACAGGGTAGAGATTTGTTCATTAAAACAGTTTGACTTCTTTTTTGAATGAAGTGATTGAAGGGATCAGTCTGATTTCAGGGGGCGGACGTTCCAGATTCTAGAGGCCAATGCGGAGAAGGCTCGGTTGTGGGTTTTCTTTTTTCGAAATTTTTGAGGTTTCAACAATAAGGTGCTGGTGTTTCTAGATCATTTGCCACTACCGGACAGTTCCAGTTTGTCAGCTAGGTACTTCGGTGTATTGAAGTGTAGGGCTTTGTGGGTCATGCAAGCAATTTTCATCTGAATCCTTGCCTCATAAGGGAGCCAGTTTAGTGCCTTCAGATCTGGAGTGAAGTGGCTGTACCTTTTAGATCCAGTGATGAGCCTTGCAGCAGAGTTAAGGGATGCCCTTAGTGGAGCCAACTTGGATCTCTGCAGACCACATAGGGTAGCACTCCCATAGTCTAATCTGGGGATAACTAGTGCTTGCACCACTGATTTAACGTCGTCAAAGGGCAGGAAGGGTTTTATTTTTCTTAGAATGCTCATTTGAAAGTTTGCTCCTCTGGTGGCTGAGCTGATGTGTTCTTGCATGTTGAGATTCTTGTCAAGTGTAATTCCTAGTGATCTTGTGGAATCTATAATGTGTGGAAGGCAGTTGAAGACTGTTAAGTGTTTCATCCAATCTTCGATGTCGAGGGATCTTTTTGGTGGGCAATTAAGAGGAATTCGGTTTTGAGTGAGTTGAGTTTACGGTGGTTTCTGGTTAGCCAGTTTTGGTTTTTTTGCAGAGTTGTGTTGAGTAGATGGATATCCTCAGGGGTAGAGATTTTAAGGTATAGTTGGGTGTCATCTGCATACATGTGGTATTGTACATTGGAAAATTTCAGAATTTCGGTTAGAGGCTCCATAAACAGGTTAAAGAGAGAGTAGGTGATAAAGTGGACCCCTGAGGGACCCCTAAAGTGACAGGAGTGGTAGTGGACAAGGATTGGTTAACCTTAATTCTTTGAGTTCAGTTGTGTAGAAATAAGGCAAACCAATTTAGGACAACCCCTGATAATCATATTCTGTGTTCAAGTAATTCAAGGAGGCTGTCATGTTTAATATGTTTTATATAATAATTGTGTGGAGTCTCTATTGTGGAGTATTTATTGTGTCACTGGTGTGTGTGTTTGTGTGTTTCTATTGCACAAATGCTTTACACATTGCCTCTGGGATGGACAAGGGTTATCTTGGGTGTGTAACCCCCCTTACCCTGGCTACAGTGGTGGGTTCTGCCTGGTTTAGGTGCATACCCTAGCCAACCAGAAACCCCATTTCTAACACATTAACATGCTGCTGCCAGGCCTCTCTTCTTTACTCATACTCGGCACTATTATCTGGTTGAAGTAAAAGGGAAAAGTCAGGTCTTCCAGCACATTTAACCATTTGTATATTGTTGGGTTAAATGCCTTTACTTTCCAGATTTAAGTCTTTTTAGTGTGCCTTTTTAAGTTATTTTAGGGCCCTGTTCTATAGATATTGGAAAGATGCAAAACCACAGTGTTAGACTTGGCATCTTTGGCATGGTTTCCCCTGATTTTTTGCCTCTACCTCCTGTATTTGTAATGCTGTGCTGGCTTTCGTTTTTGCTGGCTTAGATGGTTTGGGCACATTGCCACTGCTGATCAGTGTCAAAGTGAAAGTGCTCACTTTGTAAATTGTTTTTACAATTGGTTCTCTCTGATTAGCATATTTGATTTACAGGTAAGTCCCTAGTAAAGTGCAATGAAGTGTGCCAAGGCCTGAAAATCAAATGCTACTAGTGGGCCTGCAGCACTGATGTGCCACCCATATGAGTAGCCCTGAAAAGGTATCTCAGACCTGCCACTTCAGTGTCTGTCGCAGTTAACTGCCACGTCGACTTGGCAAGTGCACCCACTTGCCAGGCCCTAACCTTCCCTTTTCTTACATGTAAGGCAACACTATGGTAGGATCAGGGTACCCCCCTGGGCAGGGTGCAGTGTATGTTAAAGGTGGGATATGTACTGGTGTGTGTGACATGTCCTGATAGTGAAATACTGCTAATTTCGTTTTTCACTATTGAAAGGCTATCTTGCCCTATAGGATAGAATGGGAAATGCTTTGTAACATCTCACAAGTATAACTTCCCATTGGGACAAGATAGAGAAATAAAGTTTAGGCTCTCTGAACTCAGAATTTAGTAACACATCTTTTTAGTAAAGATGGTTTTTAAATTGTGTGTTTGAAAATGCCACTATTATAAAGTAGTGTATAGATACAATGGGGGAACCCTGTGTCCCTCAGAACCTGGGTAAGTATAGGTAAAGCTACAATGGTTCTGTCGGGGAGACAGCAATTACATCGCTAATAAAGACGAATCTTGTTACGAATACTTTATATGACTCTCTGTGTAACCGATATGTTGGAGAGTACAAGTGGGCTAAATCACAGCGCGCAACAACATGAATATTGGAACACAACAATACAAAAAGAAACTCCAAATTGCTTGCAAAAATTATTATTATTTGTTATTTTTGAGTTTTCACAAAACATTTCTAAAAATACATTTTTCAAGGGCTGTCAAGGTGAGGCACAATTGTAAAGTGACCAGTGTTTCAAAATCACAATGGGTGCTCAGTGCTGGAAGTGCAGTGCATATATACAAGAGTGAAGCTATATACAAGTATGTACAAGTTGAAGAATGGTCAGAACAACAACGAAGACAATATCTCTGGTTGTGGCAGGGCCGCTCAATAGTATACACCAAGAGATTTGTTAAGACTGAGCCATGTGTTATCGTTGACGTTTCGACCCTGATAATGCGTTAGTATGGTGTCATAGAGGGTCTTCTTCAGGACAATAAGACAGCCCAGCAAGTGGGAAGTATCCCTTGGCGTCCCTCGCTGAGTGGAGGCTGCCAGAAAGATCTGCACTTGTCAGGAGGCTCAGGTAAGTGGAATCTCTGAGATGAGGTTAAGTGAATAATTTGCCTTAAAACAACACAGCAATATTGTGCCCTATGTCAAGTTGGTAATGAATCAGTGAAACAGGAGATAATTCGAAGTAAATCCAGGCAAAACGTCCGTGGATGTCTAAGCTTCTCAATGAGCAATGAGTTTTTGTATTGTTGTGTTCCAAAATTCATGTTGTTGCGCGCTGTGATTTAGCCCACTTGTACTCTTCGGCATATTGGTTATGCAGAGAGTCATATAAAGTATTTGTAACAAGATTCGTCTTTATTAGCGATGTAATTGCTGTCTCCCCGACAGAACTATTAGAAAGTAGGCATTTTCTTGTTTAACCATTCTGAGTGCCTCTGCCTGTTTGTGTATTGACTGTCTGGTTTTGGAGTGACAGGTGCTGGGGATGTGCATTCACAGTAGACAGCCACTGGGGGGGTTGAGGTGTGCCTGGCCCTTCCTGGAAGACTCAAAGCTGAGCTGAATGGGGCTTGGCTGAATTTAGAGTAGTGGGAGGAGATTTCCTTGCACCTGAATAGGGCATGTCTCCCTTGCACAATGCTGTCTCCCCCCTGTGGTCATACTGTACCAGTGAGGACAGAACTGGTTTGGACTGGGCTTAGAGACCCTTGCACAAAGAGAACAAATACATTTTGGGATATAAGTATTAGACCAAAAAAAAAACCTGAGATTTAGATTACTTCTGGACTTAAGAGGAACCTTTGCCAAGGAGAAGAGCTGAAGAGCTGTGAAGAGGAATACTGTCCCTTTGCTGTGTGCTGTGTGGGGTTTGTCCTGCAGTTGCTGTTTATACCAAGGAAAGGACAAAGACTGGAACTGTGCTTTGAACCTGCTTGAAGAAGATCTCCAAGGGCCTGTGTGTACTAGCCTCCTGTTCTGAAGTCTCAGGGACATAAAGACTTCACCCCAAGCTCCCCTGAACTCTGCTGCTGAGAGTTCTGACCTGCCGGGAGGTGCCTGATCCAGTTCTGGGCCTCTGGAGGTTGTGCTTGCTGCTGGGAGCTGGAAGAAATCTGAAAAACTAAGAAAATCAAAGCATCGTTCTTCTTGCGACTGCTTTTCTGATGAAGCACAGCTGTGCAAGAAGAATCTCCACACATCACTGTGCCACTGCCGAAACCGATGCAGCACCTGTCGCCGCTGCTGGAACCGACGCATCGAGGTATCGCGGCTTAAGAAACTGACGCAGCACCGCTCAACGCCGCTGCATTGATCGCCGACAGATCATGGATTTCCACATATCGCACCTGTGTGGCATGTTTTCCAAACGCATCACCCGCGGACCAGAACCATCTTGGAGTCCACGGATCACTTCCCCCTACAGACTGGATTCGATGCATCACTTCTCCTGCATGCAGCAGAACTGTTGCATCGCCTCCCCAAGGTCTCAGGAACTGACACATCTCTTTGTTTCTCGACGTTTCCCATCTTTGCGGCTGTTTTGCCCTGTGAATTTTGACGCATCTACAGGTACTTTGTGAGAAATCATGCATCCATAGTTTTCTATGGACCAAGTTGTTTGAAACCTTTCTAAAGTCATATTCTTATACATGTATGTTGGATTTTTGTTGTTTTGGTCTTGTTGAGTTTAGATAAAGATACTATATTTTTCCTAAACTGGTGTGGTGTCCATTTGTGGTGTTATCATTGTAGTACTGTGTGTTTTGAGTACAAATACTTTACACATTGCCTTTGGGATAAGTCTTTCTGCTCGTGCCAAGCTACCCATGGGGTGGGCAGGGGTTATCTAAAGTGCGTATTCCCCTTACCCGGACTAGAAGCAAGGGTCCCTATTTGGACAAAGGTACCTACCTCTGCCAACTAGAGACCCCCATTTCTAACACGCCCCAAACAATTCATATAGAGTTTTGCCAAACCTGCATCATTTGCATTGAGTATGGGAGAATAAATTACACTTTTTTCCATTATGACAAATTTGCATTGCAGCATAACCATTTTTCTTGTGGATTCAATTGTTTTCACTCACTATGGTAATGGCAACTACTCCATGACCTTGCACATGTTGAATATCAATGTGGTATTAAGTATTCGGTTCATTTTCTAGCCGACATATTTTGGGGCCTATGTAAAGTAGTACTCCTGTTGTCCACTTTTATGTACTCTTACATGTCTTTGCCAATTGGCAATTTAAATTGGGACTAAAATGGGAATATTCAGAAAATATCCTTATGTAACCATTACAATTAGAAAGAACTGTGCTCATGTGCCAGCATGTAAAAGAGTGTTTCAGTACTACTACTTCCCATAATCAAAAATGTTTTGTGAGTCAGCCTGTTGTAGGATAGATCCATTTTCAATGTGAAATTGCATTAGCTTCTGGAAATCTTACTTTGCAAGGTCTTATAACGTTTTTCATAAACAGTGAGGATGGCGCAGTTAGGTGAATGCCCACCGGTCATAAATACACTAATCTGAAGGTCTCATTTGCGTATGTTGGCAAGGCAGACTACTTATTCCATCCTCCTAAGAAAGATGAATTGAGTAGAATAAACTGGGTAATAGTAAAATGTGCAATTTGTACCTCTTAGAAACAGCAGGGATGTGGTACGAAGTGCCAGACATGTATTATCTGGAAAACGCTTTCATACAACAACATTTGACCATTCATTCTAATTGGATAATGAGGCTGATACCAGCTTTCCACAGCAACCTTTATCTCGGTTCCGCAAATGCAGTAGGAAATAGGGAATTATCATTCCCAAGGAATCAATACATCTATCAAAGCGTTGCACACCCCCCAAACGAAAGTTGTTCGTACATTTCAGCGGTATACTTAGCACTGGCAAACATGATTCACAGATGAATACACAAATCTTTTCTGGCCTTACAAATGCTGATAAAATGAATCCCTGAGTTATCAGTGTTAAGTGTTTGCAATGAGCCACTATGAGAGCACGAAGCCACATTAATACATTTAGGAGGGGAAATGCCAAGGGAAATAAGCTGTAGAAAATGCATTCCAACAAAATCACATAATTTATTCATATCAACTATTCACCAGCCAGTGTGTTTCATCCACATGGCTTAGGTTTTGTCGGCCAATGAGTTTGGCAGCTTACTTATTCCATAAATTTAGATGAAATGTGATTAAATTTCATTTTGACATTATTGAAAAAAATTAAACAAGATGGAAATCAAGTGACAGTCATTGAAGATGACAAAGGCACTCCCACTGTTCAGTTTTTAATGTTTGGTTCAAAACCTTTGCAAAGGATTTCATGAGACAGGAATAAAAACTGCTTTAGAATGGACACTGAAATGAAATTTTGTTGTACCTGAATGCGCAGTCATGCTAACCACGTAACATTTTATAAACATCGTTTACACGCACAATTTTATAATGGATACCATAATATCAGGCGTAACAGCAGTGAAGCATGCATGCTTTGATCACCTCTTTTAGACACTTGGCCCCTCAGCATCCCCCTATGAGCTACTGAGTGGCCAAAGTGGAAATTACTGAAAGTAAAGAGATCTGTGTTTAGTTTCTGTTCCTAATTGGATTTCAAGAACATCGAGGCCAAACTAACATGGCTAGCTCAGAAATACCAATCGCGAGCCATGGATAGAAACAACTGCCCTGGGTTTTCCTAATACAAAATGCCCACTAACTGAATTGATAACTAGGAACAGAAGACCTCAGTCTTACTCAACTATGTGTCTGAGTGCACACAAGTTTGAATAAAAACTAGTGGGTGCCGGCACAGATCGGGGTTGGTGGGGTGGGTAATGGGGTGTAAAAAAAGAAAAATAAACTTACCTTATTGCCGCATCTCTCCTCCGTCTCTCTTATACTTTGGGCCGGAACAGGAAGCACCCAGGCTCCCCTGAGCCAATCACAACTCTGCAATGCAGTGTTGTGATTGGTCTGAGCACCATGGGTTGGTGCATAGACGGGGACTGGAAGCCTTGGTATGCTCTCCATGCAAAGTGCGCATGACTGTTTGTCCGGCCCAAGACAGCCAGCCAAACATTCATGCGCACTTACAGAGTGCCCCCCACTTCTCTCCCTGCTCTGTGAGCAGAGCAGCCCCATTCCGCAAAGCTGACGCAGCAGGAGAAAATAAAATGATAATAACATCAAGTTATTATCATTTTATCTTTCCTTTATTTACACTGCTGAAAAGCAGTAGGGCGACGCTCCTCCACCTTAGCGGAGGAGCCGCCACTGATAGAAACTAAAAACAGATATCTGTGATTAAACCTGGGCCTATTCAACAAGAGTCATAGTGCTTCAGAGAAAATGCACATGTTGTATTTAAAAACATTAAGGTCTAGATATAAATCAGATACAATCACTGTCATAATCAGTAAAAACAAATTTTATTTCATAATTAAAATTAGATCAAAAAAACATATATTGTGAGTATCAGTAAATATGAATTGTGGAAGTAAAAAGGCATCCATTGAAAAGCAAAGAGAAACATAAAAGTGAATTTAATTGCAGGAAGCTGGCTCTTTATATAATCAAACAAAATTAGGTATAGTGTGTAAGTAGTCCAGACAATCCTTATTGGTTTACAGAGGCAAAAATGATAACACTAAATGCTTGCTTTTGTGGTAGTGTGGGCAAGAAGTTTAAGCTAATCAGAGGGCTCTGCTAAGCATTTGCTGTACTTACAGAGGCAATAAATGAGATACACTCAAGAATAAATCTGAGACCAATTTAGAAAAATAAGTCACAATTTTAGATACATTTTGATACCAAGGACATTGTTATGAGATAAGTACATATTTTATATATTGAGTTTCACAGGTAAGTAAACAGTTCACTAAAATGTGTCTTTACCCAGCAATGCCTCCCAATGGAGGAAAAGTCATTTGGTGCATACAGTTATTTACGGTCGGTTTGTGGGAGTTTCCTTCGGGACTTAGGGTCATAGGGGGCCAAGTTCCAAATTACCACCAGCATTTACTTGTTACCTGCCCTGGGGCACCAGGGTTCAGAGGTGCTGGTCGGGTTGGTAGTTTGCTCGCTACACCGTTGGAAAGAAGGGGTCACCTAGAAACAGGCTGCAGAGGGGGATTTGAGGTCAAGTCCCTGAGCTCCAAATCGGGGGCTCGAGTTGCAAGATTCCTGAGAACAAGGGGGTACAACCAGTTCATCGGTACTCAGGCTGGGGCGCTCGGGTGCAGAGTGGAAAGATCGGCTAGGCTCTGTGAGTCATAGGGCCTTGAGGTTGTCGGTCTCGCTGGTTGAGGGAGCAAACATCAGGGCAGCTGGACCACTCTGGAATTGGGTTTCTGTGGTGCTGAAGTCCCTCAATGGCTGTTCAGTCTCGGTGCAGTTAGAGTCTTGACTGGACTTAAAGAGACCTTGGTTGCTGCAAAGGGTCCGGTACCCCAGGTATTGGTCCTATGCAGCTCCGGTCGGTCCTGATGTCCTCTCACTCAGTAGGGGGGCAAATTTGACCTTCAGGAGCACAGGTAGACTGGTGCAAGCAGGCAGGGTTTGGTGCCAAAAGTCCACAGCAGTCTTCAGTTCTCGTTGTATCGCGGCTCTCCTTTGGCCTCTTCTTCTGGATCCATTGAATGTAAGTTCCTGGCATCAGGGGTGCCTCCTAAATTCTCAGTTTAAGAGCATTAAGTGGAGTGACAGGTAGTAGCCAATGGGCTGCTTACCTTTAGGGGGACTACACCCCCTATATGACCACTTCCTGTGGGCATAACCCTGACCCAGTGAGCCTAATTCCACCAAGATGGCGGAATTCTAGTTGTCATGTTCACATCAGGCAGCCAACCTTAGGGGTGGAACCAGCGTGATGGGGAACACACCTCTTGACTAGCTAATTTACCCACCTGCCCTGATGCCAAATGGACACGGGGTAGAGAGTGGCACTTCCCCTTTCTGGTGGAAGCCTGGGTTGCATATCAAAGGCGGCAAAGGCCTTTGAAGCTTCCTGCCTTTTTATGTTGATTACTTAGCCATCCTGCCTGGAGGCGGTGACAACACCTCCGTCCGGAGCAGGCATTGTTTTTGCCCTCAGAGAGCCTGGGCTCTCACCAGCAGGGGTAAGAAATCTGTTTGTGGTGGCAGGCTGGTCTACACCAGTCTGCCAGTACACTAGTAGTTGGTAGGTTTTCAGGGGGCATCTCTAAGGTGCCCTCTGTGTGCATTTATCTATAAATCTATCCCTGGCATCATTGAGGGCTTATTAATATGAGATGTTTGATACCAAACATCTTGGGTTAAAGTAAAGCCATAATGTAGCTGGGGAACTCGGAATTACCAGTGTGCAGCACATGTACTTAAAATGGCTTTCCTGTCCACTTGTAATACCTGAGAATTGACTTAGATATCACAGGGTCATATTGAGCAGATATGTCCACACATGTGGTATAGTGCACCCTGCCTTAGAAATGTAAGGCCTGCTGTAGGGGTGACTTACCTACACTGCCTGCAGTGTCTACAGGCATGGCACACAGGAGATGTGCTATGTCGTGTATTCACTTTTCTCTGCACCATGTCATGCAGCCTACAATGACAGTTTGCATGAGTGTGCTGAGGGGACCCTTAGGGTGGCACAATACATGCTGCAGCCATTAGGGACCCTCTTTAGCCTCCCAGGGGTACCATTTACTAGGGACTTACAGGGGGTACTAATGGTATTGCCAATTGGGGGAACACTTGTACAGTTTAGCGAAAGAGATCTGGCATTGGGGACATGGATACCAGGAACCAAGTGCACATCTGTCTAAATTGCATCAAATACCAGGCAAAACGTGGGGGTGTCCATGTAAAAAGGGGCACTTTCCTACAGTCATCCAAAGGGGGGTGGTAACCCAGGATCTGGGCACATTTTGTCATCTACTATCATGATGAGAGGTTCTAGTGAAGCCTAACAGTTTGTCTCTGTAAACAGGTTTACCTCTGACTTAGAAACGTGATTGAAGCTCAGACTCCATCAGTGGGGCTAAGTTAGCTTTCAGTGCTTAATTTGTAAAAAAAAAAAAAAAGTAAGTATCAAGTCTGTGGTGGACTCCCAACCATAACGGAGCACCCCGACCACTCCAACATGGCGGCCGCTAAGACCCCGACCGGGAGCGGACTGTGCGTTCCAGCAGGACAAGCCGGAACATCCTTGTCGGTGGCAGCGAGCCAGGGGGGCGGAGCCGAGAGACGGACTTTAATGCTGTGGACCGGGAACGAGGAGGAGAGAGCGCGAGGAAAGATGGAAGACGCGGAGCGAAAGGAAGACGAGGAAGAGACCTACATCCAGTTCGGAGGAGCCGTGGAGCCGCCGCAGGTCGGAAGCACGTCCCAGCATGAGGAGGACCGCACCGAAGTTGACCGCTCCAGGAGCAACGCCCATGAGTCCGGTACTCCAGCGAGGGAAGCGGAGGCTGCGACTCCCCTCCCCACGGCCCAGGAGGGTCGTGGGTTCAGGTAAGTGCCTGGGTTCTTTTAATTTAGGGGCTGGTGGGCGGGGATACGGAGCACCTCACCCTGAGTCACCTCAACCCCTTTTCTACACTTAGGCCCCTCACAGGATCAGAATACGGGTGACTGGAGCACTATACCCTTATAATTACCTCTAGGAAAGTGGCCTGATATATTTTCTTTTGTTCTTTTTGGTTCCCTCCCGAGGAGAATAACGAAGCCTTCCTTTAAAAGAAGAACCAGACCTGGGACGAACACCAGCAAGGACAGCCTCCGTATAGTGACTGCCTCAATTTCCGTTGCTGTTTTCTTCCATTGTGCCCCATAACTCAAACCTCTCCTAGATACAAAAAGGACATACCCAGGAAGTACTGGGATATACCTAAAGCAAGGAAAGTAAAATAAAGGAAACCTTCCCCCATAGTACCACATTTGTTTCTTGTATTACTGAAGTGGGAGGGACGGTGGGCATCCGGCATGGCCTAATGCTCACAATGTCCTTTCTCAGGAGGTCACCCTCCCATCTCCCCCGCCAGTGCAGCCAATGCTAGTACAACACAACTACTAAACATCACACTCCTACAAGTGTCACAATTCAGACTATTCCGGGCCACCCACAGCTATGTGAAAGGTCTGGGAGGCAGATCAGATACATTTTAAAGTATTTTGAATAGTTAAAAACTGTGTTGTTGTGCTCACTTCAAAATGAGACAAACAGCACCAGCATGTGCTATATTGTGATAAGTGCGGATGTTGACAATTAAGTGCCAGTGCCAAGCTCCGGCAAACAGCGGCTCAAATTAAGCACTCCTAGTTTTTCTATAGGAGTAAGACTCCCAAAGGTCAGATACCTTCTTTTTACTGTTACATTTTAGCCTTGAACTTTATACTCAGAAGCTTCCACTGGACCAAATATTTCCAATAAGCTTGGTGCTTTCTACTAGGGCTCAAAAGGTCAAAAATGTCTACGTTGAAAGACCATGTGAGAATGCATGGGTGTGAGGGAGCGAGTGTGTGTGTGTGTGAATGTGTGTGTGCGTGCATGTGTGTGTGTGTTTGTGTGTGTGTGTGTGCGTGTGTGCGTGTGTGTGTGTGTGTGTGTGTACATTCAGAGATTCCAGGACTGGCCGCATTTACTCACTCTACTGTTCTTTTCCAGGACCATCAAGAATTCTTTCAATCACCCATGTTCCTTCTTTCT
Source organism: Calotriton arnoldi (assembly GCA_963921515.1). Lineage (NCBI taxonomy): Eukaryota > Metazoa > Chordata > Amphibia > Caudata > Salamandridae > Calotriton > Calotriton arnoldi. The sequence goes on from CAWUFW010001308.1 coordinate 764,095, forward strand.
CTCTTCCAGTATCATTCTGGCTTACAGGTGGTGTGAAGCCTTGAAGTATATGTGTTAGAAATGGGGGTCGCTAGTTGGCAGAGGTAGGTACCTTTGTCCAAATAGGGACCCTTGCTTCTAGTCAGGGTAAGGGGGATACACACTTTAGATAACCCCTGCTCACCCCCTTGGTAGCTTGGCACGAGAAGACAGGCTTAGCCCAAAGGCTATGTGTGAAGCATTTGTACCAACACTCACAGTAACACAGTGATAACACCACAAATGGACACCACACCGGTTTAGAAAAATAAAGTATCTTTATCTAAACTTAACAAGACCAAAATGACAAAAATCCAACATACAAGTTTTAAGAATAATGACTTTCAAAAAGTTTTAGCAACTGAGTCCATAGAAAACTGAGGATGCATGATTTCTTGCAAAGTACCTGTTGTTGCGACAAAATTCACCAAGCCAAACAGACGCAGTGATGGGATGCGTTGAAAAACAAAGAGATGCGTCGTTCCTCAGACCTTCGTGGATGCGATGCGACAGTTCCACTGTACACAGGGGAGCGATGCATCGGGTCCGGTCTGTAGGGGGAAGCGATGCATAGATTCTGAGATGATTCCGATCTGCGGGTGATGCATCGGGGAAAACTTGCCGCACAAGGACGATGCGTGGAAATTTCGGGATGCATCGGCGACCGATGCGGCGGCAAGCGGCTCTGGGTCGACCTTTTCAACCGCGATCCCTCGATGCGTCGAATCTTGCCGCAGCGACGGGTGCTGTTTCGGTTTCAGCAGCGGTGCAGGGAGATTCTTCTCGCACCACTGCGTTTCATCGGAAAAACTGTCACAAGAAGAGCAATGCTTCGATTTTCTTGTTGTTGCATTGCTTTCCAGCTCCCAGCAACAGAAACAACCTCCAGAGGCCCCACACAGTCCCAGGCACTCCTGGCAGGTCAGAACTCCCAGCAAGGAAGTTCAGGGGGGCTGGGGGTGAAGTCCTTGTGTTCCTGAGACTTCAAAACAGGAGGCAAGCTCTACTCAAGGCCTTGGAGACTTTCCTCAAGCAGGGGACACAGCGCATAGCAAAGTCCTTCTCCTTTCCTTGGCAGCAACAGCAACTGCAGGTCAACCCCAGACACACAGCAAGGGCAGTACTTCTCCTCAGTTTCTCCAGCTCTTCTCCTTGGCAAAGGTTCCTCTTGATTCCAGAAGTAGTCTAAAGTTCAGGGGTTTTAGGTCTAATACTTATACCCCAAAAATATCTTTGCTCAATCTGTGCAAGGGTCTCTGAGCCCAATGCAAACCAGTTCTGTCTTCTCTTGTGCAGCTTCCCGGCAGGAGGTGGAGACAGCATTGTGTAAGGCAGACAGGCCCTATTCAGCTGCAAGGGAAATCTCCTCCCACCACTCTAAATGCAGACCGGGCCTATACAGGTGTTAGTGAGAACTCCTCCCCCTACTCTGAATGCAGCCCAGGTCTATTCAGCCCAGCCCTGCCTCATTCAGGAAAGGCAGGACTCACATCAACCCACCCCGGTGGCTGTCTGAGAGAATGCACCACCCCAGCCCCTGTCACTCCACATCCTAGCAGAGGCACACTGGATGACTAAGCAAGAAAATACCTTCTTTCTAAAAGTGGTATTTTCACACATAGAATGTAAAAATCACCCTCACTAAAAGATGCATTTTAACATTGAGTTCAGGCATACTAAACTTTATTTCGCTACCTTGTTCCCAGGGGCAGTTATGTTTATAAGATGTTATAAACAAACTCCCCATTCTGTGCTATGGGAACTGGTAGCCTTGCAATAGTGAAAAACGAAATTGGCAGTAATTCACTATCAGGACAGGCCACACACATCAGGGCATGTCCTACCTTTTACATACACTGCACCCTGCCCACAGAGGTACCTTGGGCCTACCCTAGGGGGGACTGACATGTAAGTAAAGGGAAGGTTAGGGCCTGGCAAGTGGGTGCACTTGCCAAGTCGACATGGCAGTTAAAAACTGCGCACAGACACTGCAGTGGCAGGTCTGAGTTACTGTTTCAGAACTACTCATGTGGGTGGCACAATCAGTGCTGCAGGCCCACTAGTAGTATTTGATTTACCAGCCCCGGCACACTCAGTGCACTTTACTAGGGACTGACCAGTAAATCAAATATGCCAATCAGGGAGAACCAATCATAATAACAATTTACACAGCGAGCATATGCACTTTAGCACTGATTAGCAGTGGTAAAGTGCCCAGAGTCCTAAAACCAACAAACACAGGTCAGGAAAAAATAGGAGGAAGAAGCAAAACGTTTGGGGATAACCCTGCAAAAAAGGGCCAAGTCCAACAATATGGTAGCTAGACGTCTATAAAAGCAAACATTCACTACAGTCCGAATGTACCTTTTGCATTACGTCCTTTGCTTGAAGGGGCATGCTTTTCTTCAAAGTGCTATGATACCATTTTTTAAGGTAGCTTCAGACAGAATAAAAGTAAAAAAATCTCTTACCCTGCTGGCTGGATCCACCGAGCTTAGTGCATGGATGATAAAATAACTACACCCCTGTCTATTATTCCTCTGATATACCTCGCTGGGATCCTTCACTTTGATGAAATTCAGTATTTTGACATGCAGGTGTGGATGCTAAAAGACTGGTCCTGCCAATGTGTGGCTAAGCTGTAAAAATCATCTACCTTCTTTCATCAAGTGTCTCCTAAGAACATAATTGAGCAGATCTGTCAGTGTCAAATCCTTTTCTGAAGGTCTCTTAGCTTTTTGATAGCCTTCACACAGTGGGTTTCAGAGTGAGCTGACCCTTTTGTCTCTTGCAGAGACATGTGTTCACACTTCATCTAGTGTTCTGGAAGTTGGAAGGTAGCTAATTAAAAATCCCTGCAGGAGGCCTCAACAGCCACACTGTGCAGAATAGTTTTAGAACCAGTTTGGAGGAACACGGAAGTTAACAGCGTTTTCAACTATAATCCATTTGATGTGTGTGCTAAAAATCTCAGCTAAAAACACAATTAGATTTTCGCTAATTATAACAATGTTTCAAAAAGGGATTCTAGGGGTCCATATCTAGAGCTGTTTCATTGTCTTTTAAAAACACAGCGCAGTGTTTTCTTACAAACTTCCATGGCTTTCTAATGAACAGAACCTTTAAGATATGCAGCTCACACAAATTCTGTTTTTTACATCTGGACATTAGGCAATTGTGCTCCATGTGCACACCTAGAATTGACTTATTTAATGGTAGATTTAACATGCAAATGTCAAAAATAACTGCATTAGCTTGATATTTTAACATTCACGGAATGCATGCAGTGCAACAGGGCTGCCAGGCTGCTCATATTGAGCTGTTTACAACTCCACACGTCGGTGGCATAAAGTTCAGCTACATTCAACGTTGATTACCAGATTTGTATGCGACTTGTCTGGTTCTTATACATTTTTACTATGCACTTAAATAAAAGTCAAGGGTAGCAATTAGCTGTTTTCAATCAGATACTATATTTTAGGGAAAAGGCAAGTTTACAGAGGTCAACTGAAGAAAGAATTCTGAATAAAGGACTCAGAGCCTTATTAATGAAAAGTGACGCATCGCTGCGTGAAAACAGCGATGCGTCACTTTTCATTGCGCCCTCCTTGCGACATGATGGATACGTCATATTTATTGTATGATGTATCAGGTCGCAAGAAAAGACAGATACGTCAGTTTTACTGATGTATCTGTCTGCGCAAAAATGACGCATTGGTGGAGTTGTGTCGGAAGCGTGATGCAACTCCAGCAATGCAGGGGGGAGTGCTATGAATATAGCACTGCGTCATCCTTACGCCTGCCATGCGGCAGGTGTAAGAAGCATTGCGTCTTAGAAGTGGCACAGTGAAGTCTCACAGATTTCACTGCGTCACTTCTACGAGGCTTACTTACGTGGGAACTCCCCCCCTGCATACATTATACCTGACACAGGTGTAATGTAGCGCAGGGGTTTACAAAGTGACACATCTGCTTAGATGTGTCACTTTATAAATAGGGCACAACAGGGGGCATGTTTTACGCCGCTGATGCGTCACAAAAAGTGATGCCACGGCGGCGCAAAACTGTTGCAAGGCCTCATAAATAAGGCCCTCTGTTTCATCCCATGTCTACTCACCATCCTTTTAGGTTCTGTCTTGAATTCCAGGAGACGATGCGTGAAATTAAACTGCATAAGATATTTCCGGATATACCCATCCCTGATTTCATCAGACCTTTGAAGACCGTCTTCTATGGGCCCTAAGGTTGCAACCTTTAAACAGATGGTGCTTGCTAATGTAACTGCACTGGAACACGCTAAATCCAGGCCCCTCCACTACATCAAGTGAAAGAGGAGAGACTAGCCATCAAAGATTTACAAGATAAGATAAGTAGTTGTACTTGCAGGTGTCCAGGACTTTAATAGATCCCACCTTTGCCCTTAGTCTGACATGCATCAGTGTGGTCATATTTAAAACTAGCTATGTCTATCAGGACTTTTCTTTGCCATTTAACGTTTGCCTGATTCAAGAGGATCATAACCATGTGTGTATTTGGGAAGGATCTGAAACCCAGATAAATTCCTTTCTCGATTAGCTGAACCCTTTAGATCCACATACACTAATTTACATAGATTATCATAGACATTACCTGCTACCTGGACCTTGCTATAGCACAGAGGGGCAAGCAGTCAGTAACATCTGTTCATCAATAACCTACAGCAAAAACGCTCTTCTTTATTGTACATCATTTGATCCTAGGGCTCTATGGGACAACCTACTGGGGGCACATTTTTGAGGCATCGCAGGAGCTAGTTTGACACCAGTAGATATGTGGAACAATCAGCAGAGTTCCAGAACCTTCTCTCTCAAAGGTCCTATCACACACCTATCATACACAAGGCATGAAAGAGGGCTTTGAATACCTAGAGTCAGGCATTACTTGGGAAAAATGTGGCATTGGTGATGCACTTTGATCTCTTGGCCACTCAAGTGTGCAACAGCATTAGAAAAAAACTGCTATACTAAATGTATGTTCCAACCCCTACCTTCACCACAATTCATATTTTGATGAGCCCAGAATATTAAAGATCATCTAGTCCATACGAGTCATAGACCAGAGCAGGCAAAGTGTTCATCTAATATGTCCTCGCCAAAGGTCACTAGCCCTTCGGGAGTTGCAGTGTGTGCAAGAAGACCAGAACTACTGTTAGACATGGTTTCCTTGGCATGGTTTGCCCCGAACATTTTGTCTTCAGACCTCCTGTTTTTGCTGACTTCATTCTTGCTTGCCTTTGGACTCTGCGCACCTTACCGTAATGCTAACCAGTGCTAAAATGCTTGTTCTCTTTCCCTAAAACACGGTAATATTGGCTTATAAACAACTGGCATATTTAACTTGTAAAGTGGCACTACATGTGCCCAGGGCCTATGAATTAAATGCTGCTAGTGAGCCTGCAGCACTAGATGTGCCAGCCACTTAAGTAGCACTTTAACCATGAGTCAGCCCTACCATTGCAGAGCCTGTGTGTGCAGTTTTAAACTGCCATTTCGACCTGGCAAAATAAACCATTTGACAGGACTAAACCTTTCCTTTTAATACGTATAAGTCCCCCCTAGGGTAGGTCCTGGACATCCCAGAGGGCAGGGTGCAATGTATTTAAAAAGTAGGACATGTACTTTTAAGTTTTATATGTCCTGGTAGTGAAAAACTCTTTACTTAGTTGTTCACTACTGAAAAGGCCCATCTCTCACATGGGATAACATTGGAGCTGGCTTATTACATTTTATACGCGTAATTTCCAAGTGGGAAGAGATAACTAGTTCATATTTGGTGTCTCAGGAATCCTAATTTAAAATCATAACTTATGGTGCAGTCAGATTTTCATCTACTGTTGTGAAAATGCCACTTTTACAAAGTTTAATATAAGGTAAAAGTGTCTACAAGGGATTTTTTGGAAAGATTTTCTTTTTTTAAATGGTTCAAAACAAATTAAGAGAACCCATATTAATGGCCTCTTACAAATGAACTGCAAAATTAATAAAAGTAATTCATAAATAATCTATCCAAAGAAGGAAGAGGGCAAACAATACACATACAAAAAACAAATACAGGATGGGTGTACACTTTTTCAATACAAATTTATGAAAGGGTACAAAAAACATTTCACATATACAAAAGTAACTGAGATGCCCTCTTTCTTCTTTGGATAGATTCTGATGAAAATACTCAATTAACAATTTTAAGTGTCTGTTTTCCATGCCCGTTTCATAATCAATAATGACTCCAGTGTCAAACTGAGAAAGACCTGGTGAATTCTTTATAACATTCTTTATAGTAGGATGCTGTATATTGACTAGCTACTCTAAACATCAAGGATGGTTAATTGACCCTTTCTGTACCAATATGTAGGTGCAGCACCTAGTGCACATGCCATTTTCACACCTAGGATAGTCACCTTGAATAGCCTCATAGGCACGCTCCAGTATTTTGTTGCACCTGTGCATGATTTTTACAGCCAGTTGCTGTATTGATCCTCGCCTCTCCATCTGATAACCGCTGTGGACGCAAAATCATTATAGGATACCACCATCACCATAGGTATGCTGGTTAGAACCCTGTGCTATTTTATCAGGCCAGGCTCTTGTACATTGATGAGGATTGATCGGGGTCCACTGATATCCCAGTAGGGGACAATCGTTTTTGATGTCCTTAGTTTTTGCTGTCACTTAGTCCTGCCGTCGGTGCAGGCATGGTCATCATGTTGGTGGTGATGATTCAGTCTAACAGGAATGGTATTTTTCAATATATTTGGTATTCTGCTGTCACCGTATAAATGGCGTCAGTATGTCAGGGCTACAAAGGTGTGCAGCCTCTAGATAAGCTAATGGTTATATAAATTGAGGCCATGCCATCTCTGCGGACACGTCTGTTTGGGTTTTTGTACATTTTGGCTTAACTATCTGCTGCTTCATAACAGGCATATGGGTGTGTCTGACTTCCTCTCCCTGGTTTTGCATGTGGTCATTTGGGCGCACTAAAATATCACTCAGCTCTTCTCCTGTGGCCCTATGACCAGAATGTACCATTTATAATGGAAACAGTTATCTTAAAACAGGTGGTCATTAAAGAAGAATTCACTAGAACTCTCGTAAGTCTTGTGTTTTTCTGCCTGCACTAGGTATTGATGAACTAGGTGCTACTTCAATGTGTCTGAATCCACCTCTCCTTCTTTCCTATCCTGTGGTTCTGGTGTATTATGGGTGATATTTACATCCTCTGGCCCTGATGAATTTGCCACGAAGATAATAGGCAATGAGACATGTTGGGCAGTCATAGCTTACAGGTTGTAGCATGTATTGTGTTTTAACAATGTGCCTAGAAACTGTATAAATAAAGCTTTGATGGCCACTAGGACACATTTCTAACTTTGAATTTCATGAGACTGATAGAATGTAGATTGACACTCTGAACATAGGACTAGTCAAGACACAGAGAGGCATATTTACAAGGAAATGTCGGAGCGTGGAGCTGAGCTAAATTTGGCAGCGCCACGCTTCCCCTTCCTGCACATAAACAATCAATAATGGTGATTTGTTACTTGTATTTGTGCTGCATTCTGCAGCACACTTAGAAGTAGCAAATCGTTATTATTTAATGATTGTTTATGTGCAGGAAGGGACACCTTCCTGCACATAAAAATCATTAATGGCATTTCTGGGGGGTCCATGGGATCCCCTTTGTCCCCTGCAGAGGGCTGCTCTCAGGAGGCACTCTGACAGTGCACCACCCTTTAAATGGCGAACTGTCAGTGAGCCTCATGAGGACTTCTTTGCCTCTGCGCCCTCGTCTGTAATATGGTGCAGGCGCACAGTCAACGGAATTCTCTCATTTGCATAGGGCACGCCCCTATGCAAATGAGGGAACACCCTCGGAAGGTAGCGATTTCGCTTTAAGTGCGCCAGCGCTATTGGTATTAGTGAAGGGGATGCACAAGTGTCTGCGCCCCCTTCTATAATAACAAAGTGCCCCGGGGGCACGCAAAATGGGTGCAAACGCCCATTGTGCCCCCAGGGCACTTATTGTAATACGGCCCATGGTGTAGAACACTGGGTGCTTGAGAAGGAGTTTTCTTTGTTTGAAATTTACAAAGGTGTCAAATGACAGCAATCTACATTCATAAAATGACAAAAAGTCTGGGACAAAGACATTAAAATATGCAGATGTTTACAGCCTTCGAGATGCAAAGCAAATCCTTGTTTTCTGCATCCTGTCCGTGCATGTCCAGATTTACTGTCTGCCAGGCAATGGAGTATTGCAAGAAAAATTGCGCTCATATGGTGCATGAAGGGCAGAAAACAGCGGCGTTCCAAATTTACTGAGTGTTGCCTGATGATGACATCATTGATGGGATTCACTCTAAATGTAGCTGTTACACATGATGCTCAGCCTTGCACTCTTGCTCAAAGGCAAACCAGCAGCTTGTACTGGAGGTATAGCTTCTAGTACAAATTGCTACTTGTAGAGAACAGAACATGGGTCATATATGTAAGGTGTGTTCTTCGAGGTAATCTACATGTTACACATAGGTGTATCATGGGGTATACCACTTGAACCAAGACTGTCTGCTTTTACTTGGTGTTAGGATTCATGTAACATCCTTATCACACTACTTTAGTAGATTTGCGTTTGCGCCAAAACTCATGTTTTCTGAGATAGCCTCCTGCTGCCATGCTCCCTTTGTATACATTGGAAGTTTGGGCATGTGTGGAAGTTCATCTGTTGCTGTTTTACAGCACTTCGAGACAGAGTTTTCAAGACTTTGCACTGCCCCAAAGTGACACAGAACGTCTCGATAGTGTATTTACTTTCCAGCACAAAACATTTTTAGCTATGGAAAAGTGTAATTTTTTGGTGCAAATAATGCTTTGCGCCACTTTGTGTCAAGAGGACATTCCATAGGTCCTACTTTGGTGTTCCAACACAACTAGCCATGCTTTATGATGCAAAGCCCTAGCAATTAAATATTTAGATTGATCTTTACACCAAAGAATAACACATCTATGAGGCGGATGCAAAGTTGGAAAATCTTTTAATTTCTCCAAAAATTTCACACATTTGATATGTGCTGCAATATACAGCACACATTAAGGGTCAGATTTACAAGCCCCTTGCCCCACTTTTGTGTCACTTTTCCCATGTTAAAAATGACGCAAAAGTGGGGCAAGGGCCTTGTAAATAAGCCCCTAAGTGTGTGCAATGCTTTAAAGTTTGTCTAGGCATAGCACTTTGAACTCGAAGTATACTCTTCCAGGAGAAAACCTAAGCTGTATTTCACGCACAAACCTTTTCACCATGGTGCAAAAGTGTGAGAGGAGGGCTAGGAAACTCACACCAATGAAGGAGACGAAGGGGCAGATGTACAAGCCCCTTGCCCCACTTTTGCGTCACTTTTCCCATGTTAAAAATGACGCAAAAGTGGCGCAAGGGCCTTGTAAATAAGCCCCAAAGAGTGGCAGCAGGCCACATATAGTAAATATGGCTCAATGTTGCTCTCTTCCCACAGCACAATGCAGCACAGTAAATTTTGTTACTGCGTTGCACTAACATTGAGTAAATCGGTCCCTCTGAGTTGCATTGTTTCATGTGCAACATTAGGGGGCATATCTACAAGGGCTTTATCTCCGCTTTTTTGGCTTAAAAAGCCAAAAAAGCGGAGATAAAACAATCGCCCTATCTACAAGAGGGTGCTAACATGAATAATCGCATGTTAGCACCCTTTTTCCCAACGCCTCCCTTTGCATCTCTAATGAGATGCAAAGTGGGCGTACCCCGGATGGACTACCTTGCAAATATCGCTGATGTTCACATCGCAATATTTACAAGGTTGCCTCAGCATTTTAGCACACGTTAGTTTTTGGAGAAAACTGCTGTTATCTCCAAAACTAACGTCTGCTAAAATGCAGACTTACCTATCCCTAACATTGGGGTGGATTATGCTGATACGACCTTGTGGGTCGTATCAGCAAGGATATCGCTGCTTGCAGGGAACATCGCTGGAAAACCAGCGATGTTCCCTGCAAAACGGCGATAACCCCGCTATCTCTGGAATTTCTATCGCCCTGGAGAAACGCGTTGTTAATAACGCACTACCAGGGCGATAAATTCCAGAGATAGCCTGCGATAACAAAATTATCGCTAAGCACGGCCAGCGATATTTATCGCTGGCCGTTGATAATATGCCCCTTAGTAATTCTGGGTTCCTGTGTTAAAAAAAGAGCTAATATTTCAACATATCTGAGAGAAGAAAGAAATAATTCTGATCGTCTGGATTATATTTTAGAATGAAAAGCAATAGAATAAAAGCAGGTCATACTGTGCTTAGCACTGAAAGATGTTGTAACATCTAGAGAAGAAAAGCTGTGATAGCCTGGATTTGAAAACTTGATATTACTGATAAAAAACACAGACAAGAAAGCCGTATTCCATTTTAGAGAGAATACGAAGAATAAAGCTAGGTGAAAATAAAGGGGCCAGCAGGTGCTAATTGTCAGTCAGCAGTCGCTTGTCAGTTTTTTCGATCAGTTTCTTAGCCCTCGCACAAAAGATTAAAAAAACGGTAAATAATGTTTTTTTTACAAAGACCACTACTTTTCTACTTTTTTCAGTCAGCTCCGTAGTGCTGCAACAAAAATGAGCAGTGTGGGTAAGATTTCGAGAGAATGCCTATGCCATTTATCATTTATTTAGAATGGGAATTGTATTGCATTTACGCATTGTTAAAATGTTGGGGTAAAGTTGTGTGGATAGGTATAAAACCAAGGGCAGAGCCAGTTCTGTGAGGACAAGCGTGGAGAGAGGAGGAATGCGAAATGTTTATAAATCATAGACAGTGTGGAACAGTTCGTTGAGCTATTCACAGCTTCACATGATATGAAATCTATAGTTTAAAATTCAACAAGTGATAAGTGCTTAAGATGTATTAAATTGTTTCTAAGCCTCATTGAGGAGGGATGGAGAGAAAGGGGGAGCAAGAGATGGAGTGAGGTAAGTTTCGTTATATTCATTTTGATATAAACAACTGATTAAATTCCGATTTTGGGGGAAATTTTATGAGCTTTAAATATCACTCCTAATTCTATGCTTTCGGCTCTGGTATGTAAGGTTGTTCATGCCGATGGACATTCTCCGGTGAAGCAGCAACTTCTTTTATCATGGCTGAATTCATCCCATTTTCTGGCGCTCTATCTGTGGCAGGGAGGACCCTTTCTTGTAAACGGTTGTATGACATTACAATGCATGCGTTTACAACACATGCCTTTACAGCACATGCCTTTACCACGCAACGCCTTTACCATGGAATGCCTTTACTATGCAAATACCTTTACCACACATGCCTTTACAACACAAGGTAACTATATAAAAGGCAAGTGAACCCCATACTTTTCAACATATATAGATATATTTTTTTCTTCATTAATGTCGGCGATGTTGGGACGCACAGCCTTGCGGGTTGGGGCTCGGGTGCAGGTGCCACTGCAATGATATATTCCTATATGATCGCTACAAGTCTTAAGCAAAAAACGAGCCACTCCAGACCAGGCAGAAATTAAAGTTTGCTTTATTTCTTTCACAAAACAAGCAGATGACCTGATTCTACCACAGCAGGTCTTGGTCACATGACTTGAGGTCCCACTCATGACTATTTTACATCGTCAGGACTGATATACATAAACAAAAGACTTTGCATCAGGTACAATAGGGTATACTTTTGCCCTGGTACTTAACTTGTTCTAAATAATACATTCATACATTTTTGATGTAGCTTATATTTAAATAATGTATTGTATTATAACTTGTATTTTGTAATTGTTTTGAATTTTGTTTATAGAGATGAGAAAGCAAAGCGTGAGGTGGGAGGAGACATAATATGTGTTAGTGATGAAACTGAGTGAGCTCAATGGTAGGTCGCACTAGTTATGCTATAAAAATGTAAGTACTTTTTTGTAATTTTCCCTATAGGACCATAGGAAATACAGCTGTATTGAACATGGAATTGGTACTATAGCTGTAAGAGTGAAAACCAAAATACCCATGTTTATACATTCCCTTGTTGACTAGTCAAGCAGCGAGGATATACAGTAGCGAGTATTGCACAGTTCGAGAGGCGCTGATGGCTACTTTACCCTAGATTGTTATGGAATAATACGGAATTAACTTTGTTTGTGTATATATTACAATGCATGGTATTCAATGTGTGCTGCACCAAAAATGCACCAAAAATGTATAAGTGCACAATTTTATGAGGATACAGAGTAGCAAGTATTGTACAGGGCGTGAGGCACCAACGGCTACTTTAAAAGAATACAGAATTAACTCTGATGGTGTTCATAATACAGTATTATACCCAATGCAAAGTCTTTTGTTTATGTTTATGTTTGTGAGTCATGAAGATGTAAAAGAGACACAAGTGGGACCTGAAGTCATGTGACCAAGACCCTCTGTGGTTGAAACGTGTCATCCGCTTGTTTTGTGAAGGAAATAAAGCAAAGTGGATTCAGAGAAACAAATCCTGCACTGTCACTTAAGCAAATGTGTGTTAAAAGTCAGCGTGTGGAAAAAGAAGGCAACTTTAGAAATGTGGATATGTAAAATGACAGTGTTTCTACCCCTGCCTATCCTAGCCATGTGACAATTGATATTGATATTTCCTAAAGTGCTATTGGCCCATGTTAGAAATGGAATTCCTGGTCGGCTGAGGTATGCACCCAGGCCAGGCAGGAACCACCACCCTTGTAAGGGTAAGTTAGATACACACTAAAAAATGACCTGTGCTCACCCTCTGGTAGCTTGGCACAGAACAGTCAGTATTTGTGCAACACACACACAGTAACACAATGAATACACCACAAAAAGACTACACACAGGTTTAGAAGACGTTTATCTGGTTAAAACAAGACCAAATGTCAAAAATCATATCACCAGAAGTCGAGGTATGAATTTTTAAACATTAAATGCAAAAACAGTGCTTAGAAGCCTCTAACGGTAAAAAGTTTACTTAAGGTTGCGAGGGACTGGTGCAAATCAAAAGTTCAGGCCCACCACGATGGAGGGCTTGTGGATGTGTCGGAATGAGTAGAAGTAATCAAATATTCCCTGGAATCAGTTCCAATTTATTTTGGCGTGTTTCATAGTAAGGTAAGAACATTTTATAGCCAACACGTGTTTCGCCCCTTTACAACGGCCATCCGGCCGGGGCTTCCTCAGGGCTATACATGGTGGAACAAGTAGCGTTATATAAACCAAAGTTAAGAAAAGGGCATTGAAAAGACGTACAGGGTAAGAGGTAGGTGAGTGAGTCCGACCCAACGTGTATGATGTGCAAGAGATTTCCAGGGCAGTGAATTGCAGGAGAGGTGGAAAGCTCAAAAGAGGACAGAAAAGCAGATAGGGACAGAAAGATGGAGAGGACGAGTTCGTATGGGGCAAGCAGGGAAAGAGGAAGGGCGGAGGAGAGAGAAAGTGAGGTGGGGGATGGACAATGCGAGGGAAGCATAGGTATAGTAACAGTACCAGAGTGGAAGATGACTGGAGAGAGATAGGCGAGTATTGGGAACAATCCCATAGAAAGCATGAGAAAGTTAGTGTCCGATTTGTGTAGCCGGGCAGAATGTGCAGTAGGTGCAAGGTAAGAGTGCAGACACAGATGTGAAGGCATCACAATCAGTGCCGACCCAGTAAAGGGTGATGATAACGAGAAAGAGGCATAAGGCAAAACATACAGAAAGGCAATTCGTATGAACAAAGAGTAAGGGTAAGTTGATGGACATTGCATTATATGTAGAGAAAAAGTCATATAAATTCCGAATCAAAAAACATAGAATACGGGTCAGTTTGTGGACATTGCAAACACATGTCGCGTAGGGATAACATATTGAGCATCGTATTGCAAATGGACCAAGTAGAACAGACAAGTCAAGAGAGACATATCAAAAACATCATCATAATTATTCATCAGAATAGACCAAAAAAGAGTGCGCAACAAGATAGAAGAAGGCACAATAATAGGCAATATCAAAGAAACAAGCAGTACAGGTAAATTAGAAGACATGGCATTGCATGACAGCCGCGTCAAAAATACAAGTATATGGAGCAAATCAGACAGTCATGAATAATCATCAAGGTATGCACTATAGAGTAGATGGAATGACATAGTACATACGTGGTCCAGTGCACAGATGTCCCAGAGATGAATGTGCTGGTCATGGGGAATATATAGCGATAACATTAGCATACATGGGACAATGTAGATCATAAGCAGTCCAGGGCCGGTTTCATAGTTTAATAAGGCATATACGGATATATCCGGCTCGAGGTTCTAGGGATAGTCAAGTTTCCGTGATGAAATAGGAGTCTGTGGCCTATGCAACTGCTCAATTTGCAGTGGGTGGTAAGGCCTTGGAGAAGGTCAGGATCGTTGTGGGGGCAGGCTAATGGTGCCTATACGGAAGCAGTAACTAGTCAAAATTAGTGAGGTTTAAATTTATATATATAATATAATTATTGGGAAAATGCTGGTGTCCCTTAGCAGCGCTTACCGTTTAAATTCGGTAGCTGGGATAAAGGGGGGGAGTAAGTCCTTTCCCAGATAGTACTGACATGGGGGGAGAGAAGAAAGAGAAACAAGCGGTCACATTTGGGCTGCAAAATAGGATCGAAGGACTGGTCTTGCCGTGTCCCTGGGGACCACGAGCCCAGCAGAGGTTGGGTTAAGAACAGGGATCGAGCAAGGCCCTAGTTTTCTAGGCGCTGGCTTCTACTTACTTGCGGTCTGGTAGAGCGATAGGTAACAGGCGTCCGTTCTAGTCAGTCGGCGTATAAGCAATGGAACCTTGAAGCAATGCGCTTTTGACGTGAAAAGCATCCCGCATTGCTTCCGGTTCCCGGTTAGGAGGTCACAATCTAAAACGGGCGCCATTACTGAGTGGAGTCCACTCACAGTATGCTGAGCTCGAGAATCAGAGGTGAAATAAGATGCAATGTTTTAGGATGTAGCACCAAACCAGTGTGAGTACTGAGATAAACGACGATAAGACAATGTCAACTCGTCTGCTCCATCTTTCTGTCCTTATCTGCTTTTCTGTCCTCTTTTGAGCTTTCCACCTCTCCAGCAATTCACTGCCCTGGAAATCTCTTGCACATCATACACGTTGGGTCAGACTCACTCACCTACCTCTTACCCTGTATGTCTTTTCAATGCCCTTTTCTTAACTTTGGTTTATATAACGCTACTTGTTTCACCATGTATAGCCCTGAGGAAGCCCCAGGCCGGATGGACTTTGTAAAGGGGCGAAACACGTGTTGGCTATAAAATGTTCTTACTTTACTATGAAACACGACAAAATAAATTGGAACTGATTCCAGGGAATATTTAATTACTTCTACTCGTTCCGACACATCCACAAGTACTCTAATAATAATGGGGAAGGGGTTTCCCATTGTCATGAACGAGTAAATCTCACTAGATCAGCTCTATTATCACTGGTTCGCTGAGGCCTCGGACCCTTTACCCCCCACTTTCTAACCACCACGATGGAGGGCAAGCCAGCTGCAGGACCCACTCAGGGCCCACTGAGAAAGTACCTTGAATGGAGCAAAGCGACAACGCTAAGGGCACAATGCATCGATCTTTTCCACGCAGTCGGGTCGCTGCATCATCGTTGAGCTTCACTGAGGTGAAGGCAATGCTCCGTCGTCGAGCCGTGCAGAGCATCATCGTCAAGCTGCACAGTCTGTAGAACCAATGTCATTGAACAGCCTCTGCATCAGTGTTGAAGGGCCATGTGTCGTTCTGATCAGCGCAAAGGTGACGATGCACCAGTTTTGTAGCAAAACAGCTGCAGAACCCACTTCTGAGGCCCAGAACATCGAGAGGGCACTTCAAGCAAGGGGAGGACTCACAATAGGCAGAGTCCAGCAGCACCAGCAGAATTGCAGGTAGTTTTTTGTATCCCTGAGACTTCGGAAAACAGGAGACAATCCAGCAAGCCTTTGCAGATCACTAGAGGGAAGGCAGAGTCCTGCTCTCCTTTGGAAGAGTCATGGAGCAGCAGGACAACGAGGGGAAAGCAGTCCTTCCAGAAAAGCAGTCTAGCTGAGTCCTTTAAGCAGCACAGCAGTCCTTCTGACAGAGGTTCAGTTCAAAAGCTAGAGGTGCGAGATTTTAGGGGGTCAGAGACCCAGTACTTATACCCAAAAGTGCCTTTGATGTAGGGGGTGACTTCAAAGCAGCTCTCTGGAGTGCACAAGAATCCCTTTCAGTCCAGTCCTGTCTGTGGTGGTAATTAGTCCTTTGTGTGTGAACATGATCTACCTATTAAAGTGTAAGTGTCAGCCACTTCCACTCCTCCCTGCCCTGGAAGACCCATCAGAATGCAGATTAATGCAGATGAGTGCTCAGAATGCATATGAGCCTCACCTTTTTATATTTATGGCAGTCTAGAGGGAATGCACAAAATGTAGCTGTCACCCACCCCAGACGTGTATTGGAGACAGGCTGTTAGGCACCTAAATGTCCACTTTCTAAAAGTGGCATTTCTAAAAGATTAATGTAAAATCCTACTTCACCAGTAAGGAGGATTTATCATTACTATTCCGAAGATATGAAACTTGCCAACGCTCCTTCTTTCTGACAAGGAATTGCAACTTAAGTGTGTATTAAGGAATTCCCAATGCTGGCCTATGTGAGGGGCCAGCCTCACAGTAGTGAAAAATGAAATAGGCTGTTTGTCACTACCAGGACATGCAAAACATAAAGGTACATGTCCTACCTTTTACTTACATTGCACCCTACCCTTGAGGATATTTAGGGCCTACCTTAGGGGTGACCTATATGTAATAAAAGTGGAGTTTAAGGCTTGGCAAGTAGTTTTAAATGCCAAGTCGAAGTGTCAGTAAACTGCACACAGAGGCACTCAAGTGGCAATACTGAGACAGGTTTTAAAGGCTACTTCTGTGGGTGGCACAATTAGTGCTGCAGTTCACTACTGGCATTTGAAGTACAGACCCTTGGTATATGGTATACTGCTTTACAAGGGACTTACCAGTGCAAAAAAAATAACAATCAGGAATACACCAATGTTATCATGTTTGGGGGAGAAGCACATAGACTTTAACACTGGCTAGTAGTGGTAAGGGGCTCAGAGTCCTAAGGCCACCAAAAAGAATCATGAAAACATGGAGGCAAAAGGCAACATTCTGGTGAGAGACCACCCTAAGGATGACAGGTCTAATAGCCCTTAGTACAAAACATAGCTGCCTTTAGCACAAACAATTTAAAAACAAAGTGTAATCTAAAAACAAGGCCAAATGTGACAGGACCAAGAAGTCCAAAGCATAAAACAATAGTTCTGAGTTAAAAGCTGAGGCAATTCACAGGACGATGATAGATAGAATATATATATATATCTATATATATATATAGATATATATAATTAATTTACTGAAAAAATTATAGGTTTCAGGGACGTTATAGTTAGAAATTAGCATTTAAAAAACCTTAGAAATTCACTGAAAAAACACAGGTTTCAGGGACGTCATAGTTAGTTGGACATTTCACTCATACAAAACCAGAGAAATTCGGCTTTTATAGTTAGTTGAGCTAACTATAACTCGCACCTCTGCAATGCACTGCTGATGACGTCACATATTACATCCTTCATGACATGGTCAGTGACATCACTGAAGACTTCTCAAATGACACCACTGATGACATCACTGATGACATCATCCAGTGACTGTGTGTTTCTAAAACGTTTACATATGTTTTATATATATATATGCCAGGGTGTATTGAAGAATGAGTGGGTGTATAAGTGTCTGAATGGATGATTTAGTAGGTGCGTGACTGACTGTATAAGTGATTGATTAAACGCGTCTTACTGAATGCATGGGTTAGTGACTAAACTATGTGAATGTCTGTATCAGTCTGTCAGTTGGTGTGTAAGGGGCTGCTTGGGTTGGTGAGTAGCTACAAAAGTGTCTATATGGGTTATTGATTGGTTGTCTGAGTATCTGTATGGGTGCCTGAGTGTCTGGGTGGGTGGGGAGTGTGTGACTGTGCATAGATGTGTGAGTGGGTGATTCACTGAGACTGTGGGTTCAAGAGTGCATCTGTGAAGGGCTGTATGGGTGTGTGAGTGTGTGTATGGGTGTGTTGGTGAGTGAATGGATGTCTCAGTGGTACATGTGTGAGTAACTACATATGTGAAAGGCAGTATATGTGAGTGTTGGAGTATATAAATGACTATGTGTGAGAGTGAGTGATTATGAGAGTGACTGTATGGATGAGTGTGTGCTTGTATCAGTGATGTATAAGAGAGTAAGTATGTGTTAGTATCTGTATGAATAAGTGAGGTGGTGTGTGTATAACTGTATAGGTGAGTAAATGGGAGTGTGATTGATTGTTTGCATGACTGACTAGGTGTGGGAGTAACTCTATGGATGAGTGGCGGTGTGTGAGTGTCTGTGTAGGTGTATGAGTACATATGATAGTGCTGTATTGATGAGTGACTGCATGTATGAGTGACTGTATGGGTGAATGAGTGGATGTGTGTGTAGACCTAGGAATCAGTGAGTGGGTATGTAGTAACTGGTATTGGTGTGTCTATGGTTTCGAAAATGGTATTCTGTATTTTAGAGTGGGTGTATCAAAGGTTATATTAGGGTGTGAGGAGGTGCATCAGATTATCACGTGGATGATGTCATCAGTGATGTCATTTGAGAAGTCATCAGTGATGTCATCAGTGATGTCACTGACCATGTCATGAATGATGTAATATGTGACGTCATCAGCAGTGCATTGCGGAGGCGCGAGTTATAGTTAGCTCAGCTAACTATAACGGCCGAATTTCTCTGGTTTTGTACGAGTGAAATGCCCAACTAACTATAATGTCCCTGAAACCTGTGTTTTTTTCAGTAAATTTCTAAGGTTTTTTAAATGCTAATTTTTAACTATAATGTCCCTGAAACCTATGTTTTTTTCAGTGAATTTCAAAGGATTTTTAAATGCTAATTTCTAACTATGCCTACATAGGTGGGCCACGTGCAGAAAGATTAAGAAAGGTGCAGAAAGAAGTTAGAGAAATGCAGAAAGAGGCAACAGAAGTCCAGAAAGAGGAAGAAAGGTGCAGAAAGAAGTAAGAGATGTGCAGAAAGAACCAACAGAGGTGCAGACAGAGGCCTTGTTGCAAAGTCATCCTGTGCCCGGGGCACCCCCCAACTTTTTATTGACTGGTGGTAACTGACTCTGACTGACCCTGGGCTCTGCGTAACCAGGCCCGTAGCCGGTGCTATCCTGAAAGACACTTAGAATACAGTGAAAACACCTACATACACTAGGGTACACTATGGGTTGGGGTACCCCTGTGATTGCCATGACCTCCCCTGTAAGTCCCTAGTACATAATAGGGCAGGGGGATTAAAACTACCTCTAAGTCCAGCATATAATAGGGCATGGCAGTTTAGAGGCCAGCAGCACTTTCCTGCACTTGCATGTGTGCACTGCTGAGCCTGAGGTCAATTTAAAAGTTGCCCTGTGTGTGCAGAAAGAGGCAAGAGAGGTGCAGAAAGAAGCAAGAGAGGTATAGAAAGAAGCAAGAGAAGAGCAGAAAGAAGCAACAGAGGTGTAGAAAGAAGCAAGAGCAGTGCAGAAAGAACCAACAGAGGTGCAGAAAGAGGCAAGAGGGGTACAGAAAGAGGCAAGAGAAGTGCATAAAGAAGCAAAAGAGGTACAGGAAGAGGCAGAGGGGTGCAGAAAGAGGCAAGAGCAGTGCAGAAAGAACCAAGAGACGTGCAGGAAAAGGGTAGAAGGGTGCAGAAAGAGGCACGAGGGGTGCAGAAAGAAGCAAGAGAGGTATCGAAAGAAGCAAGAGAAGTGCAGAATTTTTGTAACAGATGTGCAGAAAGAGGCAAGAGGGGTGCAGAAAGAGGCAAGAAGAGTGCAGAAGGAAGCAACAGAGGTGCAGAAAGAGGCAAGAAAAGTGCAGAAAGAGGCAAGAGAGTTGCATAAACAGGCAAAAGAGGTGCACAAAGAGGGAACAGGGGCGCACACAGAGGCAAGAGAGGTACAGAAAGAACCAACAGAGGTACAGAAAGAGGCAATAGGGGTGCAGAAATGTACAAGAGAGAAGCAGATAGAAGCAAGAGCAGTGCAGAAAGAACCAACAGAGGTGCAGAAAAAAGCAAAATAGGTGCAGAAAGAGGCAAGAGGGGTGCAGGAAGAGGCAAGAGAGGAGCAGAAAGAGGCAAGAGAGGTGCACACAGAGGCATGAGGGGTGCAGACAGAGGCAAGAGAAGTGCAGAAAGAAGCAAGAGAAGTGCAGAAAGAAGCAACAGAGGTGCAGAAAGAGGCAAGAGGGGTGTAGAAAGAAGCAAGAGAAGTGCAGAAAGAAGGAACAGAAGTGCAGAAAGAGGCAAGAGGGGTGCAGACAAAGGCAAGAGAGGTGCAGAAAGAGGGAAGAGAGGTGCAGAAAGAGGCAAGAGGGGTGCAGAAACTTGCAAGACAGGTGCAGAAAGAAACAAGAGCAGTACAGAAACAACCAAGAGAGGTGCAGAAAGAGGCAAAAGGGGTGCAGAAAGAGACAAGAGAACTGTAGAAAGAGGCAAGAGAGTTGCAGAAACAGGCAAGAGATGTGCAGAAAGAGGGAACAGGGATGCAGAAAAAGGCAAGAGAGGTGCAGAAAGAGTGAAGAGAGGTGTAGAAAGAGGGAAGAAGGGTGCAGAAAGAGGCAAGAGGGGTGCAGAAAAAAGCAACAGAATTGCAGAAAGAAGCAAGAGAAGTGCAGAAAGACGCAACAGAGGTGCAGAAAGGCAAGAGGGGTGCAGAAAGAGGCAAGAGAGTTGCAGAAACAGGCAAAAGAGGTGCAGAAAGAAGCAAGAGCAGTGCAGAAAGAACCAACAGAGGTGCAGAAGGAGGCAAGAGAGGTACAGAAAGAGGCAAGAGAGCTGTAGAAAGAGGCAAGAGAGTTGCAGAAACAGGCAAGAGATGTGCAGAAAGAGGGAACAGGGATGCAGAAACAGGCAAGAGAGGTGCAGAAAGAGGGAAGAGAGGTGTAGAAAGAGGGAAGAAGGGTGCAGAAAGAGGCAAGAGGGGTGCAGAAAAAAGCAAGAGAAGTGCAGACAGAAGCAAGAGAAGTGCAGAAAGAAGCAACAGAGGTGCAGGAAGAGGAAAAGAGGGGTGCAGAAAGAGGCAAGAGAGTTGCAGAAACAGGCAAAAGAGGTGCAGAAAGAAGCAAGAGCAGTGCAGAAAGAACCAACAGGTGCAGAAGGAGGCAAGAGAGGTACAGAAAGAGGCAAGAGGGGTGCAGAAATTTGCAAGAGAGGTGCAGAAAGAAGCAAGAGCAGTGCAGTAAGAAACAACAGAGGTACAGAAGAAGGCAAGAGGGTGCAGAAAGAGGCAAGAGCAGTGCAGAAAAAACCAAGAGACGTGCAGGAAAAGGGAAGAAGGGTGCAGAAAGAGGCATGAGGTGCAGAAAGAAGGAAGAGCAGTGCAGAAAGAAGCAACAGAGGTGCTGAAAGAGGCACAAATTGTGCATAAAGAGGCAAGAGAACTGCAGAAAGAAGCAACAGAGGTACAGAAAGAGGCAAGAGTGGTGCAGAAAGAGGGTAGAGAGGTGTAGAAAGAGGCAAGAGAGTTGAACAAAGAGGGAAGAGGGGTGCAGAAAGAAGCAAGTGAGGTGCAAAAAGAGGCAAGAGAGGTAAAGAAAGAGGCAAGAGAGGTGCAGAAACAGGCAAGAGAAGTGCAGAAAGAGGCAAGAGAATTGCTGAAAGAAGCAACAGAGGTGTAGAAAGAAGCAAGAAAAGTGCAGAAAGAGGCAAGTGAGGTGCAGAAAGAGGCAAGAGAGGTGCAGAAATAGGGAAGACAAGTGCAGAAAGAGACAACAGGGGTGCAGAAAGAAGCAACACATGTGCAGAAAGAAGCATGGGAAGTGCAGAATGAAGCAACAGGGGTGCAGAAAGAGACAAGAGAAGTGCAGAAAGAAGCAACAGAGGTGCAGAAGGAGGCAGAGAACTGCAGAAAGAGGCAAGAAAGTTGCAGAAACAGGCAAAAGAGGTACAGAAAGAGGTAACAGGGGTGCATAAATGTGCAAGAGAGGTGCAGAAAGAAGCAAGAGCAGTGCAAAAGAACCAACAGAGGTGCAAAAAGAGGCAAGTGAGGTGCAGAAGGAGGCAAGATAACTGCAGAAAGAGGCAAGAGAGTTGCAGAAACAGGCAAAAGGGGTGCAGAAAGAGGGAACAGGTGGGCAGACTGAGACAAGAGAGGTGCAGAAAGAGGGAAGTGGGATGCAGAAAAATGCAAGAGGGATGCAGAAATTTGGAACAGAGGTGCAGAAAGAAGCAAGAGCAGTGCAGAAAGAACCAACAGACGTGCAGAAAGAGGCAAGAGGGGTACAGAAAGAGGCAAGTGAAGTGCAGAACGAAGCAAAAGAGGTGCAGAAAGAACCAACAGAGGTGCAAAAAGTGGTAGGAGAGGTACACAAAGAGGCAAGAGGGGTACAGAAAGAAGGAAGAGAACTGCAGAAAGAAGCAACAGAGGTACTGAAAGAGGCACGAAGGGTGCAGAAAGAGGCAAGAGTGGTGCAGAAAGAGGGAAGAGAGGTGTAGAAAGAGGCAAGAGCGTTGCACAAAGAGGGAAGAGGGGTGCAGAAACGGGTAAAAGGGGTGCAGAAAGAAGCAATTGAGGTGCAGAAAGAGGCAAGAGAGGTGCAGAAAGAGGCAAGAGAGGTACAGAAACAGGCAAGAAAAGTGTTGAAAGAGGCAAGAGAGGTGCAGAAGGAGGCAAGAGAGCTGCAGAAAGAGGCAAGAGAGTTGCAGAAAGAGGCAAGTGAGGTGCAGAAGGAGGCAAGAGAACTGCAGAAAGAGGCAAAGAGTTGCAGAAATAAGAAAAAGGGGTGCAGAAAGAGGGAACAGGTGGGCAGACTGAGGCAAGTGAGGTCTAGAAAGAGGGAAGAGGGGTACAGAAAGAGGAAAGAGGGGTGCAGAAAGAAGCAACAGAGGTGCAGAAAGAAGCAACAGAGGTGCAGAAAGAAGCAAGAGAAGTGCAGAAAGAAGCAAGAGAAGTGCAGAAAGAAGCAACAGAGGTGCAGAAAGAGGCAAGAGGGCTGCAGAAAGAGGCAAGAGAAGTGTAGAAAGAAGCAACAGAGGTGCAGAAAGAGGCAACAGAGGTGCAGAAAGAAGCAAGAGAAGTGCAGAAAGAAGCAACAGAGGTCCAGAAAGAGGCAAGAGGGGTGAAGAAAGAGGCAAGAGAAGTGCAGAAACAGGCAGGAGAGGTGCAGAAAGAGGGAACAGGGGTGCAGAAAGAGGCAAGAGGGGTACAGGAAGAAGCAAGTGAGGTGCAGAAAGAGGCAACAGAGGTGCAGAAAGAGGCAAGAGAGGTACAGAAAGAGGCAAGAGAGGTGCAGAAAGTGTAAGAGATGAGCAGAAAGAGGCAAAAGAAGTGCATAAAAAAGAAAGGTGCAGAAAGAAGCAACAGAAATGCAGAAAGTGGCAAGAGAGGCACAGAAATAAGCAAGAGTGGTTTGCACACCATTAGTACCAATTTAACACCCACATTTAGCAATAAGTAACAGGTGACCATTCTAGGTTTGCAAAGGGCCTTCCACCACGCTGTAACAATTGTCGCTGCATTTTTGGTAGCGTTTGAGCAGTTTGAGCTAGAAACAAGGTTGGTTTTTTTCAAATCTGCAGATTATGCAGCAGATGATGGATTATGTGGCAAATGCGCAAAATGTATAACTGTGCGAAAGTCAGTGCAGCCAAACAGTTGCATAATTCCAGTGGCCCTGCTGATACCTCCACCTAGGTCCAGAAGTGCTCCTCAGTGGTTCCTTCTTTTTTTTTGTCTAATTGAGTTTATGGTTTAGCTTCTATGGAAACGAAGAAGACTAAACCTGAGGTTACCACTCCACAACACAGACTACCACATAATTACTCTCCATAACACATAATCCCACTCTACATAATTCCTATACACTAAATACCACATACTTTCTATCCACATAATTCCATTACGCACAACGTACATCCACTCCACTCCAAAAAACATAAGTAAAAACTTTTACAATGCCAATAGCTCTAACTCTCGCAAATTCGAGACCTATTACAATGCAAATGCTTCTTTAACTAGTAGTCGCATTTGCAGAGTGGTGGTGAAAGGGGGCAGGGCCTCTGACAAGTGCTCAGGAATTCCACTGCGTAGGACTTGCAGGAGGTACCAGGAGGGCTTCTTGGCCCCCAAAGTCCCTCAGGAGTAAAGTGGACTTCATCCCCCAACCAGTAGTGTGCCAGGAGGCGCGTTGGCAGAGTGGTGGAGAAAGTGGGGCGTAGACTCCGAAGACCTCTTAGCAATCCCACTGTGTGGGACTTACTGGAGGTAACAATAGGGGTAGTTGGCCCCCAAGGACATCCTTGGGGGCCAACTACCCCTCCTATTACATCCAGTAAGTCCCACACAGCAGGATTGCTAAGTTCTCATAGCAGGCCACACCCCCTTTGCCCACCACTCTGCAAACGCGCTCCCTGGTGCGCTCTTGGATGGGGATTGAAGTCCCCTTCATTGCTGGGGTCCAGGCCACGCCCCCTTTCTCTACCACTCTGCAAACGCGCCTCCTGGCATGCTCTTGGTTGGGGGATGAAGTCCCCTTGCCTCCTGAGGGTCCCTGAGGGCCAACTAGCCCTCCTGTTACCTCTAGTAAGCCCCATACAGCTGGATTGCTGAGAGTGGTCAAAGGCCATGCCCTCTTTTTACACCACTCTGCAAACGCGGTTCCTAGCGCACTGCTGCTCGGGGGATGAAGTCCACTTTAGTCCTTAGGTCCTCAGGACACAAGAGGAGCTCATCGCCCCACCAGCAATGCGCCAAGAGGCGCGTTTGCAGAGTGGTGTAAAAAGGGGCGTGGTCTTGGACCACCTCTCTGCAATCCCACTGTGTGGGGCTTACTGGAGGTACCTGGTGGGCTAGTTGGCCCCTAAGGACACATAAGATTCTAGGGGACTTCATTCCCCAAACCAAAATGCGCCAGGAGGCAGGTTTGCAGAGTGGTGCAGGGAGGGGGCAGGGCCTCTGGCGAGATGCTACTTTTCATTTCTTTTTTGTTGTTGTTAGAAGGGGGCTGTTTAGCCAATCCTTCTCTGAATATTTTTGAGGCCCTGGGGACCCCATCCCCAGGGCCTGACCCATTATTATTTTTTTCTTAAAAATGGGAAGGGGGCCGCGCGGCCCCCCTCCCGAGCCCGATTACGGCCCCGGGGACCCCATCCTCCGGGGCTAGGCCTTTGTTTTTTTTTATATTTATAGGGTAGGGGAGCCAAGCGGCCCCCCCTCCCCAGGCCGATATCGGCCCCAGGAACCCCATCCCCCGGGGCCCAGATAAAAGTTTTTTAATAGAAGGGGGCCATGTGGCCCCCCTTCCCTGGGCCACTTTTTGCCCCAGGGACCTCATCCCACGGGGCCTGGCCTCTTTTTTTTTTTTAAACATTTTTTTTTACTTTTATGGGAGGGGGACAGCGTGGCCCTCCTCCCGGGCTACTTTTGGCCCCAGGGACCCCATCCCCTGGGGCTTGGCCAATCCTTTTTATTTTATTTTTTTAAGAGGGGGGGGTGAGTGGCCCCCCTCCCAGGCCATTTTTGGCCCCGGGGACCCCATCCCCCGGGGCTGGCCCATACGTTGGGGACTGTGGGGGACCCCCAATGCCCCCGTGGTCCCAGCCGGCTCCCCGCCTCCTGCGGGAGCTGGCATTGCTTTTGGGCAAGGGGAGCTGCTAACATGCAGCTCCCCTTGTCCAAAAGCAATTCTGCTTTGCTTCTTGGAAGCTAGAGCAGGTTTCCTGCTCTGGCTTCCAAGAAGTAAAGCAGTGTTTGCTATGGCAGGTCGGGAGCCGTGCTCCCGCCCTGCCATAGCAAACGGCAATGTCCCGGGGTGGGCACCCTGGGAAATTGCAGGAGCCGGCCCTGGGGGTTGGCGGTCCCCAGGGCCATGAAGGACTCCAGGAGGGGGGCCGCGCAGCCCCCCTCCCAACTGATTTAAGCCCAGGGAGGTGGTGGTCCCCGGGGGTCAGCAACGGACCCCCGCATTTTAGTGAAGAGTGCCCTGGGGAGGTGGTGGTCCCTGGGGCAGTGTGGGGGGGCTCGAGCCCCCCACACTTTATTATTCAAAATAGCCCTGGGGAGGTGGGGGTCCCCAGGGCTTCAGGGGCCCCCGCGGGCCCCCGCGGGCCCCCGCACTATATTTTGTGATTGCCCCCGGGATCTGGCCCACCCGGAGGCTTAATTAAACGAAGCGCAGGAGCCACATTTCGTTTTTCTTTTTTTTCCATCTGGATTCAGACGATTCTTTTTTTTTTTAAATGCTCTTTTTGGTTCTGGGGGTCCTTGTGGGACCCCCTGAGCAGGCCTACGGGGTAAGGGTGTTTCTACCCTGCCCCCTTTTCTTGTTTTTTATCTTTGTTTTACTGTTATCTTGTGACTCGGTTCTACCGAGTCACAAGATGGCTGCCAACACATTCTGGTTTGGAGTGTTGGCAGCCAATCAAAATGATTCTCATGCTCGGGAGGGTTCGCGAATCCTCCTCGGTGCTCAGATATCGATATTTTTATTTTTTGAATTTCTCAGGAATTACTGAATGGATTTACACAATTTAACAAAAAGGTCGCTTTCTGAACCAAGAGCTACCTTTTTGCCAAGTTTGGTGTAATTCCGTTCAGCATTTCGGGCTGTAGCCTTGTCTAAAGTTCCTATGGAAATTAACATGGGGAAAACACGTTTCGGGACCCCCCTTTTTTCTTGGCCCCCGCTTGACGAATCACTGTGAAGCTTTCAAGACAGGAGCTGACCTGAGTGAACCATTAGTTTTGAAAATTTCGCGAATATTCGTCAAACGGCGTCAAAGATATTGGCAAAAGAAAAAATGCTTTTTGAATAGAAACAAGGTCCTAACTATAGCTACCTACTGGCAACTGCCAGTAGGTAATATATATATATATATATATATATATATATATATATATATATATATATATATATATATATATATATATATATATATATCTAATCTACTGGCGGTCGCCAGTAGATAGTTATAGTTAGGGCCTATTTTCCATAGGAAATCCGCAACATTCTATTTGAAATAACTCTTGCGTCGGATGATGAATCTTCGCGAAATTTTCAAACTTTATGGCCCGCTCCGGTCCGCTCCTACCCTGAAAGTTTCGGGGTGATTCGTCAAGCGGGAGCCAAGAAAAAAGGGGGGTCCCAAAACATGTTTTCCCCATTCATATTCCCATAGGAAACTTTAGCCACGGCTACAGCCCGAACTGCTGAACGGAATTACACCAAATTTGGCAAAGAGGTAGTTCTTGGTTCAGAAAGAACCCTTTTGTTAAATGGTGTAAATCCGTTCAGTAGTTGCTGAGAAAATCAAAATGAAAATCACATATATATCTATGGCCGCGTCGGATTCGCGCACCCCCGATCACGAGCTGCATGCTAATTGGCTGTCAACACTCCAAATCAGGAAGTGTTGGCAGCCATTTTGTCCCTCGGTAGAACCGAGGCAGAGAAACAAGTGCGCAAAACGCACAAAGGGGGCAGGGTAGAAACACCCTGACCCTCTAGGTCTGCTCAGGGAGTCCCACAAGGACCCCTGAGCAGAAAAAGCATTTTTTTTAAAAATCGGCGGGATGCGCTTAGGGTGCGCGGATCCCGCCGTAAAAAAAAAATCATCGAAGCGCGGTCTCCTGCGCTTCGAAGCTATTTTGCCCCCGGGTGGGCCAAGTCCCGGGGGCATGTGGGGGGATTGGTTTATAGTTAATGGGGGGCCTCTAAGGCCCCCCAAGCCCCGGGGACCGCCACCCCCTGGGGCTTTCTAATAAAAATGGTGCGGGAGGGCACTGTGCCCTCCCGCAGCCCCGGGGACCGCCACCCCCCGGGGCTTCTTTTTTTACATTTGAAATACCTGTGTGGGGGGCTCCAGCCTCCCCACACGCCCCAGAGACCGCCACCTCCCCGGGGCACTAAAAATTTTAAATGGGGGTCCGTTTCGGACTTCCGAAGCCCCGGGGACCACCACCTCCCCGGGGCTTTGCAGAAGTGGGGAGGGGGGCCCCCCTCCTGGAGCCTGTGGTGGCCCTGGGGACCACCACCCCCCAGGGCCGGCTCCTGCAGTGTCCCGGGGTGCCTACCCCCGGGACACTGCTGTTTGCAATGGCAGGACGGGAGCCTGGCGGCTCCCGTCCTGTCATTGCAAACTTGCTTTGCTTCATTAAAGCGAGAGCAGGGAAACCTGCTCTGGGTTCAATGAAGCAAAGCAGATTGCTTTTCCATAAGGGGAGCTGCATGTCAGCAGCTCCCCTTATGGAAAAGCAATGCCGGCTCCCGCAGGACGCGGGGAGCCGGCGGGACCGTGCGGGGATTGGGGACCCCCCCACGGTCCCCAACGTGTGGCCAGGCCCCGGGGGTTGGGGTCCCCGTGGCCATTAGTGGCCCAGGAGGGGAGCCACGCAGCCCCCCTCCCAAAAAAAGGAATTTAAAAAGGACGCAAAGGCCGGCCCCGGGGATGGGGTCCCTGGGGCCTTTAATGGCCTAAGGAGGGGGGCCACGCAGCCCCCCTCCAAATATTTATCTTAATAAAAAAAGAGGGCATGCCCCGGGGGATGGGGTCCCCGGGGCAAATACAGGCCCAGGGAAGGGGGGCCACGCGGCCCCCTTCCCGTTTAAAAAAAAATAATAATAAAAAAATAAAAGAACAGCCTCAGGCCCCGGGGGATGGGGTCCCCGGGGACAAAAGTGGACGAGGGAAGGGGGGCCACGCAGCCCCCCTCCCATAAAAAAAATCGAAAGAAAAAAAAAAAAACGGCATCGTGCCGGAGGCCCCGCCCCCTCCCTGCAGCACTATGCAAACGCGCCCCCTGGCGCGTTGTAAGAAGGAAGTAATTCCCCTTGAATACTGGGGGTCCCTGGGGCCAACTAGCCCACCGGGAATCTCCAGTATGCGCCAGGGGCTGCGTTGCAGAGAGGTGTACAGAGGCCACGCCCCTTTTTACACCTCTGTGCAACACAGCTCTGTGGCGCTTTTTGGAGCTACATGGTGGGCTAGTTGGACTCCAGGGACCCTCAGGATTCAAGGGGACTTAATCCCCCAACTTAAAACGCGCCACGGGCGCGTTTGCACAGTGGTGAAGGGAGGGGCGGGGCTTCATGTGACATGTGTGCAAACAGGCCCCGTGGCGCGTTTTAAGATGGGGAATTAAATCCCCTTCAATCCTGAGGGTCCCTGGGGGCCAACTAGCCCACCAGGTACCTCCAGTGAGCGCCACGGAGCTGCGTTGAAGAGTGTTGTAAAAAGGGGCGTGGCCTCTGAACACCTCTCTGCAAAGCAGCTCTCTGGCGCATACGGGAGGTATCTGGTGGGCTAGTTGGCCCCTAGGGACCCTCGGGATTGAGGAGGAATTAATTCTCCAATTAAAACGCGCCACAGGGCGTGTTTGCAGACATGTCACCTCAGGCCCCACCCCCTTCCTTCACCATTGTGCAAATATTCCTCTAAAATCAGCAAAACTACGAATTCCGATTTACTCACCTGTTATCAGGAGAGACCTCAGTGCTGCATCTTCGAGCCCAGTACTGATCCTGAAAAGTAATTTTAACCGTACTTACCAGTAACTTGAATTTCCTTCCATAGGGTAACATTGACTGGTTTCACTTGGAAATTCTTCTAAGTGTGGAGTTTTGGAACTTTATAATATTCCTCTCAAATCAGCCGAACTACGAATTCCAATTTACTCACCTGTTATCA
The DNA here is from genome assembly GCA_963921515.1 of Calotriton arnoldi. Lineage (NCBI taxonomy): Eukaryota > Metazoa > Chordata > Amphibia > Caudata > Salamandridae > Calotriton > Calotriton arnoldi. The sequence goes on from CAWUFW010001308.1 coordinate 793,942, forward strand.
GGAGAGAACCCAGTGCTGCATCTTTTAGCCCAGCACTGACCCTGAAAAGTAATTCTAACCGTACTTACCAGTAACTTGTATTTCCTTCCATAGGAATCCATTGTCTGGTTTTCAGCAGAAAAGTTTCAAAGTGTTGATTTTCACAAACTACAAATATTCCTTAAAAATCGCCTGTATGACTTAAACGCATTCTTTCAACTGTTTACAGGAGATGCACCAGTGCTGGATCCAGGATCCACCACTGAGTAAGAAAAAGTAACGATAACACTACTTACCTGCTAAGTGAATTTCCTCCCATAGGATAACATTGGTGATTGTATGTGAAAAAGTTTCTGTCAACTTTTAAAATACAATAATATTCCTTAAAAATCACTACTGTAACCAAAACGCTTTTACTCAACTGTTTACAGGAGATGTCCCAGGACTAAAACTAGGATCCAGTTCTGTGGTTAGAAAAGTAATCCATAAAGTAACTAATTGCATTTAACTAGAAATTCACATTGAGCTCAATGTTGCATTGTGTTTGAAATTGTGTTGCCCATTGCAACAACTGTAACTACTGTACTTAAAAGTCTATTGCCTATTTGCAAAGTATTTAAACTAAAGTCATTCATTCTGAGAAAGTATATTTTGTAATGTAATGTATAATGTAATTACAATGTAATTTAAAAAATAAAATATCTAAAAATAAATAGTTTAAAAAAATGTAGTAATCAGTATCAAAAAAATAAATATAACAATTAATACATTTAAAAATTGTCATTTACAAAACCTTTGAAATTCACTGAAAAAAACCATAGGTTTCTGACATGTTATAGTTAGGAATTAGCATTTAAAAAACCTTTGAAATTCACTGAAAAAACCATAGGTTTCAGGCACGTTGTAGTTAGAAATTAACATTTAAAAAACCTTTGAAATTCACTGAAAATACCATATGTTCCAGGCACGTTATAGTTAGAAATTAGCATTTAAAAAACCTTAGCAATTCACTGAAAAAACCATAGGTTTTAGGGACAGTTATAGTTAGTTGGACATTGCACTCGTACAAAACCCGTGAAATTCCCACCGTTATAGTTAGTTCAGCTAACTATAACTCGCGCCCCCGCAATGCACTGCTGATGACGTCACTATTACATCACTCATGACATGGTCAGTGACATCACTGATGACATCACTGATGACATCTCAAATGACATCACTGATGACATCATCCATGACATCATCCATGTGATAATTTCATGCATCTTCTCACACCCTAATATAACTTTTAATACACCCACTCTAAATTACAGACTGCCTTTCTCAAAACCATAGACACTCCAACACCAATAACTACATACCCACTCACTGATTCTTAGGTCTACACACACATCCACTCACTCACCTGTACAGTCACTCATACTTACGGTCACTCAGTACAGGACTATCATATGCACTCATACACCTACATAGACACTCACACACCGCCACTCATCCATAGAGGTACTCACACACCTAGTCAGCCATGCAAATAATTAATCACACTGCCATTTACTCACATATACAGTTATACACACACCAGCTCACTTACTCATACAAATACTAGCACATTCTTACGCTCTTATACAATCACTAATACAAGTACACACTCATCCATACAGCCACTCTCACAATCACACACTCTCACTTATATCCATTTATATACTCCAACACACATATATACTGCCTTTCACATATGTAGTTACTCACACATGTACCACTGAGATATACATTCACTGACTAACACACCCATACACACACTCACCAACCCATACAGTCCATCACAGATGCACTCTTGAAACCATGCACCCAGTGAATCACCCACTGATACATCTATGTGCAGTCACACACACCCCATCCACACAAACACTCAGGCACCCATACAGATACTCAGACAACCAATCAATAACTCATATAGACACTCATGTAGCTATTTACAAACCCATGCAGCCACTTACACACCAACAGACAGACGGATAAAGACATTCACACAGTTTAGTCACTAACCCATGCATTTAGTAAGATACGTTTAATCACTCACTTATAGAGTCAGTCACGCACCTACTAAATCATCCATCCAGACACTTATACACCCACTCATTATTCAATACACCTTGGCATATATATTAAACATATTTAAACTTCATAGAAACACACAGTCACTGCATGATGTCATCAGTGATGTCATTTGAGATGTCATGAGTGATGTCATCAGTGAAGTCACTGACCATGTCATGAGTGATGTAATATGTGACGTCATCAGCAGTGCATTGCGGGGGCGCGAGTTATAGTTAGCTGAACTAACTATAACGGGGGAATTTCACGGGTTTTGTACGAGTGCAATGTCCAACTAACTATAACTGTCCCTAAAACCTATCTTTTTTTCAGTGAATTTCTAAGGTTTTTTAAATGCTAATTTCTAACTATAACGTGCCTGAAACCTATGGTTTTTTCAGTGATATTCAAAGGTTTTTTAAATGCTAATTTCTAACTATAACGTGCCTGAAACCTATGGTTTTTTCAGTGAATATATATATATATATAAATCCATTTTCATGTGAAATACAGAGGCGTCTCAAGTGTGAATAGAGGCCGAGGTCAGAGCGTACTCGCTCTTGCACTAGTAAGGAATTACAAAGACATCTGCGGGGAGGACTTCTCCACACTTGAGACGCCTCTCTATTTCACATGAAAACAGATTTTAAATATAGATCGGGGATGAACTATGTTTAGAAGAGATTGGTAATGTTTGTAGATGACTTTTTGATTTTATCTGGGTCGGAAGTACAACCAGGAGTTAAGCAGAAATTCAGGATCTATACTTTATTGGTCAGACAGCCCTGAGGAAGTATGCCCCGTTACGGTGAAACACATGTTGGTTAAAGGCTAGACATGAAGAAGAGGCAAGTGGGCCGACAATAAAACAATAATTGTGGATAAATATACAACTTTGTACTTTCATTTACATTGTGGTGTGTGTTTGAGGCTGAAGCATTTTGCTCTGGCCATAGCTACCAGGGGTTGAACTCAGTATTAAATTAATAAATTCATGCAACTTTTGCCAAAACATAATAGGTGAGGGGCATGGCATGTTGTAAACTACTATCCACCTCAATAACACTTCACTTTCTTACACATGCAAAATATTTACAAATGTGAAGAAATTATTTCCTTTACACCTCCAGAAAATGGTGCATTTTTTGCAATTTCTCATAATCATTGTGCCACTAATGGCTACCTAAACGAGACATAAATTTAGAAATACAGTATAGAAAAAGCATTGGCAATCTCTCTACTTTGTGGGGTGCCACCATATTGACAATGCTACCAGAGATGGCACTCTAATGAAAAGACAGATGTCACTGACCCACCTCACACTGTCGGAAGTGCCACGGAAATCTCCTGATCCTGATTCTTTTGAATCTCGATCTGTGATATTCAGGTGTAGATGTACCTTTTAAGGAAGCATAAGAAGATCACACTTAAAAATATCTATAAAAGTAAAAATGCAACCAGTGAATAAAATGTTTCATGTAGGATACATTTGCTATGATGTCTTTGATATCTTAACACCCATCACAACATTGTACTTTGAAAATGAATCATATTCCTTCAATGTTAATGTACTACAAAACCCTATTCTTAGAAAGAAATTAAAAAAATTGAATTATGCCCCTAAATTGCAGCAGACGTGTTTGACCTGGTACTTTTTTCAGGGTTATTCCCAAACTTTTTGCCTTCTTCCTCCTATTTTTCTGACATACTTTTTGTTGGTTTTAGAACTCTGGGCACTTCCCCACTGCTAATCAGTGCTAAAGTGCATGTACTCTCACCCCTAAAACATAATATGATCGGTCTACACCTGTTTGTCATATTTAGTTTGCTTGTAAGTCCCTTGTAAGGTGGTATCCCTTATACCCATGGCCTGTAGATTAAAAGCTACTAGTGGGCCTGCGGCGCAGATTGCGCCACCCACAGAAGTAGCCCTGTGTGCGCAGTTTACTGCTACATTGACTTGGCATTTAAAACTACTTACCAAGCCTTAACCTCCTCTTTTACTACATGTAAGTCACCCCTAAGGTAGGCCCTATGAGCATGTGCTGTGTAGGTAAAAGGTAGGGCATGTGCCTTTATTATGTGGCATGTCCTGCTAGTGGGAAACAGCCTTGTTTGTTTCTCACGACTGTGAGGCCTACTCCTCTCATAGGCTAGCATTGGGAATTCCCTTATATAAGTTTAAGTGGTAATGCCTGATCTGAAAGGAGTAGCGCTGCCATGTTTGGTATGTTTAGAAAGTTAGTAAAAAATCATGCTTACAGGTCTAGGTGGATGTTTTTATTACTATTTTAGAAATGCCACTTTTATAAAATGAGCATTTCTCTGTGCTTATGACTTTATGTGCTATGCAGCCTGACTCCAATCCACGCGCATACTTTTCAGACAGCAATCACACCAAGAGGGTTGGGGTGTAACAGGGCTACATACGCATACAAAATGGTCTTCGTGGGCTGGGAGAGAGGGAGGTGGGCGCACTTGCATTTGTATAGGCTGTATCCTGACCTCACACAAAGGGCTGATTTACCCCCTGCTGCACATCTGGAGCCAGAGCTGGGTTGAAAGGGGTTGTTGTGCACTTCTAAGGTCCTTTGAAATTCCCCCAGACTAAAGACATTTTGAGTATAAGTACGAGAGCGCTGACCACATGATTTTAGGCTCTACGAGGGACTTGTAACCAGACACTGCTGGCTCTACATGCTGCACCTTTCCAGAGGACTGCCAGGAGGAACCCCCATTGGACTTAACTGCTTTGTAGAGCTGACCTGCTGCCACCTGCTGGGCTGAGAGGTGTGGCGCCGCGGCCAGGGCGACTGACGCTGGACGCTGGGGATCATGGTTCGATCCCTGGCTCCGGCAGCAGGGGTCTGCCCAGCACCATGCGACTCTGGGCAATAGCTCGCTTAATCTTACCAACGGCCCCCAGCGCCGAGAGACCCCTTCGGGGGTGATTTGTGCGCTATACAAATACTGGACTTACTTACTTACTTACTTGCACTTTGCTACAAGGGTCTGCCTGCCTGTGCTCTGCTTTTGATGCCCCAGTGTTCTCCAGGGGCTCATGGGCTTGCCTCCCCTCCCTTCCCCCTGTTTTTGTAAGGTGTTCAGGAGGACTCCTTTAAGATTTCCAGCATGTCCTTGGGACTTCTAACTTTAGAGCATTGTGAGCGCTTCATTTGGCTCTTTATTTGTCCAAAAGAAGAAGAGCGAGGTGAGAGCTCTGCATCCTCCTTCACCAGCGTGAGGTGAGCACTGGTTGTGCTTCTAGCCCCCGTCCTACCAGTATCTGGTGAACGCTTGATGGGGCATGGGATGTTGTTTTCCCAAAAGAGAAATGCATGGTGAGTGGTGTATGTTCTTTGTCACGACGTGTGTGGCAGCAAAGCCCTGGACATCTGTGGTATGGTTCCCCCAGCCGAGGGGACCCCAACTGACAACCCTTTCTGAAAGAGATCCTACACCCCAAAGTGGACACCGCCGCTGACTGCCGTGAACCCCCTTAGCAGGGCCCCGGAGACGTAGCGAGCTGGGCTCACTGGCCTGATGGAAGATGAGTGACTGAGAGCAGTGTCTGAGGTTCTCGCTGCAGTGCTGGCAACTGCGCCCTGATAAGGAAGGTGAGAGTCTCGCCAATACTGCCCTGCCTTGGATCACCCGAATACTGTGACCTGGCACCCACAGAGGTACTATGGAGCGGGTTGGATCTGGAAGCGTGGTGCGGTCCCCATGCTCTCACTGACAATTCTGTTGGCCTTACTGAGAGCTGCGTCGGAGCAGCTCCAGTGTTGGGAGATCACAGCCACAGAGGGCTACTGACTCGCCAACATATTGAGAAGGACTTCTTTGGGTACATGGGTGGCCAGAATTGGAGCCAAAGTAACGTGCACCCCGAGTGCACGTACTTTGAGGCACTGGGTAATTTCGTAATTTCCTACCGGCCCGAGAGGGCCTGCAATTGCCCAGTCTGGTGGGCATTTCATACTATGGACTATACCAGAACTACAAAGAGCTTAGACGCAATGTAGACTTCGTGTTTAGAGTGAAAGTTGGTGATCCCATGTGCATTATTCATTACATACTGCATTTCAGGCTCTGAGATTGGTGTGTGCCGGGTTTATGCCTTATACTGACAGGATAATGAATACTTTCTCAGGAGCTCCGTAGTATGCATGGTAATGTTTTCCTTCATGATGTTTTGCAACATTCCAGTCATTCTTTGATTGCACACTTTGGGATGTTTTTGAAAATTGCCTAGTTGGCAAAGTAATCACTGTTTTATGATGTTCTAGCCTATGATTAATGTATGATATAGCTTATATTTTTGTATAATATTATGCAGAGTCTCTTTTGTGGTGCAATTTTTGTTTTACTGGTGTGAGTGTGTTGCACAAATGCATTACATGTTACTCTGGGATAAGCTTGACTGCTCTTGCCAAGTTACCAAGGGGGTGAGCACCGGTTATCTTTGGCGTGTAACTTACTTACCGTGACTAGAGTGGTGAGTTCGGCCTGGCATAGGTGCATACCCCCAACCAACCAGAAACCCCATTTCTAACAAGATGAATAGCTCATTCTTTGAGACAGTAGTTGACAGCTGGCCTCTCAGTCCTCTGTTTAGATGACCTTGCAATCCTACTTTAATATCCATCTCAACTTATGAATATACCTTTGTATATTAGAGTATGTGTGGGAACTAGTAAATCACTTAGATAATTAGGTCTGGGTGACTTGCTCAGTGTCTTATAAATTGACCAGACACAGTGATGAGTTGGTTTATGTGAATTGATCAGACTCAATCTTTCCAACTTGGGTAGCTGAGCTTGAGTTGTGAATTGCTGCAGTGTACAGTACATTGACCAGGGAAATCCACAGTAGTTTCACCCAGATGTGAAAGCCAAGAACTATGCCACTGGTGCATTCTATTCATTTGGCTGCAGAGTAATTGGCAGGGATTATGTGCGCCAGCAGCTAATGAATATGTTAGGTAATGTGAACCTGCCTCTAGCCAGTCTCTGCTAATGAACAACTCCCATTAAGGGAATATCAATATCTTCATGAACAGAGAGTGCCCAGCCAAAGAATGAAATATAAAAAGACCGCTGCAATAATTAGTTCTACAATATTAAGCCGTCATGTTCCAGTGGACCCCAATTCTTTTGAATGCATAGTTGAATGCATCATTAATGCACTGAGAACACAATTCAAAGTTTTTAACATGATTTTGATCAATCGTACGCTCCAGGCTGCAGAACTGTTGATGAAAAGGATGTGATTGTAATGATATTTTGCATAAAGGTTTAGACATCTGGCATTTTGTATTGAAGTAAAGGCGGTGGGAGCAGGGCTAATAACACCTATCTCAAGGGACTTCTTGATAGACATATGTTTTTAACAATTCATATCCATCACGATGCTTTTTGAAATTCCTGCATTTTTGCCAATTGTTGTATAGAGCTTGTGCCTGAGTTTTCAATTCATTTTTCGATGTAATCTTGATAGACTTCCTCATAACAGCAAAATGTTCATTTTGTTCCCTTATTGTCTGTTGTTTACCAGATACTTAAAAATTAAAAGTCTAGGGGGGTGTACTTGTAAAAGTAGCCCACGGCGTGGACTTGCTGCATGCTTCTCCCACACTAGAACTGTATGCCCTTGTGTCGCATGTACGTGCAAAAGGAGACAGTGTTCGCCTGCACGTGAAACATGCAGTAGATGGTTATGGGTGAAGGGCGAACATCTTTCTGTTTTTTGGGGGGGCGGAGGGTTATTAGGCCGGAGAGTATTGGTGCACGCTCACACTACTGTTGTGCTTTTGAGGGCCCTCAGACAATCCACAAGCCAGCAAGTTTTATGGTCTCCAGTCAGTGAAAGAGGTCCATTTGGCCTTATGGGCCTGCTGTACAGAGCAAAGAAATTGCGATTTGCTATAAGGGAGAAAGGAAGAATCAGAGATATAAAATCACAATTCGTTATGTACGCATGTATCTTGGTTTTAAATTGCTAGTAGGTAATAGTCCCAATAACAAATTACTGATTTGCATTCAGCGAATCGTTCAAATCCTTAAAATGCGACTGGCCATGATGACATCATAAGAGTGCGCAAGTAGAATATTCCAGTATTCTGGATTGCAGAGGAAAGCAGGATAAGAGGCCAGTGCCTCTCAGCTTCAGAACGGCAAGTGAGGAGCCACATGAAGGAAATACATCTAGTTGGAAAAGAGAAAGTGATAATGAAGTGCTTGTAGAAGAGCGTGTCCATGAAATGGAAAGGTTTCATTGACAATCTCTGAAGGAACAAGAAGAAAATATGGACCCGCATCCAGCAAATGATCTGTGTTTTTGGAATAACTAGTAGAAGCATGAAGGATGTTGTAGTGCATCATCCAGTGTAGATAAGAGTAGCACACCTGTAGAGGTTTGCAATACTCCCTTAATCCCTTACAGCAAGTGTATACATCAGTTACATTAGTCTTAACATCAGCACCTTCACTATCACTTACAAACTTCTCAGCATTCTCTCATATCAACCTGCCAATAGTGCCCTTCAGGTAGGAGATCCTGTGCAGCCATCATGGAAGAAGTACCAGTAAGTTCAGCTCAGTGGCGACTCCTCCGCTCAGTGAGCAGTGCAATAAAAATAATATGATAATAACAAAGGTTTTATTTTTCTTTGTGGGACTCGTAGCCAGGTCAGGTGGGGCGGGGCGTGGCTGGGTTTGCAGCCATTAGCGCAGAGTGAGGCCGGCCAAACCGTCATGCATGTTCTCCACCGGGCTATGTTGCACAGCCTGGTGAAGAACATGCCCAGGCTCCCATGCACTGTCTGAGTGGCTTGTTAGGCTGACCAATCACGACGCTGCAGCGTCATGATTGGCTGGGAGGGGCAGGGAGCCTGGGTTCTTCCAGTTCTGCAGACAGAGGAGAGGCAGTGGCTGCTGCAATGGTGAAAGGTAAGTTTATTTATTATTATATTTTCATCCTCCACCCCACCACTCCGTTCCGAGGCAGCCCCCACTGGTTCAGCTGTTGTAAGTAGAGTAGCAAATGCCAGACAATTTCGGCAAGTAGAACGTTCATCGTTGAGAGCCAGGCAGAGGCAAATGCAAAATACTTACCTTACGTGTAGAAGAGCGTTTGGTTTTAGGATTACTATAAATAATGCTTTCAAGACACTGGCATGTTCATTCAGACATATCAGACACTGACAAGTACAGTAATTGAAGTGTCAGGGGCATGTTGAAGCATGTCTGCAAAAATTAGAATGATTCCTTCAAAGGCTAGCACGTGCTACTGCAAAGGCATGCTGTCAGCATACAATAATATATATCCCGCTGTATTGGGGACGTTTCGATGCAGCTACTTAAAGTAACTTCTAGTTTATAGGAGCTTCAGAGAGCTAATGCTGCAATTTAGGACTGCTATTTCAATTGGAGACACCAAAGAGGGATTAAGCCCACTTCTGTTGTGGAGGGGACAATGGTACGCTGCACCAAGACTCGCTCCAGAGAAAGGAGGGAAAAGCTTAGAATGGGAGAAATTCAGATTTTACAGCCACTGAATCTGTGCCTCAGGCAGATACTTTTCATGCCTTTGCCAGGTCGAGATTTCTACCTTTGGACTTAGCCTTTATTATGTAACTGAAAATCCTTCATCGGGGCAAACATGGAGCCGTATCGGATGACGTCCTCAAAATTGCCCACTGTTGCCATGAGTTCCTGCTGAAGTTCCAGAGGCCTTGGAAGTCCAAAAACCTTTTACGTCCCATCTTTTCAGAGTTTCTGAAGCAGCTCCTCTTGGTCACTTCTAAGGCTCCCAGGACCACAGTGCCAAGACTCACTCCAATACAGGCCACCAGCTGGGTGCAGTTCAGGTCGAGTAGTTACTGACCAGCTGGGCACCTCAGGAAAGAGACCTTTTGTAGCTTGTTGTGTCACTGTAGCCACACAGGAGGTCAGCCAACTGACCTTTAAAATCCACTTCTTAGTCCCAGGAGATGGTCCAAAAGGGTCTTAAACAGTAGGTATACTCTTATTCTGTTATTCCAGAGGTCTAGAAATTATTCTGAGGAGCAGTGTGTGAGGTGCCACTTTTTTAGGATGTACCAGCCAGTGTATGGAGGTGACTCCAGGAGTTTCCCTCACCAATGAGGAAATAGTTCCCAAGGGCAAACCTTTCCACTTTTTGTAGCACATTTTGTTTGTCTTACTGCAACCTATCCCACAGGTCACTATTCTGAGGAAAATCCAATATGGCAAAATCTTTCTTGACCTAGAGGGAGCTTGTGTGCCAGCCAGGGGTGTCTTTAGTGAAATAAGCAGTCTCCTCCTTAGCTACACAAAACTGGTTAACTGGTTCTCTGGTCTGCACCCCATCCCCCTGCCCACACTGGGCTCATTCCAGACTGGCTACAGAGAACCCAGTGGCCAAAATGCTTCTCTTCCTTAGTTCTCCCTTTACTCTTAGCTATAAATGGACAAGCCTCAATCCGGTCTTGTTTAAATGAATGAAGTCCCTGAGCCCTCCCCAGCTGCCTTTGCTGAGCTGATATGTGTCACATACCTCATACCCACGTCTATCTGCCAAAAGGCCTAAGCCATGGTTTCTGCTCTGGTAGCAGTTTTCATGCTTCATTAAGAGAAAGCAATGGCGGGCCTTCTGCCAGCAGGCTAATGTAAATTCGCTTAGCACAGGTTCAGGCAGATGACATTTAACTTTTTAAAAGTCACTTTTCCTAAGTTTCTAATAATGTATCAAAAATCTTACTTCGTCCCTGAATTGGATTTTTAATAAACATTAAAAGTAGTGGTTGCATTTGTTCCCAATAGCTTGTCCCAAACCAGATTTAGCAGAGTTAGGGCTTTATTCTGAACTTTAGTTTTTCTCATATGAGAGCTACAGCCCTTCCAGTGAAAATAGCTTTTAGGGGATAGTGACAGTGAGTACATACCAACCTTAAATCATTGCATGTACCATTTTTAAATACTTGGTATCATACATTGTGGGATACAAAAAGGGTTATTTTGACAGTATTGCCTGTAGATTTAAAATCTTCAAGGGTCAGCCTATTCATGTACGCCTGAAGATGTTTCCTTTCTCAGTCTAGTAGATGTCACAACATGTGCTGCAGTCCCCAGGTGACATTTAACTTTTCTATGCTGTTCGTGTGTTTCTTGAACAATATAAATATGTCATTTAGTTGTAAAACAATTTTACCACATTTTAGGGTCAATGCACACAACAGTGCCACAGTGTGCAGGGTTACAAACCCAGCAGGATTAGTCCACAAATAATGGGGAGATGATGCAAAAAAATGGCACGTGCTGACAGTTACTTATTTCTAAGTAGTAGGAAGATAGCTCATATTATGGTAATGACACGTCATCTACCTGATTTGTCTCCTTTTCAGGCTTTGCACTCTTGACTTCAACTGTGAGCCTAGTTCTGCTAAATAAGACAAGGCAATCTGCTCGACTAAAAATGTATGATTATATTTTATCTAAATGCAACACAGAACAGTAGGACTGACTCGACAGGTATCAGGCTACATGAGTGAAAATGTATTGTAACAAATTATTAACTATATTGATTGTCACAGTACGCTGCCATCCACACGTGCCCAGGTATGAGATGTTTGGAGATAGCAGTTGTCCTTGATACCTCGGATTGTGGCTTCTATTATTGTAGTCAAAGGCAGATTAACAGAAAGGTTTTAGCTTGCACTTCTTTTTGGAATGTTTTTACACTTTAAACCTAGATTGGGTCTGGGGTCTCATGTCAGCTACCATTGTGCAAACCACGAAATGTGTCTAGGCTAATATATAAACTAAACACAAATAATTTAAAACTTGAACCTCTGCTTGTTAGACTTGGCCCTGCTAACTAGTGGAAAAATAATTTAGTGATTCTACAGACTGTATGGGAAAGAAATCCAATTAGGCCACCTAAGAGCCACTTTTCTAAAGTACTTTTTCCATAAATGTCAAGTGGGAGTAGATCTTTTATGGCTGGTTTGGAACTGACAGGTTGTTTTGACATCCCAGCACTCACCCACTCCCCAGATGCCCTGGGCAGGGAAGGCAGTGGCTAACTGTTAGTGAAATCCTTTGGCCAGAGTTAAGCCAGGGAGTATAGATGAGATAAGGGAGAGGGTTATGCACAGGCACTGAAGCTTTCTGCGATCTTGAGCATGCCAAAATGGTCCCAAGAGACCCTGATTACAAGTTCTTACTACATTTGCATAGCATTACACTGCAGAGAAAGTTGGAGTGGAAGTAGCTCACTGGGGACAGAGTCCTAAGTACCTGTCAACAACTGTGAAGCAACACTTAATAAGTCTATACATGGGTAATGTTTCTTCATAACTGGCTTGAATATGAAAACATAAGCAAGAAAATCTTCTGAAAAGGCCTGCTGAGAAAAAATGTGTGTTGGACCTGGCCCTTTCTGCCGGGTCACCCAAGATTTTTCACTTCGTCTTCTGAACCCGTTTGTGCTGGATTTTAGAACTCTGCACACTTTGCTCCTACTAACCTGTGGTAAACTGCTTGTGCTCACCCTTCTAAACATGGTAAAAGTGGTGTACATCTGATTGGTTCACTAAACGTACTTATAATACCCTAGTTGCTAGACCTGACATCTGTGTCGTGGTATTCCCCAACACCTTTTGCAGTCAGCACCTTACTTTGCATTTTGTTGGCATTAGGACTCTGTGCACTTTAGCTATGCTAACCAGTGCTAAAATGCTTATGCTCTCTCCTTAAAGCATGGTAGAATTGTCCTGCACCTAATTGGTACATTTAATTTACATGTAAGCCCCTAGTAAATGGTACTACCTGTACCCAGGGCCTGCAAATTAAATGCTCCTAGTAGGCAGCAACACTCAGTGTGCCAGCCACTAAAGTAGCCTTTTAAAACATGTCTTAGGCCGGCTACTGCATCCTGCTGCGCAACTTTCAACTTCATTTCAACCTGGCAAAATAAATCTTTTCCTAAGCCTAATCGTTCCTTTTTATTACCTATAAGACATACCTAAGGTAGGCCCTTAAGGCCGAGAGGGCAGGTTGCATGGTATTTGAAAAGTAGGACATGTGCGTACGTTTTACATGTCCTGACAGTGAAAAACTCCTAAAGTAATTTTCTCACTGTTGTAAGGCCTCTCTCTCTCATAGACTAACAATGGGTTACCTTATTAAATTTAATAAATGCTAACTTCAGACTGGGATCAGATAGAGAAATTATGTTTATACTCAAAAGAATAGAAGTTTAAAATTCCCTTTAACAGCGAAGTTGGAATTTAAGTTACAATTCTAAAAGTGCAGTGCTTAGAAAGTAGGCATTTTTCGGCCCAAACCAACTGTGCCTTCCTGCCAGTGTCCTGGGTCATGTGACTGTGTATGGCTCTGCTGTTGTGGGTTGTGTGTTACTTCTAAGCAATGAGACAACAGAAGCCTAGATGTGAGGGGAGAGGTTCTTCCTGACAGGATAACTGGAGAGGAGTTTTACACTGCCCCGGTTGCAATTCAAAGGGCCCTACAAGCAGCAAATACAAAGGAACTTGACGCCAGGCCTGCGCTTGCCTTTGTTCCCCTAGACAATTTGGGGCCAAGACCAGGGAAAGGTAAAGAACTGACCAGAACTAGTTTTGGGGGAAGGTCAGGTAAATCCCCCCCCCACAAAACCTGGCACCAAGTATAAATGTGGGACCTTGAGAAGCCTTCACCCTGAACATTCAGAAGCTTCAAAAGAAAGACTGCCCTCCTGACTGAAGGATTGGACCTGCTAGGATGCTCAGAGTGACTCCAAGGGGCAGATGACTGACCTCCTGTGTTGAGCTAAAAGGACAGAACAAGTTTCCAGAGGCTTCCATGCAACTCTCCAGTTGACCAGCTCATACTGGACCTGCATGGACCTGCCTGAGCCTTTCTGCTGGCCTGATCTGCAAGAAGTGCTCACCAGGTCCTGGACACTTGGCTGGCATCACTGAGAACTCCTCCCGAAGAACAGGTGGAGTTACAGAAGAGTTGGACTCCTTGCAATTGTGAAGTGACCACCTGTGACGATCGCCAATTTGAAGCTGCAACTGGACCTGCTTTTCCCACCGACAGTGATAGGCCACGATGACCAGCAATGCAAGACCTCATGCTGAAAGCAACAGTCCAAGACGATCAAGCAACACAAAGCTCAAGAAAAGACCATCAGCAATGCTTTTCCTGCTCCTCATGCCGACAACCTCCTCCTCGTGGCCCCGCCAGCGCAAATGACACCCTCAGCCAGGACCTGAGAAGGTAACTCTCTAGTGGGACTCACCGAGTCTCTGTTCTCGATCTGCACTCCAGCCTAGTCATCCTGAGCTTGTGACTTCCCCAGGTCTAGAGAGGCAAGATAAGTGCAAGTAGCCCTCTGTGACACTTGCTGCTATTTTCATCTACATCTTTAAAAACCTACGTCTCTGGTTCTACTGATTGGATTTTATTGTTCTGTGGCATCCTATTCATTGAATGTTACTCTATTTTTCTAAGTTGGTTAGGTTTGTTCTTGAGTTGTGTTTTCATATTATTACTTTTTGAGTGTGGCATAAGTACTTTACAAAGCGCCTCTAAGTTAAGCCTAAGTGGGTCTCTCGCCCTTTCAACTAGTAACTCAGGGCCAGATGTACAACCGTTTTTGTGGTCACAAGCGGGAATTCAGCCCGTTTGTGACCACAACAAAGGGTCCTGACATTTTACAAACGCTATTTTGTGAGTCGGTGACTCGCAAAATAGCGTTTGACACTCTTGCTATTAGGAGGGGGCATCACAATGGAATCTACCATTGTTTTGTGACCGCATTTGCGGCCGAAAAACACTTGCAGTTTACCACCTTCTTCAAGTAGGTGGTAAGCCACTTGCAAATGGGAGGGGGCCCCAGGGGACTCCTTTCCCTTTGTAAATGGATGCAAAATATTTTTTAAGGTCCCGTGCTCTCCATGGCACTGGAGTCAAGCTATCCTGGCTGATGAGGGGTGAAACCCTGAAACCGGTCCTAGGATGCTTGTTTCCAGTCCATATGGCTGGGTTCAAACTGGAATGGCATGGGGCAAAAAAATTATGTATTTAGGCACAGATCTCTGTACTGGGGTGAATGTATGACATTCTTCTGCATTCTGTCTATATATTGTTCTTTTTGCATTTGTCACCTCCACTGGGACCGGTATGCCCAGATGTGGGTCCCGCGCTCTCCATGCCACTGGAGTCAAGCTATCCTGGCTGATGAGGGGTGAAACCCCAAAACAGGTCCTAGGATGCTTGTTTCCAGTCCGGGGTAGACCTGGCATGGCAGTTCATGCTGGACTGCTCCCATTGGGTGCAGGGTCAAGACTGATTTTCATATGGCTGGGTTCAAACTGGAATGGCATGGGAGCAAAAAAATGATGGATTGAGGCACAGACTCTGTACTGGGGTGAATGTATGACATTGTTCTGCATTCTGTCTATCAATTGTTCTTTTTGCCTTTGTCACCCCGAGTGGGACGAGTATGCCCAGACGTGGGTCCCATGATCTCCATGCCACTGGAGTCAAGCTATCCTTGCTGATGAGGGGTGAAACCCCGAAACTGGTCCTAGGATGCCTGTTTCCAGTCCAGGGAGGACCTGGCCTGGCAGTTCGGGCTGGACTGAGCCTATTGGGCATAGGGTCACAACTGATTTGCATATGGCTAGGTTCAAACTGGAATGACATGGGGAGCAAAAAAACAATGGATTTAGGCCCAGATCTCTGTACTAGGGTGAATATATGACATTGTTTTTGCATTCTGTCTATCAAATGTTCTTTTTGCATTTATCACCCCGAGTGGGATGGGCATGCCCAGATATGGGTCCCGTGCTCTCCATACCACTGGAGTCAAGCTATCCTGGCTTACGAGGGGTGAAACCCCAAAACCGGTCCTAGGATGCTTGTTTCCAGTCCAGGGAGGACCTAGCCTGGCAGTTCGGGCTGGACTGTTCCTAATGGTTGCAGGGTCAAGACCGATTTGCACATGGCTGGGTTCAAACTGGAATGGCGTGGGGAGCAAAAAAAACGATGGATTTAGGCCCAGATCTCTGTACTGGGGTGAATGTATGGCATTGTTCTGATTCTGTCTATCAATTGTTCTTTTTGCATTTGTCACCCTGAGTGGGACGGGTAAGCCCAGATGTGGGTCTTGTGCTCTCCATGCCGCTGGAGTCCAGCTATCCTGGCTGAAGAGGGGTGAAACCCCGAAACCGGTCCTAGGACGCTTGTTTCCAGTCCAGGGAGGACCAGGCCTGGCAGTTCGGGCTAGACTGTTCCCATTGGGCACAGGCTCAAGACTGATTTGCATATGGCTGGGTTCAAACTGGAATGGAATAGGGAGCAAAAAAACGATGTATTTAGGCCCAGATCTCTGTACTGGGGTGAATGTATGACATTGTTCTGCATTCTGTCTATCAATTGTTCTTTTTGCATTTGTCACCCTGAATGGGATGGGTATGCCCAGACATGGGTCCTGTGCTCTCCATGCCACTGGAGTCAAGCTATCCTGGCTTATGAGGGGTGAAATCCCAAAACCGGTCCTAGGATGCTTGTTTCCAGTCCAGGGAGGACCTGGCCTGGCAATTCGGGCTGGACTGTTTCCAATGGGTGCAGGGTCAAGACTGATTTGCATATGGCTGGGTTCAAACTGGAATTGCGTGGGGAGCAAACAAACGATGGATTTAGGCCCAGATTTCTGCACTGGGGTGAATGTATGACATTGTTTTGCATTCAGTCTATGAATTGTTCTTTTGGCATTTGTCACCCCGAGTGAGACGGGTATGCCCAGACGTGGGTCCCATGCTCTCCATGCCACTGGAGTCAAGCTGTCATGGCTTATGTGTGGTGAAACCCCAAAACCGGTCCGAGGATGCGTGTTTCCAGGCCAGGGAGGAACTGGCCTGGTAGTTCGGGTTGAACTGTTCCCATTGGGTGAAGGGTCAAGACTGATTTTCTTATGGCTGGGTTCAAACTGGAATGGCATGGGGAGCAAAAAAAACGATGGATTTAGGCCCAGATCTCTGTACTGGGGTGAATGTATGGCATTGTTCTGCATTCTGTCTATCAATTGTTCTTTTTGCATTTGTCACCCCCAGTGGGACGGGTAAGCCCAGATGTGGGTCCCATGCTCTCCATGCCGCTGGAGTTAAGCTATCCTGGCTAATGAGGAGTAAAACCCCAAAACCGGTCCTAGGATGCTTGTTTTCAATCCAGGGAGGACCTGGCCTGGCAGTTCGTGCTGTGCTGTTACCATTAGGCGCAGGGTCAAGACTGATTTACATATGGCTGGGTTCAAACTGGAATGTCATGGGGAGTATAAAAATGATGGATTTAGGCCCACATCTCTGTACTGGGGTGAATGTATGACAATGTTCTGCATTCTGTCTATCAATTGTTCTTTGTGCATTCATTTAAAAAGCAGTCACAGACATGGTGGCCTGCTAACCCCAGCAGGCCACCATCCCTGGGAGTGCTAATCATTCCTAACGGGGTCTCAAATTGCACCTGACTCATGAGTATTAATGAAGCATGCAATTTGCGACCCCATTAGGAATCGCAAACAGTGTCTGAGATACTGTTGTACATTCCAATTTGCGAGTCGCAAATTGCGAGTAGGGTCATACATCTGCCCCTTGATTTCTTACACTGTGCAACTGTTTTATCTATGCCTTGAATCCTTTCCATTTGTTCCTATGACGGTTGATGCCAGCCTCCTGCAGAGCTACACATTTAAAAGGAATCTAGGTCCTGTCAGGGAAGCCTGCTTCTCCTTGTGGAACTTTCCTTCCTGTGCAGATTAGTACAGAAGGTGCCTACTTGGAAATATCTTATTCCACTGGCAATTGTGAGAATCCAGGACCTGTCTGCAATATCCACCCACTTTTTGCCCCAATTGTGACTACTAGATGCTGGTTTTCTGACTCTGATTGGGCCATGGGCTCTGCTAACCAGACTCAGGGCCTGTGCTCTGATTAAAAGTGCATGGTAATTATGTATAATTACAATTGCTACTGACAACCTACCTGTAAGTCCCTAGTATATGGTAGGGCATGTAGGTCCAGAGGCCCAGTAGATTTAATGCACTTAAGTGTGCACTATTGTGGTGCCTGCTGTCATTTTAAAAGTCAGCCCTTACATTATATGCAAATTTGACTTTGGAATTAAGGATACTTCCAAAGTCTTAAACTACCTTATCTTTACATATATGTCATCCCTAAAGTCTTCCCTAGGTTCCCCAGGGGTAGGGTCCCTCGTAACTATTATGTGGGGACATTACGAAAGGTGTTTTATATGCCCTGATAAGGGAAAAACTAGTAATTTCATTTTACCCCATTGTAGTAGAATGGTTCCATAAGCTAACACGGGGATTCTTTATTAAAGTGTAACAATTGAAAGAAAAAATCTAAACATATACTTCAAAGTATCAACATGATAGGATAAATCCAACAACTTGCCACTGTTAGATTTATTATAACTATCACAGAAAATAAGTCACAGAACTTTCTTTTCTGTAAGCCAAAATCCAGCCTTCCAGCAGCCCTGCAGTGATTGGTCAGCCTCTGCCAGGCTAATCCAAGCATTCTTAATGAGGTGTGAAGTGGCCTGATTAGAGAAATAGATTTCCTGTGAGAGGAGAACTGCAAGCTGCAGAGCTAAAGGCAGGATGGGATGGGGTAGTCAAACTGGTTTTCAAAGAGGAAATGAGAGTTTAGGGCACACAGGCTCACCCGCACATCCTGCACCCCCAGCCAGACAGGATCCCCTGTAATTAGATTAGTAGAGGGGCTGGAAGGGGAGTGTTAGGGAAACTTAGCCAAAGCAGTGGGTTGGCTTAGCCAGATCTAACCCTCAAGGTTGGAGTTTCTCCATTTTCGATTTTGGAAGAATAGTGCTTTCTGGGTCAAGAATATGCCCCACTTTGGAGGAAGTGGTCATACACCTGGGTAGCACCCTTGGTCAGGAACACTGGATAAAAATGGAAACGCTGCCTACTGTTGGACTTGGCCCTTTTTTCAGGGTCATCCCTGAACTTTTTGCCTTCCTCCTAGCCTTTTCTGACATGGTGTTGGTGGTTTTAGGACTCTGGGCGCTTTAGCACTGCTGTCCAGTGTAAAGTGCGTGTGCTCTCTGTGGTAAATATGGTAAGATTGGTCTACACCTGTTTTGCGTATTTAATTTACCTGTCAGTCCCTTGTAAAGTGGTATCTCAGAATTAAATGCTACTGGTGGGCTTGCAAACACAAGGAGATGATGGACGGAGCGCTGAAACTTTTCAGACACTCACCCCCAGTCACAGATCTGGGTTGAATCCATCATCGTTCTTTAGCTCACTTTGCCACCTCAGTTCAGACCCAGCTATATGCAAATCAGTCTTGACCCTGTGCCTCATGGGAACAGTCCAGCCCGAACTGCCAAGCCAGGTCTTCCCTGAACCGGAAACAAGCATCCT
Source organism: Calotriton arnoldi (assembly GCA_963921515.1). Classification (NCBI taxonomy): domain Eukaryota; kingdom Metazoa; phylum Chordata; class Amphibia; order Caudata; family Salamandridae; genus Calotriton; species Calotriton arnoldi. Next base: position 813,493 of record CAWUFW010001308.1, read on the forward strand.
GGGACCGGTTTCGGGCTAACAGTCCTCATCAGCCAGGCTAGCTTGAATCCAGTGGCAAAGTGAGCAAGGGACCCATGTCTGGGCATACCCTGCCAACTTAGGGTGAACAAAGCAAACACAAAGAGATGATGGACGGCGCGCTGAAACTTTTCAGACACTCACCCCCAGTCACAGATCTGGGTTGAATCCATCATCGTTCTTTAGCTCACTTTGCCACCTCAGTTCAGACCCAGCTATATGCAAATCAGTCTTGACCCTGTGCCTCATGGGAACAGTCCAGCCCGAACTGCCAAGCCAGGTCTTCCCTGAACCGGAAACAAGCATCCTGGGACCGGTTTTGGGCTAACAGCCCTCATCAGCCACGCTAGCTTGAATCCAGTGGCAAAGTGAGCAAGGGACCCACATCTGGGCATACCCTGCCAACTTAGGGTGAACAAAGCAAACACAAGGAGATGATGGACGGAGCGGTGAAACTTTTCAGACACTCACTCCCTCGCTGATTGCGCCACCCACCAAAGTAGCCTTTCAAACCTGTCTCAGGCGTCTGCCATTGCAGGGCATGTGCGCGCAGTGTTACTGCTGCTGTGACGTGGCACCTAAAGTGCGGCCACGTCTGTAACCCCCCTTTTACTGCATGTCAGTCACCCCTAAGGTAGGCCCTAGCTAGCCCTATGAGCAGGGTGCATTGTAGGTAGAAAGTAGGACATGTACCTTAAGTGTGTGACATGTCCTGGTAGTGGCAAACAGCCATTTTGGTTTCTCACTGCTGTGAGGCTGCCCTCTCATAGGAATGCATTGGGGATTCCCTGATAAGTGTTTCATTGGTAATTCCTGATATGAGAGGAGCAGCGTGGTCAAGTTTGGTATGTTTGGAATAGTAATAATAAATGCTGCACGATGGTGTGCGCAGATTTATTATCACTATTTTAGAAATGCCACTTTTAGAAGTTGGCATTTCTGTGTGCTATGTGTCTGCCTGCCTGATGTGTATTGCATGTCTGGCTCTGGAGTGACAGGGGCTGGTGAGGTGTGTGTGGCTCCAGGGAGGGCAGGGTGAGTCAGCGCTAGGCTGAATAGGAGATCTGCATTTGGAGTAGTGGGAGGAGTAGTTCCCTGACCCTGAATAGGTCTGTGCCTGCCTAGATGAATGCTGGCTTCGCCCCCCTGTGGTGTGTCTGAGGACCGAGCCCCATCTGACAAAGGAAGGTAGAAGCCTGGTAAACAGAGTGGTTCAACACTCCCCAGAACCAGTTGAGGCTGGTTCCCCAAGCCCTGTGCCAGGGCAGAACAAAGGGAAAATGAGTATAAGTACTGGGGCTGTGACCCCATGAAATTGTTCTTCCTTGTGCTTGGGATACTTGCTGCTGGCTGGGCCCCAGGAGGAACCACCACGAGGGACTGCCTCCCTGCTGGATGGCCCTGTGACCTGGCCTGCCTGGGCCCAGCCTTGTGCTTGGAGTTCCTGGCTCCTAGCGCCTTGTGAGCACTGCGCCGCTCTTCTTGGTTGTCCCAGGGCAGGAGAATCCGACGTGGGGATTCCCCCGCATTGCCAGAGGACAGCGGGAGCCTACCCCGCATTGTGATGGAAGCGGGAGCCCACCCCGCATTGCGGTGATCCAAGAAGTAAGGCAGGAGCCCACCCCGCATTTTTGTGCTCCTGTCAGCGGGAGCCCACCCCGCATTTTGTGCATTTTTAAGGTTGGAGCCTACCTCGCACTTTTGAGCCGGAGTCTGGAGACAGAGCGAAGCCGCCGCCACCAGCGACCCGGAAGCCAGGCGCCTGCTGCCTGTCTGTGGGCGGGGCCAATAGGAGGAAGCTGCCGAGGCCGCCAATTGCAGTGCGGCTGGAGGGGAAGTCACGCAACACGGTGCCTGATGTGAGGGGGGGCTCCCATATTGGTGAGGGAAGCCCCGCGTACCCTAGAAGAGTCGGGAGCCTTGCAGGCTCCATCTACGCCCCTGTTTCGTGGAAGAGAGAGAGAGGCGGATCCCGAGAGGCCCCTGGAGAGGGGCCAGCTGAGGCACATTGTCGGTGCCTTTCCCCTGGCCTAGAGGAGACCGGAGGAGTCCACAAGCAGCCCCGGTGAGTGGGGCTGAACTGGGCAGCACAGTTGGTGCTGAGTGAAGTGCACTGGGAGGTGCTCCCTGAGGCACCATTAGTGCCAGTGCTGATTTTTTTTAGGGGGCAATTTTGGTTCTCTGAGTCCCGCAGTGGGACCCAAGAGGCACAGTTGGTGCCAGTGCTCATTTTGCCTTTTCCAGCTGCACCGCGAGAGCGCGGGCAGCTGCAACGTGGGGCCATTTCTTTTTAGATGAGGAAGAAGGGGTGAGGTACACCCCATGCCCCAGTGCATGGTGCACATCGTCTTCGCTGCGTTGGCAGCCGGAGGGCCAGTTGAAAGGCCCTATCATTCAGAGCCCTGACATTTTGGACAGAGGGCATTTGGGCCCCAGGGAAGGCCAGTTGGCCTGGGGTCATTTTGTGTTCTGGTGGGAGCGCAAAGAGGATGAATGCCCTGTGTTAGGGTTACTGTGGTGCATTACTAATGTGAGATTGCATAATGTGTTTATGCCTACAGAGATTGCATAATGTGTTTATGCCTACAGAGATTGCATAATGTGTTTATGCTTATGATGTTTATGCATAATGTGTTTTATGCCTAATGTGATGCAGACATAATGCGTTTATGTTGCTAAAGCTGAGTACAGTATTTTGCCAGTAGTTACTGGTTGTGTTATACATTTGCTACTTGTGCTTTGTGATGGTTCTGACAGTGGCCCGATTGGCCCTGTCATGTATATAATCCTCTGTAAATTATTACCTGGTGCCAGTTGGCACAGTGTATATGTGTGATTATGATTCTAATGTGTTCTGGATAATACAAAGGCTATTTTTTTATATAACCTTGTGTGGAGTTTCTTTTGTAGTGTGCCTAGTGTGTTGCTGCTGTGTGTGTGTTGCGCAAACGCTTTACACATTGCCTCTGGGATAAGCCTGACTGCTCGTGCCAAGCTACCAAGGGGGTGAGCAGGGGTTATCTTCAGCGTGTAACTCCCTTGCCCTGACTAGAGTGGGGGGTTTCTGCTTGGCTTAGGCGCTAGCCCGAGCCAACCAGAAATCCCATTTCTAACACCTACCAACTCAGATTCATGTCTGGAATAATCAAGAGAAGAAGGACTGCACTGCTGGAACCCCTAGTCTACACCCCAACAGGACTGCATTTGTAAGAACTACACCTGCAAAACACTTTGGAACTGCAGCCCTATGGACTTTGCCTTGATTAAAAAGGATTAAGGAGGGACTCCATGAAAGCAACAGGTTCAAAAGTTCTACAAGAGTTCCCTGCCTCACAGTAGAACCTTGAGGATTGAACTCTGGACGACTGCACCTGCTGCAGAATTGGAACTACAGCCCTAAGGACTTTGCCTTGCTTTAAAATTTGAAGGATTGGACACCCTGACAGCAATATGCGGAAAGAACTCCACCTTCATTATCTCCACCAAAAAGAACCCATCTGTAGTGTGTACAGTGTACATTTAAGGATTTAGCCAGGTGCATTGCAGGAAATGTAGTCCCAACATCCCAAGGATCATCTCGGAGCTTCTAGACCCATGGATTGTTTCTTTGGACACTTTAAATCCATAAGCAACATTCCAGGAAGAAGTTCCAGAAGTTTGGAGCAACGTTTGTAAAAAGCTCCATAAGTATACCAGGTGCATTGTGGGAGTTGTAGTCCCAGAACTCAATAGGCAAACCAGAGCTTCTGAACCCTTGGCTGGTATTGTGGACCACTTTTCTGCACCAAGAAACACTTCTGGAAGTAAATGTAAAGAACTCTTGACTTTGTCCTGGTCTAGCATGACCTTTTTTAAACCTTTGAGTGCTTTTTGCTTCTAAGCACTAGTTTTACTTTTATTCTTTAAAAATTCATATCTCTAGTTCCCTACATTGGATTTTTGTGTTTATTTGTTCATAAAAATATAACCAATTTTACAAATTGGTGTTGGCGTTTTATTGTGTATTGTGTCTTACTTATTTAATGCATTCGTGTTTTTAAATGCTTAATACACCTGTCTCCTAATTTAAGCCTGCTTGCTTGTTGGCTGCTACCAAGGGTTGAGCAAGGGAATAATTTACTGAGACCTTGACTGTACCTTTGATTGTGATTGTGGCCTTATTACTAGTGGTAAGTCCCATCTTTTACCTACTAATACTCCACTTTCCAACAGCATTTTAGATTCTACTGACTTGTAAATTTAACAGACAATTGCATCTCTGAAGATCTGACCATCATAAAAGCCTCAAACATATCCAATGATCCTGTATCTAGCTTCTGCTTTTGGAAGCCACCTTACCCCACTTTGGCTTTTGGCACCACGTTAGACATTACCACATGTGCTCAATTTCAATGTACCTTATCTTATTGAGCCGTTATTGAACACAATCTGAAGTTTGACTAAGAAGAACCACCAGGTTGTAGTCAATTGTGTGTACTCGCAGGACAGCCCAGAATTTCCCCTACATTAGGGTTTATCACACACCATAGACATATATTGAAAGTGACTTCCCCATTGTTTTAATGGAACGCATTTTGAATGTGCTATGACTTTACACCCCCTACTTCTGCGTTTCCTAATTTCGATGTTACTATAGTTATTACATCTTTTTATTTTAAACTGCGGCTGGTTTGGACCTGTAACTTGTTTACTTCAGTCATAGAACTGTTATTTGGATTAATTCCTCAGAGGATTACCTTCTGGTCAGGCCATTGCTACTTTGGTGGGTTAGTTTGCTTTTGGCATAGTCGGAGCTCAGTCAGGGCTCACATCAAACTAGCCTCACTCCACCATAGTCTTACTGAAAAATTCCCTAGACCAGGGAACAACCCACTCATACATATTTTTAATTACAATTGTCAACAAATTCATATTGTTACTAATAATATTTTCCCATAGCACCTTTGCAGAAATTACCAAATGTGTCAAAGATAATTTTAGTGTTGGGTTGACCATCTTTTATAATTTAGCAATCATCAAGGTGAATGACACACAGATTTAGTTCATATTTACTGGACATCTCATGCAACTGGAAGCAATAAATGATGGCCTCACAAGCGTCGATGTATAAATGAGAGACAACTACTTCAAATAGAACGGCTCAAACATAAATGCTTCTGCTAGTCTCATCCACCTTTTTAAAAGCCTTGCCAACCTGCACCGATGCCAACCTACTCATCTAAATGAAAGTGCAGCTCATGAGAAAGGTGGATCAAAGTCAAAACCAATAGTAGGAGCAACTGTTGAAACATCATTTCGCCCAGTTAAGACACCCTATGGTAGGAGGAACATTATTCAACTCATAACTGGTTTACTGTAATGTAATTTAATATAGCCTACCATCCTACCAAGTTAAAGGCTTCACATGGTGCCAGACTCAGCAGTGAGCATGATGTTTGGCCTAGAGAAAAATGCATTGTTAGCAGCACACCGCAAAGGTGTGCACTGGCTCCCTGTAAAAGACAGAATAACATTAAAGATTGTCCGCCTATTAAAAAAAACATAAAAGTAATGTAACCTACAGATATCTACAGGGAAAAAATATTGTATTATACCCAAACACACGTCCTATATTCAACAGAAGACTCCTTGTCTTCCCTAAAACCATATGCAAAAACACAAGCGACTCGGAGGCAGTCCCACGTTGCTGAGACATTCTTCCAAGGTATGTAGACCACAGCCGCTCACTGATGTAGTTGAGATTGAGGCACATGTTGCTTGTTTTATGAATTTACTACTTTGCACTTCATGCATGTTTACTTATGCCTCATTATTCCTTAGTATGCTTTCTATTGCTGTTCATACAGTACTACTGCCTAGCTTTTGAGTCCTGCAACATCGGGAGGTTGTTTCCACAGTCCCTCTGCTTCCTCCGGCTATACACTCATCTCCAGATCATCCTCCAGACGGTTCATCTACAATGATTCTACAAGCGCCCCACTATATTACATGATTTTTCCTCACCAGCTAGAACCAATTAAGTTCATAGGATGAATGTCCACATGTCAAGCAAGTTAAAAATCAACATCAACGTGACCATACCTCTCTTCAACTCTGTTTGATTTCTGACCTGCAGGCCTTCAGTTAACACCTTGACGCGTACCTTCGTATCACTTTCTATTTGTAAACCCTACCTGGTAGTGCTATTTTATATGCCATCTTTGCCAGTTCCAAGAACTCTTTCAGCTGAATATGGACTTTTATAAAATCTGCAACTAACAAAAATAATGATGCTGTACAGATCAGTGTGGTGTGAATCCGTTTATACAAGCTAATTTGAAACGGCGCCATCTTTCCTAATATCATACTCAGAATTCTTTGCAATACAACGGTCAAATCGCCGAGAAATATGATCTATAACACCGTTTAAGGCATTGTCTCCAGTCTTATTTTTGAATTAAAAACGTCCATTTTTTTTCTTATATCATGCTATCGTTACATAATATGGGCTATGCATTAGCTTTTATGTCTTCTTATTTTTGTTTGCTTGAGTTGTTTGCTAAATTTCATTTTTTTGTCATACCAGTTACTCATAATTATTTCTGTGGATGCTCACCTCCATACATGGTAGCTCTTGTCTGAGTTTTGGGCTGAGGTGGGAGGAGGGTCACTGTATCGACCTACTAAAAAATTGCATCCACAATATAGACGACCACTGTCATCAAGGTAAGGAGGTGTGGAGTTACATATAGTAGGTCTATACTTATTCGTATGTACTTACATTGACAATATATTGGAAGATGATATTGTTTATGTAATATTTCTGTAGGTGAATATAGTGATTGCATTATAAATACATTTAACGTGTAGTGGGTTATCATATGTCTCATATAACAGTGAATGGATTGGATCCGTAGACAGTATTTTTTTGACTGAAACAGTCATATTATTTTGTTTAAAGTTGAAGCTGGCCAAATGTTCCTATTTCTAGGCTGTTGATCTAGTGCTCTCTGGCAAACCTTATGACAAACAGCTTCCTTTTACGCAACCAAGTTTAAGTAGGTAAGAAACACAATGGGCCATATTCTCAAGGAAGTGGCGGAGAGAGGCGTTAGCCTTCTTGGCTTAACGCCTCTATCCACCACTTCGGAAACACGAGGCTGCACCCTATTCTCAAGGATGTGGTGCAGCCTCGCGTTTCCCCCTGCGATGGCGCTAAGTTTCACAACTTAGCGCCAACGCAGGCACCCTTGCACCAGAGTGCAAGGGTGTCTGCAAGCCGGGAGGTTTGTTTATGTACAGGAAGGTGTCCCTTCCTGCACATAAACAAACCTTAAATTCCAGTTTGTAACTTACATGTGTGCTGCTTCATGCAACACACATGTAAGTTACAAAACGGCATTTTAAAAAAAGGTTTGTTCATGTACAGGAAGGGATACCTTCCTGTACATGAACAAACCATGGCATTTTGCGTTTTCCATGTGTGCTGCCCAAGGCAGCACACATGGAAAAAGCAGAAACGAGGAGAAATAAAGCATTTCTCCTCGTTTCGCCACCTTAAGACCAGGTTTTTCCTGGTCGTAAGTTTGGCGCTACCTCCTATTTACGCTGCCCTTGTGAATAGGAGGTAGCGTCAAACTCAATGGGTGTTGCGGTGGAATGCCCACCGCAACACCCACTGCACGCCCCTTCACGCTAAAAACAGCGTGAAGGGGGCCCTATTCACAAGGCAGCGTTAAGCCGCATTAAGCCACTTAACGTGGCTTAACGCTGCCTTGTGAATAGGGCTAAGCCCCTAGCGATGGGGGCTTGAGAATATGCCCCAATGTAGTTTAACAAATGTAATTCTGTAGACATTGTAATTGCGGTTCGTCCATTATTAAGGTACTGTCACACCTGTGGCATACAAAACGCTTCATATGTGATACAGGGAAAATATCTTTTACAAGCATGCTAAATCTCTGTAATGCAGAATTTCATATTTGTTTTCTTTCTCATATAAAGCAAATGTATATACAGCAATCACTACTAGCAAATCCATACTAGCAGTGATTATTACATTTACTTAGAATTTATTCCCATATTTATATGTTTCCTATCTTACCAACTACCTGCCAATGCAACCTGTTTGAATTTAACAAAAGCAGCTGTGGTGTTCTACTCTTATTCCTTTTTCCTATTCATCCTCAGTGGAACACCATTTAAACCTCTATTGCCTGTCTAGTTAGCTTTCTAGCATATATCTTGCTATATACTGTGTTGATAATAGTTCTTTAATATCTCCTGCTCACTGAACAATTAATTAAGAGGCAGTGGAAAATGTTCTACCAGTATGTGCTTCATTACAAGGCCCATTAGATTTTGATTTTTTCCTAATATTACGCTTAAAACCATAATCGACTGCTGATGATAGGATCTTTAATCTCAAATGTTGGCTTCCCATATCTGAACATTATTTGTTAGCATTAGCCAAAATATATTTGTATATGTTTGTCCTGTAAATGTATCGCAGCATGTTTCATTCAGCTTGTCAAACAATGGAATTTAGATACAACTTAGTAGATGATAAATATTTTTCTTTTTGGGTGCAATGAACACATGGAGACAGATGGACAAGCGAGAGGTTTGCAAAACGTCAATCTATGTTAAAATCCACAGAGGTAGATTTTCGCACCTGTCATGAAAATAGAGATATCCAAAATGACATTCGAAAAATAAATCTTACCTGCAAGAAAAATACATGGTTTGATTTCTTATCCGCTTAAAGTTCAACGTAGTTCATATAAATGGCTTCCATTTTAACAACACGAAATTAATATTTTAGTTTACATCTTGCAATCGTGCACTTAAGATATTAACTAATGTTGCAATAATTAAAAAATAAACTTAAACATCTAATGATGTTTTATTTTGTTTAAATAAGCTTTATACTTGGTACATTTTTAAATGTTCTTTGCGAGACTAGAAGGTGACAGTTGGACTATGAATTTAAGAAATCAGTGTTATGTAAAGATTGTTTAGGAAGCAGCCGCGTCCCGTACAGGTAAGAGTGGTGGGGCGGTAGGGCCGGGTGGGGGGAGGCATTTCCATAGACCACAAGGGAAAATTAAATAAAGAATTAATTTTCCCTCGTCTTCGTCTGTCGAAATCCCCCTGCGCCCCACCATGCACCTTTGCCCCACAGCTCTTACCTGAAAACAGGCCATGGCTGTTAGGAATCCATTTTATAGAGCAGAGGTTTCCGAACGCAGGTACTGTAAAGTCACTGCACCCAAAAAGTGAGGTTTGTTTTTTCACTTCACTGACTTTAGAGCACTGACGAGTCAGACCATTAAATCTGAGCTCTTGCTAGTGTTGTGCACCACAACCCAGGAGTTTCTAGAGACCTGTTGGCAAGGTTGAATGAGGAGGAGTACATGACCATACTTTTTTTGTAATGGAAAAGGCGAAGGGAGGGTATTCCCAAGTGTGGATGGGGATGGTAGAAGATGGCAGGGTATTCTTTAGCATAGGGCGGACGATGAAAGGAATTGACAAGGCTGGATGGGGAGAGCGTCAAGATGCAGATAAGAGAAGGGTTCTTCTGAGGATTCTTGGGAAAGGTGACAAAATGCCAGGTTCTTGAAGGGGTTGAGGTAGGTGTCCCATGTTGTGGGTAGTTATCAATAATGCTCTTGTCATTTAGAACCCCTCGATGGAGAACAGCCCCGTTACGGACCACTACCATCTGAGATCCCATATGTTAATTGTACGGAGTCAAACATTCTGAGGTGTAAGACATCTATTTGCATTTAGGAGTCTTAGAAAATGGGTTCAGACCCACTTACTCCCCCTAGATTCTTTTGTTTCAGACCTTACGCTTTTCGACCACTCTCGTGAGATAGTCTCACTAATTGATATACAACAGATGTTTATTGATACCCCACAGACAGATAGATACTCAGCCTGAAAAGGATGAAAGTCTAGTGACTTTCTGGAAACCAAACCGTTCACCAGTTAATCAAACACAGATCCTTGCAGTGCATGTTTAGTTCAGTGACCCGCAAGACCAGACTTGACATTTTCATATGTAAGTAAAATAAAAGTGATGGAGTGCGGTTGTTAACTTTCTGAGCATCTCATCTGTAGAAAACTATTGCGTTGTTTGGCACGTGATCAGCAAAGATCAATAAAGTGTGTGTATTTCAAGTCTAAAATATTTTCATAACTGTGCCATCTGATATACATTTGTTGTTGCTGTGCAACGTGACTAACCAATTCCAAATTGCAATAGTGTCCCTATCTTGCATTGCCATATGGAACTTCATGATAATTGTTTAAAGTGGCACATTCGCTGTGTTAACAAGCGCCATTTAAATTGTAGTTGCACTATCGGTGCTCGTTGCCTCGGGTGAGCGTACCTGGCTTTACATTGTAGACTCTTTTCCCACATGCCCCCTTCTTAGTCAACAAGCCATCCAGAAACTTCACTTGCTTTGCTTCTCGTGAAGCAGCTGCCATGCTGTCTTGACTCTGGAACAATTCATCCCCTGAGATGTTAACTAATTGGAGTGCTTCTTATTGCTTGTTACAGGGAGACAATTTACAGTAATTGTATTGCACAACATTTTTTCTTAAATGAACCAATTCCTGCTTCCTTAACCGTCCTTATGTTTGTTTGTTCTTTTCCCACTTACAGATGTTCAGTACATTAAGAGACGAGACATTGTTTTGAAGAGAGAGCTGGGAGAAGGTGCATTTGGAAAAGTGTTTCTGGCTGAGTGCTATAATCTTAGCCCCACCAAGGACAAGATGCTGGTCGCAGTGAAGGTAGGTGCAGAACTGAATATTGTAATTTTTAAACATTTTTCAATGAGCAATCCTTATTAAACAACCGCTAGGGCAGTGGTTATTTAGCAGGGATGGTTTTGTAAGCGTCATCCTGATTCCATGAACAAATGTGAATGTTCTGATTGAAGGTAAATACCGTACAATTGTCATGAACTGATATCAATGTATTATTCATTTTTGTTATTTATTTTTTCTGCATGTGTAGCATGCCTTCTATGTAAGCTTCGATACTGATATATCCCAAATATTGCTCGAAAGCATAGCAGCACTGAACAGGGGCAATGGGATCTAGAAGTGAGACAACTACATACCCGTGTAGGAAATACGTAAACCAGTGATTTGGGGAATTGTTCTTACAGAAGTGTGTCTTCTTCAGGTGTGCTCTCGTGAAACAAACTCGCATGCACAAGTTCAGGCAAACCTCATTGTAATGAAAGCTTCAATATAGATAATCTGTAAATCCCGTCCAAAGTTAGTCAAATTAGTCCGACATGTTTGTATGTGGATGCATGAAATGTCTTGAATTTCTATCACGTGGCACGTGTTATTTAATAAGAATTTCGATACCTGGAGGTTGTGTATAGTTATAGCATATAGCAGAGTGTCCAGGTAAACCACTTGCTTCCTTCGTCTCATCTCGCAGAGCTTGTCCATGCTAGTTGCCTGCATGTGAGGGTTGAATTGGGCAGTGGGCTGTTATAAATAGGGTGATATCTGATGTCGACACAGGAATTGCTCTTTGCACAACCTGTGATAAGCAGAAAGCAGTATCTACATTTTAACAGCAAGCTCTGTAACCCTGTACGGCTGAAATGGATCCATCTTTTTCTGTGATCAGGTTTTCCAAATGGTATTCCCACGACTGACCTGCATCCCACTAGTATGAAAAATGGCCAAGGATGGTGTCTGAGTCCCACAGCAACACTCTGTATTGAGCTGTTATATTTTCTTAAATATTTGCTCATCCTTACTCCACATTCAGATGTATTTTTATTGTCTACAATTATTGCTAGTTTATATGCTGGATATTATTATTCTAATGTTGTGACATTGCAAAAATGTCTGCCAGCTCCTCTGGTTGGAAGAAAAACAAGTTATCACACTGTTAAAAGAGGGATTAAAGCCTAGCCTGTTGACAGTGGGGGGAAGGCTTCATCCTACATTGTCTGGTCAGGAAATACATTGAAAAGGAAAAAAACAACTGTGTGCTGCATTTCGAGAATAATCTAGACATTAAATGAGATAACCTGTCGAATGCCTATTGTATAACATACAAGAACTTTTATTCCAACATGACCGTCAAATACAGCATAGTATATGAGGACAGTTAAACCAAAAATTGTAATCTAAGGCATTATTCAAATAGAAAATTTTAGAAATTGGGTTTCTTGTTGGCAGAGAGATGCACCCTGTCCAAGCAAGAATCACAATCCTAGTCAAGGTAAGTCAGATAGATACACATCCCAAATTAACCTGTGCTCACCCTCTGATTGCTTGACACAGAGCAGTTAGGCTTAATTTAAGAGGCAATGTGTAAAGTATTTGCGCAAGAATTCAAACGGTAAAACTGTGAAAATACCACACAAAAAGATACCACACGTAGTTAGAAAAATGGAGATTCATTTATTGAATAAGACAAGACCAAAATGACAAAAATCCAATATGTATAAGTGAAGTTATGAATTTTTAAAGAATAACCTGAAATGTAGTGCTTAAAAGCACAATGTGCCAACCAGGGCTATATGGTCGTGTTAGACTGGGTCAAATCCAAAAGTTCAGGCCTTCCACGATGGAGCATGGGTTGGACACAGGGACAAGCCTTGGCCCGCTGAAACAGTGCCTTGGTTCGCAGTTGCGTCAACGTTGAGGACGAGATGTGAGGAGCACAGAAGGCGATGCGTTGTCGTCAATCCCTTCAGATGTAGGTGATGCATTGGTTACATTACATGCGAGTTGGAGATGAGTCACTGTTTAACCCTAAGATGCAAGCGATGCATCATCATCGAGCCAAGCAGTTGGCAATGCAATGTGTTTGCGGCAATGCGTCGGCATCAAGGGAGATGTGCCGGTTCTGAGCCACACAATGATGGTGATGCGTAGGTTTTCACTGGAGCAGTATTCTATACCCACTTCCAAGGGCCCAGGACTGGATTGGCACCACATGGCATTTGGAGTCACTCAGGTTAGCCTTGGGTGAAGGTAAGCAGGTCTAATCTCATTTCTCAGATAGCAAGGCAGTGCTTCATGCAGCAGGGCAGTCCTTCTGCATCTTCCACAGGTCCAGAAGTGGTCTGAAGAGTGGCTGTGGAGGTCCAGTAGTTATACCTGGTGCCAACCTTTGTGTGGGGGACTCCCTGTCCTAACCCTAGATCTAGTTCTTTAAAGTTCTTCCCCATTTCCCTGTCAAGGCTCCAAAGTGTTTGGAGTGACAAAAGACAGGGCAGGCCTAGTGTCAGATTCCTTTGTGTGTGCAGGAGACAAATCCCTTTAAAATGTAAGTAGGGCTGAGTACAGTCCGCCCCAGTCATCCTGCCATGCTGGCCCATCCTGTCCACATCTAAGCCTCCTTTGTGCTACTGTCTGGAAGTAATACACAAACCCTAATAAAAGTGCTATTCACAGTCATGTGACCCAGGACACTAGCAGAAGGCACAAATGTTTAGGACAAGAAAATGCTTACTTTCTAAAAGTGCCATTTTCCGAATTGTGACTTAAGGGTTCTAAAGCCAACGAAAAGAAATTGAGCAAAACAAAAGGAGTGAACACAAAGAAGTGGGAGAAATGCCACACCAAGGATGTCAGGTCTAACACCCCACAAAGATGAATGAAACCTGGATAATTTCATATGTATTTACCAGCTTACCTACTGGTATCAATGTGGACATAAGGGTATCTGCGGCTTACTTGCAAGTCGGACCTTTGTTAATTTAAGCAAGCTTTGTGTGCCCAAATGACACTTGTGCATATCACACATTCCAGTGGATTGCATAAACAGCAGTGGTTTCAAATTTCAGATTCACACAACTGTTTCTTACCTGTGAATTAACAGTCATAATTTGTAGTAGTACCTCATTCTTGTAAATAACAGATTTCAAACAATGGCAAATGTAAAATAGAATTGTAACATATGTTTAGCTATTAGGCATTGTGCACACATCAATAGTTTTACATAGGAATGGTGTATGATTTCCGCTACTCACAAAAATGACATTAATCTTGTACCCTGTGTATTTCAAATACAAGAAATAGGAAGTATAGAACATTTAAACCAGTATGTGGGCGTGAATTCTTTCTCCCAAGTCAATTCCTCTTTCTTCTTTAGGCATTAGAAACTCCTTCAATAATCTTTCAGTAGCCTCCCGCCTAGCCCCCATGAAATGTGAATATAGCAAGCGCATTCTATTCTATCGCACTTGTTAGATTTATGTATCTTTCTTATATTATACATATGAGAAATCAATAGCAGCAGAAATTCTAAGAATGATTTTGTTGGCAAATAAAAGAGGAGCAGTCCAGTTCAGACAGATAGACATAATGACTGAACAATGGATGTCACTTACACATGTCCTCACATGTTGAACTCATACCCTTCGACATTCTATCATCACAGTCATCATCACTTCCAATAGAGAGGTGTGAAGGTATATGCCTTTCAGGGTGGCTGAAGCACATGGCTGTATATTAAACCTAGAGTTTAATTTTTAATACATGTACAACACAAAACGTAGAAGATATTCTTGCTAGACTAGATTTTGGAAAATGACATATGACTGCAGGTATTATATTTAATATACTACGAGAACAAAATACTGGCGCCAATCTAGATTTTGAACTCCAGCCATCACTGAAGATTTTCTAGTGATGACAGCGAAATTACATTCTTGTGTTTGGGTAATTTCCCTGTGATAATATAGGTGTGGGGAGGTTATTATCGGTGTCTAAATCGCAGTGGAAATCTAACTGAAAATGAACCATAAATCAAACAAAGTGATGTCTTCTGTTTTCTTCTTTTCCATTACCTTGTCTAAATGGCAGTGCATTAAGAAACTTAAAATTCATTGTGCCTTGAAATATCACATCTAAACTCTACCCAGTGAAATGAGAAAAGCTATTTTCTTGAAGGTATCTCATCAACAATATGAATATATTAAATGCTTGGATTCAGTAGACTGCAAGAGGCCTGAATGGATGCATTTCCATTTAGCAGTTTGGCTATAATTCAACTAAATATTGTTAGACAGACTATGCAGTGATTACAGTGAAAGTATTGCGCGTGTTCAATGAAGAAAATCGTCTATAATTCTATAACTGCAAACCAACTTAATTGCATATTGCTTCTGTACTTTAATATGGTTGGGAATTCAAGTTACAATGACAGTCTGAAAGGGGGAACATGGAAATTGGAAATATCAACAAGATGGTGCATAGTGTTTGGAGTGGAAAATGTCTGAGTCCAGTCACTATAAACCAGATTATGTTTACTATAAAGGACCGACATAAACAGGAACAAATCGCACAAAAGACTATATGTAACTCGAATAAGCTGTATTTTTACACACATTGTGGTTGATGTGAAAATCATGTCTGGAAATCCATTTACCCGTCGAAAAGTGCTGGCCATTTTATATTATGCAACATGCCTTGTGGGTGCTGGCGTCTGCATGCCACAAAATGTCCTACCAAAGATACCGTACCAAGGATCCATCTCTAAAATTGGGTGGGATGAACACTTGTCCATTGATAGAGCTGGCCAAGACCTTTTTTTTAAAAAAAAGTAGAACTCCTTGGAAATGAACACTGAACATTCCATAACAGTCAGTACTAACTGGGCAATGTATTTGAATGGCTAAGTCGAATATGTGTCTGTGTTTTTGTGTGATGTGGATAATTTCATGATTCATGACTGGATGGCTCAATCATACTTCGTGAAAAATTCATGCAAAACTAAGGTCCTGTTTTTTCATCTTTGGGTACACCTATGTATATACTTACCAAACATGAATTACTGCCATTCTTACTGCCTATCCTTTCCCTCCTCTACCAGAAATCTTGCTGTTCTGTTCAGTCCCTCTATTCTCTAGAAACCTTTAGTCCCCATCACAACTCCTGCAAAGTGCTGCTAAGGTCTAAACCTAAAAAACATCTGCAACTGCATTCCATTCCAGAAAGCCAATGTGTTTGTCACCTCACTAGTACCTAGAAAACTGGACTATTGAAAGAGTTTACTAGAAGGCCTCCCCAAAATCTCTTTCCTTCTACTGGCGAGGTTCTCAGCTTAGCTACTAGAACCATGAGCAGCCTCTCAAATTGCACAACTAGTTCACTCTGTCATCCACAAGCCTGCAAGTTATCTATCAAAAATAGGTCCTTCTACAAACTGCTGGCCTTGGTATTGAAGTCTGTCAATGAGATATTGAGAGCAGCCTTCAAACAAAGATCGCTAAGCAAAATCTCATATTGTCACCTAAATATGTGCTGCATTAAGGTTCCACTCATTTTACCTCAAGGAGTATCCTCCTCTGACATTCACTCCCATTTTCACCTAATGTATATTGTTGTACTCTCCCATATAATCACGACAGGAGACGGTAGGTGATATCTTCTTTAAGTTTATTTCAGGTTCGTCGAGCCACCGCTGCTCTCTCACCAGAGGAGAGCCACCAACTATCTTACATAGAACCCCCAAGCTCGAGGGCAACCATAGCAACTCACAGAGGCTCTATTGAGAGAATACAATAACCATTGCTAAGCACAACATATTACCTCTTTTTTAAAAACACAGCAGAGACTAACCCCAAAATTATAGAAAACAAAACACAACCCACAGAAAAAAAAACCCTAAAACAAAACACAAATCAAAGTGAAAAGAAAACAAATAACTAAGCTACACAAGAGAAAAAAACAGGAAGCACAACATTAGATTCAAGATAACATTGTGAGCATATCATCTTAGTTTCCAGGTGACGTGTCTCACACGACTCGACCTCCATGGTACCACAACAGAACCTTGCTCACCAGAAGAAGGTAGAGCTAAATCAACCTCATGCCTGACTTGGTTAGCGGAACCAGTCACTTGGTTAGAGGCACCAGTCACCTTCACCACCTTGCTAGCATTCCACCAATGCCCACCACATACCATAACAGCACCACCACACACTTTCTCGACACACACAGGATCACCAAATACCGCACCTCCCTTCCTAATAAAATTTGTGTTCTTAATACGAACCATGTCGCCAGGGAACAACACAACAGGTTTCACAGAATTCTTGTGATCATATCTAATTCTCAATTTCTCTTGGCCTGCTTCAACCCTGGACTCCAGTGCCCCTTAATCCACCCAGCATGAAAGTTTGTCACGAACAGTCTTGAGAAGCCAAGCAGGGTATAAAGCGTACATCGGGACACGACCTCTGAGGGACACAAAAGGCACAATTTTGGTGAGGGAATGAGGCGTAGTGCGGTAAAACCACAACATGGACCTAACCACACCATCCATGTTGTATCCGTTGTGTTTTGCCCATTTGATGCATTACACAACCACTCTATTCATCCTTTCCACCAATACGTTCGTTTGGGGATGTCCAACAGAGCTCCTCAAATGCTAAACACCAGACTCACCCAGAAAAACATCCATCTCATGGTTCACAAACTGCACTCCATTTTGTCTGACACTAACACTTCTGGGAAACACTCTCTCATAAAGATCTCTTTTAAGAAAGTAATGGCACTACTCGCTGTGGGGGAAGCACAAAAACGAACCTCAGGCCATTTACTGTGAAAATCCATCAAAACAAACGCAAATCGTAAATGGTGAGGAAGAAAATTGAAAGGACCCACCAAATCAATTCCCACCTTCAGCCATGGCTTCTCTGGGAATAGTATAGGCTGTAGAGGTGGCATGACCACTTTGTACCCCTTCTCAGCCCCTGGACAAACAACACACTCCTTAACTACCGACTCAATATCTTTATCCATTGAAGGCCACCAATAGTGCAATCTGACATGTCTCTTAGTCATTGTAGAGCCTAGATGGCCATCATGTGCACAACTCACCAGCAAAGCACGAACACCAAATGGGGGAATACACCTATCATCTCTCATAATGATCCCGGCTTCAATGGACAACTCCTCGGCAATTTTACAGAATGGTTGAATTTCAGGAGACACACATCTTTCTCTGGGCCAACCATTCACAATATACTCTTTGACTTTACTCAGCATGGTGTCCTCACTCTCTGCCTTTTTCCACTCACTCTCGCTACACGCTTTATTTTCCACAGCATCAACAAATGCAATAAAACAATCCTCTTTGTCCTCCTCCACATCAAGTACTTCATCTTCACAGATAGGCAGTCGGGACAAAAGATCCGCCCTGACATTATCTTTACCCAGAATGTGCTTGACAACAAAATCATATTGAAGCAACTTTGTGGTGAGGCGTGCTATGCGTGGTGTAGCATACTTAAGTCTGTCACCCCCCCAAGATGTATACAAGAGGCTTATGGTCAGTTTGAATCACAAATGTCCTGCCCCACACATAACTCCTGAACCTTTCGCATGCCCGATAGCATGCCAAAAGCTCCTTCTCGATCACAGAGTAATTAAGTTCTGGATCACGCAGCACTCTAGACGCATAACTAATGGTAACTTCACTCTCACCGAGATGTTGAGTCAAAACAGCGCCAAACCCATAGTTACTAGCATCAACCGTTATGGTGCAGGGCACCCACGGGTCATAGGCACTGAGGGTTTTTGCATTAATCATCTCTGACTTAACCACCGCAAACGTCTCTTGACAATTCTCATCCCACTCAAAAGGGACATTAGCTCTTAACATGCTAGAAAGAGCCTTCATCTTAGTAGCATAATCGGGTATGAAACGCGAGTAGAACTCGCACAGCCCCAAAAAGGAGCGCAATTCATCCTTGTTCTTGGGACTCGGACACTCAACAACTGCCTTCACCAGACCAGGCCTAGGACTAACACCTTTAGACGAAACCAAATGTCCCAAAAACTATTTTTCTCTCTTCCAAAACTCACACTTTTCTTTTATGACAGCAACGCCCTTTTCCTCAAAAATCCGAAGCACAGCCTCCAACGTATTCTCGTGATCTTCCAAATGTTTAGAAAAAAGAAGAATATCGTCTTGAAAAATGACGACTCCATTTCTTGCTGTTGAGATTCATCTGCATTATGCGTTGGAAAACTGAAGCCGCCGAAGCAAGCCCAAATGGCATTCTGCAGAACTGATAAGAACCAAACAGGGAATTGAACGCTGTGTAATGGCGAGACTCGCCATCCAACACCACTCTAAGATCGAGGCAAGATCGATCTTAGAAAACCACTCTGCACCCTTCAACTCCTCCAAAAGATCACCAATCTTGGGGAGAGGGTGCGAATCAACCCAAATTTCTTTATTCAGGCTTCTCAGGTCAATGCACAAACGCTTGTCACCATTGCGTTTGCGAGCAACCACCAAGGGGCTCAACCACAGACTTGATTCTATGGGTTCAATAACCCCACAACTATGTAACCTGTCCAACTCCTTCTTAAGATCCTTCCTAAGGCTAAACGGCACAGATCTAACCTTGTGCTTAACAGGGATGGCCTCTTTCTTAACCTTAATTTTGTGCTTGAAACCAGCTATCTTGCCAAGATTGTTGGAAAACACCTGCGGAAACTCGTGTTCTAAACAAGCAGATCCAAAGTTGTCTTTGATGACGAGAACTTGTTCGCTGGTACCAGGTCTTGACACCATACCGAAAAGCCCCTTGTGATACCATCCAAGAATATTCAGACCACGAACTGCAACGTAAATTTTACCCTGGATCCTACGCCCCCTGAACTCCAGCACGTCTTCAATGAACCCCTCCAACTCAATTCTTCTCCCCTCTTAGGAAACAGGTGCCCTGTCAGGTGGAAAAAGAGACCTGTTGCCCCAAGATCTCTTGAACAAGTCGTAAGTGATCATTGAAATATGTGCACCAGAGTGCACAAGTAAATTGAAACTCACACCACCTACCAACACATCAACATAAGGGTCCACAGAATTAGCAGGATCGCCAGAGACAATATCGCCATCAGTGACTACAACAATCATATCTTGTAAATCTTGCACTGGTGCACGTTTGCACACTGAATCTTCATCCAACACGCAGTTGAGCTTGGCTGGCTTACTCATACTAGACTGACATACTTTTGCAAAGTGTCCCACTTTGCCACACTTGCGATAACTCACATTCCTGGCTGGACATACCCTGTTGTCTCTCCCATGTGGTGCATAACCACATCTGTAGAAAATATTGGTCCTTTTAAAAAAAACTTTCTTGTTGACCCTATTTTCTTTGTGTGGAACACTGGTAGATGCAATAGCACTAACAGACTCCTTAGGAGTGGAATTTACATTGAGTTTTTGATAGACAACTGTGCCAATTCAACACTTTTTGCCACTTTTATGACATCTTCAAGACCTGGGTTACCCATGGTGAGCAACTTTTGTTGAATGTGCTTGTCCCAACAATAAGCAATAAACTGATCCCTGACCAGTTGATCATGGAAGTACCCAAATTGACATTCAGCACAGAGCTTCCGTAACGCACTTATATAAATGTCCACATTCTCACCTTGTGACTGTGCACGCTTAAAAAAATTGTGTCTTATCACCACTAGACTAGGTTGCACATCAAATTTAGTAACTAGTTTCTTCACTGCTTCTTGGTACTCATCAACAACTTCATCGTCACCCAACACCAAATCAGGAGGATGCTTGTAAACTTCTCTGCCCTCAAAACCCAAGGAATGAAGGAGAAGGCACCTCTTCCTTTCAGCCCTGAAACGTGATGCCCCAATAGCCCCCAGATATGTTTCGAAAGCATCAAACCACTGTCTCCATTGAATATGAGGACTACCAGGACTCTCCAAGAAAGGCGGTGGAGGGTTGATTGACTGCATATCCCCAGATGAGTGTGACTTCCGAGGGAATGAAACGCCCCACATTTAGACTTGAGGAGACAGTAAAAATGAAGCGGAGAACATGTGAGAAGCAAAAACAATTTAAAAAAAGAGAGAGGGACCCTTGGAAACCCAAAGGACTGGGGTTCAGACAGAAATTCTAAAGTAGTGACCTCTGGGAATATATTATATTCACACCTTATTTAGAAAACACCTCCAATCAAACTATCTATTCTCATCCATTCATCGTACCTTTTGGTTAGTACGATGAATGGATGAGAATAGATTGTTTGATTGGAGGTGTTTTCTAAATAAGGTGTGAATATAATATATTCCCAGAGGACACTACTTTAGAAAAGAAGCAAAAACAAACCAAAGAGAAAAAAATAATAAAAAATTAACGCATGCACGAACAATACAGTCACCAAAGGCAAGAAGAGAGTGGTGTGCACATCACCGCAAATGCAAATGATGAGCAAGCTGAGACCTACCAAAATTGTACATAAATTGTGTCACAAGAAGCAGAGAGAACACCAATAAAATCAAAAGTTACCTTCCAGAATTAGTGAAACAGGAGTGCGTGTCACCGATCTTCAACTGTGGCAGGCTAAACCCTTACATGGTGTACGTGTCACCGTGCAAGCAAACTGTAGAAATGCCGATAAGCAGGTGTGCGTGTCACCGAACTCAGACTGTGCCACGCTAAACTCTTTCGAGGTGTGCGTGTCACCATTGGGGAAAAGTAAACAAACTGCAAAGCTCACCGTATAAACAAATGTGTTGTCCGACGCTGGATTCAAGAGTAATTTAACATGCTGCACAGGTGCACAAGAGATGAAGATGAGACGAAATCTACAGCTGCGCAGGCGTGCGTGTAGAGATCCGAAGGCAAAGCTCTGCCAGAGAGGAAATGCAGAGAAATAACAGCTGCGCATGCATGCGCATAGAGTGCCAAAAGCGATGCTTTCCAAGCAGACCCCCACTCACCTCGAAGCTGGCTCACCTCGTCAGCTGATCCGGAAGCAGCAGACTGGAAAAGAGTTTACCCCACTGTGTAGTAGGCGTAATGTGATCAAGGTGTCCACTGCTCGGGGTAGACTGCAGCGAACCGGACCCACAGGGAACCAGTGACAGCCTTTAGTCGATGCGTAAGCTTCGTGTCAGTTACATGAGGAGTGCCGTTGGAGTTGCGGCGTCAGCTGTGCCTCTTCCCACGACGATTCCAGAAGAAAATCGACGTGAAATGTTGCGGTGGCTCACCCGGTCGTCGCCAAAACGATGTTGTACTCTCACATGTAATCACGACAGAAGACGGTAGGTGATATCTTCTTTAAGTTTATTTGAGGTTTGTCGAGCCACCGCTGCTCTCTCACCAAAGGAGAGCCACCAACTGTCTAACATAGAACCCCCAAGTTCGAGGGCAACCATAGCAACTCACAGAGGTTCTATTGAGCGAATACAACAACCATTGCTAAGCACAACATGTATGCTTTAAAACAGCCCGAAAGAGTTATTGCTAATGACAACAAAGTAAAGAGGGATTAGCCCGTAAGTCTCTTCCCTATCGTTATACTATGTATAGTATTGTCTTAGTCTATTAATGGTATTAAGCATGCTTGTGAATAGCTCATCTTTGCCTTTGACCCTCTTTAATTCTGACCACTGTCTTGTCTATGCTATCCATCCAATGCACATTTGTCCTATTGAATGTCAATATCCTGATGTACAGCATTTCTGATCAAAATACGTTGCCACATTGTAAATAATACATAAATACATGAATAAATAAATACATATTGATGTGTATAACACAGTACCTACCACTGGTGTTCATGTTGATCTTTATTTGCAAAATATTAAACTCTGTCAGGACTGAATTTTATTATTAATCTCCAAAAGACATAGTAACATTTTCCATGCCATTGGCAACAACCATACCTTTCCATTTCAAAAGTACATAGATTTATGAGTATTACAGACTATGTCTAACTATATGAAAATGTAATTAATATATTTTCATAGAAATCCACCTGTATCTGTCAATACAGGCCGAAAAAATTAGATTGTCACTGTTCCAACAGTGGTAACAGGGTAAACAATGAGGAAGCATATTCCTAAGAGGTGAACTATAATTAATTTGTTTCCAATAGTTTAATTCACCATTAGCAGTTAAATTATTATGCCTGGACAGAAAATGTTACATGAAATTCAAAACACGCGGAATTTGACAATTGACTTTTTAAAATAGCGTGAGTGAATAATCCAAGAAATCAGCTCATTAAAACAACACCTGACCCAAAGAAAAGGAGAACTGAGCACTTCCTTTGCTAAGGTGATTTATTCAATGAAACACCGTGCTAACATTACAATTCATACTATTTTGGAAAAACAAGCCCATCTGAATGGTTCCTTAATGTTGGAGTTGGACCTACCTGCAGGGTCATCCCCAACGTTTTTTCCTTCACCCTCCTGTTTTTTTAACCCATTTTGGTTGGATTTTAGGACTCTGCACACTTTACCAATGTTAACCAGAGCTAATGTACTTGTGCTCCCTCCTTTAAACATGGTAACATTGGTTTACACCCAAATGGCACATTTAATTTACTTGTAAGTCCCTAGTAAACTGGTACTACTTGTACACAGGGCCTGTAAATTAAAAGCTACTAGTGGACCTGCAGCACTGACTGTGCAACCCACTTAAGTAGCCTTTAAACATGTCTCAGGCTTGACATTGCAGCCTGTTTGTGCAGTTTAAACTGCCATTTCGGCCTTGCACAATAAACCTCTTGCCAGGCCCAAACCCCCCTTTGTAATACACATACATCTGCTGGAGGGCAAGCCCTACATACCCCAGAGGGAAGGGTGCAGGGTATTTGTTGTATCTTGATATTGTGTCCTAGCAACATGTCTTGCATTCTTCACATGGTAACCAGCACGTGAGAGTTCTGGAGCTGGACCAGAGAGGAGAGCAGGCAGTTGCTGAAGAGAGGACGTGTCTAGGGGTTGTTCCTATGAACTTGAATAAAGTTCCTTCCTAAAATAACTTGTCTGCACCTCTTAAAAGTATTTAAAAAGTTGGACATGTACTTTTAACTTTTACATATCTTGGTAGTGAAAAACTCTCACATTCAATTTTCTCAACTGCAAAGGATAACATTGGGTTACCTTATTACATTTAATAAGTGATATCGTTCAATTGGGGGTACTGGAGAACAAACAACAGGAGGCACCCTGTAAACCCAGTTGAGAGCGGGTGTAATTATTATGTAACAAACAACAATGTCTCAACAGGTAACAATCGGAAGACAGTTAATAAAACATGCACATTAAGTTGCAGGAAGGCGAAGACAGGGAGACCAAGGTAGTTGTTTGAGAAAAATAGTGAGTGGTTTATATTAAAGCAAATTAAGGCCAGAGGAACAGTATCAGCACTATTTACAATAATTTAAGTAACCTGAGGGTAGTTGTGCACATAAGTGCTCGTGAAAAGGTGAACGGCGCAAGTGACAAGTGTGACAGCGAGAGGCAGCACAAAGGCTAAACAGTAGTGACAATATTTACAAAGGTTTCAATATTTACAAAGGTTTTTAGGTTCACGATTTCGATTTATCAAAATGCAACAGTTTAGGCAATTTGGGTGAACCGTGGAGATGCGCCAGTAATTGCACTGGACAGTCGATTATCCCTAGGGGACAAATTTAGTGAGCAGAGCATTGCCTGTGAATGCTGTGAATGCTTTTAATAACAGTTTAAGTTAATTATTTCCTAGATGTAAGTTAAATGCATAATTAGTTCTATTGATTTTTTTTGTGTTTTTTAGAATGCATATTCAGATTAAGATCAGAAGGAAACCACTTGCAGATGTGATAATGTCTTTAAGTTAACATAGCCCAATTTCAGTGCATTCATCTAGTGCAAAGGTCATAGATGATTGTAGGACCTCAATTTATTCTTCAAAGCCACTTACCATATTTTTGAGACATTGGTAAATGTTTGTTAAAATTGGAGCAAAACTCCAAGTACACACCTCTAGAGTGTGCAAAGAACCTCATGTGAATTTTAAACAGCAGATAGAATGTTTTGATAAGGATTGTTTTAATAAGAAATGGCTATCTCTTAGTGATATGTCAAAATCTTGAAAATATTTGGTTCTGCTATAATTCACATGGTTAAACTAAAAATAGTTGGATGCGTTGACCAAAAATTTTAATTTGAAGAAAACAATGAGACAGAATGGGCACAAAGGAGAAAATCCAATCAAAGTAATTGTTCAAGTAGTAAAATAGGTAGGCCTATCAGCTAAAATATGGGATTGTGAAATAATAATATTCTGAAGTTAGCAAGCTGTGTTATAGATGGGTGTGACGACAACATAACAAGATGAGACAAATGTAATGATCTTGAAGAGGATACAGGGAACTTTTATCTTCATAAATTGAGTATGGGGAATACGGTTACCCTATACAGTATGTAGCATTTTTCCCCCATATGTTTATGAATTCAATCTTCCAGAATATGTGTAGGAGGAATTAAGGGCCCAATTTAAGGTTTGACAAAGTGGGAGGAATCCCATAATCCAGAAGTCCTGTACACTAAGGGGTCGATTCCGATTCGGGCCGGAAATTTCTCCGACCGAGCCGGACCCGGAGAGATTTCCGACCGAATCGGACCCGTGCAGTCCGACCGAACGAGTACGATGCATCCGTATGTTATCGGACTCGAGTCGGTCGGACTCCCATTGATGTCAATGGGAGCCGGTCGTACAACGCGTACGCGGGCTCCCATTGACTCAATGGGTGCGAGTCGGACAAGGGCGCCCCCTACAGCGGGTACGCGGCGAAGCGATTCGCGCCGTACACGCACAGGTAGGGGGACCCATGGGTCCCCCCTGTGTGCGACTCGCGCGGCTACGCGTACAGGGAGTCCGACACGGACCCCCAAAGTACGGCTCCGACAGCTCTTTCGAGCCGGAGTGCGCGGCTCGGTCGGACTGCTCGCGGCGCGCATCGTACTTACCCGGCCGGGAAACGTCTCCATTGCGCGGTGCGAGTCGAGTCCGAGCGAGTCGGTCGGAGCGGTTCGAGCCGGGAGCGAGTCGGTCGGAGCGGTCGGGACGCCCGGACGAGTCGGTCGGCGATTTCGCATCGTACTCGCTCGGCCGGACCCGCGTACGGTTCGGTCGGGAAACAGGGCTCCGAATCGGATCCGGTAAAGCCGAATCCGATTCGGAGCACTACCGGCCGAGATCGGAATCGGCCCCTAAGTCTTAGTAAAATAGGCATATTCCTGTTACAGCTGGGTTTTAGCTTGAAAGAACAACATAGGATATAGCCAAGTATAGCTAAACTATATGTTTGAACCACTTCGAAAAAAGTGTGTGAGTCTAAATTCTCTAACATGCCATGTAAATTGTTTTCTTACTATTTTTACTTTCTGACATTAAAAAACAACTATGAAACAATGATAAGATTATCACATTCACTAGTTGCCGCTAATATGGCTGAATAGTGACATCACTGTCGACTCATTTGTGGCAGAGATCGGGTGGCCATAGTTCCTCACACACTGTGAAGGAAGATGGTGTGAAACCACGCAAGCACTGTCACTGGCAATAGACTGAAAAGCTACACCCATATTGGGCCTGAACGAATACTACATGTCAATAAATATAAACTCATTGGCAGCCAGTAATGTTTGACTAACCCATTAGAAGCATTTAGAAGGCAGATGAGAGGTGCAGTTGGCAGGTACCTTCAGGCAAACAAACAAATGTAATAATTGCAAAGCTATGTTTGCTGTTACATTGGTACTTTGCTTAAATGTGTATAGTGCTGTAATAGAACAGTGTTGGGCTCTAGGAGGCTGGAAGACTTCATTTTCAGGCATAATTCTAATTTGCACTGAGGTAATATTTAGCCCCATATTATATTTTATAAAGAAAATGTATTCTGCGTTCTTTCTGTGTGTGGTGGGGTGGAGGGGTGCTGTTTTGCAACACCATGAATCAATGTTCATCTTTTGAGACATAGTTTATTTCTATCCTTGCTCCACAACAGCCCTTAAATTAGCACCATCCGGTCAATTTATACTGTCCAGCCACAGCAGCTAGGGCTGAGGTTGAGTCAAAGCAGTTTTCCTTGTAGACTCGAGCAGTGTGCACCTACTATAAACCAATGCTGCTCAGATG
The DNA here is from genome assembly GCA_963921515.1 of Calotriton arnoldi. Classification (NCBI taxonomy): domain Eukaryota; kingdom Metazoa; phylum Chordata; class Amphibia; order Caudata; family Salamandridae; genus Calotriton; species Calotriton arnoldi. The sequence goes on from CAWUFW010001308.1 coordinate 840,461, forward strand.
ATATAATATCCAAGCAATGACATCCTTGCGCTGCCCAATAAGCCTGAATAAAAGAACATTTTATTTTGATGGAAATACCAATACAGTACTGCAATTCTGCAGTTTACTTGTTTGCTTCTCTTAGCGTTACTGACACAGGCACATTTTATACAGGTATGAGTTTTTAAAATGTGATCATCCCCTGAGGATATTCAAATCACTCTCTGTGTGACTGAGCAGATATGAAAATTGAAATTAGTTGATTTCTAAGGATCAGCAAAACATAGAACTTTCCAAAAGAAATTGCTGATGGTTGTCTACGTTCATGACATTTTTTTAACATTTGGTCTTAACTGTGGATCCCTTCCTATAGCTACTATACACTCATAGTGTTAGTGCTGCTGTTTACCTACAGCCCGCCTCAAATATGGTACAAAACATGCTTCAGAAATCATTCTGCTTTAGAGTTAACTGAATCTTATTACTAAACCAAGCATGTTTAAATTATTTATAAGGGTATCAAAAGCCTGAGCCAATAATGCAGAGAAATAACCTACTTTGGATCAACATGAAAACAGAACCCCCACTGTTTAGCTTAAGGCAATCAGCAACATGATTATATTCAGTACTGGATTCAGCTCAAATGAAATTACAAATGCATGGGTCATTTTCAGTTGTACCTTTGAGTGATGATGCCATCTCCTTTTGCCAATCTGGCGGTGACCATATTTTCGTTTTTATGTCCTCCTTCAGGCTTTGAAGGATCCTACCATGGCTGCACGGAAGGACTTCCAGAGGGAGGCCGCACTTCTCACGAATCTCCAGCATGAGCACATAGTCAAATTCTACGGTGTTTGTGGGGATGGTGATCCACTAATAATGGTCTTTGAGTACATGAAACATGGGGACCTCAATAAATTCCTACGGTGAGTGACATAAATATAGGAAAAATTTGAACATTTCCATATTTTATACTATTTTGAAATTTGGCCTACATACTTCTCTGTGGCAAACATAAAAGGAAGTATCCCATTTAAGGCAATTTATTGTGTGATGAAAAATTGGAAGTAAATTGTCTAAAGTATCACAAAAGAACGGCTACTTTTGTCCATGACCTAACTAATGTCAGCAAGTATATTACATTTATATTGATAAGGGAATGGCCTAATCAACTCTAAGTAACAGCAGTTGCTTTTTGATTGACTGATTGCATTAGGAGGATGTTTGAAATCAGTAAACCAATAAGCAGTTTATCATATTTATCAAATAACCATCATCATAAGAAAAAACAAACTCACCAAGTAAAAACAACACATATCACAGCAGACAAGACCCAACACCTACGCTCCATGGGTCTACAACTTGACTATCACTGCCCAAGGCCAATGAACCAGGCCCCTTATCCCACTCTTTCTATCCACCTGCAGCTTTCTCCCACAAGCCACTGTCTTCTACCCAACTCTTGACATCTGAAGGTTTTAGTGAGCATCATCTCACATTAAAATGGTATCCCTACTTGAACACCTTAATGGTATATATTGGAATTGCAAAAAAATTCACGGCATCTTACAGGAGCAACATTGTAAAATTTTAGAGGAGGTATTTGTGTAAAATAATAGTCAGCCCTCAATAAAGATCTCTTTAAAATGGGTGGAAATGTTGGCCGAACCCCATTTGAAGGGCCCCAAAACATCCTACACTTAGTTTTAACTAACTAAAGGAAGATTTCGTGTAACCCTCCACATTATCCCTTCAGTTCAATGCATTTCATGAAGAGTAAAAGTGAATAATATTCTCAAATTAATTTTTTTTTTCAAATGAGGGTAAAATGTTGCTCTGTCCTGCCTTGTGCACTTACATCCATCTTATAGTATTACTGCAAATCTCTCCCCCTCCATAAACACCAATTGTTCAGTTTGTACTCAAGAGATACTTTGATGAGAGGAAAATTAGAAAAAGAATATAAAATAATTGACTCATGAAGCTTGTGGTTCCGTGACTAAGCCACCATTATTATCCCATGATACTTGACCATGGTGATGTGGGACAGACTTTCCTTAAAAAAAAAATCTGGGATATAAGCTCTGACTGTAGTGAAAAATTGACATGCCACTTTCAAACAACCTTTGATGACACACTACATGTTAATGTACATTTTTGCATTGTTCCAAAACCGTACCATTCATTGTGTTGTAAATAGTAGCTGATATATTTACCTAGCTCTCTGGATTCAAATGCATGACCTACAGCTTGCTAAGTGTTGGCTAGTGATCTTTGAAAGGGGAAAGGTTTAATACTTGCCCCAACTTTCAGTGAGCGACCGTAGCAAGCAAACCTGATTTTTTATTGAGAGTTATTGAGAGTTAAGGGGAATGTTCCCACCGCACATTCTTTTAAAACATGTGTACACATACTGCAAGTAAAATCACAATTTGTATGCAAATTTGCTAAGGAGCTATAGGCTCTGAAAAGGCACAAATGCAACATTCTAGTACTTTCATGGTATGCCAATGAAGCGTAATGCTTCCCAAGTGTTGAATCATTTTTTCAAAATTAGCTAGTGGGCCCCCTATATGGTAAGAAATGCCGCAAGTGTGCCTGTGTCACTGTTCTGTAATGATATACCCTTTTTAAGCCAAGAATTACACACAAATATGCCAGCAACTGATGTATTTTCTTTCAATTCATGCTGCCCATTTATCGAGGGTGCTCCATATGTCATAAAATTACTCTTGTATGGCAGGCCCAGCATTTTTGCATGCATTCCTCCCCACCCCCATATGCCATGGTTGCCCACTATTAGGCCATGAATTACTGCCAAGATGTGAACACTGCCATTTTCACATGGGTGCCACGAATTACAAGAATGACCTCCAGTATGCCAGGGCCTGTATTCTGCCATGGTTGCTCTCATTTACATGTATTACCACTAATAGGCCAGTGTCATTAGATGGCCATTGGTATCTCCGTGAGCCAAAAACAACCTCAAGTATGTCATGACTAGTAGCAAACTTGCAAGCATAATGCACACACACAGACACTCAGACTCATTCCCTCTCACTGTCTCATTCTAACTGATTCAAATTCGGAATTTCTCACCCTCACTTTCTCCTTCTCATTCATACCCACTCACATTAATATAACACATTCTCATTGACTCATTCTCACTTCCACGCTCACTAAGACATACAAACACATACTCAGTCTCACTGTTTCACACTCCCTTGCTGCCACTTTCACTTACTCACTCATTTTACTTGACTCATGTTCATTCATTCTAACTCACTGTGAGAAATTGTGTTGTTGGTTCAGGGGGATATGTTCCCTTCTCAAGCAACAGCCACAATCCTTGTCAGGGTGAACCATAACGGTCACTAAATTAACATGTGCTTAATCCTCTGGTAGCTTGGCACAAAAGCAGTCAGCCTTAACTCAGAAGCAATGTGTAAAGTATTTTATGCAGCACTCAAACAGTAATGAAGTGAAAACACAACACAAGGAAAAATCTCACACCCATTTAGAAAAATAGAGTAAAATGTAATAAATAATTTGACACCAAGACAGCAAACATCTAATCAGTAGAACTGGAGAAATGCAATTTCAAAGATTTAATGTAAGTATGGCACCTAAAAGCACAAAGCATCACTCGTGGTTATCTGGTCGTGCGAGACTGGGTAAAAATCACAGGTTTAGGCCGACTGAGATGGAGCACAGGCCAGCCGTTGGTACCAAGTTAGTCCCTCTGAAAAAGTTACTTTCTTAATTCCGATACAAAGAGTCCAGTTCGCGAGGTTGCAAGGAGCAGGGAAAGCAGTGAGGATGGTCGTCGCTGTAGCATGAAGAGGAGGCCGGGCATCGTAGATGGTCAGCACTGTAGCATAAAGATCCTTTTGGGCACTGTGCACGGTCATTGATGGTGTTTGGCATTGGCAGTCACTGTGCCTGTCGATGCTGTACCACAAAGTGCAGTTCTCACGTTGGCAGTTGTCACTGGCGGTCGCTGTAGCGCAAAAAGTTGGGTTCATCGGAGTTTCGCGTTGGCAGTAGGCATGGGTGTCATGATTTTGGCACAAGTGGGCCGTTCATGTCCTAAAGAGCCTAAAACCGCAGAATTTCTCTTTTTCTTCCAGAAGGAGCTCAATGGTCCAAGACCTGGGAGGGACCTCCTTGGAATCAGGAACTCACTTCAGCAGAGGCAGCAGGATTCAGGCAGGTTCAGTTGCAGGTCCAGTGCAACAGGTCAGCTGGGCAATTGCAGGGACCTCTGGAGCTTGTTGTGTCCCTGTAGGTCAGAACAGGAGGCCAGCTAACTAGCCCTTGGAGTCACTCAGGTAGTCTGGGATGAAATGGGCAGGTCCAGTAATTCTTCTCAGACTGCAGGGCTGGCCTCAAGCAGGGGGACAGGCCTCTAGCAGCAGGGCAATCCTTTTTCTGTAATGTACACCGGTCCAGGAGTATACTGACAAGTGGGTTTGAGAGTCATAGCTTTATACCTGGAGACCAATTTCAAGTGGAAGAAACGTCTGGAGGTTTGCCCACACAGAGGTGTTTGGAATTTCCTGCCTCCCTGCCCTGGTTCCGCTGGGTCTGTGGTCACAAAAGGCTTTTTATGAAGATATTTGTGTGTGGGCTGAGACAGCTCCTTTGAAGTACAATTGTTGGAGGTGACAGCCCCAGCCCTCCAATTACATCAGACTTTCCCATCCTGCTAACACCCAGTGATACTGTCTAGAAGGAATACACAAAAGTTGTGATTTTACTATTAAAGAGGGTTTTAAATTGAAATTCATTTGAGCATACACATGACATTTCTATCTGTTCTCAATCAAAAATTATCACTTATTAAATGTAATAAGGTAACTCAATGTTATCCTATGGAAGAGGTAGGCCTCACAGTAGTAAAAAATGAATTGGGAAGTTTTTCACTACCAGGACATGAAAAACTTAGACGTACAAGTCCAGCCTTTTAAATACAATGTACCATGCCCTAGGTGCTGTTTACGGCCTACCTTGGGGTTACTTACATGTAGAAAATATGGAGTTTTAGGCTTGGCAATTAGGTTATTTTTCCAAGTCAAATTGGTGGTTTAAACTGTACTACAGCCTGCAAATGGCAGGCCTGAGACATGTTTAAAAGGCTGCTTAAATGGGAGGCACAGTAAGTGCTGCAGGCCCACTAGTGGCATCCATTTTAGCAATCATGTATAAGCCAATTGTTCCATGATTTTGGGAGAGAACACAACCACTTTAGCTCTGATTAGCAGTGGTAAAATGCTAAATCAAACCAAAACGAATTCAGCAAAACAGGAGGGGTGAAGGAAAACAGTTTGGGGTGAAGGAAAACAGTTTGGGGTTGACCCTGTAAAGAGAGCCAGGTCCAACACTCACTCACTCTCACTCTAAAACCCTGTCACTCACTCCCTCTTCAAATCCCTGTCACTCGCCCTCTTGCACTTTCTCACTTAGTCTTTCTCACTCATGCTGACTTACAATCACTTTCACTCACTTATTATCTCATATAAACATATATACACTATTTTTTCTCTCACTCACTCTCACAAATGCACATTCTGCCACAAACTCTCACTATCACTCATTCACTCTAACATACTCTCACATATGCACAGAGGAACAACTTTGCAATGATTTCTTTAGTTACTTTGCCTCTGTTGGCTCCATTTTAGCAGGAGGGCAGGACTCCAGCACTGGATATAGCATCCAGCAAGGCATGGTGCAAACTCAGAGCCAGACAAGGCAGCAGAGGCACATGGAATAATTGCTTTAAGCCCTCCACCAGTGTCTGACACTGCTGCGTACAAATCCTATCAAAAGCTGATGAAGTGATTGGGATTTTGTTCCAGCTTTTCAGTTTGGCTTTGGTTTGACCTCTGGGATGCAGTGATGAGCGCCCTGACAACCCCGTTTTAAAAACTATACGCTTGGGCCTGAGGAATGTGCAGTATGTCCACTAAGTAAAATGGACTGAGACTCACTGTATGGCCCATAGTTGAATTACACCCCTCACACCTGTGAAATTCATGCAGCTACCTACTTTGTGCTGTATTCTTAAACAGCACTCTGTAGACAGATCATGGCTTAGACCAGCCTCCCTCCTCCACCTTCTGTTATCAGGAGCAGGTTGTGTTTTTGTGAGTGCTGCTGAATTAAATAAATATGAGTGGGCAAAGGCAAGGGCAGTATATGGTGGTCCACAGCTGGCAATGCGGCATCCTGAACCCCTACTGACAAGATTCCACTGACCCTTCCCAAGGATTACCACAGTCAAAGCATTTACCCAATGAGTTATGGTAACTACAGCTAGGCAAGCACACAGTGGTTTAAGACGGTGCGGAGATCTGCTAGTTTTAAGCACATCTCATCTTTAATATTGCATTAAATATGCCTGCTACAAAGAGTTTGGTTTGGAATATGGAGGCCGCAGATTTTAATTCCAGTAGGAGAGCTCTGTGGCCTATTTTTTTTTTTTTACGACCCATGCTCGATTACGTTTTATTTTCATTTGTAGAAACACTGTTCAGAATTGTTTGCTGATGATGACAGCTATGAATAAATTAAACAAGAACTTCGATCACCCTGAGGGCAGCTATAGGGTTTTAAGTTTCTTACTAAAAGAAATTAAATCATCAGACTCCTATTGCAAAGACAAATGTTGTAAAACAGAAAGGATTCCCACTATTAATCTTTTAGAATAGCTGCAGGATACCCTAGCTGGGGGTTCACCTCTTCCCCATAAAATAGGATGCCTAATTCTATAAATGTCCCAGTGAGCCATGCGCCAGCACTTGTAGCAAACTCTGGCAGCAAAACGCAGCCAATGCAGGTGTCTCAACAGACCAAAAACATGTTAGAATCGCCCAGCACATGACTCCAGATCTGTACCCTTGTTTATCACTGCCTACACAAATTAAAACATATTTTGGTAGCCCATGGTAAACATAATCAAAACTAACCTTCAACACGTTTGTGTCTTCCTGTAGTGAGGCACTACATGAGAAGGAAAAACACCTAATATGAACAAGCAGATGTGTAATTTGTCGGGCACAGGGACATGTCTAATGTGTAGGGCACAGGAGCATGGCCTGGTAAAATAGTGCAGTGGGTTTTGCATCCATTACAGAGACACACACGTGACATGCGTCAGTTTGAATCTCTGCAGAGCTCAATCAAGCTTTCATTCTTCCGAGATCCTTATAAGGATCACTATATATTAGGATAATAACGATCACCTACTTTTAAGCAACACAATGCAAATCAGATTGTGTTGTGCCATATTAATTATAAAATAGCTCAGCTTTCTATATATCTCTCTCACATACACACACACCCACACACACACACACACGTAAGCCGATTGAGTATGTGTTCATGTGCATTAAGTCAAACTGTTCTTTTGCTTCCCTAATCTGACAGCATAAGGTAGCATATCATTTTGCAATTTCTGCTCTCCCTCACTGTTGCTGTACATATATATTATTCACGTGTTTTTAGTAAACTCTTGGCATTTTTGGGAATCTTAACAAAGGATATTGCTCACAAATCTCGGTTTAACTCTTAATGAAGATGTTTTATTCTGTGCTGATTTCCCTCTGAGTTTGGGGGAAAGATGGGAGGGGTTAGCATCCAGTCGGGGTTACTCTGAGTTCTCATCCATACTCCCAGCCAATGCATTTTAATCAACACTAGCAACAATAACTGACTAAAGGGGGTGCCCCTCCGAGGTAGTGTAGAAAGAGGACAGGAGATTCTCCCATCTGTACCTTTCTTGAGCGGCATACTAGGTGGGCAAAATCCGGCAAGTGGAAGAACCCTATATTTCAGCCGAAATGAGAAAGTGCCCTATGTCCATAAAAGCCCGACCCTGTCATGCTTTGACTAGCTTAGAGCCCTGGCAGTATGACTGTGTTGACATTGGAAAATATGCTCTTCAGACTGCTGTATCGTAGTTTAATTCTTAAAGCACTTTATTGATGCCTTGAAATTCAAACTCGAATATCTTTTTAGCAGTAGCACGTTAACACTGGAGAAGCAACACGATCGACTCCCATGGTGGGTGTGTGGCATCCTAACAAGAGTGTGGGAAGTAATAAAATACATATTTTATAAGTAAACCACCCGCTACTTTTCCTTGAAAATGAAATTATATCAGCTGTGAATTGAGGTTGGAAGCCAGCCTTTGCAAGCGTTCAGCACTTATTTAAATAATGGAAAACCTACATCCAGGAAACCTTTTTAGACATTTCTGATACACTTTACAATGAAAGCTGCTCCACCATTCCAGTTAAGGCATAAAGCAGTCACAGGTCTAAGATGTATATCTAAGTTACAGCACCTACCTCCCCAGTGACCAGTGCTCTCAGTGCATAGCATCCACGACTGCCAGAAATAAACGCAACTCTAGAGCGGTTTTACAAAGGTCCAGTCTGTGACATTACAACATTTCCCCAGAGGAGCTGGTCTTTCAGAGGCATTGGAAGCATTCAGTCTTTGAAAGGATGTACTATAGTTTTCTGTGATAGGAGCACAGCACATGCGATAAAAGACTGCGTTTAGCATTCCATTATATGTAATAACTTTAGAAAAAGATGTGACAAAGCTATTTCAGGCCTGCCGCTTATTTTACTTAGAAAAAACGTGAAGGCCCTTAAAAGGGTGATTTTTCATTTTCTTTTACTTTTCATGTTAAAGAAATTATTCTCTTTGTATTTAAAAATTATCGTAAATAACTTTAAAAATAATTGGGAAGCCTCAACCAACAAAAATCCTACATAATTTAAATTGATTGCATCTCTTTATTGAAACCGGAATATTATTTTAAAACTTTGTTGCATTTTGTAGGCAGATAGACTTTATTTATTGCAAAATAATTGAACGTTTATACCCTTTACAATGTATTATGCAACTGTATTTGTTTTGATTTTAGAACATTCTGCCTATGACCCATTAGTCAAGAGAAATTCCTTAAAACATACATAAGGCGTTGTTAATTATTCATTTTCTTTGTTTGATTAAAATAATCCTCCGTTACATACTTACATTTATTTTCCTGGAATAATCACTATTTTTAGTATTATATTTTGGAGTGTGCCCAATACGGTCAGTGTTATAAAGGAGGTTGTGATTCAGTTGCGCATGACAGAAGGAGTTCTCCATATTTAATAGACCCACTCTTGTTGTGCTGTGCATTAAATCTCATCTGTTGTCCTATCAATTCTACCACGCATTTTACTTATGTATAAAAAAAAATATATGTGGCAGAACTCATACTTTGTTTACTACACTCTCAAGAGACAAATCTGTATCTATCGTTATCAAATGCGAATTGGTTTAACATACGCCTCTGAGATCTAAGGGCCTGATTTAGAGTTTGGTAGATGGGATACTCCGTCATAATGCCACGGAATTCACGTCTGCATTTTTACAAGTGCCATAGGATACAATTCACTTGCAATAAGGTTGACGGGATATCTGTCACATCTGTGATGCAGCAAATCCATCCACCAAACTCAACATCGGTCCTCAAATCTGCAAGTCACAGCTTTGAAATACAGGGAGGCCAATTCTTTATTGCATCCTTCTGAGAACAATAAATTGAGTACCGATTGAGTTGTCTGATAGTAAAATCTGGTATTTACACCACTTTCAATCAGAAACTGCTCAGATTTGAGTGCGGGCATAGAAATGAATGTTTCTGACTTATATCCTTACACTTAAATCCAGCTATTACTAGTTATGCATCCTATATTTGGACCAGCATGCCTTGCTGGTTTTGCTGGGTGCATAACTGAATGGTGATCCCTATTCTGGGCGAATATTGGGTACTTTTCTGCTCCCATTTAATACCTGCTTGGATCAGAATGTAAATGGAAGTGAGTGATTCCTGCTGGGCACTGGGTCAAGTGTGGGAAGGGTAGCAATGGCTACGGTAAGGCTGATGACAGACCAGGGAGAGCCTTCCATGAACCGCTCATGGAATTACAGGCATTGTGGGTGGACTGTGCCCCTGCCCTGCCCATAACCTCTGCCCTGATCCACTAGTTTTACTGGGTTCATTTCTGCACTCAGTGAGATTGGATCCAATGTTCCCACAACCAGTGATATTCCCCTAGGTTACTGCTCCAACATGCTATTGCATCTGTGAAAGAGCCCACATTTGGTAGCAATAGCTATACTCAAAGCTGCTTGTGAGTTTGCCCTAAATCTTCTAAAATGGGAATAAAATGGAAATATGTATGGAGAATTCATGTGCATTTAGCACAAATAAAAGGACTGTGCCCTCGTTGCAGTTTTACTAAGTGGGAGTTGGAAGTTTCGGACTGATTCTCAAAGACATTTAAGAGTACCTAAAATAGTACTCCTGTAATACTGCTTTCTGTACTCATAAATGTTTTTGTGAATCAGCCAAATCAAAATTATTATTTTTTGTAATAAGGAAAATTCATTTGATTGGACACTCTTTTCAAAGAAAATGGGTCTTTCATAATATATCTTTACTGCCCTACCATTAGGAACAAGCCAATTGTACCTTTCTGTCCGAGCTTTCCTTCTCGGCAGAGGCATACACCGCGGTCCTTTCTGGTGTGATGACCAAGGCTTAAAAGTTCTTTGAGGAGCCTGCCCCCTTAGAGCCTAATTTTCTTGTCTCACATAAAATAGTGCAGACTACAAATGGCATCTCTGCTCCATCAGTGGCCATTACTGTTTTCAATTTTTCTACCAAGATGATCAATGAAATCAGACAACAAGGCTGCACCTTTTTTTTATAGATTCATTTTAGGAGACACTTGTTATAAAATCATCTTTCTCAGTTTACTATTTCCCCAATGTTTATGAAAGTCATCAGTTAATCCCATATAATTTAATTTCATAATCATTGAAATGCTGGATATCTCGGAAAATTACCTGTTTCTTGATATAGTTCGTTATATATACCTTTTGAAAACTTAACCACATCGGAAAGCCCTGCCTTAATGATGACCGCGTGTAGAATATTGGCAAAAGGCTGTTTTTAGCTCACTTTCCAGACACTAGATACTAGATCACTTTTCTTGTCCATTTCAACTAAAAATAGCAAACCTCCCTAAACAACAACAACAACAAAACATTATTGATGTGTTCACATTTTCAACATGTTTTCATGCTTCCATCTCGAGGTACCTAATCGTGAATAGGTTGGATAGGAATAAATATTATATTTTTAAAATAAACCCAGGAGGTTTGCAGCATTCTGGTTGTTTCAGACGACCATGTACCTATCTGATAAAATATTCCAATCTCTCGGGATGCAATGATACATGTTCCCATGCTGGAATACATATCACACTGTCTCTTTCATTACCTCAAATCGACAATTGAAATGTGAATTACATTTAAAAGGGGGGGCATGGCCAGGCTACAGACCAAGATGGCCCCATAGCTCTGCAGCCCGCCATCCGACCCGACATCCTTCGCCCCATCCGAACTAACAGCCAAAGCCATCCTCCCCGCTGTCGGCGGAATTGTGCGCCACTACGGGATCCGTCGACTGGAGGTGTTTTGGAGTTCTGGGGGGCCGTGACCTGTGAGATAGTGCGACGATCGCACAGCGAGGTGCAGCGGAGGGCCTGCCCGGTCTGGGCTCGCGCGTGCTATCGATGCACGCAAGCTGGAGGTGTCGACGGGTTCTGATCTGCGTCTGGTGAGGAGCGGCGCAGCCTGGGGTGTGGAGGCGCAGTCAATTATTGCTGGCTGGCGAACATCCTTGGACATTGAGGCAAAATCCCGGCCCCGCGGGTAAGCTGGTGTGCGTTGCTCCCGGAGGCCCCGTGGCGAGAGGGGCTGCGGGTGAGCCTGGGGGCCAGCCATCCGGCTGATCAGGCCGGCGGAGAGGGCGCTGGGAGTGGTCTGATTTCTGGGCGCAGAAGCGAGGCTTTTAGGCAACACCGTGCGCCAAGACTTAAGTTGAGTGGCCAGGGCCCACAGTACATGGCGCGCTACTAATCCTGGGGGCACTGATCATCGAAGGCCTGTGATGCGTGCTGGGCCCTTTTGGGGATACGGATTGAATCATCGCTGGCCATGCAGGGCGTCTGATTGAACTGGGCAGTCCAGGCCTGCTACTTGTGCCCTGTTGTGATTCACCAGACTGCCTGGGTGGGGCTGGCTGCAATTGCCCCCCCGGCCATATACATTGGGCACACCTCAGCCTTTGATACCTTTCCTGGCCAATTCTGAGATCCAGGCACGCATACCCTGCATCCTTCCTCACTGCGTGGGCCTGGGCCACACAGAGACCCCACTTAGCACCGCCTGGGTGCGCACCACGACATGGTGCGTAAAGACCGTAAGCAAAGGGTACTACAATTCAGCAAACTGAGTGGGGCATCAGTTGCATCTGGTGCTGACATGGCCGAAGGGGGTGTAGATATGGCCCATGTGGAGAATGTCCCCTCTGGATCCGACGCCTTGATGCTTGAGCTGCGAGCCGGGTTCATGGCCCTGGACGGTCACTTTGACTCCTTGGAGAAGTGCCTTGATACCATGGGAGCCAAATTAGAAGTACATGAGCACTGTCTAGACACCGCAGAGGGCAGGGTGTCTGATTTGGAAGATGGGGGTGCCCAGTCTGCTAGACGCCTGGACCGCATGGAGAAAATATTAAAATACATGGCCATGAAAAATGAATATTTGGAGGCGAGAAGTAGGCGTAACAGCACGCGCATTATTGGCGTCCCGGAGTCCTCCAACACAGGGCGCATGGACCTTTTTGTTGAAAACTTGCTATCAGACCTCTTTGGCAACTAATCCTTTACCACCACTTTCTTGGTGGAGCGAGCGCACCGTTCACTCGGACCTCGCCCTAACCCGGGAGCCCCTCCGAGGCCAATTGTTGCCCGCCTGTTAAATTTTTGTAACAGGGATACTGCGCTACGTATGGCCAGAGAAAGGGACGCCCGGTCCTGGCAGGGATCCAAGATCACGCTGTTCCCGGATTTCACCGCTATGGTTCAGGAGGCAAAGAGAAAATATACCGACGTGAAGGCTACACTTTGCAATTTAGGCCTCAGATATGGCATGATTTATCCAGCTCGCCTTCGGGTGGATGAGGCCGGGAGGTCTCGAGTGTTTGATTCCCCCACAGCGGTTCAGGAATTTTGCAGAAGTTACAAGGAGAACAATGGGTCCCGGAGAAGGAACCCCCTGGAACCTCACCCCCTCACAGCGGCTCGGCAGCCAGTGTAGAACTATTCTCCTCGGAATTAACAAAGCTGCTGACCTTCAATGCACATTGGCGGACCTACCCTGAATTTTACTAAGGGCAAATAATTGAGTATATAAGATTTTTCCTTTTTCAAAGTAGGGCAGATGGCGAGGCGTTGCCTCACCCCAAGTGTGTATTACGTTGGATTGGACATGAGATTTGAAATGTATATTGTTATTCTCATTTCTCACTACGTATGGGGATTCTATGTTGCGTTCTATGCATTAAGCAATGGGGAACTTCCCTGCGGGTGTGGGGTGGTGGGGGTGTTTCTTTGTTCCTATGGTATACCATTCTTTCTTTTCCTATTTACTCAATGTGGTTGGTATGATGTTTTACAATGTACACGAACAGTCTTTTTTTTAACCAGGTGATTGTCTTTGTGGGGTAAATTGTCCACCTTTTCAGACTTAACACTGATCACTTGGAATGGCAGGGGCTTAAATAATGCCAGGAAAGGGAAGCAGGTATTACATTATCTACAGCAGCACACAGTAGACATCGCGTTTCTCCAAGAGACTCATTTGCCACAGAAAATAGCAGTCCATTTTGCATCGACATGTGGTCCCCACAGATACTTTGTGAATTACAGTACGTATGCTAGAGGCACGGCGATACTCATACATAAGCAACTACCATTCCAATTCTCATGGGGCACTTAATGGGATGCTGGATGGCATTTGTTTGTGTCTATGCACCCAATGTTGACAGCCCAGAATTCTTTCATGTCCTCCATGCACACCTGCTCCAATTAGATGTAGGCCACATTTGCATGGGTGGAGACTTTAATCTACTGCTAGAGCCAGCATGAGACGGCACGTCTGATCATCCAGATGCCAAACCCCGCACGATGCTCGCCTTGCTGGAATTATGTGATGCACTCGGCCTTATAGATGTATGGAGGCACTGTCGACCTGATGACTCAGCATATACCCACTATTCCGCACAACATAACACGTGGACACGATTGGATTTTTGGCTGGTCTCCCCCAACCTGGCAGCTTGGTATGGAGCATCCCAACATCTACCCAGAACACTCTCTGAGCACTCTCCTGTAGTATTGGCTCTTAGAATCCCGTGGCCTGAGGGATGTGAGAGGCAGCGGAGTTTTCCCAGTAAGGCCCTGATGGATGAGGTTTTTCGTACTGAGTTGCATGATGCTATTGTTGAATATTTTGATATAAATATAGGATCAGTCCAATCCTGGGCCACGCTTTGGGAGGCATTCAAAGCATATATGCGTGGAGTCTGCATCTCCAAGCATGCCGGGGTGTTGCGGGACTTGCGATGCACGTTGACAGGCATAGAGCAGAAGTTAAACACACTTGATAAGGAGCAGCTCAGACTGCCCGCACTGACCCAACATGTCCGCCGCCTGACAATCTTAACGGAATTCAGGGAAACTGCAGAGCGAGAGGCACTTTTTTAAGCAAATACGCTATTGCGTATCACTTTGGTGAGGGAGAGAGGCCTGGCTGTACCTTGGTGCGGCTTCTGAGACCACCTGCAGGCCAATCATATATTGCCTGTCTTCGCTCCACTTCTGGGCAGGCATTGACAGGCACGCCGGACATTCGAGACAAATTTGTGGGATATTATACTAACTTATATTCAACGCCCGCAACACATAGCGAGGATGATCGTAAGGAGTATCTAGCAGAAATTGCATTGGTATGGATTGACAAGGTCATGCAACAATTCTTGGCAGAACCCTTCTCCTCTGATGAAATCATTAGTGCCATCGATGCCATAAATGGCTCGACTGCCCCTGGCCTGGGCGGCTTTACAGGAAATTTGTACAAGGCCTACAAGACCCTTCTAGCACCACACCTTCTTGAGGTATATAACGAAGCTCTAGAATGGCGGGAACGTCCCCCCACGCTGCGCAAAACAGTGATAATCCTACTCCCTAAACCTGGTAAGGACCCGCTCCTTTGTGGCTCGTACAGACCGCTGTCATTGTTAAATCTCGACTATAAGATTTTGGCAAAAATGATTGCTTTGAGAAAAATGGGGATGCCTAAGGGATTCATTGATCATACTTCATTGCTATACACTTCTCCCAGAGCTAGGCTTAGGTTAAATGGTACCCTATCTTCCCAATTTAAACTTACTGTGGTACCAGGCAGGGATGCCCGCTCTCACCACTATTTTTTATTATAATGCTGGATCCATTGGTTAGACAATTCCAGGAAAGGCATTTGCATAGGGGGCTTCAATTTAACACGGACCCTCTTCTGGTCTCGTTATATGCGGACGACATTATATTGTACGTTCGCCACCCCCAGGAGAACTTAGACCCCCTCATCAGGGAGATTATCCGCTTTGGGGGATTCTCTGGACTAGGCATAAACTGGGGCAAATCGGAAATCTTTCCCCTGACTACGAGTACGGTCAGGTGGCACTCTGAGTTCCCTCTGTCGTGGTGTGAAGAGTCTGCTAGGTACTTGGGCATACAAATTCATAGAGAGGTTGAGCAGATCATTCTACCGAACTATGGCCACGTGTTGCATACACTGGAGCAGCAGGTGGAACGTTGGATAAAACTCCCTTTATCTCTGGCCGGCAGAGTGGCGATTATCAAGATGGTGGTGCTCCCCAAATTCTTGCATTTATTCCACAATATTCCCATCCCGTTGCCTAACAGCTTCTTTCGTACTCTTCGCTCAAATCTCATTAGGCTGACTTGGGGAGGGGGTAGAGCTAGGGTCAGCTGGGACACATTGACCCTTCCATATGAAAGAGGGGGATTTGGGGTCCCTAATTTTCAGATTTATTACCCAGCTGCACAATGCAGTTTTGCACACTCCTGGTACCACCCTGATGCATGGATTCCCTATTCTAAACCTGAGGCAGATCTGGTGCTCCCTGGTCGGTTGAGAATGGTTTTGCCGAAGGGATTCCCTAGAGACCCCCGAGATATTCAGACTGTGTCCACTACCAGCTGGGCCTGGAAGAAGTTAGTACGTGTGACAGGTGGACACCCTTTATACTCCTCTGCACTCCCAATAGTTAACAATCCATGGTTACCCATCACGGAGGAAAAACTGATTCAACGCACACTCACTACATATTCATTAGATACAGTGGGAGATCTCTTTCCGGTGGACATGTCTTTTCTAGCTCCGAGGAAGCGAGGTTCAGGAAGCCTCCTTCATGGACCGCTTCAATCTAAGTAGGATCCATAGTGCGCTTAGAGCGCAAATCGCTGAGTCCCCATTAGAGCCTGACTCCTTCTCACCACTGACACCACTGATTACAAGCACGGGGGGGATAACCTCATCTCTAAATTGTACAAAGCCTTTATGGCCATCATCCCTAGCAGAGATACCAAGATCCGCGAGATCTGGGAACATGACCTGGGACGTCTCATAAAGGACCCTCAGTGGGCTTTTTGCTACACTCAGACCAAAGAAGTCTCTCTGAACAGCCGGCATAAACTGATACACTTCAAGTATCTGTGGAGGGCGTACATGTCCCCCGCTAAGCTCAACTCCATTGATCCCTCGCGTCCGCATGTGTGCCCCAAGTGCGGAGCGCATAGGGCAGACTTCTCCCACATGACCTGGAATTGCGTACAGATAGGGAATTATTGGAGAGAAGTTTACATAATCCTATCGCGTATGACTCATTTGGACATTAGCCCTTTGCCTGAGGTTGCCCTGCTGGGGTATGTGCGTGAGTTTCCTAAGCACTTGCGTAGATTTGTTTCCATTGCTTTACTGCTTGCCAAGCATGAGATAGCCCTGCACTATGGAAAGAAAGTAACCCCCACAACAAAAGCTTGGTTGAACAGCCTTATTAATTGCAATACAAATTGTGAGTTGTTTGCAACAACCCAACCTTTGACATCCAGACCCAAGGATATTTGGGGCCCGCTGAAGTGTTATTTGCTTGAGAATGAGCTGGCCCGTTCGTCACAACCACCTGCAGGGATAGGGCCCACTGGGGTGGGTTAACCCTTCACTTTTTTCATTCTGTTAATGATTCATACTATGTGTTGGATGGACGGCTGGGAGACCAAATGTGAGAGAGGAAAACTCTGGATTTGCAGTGTGTCATGTACATGTTGCCCCTGGCTGATAGTGTTTTGGGTTTCTAAGGACTGTATACACTCAGACTGATATGTTTATATACTGCTGCATTGAGGAATCAATACCTGTTGGTTGTGATTTAACATGAAAATGGTAAATAACGTTGTTTTTTTAAAATTACATTTAAAAAGAAATGCCGCCTGGGGAAACAATATATTACTTTTATCAGTCAACTGGTGAGTTGGTGATCTTACTGGCATAAACCAAAATCTATTTCTATGTTTGTTTTTCATTAAGTTTTACATAATGTGATCAAGACCCAAGGTCGACAGTGCGCTTTACATAAAACATTGCAATACAGGCATGAAGTGCACACTAAAACGATACAGCATCAACATGTAATACACGGAAGTGAGTGACATATGAAAGAAATGCACACAGTACAGACAATGGGTTGACAAATGAAAACAGTGGTTGTTCGCAAATGCCAGAGGCAAGAGAAATTAATTTGAGAGTAGATGATAAGGTGTGCTAGGTACGAAACAGCAGTAAGAGATGAACGGACAATAGCTGTTTTCAGGAGGAGGTACAAGGAGAAGGTATATTCGAATGTGCAAATAAGTAGAGGTAAACAGTAATTTTCATCCGGGGAGTCTGGAAAGAAAGGAAATTGTAGGGTGAAAAGCAGAGGTTGAGCTAAGAAGAAACGTTAGATGATGGGGAAGAAAGAAATCTGCTCCACACGACAAATTTGAAAGCAGCAATGGCAG
The DNA here is from genome assembly GCA_963921515.1 of Calotriton arnoldi. Classification (NCBI taxonomy): domain Eukaryota; kingdom Metazoa; phylum Chordata; class Amphibia; order Caudata; family Salamandridae; genus Calotriton; species Calotriton arnoldi. The sequence continues at coordinate 858,502 of CAWUFW010001308.1, forward strand.
GATTGGTACAGGCATCAGAGGGAATGGATATACAGATTTTAGGTCAACTATATTTACTATACAGTGTATAATCCTTCTCTTACCATGTAACGTATTGCTCCATGGATTCCATCTGTGTTCAGAGAACTACATTACCCCGATAATATTGCTCACTTTGAAATCTAGGTGATACAGAAATGATGAAGAGGTATTGTCACAGGAGTCAGAAATCCGAACATATGTCAGAAATGCAGGAACCCTGGAGCTCATTGTTTGAAAGTTACTGACAAAACTAGAAACATAATCATATGCTCATAGTTAAGGCTTTCTCTGCTCTCTCATAATCAGTAGTACTGAGTTTTAAACAATCTGATGTGGTTATAGCCCAATTTAATGGCATTTGTGAGAAAATAGGCATCCTCATCCCTTTCTGTTGCTGACTTTTATTGCTGGTTTTCAGACTCTGCAATCTGAGGCACTGCTGTTGAGTGTCCAGACTTTGTGCTCTTAACCATAAAACATGCAGAATTTGGCTAATCTCTGATTAGCATGTTTAGCACTCCTATACATGCAAAGTTAAAAGTCACCTGTAGACGGCAGCACTTATGGTGCCATCCACTAGTGTGACAGGGAATACATGGCTTCAGTCCTACCAGTGTAGCTTGACTTCTGCAGTTTAAATTTACAGTCCGACCTGCTAACACATCTCTTTTTGACAGAGAGAAACCTCCCTTTTAACTATTACTAAATCAACCATATATAGGCCTGTTAGGGCACAAGGTAGTTTGCATGATGTGTGAAAGTGCAATATGTAGAAATGTAAATGTTTCCTGGTCTCTGCATTGATAAGCACTCAAAAGCTATTTTTACTGTGGAGGTGTGAGAAGCTGGCCTGGTATATGGTGTCCACTAATTAAAGTGGACACCCTGTACCAGTCCAAACAACCCTTATGGTGATTTAAGGGGTCAAAGTGTAGTGTAGTTCCTTTTTCCCTAATAGGCAGTGCGCATTGGAATATTATACCCTATAGGTTTGACATAGGACTAAGGTATGTATGTCCCTATCGAGTATATTAAACTTAATTACTGTTTGCCAGCTAGCTCAGAGGCCACTAGAAACTCCTTGTAAACAAGAAGGGAGTAGTTTCTGGCAACCGCATAAACATGACAACTTTGTTTCCCTTTAGAATCGGAACATTCTCAGAATCGTGGAAACAATAGATAACAGTTTCACTCAGTTAATCGTGCATGCTTAGTTTCTTCAGAGTTACACAGAAAGAATAAACGGGCGTTTCAATAAAAGGATTTATTGAACAGTCTTGTTTCTCGTGTAAGAGATATGAGCTGTTATGATCACAAGACAGTATGCAAGATATATAATGTACAGCGTAAGCAGTAGAAAGAAATAATACTGCACTAGCATTATCTTTTAGCATATATTCACATACATAAATAACATGAGCTAAAAATGCGAGTACTTATACAATGCTTTTCTAAGCTTGTTCTACCCCAGTGTACTCAACCTAGTCTAGGTGTAGGGCAAGGTAAGAAGTAGGTGAAGTATTCTGTAGTATGGTATACTAAGAGTCTGTTAAGTCTAGTATGCCAAGAGTCCCTCTAGGTTCTAGTCAGCTCCATACCTTGAGAATGAGAGAGGTGGGAATCTCCTGCCGGATCTCAAACTCTAACACCCCTCGAAGGGAGTCAGAACACTGGAAGCTGGATTCTCTGCGAGCAGGGATGACAGAGTCTTCTCAGTGCGTCAGGCCGGGATACGGGCTCCTCTGAAGTCGAGGTCTCCTCTAACTTGCTTGGGCAAGGGAACGTATATTTATTCCTGGTAGGTGCCTTGGAATGTTAGCATTGACATGAAGTCGGACAGAGGAAGACGTCAGGAATGAACCCTTAAGGAATAGTGGTTCATGCATAATAGATGAGTTCTTGGAGAAATCAATACTCCTGTGCTGGGCTTAGGGTTTGGTTTCTAAGAACTCGTTGTGACGTTAGGGTGGACGGATGTCGGTGACCATGCCTGTATTTGGAGTGCATGGCTAATGCTTAAATAAGGACTGGGATTCTATGCCTATATAAGGGTAATGCGAATTGTGCCTATATAAGGACATGTTTCAGGAAAACATATATACGGACACCTAAAGCGGAATACAACAAAAGATAACCGTAGAAAGCTATCCAAGTGGTAGCTGTGGAGAAGCCTTCGGGCTTAGTCTTGAAGGAATGTTAAGCAGCTTGTTTTACCAGAATGCAACCTTATAGTATGGATTAAATGAAAGGAGAACCACTCAGTAGTTACAAAAATATGTATTTATTAATATAACACACTAAAAGTATGACTTAGTATCTTCTAGACGAAGATACTCACAAAGCACACAATACTGAAGCACAGAACAATAGTAAGTAGCACTAATACACAGTGGGCTCCAGGGGGAGACCAAACCATATACTAAAATAGTGGTATAAGAACCATGACTCGAGTCAAGACAGTGTCAAGAGGACGTAGAATCGCTGGGACCCCAAGGAACCAACCAAGGTGAGTAAGTAGGGACCCCACGGAGGACGGGTGCAGTGTGGGAACACGACCGCGTGCGCCGTACAATTCTATAGGAGAGTCGCGGTTACAGTTTAAAAGTTTAAGGACCCTTCTGAGTGGACTTCGAAGAAACCCTGTGGAACTTATGAGGTTGGAGAGCCACCCCACCCGTGGATTCTGTAGTACCAGAGTGACCTATCCCAGGGAGGCAGGATGCATAGGTCTAAAGTGGCGTCGGAAACCGCAGTCAATCTCTATGGAGGACTTCGAAGAAGAGCCACTGCTGGGAAGAAGAAAAGTGTCCGTCGGAATCCAAAGGTGGATTATTGTTGAAGAGTACCTGAAAGCAGAGGGGACAGAGTCTGGGTTACTCGGGAGTGACCAGGGGCTCGGTAGACGAATGCCCACCTATGTTGGGTGCCTTCAGGTGCGTTGAGGGGGTTCTTGACTCTGCAGCTACAGGGACCAGGAGATGTTGAGGATGACCCGGAGCCCGATGCGAGCTGTCCCATGAAGGATGTCGAGTGCTGAGGGGTCGGTGTCCAGCTAGAGCACCAACAAGCCTTGGCAATGGCAACCCACAAAGAAGGTCAAGAAAGGTTATGGTTCGGACCAGCAAAGTCCAAGAGACTCACCAAACACAGGGGAGTCAGGGCAAGCCAGGAGAGCCCAGGAGAGCCCAAGATAAGCAATGTTGACCCTCAAGAGCACCCACAGGCTGACGGCACAGGAGTTGCAAGGGGACCTTGAGAAGTTTCACAAAGTAACAGCCCACGGAGCACTCAGTGCAAGGATGCCAAAGTTCTTTTAGTGGAAATAGTGCCAGAGCTTGGAGCTACTCGGAGCCCAATGCACTTGTTTTGAAAATGCCAACAAGCATATGCACTTGCAAAATTTTGCAGTGCACAGGGGTACAAGTATTGCATCCCCCACAAGGGATTCTGTCCTCAAACTTGGTTATCGGATAGCTCAGACCTTGAGAGACAAGAAAACCTACCTCCTGTGTTGTTGGAGCCTTCAGAGGCCATAGGAGCTCAGGAGCAGCAGACCAGTCAATCATGATGTGGGGCCTGTGGTTGCAGGAGAGTGACTCCTTCACTCCAAGGGAGATATCTTCAGTTGTCCTTGATGCTCCACAGGTCCTGCACGGAGCCTGTATGGTGCACGGGCACTGACGATGCTTTGGACGGAGTGGAAGATGAAGTCTGGCCCAAACGAAGTCCAGCGAAGTCCAGAGTGTCCAGACGGTCGAAGGTCAGTGGTTTCTTGATCAGAATCTTGTCCACATTGAATCCAGGGTCCTACAGCCAGGTAAGCACTTTTGTACCCACGGGAGAGGGTTGGACAGATTCAGGGGACCCCCCCAGGGGAGTGTCAGGACAGTGGGGAGGTTACTCCCATGTCCTCTGTCCAGTTTCGCACCAGAGCAGGAGTCAACGGCTCCCAGGACTGGTTTGAACTGGACTATGCACAGGGACACCAAATGTGCCCCTCATGCAGACTTTCGGTCGCTGGCAAGTGCACCCACCCAGGCCTAATACACTAAATCCTGTCTGGGAGGTGGTCACACCTCCCTGTGACAGGATGCCTATTGTTCCACCTTCCTCTGCTCCAGCTTGGCTCAGCACCAGGAGGGCAGAAACGTGTCTCTGGACGGCAGCAACCATTTTGGGCTGCCAGGACAAGAAGGCTGGTACCGGGAGCACCAGGGACCTCACAAAGCTCGTTTCTGATGGGTGGAATCATACCTCCCACACAGGTTACCGGTGTGGGGGTATGATTCCACAATGTTTGACACAAAAACACAATAGGATTAATTTCAGCTGTTTTAGAGTTGGTCATCACGCGGTCTCATAATACCACTCTATAAGTCCTAAATGGCTGTAGCACTAACAACCCGGGAGAATGGACTCCGTAGGCTGCAGGGGTGTCCTGCTCATGCAGTGACACCCTCTCACTTAGAACCAAGCACCCTGCCTTCAGGAATGTCAAGGCATGCTATAGGGGAGACTTATAGGTTTTAAGTGTAGTGACCCTTAGATATAGTAAACCTATATCTTAAGTAAGTGGTGCATGCACCAACTGACACAGGCTGCAATGGCAGGCCAGTAGATGCATTTTGCATGGCCTCTCATGGGTGGCATAATACATGCTTCAGCCCATCGGAGGCCTCTGGGGTACCTATGCCCTGGGTTCATGGGTACCATATGCTAGGGACTGACAAGGGTTCCCCAGTATCCAATCTGGAGTGTACCTAAGTACATGACATAACATTTTAGGGAGAAAGCAGATAGACTGGGGTCTTGATTAGCAGGATCCCAGTCAGACTAGTCAAAAACAGTGTAACATGAAGCAAAAAGTGTGGGTAACAATAAGAAGCAGATCCTACTTTCCTACAGGAGGGTGTAGCATCCTCCCCTGCCTATGATCATGTAAATGACCACGTCACACACTGAGCTCGGTATTACATGTCTTTACTCTTCAGAGTGTAACCGTTACCTGAACATACTATGTCATGAATTTTCTTAACCACACTCACTTACATCACTGCGGAGTCTGTCAAGGACCAGTGGGGTCCCGCTTTCTCTAACACAGCTGACACTACAGAGGTCTCTGGCTTTAATATATGAAAAAAATAGCACAGATTAAAATTTTAATTCTGACATCTCAGGGTTGGGATCAGCTAGAAAAATAGCTCAACAACTATTTTAATTAATTCCCTTTCCCCACCTGAAGCTCCAGGAGGATAATTTGCATTAGTTCTCCAGCAGCTGCCCATCCACTGCTCAATCTTAATGGGATGCAAAAAACTGCTCCTAGATCATGATCTATGGTCTGGCTGTAGGGAGATGTTTTACTTCCCCTTGCAGTAAGAACAGTTAGGGAGGACCCTGTAAATTCATTAACTGATAAAGGGGCCTACCCCACAAGTAAATATTAGGTGAGATCTGGAAGGCAGTCCTTTGTCTTCCCACCCAAGTGGGCACCAATCCCAGTTTCAGGGGACCTATCTCTGGAACAGTTTTTGAGCGGCCACAGCTATAGTTGGAGGGGTGTGGGGGAAGGAGGGGGTGGTGCTCATTTTCCTGGCCACACCTCTGGGGGTACACAGGCTCACATAATAGGGTTCCCCATTTTGGATTTTGATTTCATTAGCACCTTGTCTTTTTGGTGCTATTCCTCTCTTAAATCTTTAAAAATACATATCTCCAGTTCTCATTTGATTTTTGTCATTTTGGCATCATTTTGTTTATTAACATTTTCTGTATTATTATAAATAAAAGTGGGCTTTTATTATGTTGTGTTTTTGAATTTGTAACCGTTTTGGTACTTCTAAATGTGTTACACATTTTCTCTAAGTTAAGTCTGTCTGCTTTGTGCCATAACTTACCAGGGTTAAGCTCATGTTTAAATGATTGAAACTTTTGCCTGGTTAGTGACTTTATTATTTGTGGTCGAATACCATTTACCCCAACTAATATTTCCCTTTCTCACATTACTAAATTTACTGAATGCCATTAGAGCTGAGTTGACCTTTCTAAGACTCAAACTCACTTCCTTCGGGCCACTGAAGATGTCAACCATGAGGTTTTAGTAACTGAACCTTCTTACTTGCAAGATTACTTGCTAATTATTATAACGTCTTACATTAATGAATTTTGTACAAATAGTAAAACGACCTTCATTTGTTTTTTATTTATTATTGTACTGCTGTACTTGTACTGTGTGTCCCATCTCTGCAAATGCTAACCAAGCGCTTCAATGCTAGGCACTGTCTGAATAGAGACAGTTTAATAGCTTTTTTTGTGGGTGAGTGGAAGATTTGGAAATTAAATAACCTACATATGTATTTTTACATTCCAAACTTTTCACCCCTCTGTTTGCAAGAAAAAAATACAACCTTTAATTCTATTGAACATTCACATGGTCAATGAGGTTCATTGTGCTGATTCCCTAAACTGTAAATTGGGACTATCGTACAATTTCTTTCAAGATGTGATCCCAAAATATTCAGATGTGATCCTTCACTAGTACTTCTTACTGGAGGTAACAACATCTGGAACCTGTGGTAGTCAAGGATGCACAGGAATTTGTTTGATTAATAAACAGGGGCTCTAACAAGGATATGTCAAGAGCTCTTCCATGGGTAATTACGTGACATACCAATAACCAGTAAGTTAAAGATTCGGAGAAAAGCCTATTGGCTTCTTTTTACAAAAGTATTCAATAGATCGGTCTCTTTCTGTAATGCAGCTTATTCTGGAATGAACAACCTGGAACAAAGTTGTGATGTCCTGTGACGTGATTTCAATGATGCCACCTGGCTAGTGTTCATTGTTCAAATCCCAGCAACCTTGGAATGTTATATTACAGCATTACAGAGGTGTCAGTTGGGCTGAGCAGAGTAGCTGGATAGGGTGTTTTGTTTAACGCTCTTACCTGAACTGGCTCCACAAACGTCTTGTGCATTAATAAGGAACATTTTACACTGGCAACAAGCTGGATCAAACACCTCAATGGCTGCTGCTAACTGGAATTGAAGTTGACACTGCCTGCTGAAGGACTAGTTTACACATGTGCTTCACATGGTGTGGCGTACTTAAGTTGTGGCTGGAGAAAAAAACAGAGCAATCTCTGCAGCGTAATTTGGCTTTTCAGTCGTGAGTTCATATGCTTGCATCTTAGGATCTACTCACATTAAACAGAGCTTTGTGATGAGGAGCGGCCTAATACAGTGAGTACAGTTACTTCCTTTAGAAATAGGTCTCAGTGCTGAGCAATGCCATCTTGGGTCAGGCTCCCTCATTGAGACAAGCTCTACTGCCCATTGAAAGCATAACAAATCTATGGGACGCCATCTTGCAACGGGCTCACTTATTTAGACAAGCTCTACTTCCCATACAAAATATAACAAATGTACAGGTGGCTATCTTGGAGCAGTTTCACCTATTGGAACAAGCTTTAATGGTGATCGAAAATATAGCGAATGTTTAGGTGGCCATCTTGGAACAGGTTCACTATCTGACTTTACAGACAAAGCCTTTATATTTTGTTTTCCTGTTTTCCTTTTCTCTTTCGCTGTTTAACAAGAATGGATGTGGCAGTTTTGGAAGTTTGGTGTAACTTTAAGCACAGTTACAACACATGGTGTTACTGGAATTTTGCCTACAGCACAATGATGGGCACACCTTATAATAGTAAAGTAACATTCAGTTGCATAACCGTGATGTGCATTTGGGACATTTATTTTTAGTTGTCATTAGTAAAAGTGCACACTTCAACTCATAGTACATGTTTATATCATAGGAGGTTAAGAAACATGCAGTATGTGACACAACTGCAGTTTTATTTAATTGCTCCAGGTAATCCACCAATATGGTGTAAGAAGTGGAAAAAGATGTTTATTAACTAGGCAAGAGTCTATGGAACTAACTTGAGTGCTGAAAGAAAATGCTCTCTTCTATTGCACTGCTTGTGGGGGGGGACAAGACGTTTTAGAAACCTTACCTGATTTGAGTGTTGTAAGAGGAGCAAAAATGTTATTAATTTGAAATTTGTATGTTGAAGTTAGGTTGCCATCACATGTCAAAAATTGTAACAATACTATTTTGGATTAAGGGAACAAGGAAGAGATGAATCTGTTGAAGATTACATCACCAGTTTAAAGAAGCCAGCTTCCATATGTAAATTTGGTGGGGCCACGGATGAAAGAATCAGAGATCAGTTTGCTTTGAGGTGTAGCAGTGATAACATCAGAGAAGAGTTATGGCTCAAGGGTGAACTTCCTCATGAAGACATGATAAATGTTGCCAAAAGAGTGAAACACATGTTGAGTTGTGTAAAGGAATTGAGTAACTCAATTAAGAAAGGTGTAGTACGTGAGAATGTTGAAGAGTCTGTATGAGTGGTGAAAGAAAATACAGTAGGCATGGAACATGATAAGCAAAGATTTAAGGGAGAATGTTTCAGGTGTGGCAGACAGGGACAAAGAGCCATTACGAGAAACTGTCCTATGTTACATATTGTCTATAATCAGTGTGGGAAGAGAGATAATTATGCAAAGTATTTCAGGACCAAAACAAGAAAAGAAAGTGTGAAAGATGTGCAATAAATCACACAAGAGATCATATTTTAGGTTGGGACAGCATCTTGTTATGGTGGCACATATAATAATTTCAAGCATGAACATCCTGCTGCCGTGGTGAGAGTCAATTCGGTGGACTTGTTGATGAGATTTGATTCATGCTCACATTTAGCAATCATTTTGAATGAGGTGTTTTGCAGTAAATGTGGAGATGAAACTCCTTTGTGTGAACCTCATGTGCAACCAAGGCTTTATGGTGAGGCTCCAACAGAAAGCAAGGTTACGTTGAGGCAAATTTAGAACTGAGTGATCATTTCTATGATAGAAATGTACATTTCTATCAAGGGAGATAATATGATTGAATGGCCTCACCAGAAAGCTTTAGGTGTGAAGCTTGATCCCAACTCTGATCTCCAGGTGGGGGTACAGGAAGTTCAACCGGGAGCTACTAATTGTTCCAAGCATTTCCAACAATAGTCCATAAGGAAAGTGGGTTGTCCAAAGGGATAGAAACACGATATCAGGCTAAAGAAGGGTGCCTTGTCAATTGCAGCCAAGGTACAGCACATTCCTTTGAGTGTGGAGGAGTGCGTGAGGGTTGAATTGGAAACGTGTATGGAAGAAGATGTTATTGAGACAATAGAGGCTACGGAGTGGTTGGGTCCCATAGCGGTAGTTAGGAAAGCTAATGGGGATGTTCATCTATGTGACGACTAAAGAGCACTCAATCGGAAGGTGGTTGTGGTTAAATTTCCTCTTCCTAAAATTAATGAGTTAGTCACCACACAGGCACAAGTAAACTATTTCACTACACTTGATTTGACTTCAGCATACCACCAGGTAGAACTTGACGAGTCATCTCAGGAGTTAACATCTTTCGTAACACAATGGAAGTGTTTAAATTTAAAAGGATGCTCTTTGGGTTAGTATTTGCAGCATCAGTATTCTAAAGGGTGATGTCAAATATCCTGAAAGGATTCCAGGACATTAGGTGCTATCAAGACGGTGTGTTTATTTCTGGAAAGGATAGAGTGGAACGTGATGATAGAGTATGTGCAGTTTTGGAAATACTAACTAGAGCTGGTTTGGCTTTAAAGTGGTGTGCAGGAAGTAAATTATCTCAGTCATTCTATTTCGGGCTCTGGTATTAGGCCGAAGAGGAAGTTAGTGGACACCATCATAAATATTGAAGAGCCTAGTAACAAAGAGGAATTGGTATTATTCCTAGGAATGACAGAGTACTACAACACATTTGTTAAAAAAGTATCCGCAAAAGACAGTCAATTTGAGAACCCTTCTTGTTTGAATGGAATACTGACGGCAAAAAAGAATTTAGAAGTTTAAAAGGGAGATGGCGATGCAGTGTGCGCAAGGTAAATTGTTTTATTTATTTATTTACTTACTTTACTCCGTTCCGCCGTATGTCAGAGTCCACTACCCCCCGCCCTGCCCCTCCCCCGCCCTGCCACACCGCCCCGCAGCACTCCCTCTGCGAGCCGCCACTGCTCTATACACTTTCAGAGCAGGAGCTATCTGACCATCTTGAGAGTCCTTATGCATTTTTAAGATGGCTGCTGCATGCTGGGTAATGTTCAGACTACTTCTCTTGCCCTGCAAGGCCCAGGACATTGATTTAGTAAGATTGATTCCCAGGTAAGCAAACCTGCCGACCCTATCTAGTGATCTGTCCTCCAAAGACATAGAACTTCTAAAAGACTTATGTGGACTGATGGCCATAAATTTTGTCTTCGTATGATTGATCACCAGTCCACGATAACTACAAAAGGCAGCAAATGTGTCCACTAAGCATTGCAGACCACTCTTGGTTTTTGATATTAATAGTGTGTCGTCTGCAAATAGCACGAGAGGAACCTTAGGGCTTGCTAATTGGGGTGCGTCATTCATACCATCTTCAAGGGAAGTGCCACATCATTTAAGTACAGCGAAAATAGGGTAAAGGCAAGGACACATGCCTGATGGACTCCATTATGGATGGGTATCTGATCTGTGAGTTCCCCACCCCTTTCCCATCTAACTTAGGTGTATGTATTTTCATGGAGGTGAACCAAAACCTTCAGAAGATCATGAGAGAACCCATTGTTTTTTAGCACCTCCCAAAGCTTCCCACGTGGAACAAGGTCAAATTCAGACTTAAGTTCTACAAAGACCAAGTAAAGATGTGCTTTTTGGAGAAGGACAGTCTTCCAGTATATCAGTAAAAATCAAAAAATCTGATCAGTTGAGCTAAATCCATTGAGGAAGCCCACCTGTAGGGAAGAAAGTGCCCGGAGTTCTTCTAGCCATTCTTCATCGGTCCTTAAAACGTGTCTGGTAAAAACATTTTGGGTCACATCAATAAGGCTGATTGGCCTATAGTTGGAAGGAGAGTCCCATATTCCCATCTTAAAATCTGGCAATGATAAAAACCCCACAATGTTTAAATTGCTTTGGGGAATAAAGAAGGACATAGCTCGGCTCACAGTACTAGCATTCTCCAGGTGTTATGGATGGTATTTAACAGACTGTTTGCATGTCAATCTGCACAAAATAGTGTTTGAAAATATTGGATCAGTTCTCATTGCTATAGGTCTATGGTCCTTAATATCATATGAATATTTTTGTTCTATGGCGGTTCTCCTGCGGATTTTCACAAACTTGTAGAGATACATTAAGCATTCGCACTTGATTAAAATAGGTGTGCTGCATAAGACAGAATTTTAACCACGGTCACATTGGTTTGCTCATCAACTAGCATTTCATAATTATCGTAGTTATCTCTAAAGATTAACTCCACTAAAACAAAGATGTTGATGGTGTGGGATTCTTCAACTGTTTGGCCAGCTGATAACAGACATAAATTACTAGGTATTCCCCAAGCTTGGGATGAAGTTTAAGAATCTAGGTATGACTGTTGACTTGCAATTAATGATCACAAAAAATTGTTGTGGGCAAATACTGTTTTTTAATCTTAATGTTATTTGGTTTAGTCTGAAATACCTGAACGATGCACAGTTGATCCAAGCTAGATTAAACTATTCAAATAGTTGGTAATTAGGCTTGACGAAATCACCAATGTGGAGAGACTCCAGACTGCAACTGCTAAAACCCTTTTCCATCAGGGTCGGCATAATCCTATAAGCCTAACCTTTTCCGTACACTGGCTGTTTCTTGCTCTGAGAGAACAGTCCAAGTCACTGTGCTTTGTCCCTATGGCCATACATGCACAGAACCCCATACTTCAGGAAAGAAGATTCCATTTATCTATACCTACTAGAACATTATGTTTTGCTCCGATAGGTCTGCTATATGTTGCCAGATTGTGAAAAATCAGAAGTAGGAGCCGTGCATTTTCAGCCTTGTCACACAGCTTTGGAGCACCTTACCTCTTCTTCTAAGACCAATGGAAGACCATATGACCATTAGGTCTATCATTAAAACATACCTCAACTATTGTGTTTGATAGATCGGAATGCGTTAAGCAATGAGTTTTAAAAATCATTGTAACATGTATTAACAACAATACATAATTTTCCCTTCAACACTGAAAAATATCTAACCGCACATTATGAAGCATTAGTGACTTTAATACAAACAAAGCTTCATAGGACCCACAGTAAAGGTTACCATTCAATAGAAAAAAGGAGCATGGTAAAAAGTATACTCAGTTTATTTTCATCAAAACGATACTATTAACAAGGAACCTCTTTTTAAATAAGATATAATTAAAGTTTTAAAATAGGAGTATCAGTACTGCATTTTCTTTTAGTAATGACCATAGCAAAATATAAAGACCCTTTGTCTAAAGGGGGCACTAATCTTGGTTTTGTTGCAAATTCCCATTTGTCCCTGAATTGGAATTAAACCTGGAGGCAATTTGAGAACCACAGGGGTATTTTTTGCAAAATTTTGCTAGGTAAAACCTGGAACAAATTATGCATGTAAATAGTGTATTTCATTTTTGTACACCTCAGAATGTGAAATAGCACATGCTATTAACCCATCATCCCTATTCCGAGGTGATTGCATAGGAATAGAGGGCAAATTGTGTGGCCAGTAAATATGGAATCCAGCACAATAGTGGGCAAATTTATGAAAAAAATGGTGCATCACTAAGAATGTGCAGGAATCCACCATATTTAAGACATGTGGCACATTCCTGACTTTTGCCATGCACTGGTGCACAATGTGCTGCCTAGCTCCAATGCAGGCACCCTTGCACCATGGCGCAAGTGTGCCTGTATTGCATGCAGGATTGTTTTTGTGCAGGAAGGGACACCTCCCTGCACTAAACAATCCTGAAAGGCATATTCCTCTATTTATGTGTGCTTCAAAATGCAGCACACATAGAAAGAGGAAGTAACAAGGAGAAATAAAGTTATTTCTCCTTGTTATGCCTCTCCAGGGGAGGCATGTCTTTTTGGGAACACCCATGCAATGCCCAGGAACACCTTCCCAGAGCAGAGTAACGCAAAGCAGCAATTTGAGCAGCATTGATTACTCCAGATTTTTGGAGCCACGCAAAGTGGCTTTTTTGTGGCTTCAAAAATCTGACTTAGAAGTTTGCATCACGCATTTACCACGATGCGTGGTGCAACATGACATAACCCTCTCGTATATATGTCCCTTGGTGTTTAACAGAAGTGCAGTTTGCACCCAATGACAAGCCAGTTTGAAGCCCTCTCAGCAAAAATCTTTTGGATACAGTATAATTTTCTAGAGACTAATCTTTCTCAAGTCAAAAAGCAGTTTCATTGTTAAGGTGAGTAACATGATAATACTGTACATCTTCAACTGGCACCAGTTGTTGACTCATCTTGCTCAAAATTACTTTCCAAATCCTGCGGCTTAATCTCTGTATTAGGATTCTACAAGGTTCTAAACCTCATAATGAAGAGTTAGGTTTTTAGTAATATTAAGAAATACGATGAAAATATTGTCTTGACATGGCGCGCTGTTAGGCCCTAACATGTGAAAGGATTAAAAAGAAAGTGGACATAAAGAAGAAACCTCAATGCTTCTTGTTGTAGTTCCAACATCAGCATTAACAGAAAGTAACTCATGGCACTATTGAGCTTAAACGCACATTACTGTTCAAGATAGAGCATGTTTATGTGAAATTGGAACAGAAGGGAATTTTAGATTTTGGTGGCAGCCATAAAAAAAATAACTTGTGTCCAAGTGTAATGCACTTTGTGTTGGGGCTGTAAGATGTGTTAAATGAACTTGTAAGGCAAGATATTGGGTTATTTTGATAGAGGGTGCAATGAATCATTGTCTTTGATTCAAAACCTCGATTTTGTGACTGACAAACAGCTGGGGGATATTGATATGCATGTAAAAGCAGAGCTCAAACGGTGTAAAACATGGATAAAGGGCAACATCTAGACATATAAACAAGCATTGGCAAAACCTGTAGACCTTAGCTTTAAAATCCAAGCTTATGGCTTTGCTAATTTTTGTTTGCACCTGCATGTGAACCCATGTGTGAAGACACATGGTCGCCCTTCTCTGAAAATCTTGGAATGATGAAGGAGGAAATCAAGAGAGTTCATACTATTGACTGCAACCCTCCCCCAGGTTGAGTGAGGCAATATTTTAGTAGTATGTTGAAGCTGTTGAAGCAAGAAGTCGTCACTGGCCCAGAGTGAGCTTTCAGCCAAATCTCAATGAGAAATAGAAGACCTAATTTATATTACACAATAAAATCATACATTTTGAGTGTATGAGTTAAGCAGAGCATATGAAAGAAAGAAATTGCAATCAAGACTAGTTGAAGTTGAGTGATGATTTTAAGTGAGGGCAATGGCGTTCCAAAAATGTCAGCTTAGGAGGAAGGAGAGATGTGGTGGTCAAGGCAGGCAGCCCAGGCAACCAGATATTTGAGCAATCTGGAAGAGGAACAAAATACCATCAGCACCACTAAAGAAACAAATGAAACTGGAGCTCAGTGGTTTCGGTGCTGTTGCCAGCTACTGGAAAAAATGGGAGAAGGGCAAAAAACAATAAAGAAACTTAGCTAAAGTTACAGAGCAGAGCTCTAGCATAGTAAACAGAAAAAATGCAAAGAATGAATCAGGCTATTCGGGACCAGGCTCCCCTACAAAACAAAACAATAATAAAAGGACAAACCTAAGTATTTAAAAAAAAACTCTACCAGAGATTTCAGCTGTGTTATTCACTTCAATGCTCACCTGCATTGGGCAAATATAGCCTTGGCTAGAATATGACATCATAGGCAGAATCAGGGTGGCTGTGCTTGAGGCAGGACAGCTAGTGATCGAGGCGCATATTTTTGAATAGTGGTTCAGTGCAGCACAGCAAGCCACCTTGCTGCGCTGCAATGCATCACTGGGAAAGGACAGGAATATACCATATTTAAGACATGCAGCACATTCCTGACTTTTCCCCCTGAGCTGGTGCCCTTTTGGTAGCCTAGCACCAATGCAGACACCATGCTGCAAAGGTCCCTGCATTGCATGCAGGATTCCTGCACAATGCGGAATGCAGCACACATAGAAAGAGGAAGTAACAAGGAGACAAACATATTTCTTCTTGTTACACCTGTCCTGGTGAGGCATATCTTTTTGACGCATTGCCAGGTTTACAAGGTCTTGTAAATTTGGGAAAGCATCAAAAACCATGGGAGTTGCGTGGGGACACCATTGCAATGTCCATGGAATGCCTACCTGGGAGAGTAATGCAACTCAGCTATTTGTGGTGCATTGTGTTACTTAAGATTTATGGAGCCACTCAAAGGCTTACAAAATCTGAATCAAGGCTTATGTTGCTCTTGCATCACATTGTGTTGTGCAAAAGCTACGCAAACTGGGTCATAAATATGACCTCTAGATTGGAAGAGAGATGACAACAGTCCGCTATCTTGCCTTCTCCATCGGTTGTGGGAATCAATCACAAGCTTACCTTTACATTGTTTTTTGTACTGTTTTGCTTAATGTATTAATCACTTTGGGTGAAAGCACTTAAGTAAATTAGATAAAATTAAATAAATAAATCCCATGTCTTCCCGCGCCATCTGCATTGTATTACATACCCATTTGATACCAAAATACTTCTCGAAGGAACGCTACAATATTTTGGGACCCTTGACTTCTAAATAAAGAATGTAACATAGAATAATATCAAATTGACCCAGGCACCAGCATAACAGTGATTTATGTAAACAGGTTTATCAATAACCAGAGAGTATAAATGCGGGTCAGGGAGATGGAATAGACACATGATTATAGTTGTCACCATATGGGAATAGACAATGATCACCTATGAATAACAACACAATATGTTCAGGAATCTAGAATTAGAGTCAAGTGTAAGTAGGAATAGGTGGGTAGGGATAAAAGAGGAATTATAATCAAAAGGGTTAAATAGCAATTTTGGCACCGCTCAATGTTGTCTTGTTCTCCTGTCTTCCTCTTCACTGCTATGCTATATGATTTATGGTATTCACTAGAAATGCAATAGCAAGATAGCAATAAGTACTCAGGTCATCAATCAAAGACATATTTTAATCATTTAGTAATTCACTGATTAATCACATACACATGAATATAAAGTCAGCAGCATTCCTGCTGTGCAGCACTTACATGACTATTGGGATTTGAGGAACAAAGGATGTAAGGGTTTTTTCTAAGTAAAGCAAAATGTATAATGTGCTATCTTTTAATTTTCACCTGGATCACTGTGTCCTAGGAAGTAGTGAGTCATCACACTGTATATATTGTTTGAGCTGTTACATGTGGCTAGACATTATATTTCATCTTGTTCCACCGAACAAGCTCAACAAAAAATTCTTCCAAGATGTTCCACAGTTGTGTAGCGGTCTGCTGATCTGAAATGCTGCTTTATTAGTCCAGGAACACAGAGTGCAACTCTTACTTTGACTGATCTGATCTCTGAAACAAAAACATTTATTATTTACTGTATGTATTATATTTCCAACACATAAAACTGTCTCTAGAATGAAAGTGTTTTTGTGATAAAGCTGAGAATGCACATTGTATCATTGAAAAAGTGAAGAAAAAAGAGTGTTAAAAATGTGTACAATTTGCAAATAAGAATAGGTGTTTGGGAAGAGCACAATGGCTCTATACTTACCTTGCTATAAAATCTCAGAAAATATGTTAAGTGAGCATGGACCCACTTATTTTCCCTTGGAACCATATTGTAGCATTGACCTTTAGAGGCAGAGATTGGTTGTAATAAAATCAGTTATTTGTGGGGGTGGCTCTAGGTCCACCTCAAGTAATGTGCCCCCAAATCTGGTCAGGTTAAATACACAAGTGGCTATTCACAGAGGTAAACCTACACTTCAATAAAGCCACGGCAAGCAGAATGCTGTTCAAGACAATCAAAGATACATCAAACCCCTGCTAAGCCCATGTATTCCTCATTCTAAAGAAAAGTGCTAAGCCATCAGCAACTTTCGTGAAAAACTACAGAAGCTCCACCATCACATCGATGACACAAAGTCTGATTAATTTCCTACATCCACACCTTCCCATAAAATCCCACAATGGTCAACCTTCAAAGCCCTCCCAGATCTTGCAGACAAACTTAACTCCCTCAAAGCCACTTCTTATGATCATGATGTCTTAACATCGTTCTATATCAAAGCTCTCTCTGGGGATGCTCTCCTACCCCTACTTACCATTATTAATGCCTACCTCACACAGTGTAATTTCCTAGAAGCTCTGCAGACAGTCCAGATCCTCCCACTCTTAAAGAAATCTACACTCTACCATGTTCACTGTGCCAGCTACTGGCCTCACACACCTACCATACATCATCATGCTCACCTCCAACATGACATTGATGTGAACCGCTTCTGAACAACTACAGGCCGCACTTCAAATAACACTGCAGCACAGAGACTGCTGCCTTATACATTGTTGAAAATGCTTTATTTACCACAGATGAGGATGATCTTTGCCTCCTGATATTGATGAACCTCTCAGCTGCCTTTGACACAGTCTGCGATCCCACACTCATACGCACCCTGGAGTCTCTAATGGGATTCACCAGCAATGTTCTGCACTAGTTCTCTACCTTTTGAGCAACTCCAGGCCCCAAAAGAGCTGCAGATCGCTGAGGGTCCATGCTGTCCACTGTCATCTTCACCCTCTACATGGAGGCGCTTGGTGCTCAAGGTTCACCAATATGCTGATGATGCACCCTCTGCTTGAAAGGCTTCTCTTCTTCAGTCATCCAGCACCTCAAACACTGCTGGTACAATATCCAGACCTAAATGCCCAACCCAACCAAGTTGGAATACCTATTATTTGTTGAGAAATACAAACAAGAAACAGTACAAACCTGGCATAATGACCTGGACCTAGACTGTTTCGAACTCCAACTTTCACTGAATGCCAAGTCACTTGGATTCACCCTGGACCAATCTCACCCTCAAGGAACACAATTCCAGAAGATGGCCTGGTGCCAGCTCTCTCTATTAAAGAATGTCAAACCATTTCTGCCAGAAAGCAACATCAGTCCTCATACTCTCCCAACTGGATAGTGGAAATGTACTACACCGTGCCCTGATAGACTCCACACTTAAACCCCTTGGGGACATCCAACACGCCACACAGCATGTCTCATCAAGAGCTTGAAGAAATATGTTCACCTCATCCCCATCCCGATGGAACTCCATTGGGCTCCCCTTGCCAGAACACACCATTTTAAAAAACAGCTGCATCACTTCCAAAGCCATCACATCCAGCACCCCTGCTTATCTTGCCGACAAGCTCACCATCTCTTGTGGTTTTCAGAACACCCGCAGCCAGGTCACCATCAGACTGCAGACTAAGGAATCAAAAAACAAAAAATAAAACCACATTACATTTCTATCTATACACCCAGGATCTGAAATTACCTCCCATATCCATCAGGACTAGCCAACGTTGATTCAATTTAGGGGAGAGTTGAAGACTCACTTATTTAAGGAACACTATATCACAATCAATATCAATCCATAACGCAGCTTATTCTCCTATTACTCATTGACTTTATGTTTGTCTTTGGCCGTGTACAGTGTTCCACCACCATTTGGCTAGGTTTGAGCTATAGAAATACCATATACATACTTGCAAACATATATACATACATACATACAATTCAATCCAATTCAAAATTTACTTTATTCGATTTATCATAATAAGTCCTAAAAGCACATACAATAAAAAGTCATTAAAATCATCAGAACACATTTAAAAACATTCATCGGAGAGAGTGAAAAACTTTAGCCAGAAACCATGAAACATAAAAGCAAACTGTATAATTCTCTAAAAGTTGTAAGTATAATAAGGCCTGCCTCACTTGTCTAAAACTCAGTGGAAGCAATAAAGTGTGGATATATTTATGGCGCAGATTGTTAAACTTCGGGCAAATATAAGCAATGTGTAAGGTGTCAAGTGCAGCAGCCATATCACAAGTGGAAATTGAAGGATCCTTTGGGCTATGCCATCCAACCAAAAGCTGTGGAAACCAATTTAGGCGAAAATTAAACAAGAAGCACCTATAAAATTCTGGCAGGTCTAGTGTTATATACAATTCACATTTACTAGACAGTTTTACCATATCATAGTGCTCACAAGTGATTTTGACAAAGGCCTCAGTGCCCTTTTCTCCTGCATGTGGACCCAATAAGCCTCCTCCACCCACTGCACATCCATTTCTGTTATTAACTCTGGATGAGAAAACAGCACTGCCCTACCAAGCTCCCCCAACAGATCTGTAATTTACTGTATACTGAATACAGGTTTTTTTTATAGACATATTGTCAATCATATGATTTTATTCTTAAAGTAATTAAAGCTAAATTACAACAAACCCTCATATATGGCTCTCCCATTAGTAGAGGGAAAGATGCGAAGAGCCTTGATCTACTGGTAGTCAAGGTCTTCAAAGCAACTTTTGGGATCGCCAATTCAGCGTGTCAAGCAGGAATAAGATTAGAGTTTGGTCTCCAGAGACAGTGCCTGGTATCAAAAGGAGCTTTTCTAAAATGTATGGTTGCTTTGTCCACATCAGCCCCTGCATCCTTAGGGAACATTTACTAGCAAAAAATAGATAAGTCTGCCTATGCTGCTCAATGGAGATCTTATATTTTAACCTCCCTAAGAGATATTGGTCTGCAAATTGCACTGCAAGACCTGAAAATGCCCAATTATAAGTTAATCTTAAAAAAACGTATCAAAGCTGAATTGCTCAAACTTGATAAAAATGCATTAGTAGAGAAAAATTATGCATGATATGTGATTAATTCATACCAATCCCTGCGTATTCAGCTGTATCTGACTGCTTTTTTTTCAGCAACGTTTAAAAAATATGTTTTTAAGGTTACGTATGGAAATAAATTCAACAAAGGAGGGCACCCAATCTTGGATCAAGCAGTGGCCAGATTCTAATTGTAGACTATGTGGATGGCCACAGGAAACACTAGTACATATAGTGTTTGTGTGCCCCAAGCTGATTAACCTTCGACGTACAGTTCTGAAACCACATATGAGCGGGGTTAGATCAGCTCGTCAGGCTTTAATTATGTCACTATCTGGCGAATCGATTCCGTTATTATACCAATTGGTAAAAATTTTAATGGCAGTTGAAAAATGTCTGATATAATAAGGTTTCGCTCCACTATTTTAATGGCTTTGGTACCTAATAGTTCTATTTGGTTTATATTCTGTATATTCAAAAGATTATGTTGCTAGGGTGATAACTAGAGATGTAATAATAGAAGTGTCACCGTTACAGTAACTTTTGATGCACTTTATTATTGTTTTAATATGATGGTTGTTGCAATTACTGCACGTTAGCACTTTAAAATGTAACGTGTAAGAAATGTACAATAGAAATTTTGCCGTTTCAGTAACCTTTGATGCTCCTTATCATTGTTTTAATGTGATGGTTGTTGCAATTACTGCACGGTAGCACTTTGAAATGTAACATGTGTAATGTTACGCTGTAGAGATTAATGAAGTATTCGCTCAGAGATTTTAAATTTGTCGTTATATACAGGGAAATAGTATGTTGTGCACGCTGTCACTTTAAAATGTGAAATGTGCAATAGTATGTTGTTGTAATAATTGATGTACGGTGGTTTGATTTGATTATATTGGTAAATTTTTAAATAGTCTATATGGTACAGTTTTTATAATATGTGATGGGAAGATGCTTTGATTGCAATGATTTTTTATCAATTAATACAGTTTTTAATAGTATGAGATGTGAAGATGCTGTGATTGCAATGATTTTTATTAATCAAGCAATAAAGATTATCTATCTATCTATAGACATATTGACAACCATAGTAATACGGGGCAGATTTGAATATAATTTGAGATAAATCCTACTGCCAGGTCTTCGTGGACAATTTCTGAAGGGACTTACTGTGGTAACAGAATCCTCCTCAAAAATGTATTCTCCACAACCTGGATGGAAGGACAGGACTTATGCCCCCAGAACTTTGCCAAAAAAGACACTGTGGGGGCACATTTGGCTCTAGAAATAGCCAGTATTGATTTGACATGCAGGCGTCCCAATCTTCTCTAAAAAGTGTCAGTACAGTGAGCCACTCTGTTATAAGACTTCAAATGGGCACCAACTAAAGGATCCCAATTTAATCTTTCATCTAGCGAAATACATAAATAGCAGAATTTGTCAGTCCTGCTGATGTGCTGTCCCCTTATCATCCGGAATTTCATTTTCACACTTTTAGGCCATCACATATGTTTTTGTCAAATTCGATTTTAGGCCTAGACTGCTCATAAAATAAAAAAAACAATCAATTAAAAGTTGCAGTCCCTTAGTTATATGCGCTATAAGCACAGTGTTATCTGCATACAGCAAGGCCGGCACCTGCCTTTTACCCACCAAAGGGACATCCTTGAACCATGCCACTAAAAACTGTTCCAACTAATTAATGTATAAAATAAATAACATAGGGGCTAAAATACAGCCCTGACAAACTCCTCTCCCAAACCAAAAGTGCGATGTGCAGTCCCCTTTCAATTCATATCTTATTGAGGCTTCCAGCCCATTGTGCAAATCTATCAGGAACTTAATAAGAGCCTTCTCGACCCCTATGTCCCCCAGCACAGTCCATAATGTAGCTCTATCAATTGTATCGAAGGCTGTGCTGAGTGTAATGAGTGTTGTGAGCCAAATGTTTTGCCTCCTTCCTCAACTTAATTTACTTGGCGATTAATGAATAAAGATTAAGGTTTTGCTAAATCATACCCCTCCCTTGTGTAAAACCATATTGGATGTCTGAAATAATACTCTCATTCTCCACTCAGTCCCTCAATCGATTTAACAATACTCTCCCTATAACCTTCACTTCTGCATCCACTAAAGAGATTGGCTGATAGCAGGCTGGGTCTACGAGATTACCTTTTTTTAAATCCAGAACAATGACAGATCTCTGCCAAGAGGAGGGAAGATGACCTTGCGCTGCGGTATTAAGATCCTGAATGAATAGAGGGGCCCATAAATTCACACATGACTTATAAAGGCCCCCAGGTACCCCATCTGGCCCAGGAGCTTTTTTTTTTTTTTTTTAAACTTTATTTATGATTTTAGTACAATGCAGAGAAATAGTCATGAAAGGTATCTGACATTGAATTACAATTGTGCTAGATGGCATGGAGCATCAAACGGCAAAGCAGTGACCAACATGAGTAATGACTTAGCTGTATATACATATTAGCAGACCATAGAAAGATATACAGTCCCAAGGGCCCAACCCGTCACATCAAGAGCCAACTCCCCCCTCTCCCGCAGCCGGACCACATGCCAGCCCCCTCCCAACAACCCAGAGTCAGGCAGCACAATCCGAAAAAGAGACAAGAAACTATTCGGGCTGTCATGGAGCATAGGAAATCAATCAGTCGGAAAGAGTGAAGTTAAATTACCCGACCCCTGTAGGGACAATGCCCCGCTCCAGTTGGGAGTCAGTGGCCCGTTTTGCTTTTTCCACATAGGACCTATATGGACCCCAGATGTCCTTGGGGCGGGAAGAGCCGGGTAGTGTGCTCGAATATATTTCGCTATTGATGTTGCAATAAGCCAGACTGTTCAGCCAGCCCTGTAAAGTGGGAGTTGACCGTCGGCCCCAGTGAATAGCTATTTCCCTCTTGGCTAGCAACAGGCTAAGAGACGCGAACCTCCGGATCTTTTTAGGAAAATTAACCACGTATCCCAGAAGTGCCACTTCAGGTGAGGGGACAAGGGACAGCTCGGTCATGTTGCCCAGTGTACTGTGCACCCCCTCCCAGCATGACTGTAGTTTTGGGCAGGTCCACGAGAGGTGAGCAAAATCAGCGTGAGGGGCATCGCATTTGCGGCAAGTGTGGGGTCTGGAAGGGTCTAGCCTATGGGTCTTAGCGGGGGTGATGTATACCCTGCGTAGGAACTTGAAATGTATTAGTTTATGCCTGCTGTTGAGAGACACTTCCTTCGTTACCTCACAGCATCTAGCCCACTGGTCGTCAGTAATGGGGCGGCCTAAGTCTTCCTCCCAAAGTTTGCGGACCTTGTCGTCATTGATCGAGATCATCGCGGAGCATGTCTTGTATAATTTGGATATGAGGTGTACCCCGCCCTCGTTTTCAATGATGAGCGAGAGCGGTGTGAATGAGTCCGGTTCAATCGGGAAACCAGGAAGAGTGGCACGAAGGGCCGAACGAATCCGGCCTAGAACAATGCTGTCCATAAATGTGACGTCGTGAAAGCGGACCTCTTCAGTTGTCGAGAAGATGCGGCCATTCCGGTATAGATCCCCCAATTTAGAGATGTCGAATTTGGCCAATGTGCACTGCACCAGCTTTTCACCAGTGATGGGCAACCAACGGGCGTTAGGGATAGGGAGAGCTGTGGAATATAGCGTGGAGGCGCCGAGGACACGTCGCAGCTTATCCCATGCCCAGCTGGTGGTGGAGACGGTCTGAATATCGTTAGGGTCTCTGGGTATGCCCTTAGGTAACACAGTAGCTAACTGTTCGGGCAGGACGAAATCAGCCTCGGGAGGAGAAAGGGAATCCTGGCGTCAGGGTGGTACCATGCAAAAGCATAGCTGCATTGGGCTACTAAATAATACAAGTGCAAATCCGGAACACCAAAGTCTCCCCTCTCGTATGGTAGAGTGAGCACCCGCCAGCGCACGCGGGCTGGCTTGCCCCCCCAGACCAATCTGATAAGGTGGGAACGTAACGTTAAAAAGAAACTGTTTGGGAGGGGTATGGGAATGTTGTTGAAAAGGTATAGAAATTTAGGGAGCACAATCATCTTAATGATTGCCACCTTGCCGGCAATAGACAATGGAAGCCACAGCCATCTTTCCACCTGTGCCTCGAGGGCGCTGACGGCCCGCCCGTAATTAAGGTGGAGGATCTGAGTGGTCTCCAGGTGGATGTGGATGCCCAAATACTTTACTGAGTCAGAACACCATTCGAGGGGGAATTCACAGTCCCAAGAAGTAGTGTTGGATGTTAAGGGAAAAATAACCGACTTACGCCAGTTGATTCCCAGGCCAGAGTGTTGACCGAAGCGGATGATCTCTCTGAGGAGGGGCTCCAAATTCACCTGGGGCTCTCTGACATAGAGGACTGTGTCGTCTGCATAAAGCGAGACTAAGAGAGGGCCAGTGTTGAACTGTAGGCCTCTCTGAAGATGCCTTTCCTGAAAGTGTCGGATTAAGGGGTCCATGGCTAGGATGAACAATAAAGGGGACAAGGGACAACCCTGTCGGGTAACGTGTGAGAGGGAGAAGGGGCGGGAGAGCGTACTATTCACGCGAAGTCTCGCCGTGGGGCGGCTATATAATAATGCAGTGGTGGAAATGAATCCTACAGGCATTCCCATACGGTGCATAACCGAAATGAAGAAGGGCCATTCTAACGAATCAAAAGCCTTCTCGGTGTCCAGTAGGATTGCCGTGGCAGGGACCTCTGGGTTGATCCTAAGGAGGACCGAGAAAAGCGTCCTGAGATTCAGGGAGGTCGATCTACGGGGGACAAAACCGGACTGGGCCGGAGAGATGATAAATTCCATCAGTTGGGCTCGGCGGTTGGCAATTATCTTAGCTAAGATTTTGTAAACTAAATTCAGAAGGGACAGGGGCCTATAGGACCCACATAATGACGGGTCTATGCCTGGCTTAGGGAGAAGAATGACAACTGCTTCACGGAGAGTGGGGGGAAGAATTTGGTTCTCGAGGGCTTCTGCGTACACTTCAATAAGTTGTGGCACCAAAAGGTCTTTATACGCCTTATAGAACTCCCCTGTAAAGCCGTCTAGCCCAGGGGCAGAGGAGCATCGTAGAGCATCGATTGCACCGAGGACATCGGCCTTGGAAATTGGCTCCGCTAGGAATGTCCTGCATGTTTTTTTCCAAGTAAACCAATGCAATCTCTGATAAATAAGCTTCCTGGGATGAGGGGTCACTCCCCACCCTGGAGGTATAAAGGGATGGAAAGAAGTTAAGAAATGTGTCACGAATTTCCTGGGAGCCGGAGAGCATCTGGTCTGTGGAAGAACGAAGCTCCGTAATGTAAGCCCTACTGTATGGGGGCGGAAGCATCTGGGCCAATACACGGCCCGGGCGCTCGCCTTCGCCGTAGCGCCTGGCTGTCTGATATTTGCCAAGATAAAGTATCTCGCAGTCTGCGGTGTCCCTGTATTCGGCAAGAAGGGCCAATCGTTTGCCCGCCATGTCTGTGTCAGGGGAGTGTGTTAAAGTGGTGTCCAGGTCTGTTAAATCGCGCTCTAAGCGTGAAAGTGTAGTACGGAGGTCTCTGAGTACACCCGCGTGTTTGGCGATGCAAACACCTCTGATGAATGCCTTGAAGCCCTCCCATAGAACAGCCCAGGTGTCAACCGAGCCCGTATTGGTAGCAAAGTATTCTTCAATAGCTACGCGCACTTCTGCATGGAAAAGATCGTCATTAAGGGCACGACTTGGGAAACGCCATTGTCGTTTGAATCCTTCCGGTCGGGGAACCCGAAGGAGCAGCTTATCTGGGGAGTGGTCTGAATAAGTCCTTGGTAGAGTCACCAGGGACTGGACCCAGCTGGAGATGCCAGGGGAAACGAGCCAATAGTCGATTCTAGTCCAGGTGTTGTGTTGGCCACCGTAATGTGTGTAGTCGGTGTGGGATGGGCTGCGCCTGCGCCCAACGTCCAAGAAAGAGAAGTGCTTGCAGAGTTCGAGAAGAGCACGGCGAGCACGTGGTTTAGTGCTAGGGGAGGTGGCAGTACTGTCCAATATGGGGTTCAGGAGCAAGTTGAAATCCCCCCCATTAAGAAGAGAATGAGATCTATCTTAGAAAGCTGCACGTGTAGAGAGTGAAAAAATTCAGGGGAGTCAGTGTTCGGGGCGTATATGCACTCCAGGGCCGAGCTGTGACCCATTAGGGACCCCGTGACAATCAGATATCTGCCTTCAGTGTCCGCAACGACTGAGCGAGGGTGGAAGGGGACTCTCCTGTGGATGAGAATAGCCGCGCCCCTGGCATAGTTACTGTAGTTGGCGAAGTATCTGTGCGCGCCCCAGCTGGAAGCGAAATGAACAATGTCTGATTTAGGTAAATGTGTTTCCTGCAGGAAGGCAATGTCCACGTTGTGGCGCATAAGATAATGGACAACTTGCCGTCTTTTACGATTATCGTTTAAACCCCGGACGTTCCAGGACATTAAGGACAGGCCGGAGGGACCCTTGACACTACCCAGCTGAGCCATCCGCTAATAGTTGCGTAAGTGACAAATGCAAGCTCCAACAATTGAATGAGAACCTTGACAGAATACCGAACAGAAAGTGACTACAAATGGATATACCATAGCAATTATCCCCCCACCCCTCACCCACCCTTACTATTGGAAAAGCAAGGAAAACCCAAAACAGGCAACAATACGATAAGTACCGATTGACTTTACAGTGGAACGAGGAAACCCTGAAACGGTACATTCGTGTAACCAAAAACAAACCCAAGGTGTACACCACGGGGTGGGTGGCAACGCCTCGTCAGACAACCAGCTATTTGCAACAATTCACATACGGTGAGTGACATGATCCCAAGTTAGTCCTGCTAGAAGATGAGGGGACAGCGCGCTTATATCAGCCAGTCCCAGACCCTGAGAAAAGTTCCATGCTTGCATCTGAGCCACTATAAGACATGCGCTTTATAAGACACAATAACATAACATAACATAACTATGTGGAGGGGAGGGCCCGCCACTCACTGCGCCCGTCTGTGTGTTGGTCTGTTTGTAAGAACGGCAGAATTCCTGGACGTCGGTGGGATTATCAAAGATGCAAGGTCTACCATTAACACCAATTCTCAGTCTGGCGGGGTATAACATGCCGTATTTCAGACCCAAGTTCCTGAGGGTGGCCTTGACCCCATTGTATTTGCGCCGGGCCTCCTGCACCATGATAGTAAAGTCTGGGTATAGGGACAGCTTCGAGCCCTGCCAGGAAGTGTCTCCGCGTTCTCTGGCAAGCTGCAGTGCAGTATTGCGGTCCCGAAAGTTCATGATGCAGGCGATAATTGGTCGTGGAGGGCAGCCCGGGTTGGGGTGGGGACCCAATGTGCAGTGAGCGCGTTCCACTACAAATCCAGGAGTAAAGGAATCTTTCCCAAATATGTCAGTCAACAGTGTCTCAACAAAGAGGTCGAGATGGCCAGTGGCGGTGGACTCCGGAACTCCTAGGATACGGATGTTATTGCGCCGACTGCGCGCTTCAAGGTCCTCGTTCTTGATCGCCACATCTTTGAGGATGTGCTCAACGCACTCCAACCTCTTTAGGGACTGTGCGGTACCATCCTCTATGTCCGAGATGCGCACCTCCGCCACGTCCAGGCGCCTGTCGTGCACTTGGATTTTAGCGCCCAGGCTTGCCAGATTCTTGTCCAGAGCATCAAACCGACCATCCAGCGCCCTGAAGCCCGCTCTCATCTCCTGCAAGAGGGAGGGGGATGGGACGGAGGAGTCTTCTATGCGGTCTGCGCCCTGCCCGCCTTCCGCCATGCTGATGCCGTCTTCTGGGCTCCTTTCCACAAGTTTTTCAAAAGGGAGGGTCTTCTCTTTCGGATCCCTCCGGCCCATGCCGCAACACAACCAAGCTGAAGCAGCGGAGGGGAAGCGAACCCAGTGGGTGGGTGCAACGAGAGGGCTGGGCAAATCCAGGAGCCAGCGGTTGATAGGGAAGGCAGAGCAGCGCGCCAGACCCCGGGTGTTGGTGGAGCAAAGGAAAAAAATTACCGCTGGTCAGCTCGGCGTCGGACCCACCAGGCAGATCAGGATTCCAGCAAGCGGGCCCGGACGGTCAGGCGCCCAATGTCGCTCAGGTATGTGGCCCAGCGCAGGAGGAGGATGGGATCCCCGGAGAAGCTTGTGATGAACCAGTGGCGGACAGGACAAAGAGCGCAGTCCGGAGTTACCAGGAAAGCAGTGTGCCGGAAAAGGAACCCAGGCGAGTGACTGTGCCCAGGACCCTGCCAAGTCTTGTAGTGCAGATGGAGCTCCAATGTAGACCTGTGGGGAGTGGGCAGCGGAAGACACAAGGGGCGCTTATGGTGGAGCAGGGGACACAGCACCAGGGAGACCTCACCCCCTCGAGGAAGCAGGACAATATCAGGAAGTGTGCAGGAGGCGTGGAACTTGCGAACCTGAATGGCCTCCCACAGGTCAGACAGGTGGTTGGACTCGGGGACCGGCACCACTGCCCGCCTCCGCCGTGGTGTACTAAAGCTGCAAGGTCAGATGGAAAGGAGAGCGGTACCCCCGCTGAGGCAGTGGTTACAGGGGGGCGCGCGGCGCGATGTACTAGATGTCTAAGCCATCCCCAGGCGAGGCAGCGCACCAGCCCCAGGGCCCCCGCATCAGCCACAGGAGACAATTTCCGAGAGGAGAGCACCACGAGGAGGCCGGGTGGCAGCAGATGAGAGGTGCACTTTGTGGGGGACGAAGACAGTACAGGAGGGGTCCAAGAATCCAAGAAAGTCAGAGGGCCAACGCTGTGTTCCTCAGGAAAGCCCGGAGCCTGGTCCGCGCGCCGCCCGGAGTGCGTTAGCCTGGGCCGAGCTCTCCCCGAACGCCCCTCCGCCGTGATGATCCGCAGGGGCACAGGGACTGCTGTAGTGTAGAGTGGAGGGCCCGTCACAGGCCACGGCCTCGAAGTTGGCAGCCGCGGGCACCCTCAGAGCTGCGGGCGGGGCACCAATGGGCCACGGGACCCGGGAGGCAGAGGGTGGAATTCAGCCAAAGTGTGGAGGACCCCTGTCTGTGGGCCTCACGCCGGGAGTGCAGATATCACCAGATGAGATGTGGGGGCTACCGGGCGCAGGGAACAACGGATCCACTATCACCACTCCCCCGCTGCCACGCCTGCAATCAGCCGAGTGGGTGCCTCCCAGGCTCGCACACGGGCCCTGTCCCTGGGTGGCTTTGGGGAGAATGCAGGGGCAAGGTAGAGTTGACAGCGCAGGGGGGAGGGTTTCTGGAGAGACCCACGCCCGGAGCACTCACCGCTGGTGGGGACGTCTGCTCCACCTCCACAGCCGGCCCGGGCCTCGTGTAGCAGCGGACAGGCTGTGCAGCAGGCCAAAGTGTTCGAGGCCTCTCGTCGCTCCGCCCCGATCCGCCGCTCGATGATTTCACGGCAGCAGGAGCTCCATTTCTCGTGATGGCGGGCTCAAATGGTGATCCATAGAATCCGCAGTCCGCTCATGTCACGCAGGAGCCGATTACAGCAGTGCTAACAGGGATAAGGCTTCTGAGCTGGGGAAGGCTGACGGAGCTTCAGTGCTGTGTGGCTATCATGGTCGGCGGCCTGGCCACGCCCCGTCCCCAGGAGCTTTGTTTGAGGGAAAAGACATAATAGCTTTGGCGACTCATCTGACATCAAATTTTAAAGGGCTCCCTCTGTCAGAGGGGGTCACCTCAACTCAGCTAGTGGATACAGTGTTAACCCTACCATACCAAATACATACATGCATAAATATATATTACATGCAAACATACATTCATATATACATATTCATGAGTAAATCTACATGTGCATGTTTACTCTTACACTTTTGAGTAAATTTGCTTCTTTTGGCTATTCACCATTTACAAGTTAAAAGTTACTCAAACATGTAGAATTACATGTCTCCAACCCATGAAACTGCAGGTAGAGTGTAAGTTACAACAGCCAAAAAGAATCAATAGTAATTCCTGCACCTCACATGGCCAACCAACGATATGGAAACACCTTCCCATAGAAAGTAAAATAGAGTGGGACTTAAAATAGAACTCCACAGTTAATAGAGTTAAATTAAAATAATTTATTTCCGCTTTTATAAATACATATACATTAAAATAAATGTTAAAAAGTTATATATAAATATATATATATATATATGCAAAATAACTATCATTTATTACTAAACAATTTGAATAATTTTGTAATTAAAACATAAATGTATTTCACTTAATTCTATATGTATATATTTGCAAATTGTAGCTATAATAAGTAAATTCCAATATTTTACTTTAGGGTGGAATTTTTGAAAATAAATTCATAAAAATATATTTTTTATTTTATTTGTTATATATTCATTAATTTAAAAATTATTTTTAAAAATCAGTTAATTGTTTAAAATTACTAATAGTAACTTTGTATATTAAGATGGTGATCTCTGCCACCGGGACAGCCATCTCCATAAAATAAATTATAGGGAAACGTG
Source organism: Calotriton arnoldi (assembly GCA_963921515.1). NCBI lineage: Eukaryota > Metazoa > Chordata > Amphibia > Caudata > Salamandridae > Calotriton > Calotriton arnoldi. The sequence continues at coordinate 888,857 of CAWUFW010001308.1, forward strand.
CAAAAGTTTATGAAACTTAAAAAATGGTTCAATGTAAAATATTGATTTTAAATAATTTTATATATTTATTTTAATTCTATAACCATATGAAAAACATACAGCATTAATAACAATTTAAATTTAAACTGTACTTATTTTCAATACATTCAATTTATTTTTTTAAGTTTAAAGTGTAAATAAAATCCCACCTAAAGTAAAAATGTATTATGTATTAAAAATTATTGAAACTGATGGGTACAAATAATTAAAAGTAATAGAACTATATTTTTCTAGAAATTAATGGTGTATTAATTTTAATTTTAAAAGAAGTTATTAAACTGGTCAATTATTTTAAGTCTCTTCCTCCATTATTTTCCATGGGAGGGTGTTACAGCTTCAGTGGCTGGCCCTGTATGACTGTTAGTTTGTGAATAGGAATTAACCGTGGGCGTTCAACTCTGCTACACCGACGGAGTTTGCGGATTTTTCGCGACTCCGCACTCTGCTCAGAGTGTGGAGTTCAGCAAAAAAACTTCGGCTCCGTGGCGTAGCAGAGTTTGCCCTGCCACAGTGCCACCCACCCCGAGCAGGCTTTCCGTCACGGCGCTCCTCCGCTTCCGTGCCCTGCCCCGGCTGTCCTCCTCCTCCTGGCTGTCTTCTCTCCACTCCAGGCTCACTCACAGGCAAAACGAAACCCCTACGTCACTCTCGGGACGACTGCACATGCGCGCGTGCGTGCATGCGCAGTTCTTCAAAGACGAAGAACAGGAGTTTTGTTTTGCCTGGGAGCGAGCCTGGAGTGGAAATGGAGACAGCCAGGAGGAGGAGGAAAGTCGGGGCAGGGCACGGAAGCGGAGGAACGCTGTGACGGTAAGCCTGCTCGGGGTGGGTCAGGTGGCAGGGGCGGGGAGGAGCATAGCGGAATTCCACTGAGTTTTTAGCCAACTCCATGGAATTCCGCAAAGTGCCACTCTGCCAACTCCGCCCACCCTTAATAGGAATGAGTTTATTTTTTTGTAGGTGTGTTCATGTTCCTGCTTAAACCCCTCCCACGCCCTCTCTTACCCACTTCTATTTTGTAGTAAGTATTCCCCATTGTCCAGCTACTCTCCTCAGTCCCTCCCACATCCAATACTTAATTGTATATTTACGTAAGCAGAGACTCTGTAGTTATGGTAGACATCTCAGCACAGAAAAAGATAGGTGAGGCAGACCATCTGCACATCAGTTTGTGAATAGTATTTTTTACTATGTCAGTAGTACTATTGTTGTGTTACTAAATGTACTACAAAATGAAGTTTGTGTATAGGCCCTACAGTTTCAATAAAGTAAACCCGGAGTCAGCCCCTGGTAGCTATGAGACAAAGCAGACAGTGTTAAGTTAGGAAAACGTGTAAAGATTAAAAAGCTATAAAAAAAACAGCGTATCATCTATTGGTACAGTAGACTAGAAGCTTGGCACAATGCACCCAAGGCCGGCTAAGCCTAGTAGGAGGACCAGATCAAAGAACTTAGCTTTTTTTTGTCCTCATGTCACCATAGTGTCTGCAAATCTCAGGCCACTCTATCTGTCCACCTCACAGTCCATTGCATTCGCACTTGGCCCCTCAGCTCTGAACCGCCCAAGCGGCGTCTTCACCTGGGGCGGTGCTTCAGTATAATCATAGGAGCTCATTGTTCTATCTGGGTTTCTTTCCTAAATTCCACTCCATTTAGAGAAGTCTGCCCATATCCCGGATGATCTTCCTGTCTTGCATTCCAAATCAATACGCCAAGCCCAGTTAGCCACTTTGATCCAGTCTGCGAACTTCGGAGGTGATAAATCCATCCACAGTTTACAGATTTCCCTCCTTGCTACAAGTATCAAGTAGAACAAGAGACCACTCTGCTCCCTGCTCATTAGAATGTGTGTGATCTTATCTACTCCCAACAAGACTGTTAAAGAGTTAAGGGCTATTTTTACCCCTAAAATGTCTTTTAGAATAGTCTTGATGTCACTCCACAATGCTTTTATCCTAGGGCATGAAAAGAAAATATGCTCATCATTGACTTTTAAGAATTCACACCTTCTGCACCTGGGGGTGGGTAATGGAGCGAGCTTGGCAAGTTTTAGTGGTGACCAGTCTGTAAATGGTGAAAAATTGTTATCAGGTCTCCCCAGGTAACAATCCCTGCCTGCCTTACTGGAAGTCTCAACCCATCCTTTATGCATTCTGGTGTGCCAGGGGAATCCCATATAGGTGCAAAGTTGGAATAATACCCTATGCTGAGCAGTTTCCTCACCTTGCACCAAAGATTGAGTGCTGTCTTTAAAACCTTTAGTTGTACCTTTTTAATGAATTTTGGGGCACCAAACATATAAAGAAACCCATCCGCACCGACTTCCCTTGTCATTTCTCCTAATAGCATTCCCAAAGTTGAGTTATCGGGCTTTCCCAGTAGCATCCAGATATTCTTAAACTGAAATGTTATACAATACAGATTTAGATCTGGGAGGGCCAAACCACCCTTCTCAAGCCTTCGCCTCAACTTTTTCCACGCCAACCTGACCCCCCCCTGGAGGCCCATATGAAACTGGCTGTTTCCCCCTGGATTTTGTCTATGCCTAATCTTGGGAATGTTATGGGGATACAATTAAAAAGGTATGTCAGTTTTGGGAGGATCGACATCTTTATTAAATTGACGCACCCTTAGATTGTTAGAGGCAAATTCTTCCATCTAGACAATAAAGAGTCGAACTCCTTAACCATCCTTTTTAGATTATGCAAGGAGATTTCATCCACTGGGTTGACAATAGTAATCCCTAAATATTTTATCTCTGTGCTTACACTCCCTCTCCACCCTTCTATATTCCAATACATTACCTCTATCTTGGAATTGTTCACCAAGTACCCCGACAGGGCTCCAAATTCTGCCACCACCTGCTCCACCCTCAGTACAGTTATAACGGGGTCTGATGTGTAAATTATCAAATCGTCGGCATACAAGGCAATCTTCCTACTAAAAGTAGGTGAGTTAAAGGGGATAACCTGACTATCTTTCCTTAGCTGTTGTGCCAGAGGTTTAATATAAATATCGAACAGCAATGGTAACAGGAGACAACCCTGCAACGTACCCCTTTGTACACTAAAACTCCTTGTTAGGAAGCCATTAAAAAGAATCTTGGCCGACAAATTTTCATAAAGTTTCTGAAGATTGAGGGTGAAGCCCGGTCTGAATCCCATTACATCCAGGACCTCCAACAGATATGCCTAACATACCAGATCAAAAGCCTTAGCCGCATCAATTGCGACCATGGCCAAGGGGATACGAACGAGTTGTGGCAAGGTCGATTATGCCTATCAATTGTTGCATGAGCTCCTGGATTTGCCTCTTTGGGATACATCCTTTGTAATCTATAAGGATCAGCTGGGGGGGTGTGCTTGGCCAACCTCCCTGCTAAGATACTCATAAAGATTTTATAATCTGCATTTAGCAGGGAGATTGGACGGTAGGAGTCTGCTTTCCTAGGATTCTTGGTATGTTTTAAGACCAAGACTATTGTGGCCTCTTTCCATGAGTTTGGGATCTGGCCTCCCTGCCGGTATATTGAGTTGAACAGTAATTCCCACTCTGAGTTCAGTTCTTCTATTAAACGTTTAAACAAATCTGATGGTAAGGTGTCCGGGCCAGCAGCCTTACCATTCATTACCCGCAGAAGGTATGTTCTAATTTATTGCTTGGTTATAGGGGAATCCAAGCATTCTCTACCCTCCGTTGTAAGTCCTGGCAGCTGTACACTTTCCAGCCAAGCTCTAAGCCTCTCTAGATTAGGTTGAACATCATCTGTGTATAACTCAGCCAGTAGGGATACTAGACAGGCCTACATTTCCTTTGCCTTATTCGAAACATCGCCCAATGAATTGATTACAAATTCTCTAATGTGGTTTCTTAATCTCTCCACTCTTGCCTTCTATGCTAGTAGTGCCCCCACTCTCTCTCCATATTCAAAATTTCTCAGACACCCTGTTTGCCATCGCTCTCTGTACCTCATGCCCAATTTAATCTTGTAATTTAGCCTCACCTCTTCCAGTTACCTTCGTAGCCCCTCCCTATCTTCTTCGACCTGATGCCTTGCTGCTGCAGCTCGACCTTTAGTACTCCCACTCTATCTTCCAATCTTTTGAGGTCAATTCTCTCAACCTTGTTTTTAAAGTGAGACCGACTTTGCAATACCCCTCTAATATATGCTTTAAATGTATCCCAGATTACATCAAGGGAGGCTGATCCTGCTTTATCAAGAAAGGAGCCCACACTGGCTTGCCTCAGGGTAGTAATTACCTCGGGGTCTAAAAGGATGGCCCTTTTTAGTGTCCACCTTACATTTGGTCAGCAACTGCAACACTTTAAGGCCTGGTAATATATGGACCACCTTTATATTTTGCGCTAGAGTTCTATCCACAAAAAATATAGTCTAATCTGGAGAAATTACCATATTTTTTACTGTGGAATGTGTAGCCCCATCTAGAACCCTTTATATGTCTCCCTGCGTCTGCCAGGCCTATGTCCTGAAGCATGTTTTTAAGGGCCTGTCTCACTGGGGGGGGGCATGAACATAGTGCTTCCGAATGGATCTATCCAAGAAGGGATCGGGGAGTGTATTAAAGTCCCCCCTGATAATCATTGGAGATGTAACCTCCACTAAATTCCACTCCAAGTTGGATGAATGCAGGGTGTCATCCAAATTCGGACCGTAAAATCCAGCACAAACAAACTCAAAATCTCCATACCTCAAGGTTGCCATACCCCATCTTCCAGAGCTGTCAGTGTTTGAATATTTTACCTAGACTCCAGCTCCCCTCCTAATCAGGATAGCCACTCTCTTACTGTGCTCTACTTGAGACAACATAGCTACTCACCCATCTGCATTTAGAGAAAAGGGCTCTACTCTCACTGGCCATTAGGTGGGTCTCTTGAAAAAGGACAATGTGAGTCTGACTTTCTTCTAGGTACCTCATAGCCAATCTCTGGCAACTACCTGAGGCAACCTGAGGCCATTTGCGTTCCATGTTAAAAAATTATTAAACATTATTACCCCCCTATCCTTTTCCGTAAATTCCATAAATTCATTATCCCATTCTTCTTGCATTGTTCTAGGCCAACTTGCTACTTATATATCTCTAGATGATATTGAGGACTTATTTGTTTCTGTTTTCTCCCGCTGATCCCCACCCACTGCCCTTCCCCACCCCCATGTCACCCACCCAATCCCTCCCTTGAGAACCCTCCCACAGCTTCTAGGCATAAATGTCTAGTGAGCTACTCCCAAGGAGGAATGATTCTGTTCAGATTTAGTTACACTATGGCAGGCCTCCCCCCATCCCCCCAGTCCGGCACTCCTCTGCCTCATGGAGTTCAGGGGACTGCCCCTTTTTTGATGAGATCAATCAGGCCATCTACGTCTTCCACTGATCGGTAATTGTACATATGATTGTTACTCATTACCCGAAGCATTGCTGAAAATTTCAGTTGTGCTTTGGCCCCTAGCTTATTCAACTCCTCCATCCTCTTACCTAGTTCCCACTGCTTCTGATTGGTTGCCTGACAAACATCCGATCTAATGGAAAGGGAGTAAGTGCCAACTGAATAGGGACTATTCCTTAAAGCTACACTCAAAATCGCCTCCTTCACGGCATATAAGAGGAAGTTTACTAGTATTTTCGTCTGTCTCTGATGGTTCCTTTTAAAGGGGTCTCTATGCACCCGCTGAATCTCCGAGTCAAGATTAATGTCTGACCTATCTTTCAAAACCATGTCTCGCAACAACATAATTACAAAGGCCTTCATCTCGTATCCCTCCGCGGCCTCTGGGACATTCAGGAGCCTAAGGTTATTCCTCCGACAGGAATTTTCAATCCTCTCAAGGTCTCCCCTTAATCCTTGGTTCTGTTTGGACAGGAGGCTTATGCCAGTGGAATGTTTTACTATGTCCTGTGTTATGGTAACTGCCTCCTCCTCCAATACTTCCGTCCGAAAGGCCACTTTCTCTAGATTTTGAGCTAACACTGTGCAGGAGGCCTGGATGTTTGCCTGATTGGTTTTGGATATCTTAAATCTGTTCTTCATCTCCTCTTTTAAGCCTAAGAGGATGGAGGCCAAAGACTCCTCTAGTTGCTCCCTGGCTATACTCCCAGTATCCATCACCTGCTGGGATTGCCCATTAGCAGCACTTGGCTCATCTACTAAAGCAAGGACTTCAAATCTATTAGAGGTTGCGGACCTGGGCTATGCTATTTAAATCAGCTGCTGGCCCTTTATTTACTTCAGAGCTAAATCTACACCTTGGTATCCTATCAATACCCATTGCAGACTCTGTAGTGACATTATTCATACTTAAGCACTTCCGGCTTATGCATACGTCTGGCCCTCTCCCTTCACTTTGAAGACCTGGGGATGCCAGGACTCTATAAAAGGATTTAAGGGAGGGAGTGACCTTAATCTGGGGAGAAGGTGCTCATTTTCCCCTACACCATAGGCTAATCCCCTGCAGTTTTCCCAATTTACTCAGCTTTGACTATAGAAACCTCTGCATCTGCAGCCCTCCTGGTTGTAAAGCTTTGCCCTTTTGCAGTATCCTTAACACGAGGGATCACTACAACAGGGGGGAATTCCACCCCAGAGCCCGCCCCTTATGCTGCTGTTATACCTCTGATGAGTAGAGTATACCTGGAAACTTTGCCTAGGGGCTTGCTCTCCACCTTTTCTGGGTGTTTGCTGCCCTGCTCCATGGGCAAGGGGCGCTGTGCCCACCAGACTTCTTCTCCTGTCTCCCAGGAAGAACCCCCACTCTTCAACCAGCACTTCCATATGTATTTCAATTGATTCTTCTACCGCCTGAGGGAGAGTCTCCTCCCAACTCCTGCTGGTCCCCTCAAGGAAAACAACTGCAGTCTGCAGCAGTCCTCCTTGTCTTCCTTCCAGCTTGTGCTTACTCCACCGCTGCTTCCCTGGAACAACACACCGGCTGCCCTACAGCACTGCAGCTCCCTTGCCGCGCTCTCCCAGCACAGATCCCTTGAAGCGACCTCGAGGCTGGGGCCCACGACAAACGCCTCAGATGCCTGCCACAGCAACACGATCGGACGAGTGGTCTGGTCGCAGGTAGGTGCCAGAGATGCCAGGAATAAGGGAGGGGTGCGGGGGCCCACTAACACCGTAAAAGAAAAACCGCTATCCTCCCGGTGAGCTCACGGCCAGTTAGCTAACGACCGCCATGTTCCCCTCTTTAATTATATGTCCAAAGAAGTTACCTTCTGACGTAATCTTTATTTTTTCTGGAAGTCAAAATCCTCCAGTGAGGTACTGGAGATTAGCCAATGTTACCTTGATTCAAAAGTCAGGGCACATATACTGGACAGCAGTGCCCTAGTATGCACAGCTCAAAACCAGCAAGATGATTCCACAAAGAAATAGGGATGACCATGCTAAAAGATGCATTTTTTACAGTGGGGCTCTGGGCTAAAAGAATCAACACAACCTTTATAAACGTTACAACTGTTCCCATTCTTATTATATTTTCACCACTCAAGCAGTATTACACAGGTACAAATTCTGTGCCATGTTGAGTGCCGTTTTTAACCATTGTGCTTGCTCTTTTCGTAATGCCAGGCTGGTATAAACATAGTGAGTCACTGTCTTATACACAGAAAAAGCGTAATTCTCTTGAGCATTTCCTATGTCTGACCACCCCTATCTAAAGTCTCCCGAACAAATTAAAGGAAATCCTAACTGAATAAATATACCTCCTATAAATTTAGACAGTGCAGTTACGCCTAAGAGCCTCTCATTTGTTTTGACTGATTTGTTTTTGGGGCTACAGTCAAAATAACCCCCCACATTAGATATTAACTTCAGTTTAAGGGTTAGCACTTTTTTGAAAGCCAGATAAGATAACCCTGAACCCAACCTTGGACCACATTCAAGTTCAACAATGCCATAAGTAAATGTCTGTCAGCCTCTTGTTTAGCTTCTGTCATTTCAAAGTGCTCTAATTCTGTTATGCAATTTCAAAGGGCCCTATTCATGAAACTAATTCTGAACATTGTTAAGTGACAAAAAATGGTACCCTGTAGAATCTGATGCTGCAGATTATGATTCACATTTGGGGCCTGAGGATTGAGAGTGTATACAGATACTCACAGTTTCAGTCAGGGTGCCATGCATGAACAGTCAGTATGCATATGACCAAGGCTTTGTTATCCATTAGCTCCAGTATGCAATGTCTGCATGGTCCCGAGTGGCTGCTGATGTTATTATCAGGCCTCTGCTCCTGCGTTCACATCATCCACAGTAGTACATTCACATGTTTGGTCCATAACGGACAAGCATATGTCAGTGCTAACAGAGTGTCTAAAGCAGACAGTCGACATTTCTTCATTCTTGATTCTTGCACCTTCCCATGTGAGAGCCACGCATCAATTCAGTACTGCTGTAGAGGAAGCAGAATTGTTTCAGGTCCAGATTTCAGGGCATCACTCCTTGATTGAAGGATTTAATGGACCCTTTGGCAGATGCAACTCTCAGCATTTCACCCAGGTCAACTTTTGTGTTCAGTCTGCATGGGTGTGTGCAATGTATTGATATTCAAAATCTATATATTCTGTGGGGATTTCATTTTAACTGACTTCACCCTTGCCAGTTGGTTTAGAAAGTGGGCATATAACGGTGATTATTATAGGTAAACTTTAGTGCTTTGTAAGACATTGCCATGTAGTGTTAGAGGTGACCATCAGTTATCTGATCCGTTTAATTTTGGTTTGTCATATAATGAACAGTTTTAATGACTGCTGAAAAGAAACATCAAATGATTGAGGGAGACCGATGGCAGATAGGCTTTGAGGTGTGCAATGAATGTCATGGTTTGAGATTTATTTGTGGACCTTTTAAACTACATGTAAAAAAAGATATTCTTTTTAGAAATCTTTTAGTTTGGGAGCAAGGCTCCTATATCTGTGAATTCATATGCCCCTGCTTTGATTAAAAGACTAGGTCGCACAATGTTGAAATACTGGCTCTTTCAGTGTTATCAGTGTGATTTTATGACATCTAATTCGATGGATATGTATGTGTTACAGTGGTGGAGACTTCAAAGAAAGAGGAGAAAACGAATATCAAAGATGTTTTTATGTAGCTTTCAATCCATATTCTTTTAAAATCTTAAAATCAAAAGGTTTAGAATGTTAATATCAAACAATTAATTAAATAAAATAGCCCATTCTTAACCTGTTGGGGAATCCCAATTTGTGGAAAGCACTGTGAGTGAATACATCGTACTGTAGAGTATTATGCAGAATGTGGTGTGTTAACACTTTGCTGCTAAAGTGAGGACTAACCAAGCGAAAGGTTGATTATAAGTACTCATTACAGTTGTTGTTGAAGTATTCCTTTTTAGGTCTGATGTTATGCCCCACCATTCACAGTGTTGTCATCAATAATATAATATCAGATGTTGCAGAGATGTTAGCATTGATGTCATAGAACATCTCATGAGTGATGCCACATGTGAGGTAACTAGCAGTGCATGGCGAGAGCACGAGTTATACTCATTTAAAGGCACAAGTTATAGTTACTTGAGATAACTATAACTGGAGAATTTCAGTGGTTGGTTTAAATTGGTATGTTTTAACTGACGTTTTCACCTAACTATAACCTTTGTTTTTTAGAAAGAATTGCCATTTTTTTAAATATAAAGTAAGACATTATTACCAGTCCAAACTACAACATCAGTTTAATCTTTGTCTTGTCAGTGAATTTCTGAGTTTTTTTTAACATAAAATAACAATATGAAGAGATGTAATTTTAGGTAAGGCTGACCCACTGTCTTTGTCAAAGGATCAGACACCAAAATATAAAAGACTGCCCTATTGCTTTGGCAAAGGCTCAACACATTAACCTTTATAAAGCAGATCTTCTGAGTTAGTCAAAAAGTCACCACAATAATTTATTCTAAAGGTACATTTATCAATGAACACATTACAATACCTAATATTTATTGCTGCAAGAATATTTAAAATAAAGCATGTTTAATCCACACAACCATAAATGTGTGTAAGGGTCTTTCTTTAACACTGTGCAGGCCACAAAATGTAGTCATAGAACCAACCACGAGAGGTCCCTGCACTCCAGGTGACGAGCATACAGCTCCAGCTCAGAGTGCTTTAAATATAATGGTAAGCTCTCCTGGGGTCATGGATTAAAAGAGCCAGTAGATTTACACTTTTTAAAAACAGTTTCTTGGCAATGCATCTACCCCCCATATTACATCACCCATGAAATGTTCAATGAATGAATTGATAACATTACTAATGATGTCTGAAATGTCATAATTGGTAACAAGACTGTAGATGGCGAGGGCACAAGTTATAGTTACATTAGAGCACAAGTTATAGTTACCTGAGATAACTATAACTGATGAGGTTCAGGGATTTTGTTAGTTTAAAACGTTATCTTTTAATTGACATTTTCACCTAACTTTAATGTCCCTTTAACCTTTGTTTTTCTGCAATTAATATCCATATATAAATGTTTCTAATGTCTCAGAGGGAAACTGATGTAAATGTGAGGCAGAGTGTGTTTTAACTGAATAGAACAGTAGTGTCTGCGATGCAGAGAAGTAAAAAGTGCAATTCGCATACAACACTGCCATTCTATCCAATTAATACACACTCTCCCTCACCACTTTCACCAGTTTCCAGATGTGAAAACACCCAAATCTATTTTTTTCAATCCTCCATTCACCCCACAGACCCTGTCATGCGGATTTGAATTTAACTGCATTCCATCAACTCTAGATCATTCATCCCAGTTAAACTAAAAAAATCTCTTTAATTGCTCTTCCATTTATTTGCAATAAGAAAGATGTGTACAGGGATTTGAAAACAGATTGAAGATGGGAAAACACTTAATGTAACTTCATGTTTAGAATGTTGTTGCAAAAATGAACAAAGCGAATCCTGCAAAGGTTAATTTACTCTTAGCCTCAGACAGTCCATTTTTATTGCACGAAATGCTAGGTACTTCATTACTTTAATTGTATTTTACAGTTATTTATTTTTTCATCGCAGAGAGATTCATTACCTGCATTCTAATATTTATTAAAAAAAGGTTGTTTCTTTGGTCTATTTCACAAGCTTCCTAAAGGACGCTTCATCTTTTTGAAGATTTGTATCAGCCGTCAAACATTTATTTAGTGTCACATTAGCTAAGTGTCATCAGCAAAACCTGACATTTAATTGTTGGGCCAAAATTCATATCAATAATTGTAGTGGTGAATTAGCTATCCATTGCAAACGCTAATTATTCCTGTTCAGTTGTTATAGGATGTTTACACCATGGGTTGATTATTATAAATCTCGCTATAGTCAAAAATGCAAAGGCCAAGTCTTTAATCTCTTGCAGAATTCAAAAAGGGAGGTTGAGACTCTGATGTGTTGAGGGAGGTCTTCCCAGATTTTGGGTGTGATATAGGAAAACGAGTGACTTCCAGCTCTTCCATTTTGAATGAAATGTGTGTGTGCGATTGAGAGTGTGGCTGAGTATAGGTGTCAGGTAGGCTGGTGAAAGTGTATGCGGTAGTTGACTCATGCTAATCCAAGGTTGAGCAGTGATTTGTATGCATGCATGAAGGGTTTGAATTGGTTGCATTTGTGTATGGGGAACCAGAGGAGTTCCCTGAGGTGTGGTGACATGTGGGCGTGACGTGGAAGCTTTAGGATGAGTCTTGCTGCAGTATTCTGGATGATCTGGAGTCTGTGAATGAACTGTTTGGAGATCCCGGTGCAGAGCGCATTGTGTACGTCTGTTGTCCTGGGGCAGCCGTTTGAAGATTTTGTGTAGCATACCTATGATGTGGAAACAGGAGGAGCTATCTGCCTTTACTTGTGCTGTCATGTTGAGTTTATCATTCAGGATGATTTCCAAGTTTCTCTGTGGGTTTTGCTGTAGGTCCTAGCTCTGTCAGCCACCAGGTGGATTCCCAGGGAGGGTTCTTGTTCCTGAAGACCAGCACTTCCATCTTCTCAGAGCTGATCTTCAGGCAGTTGGTTTTCATCCATTCTACTACCCTGATCATGCAGTTGGTGAGGTTGGTTCTGGTGGCGTTTTTCTTGTCAGTCAGGGATAGGATGAGCTGGGTGTTGTCAGCATAGGATATGATGGTTATGCCTTGGGATCAGATGATGTTAGCAAACAGAGTTTTATAGATGCTGAACAGTGTGGGAGTGAGAAATGAGCCCTAGGGGATTCCGCAGATCAGCTTCTTGGATTCCGATGTGTAGGGTGGTAGTATGACTCCCTGTGTTATTCCTGTGAAGAAGAATCTTTTTCAGTTAGGGCAATCATTGAGTGGCATTTTTAGGGAGTCTTCTTACGAGTTCATTGTTAAAGATCTATCAAAGGCTGTGAAGCGGTTGAGAAGGATGAGGGCTGTGGTTCCGCCTCGGTCCAGTATGGTTCAGATGCTGTCTGTGACCGCGATGAGTGCAGTTTCAGTGCCATTTTTACTTCTGAATCCTGATTGGGTGTGGTCCAGTAGGTAGTGTAGTTCGGGGTAGCTGGTGATTTTTTTGTTGATGGTCTCTGCCATCACATTGGCTAGGATGAGGAGCAGTGAAATGAGATGGAGGTTGCTCATTTCTTTGTGGTCGGCAGATGAATTTTTGAGGAGGGCATTGACTGCTGCATGTTTCCAGTCTTCCAGGAAAATCATGGATCTGATGGAGGTGTTGAAGATGTGGCTGAGGGTGTTGCTAATAGGCGATATTCCCATATTGTCGATGTGGTAGGGGCATGAATCTGTTGGGTCCTTAAAGTGGACATTCTGCATGATCACTGCTGTTTCTTTTCTGGTAAGTGTGATGGGCAGGTAGGATATGAGAACTCTGGGGTCCAGTTGGTGTTCAAGGTTACTGTAGATGTTTACTATTTTGCTGCAGAAAAAGTTTCATAAGTCATTGCGGAGTTCCTATTGGGGGTGATGCTGTTGACTATGGCCTCGATGCAACATGATAGATTAATATTCTTCTAAAGTCTGTAGATATTAAACTGGAATATAATTGTATTTAGCAGATGGATATTTCATTTTAAAATATATTATTTTCTTTATAGCATAATTTAACATGAGATACTTACAGTGGCCAGGCAGAAAGGTGTGACTCATCATGGCCTTATACCATTCTATATGTGATGAAAGAAATTAATCTAATGTCTCACAGGGCTATTCATAAGATAACTTACATTTGTGTGTAATTTACCCATGTAATTTTCTCTTAAACATTTAAGTAACTTTACTTCTTTTGACTGTTCACAAAATCTGAGTGTAAAGTTACTGAAAGTGTAGACTTACACACCTCCACCCCAAACAGGTGGTGGAGACACATTTATGAGTGTAAGTTACAACTGCCAAAAAGAAACAGTAACTCGTCCAGCACCACACATAGTGAACTACTAATATTGCAACATCGTCTCCAAAAAATAACCCCATGGTAATTAAGGTTACAGTAAATTAAATTATTTAAAATAGATTAAAATATAAATAAATGAAATTTAATGTTAAACATTTTTATAAAAATAAAACACATTTATTAATCATAAGATATTTTAACATCCTTTTTTGAATATATAAATTAATGTAACATTATTTTTATTAACATAATTAAACTAGTTCTAAATAATTCTATACATCAATTCTAATAACTATTAATGCATCACAAAATATGTTTTTACTTTAAGTGGGAATGTATCTTTTACTTTAATCTTCAGAAAAATAATTTGAATTTAATGTATTTAAATTTGTTAAAGATGCAATTCAAAATTAAGGTAATAAATGATGACGTATTTTATTTTATTTGAATCTACATTTAAAATAAATACATTAATTCAGAATAATATTAAAACTAAAATAATTTGACAAATTTATTATAAATTGTAATAAACTTTTTAAATATGTTACCTAAACTTTTCCAAAGGGAGATCTTCACCCCGATTGTAGAGTTTGTGAAATCTAAATGCCAAATACAGGCATCTATAAACCTCACTAATATTAGTATACACATTAATAAGTGATCTGTACACTGCTTATCAACATCCAATCACACTATTCTCCATCTTCTGACCTTTGATCTGCTAATCAAAATCTTCTGACTACACCTAAGCCACTATGTACCTTTTTCAATTTTCATGTTTTCCTGCTTTATACCTGCTAGGCCCATTCCATTGGAGAACCTTACTATTTGAAATTCAGGCCAAAAGCTAGCTCCAGGATTTCAGAATTACCCTGAATAAACATTAGTGCTACAAGAAAAACATACTTCTCTAAAATACCCTATACAGTGGTATATCGTACACCTCGTAGAACCTAAATGCATCATTAGTAGGATGTAGGGCATGATTTAGGGTTCGGTGGTGTGTGAATATCACCATATACCAGTATGGAAGCCATAAACTAGTTGTTCCACCATTTTATTTAGAAAATGCCAGCTTTACACCAAATCGAGCCTGTGCTGGCTGAGCCAGTATCAACCTCTGATTTGGCCCCCTATCAGCCATGAGTCACCAGTTCACAGACAAAGTCAACCCACGCCTGGTGGCCAATACCAATTTTCTCTCCACGTGTTCGCCATGTAATGTGTGGTGGAGACTGGGAAGAAAAATACAGAAGGTCTCCACGAGCAGGGAGAAAAATCCCTATGCCTTTGTTTTTGTTTACCATAAATAAACTTTCTTTTGCTGAGCAGGTGCTTAAACATTGCAGCAATTTGGAAACGTGTAGTGCCTTTCACTCAGCTTTCACAGTGTTGGATCAGCTGAAGGTACAGAGATCCTAGCCAGACAGGCTGTATGTTTAAATATGGCTGGTGGTCTTCTGCCAGGGGCCACCCACCAAAGACAAAATGAGGCCCTTTATTTTTAGTGTCCTCTCGCTAAAAGTGAAACAAACAGGATAACCACCGACTGTTGTAAATCAATATATAGATATATTATTAGCTAAGTACAGTGTTTAGTGCTCTTGTGCTTTATATTGGCCATGCCAATCATCTCTAGTGTTTTACCATGCCAATATTTAGATATGACTAGTCTTTAAGTTCACTGTATATATAAATAATCCTAAATTTATTGACCAATCTTAAGTGCTATAATTGTATTTCTTATTAATTTTATTTACTAATGCACCGCCAGAGTGGATATGTATACCCTTTTTGATCAAAATGTTATGTTGCTCTTGCTAAATAAATACTTGAATGTGTTTTGTATTTCATCATTGATGAGCAGACATTATGGGCATGATTACGATTGGATTAACCGAAGGCCTGGATTAACCCCGATGGCCTGTCGGTTGCTATCAGACAGATATCTGCCCCTGCGTTCCACCCGCCACGTCGGAGGCAGCGTGCGGCTGGACCGACCTCTGCTGTTCCGACGGGCTCAAGGATCCTGTCAGCCCAGCAGTTAGAATGCAATCCCTACAAAAAGGGTGATGCCTTCTCAGACACTGTCGTAGGTATTACGATGTAACTTTCGGTCTGCTTTTCTATGGTGGTCCCACCGCAATAGAAAGGCAGATGGAAACAGACTTTGGGGGCCTCTAGCAGGGCCCCCGTCCCTCTGCGGCATTTGCTATGGGGCCTGGGGGACACCTATTGTGCCCACCTAAACATCCCTGCACCATGTGGCAGGCACCGCATGGTGCCTGCCACATGGTACATGTATGTTGTAAATGTGTATATTTTCTGTTGAGGCTGGTGCTGCAACCCGCAGCACAATCCTCAATAGAAAATATACACTTTCCGACCGCAATGAAGGTGGTTGCATCATAATAGTGGAAGCGGGACATCGTAATTAGGGCCTTTGTACTTAACCTAAAAAGGGTTTAAAGAAGCACTGCCAGAAGAGGGGCATTGGCTATGCCCACATGTACGCAAACAGGAGTACATGGTTTGATTGGGTAGAAGATGTTTGCTTCCACACAAAAAAGTGCTTGTCCACCTCCTAAATGAGCATTTTCCGTACTTATCCAGCTGCATGAGATTGAATTTTCAGGGGCACATACATGGCATTGTAATGCTATTAAAGTATATTAGAGAAGTAGAACATTTACAGTATTTGTTTCTCTTTGGCAGCAGCTCATTTAGGATGAAAGTCATTACCTTTACATTGAAGAGTGCAGATTTGTGTTTGATAGTCCAGGACTCCACTAATATATGCAGACTTTTAGGTCTGGCCTGACAGTGCATTTGTCGCCTGGCATTTTGTGGTCAAGAAAAAAGAGCTTTCAGAGTCCTACTGACTCCCACACATATTGGTACCCCATAGTACAGGATTTTATTGGGCTAAATTTGTGTACGTCCACTAAACAACTGCTTGCATTGCACTTTTTGGCTTGTGGTAATTTTATATTTGATGCAGCAGAACTGATTTGGTGATCTTGGCTGTAGGCTTGATCTATTCATTATGAAATGTTATTATAAAGGCACTAGGCCTGACATATTTATTGTGAGACCATATGTTGAACTAGGTAAGCATTTAGGTGTGGACTATTATAACACTATAATAAAGCCTCCAGATGGGAAGTTTATTACATGGAATGTAACAGATTACTGTAGTAGGCAATGCCCCGCTCTGACAAACCATGAGTATAGAAGATTTGCACTGTGCGAATGCTTGCTTGGTGCACAGGCAACTGTTATGATCAATGCCATAGGTCTGGCCTGTGAATTATGAAATGCATTACAAAGCCAGTAGGCCTGGTTTATTTATTGTGAAAAACGTACGGTAAAGCCAATACATCTCTGACGGTGGATTGTTATCACATTATGTTACAGACCATAGAAAGATATTTGGTTACATGTATTCTCAAAGATTATGATAATAGTCAAGGTTTTTGTTTGTTGGTCAACCACTCTGATAAGCCCTGGGCATAGAATTTCAGTGTTATAATTTTATAAATGTATGTCTGCTGGTAGCCAGTTTATGCACACTCCAGCAGGTCTGGATTGTACATAGAGTCAAGTCATTGGTAAAGGCTAGGGGCTATTCGTTATGTTAGATTCCTTAGGTGTGATCTGTTTATAACAAAAAGTTATGATATAGCAAGTAGGCGTTACTCACCTATTATGAAAGCATTGCATTTAAGCCAATAGGTTTGTAAAGGTGGATTGCCATTACACTGAGCTAAAGTCTGTAGTCAGGTGTTGTGTTACATGGAATCTCTCAGATTAGTGTAGTAAGCATGGGTTTCAGTGTTCGTGACCCACCTGCATAAACCCTGGGTATACACAATTTGCACTATGGTAATCCTTCTTGGGTTCAATCAGTACAGATTTGATATTTTTATGACACTCGGTTTTGTACATATCTGTAATTTTATTGCGGTATACATGATGGTTGCCTTGTGAGAAGGTGTATGGGCCAACATAGTAGGTCTGAGTTATATAGCCAAGTCAATAATAAAGGTTATAGACCTGATTGCTTATAATGAAAGATTACCTTAAAGACAGTAGGCCTGACATATTGATTGTGAAAGCATCTGAAAAATTCGGCATTTAAGGGTGCAATTTTAATACTCTGTATTAAATCCAACATATAGCTATTTTGTTGCATGGAATTTCACAGACAACCATGGTAGGTAATTGTTTTGGTGTTGGTTACTGACAAACTGGGGATATAAGATTTTTAATGTAAGAATTCTTGTTCGGCCCTGCTAAGAGAGACAGTTTTTTCTATGTCAACTGTAATTTTGTATACTGTGTTTATTTACTACATATTGATTCGGAGAAGTATATGTTACAATCAATGGGCATTTAAGAGTGGATTGCTATTTCTTTGTATTAAATCCTACAGATAGGTATTTTGTTACACAAGATATCACAGATTACCTTTGTTGGGAATGCTTTTTGGGGTTGGTTACTTCCTCTGACAAACCCTAGAGGGAAAACATTTTCACTGTAACAATTCTTACAAAAATATCTTCTTAGTAGTCTTCCAAAATCTTGTGACACAAAGAAATCATTAAATATTATTGTTAGAAGTGGGGTTTCTGGTTGGCTAGGGTATACAACTAATCCAGGCAGAACCCACCACTCTAGTCAGGGTAAGGGAGTTACACACCCAAGATAACTCCTGCTCACCCCGTTGGTAGCTTGGCAGAGCTGTCAGGCTTATCCCAGAGGCAATGTGTAAAGTGTTTGCGCAACACACACACACACCAGTGTCACACTAGGCACACCACCAAAGAGACTGCCCACAACGGTATATCAAAAATATCCTTCGTATTATATACACATAACACACATTAAACCATAAATCACTGCGTAGCATGTAAACATATTTAGACAACATAACATGAATTGCTGGGCCACTAGGCTACTTGTCACAAGGAGGCACTTAAACCAAATAAGGCAATAATTATGTTAAACACTGTGCCACTAGGCACTGGCATAAAAATGCGTAAACCGTAAATCATTGTGCATCCAAATCAGTTTGCATCAGATTAGGCCATAGTCATAACATCATTACTGTGCATTGAAGTACAATTTCAAAAGCTGCACATGTCATAGGACCTTCATGAACACATTAGGCATAACAATGAAGCAAGGCTTCTAGGGTGTATAAGTCATAAAACCTACCAAAATAACACCTTCCACCATCACTGCCCTGAGAATACATCACTTTGTCATAAGTAGTGCAGAGAAAACACCTAGATCTTCAAAACATTATTGTGCACAACAAGCAGTTCCTGATGGTGGCACACATTACATTGTGAAGACAGATATAATGTAGACTGTTATTCCCCCCGCATCAGGGTATGGGGAGGGCAGGACCACCTACAATCCTTTTAGGGGCAATAGGAGTGATTCTTTAAAACACTGATGCCCCCAAGCTGTGCCACAGGAGAAAGGGCCCACACAAGGCATAAAAGAAAAATAGTCATGCTCCCATTGGCGGAGGGACCTTCTTGGTCCCCCGCCTGCTTAAGGTGGATCAAGTGCAGCCGCCCGCTAACGCTCAGTGCGGCTGCACGTATACTGTGAAGCTCAGCCCCTTCTGCAAGCACCGGGGGCTGAGTGGGAGTTGCTGTACCCTCCAAAATACCGGAGAGCCGAGGCAGTGCCTGGAGCCCTCCCCGGGTGTCTCTGGTGCCGCTTCTCTTCCGGTGGGTGCGGCCCGAGTCAGCTGGAGTGAGCCTGCGAGGCTCCGGCATCTCTGGTAGTGGGGCCCGCCCCCTTCTGTTGTCAGCGTTGCTCCGGCACTAGGCAATGCCTGGCACACCCAAGGCACTTGCTCTGGATCTCCTTCTCGACTGGCAGCAGTGCCGGCCCGGATGCCACTGTAATGCAGGCTTCCGCCTTGAAAGAGTTGGCTACCTGCGATGCGGCCGGTGGCTGGTCCTTCCCCTCCGCTGTCACATGGGAGCTAGGGGAATCCCCCTGCGCTCCTTAGAGCAATACGAAGACATTGGAGTGCTCACCATACGTAGCACTTCTTCAGTCAGGGTGATTGAAGGAGGGAAGTGCTCTCCACGCGCTGTCCCTCACGAACCAAGCGCTAGGCTAGAGTCGGGCCAGACACACAGCGCACTGGCCCGAGTGAAGCACACAGAGTCCTTGAAGATCTGTGGAGGTAATGGTTGCAGAGCACAACACACAGAGCTCTGCCCAAAGTAAAAAATGTTGTAGAGCTCAGCACATGGAAATTTCCAGATGGTAAAGCACAACAGGAGGCCAGCACACACAGGCCCTTGGAGATTCCCTTCACAAACAGGATGCCACAGCAGGGCCAAAAGAGTCAGTCCTTTTCCTCCACCACAGACATAAGCAGCAACTGCAGGCCAACCCCATACAACACACAGCAAAGGTTCAGTACTCTTCCTCACACCTCTTCAGCTCTTCTTCTTGGTAGGGTCCTCTTGTTCCTTGAAGTAATCTAAAGTCCTGGGGTTTTAGGTGTAATACTTATGCCCCAAAATGTCTTTGCTCTTTTTGTGGCAAGGGTATCTGAACCCAGTCCAAACCAGTTCTGCATTCACTGGTGCAGCATGACCACAGGGGTCAGAGACAGCATTGTGTAAAAGGAGACACAGCCTATCACAACTCCTCCCACTACTCTAAATGCAGACCAGGTCTATTCAGGCCTGCAATGAGTCAACCAGGCAAGGCAGGGCACACCTCAACCCCCCAGAGACTGTCTAGAATGAATGCACATCTCAGCTCCTGTCACTCACAAACCAGACGCTGAATAAACAAACAGCCAGAGGCACACAGAATGGTAAAGTAAGAAAATGCTCACTTTCTAAAAGTGGCATTTTCAAACACAGGATTTAAAAACCACCTTTACCAAAAGGTGCGTTAACAAATTCTGAGTTCAGAGAATCCAAACTTCATTTTCTTATCTTTTCCCTATTGCAAGTTACACATTTTACAGGGTGACTCCAATGATAAGCCTATGGGATAGATAGCCTTTCAATGGTGAAAAACGAATTACACAGTATTTCACTATCAGGACATGTGACACACACTAGTACATGTCCTACCTTTCACATACACCGCACAATGTCCATGAGGGTACCTTGGGCCTACCTTAGGAGTGCCTTACATGTAAGGAAAGAGCAGGTTTGTGCCTGG
The DNA here is from genome assembly GCA_963921515.1 of Calotriton arnoldi. Classification (NCBI taxonomy): domain Eukaryota; kingdom Metazoa; phylum Chordata; class Amphibia; order Caudata; family Salamandridae; genus Calotriton; species Calotriton arnoldi. The sequence continues at coordinate 909,490 of CAWUFW010001308.1, forward strand.
CAATTGGGTGCACTTGCCAGGACAACATGGCTGTACACAACTGCGCGCGCTGACACTACAGTGGTAGGTCTGAGATACATTTAGGGCTACTCATGTGGGTGGCACAACCAGTGCTGCAAGCCCACTAGTAGCATTTGATTTACAGGCCCTGGCACACACCGTGCACTTTACTAGAGACTTACCAGTAAATCAAATATGCCAATCATGGATAACCAATCATTGTCACAATTTATATAGAGAGCATATGCACTTTAGCACTGGTCAGCAGTGATAAAGTGCCCAGAATCCTATAGCCAACAAAAACAGGGTCAGAAAAATAGAAGGCAAAGGGAAAAGGTTTGTGGATAAACCTGTCAAAAGGACCAGGTCTAACAATTATATACATCCATATATATAAATATATTTCCATATGCATACAAAGAGAGCCTTTGTGTCAGACTTATTCTACCATTGGTCTGCCTGAGTGTAATATAAACTCTGCTTATTTTCATGACAACAAACTGCATGGGGTAATCGTTCAATGCACATCAGTCATTGGCTTTCCTGCCCTGTGAATGATGGCATTTTCTGTTTACATGTGTACACCTGAAAGTGAGTGAGCTTCAGTGTTCGACTTGGTTGACCAGTCCTTCAGTTCTAAATGTTCTCCTGTTCATTTCTTTGCTTCTCTTTTTATTTTAATGTTTCTTAAGAGCATATTAAAGCTCTGCCAGTAGTGCTAACATGATGCTTGCTTAATGCTCAGTTCATCTGCATTGCCCCACATGCCACTAGGGGTACGTGTATTTTGTGCTTCGCCAATGTTGCAGATGGGCATTTTGCATGGCTACACTGCAGCACCGAATCAAACGGCGCTGCAGTTGTAAGTGGGGGAAGGCCTGTCAGCAGAGTGGGAAGGGGGGCACCCAAAAAAAAAAAATGAAAACACAAATCACAGTGGGGCAAACACTGGTGTCAAGAGTGACTTGTGTTTTCCAGTAGCGGTCGGTGGTGGGAGTGCCGTCGGGCGCTGACGTGGGGCGGGGGGTTGTAAACTACGGATTACGGGCGATTACAGGTAAGTACACATATAAATAAATAAAACGAATTTCGTTTCTCGCGCTGCATCGCCAAATGTGATGCAGCGCGAGAAACGAAATTAGTTTTATTTATTTATATGTGTACTTACCTGTAATCGCCCGTAATCCGTAGTTTACTGCCCCCCACCCCGCCCCCCCCCCGCCCCACGTCAGCGCCCGGCAGCACTCCCACCACCGATTGCTACTGGTGTTTTCCCCACAAAGAACTGTCCACAAATTCCACTAGGCCACTTCCTCTAAACCAGGAGACCATTATGGAATGCTGTTGTCCATAGTGTATCATTGTTTTATTATGCCAAGATTGCCAACACATTGGTTCTAAAAGGGGCTGCCATGCTTGAACTTTAAAACAACAAAAGACTATTAACAATACCTTTGCAAAACATACATCTGCTGTTATGTTTAGTTTCATTATTAAAAGCATATACCTATTGTGTTTAGACAACATGTTTTCTTTTTTCTACTTGTATTCATTTAATTTATCTTACATATATTTGTTGAGTTTGTGTGTGTTTTATTGCAGTTGTATAGGCTGAAAGCAGAAATGAATCAGTGGATGGATACATGTGTGCAAAAAGGAGTGACAGAGCACATATATGATTACTTATAGGGTGCCTAAGCCCATCAATGTACAAAAGACACCTTTATTCAGAAGCCAGACCTACTGGCATTGCCAGAGCTTGTTTTAGTAAGCAGCTAGCTTTTCTGTTTGACCTTCTAGACTACCATCACTATTGCTGCCTCTAAGAAAAATGTTGGACTTTGCATGTCATTTAATAGCTTTACAATATATCAGGATGTAATTAAAAATATTTAGCAAATTACACTCTATGGAGATAAATTACTTTTTTATATACCTGTTCCAGCCAAACCTCATACAATAGCTCTTTTACCATCAATATTATATTTTAAGTTGAGTAAAATATGTAAAAAAAGGTGTATCTTTCATCCTACAGGGCTCACGGGCCAGATGCCTTGATATTAGTAGATGGGCAACCACGTCAAGTGAAGGGGGAACTTGGACTGTCGCAGATGTTTCACATTGCTACACAAATTGCCTCTGGAATGGTGTACCTGGCTTCTCAGCACTTCGTCCATCGAGATTTGGCCACAAGAAACTGTTTGGTGGGAGTCAACATGCTTGTGAAGATTGGGGATTTTGGAATGTCAAGAGATGTGTACAGCACAGACTACTATCGGGTAAGATTTTTCTTTGTCTCCATTGAATGTCTATTTTCTGTGCAGAAACGGCTAGTTCCTGCTAAGAATTGTGGGCTGCTTCATGGCAGAAATGCATGGCTATTGCCTGAATCATCCAACTAATTGTTTCAGGTGGTGCGAATGGGATCTTAAAATTAATTGCAAGTAAAAGTTTGAATTTTTGTACTTCGATAGAGAGCCAAGATTTGTCGGTTCTGTAATTACGATTGTCAGTGAAACTGATTAAACATTGTCTAAATATTTATGGTAGAAGTTCTCGCCAGGGCTTTATTTCCAGCTCCAAAATGAAGAAAAATATGTGTTTCCTTTAACTTTACATAGGCAAAGCCTCCAAGATAGCATAGGCTAGATGATTCTAATAGACATTATTTTCAGATTCCCTTAACTTAGCAAGTTTGCTCCAGTAATACCTAGCGGCAAACGAGGCACAAACAGCGGACCGTAGGCCCAGTTGTCTGCTCTCCGACCCGAAGCAGCATGCCGCACCTCTGACTGCATGCACTTTGTCAACAGGCCTATTTAATATAATATATACAGATGCAAATATACACAGACACATACCATTTACAGAAACAAATATACAATTTCCTGGATGTGTGCAGGTTAAAATGAAGGCAATAATAGCGACCACAAAACAGTAAGCACAAATTGCTGTGACATTAAGACCCATCCTGACCAAGGCTCGAATAATTATGACAAAAATAATGAAAGGGTGCCAGAAAAAATAACTTGTGATCAGGGTAGGCCTGCACTTTGTCTCAGCATTAGTAAGACTTGAAGGGTAGCTGGGCATCCCTTAATTGTAATGAATACTCTATTTAAAATCTTTATAGCCAATTATTGCAAGAAACTTAATGACAGTGCTACGTTATAATACAGTGTATTTAAAATATTAGCCAGTGAATAGCCTTCGAAGGCAACATATACTAGACCCTGGTGAAATTTCCATTGCGCTGCATACTCATGCGATATTTAGATAATTTTGTGTTTTGCTTATTAAGCGACATTACCCAAACTACGCAATTCAGCCACATCATGTATCTACGCTGCAAAAAAACATGGGTGGCTGCTCTTAGTGGCGCTTATGGTTTGTTTCGCGTTTCTGTGCCCAAAGTGGACAAATGTGAGCTTTTCACAGTAAAGTATTGTGCTAAATGCCAGTTTCTCTCACACCTAAATATTCCCTCTCCATGAAATACATTTTGTTTAGTAATATCACAAAATGTAACATTGTTAGTTCCACACTTGCTTAATGTATTTATTCTTCCTTGGAGTTTTATAAAGAAATAATACCATCTCTTTGTTATCTCTCTATTAATTGACTAGTTTACCCAATAATCCAGGAATGCAGAACAAACTCAGGGCCTGCATCATGCAGTAATCCCCCTCTACAGGAGTAGAACTTTAAAAGTAGATTCATAAATCATTCGGATAAATGTGTTTATCTCATATTCTCGTTAAAACTGCAAAATAGTTAGTGAAACACCTCTCAATTCTGCCTGATAGTTACACACAATGCCCAAAGCATCCACATTGTCAATATATTGCAAATACAGTTAAAGTAATACAAGAGTAAAAGCTTCCAACAATGAGCATGAATTGCCAGTCAATTTTCTGTTGGCTCCTTCAGCAGCTATCTTCAATTGTTAAAATTGTTTGGGGCAAGTAGCTGATTTAGTACTGATAATGGTGATCTATGAAAACTTTACAAACCCTCTTGTTAGATGTTTTACTTAACATCACACATGTAATTCCAATGCATTTTGTGCATCTGATAATTTTTACTTGTGAAAAAATGGTTTGTTGGTTGAGTGGGGTGTTAACCCTGCTAAAGCAACATTCACAATCCCATCAGGGTGAATCACAAAAGTCAGCAAATGAACCTGTGCTTAACTCTCTGTTAGCTTGGCACAAAAGCAGTCAGGCTTAACTCAGAGGCAAAGTAAAGAATTTATGCAGCACACAAAAAGCAATAAAGTGAAAACACAACACAAGAAAAATCCCACACCAATTTGCGAGAATAGAGTAACACCGAAATGAAAAAAGCCCATTTAGTAGAACCAGACTTATGAATGTTTTTAGATTTATGGTAAAGACTAGAATCTAAATGATTGAAGCGCCTATCGCGTACATCTAGTCGCACAATACCTGGTGAAAGTCGAAACATATGGCCAACCGCGATGAAGCGTGAGTCGGATACAAAGAGTGAGTTGGACCAGGTCGGTGCTTACCTTTGGACTTAGATGAAATTTTAACTAAAATATTCTGAGAAGGTAGAAGTTCAGTTGGGCAAGGCTGCATGCTGTGTCTTAGGGGGCATCATTGTGGAGCCTTTGAACAAAGAGGCAGTGAAGATTTCTACGTTCGGACTTAGTCTCTTTTTTGGAAGTTGAAAATCTCCAGTGGGAAGAGGCTGGAGGATGTAGCCGGCGAGAGTTCTACAAGGTCAGATACGCTTTTGGCAAAGAACAGTTGAACAGGATTTGATGCTGTGGAGAAGAATGGAGTGGGTGCTACTGAGATGTCAGCCCGACCTGTGATGCACATTGGTATGACAGACAAGCAGATTAGTCCCGGTCTCCTCTCAGAACAGACTTTAGCCAAAGAAAAATCATCACCAAGAGTCCAGGACTGGAGGGGCACCACTTGGGGGGGTTAAGACTCACTCAGGCTGGGCCCTGGTGCGGGTTAAAGAGGGTTGGACTCTTTTCTATCCCTGAGGCTCTGATCAGGAGGTCAGCCAACTAGCCCTTGGAGTCACTCTGGTAGTCCTGGGGCACGTCTCTGAAGGTTAAAGGCAGGCATCAGGCAGCAAAGCAGTCCTTTCAGGTGCAGAAAAATAGTCTTCTGTAGTACACAGCAAACCACAGCAGCAAGCACTCCTCTGAGAGTCTTTCTACAGGTCGAGAAAGTGAACTGAAGACTGGGTCCGAGGGCCTTCTTTGAAATAGGAGACTTTTCTAGAGAATTCTCTTTGAAATGCTTGAAGTTTCATGCCTCCCCTGCCCTGGATCCAAACTGACAGCATGGACAATGTAGTACTTTGTGACAAGTTCTGTGTGTGAGGGGAGGGGAGGGCACAGCCTATTTAGATGAAAGTGGGGCTGTGCGCAACTCCGTCCCCCATCCTGCCAGTGATGGCCCATCCAGGCACACCTAATCCTTTTATTGTGTGACTGTCTGTGAAGAATAAACAAGTGCAACCGCTATTAAACCGAGTCATGTAACCTAGGAACAGGCTGTGGGCACCACATAGGGCAGAAAAATGGCAACTTTTTAAAAGTGGCATTTTCAAAATTGTAACTTAAGATCTGACTTTACCATTAAAAAGGGTTTTAAATTATAATTTCTCAGATGCCAAACATGAAACGTTAACCTGTTCCCAATCAAAATTTTGCACTTATTAATTGTAATAAAGCAACCCAATGGTATCCAGTGGGAGAGAGAGGCCTCATAGTAGTGAAAACCGAATTTTGGAATTTAGGAGTTTTTCTCTCCCAGCACATGTAAATCTTAGAAGTACATGCCCAACCTTTTAATTGCAAAGCACCCTGCCCTTTGGGCTACCTAGGGCCTACCTTAGGGGTGACATATGTAATAAAAGGGGAGTGTAAGGCTTGGCAAGGGTGTTATCCATGTCGAATTGGCAGTTTAAAACTGCAGTTACGATGCAGTGGCAGACCTGGGACATATTTGAAGGGGATACTTAAGTAGGGGCACATTAAGTGCTGCAGGCCCACTAGTAGCATTTAATGTACAGGCCCCGGTCATATGTATACAATTTTACTAGGGGCTTATAAGTAAATTAAATATGCCAATTAGTTTTAAGCGAATGTTACCATATTTTAGGGAGTGAGCACAAGCACTTTAGCACTGGCTTGCAGTGGTAAAGTACACAGAGTCAAAATGCCTGCAAAAACAAATCTAAAAAAATTGGAGGGTAAAGGCAAAATGTTGGGGGGTGACACTGCAGAGTAGGCCAATTCCAATTCTACCCAACAAGATCTCCAACCATAATTACAGGAAGAGTTCCTTCCAAAGGGCCTGTAAGACTCACTGATGTACTGTCTTAGGGTAAGCATCAATTACAGCAGCAATGAAAAGTCTAGTTTAGCCTATGGCATTGCTTGGATTGATGACTTTCCCAGTGTCTTACTGAACACCCTAGCAACTTAGGACTGTAAATGTTCATGAACGTTTTGATCAGTTTCCCACATTTCACATCCATCTATTACAATGAAATTGCCTCATAATCACAGTCAGCTCTTGTTAGTCCATGTTCGCTTTCTCCTAAACTCATGTCATTCCTATTAGGTCTTGACACCGCATAAGCTTGTTCCAAGATTTCAAAAAATACATAACATTCACAATTAACTCATGGTCATCCATGTTACCTAAAGGCATTCTCTTCAGCTTTTTTATTGATTTTATAATGTAGTGTGAAACACAAAAAGGAATTACAGCATACTGGGCCAGATGTACGACCATTGGCTTTAGCGCATCGCAATTTGCGATAAATTGCGAGTTGCAAATTGCGAGGCGCTAAATCCAATGTACAACAGTGTCAGAGACACTGTTAGCGATACCCAATGGGTTCGCAAAATGTAAGGCTCATCAATATTCATGAGCCACTCGCAATTTGCGACCCCATTGGGAATGGGCAGCCTCACAGGGATGGTAGCCTGCTGGGGTCAGCAGACCACCATGTCTGTGACTGCTTTTCAATAAAGCAGTTTTTTTTTTAAATGCAGCCTGTTTTCCTTAAAGGAAAATGGGATGCATTTAAAAAATAAAAATAAAACGTTTTCGTTTAATTTTTTAAGGGCAGGTAGTGGTCCCTGGGTCCACTGCCTGCCCTTAAAAAATATTTCCCCCTGCATTCACAAAGGGGAAGGGGTCCCCAGGGGACCCCTTCCTGTTTGCGAGTGCTTTACCACCCTTCTTAGAAGGGTGGTGAACTGCGACTGTTTTGCGACCGCAATTGCAGTCGCAAAAGAGTCATACATAGCTGGAGGACTCGCTATTAGGAAGGGACGCCCTCGGAATGCCCCTTCCTAATAGCGACTCTCTATTCCTATTTTGCGAGTCGCAAACAATTTGCGACTCGCAAAATAGGAATAGTATATGGCCAACTCGTTTTTTGTGGTCGCAAAGGGGTCTGAAACCTCTCTGCGACCGCAAAAAATGGTCGTACATCTGGCCCACTATTTTCAAATTCAAAACAATTACACTCATCCATTATTACTCTTGACTTAAAGTTCCCATCCCATGTAGGTGTTTGTTAGAATACGTCATATGTGCTCCCCACCCCAGGTGCGGTTCTGTTCCATCATGGAGTTTCACTTCTGTGTGAGTCTCACTACTCTCTCTGTATTAAACCCATATTACCCAGATCTTCTTGTGTTTAGGTGGCATCCCTTAGCTACGTAAATGGGCATTTCAAGTGTTCTGCAACTAGAGCTGGCAACTGGGTCTCCTCAGCTTTTGGCAATGCCTCTGTTCCCAATCACTAGGTGCAGCCTTTTTTGTGTTGCAATTCTTTATTGGAAACTAAAGGAGAGCAATGCATGAGGGGGCGGATGGACAGCGAACATGGTATTGCATATATTAACCTCAGATTCACTACACATCGGCATTGAGTAAGGGTAGACCCAAATAGCACAGATGGAGCAACAATACACGGCACATCAGACAGCAAGGCCACAGCTTCCAAAACGGGTGGGGGGCATGTTACTGAGAGAGGCCATAAGGAGGGGGGTACACAGGGGACTCTAGTGGGGCGTTTTCAAGGGGGAGTGCAGAGGAGAAGGGGGTGGGAAGGGTTAGGGGGAGAAAGAGAGAGGGAGAAGAGGGGATGGGGTGAGGAGGAGAGAGATCATGAGGGTTGGTAAGTGTGCAGAGGGGCCATACAATCCAGAGTGATGGGCTAGTCTTGGTGCAGCCATCAAGTAGAGTGTCCAGACGGAGAGAGTTGAGTGTTGGGCCAAGTATTAGTGCACAGGGTCCTGCAAAAAAGCCGCCCATGTCTGTAAGAATATCTTCTCTCTGTCCTCGAGGATATAGATGATGCGTTTATGGCTGGCCACCTGAAACATTGCTGCAAGCCACTACTCATGTAAGGGGAACATGGGGGAGCACCAGTGGCAGAGAATGCATATCTTTACTGTTGCCAGGACCATGTGTAATAGGCAGCGCTGGAGTCGAGAGAGGTCCGGGGATTCCCCAGGGTCATGCGAAAGAATCAAAGTATGGGGAGATGGGTCGGGAGCATCAGAGTCAAACCCACGTAGTCCCCGCCAGGTCCCAGAAGGGCTGAATCGAGGGACAGTTACAGAAGACGTGCATGAAATAGCAGTGGGTATTTGGGCTCCGCCAACAGCTTGCATAGGGAAGCAGGACCGACATTTGCACTTTCACCAACGTCCAGTGCCAATTGTGCAGTGTTTTGAAGAGACAGAATTTCAAGCGGGCTTCCCTCGTCCCACGGTCAGGTGCCTCCAGGAGTTCACCCAGTCGCCTGCCTTGTACTCTGCCTGCAAACCAGTTTGCCATTTGGTATGGAGGTTGTTGAGGAGAGGAAGTGAGAATAGTTGGCAGTTTATAAGGTCGTAGAGTCCGAACATGACCCCTCATGAGCAGCCCCATGTCCTGAAGTAAGAAACTACGGGGGAAGCTTGCAGGGCTCCTGGCCACGCTCCCAGGCTGCGTCAATGGCAATACTGCAATTGAAGATACCTCCACGACTGTTGAGATAGTATGCCAAACTCCTCATGGAGTGTCTCACAGTGTTTGAGGGATCCGTCGGTAATGACCTGGTCTAGGATGTGGATGCCTGCCGGTTGCCACTGTTCAAAGTCGAGGACCTCCCCTCTGATGAGTAGGCAAGTGTTGCCCCATAAAGGCGCATGTACGTGAAGAAGGGGGTCCACTCCAAGGAGGCGATGTGCTTGACTCCAGGATTTCAGCATGTCCTGAAGCATCGGGTTGCCGGGGCACTTTGGAGGTATGTCTTCCTTTTAAAGAGGATCAAGTCTGTACTGACTTGCCAGTAGGGAACGCTCTGCCGTCACCCACTGTGGTGGGTCTGGCGTCTCAGGGAGCATGTAGGCCGTCTGTGAGAGATGGAGGGCCAGGACAGAGTGCTCAGTCAAAACTAGACCCTGGACTCCGCACCAGCTGCATGCCAGAAGTTTGGTATGGGCCACGCATGAGTGAGAAGACCCCCATACAAAGGAGTGGGTCCCTGCATCCATGGAATGCAGCATAGACAGGCGGACCAAGAGAGGCAACATAGCTTGTGCTATCTCGGTCCTAAAGATTTCTCCATCAGTAAGTAAGGTCCGACCCTCCCTGGTAAGATTAGGAAGGTGCACACCCTCAAAAAAGGCCTCCAGCAGGTCGGCACTGGCTGTCGTCTCTGGGGTATACAGTGTCTGGTAGAATGTTGCAAATTCATTGACAATGTCTTGTGAATGGGTGAGAACATCGCCGCCTGCAGAGTGGATGATGGTGATGACCAGTGCAGCCTCCAGTTGGCCCAGTTGAGGAGCCAGGAGGCAACCCTCTTCTTTACCCTGTTCATAGTGGTGATCTTTAAGCCTCTGCAGTGCATATTCGCCTTGGATGTAAATAATGCTTTAAGTTCCATAGGGCCTTCCCCAGTCAGTGGTGCATGGGTGATGAGGGCTTTGCAGTGTAGAGGCACGTAAGGGTTGTAATCTTACCTTCCAATTCCCTCTGGCGTGTCACTCTCTACGCATTGGCCAGAGCTGCATCCTTCATGAGATGGCTGTGGATAGTCGCCTTTGTGGCTGCCCACATGACCCTGTGGTAGGAAACCGAGCCCCTGTTGTCTTCCAGTTATGCAGGGACATGGGTGTGCAGTTGGGATTTACTTTGGGGGGTGCATTAGTGTGTTAGGTTCAGGCCTGAAGAGGCGAGGCCTATGTCCAGGGAATGCAAGACCGGTGCATGGTCGGATAGTGTGGCCGCTATGATTGGAAATTACTGAGTGATGGCCAACACCCGGTGTGAAACCAGAAAGTAGTCCAGTCCAGATTGGGTGCCATGTATGGGCGATAAGAAGGTATACTCCCGGTCTGCCGGGTGGGAGAGATGCCAGTTGCCTACCAAACCGTGGTCAGAAAGCATGCCACCCAGAAGGGCCCTGTCCATTTTGTTGCCCGCGTCCAGTGGACCAGTTTGGTCCAACACTGCATCCCACGCTAGGTTTCAGTCGCTTCTGATTAGGTATTTGGAGGCCCCAATTTCCATGAGGAGGTGGTTGAGCTGGAGGAAAAAGAGATGTTTAGTGTCCATGGTGGCGTACACCAATCCTACGTAGCTCGTCCGCTCCCTGAACTTCAGCTTGGCAAAAACATAATGGCCATCTGGGTTGGACCAGGACTTGAGGACAGTATCGGGCAGTGATCTGCGGAGGAGAACTGCAACTCCACATTTCCTGGAGGGGCCAGAGCCTGTCTCTGCCATCACTGGACAGCTGCTGTGGACCACTTCTCCAACCCAAGCTCGGTGCAGCTTCTTGGATTCTAGGCTGGAGAGGTGTGTCTCCTGTAAAAGGGCCACATCTGCCCATTTTGACTGTAAGTAGGACAGCACCTTCTTGCGCTTTTTCTTTAGCCCGTTGACAGTCTATGAGATGGCCAGCCTGGAGGGTGAGGCTGCGAGCATTAGGACAGTTTGTGAGACTGACAGTGACAAGCACAGCAATGACCCTAAGGGAAAGGGTGGGGGAGGCGGAGAATAGCCTGGATAGGAAGGGGGGTTAGGTGGGGGGAGAGACGTTGGGGTGTGGAAGAAAGGGAGATGGAGAAAAGAGAGTAAAGATGGAAAAGAGGGGGATTGCAAAGGAGGAGAAAGTGGTATCAGTAGTACATAGCTCAGGGTGGGGTGCTTATTGCGGACAGGAGTAGGAGTGATGATGGGAAAAAGAGGAATAAATGAACCAGCACTCAGCCAAGGGCAAGCCTCAAGGGGTGCCAAAGTCTATAGACCATGGGTCTAGGTGTGCAGCACCAGGGGGGCTGGCAGCGAGGAGCAGGGCAGAAAATAGGTAGGAGAAAACCAGGACAGGGACAGCGCCAGGACACCCCAGGGTAATCGTGCGCTCTACAAGTGCGATTAACATAACATAACACAACAGGGCTGCAGTCGGAGGCTGGGTGACTTTGAGCTGGGACATACCTCTGATATTAGACCAACTGCCAGGGATGGCCATGTGTGGGAGTCTGCCAAGGACAGGTAGCAAGTATGCGGCAGGCAGGCTCCTCTCGGTGTCAGTGGAACATGGAGATCTTGAGGTGTAGTTGGGTGGCCTGGGGGTGAGAGTAGGTGGGCTCAGGGCACTTTGAGAGGCAATAGGGCCATGTGTGGAGGGGAGGTGATACTGGCCTCCCTCCTACCAGGGCACAGTGGCCACCAGAAGGCAAGCAGACCGAACAATGCAAAACTTTAAAATACATCATGACATAGAGTGGTACAAGAGCATGCGGGTGCACAGCATGCAGAGCAGCGCAACGGAAGACAAGACATAACACAGCCGCTCAGGAACAATCAGCAGATAACTGAACAATGCAAAGGGCACTGAGGAGAAGTACAGACATGCAACAGGGTACTTATCCATCTGCTGCTGGGAGGTCACTGCCCCGGCCCTCAGAACCCAAGGAAGAGAGGCATCAAACCATGAAGCCTGAAGAATGTCTCAGCCATTGGGGTGGGAGGTCTACTGGAGTGACCGGGATTCGTCACGGCCCTGGTCCTGAGTGAGGGCTGCTACCGCTTTGACAGGCAGATCCCTGTCAGACAGGGATCGGGCTGGTATCTCTAGATCGCTGCCCCTACCTCGGTTCCCACTGTTGTGTCCATGGCGTGAGCAGTGAAAAGCTGCATGGAGATTCCGGGTCAAAGACATCTTTGGACCTGCCGTCTTTCGTGATCCAAATACGAGCAGATTCAAATAGTCCATACTTGATGTCCATTTCACGGAGCTGGGGCTAGAGGGCCAGAAACACCTTCCTTTTTGTCGTTGGTCTCCCATGAAAAGTCTGTGGCTATGTGGATTTCTTTCCCCTCATAATCATACGGACTGTGTGAGTGGGCCATGGTTAATAGCTGCTGCACCTGTTAGTGTTGGAGTGCCCTATGGTAGGGCAGGACACCCCATTTGGTCATGGCATGGGGTCCCATGTGAAGCAACCACTGGAGCCCCAGTGGGGTGGTGAAGGTCAGGCCTGTGAGGTTTGGGAGGAGGCTCTTGAGGAAATCCTTCACGTCCACACAATTGGTGCTCTCAGGGAAACCAAAGAAGTGGACGTTGTCTCTGCGATTTCTGACCTGCAGATCAGTGATCTTCTTCCTAAAGTATAAGAGCTCCTTGTCCCTTTCTGGAATGGTGTTGAGACGATCCTCTACAGCATAAGACCTGACCAACTCAGAACAGTATTTTACAATTTTATGGACTCGGTGGAGCGGGACGGAGCACCAAGCAGAACAGAACGTGATGTGGTGACACTGACGCTAGCAGGCATAAGCGGGATTGCGACTTTACAGCGCACTATCCCAGAAGGTGGCGTGCAGGTACGACGAACTACAGCAGCCCCTTGGTATGAATGATCCACAAGCAAGGTGTTAAACGGTCCCACACTTGTCCTGATGAAGTTGCCGGAATTACAGTAGGCAACGAAACATGTTGGCTTATATAGTGGTAAATGGCCAATTAGATGCCGTTTTTAAGTGAGGATGCTTGCTACATTGAATAAATCACTGTTGTAAGTAAGCGGTACCTCGTTTTAATTGAGGATTGCATCTCCTCTTTTGTATTGTGTGTGGGACATGGTAGGCACGCAGTGATTTTTCACGCTGAACGTGTCATCTTTATGCACTTATTCTTTTTCACTCATTTCGTCACAGATTTCTCAGCTTAGAGGAATCCTTTTACTTTCATCTTCTTTTCCACTTGGAAAGTTACCGGTGATGATAAGTGTGGGCATACTGGTAAATATATGCCAGCAGCCTCCCTTGGTGTTACTACCGTGAGGTACTTCCCATTCTTTCACATATATTTTTTTACACAACGTAATGTGGTGAAAATACAAAAGCTTTTTTGTTGTTGCTTGGTGGAAAGTGTGGCACATGACGTGATTGGATATTAAGGATGAACAGTAGGACATACAGGCAAGTAATAATTGCACTGCCGTATAAGGGGAATTTAGACCCTTAGTCCATAAAATTGTAAAATACTGTTCTGAGTTGGTCAGGTCTTATTGTGAAATATATTGTTGAGTGGGGGGCGACCTGACTACTTACCCCCTGGTGCTCCTGTTTGTTATTGGACGATCCTCTACATCCACAAGTCACTGCTCCATCCTGTCCTCCCGGTAATGAATGCCTGCTATGTCCGTGCGGATGGATTTGGTTTTGGCCGCAAGGTCAGAGATTTTAGAGTCCACGCATTCCAGAAGGCAGCCTACTGCTGTGACCTCCTGAGGAAAGTTCTCCATGGAGGGGCCACGGAAGGGCCAGCAGCCGGCGCTCCTCTCGGTGCAGCCATGGTGCGATTTTGAATTACAGTCTCCGGGATGAGCAGCTGGCAAGAGGGCTTGCCGGTGGTCTTGCTGGGGGCATCTCCAGTTCGAACCTCAAGGCGAGGAGGGAGAGCACAGCTCCCAGGGGAATGGGAGTGGGAGTGGGAGAGGGACGGGTCCCACCGCTCTGAGAGGGGGTGCCAGTGTCTTCTATGACAGACGGATAGACTGTGGTATCCTTTCGGGAAGGTGCAGGGATCGCCCTCATTTCTGGCTGGTGCGATGGATCCTAGTGTGCGGTGCATTGGCTGGCCCCTGATTCTGGAATAGGCCATCCCAGCCTGGGTGGTGGACCGCTGGTCAGCGTCTCCCCTTAGCCATGGGTGCAGAGTGGGTGCTGGGGTGGGCATCAGGAGAAGTATGCTGTCCTTCTGAAGGGTACCAGTGCTAGACGGTGGCATAGATGTGATGGCTCACTCAATCGGTCAAGGCATCACCCTACAGCGTGGTCAGTGGGGGGGCGGCAGATAGGGCCCACAGTGAATAGCATGTGCCCCCCTAAGGCCTGGGCCCATAAGTGGGGCCAGCGGCGTGGTCCTTGGGTGCCCCATGCGAGGCGGATCCTCCTTCCCCCAGCCAGGCGCCGCCTGTAGTAATGCTGCTGGAAGTGAGTTATAGTGGAGAGGGCCCCAGAGGCAGGCGTGGTCCAGGTGAGGCAGCAGAGCAAGGTTAGAATGGGCCCCCCACTGCCATGTGACTGGGCGTCTTCAGTGCGGGCCTCCGGTATCTGCCCTCACTCGATCCATGTCCAGGTGTGAGGTGCCATGGCCCGGGGCCCAGAGATGGCAGGGTGTATCGGAAGGCTGAACCCTGGAGGGGAAGGAAAGCAGTCAAGAAGGACCCAGATGTGGACAAGGGCCCCAGTCAGGCTCCTATAGTTGATGCAGACCGCCATGAAGCTCCTGGGAAGGGCCCGATGTCAGTTCACTCACCGGTGTCCATGTGGAGTGCAAGGCTGCACCGTGGGTCCCCGATGAGCCGGGGCAGGTCCCTTCGGCCAGTCTCAAAATGGCAGCAGCTTCCTTCAGGCTGCTCGGTCTGGCCCAAGTAGGCCCCGGTGTATGCGGCGGGGGTGGGCCCCTCCAGTCAAAGAATATGGGCAGGAGGGCCCGTGGGCCATATGGAGAGGTCTAAGCCTGTCTGAGAGACATCTGCCCAGTGTGCCCCATGAGTCCTTGTGTGGACAGGAGTGCCCACACAGACAAGGAGCATCCTGCAGCAAGGTGCAGTGAGGCACCACTGTCCCGCGCTCGAGATGGTAGTGCTCCACTCCTCCTTGGAGGCACGCCTCTGCAGCACCAGCCCCATCAGTCAGATCTCTGCTATTTTGGGAGCAGCTGTAATAACAGGCCCTCCAGCCGAGGCAGCAGTGCAGGGGGGCGGTGTACGTTCATTTTGGTGAGCCCCTGAGGCCTCAGATGTTCTGATGCTTCCCTTCAGGGCCCGCCGGCGTAGAGAGCTCTAAATTCAATCAGCCATCTTCATCAATGGCCAGACCATGCCTAGGTGCAGCCTTAATAAAGCTTTTTCAAACTGTGTGGTGAGGTTCATCTTAAATGGTCGGCCAATACCTGGTTGCACAATATATTTTATGGCCTCCCAGAAAAAGGTGTATAATTCTGTATGTGTGTATGTCTGTGTAGTGAGTAGGAAGTCAATTTTCTCTGTTGGGCATCTAAGATATTATGGGTTCAGACTAGGCGTTTGGTATATTTAATGCATATATTTTAGCTGTATTGTTTGGTGGCTGGAGGATATGGCACATTCTCTAGGTGTGATTAATGTGAAGGTCCATTCTTCCTCCTCAAGTAGCCCCAGGTCAGACTCCCACAAAGCTCTCAGCTTGTCAAAGGTATCTGTGATGCTTATGACAAGAGATCTATATAAGAGTTATATACAGGTCATCTGAGGTATTGGGGACATTGTTAGTTTAGCCTCTAGAGGTTTAAAGTAACGGATGTCCTTTATGTTGGCCAGGTATGATCTACTGGCTAAATTTATAATCTGAGCTGCTGTGAATAATGCAGACTTTGTGGTAAAAAGGTGAAAGCTTTGTCCTGGTAATTAATGATGTATGAGAGTTGGTGGATCTCCATGTCTTTGGCTGTCAAAATTCCTGTAGAAGGGAGGACTAGCAAATGGGCATCAATTCCCACATATGTATGTCAAGGTTGGAGGTATAGGAAGAACTGAGAATTTTCTAGGCAGATTTCCTCACCTAACTCCTCAAATGATTTCAGGAGCATTGGAAGCCATAATATTTCCTTGGGTTGTAGGTGCTCCCACTCTCTATAAAATGGCAGAGCTGCCACCTGAGGGCATTGACAACCCATTCAAAGTGGGTATTTGTCTAAGAGCTTTTTGTCCCTTCTATATATATATATATTAGGATGGTTTCCCAGGTGATGAGCTCTACTCTGGGTAAAGGAGGGATGATTTGGCTGGGGGTTTTACCTCTGTGTAGGAAGAGTGTGGGAGATATGTTGCCTGCCACCTAAAGCTCAGTTCTGTATGTTTAGTTTGTTGCACGGAAGTAAATCCAGTCAGTTATTTTGAGCAGGTGTGTTGCTGTGTAGTAGGTTGTAAATTCTATCATTGAAGGTTTTCCATCACATAAAGATATGCACCATTTTGTGTATATTATTCTGGGGTATCTCTCCTGTCACATGAAAGACCTCAAATGGTAAGTAAGGGTGTTAAGTGTATTATTGTCTACTGGATAATTTTACTGTGTATAAATGATTGCAGGGAGAAATATCATTTATATAAGGCAAACCTTCCTTCTATGGCAGTCAGAAGTTGGTACCAGTGGCTGGCTGGTGTCTTTCAGTATGTGTTCCAGTATGGGTTGTACGTTCCCCACTCTGGATATCATCTCGCACTTGGCAATTTGAATGCCCAGATATTTAAAACTGCAAGCATCAACTTTTGGCAGGCTCAAACATTTTGTAAATAATCAAGGCAAATCCAAGTTTCCTGCAATATCCTAACATTGTGCATGAACGCCTCAATATCGAGCTGTTGAAAAGACATTTTCTACATTCCCCATTTCAAAGCAGTTGTGATAACGAAAACAAATTATTTCATCACAAAATGAACAATTTAAGAGCATGGCACTCCTTGACTTCTAATTGGGATCTTCCATCAAATTTCTTGTGCTTTCCACTTACGGGTATCCCTTTGTGGCACTATGCCAGTGCTATTTCTATTTTTTTTTTAGTTTAAAGAGCTTTATTAAAGCAAATAAGAACAAGGGTACAACAATACAACAGCGTTTATAAAGAATTACAAGAGATAGCATACAATATATATATATATATATATAGGCATGGTAAAAATGAAAACCTAATATATATACTAGTATCTAAAAGTAGAACCAAAAGCTAGGAGCAATAATGAAAAATTATGTACTGTAGCAAATTAGCATTTTTAGATTTTATAAATAAAGATAGAAAAGATAGTGAAAGAGAAAAAGAAAGAAAAAGAAAAACTGATCAACAAGATATCAACATCCTTACCAAATACGATAAATAGGTACATCCAATATAAAGCACAATAAGCTTTCAAATAACAAAATGATAGTAATATATTATCTTTATACAGACTATATAAGTGCAATTTCTATTTAGATCAGGCATCTGAAGACATACAAATAAACCAGTGGACTTTTCCATTCAATCTTGCCCAGTCTGGGTCAATAAAGCATACTTTAAGGTAACACCCAGGGGCATATTTACAAGCCCCTATTGCCACAACAATGTCACTTTTCTCGATGTTGTGGTGGCGATAGGGGCTTCGCCTTATTTACAAGGCGGAGTTAAGCCACTAAATGTGGCTTAACGCCACCTTGTAAATAAGGCACCCTTTCACGCTATACTTAGTGTGAAAGGGGCAGGCAATCGGTGTTGTGGTGGGCGTTCCACCGCAACACCCATTGATTTTGATGCTGTCCCATATTTACAAGGGTGGCGTAAATATGGGGCAGTGCCAAAATTAAGACCAGGGAAAACCTGGTCTCACCCTGGCGCAACAAGGAGAAATGTTTCATTTCTCCTCGGTTTTGCTGCTTCCATGTGCGCTGCATTGTGCAGCAGACATAGAAACAGCACAACTCCATTGATTGTTTGTGTGCTGGAAGGTTTCCCCTCCTGCACATAAACAATCATTAAAAAAATATATGTTTTGCAACTTCCATGTGTGCTGCATCAAGCAGCACACATAGAAGTTTAAAAATGCTATTTCAGATTGTTTATGTGCAGGAAGAGACACCTTCCTGCATATAAACAATCATTCCCCTCAATGCAGGCACCCTTGCACTATGGTGCAAGGGTGCCTGCTTTGGCGCTAGGCAGCTAAATTAGCGCCAGTGCAGGGGGAAACGCAAGGCTGCACCATATTCTTGTAAATACGGTGCAGCCCTGCGCTTCAGAAGTGGTGGAGCACTTAAGGCAAGGAGGCGTACCATGTCTCCTCCACTTCATTGTAAACATGCCCCCCAGTTTTCAAGATCTGATTATTTCGGCAAGGAATACCCAAACATTGTGCCTAACAGGATACTGCATTCTCCCCTGATAAAGCCTAAAATTGAATATAGCACCCAGTTTCACACTAGCGATCCAAGGTTCAAACGTGTCAAGACCACTGAATCGTCATCTTAGGGCAGACTTGTACCTCAGGGAAAAACAACTTAAATCTGTTCACACTCACCTACAACTGAATTTCACATAAAGGGGATTTTATTGAAGAATGTGCCCCATGAAGTATTCCTATAGGTACAGGAAATAAAATGCAGATCCTACATTAACTCTTGATCAAAAGGTCTTTTCTGGTCACCAATCATGATCAAGACTGTGACAGAAATCCAGCAACTTATTTACTGTGAGTGGCATATTCTAAAGCATGAAAGTATTCCAAAAATAAAGTGGAGGATTATCCTGTACCCTATCTAAGTAATGTGAAGCACACATAGAGTAGTGTAAATCCCTAAATGTTACAAATGATCATCTATTTTCAGGTGGCTTCATCAATGGAGTAAGGAGTAGGAGCTCCCTGACACCAAAATAGAACAAAAATATACCAGCTTGACTCAATGGTCCTCATAATGCAGAATGAGCCTTATTCAGCAACTTATTACTTGACTTAGGGTAATTCAGAACATCTACTGCAGAATGATGAAGACTGTTTGGAGTGGATATCGATGTATAGCCTTGATGTATTGCTCAGTTAAAATGCGAATAGTGAGAACATAATCCACTGACCATCTTGTCAGAATAGAAAGTCAAGCTACTCCACGTTGCAAGAAACTGCAACTAGAAGGAGTACATGAGGGCATGGTTGGTTCTCAGCAGATCTTCCTGATCTTGAACCATTCCTTAGCCTGAAGCCCACAAGAGAAGTACCAGAGTGGCAGCATGGTCAGCCTGGCACAGTGAATCTTCCAGCATGCTACATTACACATACAGAAACAGTTTAGGTGCTCTCAGCATACAAAGCAGCATAACAGGCTTCTACTAAATCAGAATAAATCGGGTGGAAATGGGTTGTGCACCCAATAGCATAAGTGTGCCAGATAAATATGAAACCGACAGCAGGCAGTGGAAGTGAAGGGATTTCCCAAAGGGACAAACTGAAAAAACACAAGAACAACAACAACTATAATCAGCATTGTGATGCTCATATACAGCTGTCTCGAAGTGTTGTAAATAGCAGATCTTACTATGATCCAGTTTAACAGTTCTCTATTTACCAACCTACAATAGAGATCATTTTGAGTTGGCTGTGCTAGGAACAAAACGTGTTCCCTGAAAATCCTAGAAAAGTCAGGAACATAAGACTCAGCACCTCGGATTACCAGCATCTCACAATTTGTATGTGATATAACAATCTGTTTTACTAAGTTTCATGGTATAGGACTGTAATAATTTTCCTTGGAGATAAAAGTGGGAGCAGGATCTGACAGCAATAATCTCACCATTTTTCAACAGTTCAGCCAATTGACCCATTAAAAAACCACTGCCATTGAACCACAAACACTAAACGCAATAGTCAGCGGTGTCATGGACTCAAAGGATCCCCTGATGCACTGACAACAGCAGGGTACTTATGAGAAGTCACGATGGTGGCCACACCACACCTGTCAGCTGGTGTACTGTCCATGTCCACATGATACCTCTTCTTCTGTCAAATGCCTACACAATGCCTCTGTTCTGTCAAACAGGCTACTGCAGAATGATCAGGTAGACCAAGCACACTGTGAAGTGCAAAGACCGCCCCCATGTCACGTTAAATTATTGTGTGTGTGAGCCACATTGCAGGAACAGCTCCATAAAACCGAAGAGACTGAAAAGCATTCAATGCAAAACATGTCAAACACAGTACAGCACCAATCATGAAGTAAAACCTTGCAAGTCTCCACCCGTTTATTCAAATCTGCAAATGAGCTGCATAAGAATAAAAGACTTACCTAGTTTGTAGCAGAAAAGAAATAGGAATTACTAGAGGCAGAGGACGTACTTACGTTTTTTTTAACTGTGCACTATTGCTGGATGCTTTGTTCCCATTGAATGAAATTCTTTCATGTGATCATGGAAAATGTATTATTTCTTTGTTGCTGATTTTGTAAAAAATCAGAAACGAGAAGCACGTTTTGGTCCTATTATATGCCACTCACTGCTAATAATCATGGTTTCCAATTCGTCTGGAATCTTCTCAGACCACCTAGCCAGCAACCCCCATCTAGCCTCATTAGCATCATCTAGAAGTGGGTTCAAAAGGGCATATGAAGAATAATAGAGACACTGTCAGATGTACTAAGTTTATAATCTCTTCCATTCAAAAGAATGCACTTGAATGTAACAAGACATTAATTATGGACTTAGATATTATCGCAATTTCCATAAATATATATGGGGCATATTAGCAAGAAGAGGCGATAATCATCGCTAACCCTGCTTAGCGTGATTTTTTTATCGCCGGCTATCGCTGGAATATATCGCCACGCTGACGCTGTATTAGCAACGATTAGCGCTATGGCGATGAATATTCCAGCGATAGCGGGGGAAATGGGCCAACATCGCTGAAAAACCAGCGATGTTGCATGGAGAAGGGAGAACACCTTGCTGATACGACCCTGTGGTCATATCACCATAATCCACCATCCATGTTAGGTATGCACAAGTCGTTTTGTTTGCAGGTGTTAAAATTCCTGCGATGACCACGGTTAGCGCGACTTTTGTCATCGCTAACCGGGTCCGGGGCCTCATTGGTAATAGGGGTTAGGGCTGTTAGCGGCCGTTTTTGTGGTTGTTTGGTCGGGAACGCCTACTTTGCATGTCATTAGCGATAAATATCGCTGACATGCAAAGCGCCACCCAAAACGGTCGCTAACTCCAGGAAGCTGTCGCTAACAGCTGTTAGTGACAGCTTCCTGATAGGGCGATAAAAATATCACCGCTTTAGCGGCAAAAAGTGCCGCTAAAGCGGCGATAACGCCCTTGCTAATATGCCCCTATATCTTTTATGAGAGCATACCTCGAGTGAAGTGAGGGCTGAAGGGTTACTATGAAGATTAGAGATAATAGATGACTTTCAATAATATCCGTTATAATTAATATTTAATACATAGACATTCTTTTTTTGAAATAACCAAACATAATCATTTTCCTGTTTCTTTTGTACTGATTTTCAGCATGTATTTAAGTTCAATGCCTTGTTGGCGATATCTTTTCTTAACTTGATATGTCTACGGGCTAAATTGATAATCTTGGCTGCTATGAATCATGGGGTCTTTGTGGTAAAACGCAGAAAGGTTTGCATTGATAATTTGTGATTTTTGCCTGCCATGTCTTGGTCTGCCTCATTTGTGTAGGACAGGACTAGCAAGTGGGCAGATGCGAATTCTAGGTATTGTGCCATTGGTTCTTTCTGTTGCCACTTTTGTTCAGTATATTTATTTTATTTAGACTATCATGCTAGCACCTTTTAAATGGCTTCCTGCAAATGACTGCCATAAATGTCTTTAAGAGCCTCATTTAAGATAAGACAAAAATGGAGAATCCTCATTGAAACTATGGCATTCTTTATCAGCTCCTTGGGAAGTATATCCACCCTGTTTAATGTTAGATGGTAGATGGCTTGCCAGCTGAAATTCCTTTGGCTCTGCCATTCACCCCACCAAAGTGCAGAGAAGACACTATGAGAAAAGGTGGTGGTTAAACAAAGATGTTATTCACCTGTGATGCATAAATAATCTGAGTATTAACTTTGCAGTCTATAAAGCATACCCAAAGGTTTGGGTATCCACTGCCAGCAGGTGATATGTATGATACACAGAGCTATAAAAAACACCAAAAGAAGTGGATGTTGCAGTAAAATGGTATGGATAGAGTGACATCCGGCTGCCTCGGCCCCAACAAGGAGGCAAGGTGATTTGTTTCTCTGCCTTCCACACATACCTCTGCCAGTTCATTGGGAAAGATATGAGTTGAATGTGCTTGAGAAGTTCAGCAGAGCCAGCATCCAATGCTGTGAGTATTCAAGAACAATGCAGCATCATCTGGGACTGAGGTCAGACTTGAATTGGTTGCCTGATCTTATCTGAAACCAGCTAAGAATGGATTAAGGAGGAAATCATCTTGCAAATATCATGCCAAATGTTTCTTTATCCATTATTCCAGGAGAAAGTATGTTTAAATTGGACACTTGTTTCCTGTATCCTGGATATAATTATGGATACCATTGTGTTGGGTAACAATAAACAACTGTTATTTCAATGCCATGAGGCTAAATGGTGAATGCGTACTTTACAAACACACATGCTATGTTACGTTTTTGGATGTTTTGAGTTTTTAAACAGCATTGGTAAAACTGCTTGTCTAATTTCTGGTGGAACTGTCCTTGAATGAATAAAGCAATTACTGTGTTCAGCATTGTGTAGGTCCTGGTTGGTAACATTTATCTGCCTGTCCCAAAGCATTTCCTCAATTTGGAAATGCTTACTGCCTGACTGCATCTGTGGAGAAGAAAACAGCTTAGTATTGGACTGTGAGAAGCAGATGCTTCCTTTTGCCCTAGAGATGTAAGCATAGTTATATGTGCCTTGCCTTTCTTTATGTTAAGGGAAATGTCAGGTTTATTATTTTTATTGTGAAATTCCAGGCCAGCACAGGTCGGTCGAGTAAATACTTTATCTAGGCGGTGCACTTTAACTTCTGCATTGGGCACCTACAACTCTGGCCTCAGCACGTATGAAACGTGTGTACGTAAACTAATGATAATCAGTTCTGTTCCCAGCCTTTGTGCTACTTCTGTAAGAGGACTGAATTCCCACAGTCATGTTCTGAACACTGGTGGTGCATATGCTCCTTTGTTGAACACTTATGGAACCAGGGTCATTATTTCGTACCTATTTCTGCTTACCAGCGGATCCTTTGACATTTGTCACCTAGTGAAGTTGGGAAAGGGGAATCTGTTTCAAAATCTGAACTGCTGAAGATTGAGTGGCCAGGCACAACACAGAAGACCATCTCTGTTTGAATATGATTGTTGCGATCATTTGGAACCTTTGGCTGTTGCTCCATTTAAACATATCTATTCTTTGTGTAAACTGCAGAAACATGTATTAAAGACTAGCTCCCAATCAGTATTATTGTTACTTTTTACACCTAATGTGCTTATTAGTTTTATAGCTGAAGATTTTCATCTAGATATGACAATAAAGTTTTGGATGGTGTGATTGTTAAAATCAACAAGCAGTTGAAAATTGCATGATATTTCATTCAGAGGTTTGTGGATTTTCACCAGATAAAACTTTTGTGGAGTTACTCCCATGTTGTTTAGTAGGAAAGGTTGTGCGTGGAAAAGGTTTCCTCAGAATACCACTGGTTCATTATAAGCATATGGTAATTGTGAGATGATGGTTTTGCCCATCTAACCCGCCCGGATTTTTCATTTTTGATCACCTAGTTTTTGACCTTTTTACTGTGGGGAAGGCTCATAGCATGTGACTCACCCATGGTTAACTCATGATAAAATGAATTGTGCGTGCTTCTCGCCATCGTCCACCTTGAAGATAAGGCTGCTGCAAGCAAAGGCAAGAGGCACTTGGCTGGTTACACGTTAACATGTGTGCATACGCGTGTGCACATGTGTGAGGGCTATGCACGGTAGACTCCTGTCGTGCACAGCCCAAGAACTGCACACAGGTAGCCTGGCACAGAAGGGACTTTACAGGGTTGGATATTAACCTGGGTTAGGCCTCATAAAGTGGGTGTACAGAGATAGGGAAAGTCAGTGTGCTTTACTGTCTTGTCTGCAGTGACACTCCACTACACACTATGGAGAAGGCTGCCTTAGAGTGCAGCTCCACTTCTCCTTGGTCTAAAGACACCAGTGTCATATCAATGTACAGTGTAACCTGTCTGAAAAGAACAATGCGTAAAGTCCAAAGTCATATCTGTACACCTTATGGGTCATTCAGGAATGTCATGTTTCTCTGGCTCAGCTCAGGATCAGATCAGGCTCAGGCGTTTTGTCACCCTGCTGGACTGGGTTAATTAATTTTCTCTCCAGCAGCAGGAACAAAGGCCTCCCCCGCAAAGAGAGCAATTAACTTTGATTAGGTCAGCTCCTGAGGAGGAGGGGTTGGGTGGACTGCCCTGCATCAATCACCCAGCTCTCATCTTGTGCTAGGAAGAGGGCTGGCCCAAGTCCACTAAACAAAGGGAGGGAGCCCTGACCCTGGAGCCAAACCAGGAGGAGGGCTCCCTTGACGTTTTGCTAGGGCAGGCCCTGACAGTCATGCCAGGGAGGGGTGGAGCTGAGACCCCAGAGCACATATGGCAAGTGACTCCTGGGTGATGCCATCTTGAAGTATCCCAGAAGGCTCAGTAGGGAGGTTGGGGCGAGGGGGGCGGAGAGGTGATGTGGCACCTCAGGACAGGACAGAGGTGCACCCCTATTGGAAATTCCCGCCCCCACTTAAAAGGTCCTGCACAGGGGGGAGAGCTCTTGCTTGGTTTTGTTTTTGGGCTGGACACTGGGACTGGAGGCTGACGCCATGGGGAATTGGAAGGAAGAGCCCCCACACTGCCATCTGGACTAAGGACCCTCTGATTGACCCTATGACCAGTGGGGCACTCCTCCAGGACCAGGGATGCTGCTCTACCTACCCCATGAGGATCAGTAAGGGGAAAGACTGGGCATCTGTGCCATGAAGGAGAGAGGCCTAGAGGGAAGTTAAAGAGAAAGGCTGATGCAGAGAGCCAGAGAAACGAGCTCCCTGCAAAGTTCACACCCTTAAGGCCAGGAGGCCTGACAAATGCACTCCATGTGGCTAGGGCTCGCCATCAGGAGCAAAACGAGACCAGCATCGTCAAAATCGGCCAAATGGGGCGCGAGTTATGGCCGTTGGAAGTTGGGCAATCTTTGACCTTTTTGGCCGAGCCAGCAACGAAGAGCTGGGGCTCCGCCGCCGTAGTGTCACTTGCCTCCAGGGTGGGCCAGGGCATGGAAGCTGCCCCCAAAAGAAGCTGCTGTCAGGGAAATACCGTTGCGCTCCCAGCAATATTGGGAAGGGGCCCAGGACCCCAGCCCTGGGACCTGTGATGGAAAAAGATGGGGGGGTGGTGCCATTGTGCTAACCCTGCTGCTGTAGAAAAGGGGGCTTAGGACCCCATCACTGCCATCTGGACTAAAGACCCTCTGAGTGACCCCAGGACTAGTGGGGCACTCCTCCAGGACCAGGGATACTGTTCCCCTTACACCACATGAGGACTAGTTGGGGGAAAGACTGGGCATCTGCGCCATGAAGGAGAGAGGTCTAGAGGAAAGGTAAAGAGAAAGGCTGGCGCAGAGAGCTAGAGAAACCAGCTCCCTGCAAAATTCATCACCCTTGGGGCCAGGAGGCCTGACAAATGCACTCCAGGTGGCTAGGGCTCGCCATCAGGAGAAAAACAAGACCAGCATCGTCAAAATCGGCCAAATGAGGGCCGAGTTATGGCCATTTGAAGTTGGGCAACCTTTGACCAAGCCAGCAACGTAGAGCTGGGGCTCCTCCGCCGTAATGTCACTTGCCTCCAGGGTGGGCCAGAGCACGGAAGCTGCCCCAAAAGAAGGTGCTGTCAGGGAAATGCCGTTGCGCTCCCCCACGATATTGGGAATGGGCCCAGGACCCCATCCCTGGGCCCTGTGATGGAAAAAGACGTGGGGGTGCCATTGTGCTAACCCTGCTGCGGTAAAAAAGGGGGTTTAGGACCCCATCACTGGGCCCCAAAGAAGACAAGGTGAGAGAGCACCATCACGCTCCCCTGCATTTGCAAGGAGGGGCCCAGGCATTCGCGGCCAGCGTTAATCGTGTGTGGGGATGTGGGGGGCACGCGGGGATGGGAGGTGGGCAAAAATGTATTAATTAATATTAAAAACGTACTTGTCCGCCGGCCGGGTAGTGCTTTTTCTCGGTTCCGGCTCCTGGTCTCCTGCCTCTGGCAGGAGCTGGAAGCGGGAGGCCTCTCCCCCTCCCCTAAGCCAATCACAATGCTGCAATGGCAGTTAGGATGAGTACACAGATCACCCTGTGCATGACAGATCACCCTGTCATGCATAGATATTTCCTCTTGCTAAGGCTTTATTTAAATTATGAGATTGACAGCCACTCGTTAGCAAAGTAGATACGCTTTATTGCAAGTATTACTAGCCCACTCTGCCTCCCTTGAGTACGCTTTAGACTGCTCTGCTTTGCTACCCTATGAGAATCAAGCACTGCAATCAGGTGTTTGGTTCCCAGTGGAGGACACATGTAGACCCATTACTTACTTGTGCAGGCCACACAACTAATGACTAATTTTCTAACAGTTATACCCTTGTAATGCAGATATTTTCAAATCCTAACCAAAGACTGTAGCATATGGATGATATATTGATATTTACTTCAATTATTGGGGCACATCAGATACGTGCAGGATGTTCTTCATCGTCTGCTTAATAATCAATTTCCAATAAATGTTTCTTTTACAAGGAGACAGAAGAACAAGAGAATTACGTTTTTTACTTTTTGTCACTCAACTTGTGTGCGTCTAATTCCTATAGGAATGCTGTATACACATACATGCCATATCAAACTACCTTCAATGACTATATGATTATAAAGTAATCAAAGACTATTTTTCATTTTCTTCTTGAAATGTAAATGTGTGGAAGAAAGTAAGAATGTTTTCTTGTGGAGAAACTGGCAGACAAGGCATTTCAGAACTTACTTCATGAAGGCCTCAGTGATGGTTCTAGTTATTTATCATCTTATCTTCCAAAGACATTCAGTATGGAAATGGGTGTTTCTGATTAAGCCTTTGGTGTGGTTTAGTTATAGGAACAAGGTGATTGTCATTGGAAAGACTCACTTTTATTACCCCCTGTTAGAAATGGGGGTTTTCTAGTTGGCAGATGTAGGTACCTTTGTCTAAATATGGACCCTTGCTTCTAGTCAGGGTAAGGGGGAAACACACTTTAGATAACCCCTGCTCACCCCCTGGGTAACTTGGCACAAGCATACAGACATCCCAAAGGCAGTGTGTAAAGTATTTGTACTCAAAACACACAGTAATACAGTGATAACATCACAAATGGACACCACACCAGTTTAGGAAAAATAAAGTATCTTCATCTAAACTCAACAAGACCAAAACAAACATAAGAATATGACTTTTAAAAGGTTTCAAGCAACTTGGTCCAGAGAAAACTATGGATGCGTGTTTCTACACAAACTACCTGTAGATGCGTCAAAATTCACAAGGCCAAACAGCTGCAGAGAAGGGAAGCGTAGAGAAACAAAGAGATGCGTCACTTCCTGAGTCCTTGGGGAGGCGATGCAACAGTTCTGCTGCATGCAGGAGAAGTGATGCGTGCAATCCAGACTGTAGGGGGAAGTGATGTGTCGACTCCAAGACGGTTCTGGTTCAAGGGTGATGCGTCTGGAAAACTTGCCGCGCAGGTGCGATAAGTGGAAATCCGGGATGCGTTGGCGATTAATGTGGTAACGGCAAGCGGCGCTGCATTTGTTTCTTCAGCCGTGATCCGATGATACGTCAGTTCTTGCAGCTATGATAGGTGCTGCGTCGTCTCTGCAGCTGCGCAGCAATGCATGGAGATTCTTCTCGCACAGCGGTGCTGTGTGGGGAAAAACAGCTGCAAGAAGGGCAATGCATCAATTTTCTCAGTTCTTAAGGTTTCTTTCAGCTCCCAACAGCAGAAACAACCACCAGAGGACCAAAACTGGAACAGGCACCGCCTGGCAGGTCAGAACTCTCAGCAGCAGAGTTCAGGGATGCTAGGGGTGAAGCCTTTGTGTCCCTGAGACTTCAGAACAGGAGGCCGTTGGAGATTCGTCTTCAAGCAGGTTCACAGCAAAGTTCCAATGTTTGTCCTTTCCTTGGCAGACACAGCAACTGCAGGCCAACCCCAGACATCACACAGCAAAGGGGCAGTACTCCTCCTCACAGCTCTTCAGCTCTTCTCCTTGGCAAAGGTTCCTCTTGAGTCCAAAAGTGATCTAAAGTTCTAGGGTTTAAGATCTAGTACTTATACCCCATTTTGTCTTTGTTCTCTTTGTTCAAGGGTCTCTGAGCCCAGTCCAAACCAGTTCTGTACTCATTGGTGCAGTATGACAACAGGGGGTTGACACAGTATTGTGTAAGGGAGACAGGCCCTATTCAGGTGTAAGGAAATCTCCTCCCACTAAATGCAGACCAGCCCCATTCAGCTCAGTTCTGAGTCATCCAGGAAGGGACAGGCACACCTCAACCCCCCCAGTGGCTGTCTACAGTGAATGCACATCCCTAGCCCCTGTCACTCCAAAACCAAACAGTCAATCCACAAACAGGAAGAGGCACACAGTATGGTTAAACAAGAAAATGCCTACTTTCTAAAAGTGGCATTTTCAAACACATAATTTAAAAACCATCTGTACTAAAATATGTGTTATTAAATTCTGAGTTCAGAGAGCCTAAACTTTATTTCTCTATCTTGTCCTAATGAGAAGTTATACTTGTAAGATGCTACAAAGTACCTCCCATTCTGTCTTATGTGACAGATAGCCTTTCAATAGTGAAAAACAAAATTGGCAATATTTCACTATCAGGACATGTCACACACACCAGTACATGTCCTACCTTTCACATACACTGTACCCTGCCCGTGGGGGTGCCTTGGGCCTACCATAGGGGTGTCTTACATGTAAGAAAAGGGAAGGTTAGGGCCTAGCAAGGGGGTGCACTTGCCGGGTTGACATGGCAGTTTAAAACTGTGCATAGACACTGCAGTGGCAAGTCTGTGATACCTTTTCAGGGCTACTCCTGTGGTTGGCACAATCCGTGCCGGGGGCCCACTAGTAGCATTTGATTTACAGGCCCTGGCACACTTAGAGCACTTTACTAGGGACTTACCAGTAAATCAAATATGCCAATCAGGGAGAACCAATTGCAATCACAATTTACACAGGGAGCACTTGCACTTTAACACTGATCAGCAGTGGCAAAGTGCCCAAAGCATCTAAGCCTGCAAAAACTAAATCCAGCACAGCATCAAAAATACAGGAGGTAGAGGCAAAAAGTCAGGGGAAACCACGCCAAAAATGCCAAGTCTAACACCCCCACAATTGTTTTTCTGAATGTGCATTGAAGCATGCACATATTGACAAAGACATACTCGCCATGGAGGAAGTTTGCTCAGAATGGAGACATTTATTATTGGATGATTGGATAAGTATCTGTTTGAACTGTGAACTGATAAGATCTAAAGAAAGGATATCAGTTTTTATAGCTAAAGTTCTGTCCCTTGCGTGCTTATAGGGGAGGTCCTTCCATTCTAGAATTGGTCCATCATACCATTTGTTAGACTACTGTATTTATTGATGTAAAGTCATATTGCCTATTTGTCCCATATGTGCAAAAGATAGCAGTGTCCAGAAGGAAGCACTGTAGTGATACTAAATGATGAATCCTTTTCTAAATGTATTTGTTTTTGATGTAGCAGAATGTTCGGTGGGCTCCTGAAATGGTATGTGTTTTTATGAATCTTGTTTCTTCCTGAAGAGGAATAGATCATGCTCCTACTGCTGCTGACCATTTCCTTTTGAATGGTCAAAGAGAACATTTAAATAAAGTTTTCCATCAGTGTTGTTAACACTGCTGGGTGAGTAGTGCAGAAATGACCCGCTCATTGCTCCATAATACTTATAGGCCTAAGTTTTAAATTTCAACGATTCTTCAAAATCTGTTGCTAGTTTCATCAAAATCGTGCTTGTGGCTAATGCTTTAGGAGATAATATTTGCTTTTCTTATCACGTTTCTCCACTAATTAGTTGGCACCTCGCTTCTTTAATTTTTTTCATTGAAACGTTGATTGAGTCAGTGTGGTGTTTGTTCAACAATATATCCCTTTTTCTTGGGGTTTTCATTGTGTTTTCGATATCTCACATGAAACCCATGTCTGTGTCACTTTTTCCATCATATTGGCTAGCAATCCTAAGCAAGCAACTTCACATACAAAAAAGACAGCTTCCATAGGCAATTGGCACAATGGAAAAAGCTGCTTCTGGTCCAGAGCAGACAAGAGAACATGAAAAAATATTTGTGTCCTTAAATAATAGTCACTCCATTGATCAATCACTTGGGCTCTGAGATGAAAATGGTCTGCCTGAAGTGGATAAAATCTATCATTTAATAATTGCTGTTCAATTCACCCTAGCATAACCTATAGCAACTCTCTAATTCACAAAAGTCCAGGGATCGTATTATAGAATGTGCCCTGGGGGCACAACAGGGATGTCTGCCCGATTAATGTGCCCCGGGAGCCCTTTGGTATTACAGAAGGGGCCTCAGACACTTGTGTGGCCCCTTTTCTAATACAGATAGCGCTGATGCACATGTAATATCAGTGCTATCTCAAGAGGGCATTCCCTCATGTGCATGGGGGCATGGCCCCATGCATATGAGGCAATATCTTTATCCCTGTGCTGTATTATGGACATGGGCATAAAGTAAATAAAGTTGTCAGGACACTCACTGAAAGTGTGCCACAAAAAGGTGGCCCACTGTCAGTGAGCCCCCTGATGGCAGGCTCCTGGAAGGAAAGTGGGGCCTATGGACCCCCAAGACATCCCCTTGGATGCAGGTGCAGTCACTTACACCCACTTACACCCACCTTCCTTTATTTATTTTATTTTTATTTTATTTAATGCGATTTTATATAGCGCGAACATTACCCGAAGGTGTCAAAGCGCTTTACAAAAGAACCAGTTGCGTTACATAAGGACTTTGGATTACAAGAGTTACATAAGAGATACAAACAGAAAAGAATTGCAAATGTACAAGTTGTAAAGTCACTCAAGGAAGAGATACAAACAGATAAACTCTAAAATCACATAGGAGTGGTAGTAAGTACAATGGTCTACTACATATACTAGTGGTTAGAGTTATATATATACAAATTGCAAATTCACTCAGGATTACATTTTAACAGCGATTAGGCTTGGACAATTATATATTACATATTTACAGAGCAGGAAATTCTTGCCATCGTTCAGCCAGGTGTTCAGGTGGTGTTGGAAGGAAGGCGCTGACCAACAGCGAGGATCAGTCCGAGTGTCAGTTGCAGCCGCAAGATGGAGGGTCCAGGTCATAGAGGTAAATACCTCACAACAAAATGGCGGGCAATACATGCAAAACCAAACTGGCTGAAAAGTCAGAGAGAACACCTACCCCTGAATGGGAAGGCAAAGTCACCAAAATTTGAAGGAGGAACAGCAGGGTGTCGTCGATCCCTCGCCGGGCATCGAAAGTAAGGGGAGAAGTCAGCGCAGGCTCGGATCTGTAAGGGAATGGCAGTTGCGGGGTCAGGAGGGCGCGACACAGCCAAAAGGGAGAACAAGCTCGGAAAGACAGGCTTCTGCGTCGCGGCACTCTCCAGGAAACTCCGTCCGGTGTCGCAAGATCCACACTATTCAACTGCAGCCCCAGAGTGGCGCCGCCGGAAGATAGGAATTTGCAACAAAGGTCTGGGAAGGCAAGTGTAGGTCGGCGGGACCGCCCGGTCAGCAGAGTCAGGTATCAGCTGCAGCGAGGCGGACAGGCAGCCGGCAAACCCACCGGAGTTCACAAGAAGGCGGGGAAAGAAAGGAGGACCAGCGGAGTGATGAGGGGCACTGATGTCCGGCTGGGTAGGTGACGGCAATGGCGGTGTACAGCTCCACCGGACATCGGCCATGTTGCTCCAATGCCGCCAGAAAACCCCGACCACGAATCCACGGGAAGTCTCGAGTCCCGAAGAGGGAGACCAGAGAGGCGAGGACCGCAGGCAAACCGAACCCCCGGTAAGTGGAAAAGATCCGAGGGGGGGGAGATTTTAGGGGAGTTAAGCCAAAAAAGGCAATCCCTGGCCGGTAGCTCCCGGCCGGAGCTCCTCACCAGTCGGCCATCTTGGTTGAGATGCCTTCATCCACTGCGCTGGAAAATGCCGACTTGTTATTCGTCTTGTCGTTATATCTCCTCCCCACCTTCCCTTGGGTGTCTGTGCACGTGCTCCCTCGTGCGCGGCTTCAGAGAGTAGAATTAGTGTGTTGGGCGCTGGTGGTTGGCGAGCAGGGGTAAGTGGTGAAGAGATTAATAAAACGTGGTGCCTCTCACCTCACCCTGACACGGGCCCTCAGCCGCCCTTGCCATCCTTTGGGGAGCAGGGTGGCATGTGCTAACAGGAGCTTGTGGCGCCGGGAGATGACGTCACGGCGCTGGCGCTTGGAGTGGCACCCTCTGGGAGCCACATGGGTCCGCACTGTGTGCCCTGCACTCGATGCCTGGCCGCTGAACCTGCAGGAGGTGGCAGTGCACTCTCTGCCACCCTCCTTAGGGCTTTGGATAAAACTAAGGCCCGATCACAGCTCCCAGAGCGGCGTCGAAGCACATGGAGAGCCACGGGTGCCACTTCTGCAGCCGGCTCCCCCTGCGCCAGCTTTGAATCCGTGGCTGCGCCCTAATCTGCGGCGCTGCCATGGTAACGCCTCGGTCCACTCTCCACCGCTTCCAGGGCTGGTCGAGCAGCAACCTGCCAGGGCTGGTTGCTGGTCCCAGTCCGGCCCTGATTGAAACAATTCTTTATTATCCATTTTAAATTGAAAAACCTCTATAACAAATTGCGAAAGTTCGAACAATAAATATTGCTTGTGCACAATTATGGCTATACACAGTTCATAGAAATGGATGTGTGCTAAGGGCATGAGACTAAAGAGGATCCAAGTCAATTTTGCCCTTATGCCAATGATCAATGGTACTGCTCTCCTTCATATTTTGTATATTGAAATTGTATCTTTTAGTTTTACTGGTTCTAACATGGCGAACTTGTTAAATTAAAAAATATGGTGAAAGTGTTCAATCTTTTTTCTTTTTAAGTCTGGCTTGAGCGCAGCTGTCTGGTAGCCCTATTGTTAGCAATACCGAAATATATACGTATAGTAGAAATATAATTTTCTCGGAGGTGTAATCCTCTCTCACGTCATGTTATTGACTATTTGATTTATCATTGCGCATCTTATGGAAAGTTAGCATTGAGCCTCTTGAGAAAAGTTTTGTATCAATGCATAAGCGACTATCTTGCTATTTTTTCACTGCCAGTTCATTTATTTAAATGTTGTCCGTTCATAAATACATTTTGCCCGAGTGGCCAATGCTGCCAGAGAGATTAGGGAAAATGTTCAGATTTTCCCAGCCTGCAGACAATTTTCTTCTAAAGCCCCCATTCTGCCGTTCTTTCTCTTGCTTTTTTCCTTTGGTCATCCAGTCATAAAAGTCACTACTTTATTCTTCACAGCTGGATGCTGCAGTGAAGGCAAACACATGACTCTGGTCAAACACTTTCACCAATGAACACACTGGGTATCACACTATATAAGTCACACTGCCTAAAGTCTTACCAGCAGGGTGGAAACAGACAGTCGTTAACCAGTAACAGCAAAAACAGATGCGCTACCTGTGATTCATGAGAAAGGTTAAGCATGTGTAATTTATTTAACTTATGTTGATCATTGGGGCACTGCATTTGGAGTGTACATCTGACTGGAATAGATGCATGAGGGTTTGTAAATGCCTTCAACATGCATAATGCATATATTTTCTCTATGTGCATGGACACACAATGAAATGACAGAATTGTATATTACACACTACATTGCACAGATAAATGTTTCTGGTACGTTTGAATGCTGGAAAACAGTGAGGCAAACATGCACAAATTCAGCCTACCTCATAACAGCTTCAATGATTACCGAGTATGACAGAGTCAGTGCTATTCACTGGCTGTCAATCCAAGCATTGCCTGTGCCAGAGCCAGTGCTAGTCACTGGCTGCCAATCCAAGCATTGCCTTCACTAAATAGCATTGCAGGCAGGGCCGTGCATGCGTACAGTGCATGCCCAAACTATGAGCCAAGTAGGCCTCTCCTGTCTTGGCAGTAACAATAACAGGAGACTTCCAACACCAACAAACACCTCACAGTTGCTCGTGGCCTCATGTCATGTGTGACTTCTTAACCAGTGTTGCTCTTTTAGGCCTATTTGTAGAGTGATGAAAGGGAACTTACAAGTTTTAGCATGAACAGTGCTGCTGATGGGTCAGAGACCAGGGCCGGCAGAAAGGTTTACACATTGCATGGAAGGAGCCGGCAGTTATAGTTCTGTTATTGATTTTGAATAAAAGATAGGATTGACTTCTAGGACAGGTTGAGTGTGATCCGATGGTTCTGTCCATTTACAAATAAGTGCATTTTGGGAATTACAGACTTAGTTCACTTCAATTTAACCAATTCAACTAGCTGACCTGTTAAACATGGTTTGTGAAATGCAACTCCACAACTAGGCAAAAATGGAGGAATAGAGATCAGGAGCCATCAAAACACCCTACTAATAAACAACCTAATATGGAGTTGATGTTTGAGATCTAACATTGCATGAATGTCATCTGACTGCATGCGAAGGCTCCCATGACCTAATGGTACAAACGTTTAGTACAATGCTGGACCTGGCATCAGGGTGCCAATTCTTGGCAATTTCACTATCAAAATAGCTCCACCTATTAGTTCAGACAATGTTTGCTTATCTAAATGAACCTTTTCTGATGATAAGCTTTGGGAACATATAAAATGTAATATTTTATTCGTACTCCTATGCCAGCTCATTTATTTGAACTCTGGTACTTAGCTCTATAACAGCATATGTCACATTACGTATCCTAAATGTTAGTTTAATGTTTGTTTTATCATGATGTGGTGCATGATACGGGTATGTGTGGTATTGAAAAGACATGATTGATGACTATTAATTGACAGCACATACTGGAAACCATATACTGTGTGCAGCTGAGTTCAAGAAGATAAGCAGGGTAGTGCATGTGGCTTCTGAACGGAAGATGTAGGTACAAGTGTGGTAAGCATTCTTCTAGCAATGTTGGCATTTCAAATCTGTGCATGTTATAATACTTTAAGGGACCACGTGGGATTTAGTGTTAAATCTGAGAACATTCAAGTAATGGTTGCCATCAGGGTGTGAAGGTACCAAGATTGCAGTGCAAAGCTTAAATAACAGCAACAGAGTGCTACAGACCTGTCTATAACCAGGGTCTCTCATTGGCTATTTCCACCTTTCAAAATGCAGCTCCTAAATCCAAGTCGTGTCTACGTATCACAACCATCGGATAAACTGCATTATTTTATCATTCCTGCAGCTCTGGTCATGATGTGATCCACTTGGATAACAAGCTCTGATGGCCTGAGTGCAAAAAACTACTATTACATTGCACTTAACAGTAGACTGAAATTGAATGGAGACATTCACGGACGCTGCATTTGGACTTGCTGCACTGGAAGTATAAATGCACCGAGGTCTGATGTCTAAACACTGACATTTTAGGTATGGCTATGCTTAATTTGTAAAATATTAAGTGCCAGGGCTCTGACCAGGAGGCCACTGCAGCTGGCACCACCCATGGCCCCTATCATCGCTGCCAAAACAACTACTAAGCTCTCTCTCGCATGTAAATGCGACAGTTCAGATTATTCCAGGTCCCCAAAGCTAAAGGAATGGCTGGGGAGGCAGGTATTTGCAATTTTAATGTATATTGCATTCCTAAACAACGGTGGTTCTGCTCATCTCTAAATTAGATGAGCAGCGCCACCATGTGGTAGACTGTTCTAGGTATGGTGTTGACAATTAGGTGCCGGTGCCAGTACCGGAAAGCAATTAAGTGCCAGTGCTTAGCACCAGAAAGCCCTGCCTCAAATTAAGCACATAGACTGCATTTGCTGTTATGTGACTTAATGTTGTCAATTCTTTAATATTTACAGTAAGACGTACAAAGACAAAGGGAGAGTGGTTATTGTGCCAGGCCCCTTCACTCCTTGATTTGTATGTGTTTTTCATGGTTTCTTATCGTTAGGATGGGT
Organism: Calotriton arnoldi; assembly: GCA_963921515.1. Taxonomy (NCBI): domain Eukaryota; kingdom Metazoa; phylum Chordata; class Amphibia; order Caudata; family Salamandridae; genus Calotriton; species Calotriton arnoldi. The sequence goes on from CAWUFW010001308.1 coordinate 945,866, forward strand.
TTTCATCAAGGACGTCACATTATGTAGATTTCTATGTTGTGCTGTTTGCATCCCTATTAGGTTTCAGTGATGAGACTTTAAGAAGCCGGTTTCTTAGACTGCAAATGCGACATGTTTTGAGAGTCAGTGTGTGTTGTTTATTTAATTTCCTACTTTCCTGATACAGTTGTTTATTTACTTTCCTACTTTCCTGGTACAGTGACATTTTGTTTGCTGATTTATGACTTTTCCATTTAGGAAGAACATTCTGTTTGGCTGCCTTGTCCTCTAACAAAGACACTATGCTATTCACTACTTGCTTTCGGGAGTTCATTTGTTTTGCTTTGCTGCCATTGTAACCTGGTGCATTTATGGCTTTTTCCATTTTCATAGTGAAGGTGTGCGCGCAAGATGGATTTCTTAACGATGCAAAACAAATATATTGGTGTTTGTCAAACGTATATATGTTATACACTGTTATGCCTTTTGTTTAGCACAAACAATACACACTTCATCTTCGTAGCCCTTTTTAAAACACCCTGGCTTTTTAAAACACCCTCCCTCTGCTAACGTAGCCTCTTCGCAAACGGGTCCTACTTCCAGTTTCTGCATTGTGGAGGACAGTTGTGGGCAGCACACACAAAGTAGCCCAACAATTACTAAAGACTTCCGATCACAAAAAGCGTGACCTACCGACTTATTCAATGCTCGTTAAATCATGCTCTTTGCCAGGTATGTTTCAAGTCAACCTTGTAAGACGCTCTGGGAGCAGGAAGAATGCTGGACGATTGAGACACTATCAGTCATCACTGTCAAAATTACAAGATCGTGGATTAAGTCATACATTTTTTAATATAGTCTTTTTTTTGTAGAATTCTTTCTAGTTTTGGGTCGCTACCTATTGCTGAATCAGATTTTCCATTTTAAGCCTGTTGCCTGTGCGTCATGTTAAGCAAATGCATTTAATGAAAGACATTGTGTATTTTGTTTCTCTTAATAGATTGACGATTACTATTTTTAGGTGTCTAGGCAACACCTTACATGCAAAGCAGCATTTAGGTAATAAAAATGGATTTGCAAAAACACTAAGGTGCCCATCACAGACCCGGTGTCATCTCGGGTGCAAGTTATTTCGCCCATAAAAACCAATAAACGGGGTCTGGAATTTACTGGGCGTGCAACTGGCATCCTATTTTGAATTTCAGATCAGAACTAGGCGATACCGTGCAAAATGTAAATTTTCCCCCTATTCTGAGGTGCACAACCCTGTTTATTCGCTCTCTACAGTAGAAAATCACGTGGATAAATTCCCGGGGGTGTGCAATTTCCACCTGAGAGGTAATCGCATTTCTGGGACAAATATATGTTTGCACCTAAGACGTGATTTGATGGGAAATGTTATTTGCCCAGTAGGTGTTTGGTATCAAATTAATCTACAATAAACATAGTGTAGGTAGGTTTCAAAGATGGAGTAGGTCGATTTCACCAATAGATTATGTTCCCAAAATCTATTTATATCACACGACGATTTCCCTATTCGAATCTTTTAAAAAAAATGTGTTTACTTTTCATGTCTCATTACAGTTATCTGCCTCTCTCACTTAAATGTAGTAAACATTATTTCCGTAAACCAAGATTACAATGTGTACATTAGCAATTGTTGAAAAGTGTTTTAAATCACTGAGCGCTGTCTCATTAGAGATGTTTTCTGCAAACCAAGCCACGTGTTCATAAGTTTTCTATCTTTTATGTCAAAATTGGATCTTCTATAAATACACCTCAAACTGTTTTCTTGTGAAGCTTTCCATACAAAGAATAACACCATCTGGGTTCTGAGGGGAGATGTGCACTGTTTGAGAAGGTGCAATGCAAACATTCCTAATATGCCTATCCAGCACAGCCTATATAATTATACAAAATGTATTATGGACATGGGCATTCCACACACCTAGAGTGAAATCAGATATATTACGCCTTAAAATGAAGCAAAGGATGTTCGGATCGAAGTGTTCATACCTGCCGTTGCCACTTGCCAAGTCATTTGCTCATTTCATTTTCAGTGTCAAACTGCAGCAGTCATGCTCACAACGAAGCATGTTTCATATATGCACAAGGGAGGTGCTACCTGTCTTTTCTCCTCACCTGCTCTAACATGTTGGACCACCTCTGCTTTGCTTCTAGAAATTCTAGTCCTTAGTAGTCAGTCCCCAACACCAATTGAACTGTGCACCTAACTTATACTTCTCTCAGTTTAATAGAAATAATGGTCGCTCCATTGCTATAGATGGAGAAGTAATACCCATCTCTGAGCACAGCAACCATTAAAGAAAGGTCTGCATCATGCTTAGGCTTTAGGAAACAAAAACCCTCAGACAAGGCAAACCATTAGTGATGTTTATGCAGATGTCCCTACATACCTCACCTCATGCACCATCATGCTGTGACAGATCTGGATTTTGCCACAAAGGGATGGAATGGAAATTTCAAGTTAGGCAAGAAGGAGGTCAGTCTACCATAATGTAGTTGTTTTATATTGATTGAGGTTGATTTTTTATTAAGATTTCCGAAAAGTCAAAAGAAATATGAACTGAAATATCAGGCGTGCATGAGCTTCTCTTAGAGGACGTGCCAAGAACGGACCTGAGAACTTTTAACTCAAGTTCATACTTTAAAATATCCTGGTGACAGTGTAGGTTTCGTCCACAGTGCCATTTCTAGGCTATGATAAATGTTTTGGCCTTCATCGCCGGGTGCGTACACGTACTTCCCCCTCTAGATGAAGTGCAGATGCTGCACAAGTGGTCCACTCTCCTTTCACTCGGTCATTAATGACGCATGGTGACTATCTAGTATACTTTGTCTACCTCTAACTAGACCCAATCTATCTATCCATGCTTGTGCTCATCCACCCATCAGTCATGGTGTGTCAGACCACAATTTGTGCCCTCTTTTGTGTTCTGTTCTTTGCTAGTATGGAAGTAAGCATCATATGGCCTAGGGGCATACGAATAAATGATTAATCCCTGCATCCTTCACACTCTCAGTCTGTCGCTGATGCCTAATGCTCTTCTCTTATGTTGTCAAATCACAGGCACCACAATGACTCCACCTTCCACATGCCTGTCAGTTTGCTAGCCACTGTATGCATTTCTCAGGCCCCTAACACTTTCATTCAGTGGCCACCAAGGAAAGTGTCCAAATTTGTGATCTTCATTGGTCTTTCATTCTTCCATGACATGGTGTGGCCACTATATGTGTCTCGTGTTATACTGGGACACAGAGGGCTGAGGGCAGAGGGCATTTCATAATGAAATGGTACAGATGTTCACACTCCTTTGCCGTACGGGTAGTGATAAAGTTCGACCCTTAACAGTGCTTGGCAACAGATGTTTGAGAGTGGTGACATGAGTGTAGGTATCCCACTTTTTAGACACAATGGGCCACATGTAGGATTGCTACAATTTGCAAGTTGATAATTGTGACATATTGCGACTCGCAATTAGGAAGTCACAAACTGCGATGTACAAAAGTGTGTTTGACACTGTTTGTGGTTCCCAGTGGGTCGCAAATGGACCTGTCTCATCGATTTTTTTTTTTTTTTTTTAATTATGTTTTTATTGAAGTCCAGATTACAAACATTTTAAAACCCATAAATACATCCATAAAAAAGATATTAAAAATACGAGATCAATAAATAGCACCAATATATACTGAGAAGTCATGAACAATGAAAAAAAAGACAAACAACCTCAAATCCACACATTAAGCCTCTGAGCAAGCATAAAGCAGTATCCACTCCCAAGCATCAGTGTAGCCACCAGATCAATTCAACTCTCAAAAATTATTGTCCACTCTAGATAACACAAAGAATGATACAAAAAATCTTAATCAAAATAGGTTGCCCAGATTTTTTCGAACTTCTTGAGCCCCTCTACTCGTAAAGCGTAAGTTTGTTCACTCTTTTTAACTGATTTCATCTTTCGAGCCCATTCATAGACAGAGGGTATGAGATCTGTACGCCATTTTTGCAACAAAAGTGATCTGGCTACCGCCATTGCAATGTATAAAAATGTAACAAACTTATCAGGCAGGAGAAGGTCTGGATCGAAACCTAAGATTATTAACCGATTATTCAATCCTAACACAATACTGCATTCACATTCCAAATAACAAAAAATGTCTTTCCAAAACCTCTGAATCCTAGGACATTGCAAAATAATGTGTGACCAGTTGGCAGTGGGATGGTTAATACAGCGGAAGCACTGTGCCGATTGATTAATATAAATTTTGGAAAGGAAAAGAGGAGTTCGATAAAGTTGCCATTTACTGAAGTACAACATCCTTCGCCAGTTCGCTCCTCTTAACGTGCTGAAATTAAGATTATTAATTACTGACCACATTCTGGCTGAGATTTCTACTCCTTCATGTTTCATCCATTTTGCAATTGCCTTCTGCCCAAGATCGAGACCCTTAACTAAGGCTAAGCGTTTTTTCCATTCCCCAGGTTTTTTAACAACTGTATCCTCTAAGAGTTCATGGACTATATGATGTTGATCGCAAATTTGGGTTAAGTCTAATTCACTGAGGAATTTGCTGAAAATGCTATATGACGGTAAAAGAAGAAAATCGTTAATAATCAATTGTGACATTTCCGCCATACTCAACCATCTACCATTCCTCAAAAAATCTGAGACTTTACGGAATCCAGCATTAGCCCACTTTAATGTGAGTTCTGAGGATTCTCTAATCCCCGACAATAACATAGGGCCAGATAACGAAGTTGAAGAATTGATTACAGGGATGGAATATCTTTTATAGAGGGCCTGACGTTTTAAAAAAAAACCATTGTAGGCACTTATACCGCACCAATTTAGGAGACTTAAAAATTGATAAAGGGGAGTGGATCTGACTTTCCTTACACATTAAATTCATAAAACTATTAATAAAAAGATTTGATTGTTGTTGAGGCTTAAATCTGGATATATATTGTGCAAAATACGCAAAATAGTAATCCCTGAGATTCGGAAGAGCTAAACCTCCCTGTCCGACCCTTCGTATAAAGTGCTAAGTGCAATTTGCGGGCTTTTTTGCCCAGAGAAAAGTTGTAAACATAGACTCTATTCGGGAAAAAAAGAACCTAATAAGATACATGGAATGGCTGAAAAAAGAAAGTTAAAAAGTGGAAGAACAGACATTTTAATCAGTGCAACCCTGCCCAAAATAGATAATGGAAGAGAATTCCAGCGTGAAAACAGATCCTGAATTTTTCGTAGAAGCGGGACAAAATTTAAATGATATAAGTCAATTATGCGTTCTGAGAAATAGACCCCCAGATATCTCTTAGGTTTGGTGTTTAAGCAAGAGAGAATATCAGGGTGCAAATCCAAGCCCACTCCACCACACTGTATAATTTCAGTTTTCTTTTTATTAATTCTATACCCACCTAGAGCTTCAAATTCCTCAAAAATCTTAAAGGTTTTTACCTGAACCTCTATCTCGGGCTTAATAATAAGCATAATATCATCGGCATATAATTTCAATTTCGCCATAGTTGGAATTGGAGGACGGATATCAGCGCTGTTCCTAATTGCAATCGCCAATGGCTCAATAAAAAAAGTAAATAAAACTGGCGAGAGAGGACACCCCTGTCTGGTCCCCCGTTTTACCTTAACCTGGCCGGCCACCGAAGTATTAATAATTACATTAGCTTCAGCATTAAGATAAAGATTTTGGACCAGCCCCGTGATCTTGGAAGGTATACCAAAGTTTCACAAGATAATAAACAGGGTCTCCCAGACAACAAAGTCAAATGCCTTCTCGGCATCTAAAAAAAGGACTAATGCGGGTATCTTCTGGGTCTCAAAATAATCCAATGCCTCCGTTAAATAATGTGTATTAGTACCCAGCTGCCTGCCAGCAATAAAACCATTTTGGTCCGGGTGAATCAAATGTGAGGCATACTGATTAAACCGATTAGCTAAAAGTTTCGTAACAATTTTGTAATCCGAATTTAATAACGTTATAGGACGATAAGAATTCGGATCTTCACTAACTTTTCCCTTTTTAAAAAAATGACTATGTTTCCTTGTCTAAAAGACTCTGGTATTGCCCCACCTTCTAACATTGCGTTTACCAACTGTAAAAGAAGTCCGCCACGGAATTATAAAAAACTTTAAAAAATTCCGCCGGAAAACCATCCGGACCGCAGGCCTTACCACTTGGTAAATTCTTAATCACCCCGTCCAGCTCATCTTTAGTAAAAGGTCTTGCCATAGTTGATTTCTCAATCTCTGAAAGTGTCGGAGATCCATTTTTCTGAAGAAAGCCTCTCAAAGATGTAATATCGACAGTCTGTTGTTGACCATATATAGACCCATAATGCTGTAGCATTATTTCACTAATTTTCACTGGATCATCTGTGCAGGAAGCAGTTAAGGGGCATTTTAATGCGTTGATCTGATTAGAAGCAACCTGCTCCCTTGCCTGCCAGGCCAGGAACCTACCAGTAAAGTTGCTTTCTTCATATATTTTTTGTCTATGATGTTGAAAAAAAGATTCACTTTGAGTGTAATATCTAGCGCTAAGATCTCGCTTAGCCTGATCCAACTGGTGCTGGTTAAGAACAGTAGGATTATTAAGAAATGCAGAATAAGAACTTTGTACCTTCTGCTCCAGAACTCGCTTTTCTACCTTAACTTTCTTTATAATTTCAGCATCTTTTCCGATAATTAGCCCCCGAATAAAGGCCTTAAGTGTATCCCATATCACATTTAAGGGAGCAGAATCGTGGTTTCGTAAAAGGAATTCCCTGATCTCAATCTCAATGAAACCCACCCAGTCCTCCTCTAATAAATATTGCCTATTTAGCATCCATCTTTTAGGGGTCCTAGCACGTTCCCCAAGTTGTAAGTCAAGTACCAGCATAGCGTGGTCAGAGACTCCGTTCTGCAGGAATCTTTGCTGGCAGAAACTTAAACTCCGAGAAACCAAAAAGAAATCGATGCGTGATGAGGTGTGGAATCTACCAGACAGATAAGTATAAACAATTTTAGTTGGGAAAGCCCTCCGCCATGGATCCAGTAGATCTAAAGTTACCCCATAATGTTGTATAGTTCTCAAAGTTTTGGGTTTCAATTGTTTTTTAGCCAACGCTGAGGAATCGATTCTAGGGTTCATTAAAACATTAAAATCTCCCCCCAAAATCAGTTCCCCAGGTGTTTGAATTAGAGATTGAAAGAATTCCTCATATATCTTTGGATTGTCCTCTACAGGAGCATAAATACTGGCAAAAGTTATCGGTTTCTGTCCAGCAATACAAGTAACCCAACACCAACGACCATACTGATCTTTATCAAAGCTGACGACTTCTGCCTGAAATTTTTTACTTAGAAATATTGCCGTCCCTCGAAGGGAGGCTGAGGATGAGGAAAATCCCCTATAGGCAGCCCACGACCTAAACATGGAAAAGTCTAACAGCTTCACTGCTGGTATGTGGGTTTCTTGTAATAAAATCACCGCTGGATTTTCTGTTTTGATCCACATTTCAATTGCCCGCATTTTCTTTCTATTATTAAGACCATTGACGTTAAAATCTCCTTACTAGCCATAATAAATAAAAAACAAAAACTAACCACCTAAACGGCACCCCACGTATCAATTGAAAAAGCATTGATCTAAAAAATGGATGTATAAAGATTAGAAAAAATGGACTTCGTTTTCTGGCTATGCAGCCTTTATCACCCCAGTGACCCACACCCTCCCCTTTGAGAAAGTGGCTAGTCCCGCTGCCCACCTTCTCCCTACCCCCCCAAAAACTAATATTGGTGCCTTGAAGTTGCACCTAAAGTGACCTACCCCCCCTCCTAAAGCAAAAAAAAAGAATCCCTAAACCTCCAAAAAAAAATAGGAAACATGAAAACAACCGTGAAAAGCCAAACATTTACAGAGAAGTAGCAGGATCTAGATGGTGCCTGCCACGTAGTGCAGTGAAATGCCCAGTGCACAGCCACATCCCCCCCACACAAAGGGGGCCCGCAAACCAAAACCAATCCCGCCAGCCTTTCAATGGCGGTTTACCCGCCACAGAAAGGCTGGCTGCGGCCAGCATCCTAATCTGGCGGACGGTGCCTGCTTGGCACCGCCACCATTTTACTGATGCTGACCGCTCCGCCAGGCAATCGTAACGATTGCCAGTGGCGGACCCGTGGCGGGCGGTCTTTGCACCCACCACGGTCGCGGTCATATTCCCCCGGCGGGGGGAAAATTGCTTTCCGATGGCGGAAGGCCCGCCACCGCACTGCTTCCGCCATCGTAATGACCCCCTAAGTTACATGAGACACTCTCATGGGTAGTAAAGAATCAATACTCCCCTATTGTAACAAATGCAAGCTTATGTGGAGCATCAGAGATATTTCAGAAACTAGGAACTGTTGTAGTGAATCAATGCATGGATTGTGTTGTAATTTTATATGGCCCTGTAACCCGCTCATTCCATGTTGTACACACAAGTTTGAAGCTGCTAGCCTGTGCTAACCCCTAAAGGAAGTTATGCACCCACAGGACATAATGGGTTGTGTCATGCCGACTGCTTGCGAGTTCCACATTGCCTACACTAGGGCTGCGGTGGAGGTGATTGTCCCAGTGTTCTCTCCAAGCACTCTGTGTCTTAACTTGTAGAAAAACAAGGTTTTAGCACCTCGTTCTTATCTTGATCACCTGTATGAGACATGTTGATCTGTGCCACCATGGAACAATATTGTGCTTCAGCACAATCAGCTGCAGATGCATTGACATGTGGGTTTTGCAGGATTCTCAATTTGTTAACACATGGTACACAGTTTCAGGTGTAACTGTACCTCATTTCCATGCACATGAATTTCCCTGTAGTAAATGCAGTCATCGTGTTAAATTTTTATCTCTTGGATTAATTTGGTTGGCACATTTGGTTGTTGGCTGCTGCTTGAGTCTGTCATATGGGTTCGTTGCTGCAAAATGTGCCATTATTATATTCTTTGTGTTATTAGCTAATTTCTTCTGATATGTTTTATTCTTAGATCACCAGGTAGGGGAGTCAGAAGATGCATGCTTATGGAATTACATAACAGTATCAATGTTAGTCTCATTCTTAGCCACCTACTGTGACACCTGCTTTTTCAATATGATCTCTACATTTCTCCTTAACACTGTTGAGGTTTATTCACTGGCATATTTGGTATCATTCACATAACCCTTAATAGACAGTGAAATATGTGTACTGAACGATTTCCAAGTGTATGATCAAGAATCTCGATCTGGTAAATCCATACTTTGGTTTGGGTCTGTCTTCCAGCAGGGGAGTTGCTAAAAGAGTGCAGGCCCCTCCCATGAACATGTTTAACTTTATTTCAATATTTAATAATGCAAGATTGTAGGGTAGTGAGTGCAGGCAATTGTAATTGCATGATATCAAATTGTAACTAATAAAGATATTGGTATTGCATGGTCACCTCCATTGTTTGCTGAATTTTGTGGCTGTTATTTAGACTCTGTACACTAGAACGCTGCTGTCCAGTGCAAGTGTTTGTACTCTTACCCCTGAAACATGTAACAATTAACTAATCCATGAATGGCATATTTAGCTCTCCTGCAAGGCAATAGTATATGGTGTAGAAACTACACCCAGGCATGGACAGTTAATTGTCACCTGTGGAATGCTGTAACTGTTATGCATCCACTAATGTGACAAGCAAAACATGGCTTAAGGGCTACCGTTGTAGACTGAATGCTGCAGTAAAACAGCAACCTGACCTGTCAAAATAACTAGGATTGGGTGAAAATGTAATTATGCCAGCATAATTTTGGTAATTTTGCATAATGAAATCTATGCAAAAAGACAGATATGTTGCCATTACTCCACATTGCTAATTTCAAGGAGAAATTTTAACGCAAGATGCACTGTTGGGATATTTTTTAATGTGAGTGGCATTTCAGGTAGATTTGTATTACCTGAGTGGTCTGTTCAAGTAATTTTAGAGCACAAACTCAAGATTTGAATGTAAACAGCAGTATTTTGAATGTGACTAGCAGGTTGTGCATATTGGGCAGCCAACAAGCATTTCAGTTAGATGTTTTCCGTAATGCATCATTTGGGTAATTCTTGAAGTGAGAGATGTGCCTCTAAAAATAACCCTTTTGACAAGGCGCCCCTATGTAATATATTTAGGTAGAGTGCATGTTATTTAATATTACCATGTTTCCACAGTGACAAGGCCTCAAAAGCTACTTTTACTGTGGAAGGCATCGGCTGTCATTTTAGGAAAACTAGAATGCAGATTAAAATATTAATTCTGCTATATATGGTTTGGGATCAGCTATACAAACAGTTCAGACACTATTTTTTATTATTTATTAAAAGCCCAATTCAATGGTGAATTAAGATTTCTAATAAATATTTAGGAAAAGTAACTTTTAAAAAGTTACCTTGTTCTCTCCCTGAAGCTTGTGGACGTTAATTTGCTTTCAGCAGCTACCCAGCCAGTGCTTGACATTAATGAGGTGTGAAACTCTTCCCAGAGCAGGAACAATGGCCTGGATGTGGGTAGGTTATTTCTTCTCCTTGCAGGAAGACCAGTTAGGGTGGAAACAGGAACATCATTAACTTGTAGAGTGGCTTGCCCTTGCACAAACAAATGTAAGGTGGATCTCGGACAGCACCAACACCATAGCCCCTCTCAAGAAAAACAACAATACCCGCGTCAAGAAAGCCAGATGGTTTACCACCGAACTTCGAGAGTCCAGAAGAACATACCGCCGCCTCGAAAAGGCCTGGAGGAACACCAAATCCACAGAAGCCCACGACAACTTCAGAGCCGCCACCAACGCCCACCATCAACTCATCAGAGAAACGAGGAAAAAAGCGATTGAAGACAGAATCTCCACCCATGCGCACAACAGCAAGGAACTCTTCAGCATCATCAAGGAGTTCGCCCAACTCACTAGCGAGTCTACCGACATCCCTCCCTCACAAGACCTCTGCGACAAACTCAGCACCTTTTTCCACCACAAAATCAAGAGCATCTACGACAACTTCGACAAAGACAACCAACACACTGAACCCTCACCAACCACCCCCAACACCCGGAAACCAGTGATTGACGACTGGACAGCCCTCACCACCGAAGACACACTGAAGACAATGAAGTCAATCCACTCAGGGGCCCCCACCGACCCCTGCCCCCACCACATCTTCAACAGAGCCGCCGACACCATCGCACCCATGCTCCACCACACCATCAACCGCTCCCTGGCGACCGCCTCGTTCCCCGACGACTGGAAACACGCCGAGGTCAACCCCCTCCTAAAGAAACCCTCAGCGGACCCCACCGACCTCAAAAACTACAGACCCATCTCCCTGCTCCCGTTCCCAGCGAAAGTCATCGAGAAAGCCATCAACAGCCAACTCGCCACATTCATTGAAGAACACAACATCCTCGACTCCTCCCAATCCGGCTTCAGAAAAAACCACAGTACGGAAACCGCCTTCCTCGCCGTAACAGATGACATCCGCACCCTACTGGACAAAGGAGAAACAGTAGCCCTCATCCTCCTCGACCTATCAGCGGCGTTCGACACAGTCTCCCACCGCACCCTAATACGCAGACTCCATGACGCAGGAATCCAGGACAAGGCCCTCGACTGGATCCGCTCATTCCTCTCCGGCAGGACGCAGCGGGTCAGACTCCCCCCTTTCCTCTCGGACCCCACACCTACCACCTGCGGAGTCCCCCAAGGCTCCTCCCTCAGCCCGACGCTCTTCAACGTCTACATGGCTCCACTCGCCCCCATCGTCAGAACCTACGGACTCAACATCATGTCATACGCAGACGACACCCAGCTCATCCTCTCCCTATCCAACGAGCCCAACACTGCCAGACGCAACTTTCGAGAAGGCATGGAAGCCGTCGCCAAATGGATGAAAAACAGCTGCCTACAACTAAACACTAACAAAACAGAAGTACTCATCATGGGCCCAAACCCCGATGCCTAGAGCGACACCTGGTGGCCCCCCGCCCTTGGAAACCCGCCAACCCTCACGGACCATGCACGCAACCTGGGAATCATCCTGGACTCCGAGCTCAAAATGGACCGCCAGATCAACTCTGTCTCGTCTTCCTGCTTCCACACCCTCCGCCTCCTTCGTAAGACCTTCAAATGGATCCCCCTCGAACACCGAAAGACCGTCACTCACGCCCTGGTCACCAGCAGACTCGACTACGGCAACGCACTCTACGCCGGAATAAACAAAAACCTCACCCGCAAGCTACAGAACATCCAGAACGCCGCCGCAAGACTGGTCCTCAACCTGCCAAAACACTGCCACATCTCCCAGCACCTGCGCACACTCCACTGGCTCCCTGTCGAGGCGAGAATCACCTTCAAGATGCTCAACCATGCACACAAGGCCCTCCACGGCACCGGACCAGCATACCTGAACAGCCGACTCAAATTCCACGCACCCCAAAGGACCCTACGATCAGCCCAGCTCTCCTACGCTGTCGTCCCCCGCACCAGAAAGACCAGATCGGGAGGCCGCTCCTTCTCCTTCCTCGCGGCCAAAGCATGGAACGCCCTTCCGCTCCACCTCAGACAGACAACATCGCTCCCCATCTTCGCAAGAAACCTCAAAACCTGGCTCTTCGACAGACCCCCTCCTTGATGGGTGGAACCTGCACCCCCCCACCCCTAGCGCCTTGAGACCCTTACGGGTGAGTAGTCGCGCTTTAACAAACCCCTGATTGATTGATTGAAGGTGAAAACTGGAGAAGGCAACTCTTTGATCCCCTAGCTCAGTTGGCAACAATCCCAGTTGGTGGGGGGTTACATCAGTAAAGTTTCAAGTGACCACGCAGGAGGTGACTGCTCATTTTCCTGGCCACACGTCTGGGTAGGCACACGAGCTTTGCACAAGGGAGGAAGGGTTCCCCCATTTTGGATTTTGGGAATAATATGCACTGCCAGATAATTTACAGCAGGGCAAACAGCAACCCTTGCTAGGTAGGGTTTCACATGGGAACTTTTACCCCATTGTCTTTGGGGGAGGAGCCAACAATCACCCACACCCACTAGCTGGTGCTAACCATAAATGTGGCACCCCAAGTCACCCTCCTCAGAAAACATTCTAGAAGAACATAAGATGGACAACACCTGCTGTTTGAAACCCATGAGGAGATATGAAGGACTGGGCCGTGGCCCACCTGTACTCAGGACAAAGAAGTAGACCCCAAGCATCATCTGGCTGATCTTCTGTGTGGGTACAGGGACACAACAAGCTTCCAGAGGTCTTTTCCCTTAAAGTGCCCAGCTGACCAGTACCAATTGGACCTGGCTGGACACTGATACTGGTCTCTGATGGAGAGAGTCGTAACCCCCAAGTGTTTTTCCAGAGGTCCTGAGACCCTTGGCTGTGTCTAATTGGACTGCTATTACAACACTGAAAGGTTGAGACTTAGAACTCCATTGCATTCTGCTTGAAATAACACCTAGGTCCCTTGTCTACCAGGTCTCTAGATGGTCATTAGAGCTTAGTGCTTTTTGGTGCTATTTTTTCTTAAATCTTCTAAAATTTCAAATTCTGGATCCCCTTCTTGGATTTCTGTCATTTTGCTAAATATATATTTTTCTATTTTTATAAATTGGAGTGGGGTTTTTCTTGTGTTTTGCTTTAAAAGTTTTGGTACTTCTAAATGCTTTACATATTTACTCTGTGTTAAGCCGGTCTTCTATGTGCTATATTTACCAGTGGTTGAGCTTGGGTTTAAATTATTGAAATCTTTGTTTGGACCTAATACGTTAGTGACTTTACTATTGTGGTGAGTTGCCACCCACTCTAATTATTAATTTTCCTTTATACAATTATATAATACCTTGCATGTGTATAATTTATCCTTGCCAGTGCCTTAGGAAATGTTTGTGTCTATATTCAAGAATACATGGTTTTTGGTGTGATGATGTTTTATAGGTATTGAGGTTTGTGACTTCCATTGCTTTGGCATTGATTGTGCCCTCACAGTTATGCCTCCCCTGACACTGTTTGTGGTATTTACGTGACCATGCTGTGCGTTTAAGGTGACAGTTTGGTTTTTATCACGTATATAACATTTCCCTTTGCAACCCACTGTTGTCTTCCTGTCCTGAACCCACATTAAAGTCATTTAAAGTGGCTCAATTGCATTATTAGCAAATAACCCTTTATGATTTTAAACCTCTGAAAGGGACGCTATAAAATTGGCATTATAGGTCTCACTCATTGTCTTTTTCTTTCTAATTCAAGGTATTGGCTAATTCAAATCATCACTGAACTTCTACTTTTTGTTTTCCAATTTATAGGATTGGGTATTCCTGTCCTGTAAAAATGTCTCTATCCAATCTTAGCGAGGAGAATCATTTCATGGGCAACATTTACTGTACATGTTTTATCCTCGCTGCGTGCCTCAGTGAGTGTTTATTTTTCCATTTTGCTATATATTTGTCATGAGCTTTTAGGTCCATTTAATTTTAATGCAGATGTACCTTGGTGGTGTATAAAACTGCCTTTTGATAATTTGGTAACTACGGTTGTGTGGGGCACTTTGTTTGTTATATGTTTGTAGTCATGGCCTAAACTAATTGAGGCATATGTGAATATGCTGGAGACCTGCCATCCAATTCTACTGTAATGTTTGATGTGTAAGTATGTAAGTCCATGCCTTCCAGTTCTATGGGTTGGATAATTTGGGAGTTCATTTTGTGCTACTGATAAAAAAGAGATTAAGCACTGTTTCAATCACCCATAAACCCCTTTCAGATTCCCTGACTCCAGCATCCACTCATCTGAGACACAGCCCAGCCCAGCTTCACTGCCACTTAAATCGACCTGCCTGATCATGGCGGATTATTCAAAGCCCATCCTGCCAACCTAACACAATATGCAAGAGCCTCTAGATCGACCACTCCTTAAAATTCTATCCTGCAATATAGGTGCTTGGAACCATCTCAAGCAGGTTAACAGCCTTCCAGTTTCAGAGTGTTTGCCTTTAGAGATTCTCCTGGCAAGCACCATATCCAAGAACACCAAGAAAAAGAAAAACTATGAGATTGTCCTCAAAGATTGCCACTGCAGATTTCGACGCAAGTTTAAAGATAGGCAAAACTAAGACTAAGCTCCTATTTCTCATCATCCATATCAATTGTTATATTATGTTATGTTATGTTATGTTATGTCACATAAATTTGTAACGCACACAGATACTCATGAGTGTCCCGGCGCGGTGCCTAGCGGAGACATGTGACATGAGACATTCCATAAAGCACTGGCCGTTAATAGGAGATCACAAATTCCTGCCTGGCAATCAACATTTAAAATAATAGATCAATAAATATTCAGTGGACTTACAAAATATAGCAGCCTTTGAAGAGATATTTCGGAAATTAAGATTAAAAATGCTATGCAATTTAGGTCTACACTCTGGGACCCATGTGCAGATCTGCCACTGTACAATTTCAACTCTGTGAGACACATTACGGCCCCTCCTTTACAATGCCACAGCTCTTACTGCCTAAGTAAACAACATACCTGCTAGGGTCACACGAAAAAGCAGTTGCAGCAAACTTTACAACTCACAATGACATGAATATCCAATTTGAAAAAAACATCATGCTGGCATCTCCCAAGCCATCTTTCCCATGTAAATACCCATGCCATCACACAATGACATACAAACATCTGACAGACAGGGACATGCATATCAACTCTCAATGGTCTGCTCAAGTCTAACCCCAGAGTGAAGATAATCTCTCCCATAAAACAGAACTCATTAACACTTACTCAGTCTGTAAGCACATGCTGGACATACATCATTACAATGAATAGATTAGTATACAGCACTATAGAAACCTAGGAATAGGCATATGAGTACTTGATAGGATCCATAGGATCGTTAAGCACTAAATGAATCAGAACATGTCATGTTTTATGGAATTTACTAAACAAAAGATAAGAATGTCTCAAAGAGATAAGGGCATCCTAGACCTGAATTTTCAGACATGTAGGGGTCGATTCCAATTCGGGCCGGAAAAAGCACCGACCGACTCGGATCCGGAAAAAATACCGAGCGACACGTACCCGTGGCGCACGACACGCCAAGTACGATGCAAGGCGCGAAAAATCCGACCGACACGTACCGAAACAAAGTCGACCGACCGAGCCGCACGGAAAACAGCAATCCGGCCGGAAAAACACGCAAATCCAACCGACCGACACGCACCCGGAACAAATCCGACCGAAACGTACACGCGAACTCCAAACCGCAAAGTACGATGCAAGGCGTGAAAACCACGACCGAGTCGGACGGAGGACAAGCCGTACGACCGACACGCATACAAAACCGAGCCGAAGCAACACAATACACCGCGACCGACGCGTACGCAGCATAGAAAACTGCACAAACACAGCGTGAACGAAACGGAGAACACCGTACGAGACCAATGCAGGGTCCGACTCGGTCACAAGAACGTTTCCAACATACACAAACAGCACAAAGGAAAAATCACCCAAAAAAAGGCCAAACAAGCAATTACCAAGCCAATAAATACTGGGGGAGTGGGGACAGAGAACAAAGACACACCCACAACTCCACCTATATAAAGGACACAAATCACTACCATGAGCCTTTGCAAATGCCATTCCACTGCCAGCACCCAAGAGAAAGCAACCACACACCCACAGCTCATCCCTCACACAAGCCACACACCATCAGCACACCAACAAATACCTACCACACATACACCCAGCAAAACACACACTCACACACCCTCACCTGCACACCAACACACACATCACCCACCATCACCACCCATCACCATGCCCCCCAAGAAGAATCCCAAGTTCCTAGATAGTGAATTGGAAGTCATGGTAGACGAGATCCTCAGGGTGGAGCCACAGCTGTTTGGCACACTGGTCCAACAGACCCCCATGTCGCAGAAAACCAAGATGTGGGAGAGGATCATCAACAGGGTGAACGCCCAATCACCATGTCGGCGCACAAAGACCGACATCCAGAACAGGTGGTATGACGTGCGCAGGAGGGTGCGGGACATGCTGAAGAAAGACTACATCAACAGCCAATACACCGGCAGTGGCCCTCCTGCCAAGCCAATATACCTCAGGCCCTGGGAGGAGAAGGTGCGGGCCATCCTTCCGCCAGTGAGCGTATATGGACTAGAGGACATCCCAGAGCCTGGTGAGTACACAACAAATGTACACAATATACTGCCACAAAACACACACATCACTGTCAAGGGGAGAGTCAAACCATGCACTCATAGCAATTACACAGCAACCAGAACAGAATCATCCCAAAATGTGTATGTCAGTCAGATAAACACAACACATGTCATCAAAAAAGTCACATCCAACTGTGCCAACACATGTACAAACACAACTACAACTACAGCTAGGCAGTGGCACAAATAGAACTAACAAACACATCCACACATGTAGCCACCACAACAACACCAACACACAGTGAAGACCACTCAAAGGAAGGAATTCTGTGTATGCTGGCCAAGTCAGTGTAGCCAATAGCATCATGGGAGTCGCAGTCACACATATTGCCCCCCACAACTGTCCCATCAACACCACCATGAACCATGCGCACATCACAGGGAGTGGAGAAGGACTCACAAGATGGCTGACACTGGCTATTGCTGTGGGGAGCACAAGGCCCTGCTGGCAACTGTGCACCAACAAACAGCAGGACACCACTGACTGACATCCTGAGAGACAACTTACACTCCCTGCAATGCAAGCACGTTCCATGGTGGGATAACTGGCTGGCTGGCTGGGTGGGAAGGAGGACTTGCAGCACTAACCATAGTCACAAGCACCTCCCCTCACACACCCCCCAACACAAACTCCACAGTACCCACCTGGTAGAATGCAATGCCCCCATCCTAACACAAGATCCCACAAAGAACCACCACCCTGGGTTATGTTGTGTGAAGCACAGGGCCACTCTTGGGACTCTTAGCCAAACAACTGCCAGGACAACACTCCCAGCCATCCTGTCAGCACAGCCAGCCCACCCCACAGGGAAGCAGAATCAAAAGGAAGGAAGCATGGGCATGCTGGGAAGGGGGGTGGAGGCAATAGCATGATGGGAGTCGTAGTCACTGATATTGGTCACCCCCACAACTGTCCCATCAACACCACCCTGAACCATGCTCACATCACAGGAAGTGGAGAAGGACTCACAAGATGGCTGACACTGGCTACTGCTGTGGGGAGCACAAGGCCCTGTGGCAACTGTGCACCAACAAACAGCAGGACACCACTGACTGACATCCTGAGAGACAACTTACACTCCCTGCAATGCAAGCACGTTCCATGGTGGGATATCTGGCTAGCTGGGTGGGAAGGGGGACTTGCAGCACTGACCATAGTCACAAGCACCTCCCCTCACACCCCCCCAACACAAACTCCACAGAACCCACCTGGTAGAATGCAATGCCCCCATCCTAACACAAGATCCCACAAAGAACCACCACCCTGGGCTATGTTGTGTGAAGCACAGGGACACTCTTGGGACTCTTAGCCAAACAACTGCCAGGACAACACTCCCAGCCATCCTGTCAGCACAGCCAGCCCACCCCACAGGGAAGCAGAATCAAAAGGAAGGAAGCATGGGCATGCTGGGAAGGGGGTGGAGGCAATAGCATGATGGGAGTCGTAGTCACAGCTCTACATCCCCCACCACATGGCCCAGCAAGCTCACACTCACGCATGCACATCCCACAGAGAGTGGAAAGGCCCATCAAAGATGTCTGACACTGTTGCTGTGTCGTGGGGAGCACAAGGGCATGCTGGGTACTGCACACCAACCAACAGCAGGACACCACTGCCAGCCATCTTGCCATTGCTCTCACATCCACACACACTGAACTCCACACAAAAGCAAGTAAGTATGGGATTGCTGGGAAGTGGGGTGGAGGCAATGGCATGATGGGAGTCGTAGTCACAGACATAGCTCACCCCCACAACTGTCCCATCAACACCACCCTGAACCATGCTCACATCACAGGAAGTGGAGAAGGACTCACAAGATGGCTGACACTGGCTACTGCTGTGGGGAGCACAAGGCCCTGCTGGCAAATGTGCACCAACAAACAGCAGGACACCACTGACTGACATCCTGAGAGACAACTTACACTCCCTGCAACGCAAGCACGTTCCATGGTGGGATAACTGACTGGCTGGGTGGGTGGGAAGGAGGGCCGGCTGTCAACCAAACACAACCAATGCAGACCATGTTCACACCCCAGAAAATACATAGAAATGCCCACATAATGCAGGACAATGTGCCACACCAATATCAACCCCTGACTGTGACGACTTAGGACAATGCAATGTACAGGCCCGCACCCAGAGGCACAGTCACAACTGTCATGTGTGTCAACCATTGATGCCTGCAGAAACATAACATACATTGTTTGTGTCTCCCAAAAACAGGTGATGATGGGGACACAGCAGCAGACGCTGAGGAGTCCCAGTCCCAGGCTCAAGAGGATGCTGAGCTCACTGGCGTCGTACAGCCTCTGTCCTCCTCGGACGATGAAGAACAACCTGGCACATCCGGTGCAAGTCAACATGCAGCACCAGCAGGACCACCAGCTGCAGCACCAGCAGGACCACCAGCTGCACCCCCTGCACCCACCCCTCCAACGACTGTCACCACGAATACCATCCCTGCCGACATGGACAGAACAAGGAGCAACACCAGCACAGTGACCCTGGACCAACCTGGGGCCATGGACACCACCACCACCACCACCAACCCCCAAGGTGGACCAGGGTTATCTGTGCGTGCCACTGCACACACTGCACATGTCAGCAGGGGTGGTGGGAGGGGTGGGAGACAGAGGTCGCTGCTTGCAGACGTTGCTGGTGTGCATGATGACCCACAACTGGTACGCATAGCTGATGCGTACCAGTCCAGCACCGGAGAGCTCAGCCAGGTAGTGGGGCTCCTCAGAGACATTAAACAGCAGCAGGCTGCCCATCATGCCCGCTTGGACTCCCACATGTCCCACGTGGAGTCACACATGTCCCGTGTGGACTCACACATGTCCCGCGTGGAGTCCAAGTGGGATGCACTGCATGAGATGACGGCGGTGCACAGGGACATTTTACAATGCCTCCGCCAGATGAACAGCAACCAGTCCACACCTCCCTGTGTGCCAACAACATCTGGTGCCGAACAAACTGCAACTGCCACAGGGAGGGAGGAGGACTCTGGCGGAGAGTCCCCTGCACTGCAGCAGCCTGTACTTGAGGGGCCCCCCCAAGAAGAGGGGTCGTCCGAGGAGGGAAAAGTGAGAGGCCGATGGCCAAGCGCAACTCCCAGGAAGCCTGAACCTGTTCTGGATGTTCGCCTTTGTGCACAGACTGTTCACCCTGTTGACGGCAACACTATTCCCACACATTGCATGGGGAGTACAAGTTGGACCAATGTGTCAGACAACTGTGGCCCCGATACTGGGGATCCTGTCTACCAGGACTTTCAATTAACCTAGGAACTTGGGATTGCAAGATTTATGTACAGCACAACCCATCCTATGCACTATTAACACAAATGTATCACAATAAACACACTAATACACCATACTTGCCTCTGTCGTGATTCCAACGTGGGTGCTGTTATGGGGATGATGAACTGCAAAATTACACTGTGTATGCGAACTGCAACAGCAAGGACAACACAGGCATGTGAGTACAGGCAACGTGACACACATGAGGGAGACACACCACCAGGGCTACACAACACATACACACCTAGGCCATCTGACTCATTGCCTACACTGATGTTGCCAGGGAAGACGGTGCAATGCACAGACACCACACCCATTCCCAGTTGTAGTCAAGTAGCCCACAGGTGCAGTAAGCAAATGGCAGTCAAATGTGTGACCACAGACAACACACATCACAAAGTGAAGCACAGGTTTATTACACAGTTGCAACATGCCGTAACCACTACAGATGCAAGGTAACCCCACCTGGCAGCGGGCACACAGTCAACAACTGTAGACGGAAGGAAGTCCATGGGTGTGGCGCACATCACCTGTAGGGACACAACAGCTACCAGCCTGGATGTGCAATCCCGTCGTCGGTGGACACAGTTGACCAAACGAATCTGAAAGTACCCTGTGAAGGACAGAAATGACACACAGTCAAAAGCAATGGAGTACAGGACACAACAGCAAAACTCATGCACAATACATGTTACAAGATACCCACCCAGAACCAAGTTAGCATGTCAACACTGTTGGGGAGTACAGCCCACCTGTCACCACACTTCGCAACACACATCCAGTCAAGTAGCCCATGGACACACTCCAACAGCACCAGAGCACCACCCACACATCATGCCAACTCACATCATTGACATGACACCTCAGGATACTCACATTCAGCTAAAGAAGTTGGTGATGAGCTGTGTGCGGACATCACCATCATCATCATCATCGTCACTGGCATCGTGGTCCAGGCCGGGATCCTCCACAGGTGGCGGATGTTGGTCATTGTCATCCTGGATGAGAGGCAACTCCTTCCGCACTGCCAGGTTGTGGAGCATGCAGCAGACGATGATAATCTTGCACACTTTCGCAGGGGCATATGGGAGGGACCCTCCGGTCTTGTCCAGGCAGCGGAAGCGGCTCTTCAGGAGACCAAAGGTCCGCTCAATCACTCTCCTGGTCCGACCATGTGCCTCATTGTAGCGCATCTGGGCAGGTGTCACAGGGTTCCTGAGGGGTGTCAGCAACCACGGCATGTTGGGGTATCCCGAGTCACCTACGGACAGACAAGTGCACATTAGCTGACTTGGAAAAGTGGGCGGAATACTACAGATCAGATCACACACAATGGCACAAAGTCAGTACACACCGACAAGCCAGGCACGCTGGTTCTGCATCTGTGCCATCATCCTGGGGATGCGACTACTCCTCATCACAAAGGCATCGTGTGCTGAACCAGGGAAACGGGCACACACGTGTGTGATGGTCATGTCTGCAAGACACACCACCAGTGCATTGACCGAGTGGTAGTGCTTGCGGTTCCTGTAGGCCTGCTCCTGGGCCTGTGGTGGTACCAAAGCCACATGTGTCCCATCAATGGAGCCAATTACATGCGGCATCCTCCCCAGGGCATAAAAGTCACTCTTCACGTCAGTGAGTCGTCGCAGTCTAGGGAAATAGATGTACCGGTTCAGGAAGAGCAACATTGCCGCCAAAACATCGCGGAGCACACGGCTGAACATGGTCTGTGACATCCCACCAGCAGTCGCCACAGTATGTTGGAAGGTACCAGTGGCAAAGAAGTGTAGGGCTGCCATCACCTTCACCTTGGGGGTCAGCGCTGTAGGATACGGCCGGCCAGGCTGCAAATGTGGGGACAACTGCACTGCCAAATCCTCAATCAGCTGCCTGGTGAAGCGGTACCGTCGGATGCTGTCCCGTTCCACCATCGTTGCCAGGTCTGGGAATGGCCGATGGACAGCAGGAGCCCTGCAGTGCAGAGGAGAAGTAAGCAAGATTGTCAGTCACCCCACATATGCGGCATTGAACACACTCAAGATCCCAACATACATCATTATGAGGCACAACTACATGAAGTGTGCAGTACCGGAAGGACATGTATGGTACATACATGGCCAACATCTGTCAACACGGTCCAACAGGTGGCATCAATTAGTCCCAGGTTGGCCCATTGGATATCATGAGGCCGTGTCCCAGTTCCCATCTCCTGCTGCCGTGTCACAATAACCCCCCACAGGGACATGTGAGGACAGATGTGCCCCAGGCACCACAGCTCAACGACAGGTACATTCCCAGGGACCCTGTAATGCCACATGGACACTGGCATTACATGGAGTATCATGTATACACCACAGCAAAACAACCATGACCCCCACAGGTAGTGGCCCCACTTGCCACGGCAGGACAGACATGGACGTCTGTGACACACACGCACAACATCAGAGTCCATGCACACACAACGTGGATGTGGAGACTGTCTCCCATTGTGCACATGAAATCAGAGACATTGTAAACACTACATGCACAAAGACTGTGGAGGACCAACACTATTGTGCCACTGGGACACCCTGGCTCAAACATACCGTCCCACATGGGACTCACGGGGTATGTGACATGACATACACATACACCACTGTGAAATGTGACCATGGCACATGCACAGATATGAACAGTTGCACATCACAGTGGTCATGTACACGTATCACCCAGGATCCTGTCCCCATGAACACGTGCACAGCCTGGGGGTGGCTGCCCACAGGTGACACCCACAGGACAACATGTACACCAACATACACACAATAGTAAATGCATCCTTACATGCCTTATGATAAAGTTTGGACAGGCTGTCGTGATGTAGGTGTGCCCCTCACTCCCTGGGAGCTATCTGTGGCTGGCATATGTCCATCTGAGACAGGCATGCTGACATATGCCAGTCACATGTACAGTGATGCGTTGTACCGCAATGGACCGATCGGTGCCTCCGGCCGGCCCATTGCATTCAATGTGTGCGGGTACGCGTTGTACCCCTGTGCGCGTTGTACCGCAATGGACCGATCGGTGCCTCCGGCCGGCCCATTGCATTCATTGTGTGCGGGTACGCGTCATCCCCCTGTGCGCGTTGAACTGCAATGGACCGATCGGTGCCTCCGGCCGGCCCATTGCATTCAATGTGTGCGGGTACGCGTTGTACCCCTGTGCGCGTTGTACCGCAATGGACCGATCGGTGCCTCCGACCGGCCCATTGCATTCAATGTGTGCGGGTACGCGTTGTACCCCTGTGCGCGTTGTACCGCAATGGACCGATCAGTGCCTCCGGCCGGCCCATTGCATTCAATGTGTGCGGGTACGCGTTGTACCCCTGTGCGCGTTGTACCGCAATGGACCGATCGGTGCCTCCAGCCGGCCCATTGCATTCAATGTGTGCGGGTACGCGTTGTACCCCTGTGCGCGTTGTACCGCAATGGACCGATCGGTGCCTCCGGCTGGCCCATTGCATTCAATGTGTGCGGGTACGCGTCGTCCCCCTGTGCGCGTTGTACCACAATGGACCGATCGGTGCCTCCGGCCGGCCCATTGCATTCAATGTGTGCGGGTACGCGTTGTACCCCTGTGCGCGTTGTACCGCAATGGACCGATCGGTGCGCACCCATTGACAGTGGGCTTGCCTGGCAACGGACGCGTTTTCGAATTTCGAACGAGTCGGTTGCTGGAAATTCAGTTGGTCACCCACAACAATGTTGCAAAATCATGTATGCCATGAAGTTGAGGATTTGAAGGATGCTGTGGGCGTTTTTTGGTGCTGCTATTCCATGGATTGGCCAGATTCAGAAGATGCAAACGACTTGGACCTATCACTTTGGACACAAGGGACAGTATCTGCCTCTCCAGCACATATATATTGCTGGCTGTTCCCCTGAGAGCTCACTTGCCTGCACTACATGCTCCAGGACGACATCTGCCACTGCACTGCTGCTGTCTCTGCCCCTCTGGACCCTGCAATGGCACGTACTGTGGAGAGAGCCCCAGCCTTCAGCCTTGAAGAGAACCAGGCCCTGCTGGACAGCCTACTTCCACAGTACAGCAAGCTGTATGGGACACCAGGGGAGCAGGTGAGTGTTCTGTGCACTGCCTTTCTGAATGTGCATTTTGTGTGACTAGCAAGGCTGAGAGTCTGCACGCCACTGGCTAGCAGGCTCACTGAGTAGTTGTCACCCCCCATAGTGTGTAGTGACTTGCACTGGACAGGTATGGTGCAGTGACAGTGCATTTGAACATGGTTTTACTTCCCATGCAATGATACCATGTAGTGACGTCTGGCAAACTGTCCATGGTCAGCTTTGCACTGCCTGTGTACATCATGTGCCCCTGTGATTGAGACATGTATATAAAACTGTGTCATGCACGGATATGTTGCGTGTGTGGTAATGGCCTTTTCACTTTGTCATCCTGACAGGTTAATGCCCATCGGAAGCAGGAAATCTGGAAGGACATCGTCCGGGCTGTCCGGTCCGTGGGGGTCTACAAGCGCCGGATCCGCAACTACCAGAAGAGGTGGCAGGACCTTCGGGGCTGGACCCGGAGGATTGCACGGGTCCAGCTGAAGCTGTCGCCTCCTCGCAGGAGGGGCGGAACACGGACCCTGACCCCCACATGCTCCAGATCCTGGCGGTGGTCTTTCCAGACCTGGATGGGCAGCTGAAGGCCAGACAGCAGCAAGGAGGGGGTGAGTCAAAGACTGCACTGTGAACTCTGTATTACATGCTTTGTGCCCTCCTCTGGCCTGGTTCAACTGCCACAGTGCAGCAGTCATGTTGTCCAGGAGCCATGTCCCTCTATTGTGCACTGCCCACTGCTCATCTGATACCCAGGTGTGGCCCTTACATTCAGGGAATTGTGTCACTTGGGACTGTGTCCTTGCAGTTTGCTTCACTAAAGGTGGGGGACAGCATCTGTTTCCCTAACTCTGTTGTGGGCATCATGGGTGGGTCCATTGTTCACACAACGCCTGGGTTTGGACATGTGATCTGCGTGTTGCTTTGATATGCGGTCCACTTGCTGAGCTGAGCCACCACATGTGCCTGGGGTATGTGGCACACGCCCATGCAGCGGGTGGGAACAATGTTTGGGCCCCAGGAGTGTGCAGATTACGTGTGTCACACATACATAGCCAGCTATCCACTGTCCAGGGCACATCCCTCATTCATGTGGAGCAGGACAGTCATGCCTACTCCAGGCCATGCAATGCACTCTGTACTCCCACTCCCGTGTATCAGCTGACACATTGTGCACAGTGATTTGACCCCTCAGGTGTCTGCCTCTGTGTCAGTGTGCTGTGGATTAGTTGCCAGGACTGCTGGGGTGTTTCTTGGTAGGGGCTCAGCATGCCCCTGGAGATGTGACCATAGGAGACGATACTTGTGTGTCACATAGGTGTTTGATCAGCTGCCCGTGCAGACTGGGGTATGCGAATGTGAAGTTCAGGCAGCTGTTCCCCATTCACAGCAAATTGTGAGGGGCTCAGGTTCCGAGGGTAGTGTCACAGGTCTCCCTTATGTCCAATAGGTGTGACCTGGACAGATAAGGGTTGAGATGATGTGTTGTGTGGGGGATGTACATGTGCACTTGTGCAGCTCCAGGACTTGCATTCCCCATGACCTACTATTGTGACACAGTGCATAGTGTTGTTGTCTGGCTGCCAAGTCATACATCACTGAGACAGTGATGTATGACTTAGCAGTCATGCCTCTGCCATGGCATGTGTCAACTTATTGGTGGTCCTGCAGGGGAGTGACATGTGCTACATGCACACCATAGTGGCGCTGGCTATCAGGACATGGGTGCATCATGGTGTCTGTCGCTGGTATGCATCACATGCTTTTCCTATTTGACTCTGGGCATCCCTTTCATCCGGAAACCTGTACTGAATCAGTGGCAAGAGCTGTGATGTGTCCACACCGTGTCCTCTGCACAGTCCAACTACTGTGTACTTGGTGCATGTGTCCACACTGGGGTGTTGCAATCCAACAGACACCAGACAGATGGGTGCAAGGCCATGTGGGATGTGAGTGCCATGCTTGGCATCAGACTGACAATTGGCTTCTCCTGTTCAGTTAGGGCACTTTTAGCAATGTACAACTAATGATGCCAGGGCTTGCTCTGTAATGTGCTGTGCTCACAGTGGTGTGTGCGTTTGGTGCAGGTGACTGATGTCTGTCTGTTTCCCCATTGTTTGCAGATACATCCACGGCCACGGAAGGGGACAGCTCCACGGACCAGGAGGAGCCAGAGAGCCAGACTGGGTCAGCAGCCGAGGAGTGGTCGGAGGGACCCAGTGGCACGGAGGGCGAGGGGAGCCACACCGAGGAGTCCTCAGCACCATCCACCTCAGCTGAGGACCAGAGCAACTCGGAGTATGACTCCCTTGTGGAGGCGGGTGTCAGCAGCCACCACACCCCAGCTAGTGTTGCTGTCCCCGCCACCACCAGCACCACCACCGCCCTCCCATCGGCTCCCATTCCCAAGGTCCGTGGAGGCTCCCATGTTCGGGAGCGTGTCTCCTTTGGCCCAGGCACCGCACCCCCTGCCCCTGTGTCCCCTGCTGCCCTGAGTGAGGAGTCTGTGTACCTCCTTCGCCAGCTCCATGTAGGGCAGACAGCCATGCTGAGTGTCCTCCATGCGCACACCGCACTGTTGACTCAGCTGGTGTCGTTCATGGAGGGCATCTCATCGGGCATGTCTGACCTACAGAGGGGCAACAGGTCCATGGACTCCTCCCTGACGGCAGCAGTGTCCCTCCTCAGACAGTCCCTCACCCCT
Source organism: Calotriton arnoldi (assembly GCA_963921515.1). Lineage (NCBI taxonomy): Eukaryota > Metazoa > Chordata > Amphibia > Caudata > Salamandridae > Calotriton > Calotriton arnoldi. The sequence goes on from CAWUFW010001308.1 coordinate 973,268, forward strand.
CCTGCCTCTGCTCCATCCACACTCCCCAGCACCTTACCCGTCCCAAGCACACACACACCGGCACAGGCACACACCAGCACACACACATCCAGCACACAGACACACACGCCACAAACTAAACGCACACGCACGCACAGTCAGGGGACTGAAACCAGACTCACAGGGGATGGGGCCCTGGTACACACACACGCATCCAAGGGCACTGCACAGTCCTCAGTTGCCTCTCCCTCCAAAGCACCCTCCCTTGCCTCACCTGCAACCCCAAAGATCCAGCGCCTCTTCCTCAGTGACCTCGGCCTCTTCCCCTCCGATCCAGCTGCCCCAGCATCCAGGGGGAAGAGGAAGCCCCCCCACACGGAGCAGAGTGCCCTCGCCCCCGGACACCCTCCCCCAGGTGCAGACAGACTGAGGCCCCCACCCGCAAGTCCCCCCGGAGTGCTAAGAGCAAGACCCCGCCGCCGCCCTGCAGCTCAAGCACCAGGTCTCCTTCCTCCATCCCTCAGGCCCCCACTCCACAGGTGCCCCCACCACACCCTGCCCCAGGTTCCCGCATCCACAGATATACCATCCCCAAGAGGCTCCGGCCTTCTCCCCCTGCCACTTGCTCTCCCGGCACCACACCCCCCGCTGCGCTTGTCTGTGCCACTGATGTGGTGAGGGTGTCCTCCCCCTCTGTCCAGCCCACCTTGCCTGTTCCCCATTCTACTCCCCTGGTGGTAGGCACTGCAGTGGAGTCCACTACCACCCTGTCTGACTTGGGCACTGCAGTGGCGGACCTGTCCACTCCATCTGCAGGGTCCACTGCAGTCGTGTCGGCACCCACAACATCTGAGCCATGCCCCCCAGTTGTGCCGGCACACACCATGTCAGACACCTCCACTGCAGTTGTCAGTGGCTCTTCAGCACCCACCACCCCTTCCCTGCTTCCTCCTGGTGAGCCCTGATCCTGTCCCTGCGGTGCCTGGCCTACCCCCCGGTTGCCCCTCCTAGTGGATTGTCCCTGGTTTTGTGCAGGCATGTGTAGGGTGGCATCTGCCACTGTCACCCACTTGTGACTTTGTTGATGGACTGGCCATTGGCCTTTGTTTATGTTCTACCGGACTTCTACTTTTAATGCCACATATGCTGAATAAAGCAACTTTCTGTTCTCTAGTGCTTTTGCTTCTGATGTACATGATGTTGATGATGCTAACAATGCCCTTGCTGCAGTGATGGTGATATTTGGTCTCATGATAATGAAGTGTTACTGTGCAGGAACCCATGTGGTCCAGGGGGAATGTGTCCTATCCTGTGGTGTATCCATGTCATCCATAGCAGCATCTGAGAGTGTCATGTGTTCAGTATTTGGCAATGGGATTTCCTACTTAGATTGGCAATTTCACATATGTGGCTTCCACCCCTGCACATCTGTTGTGCCTGCCATTGTTCTATTCGTCTACTTCCCTGACCGTGTGGCCATCTCCAGTGAACATGCAGGTTTGGGCATCAATGGGGAAGGACTCATCTGTGTTGTCAGTGCAACATTGCTATACAAGTGTGTTGGATCTGTGCTGATGATTCCGTTGGCACTTCCATGACCAGGCTGATGGGACGGGAGCCCTCATTTGGTGCTAATTGTTGATTGTGTGTCCCATTGCTGCCATGGTATGGTATCTGTTCGCCTCACATCTGCAGTCTCCACAGGGTATCTGCATGTGTGTGCCCATTGGTGCAAATATGTGGGTCTGCATTCGGATGGTCACTTCTGTCATTGTGTCATTGATGATTGTTGACGGTGTCAGCCCCCATGGGTGTTGTTTGTCTGCACATGGCCAAAGTTATGTCTTATTTGCACTGCAGGATTTGGCTCCCCCAATTTATGTTGCAATGGGACACATACACTACTTTGACACTGATGTGTTTGTTGTTCTGTGACCAGGAATCATCCATGCAGTTTGGCAGTTGCACCTCTTACTTTGTCAACACTTACCTTTTGGTCACTGTGATGATGGGGGTTTGGACCCCATTGCCACAATGTTCAAAATGTGCTGCAGCTATGGACCCCACACTTGCCTTTTGGTCACTGTGATGATGGGGGTTTGGACCCCATTGCCACAATGTTCAAAATGTGCTGCAGCTATGGACCCCACACTTACCTTTTGGTCACTGTGATGATGGGGGTTTGGACCCCATTGCCACAATGTTCAAAATGTGCTGCAGCTATGGACCCCACACTTACCTTTTGGTCACTGTGATGATGGGGGTTTGGACCCCATTGCCACAATGTTCAAAATGTGCTGCAGCTATGGACCCCACACTTGCCTTTTGGTCACTGTGATGATGGGGGTTTGGACCCCATTGCCACAATGTTCAAAATGTGCTGCAGCTATGGACCCCACACTTACCTTTTGGTCACTGTGATGATGGGGGTTTGGACCCCATTGCCACAATGTTCAAAATGTGCTGCAGCTATGGACCCCACACTTACCTTTTGGTCACTGTGATGATGGGGGTTTGGACCCCATTGCCACAATGTTCAAAATGTGCTGCAGCTATGGACCCCACACTTGCCTTTTGGTCACTGTGATGATGGGGGTTTGGACCCCATTGCCACAATGGTCATGGCCTGCTTGCGTTGTGTGTGCCACACACATATTTGTGTGGCACATGTGCTAGGGGGTCACATTGTATGTTTGAAGTCATGTTCAGTGTTGTAGGCATTTGACACAGTCTACACACGCTTGTCATGGTGTTGGGGGGATGTCTTCTTCTTGCATTCCCTAGGTTGTGGTGTGCTGGTTGTGTCATGCATTGTCCATCCTATGGGTGGGGGTGGTAGTGGTGGTAGGCATCCTGCCCCCCTGGGTGAGGGTGGTAGTAGTGGTAGGCATCCTGCCCCCCCTGGGTGAGGGTGGTAGTAGTGGTAGGCATCCTGACCCCCCTGGCTAAGGGTGGTAGTAGTGGTAGGCATCCTGCCCCCCCTGGGTGAGGGTGGTAGTAGTGGTAGGCATCCTGCCCCCCCTGGCTAAGGGTGGTAGTAGTGGTAGGCATCCTGCCCCCCCTGGGTGAGGGTGGTAGTAGTGGTAGGCATCCTGCCCCCCCTGGCTAAGGGTGGTAGTAGTGGTAGGCATCCTGCCCCCCTGGGTGAGGCTGGTACTAGTGGTAGGCATCCTGCCCCCCTGGGTGGGGGTGGTAGTAGTGGTAGGCATCCTGCGCCCCTGGCTGAGGGTGGTAGTAGTGGTAGGCATCCTGCCCCCCTGGGTGAAGGTGGTAGTAGTGGTAGGCATCCTGCCCCCCCTGGCTAAGGGTGGTAGTAGTGGTAGGCATCCTGCCCCCCCTGGGTGAAGGTGGTAGTAGTGGTAGGCATCCTGCCCCCCCTGGGTGAGGGTGGTAGTAGTGGTAGGCATCCTGCCCCCCCTGGCTAAGGGTGGTAGTAGTGGTAGGCATCCTGCCCCCCCTGGGTGAGGCTGGTACTAGTGGTAGGCATCCTGCCCCCCCTGGGTGGGGGTGGTAGTAGTGGTAGGCATCCTGCCCCCCCTGGCTAAGGGTGGTAGTAGTGGTAGGCATCCTGCCCCCCCTGGCTAAGGGTGGTAGTAGTGGTAGGCATCCTGCCCCCCCTGGGTGAAGGTGGTAGTAGTGGTAGGCATCCTGCCCCCCCTGGCTAAGGGTGGTAGTAGTGGTAGGCATCCTGCCCCCCCTGGGTGAGGGTGGTACTAGTGGTAGGCATCCAGCCCCCCCTGGGTGAGGGTGGTAGTAGTGGTAGGCATCCTGCCCCCCCTGGCTAAGGGTGGTAGTAGTGGTAGGCATCCTGCCCCCCTGGGTGAAGGTGGTAGTAGTGGTAGGCATCCTGCCCCCCTGGCTAAGGGTGGTAGTAGTGGTAGGCATCCTGCCCCCCTGGGTGAGGGTGGTAGTAGTGGTAGGCATCCTGCCCCCCTGGGTGAGGGTGGTAGTAGTGGTAGGCATCCTGCCCCCCTGGGTGAGGGTGGTAGTAGTGGTAGGCATCCTGCCCCCCTGGGTGAGGGTGGTACTAGTGGTAGGCATCCAGCCCCCCTGGGTGAGGGTGGTACTAGTGGTAGGCATCCAGCCCCCCTGGGTGAGGGTGGTAGTAGTGGTAGGCATCCTGCCCCCCCTGGGTGGGGGTGGTAGTAGTGGTAGGCATCCTGCCCCCCCTGGCTAAGGGTGGTAGTAGTGGTAGGCATCCTGCCCCCCCTGGCTAAGGGTGGTAGTAGTGGTAGGCATCCTGCCCTCCCTGGGTGAGGGTGGTAGTAGTGGTAGACATCCTGCCCCCCCTGGGTGAGGGTGGTAGTAGTGGTAGGCATCCTGCCCCCCTGGGTGAGGGTGGTAGTAGTGGTAGGCATCCTGCCCCTCCTGGCTAAGGGTGGTAGTAGTGGTAGGCATCCTGCCCCCCCTGGGTGAGGGTGGTACTAGTGGTAGGCATCCTACCCCCCCTGGGTGAGGGTGGTACTAGTGGTAGGCATCCAGCCCACCCTGGGTGAGGGTGGTAGTAGTGGTAGGCATCCAGCCCCCCCTGGGTGAGGGTGGTAGTAGTGGTAGGCATCCTGCCCCCCCTGGCTAAGGGTGGTAGTAGTGGTAGGCATCCTGCCCCCCCTGGGTGAGGGTGGTAGTAGTGGTAGGCATCCTGCCCCCCCTGGGTAGGGGTGGTGGTGCGCATTCAGGCCCCTGTGTGCATATGTGGCATTGGTGATGGGCATCCCGCCCCTATGGTGCTGCTGTTGCTGGTGTAAGTATATTCTGCATCCCTGTGTGTGTGTGTGATGTGTCGTGTACGTGTTGTATGTGTTTTGTGGTTGGTGTCTGGCTTACCTTCTGCGCCGTACGCGTCCGTGCCTGTTCCGGTAGTATATGTAGAATATTGGTATGATCGGGACGAAGGGATTCATGGTTGGTTCGTGTCGTTCGTCCTTCTCGTTGCTTCGCGTCGTCCTCATCGCTTCGCCTCGTCCTCGTCGCTCCGCCTCGTCCTCGTCGCTTCGCGTCGTCCTCGTCGCTGCCGTGTTCGTCTCGGAGCCGTGGATCGTGTTGTGGCGCGAATCGGAGCTTATGTGCGCCTCTCCCGGATGCTTTGACGTGCCGTGCGTAGCGACGGGTTCGGCGCGTACGGAAAGCACATCGTACTTGTCCGGCCGGACGGGGCTGCTTTTTTCCTTCCGTGCGACTCGATTCGGCGTTTCCGGATTCGCCTCGGTCGGAGAACAGGACCTGGTTTGGGTGAGTACGGCTCGGCCGGATTCTTTGCTGTTGTGCGCATCGTACTTGCTCGTTCGTTGTGCTGTACGGATCGGTCGGGAAACAGGCTTTCGCATGGCTTTTTTCCCGACCGAATGGTATTGGGTGCGCCTCCGACCGAGATCGGAATCGGCCCCGTAGTGAAAACAGCATATTCTGCCTTAATTCTCAGTGTCCATGTGAGTCCATCAGATTTTTATCATATACCTGTAGATTAAGGGACGAGATATGCATCTTAAATTAATTTTACACATTGGGAGAACTGTACTGATGGGCTATACATTGCCAACCTATTAATACAAAAGCTCCAGACACAAACTGATGTAAACAGTACAGTTCTAACATAAATATATTGATACCCTTTTTGGGTATGAATTTCTTTCCCTAGCGTTCTTCAGGACTTGACATGTCCTTTCTGTTTCATGCTTCTCTGGGCAGGTATTCCATATATCTTGATGTTATCTTCTGACTTTATGTTTGTCACACGGTTGCTCTTAAATTTAGTGACTTTGTTGTTGTCCTTTCAATAAGTAGTCAGTTGTCTGACATTCCTTTTCAATACAAGACATTTCTTCTGACTAGCTTAGTAATACGGGTGTCAATCAGCCCACCGAGTTTCAACATACAACTTTTTGCCTGTCTGTTATCTTTAAATTCAACAGAAATTGTCACTGAATGTGTTAGTATTTCAGGTAAGCAAATAGGCACACATTTGTCAGAGTCCTTCATACTCCACGGAAGCAGCTTAACAGAATGCTGGTATGGCATGGGGCAATGAGAAATTTGCACTTTTTTGGATCATCCTCTTTGTCCCTTGAATTAATTTCTAGTTATTTGCCGCACCCTATTAGATGTCTAAAGTAGATTATGAAAACATACTCTATCTGTCCTTCTATAGTATTTATTACTTTGCCTGCAGACAGCAGTGTGCCTTGTGATAGTCTCTTGAATTTTGAATAATGTCAAACCTCTCCTCAATACCATTCACTGGCTTCCACTAAAAGAGTGTGTCACTTCTAAGCTTTGGCGTACCATCCATTTGACCATCTTAGGCTATGATTCAGCCTTTATTTAGAAATGTATTTATGCTTATATCCATGGTTGACAGCTTAGATTATACTCTGCTAATTTATTATCCATCCCTACATTCAATAACACATGTCTAAGATATAAATTCTTTCTGTATTTGACTTGTATGTCCTTTCAGTCTTTATAAAGTTTTTCCTGTTTTATTTCCGTAAATTTGAAGACATTGGGCCTGATTTAGACTTTGGTGGACGGGTTATCCATCATGTTTGTGATGGATATTCCATTCCCAATATTACAAGGGCTTTATATTCTATGGCACTTCTAATAAGTTGAACAGGATATTTGTCACATTTGTGACTGAATACTCATCCACCAAACTCTAAAGTAAGCCCTTAGTTCTTTTCAGTATCTTATGAAATTTGGACAGCTGTAATATGCTTCTTACTCAAGTATTACAAATCATTAACAGGTGTATGAGCCTTAAGTAAATAGCTTTTAAAATAAGATAACTATTGTAAAAACATTATTAGTTATATCACATATGAAATACAAAAAGTAGCATTTCAATATCGCGTATACATCATTTGTAGCCCAAGTAGACACAAATTCTCATGGGGGAGGGATACTATCAATACAAAAAGAGAAGGCAGAAAGAAAACATTGGTATGACTTTATGTGAGAAATTGGGCTGTTGGTTGAGGGGGATGTAAGCCATTCTTAAGCAACAGCCACAGTCCTCGTCAGGGTGAATCACAAAAGTCAGTAAAGTAACCTATGCCTAACCCTCTGGTAGCTTTCTAACAGTTAGCATTTCTCTTTCAATGAGAATGCAACCTAATAAGAACTTACCTATCAAAAAATGCAACATGCTTGATGGGAGGAAGTTTATATTCTCTCAGAAGACATACTCAGCAGAGAGACATTGTTCATAAACTGATATGCAAAACGCAGTGAAATACAAAGTCAATCTCTATTTTCACATGTTGGTAATGTGCTCCTTCTGTATCAGCGAATCACTGACAAAATATTGACCTCAAAAATATCGAGGTACAAAAATATTGTGACAAAAATATCGAAGTCAAGAATATCGACATCCTATCTACATCATGGTAAGTACAAAAACATCGAAAATTAAATATCGATGTAAAAAATATCGTTGTAAAAAATATCGTTTTTTTTAAATGTTAAAAAAATAATCTAAAATAAAGTAAGTAATACATATAATTAAAAGAAACATAGTTACAATTATTTAAAAATGTTTAAACATAAAAACTGATACATATAATGTTAAAATAAATTAAACATATACATATAAAATATAATATATATACTTACTTAATAATATTCATAAATAATTATTTTAATCACTTATAAATTGTTAAAAATATTTGCTAAATTATAAATACAGACATACACATACACAAATATTATTATTAAACATTTTAAAAATATATTTAACAAATTAAAAAAATTACAATATTTTTAATTTTTGTAAAATAAATTATATTCAACTTTAAGTAAAAGAATACAGAAAAATATTGGATAGTGGAGGGAAAAAAATTACTATTCCAACTCCAAACAGTGCAACAGTAGGGAAAGTGTTGGATAGTGTAGGGGTTAAAACTACTATTCCCACTCCAGTGAGTGCAATAGTAGGGAAAGTGTTGGATAGCGTCGGGGTTAAAATTACTATTCCCACTCCAGGGAGTGCAACAGTAGGGAAAGTGTTGGATAGCGTAGGGGTAAAAATTACTATTCCCACTCCAGTGAGTGCAACAGTAGGGAAAGTGTTGGATAGCGTAAGGGTTAAAATTACTATTCCCACTCCTGTGAGTGCAACAGTAGGGAAAGTGTTGGATAGTGTAGGGGTTAAAACTACTATTCCCACTCCAGTGAGTGCAACAGTAGGGAAAGTGTTGGATAGTGTCGGGGTTAAAATTACTATTCCCACTCCAGGGAGTGCAACAGTAGGGAAAGTGTTGGATAGCGTAGGGGTAAAAATTACTATTCCCACTCCAGTGAGTGCAACAGTAGGGAAAGTGTTGGATAGCGTAAGGGTTAAAATTACTATTCCCACTCCTGTGAGTGCAACAGTACGGAAAGTGTTGGATAGCGTAGGGGTAAAAATTACTATTCCCACTCCAGGGAGTGCAACAGTAGGGAAAGTGTTGGATAGCGTAGGGGTAAAAATTACTATTCCCACTCCAGTGAGTGCAACAGTAGGGAAAGTGTTGGATAGCGTAGGGATTAAAATTACTATTCCCACTCCTGTGAGTGCAACAGTAGGGAAAGTGTTGGATAGCGTAGGGGTAAAAATTACTATTCCCACTCCAGGGAGTGAAACAGTAGGGAAAGTGTTGTATAGCGTAGGGGTTAAAATTACTATTCCCACTCCAGGGAGTGCAACAGTAGGGAAAGTGTTGGATAGCGTAGGGGTAAAAATTACTATTCCCACTCTAGTGAGTGCAACAGTAGGGAAAGTGTTGAATAGAGTAGGGGTTAAAATTACTTTTCCCACTCCAGTGAGAGCAACAACAGGGAAAGTGTTGGATAGCGTAGGGGTAAAAATTACTATTCCCACTCCAGTGAGTGCAACAGTAGGGAAAGTGTTGGATAGCGTAGGGGTTAAATTAACATACTTATTAATTAAATAATTTTTGTAAAATAAATAACATATTAATAATTAATTAACTAAAAAATTAATAATAAATACCAATAAAATTAAATTAATATTTACTTAAATAACATTAAATTACTTCCCACCCTATTCCCCCATAAACACACAACCCACTACACATAAAAAGAACACAATTAATTTAATTATCAATTAATCAATTAATAAAAATTAATTAACAATTAATTATAAATTAACAATACATTAATTAACAATAACAATAAATAAAAAAATATTAATTAATTAATTATAATCAAATTACTTCCCACCCTATTCCCCTATTAACCCACAACCCGCTACACATAAAAATTAACATAATTAATTTAATTACCAATTAATTAATTATTAAAAATGAATTACCAATTAAAAATTAATTAATAAATTAATTAACAATAAAAACATATTTATTTATAATTAATATAATGATAAATTAATCAATTAAAAAAATAATAACCAATTAATAATTAATTAACAAAAAAATAAATTATCAATACTCAATTTTTCTTAATTAATTACTTAATTACAAATAATTTACTTACCACCCTATTCCCCTAAAAACACACAACCCACTCCAATAATAAATTATTACAAATAAAATAATTATCAATTAATAATAATTAATTACCAATTAATAATTAACAATAAATTAATTATTAATAACAATAATTAAAAATTAATAATTACTTAATTAAAATTAAATTACTTCCCACCCTATTCCCCTATAAACCCACAAACCGCTACGGAACTAAAACGCAAAATGTAAATAAAAAAAATTAGTAACTTCTAAAAAACTTCATCAGCAGCCCCTGAACTTCTCTGCGGGGAGTTCTGACCTGCCAAGTGGTGCCAATTCCAGCACTGGGCAATTAGAGTTGGCTTTGCTGCTATGAACCAAGTAAATCTATGCATCGACTCCCAGCACACGTTCTTCCGATGCAGCAACACCATGCAGTTGCAAAACTAAAGCATCACCGCTATGCAACCGAAGAATTGATGCAGCACCTGTCTTGTGGCTGAAAGATCACTGCAGCCTGAGCCCTGAGCACGGCATCACTGACGTCCTTGGCGCACATGTTGACTCCGGTTCAAGCCCTGCTGTGCGGCCAAAGAAATCAACACTTCACCTGCTCGGCAGCTGGGAAATTGATGCAACGCCTGTTCTGCCACCACTGCATTGACCCAGCGTGTCTGGATTTTCAATGCATCGTCCCTGTGCGCCAAGCTCTTCATAGACATGCCCCAGCCGTAAGGAACCTAGGTTGCGTGTCCAGAGATCGATGCATCACCTCCCCTCACAGTAAGGAACTGATGCATCACCTCCCCTGGAAGTAAGGAACCAACGCATCACCTTATTGGTAGTAAGGAACAGATGATTCAACTCCCCTGGCAGTTAGGAACTGACCTCACCTCCCCTGCGCCTGTTTTCATCTTTGATTTTGGTGCATGCCAGCTACTTTGTGCTAAAAGTGACGCTTCCATAGTTTCCTATGGACTGAACTATTTTGATCCTTTTTAAAGTGATCTCTAGATTAGTGTATGTTGGATTTTTGTTGTTGTGGTCTTGTTTAATTCAGATAATATTATTCAGCTAATAATTGCTTATTTTTCTAAACTGGTGTGGTGTCAATGTGTAGTGTTTGAACTGTGTTACTGTGTGTTTGTTCAAATGCTTTACACATTGCCTTTGAGATACGCCTGTTCGCTCGTGCCCAGCTACCAAAGGGGTGACCAGGGGTTATCTTAGCTGTGTAATACCCCAACCCTGACTAGAATAAGGGTCCCTACTTGGACAGGGTGCAAACAGGGTGCAAACCACTGCCAATTAGAAACCCTCATTTCTAATACAAATACACTATACCTCGCAGCTCCACCATTAAGTGAGGCCTGCCCCTGCCCCTGCACTCTCGAGTGTTGGTGATCGAGGCCCTCCTCCACCCGCAGGTTTCCCTGCGCCTCATCCCTGGTGGTCCAGTGGACCTCTGTCTCCTTCCTCTAACTCTGCTCTTTCACTCGTTTTTCTACCCTTTTTTATCTTTCAACTTTCTGCACTTTTCTGCATCTCTGCTCTTTTGTGCCTTATTTCTGCTCATTTTCCCTTCCTCTCGCTCTGCCCTTCCACTTGTTTTCACTCGTTTTTCTACCCTCTTTTATCTTTCACCTTTCTGCACTTTTCTGCATCTCTGCTCTTTTGTGCCTTATTTCTGCTCATTTTCCCTTCCTCTCGCTCTGCCTTTTCACTCGTTTTTCTACCCTCTTATCTTTCACCTTTCTGCATCTCTGCTCTTTTGTGCCTTATTTCTGCCTATTTTCCCTTTTTTCTTTATCCCTTATTTCCTCCCTTTACCTTTCCCCGCCTCTGCTGCCCCCGCGGCCCCTCCCCCCCAGCGGGACCGGCCAATCCAGCTCCCCTCCCCGCTCCCGCCTCCCAGCTGTCCAGCCCTCCCCAACCCCTACTTAATGGCGGCCACTGCGCGGCCGCACAGCGGCCGCGCCGCTGGCGCGCCGAAGGCGCATCAAAGGCAAGCCCGTCTGCGCCCGTCCGCGACCCGACCGCGACCAGCGCCAGGAACCCTGGACCTCCGCCCCGCCAACGCTACGACCCAGCAGCACTCCACGCACTCAACCCAGGCCGCAACAACAACTGCAAGCTAGCATCACCAGCCGACTCCCACGGACCCTTCAGCTGTCACCGCTGCCGGCACACCTGCAGCACCGCCAAGAACACGGATCCAGCACAACCCGCCCACAAGAACACAACCGAACCGAAGACCCTGCAATGCATCCTCCTCAACGTCCGATCCCTCCACAAACATGCCACAGAAATCTGGGACCTCCTCGACAGCACCACCCCGGACGAAGCGTTCTTCACCGAAACCTGGACCAACACCACCTCGGGACCGGACATCGCCATCGCCATCCCCCAAGGATACAAGATCTCCAGGAAGGACCGCCTCACCCGCCCAGGAGGAGGAATCGCCATCGTCCACAAATCCAGCCTCCGCCTGAGCACACTCCCTGACGAGCCCACAGAACTGATGGAACACCTTCACTTCAAGATACTGGCCAGCCCCACCGCCACCCTCCAAGGAACCCTCATCTACCGACCCCCTGGACCCCGCGGACCCTTCGCCAACTCCATCACGGACATTATCTCCCCGCAGGCCATCGCATCCACCAACTACACCCTGCTGGGAGACCTCAACTTCCACCTCGACAACCAACTGGACCCCAACACCACATCCCTCCTGGACAACCTCCACAACATTGGACTGCGCCAGATCGTGACCGAGCCCACGCACTCAGCATGACACACCTCGACCCCCTCTTCACTACAGGAAACTCCATCACCTTCAGCCACACCACCGAACTCCCATGGACCAACCATCGTTGCGTCCACTTCACCTTCAGAACACCCACCATCCACAGACACCAGCACCTGCTTCCACGAAGAAACTGGACCAAAATCACCGACGACCAGCTCACCTCCTCACTCAACAACTCCACCCCAACCATCGCGGAAAACGACGACCCCAACACCGCAGCCCGAACCCTGCATAGATGGATCACGGACAGCACCAACACCATAGCCCCCCTCAAGAAAAACAACAATACCCGCACCAAGAAAGCCAGATGGTTTACCACCGAACTTCGAGAGTCCAGAAGCACATGCCGCCGCCTCGAAAAGGCCTGGAGGAACACCAAATCCACAGAAGCCCACGACAACTTCAGAGCCGCCACCAACGCCCACCATCAACTCATCAGAGAAACGAGGAAAAAAGCGATTGAAGACAGAATCTCCACCCACGCGCACAACAGCAAGGAACTCTTCAGCATCATCAAGGAGTTCGCCCAACCCACTAGCGAGTCTACCGACATCCCTCCCTCACAAGACCTCTGTGACAAACTCAGCACCTTTTTCCACCACAAAATCAAGAGCATCTACGACAACTTCGACGAAGACAACCAACACACTGAACCCTCACCAACCACCCCGACACCCGGAAACCAGCGATTGACGACTGGTCAGCCATCACCACGGAAGACACACTGAAGACAATGAAGTCAATCCACTCAGGGGCCCCCACGGACCCCTGCCCCCACCACATCTTCAACAGAGCCGCCCACACCATCGCACCCATGCTCCGCCACACCATCAACCGCTCCCTGGCGACCGCCTCGTTCCCCGACGACTGGAAACACGCCGAGGTCAACCCCCTCCTAAAGAAACCCTCAGCGGACCCCACCGACCTCAAAAACTACAGACCCATCTCCCTGCTCCCGTTCCCAGCGAAAGTCATCGAGAAAGCCATCAACAGCCAACTCGCCACATTCATTGAAGAACACAACATCCTCGACTCCTCCCAATCCGGCTTCAGAAAAAAACACAGTACGGAAACCGCCCTCCTCGCCGCAACAGACGACATCCGCACCCTACTGGACAAAGGAGAAACAGTAGCCCTCATCCTCCTCGACCTATCAGCGGCGTTCGACACAGTCTCCCACCGTACCCTAATACGCAGACTCTACGACGCAGGAATCCAGGACAAGGCCCTCGACTGGATCCGCTCCTTCCTCTCTGGCAGGACGCAGCGGGTCAGACTCCCCCCTTTCCTCTCGGACCCCACACCTACCACCTGCGGAGTCCCCCAGGACTCCTCCCTCAGCCCGACGCTCTTCAAAGTCTACATGGCTCCACTCGCCCCCATCGTCAGAACCTACGGACTCAACATCGTGTCATACGCAGACGACACCCAGCTCATCCTCTCCCTATCCAACGAGCCCAACACCGCCAGACGCAGCTTTCGAGAAGGCATGGAAGCCGTCGCCAAATGGATGAAAAACAGCTGCCTACAACTAAACACCAACAAAACAGAAGTACTCATCATGGGCCCAAACCCCGATGCCTGGAGCGACACCTGGTGGCCCCCCGCCCTCGGAAACCCGCCAACCCCCACGGACCACGCACGGAACCTGGGAATCATCCTGGACTCCGAGCTCAAAATGGACCGCCAGATCAACTCTGTCTCATCTTCCTGCTTCCACAACCTCCGCCTCCTTCGTAAGACCTTCAAATGGATCCCCCTCGAACACCGAAAGACCGTCACTCACGCCCTGGTCACCAGCAGACTCGACTACGGCAACGCACTCTACGCCGGAATAAACAAAAACCTCACCCGCAAGCTACAGAACATCCAGAACGCCGCCGCAAGACTGGTCCTCAACCTGCCAAAACACTGCCACATCTCCCAGCACCTGCGCACACTCCACTGGCTCCCTGTCGAGGCAAGAATCACCTTGAAGATGCTCACCCACACACACAAGGCCCTCCACGGCACCGGACCAGCATACCTGAACAGCCGACTCAAATTCCACGCACCCCAAAGGACCCTACGATCAGCCCAGCTCTCCTACGCCGTGGTCCCCCGCACCAGAAAGACCAGATCGGGAGGCCGCTCCTTCTCCTTCCTCGCGGCCAAAGCATGGAACGCCCTTCCGCTCCACCTCAGACAGACAACATCGCTCCCCATCTTCGCAAGAAACCTCAAAACCTGGCTTTTCGACAGACCCCCTCCTTGATGGATGGAACCTGCACCCCCCCCCCCAGCGCCTTGAGACCCTTACGGGTGAGTAGTCGCGCTTTAACAAACCCCTGATTGATTGATTGACTATAAATCACAATAAAAAAGGAAAGCATACAGGGAACCATACAAATGATATTCATGCTGAAAAAATTGCATATCAAGTACAGAGCATAAACACAAGCAAGAACCTAATCAATTTTGTGTGAACAAGACCAATCACTGAATAGGGCAATTCTTAGAAAAAGTGTGACCGAAAGCAATTTATTCAGCATGAACAAGAATGCCTAAGTCCAAAAAGAGTAGAGGGATCAAGAAGACATAAAAAGTGAGTACAAGGAGAACAACATGGCAATCACCCTGAAGAGAGGAAGAACGAAGGGGAAAAAGGTAAAGTGAAAAGAGGGAACAAAGAAAAGGGTAGGGGCAGAAATTGAAACATTCTAGAAAATGGAGTGGGAGGAATGGGTAATGATGTGTGAGATATGCACAGCAAAGCAAATGATGATGGCAAGTATCAAAAGAGTGTTTGAGAGGTCTAGTTTTGAAAAGATGTTAGTGTATACAGCAAATGGAAATGATTTGAAAATGTAAAAAACAATTGAGTCATAGCACACTTATTTTTTATGCAAGGGCTCAATTAGCAAGGACTCTGCACTGTGAGAGACTGGTGTCTTCCAGAGATTTTTAACTTTTCACTCAAATAAAGATGAGTGTGAGAATGAGCCTCTTTTTATGTGGTCACACCTACTTTGGACTGGGGCTGTTGGTTTCCGCACACTGTGGCATCACTGTCCAGTCACAAGTGTATATGGGCTGACCCCTAAAATATGTTAAAATAGGCCAAACTCTAATTGGCATATTTAAATTTTATGTAAGTCCATAGTAACTGGTACAGGAAACATAACAATGACAAGGATGTTAAATTAACATGTTGACTGCTGCATGTATTATGTCACCCACTAGGCTGACCAGGAAATCATTTCTTTTGGTGTACATGTGAAGACAGTTGCAGTTTAAAAACCTGCAGGCTGGCATAGAAAAATGAATCCCTTTTGACTAAACAAAAACATATCTTAAATACTAAAAAGCTACCCATAGGTAGCCATTTCAGTTCACAAGGCAGTGTAACTAGTGTTTGAAGAAATTGGAGCATTAGTTGAAGATGGTAATAGCATACTTCAAATAATAATCAGAGTGCTTGTCAGGGTGAACCACTGAAGTCACTAAATACACCTGTATTTAACCCTCTGGTAGCATGGTACAAAGCAGTCTTGCTTAATTTAGAGGCAATGTGGGAAGTATGTATGCAGTACTCAAACAATAATATAAAATGAAAACACAACAGAAGAAAAATGCCAAACCAATTTAGAAAATTGAGAGCATTTTAATAAATAAAATGACACTGAAATGACAAAAATCCAATAAGTAGAATCAGAGATATGATTTAAAAAAAAATTGAATTACAAATAGCACCAAAAAGCACAAAGTGCCAACCGAGGATATCTAGTCAAAAGTTAAGGCCGACCGCAATGGATAGCCGGTGGGATACAGTGACCAAGTTCATCCCAGTGGAAGATTTCCCTTATGACTTAAAACCTTTTATGGAGAAAAAGTGGCTGTTGATGAGCCATCAGTGGAGCAAACTTTGAGCTGAATCTGAAAGGGGGTCGACAGCTGCGGGTTGCTGGAGAGTGGGGTCCCAGTGCCGTCGCTGATGAAGGGGGCAAAGCTACAAGAGGGTGAAGTCTGAAGTCTATGCCAAGGAACACCTCAATGTCGATTGGATGCGACCAGGCGTGGGTCCAAGTGAAGTCTCTATGTTCGGACTTAAAAACGTTTGTGTAAGTCAGATCTACTTCAGTGGGGAAAAGCTCCAAGTAAAGGCCAACCAGCAATTCAATGTCTATGGCTGTGGCTTCAATGGCAACCCTGCTCTCAGTCAGTTCTCAAGACAGAAAGTTGTCAAAAAGCTTCTACATCTCACTTCTTGCAATTTGAGTTCAAGAGGAGTACTCTCTAACACACAGCCAAGGGTCCAGGACCATAGCGCACAACTAGAGAGTTAGGACTCACTCCATAAGAGGCCACCAGAAGAGCCCAGGGCAGGTCCAGCTGGAACTGGTCAGCTGGGCAATTGCAGTGAGATAGGGCGCTGGAAGCTTGTTGTGTCCCTGTAGATTTTTTGCATTCCTGGGTTGAAGGCAAGCAGATCCAGTGTTCCAGTTCTTCAGATGGCAGGGCAGTCCTTCTTCTGCTTCTTCAGAGGTCCGCAAGTTTTCTGAGGAGAGGGCTGTCGGATCCACATTTATGCCCAGTGCAAGCCTGTGGGGGTAGGGCAATGCTTTGTCCACCCCTAAACCAGTTCTGGTCAGTTCATCCCTTCTCACTGGTTTTGGAGCCAGTCTCACTAGAGACTGGGTGTAAGCTCCATCTGCCAGAGACAAAGTAGTAATCCTTTAGGGCTGGACAAAGATCCCAGGCCACCCTGTAAAGGGAAGAGACACCCTCCCCAAAATCAGGACCCTCTGTCTACTTTTTGGGAGCAATACACATCTCACAACAGGAGAGCCATCAGGGGTCAAGTGACAGCTGGACACTGGCAGCAAAGTCTTTTGGTTTTAGGCAGCAAAATGACACCTTTCTAAAAGTATAATTTCCAAAATAGTCATGTAAATTCCAGCTTGACTAATAAGTTGGATTTTAAATTACTGCTAAAATGAGTCCGTGAAATTTCCAAAGTGATTTACCACTTATTAAATATAATAGCGTAAACCAGGGTTAATCTATGGGAGATGACTTGGAGGTTTTTCACTTCCAGGACATGTAAAACATTAAATATGCTTCTTACTCAAGTATCACAAATCATTAACAGGTGTATGAGCCCTAAGTAACTAGCTTTTAAAATAAGATAACAAACTATTGTTGTTGTTGTAAACTTTATTTCGATCAATAAGACCATAAAAGCATTTTAAACAAAATCCAACATCTCATTTGTATTAAAAACAATTAAAAAAGGTATACAAACATCAAGTTGCATTGTAACTAAATACATAGGGGCCGATTCCGATTCGGGCCGGAAAACGTACCGACCGACTCGGTATGGGAATTTAGTCCGACCGACTCGGACCGGCGCCGCACGACCCGGGTAGTACGATGAAATGAATGTGAAATCCGACAGACTCGGACGGAATAAAAAACGACCGACCGAGCCGGACGGAAACAAGCCATCCGGCTGGGAAATCACGCGAAATGAACCGACCGACACGCACTCGGATTGAACCCGAACGAAACGTACCCGCGAACTCCGACCCGCGTAGTACGATGCTGTGCGTGCAAAACACGACCGACTCGCCCGGAGCACACGCCGTACGACCGACACGCATACAAAATCCAGCCGAAGCAACCCAATACTACGCGACCGACTCGTACGCCGCATATGAAACCTAGCTGACACACAGCGGGAATGAGTCGGACAAGATCGCACCAGACAACTGCAGCGTCCTACTCGGACACAAGAACGACTCGTACATGCACTAAAAACACCAAGGAAAAATTAGAAAAAAAAGGGCCAAACAAGCAACCACTAAGCCAATAAATACAGGGAGGGGAAAAAAAATGGAACAAGGACACACCTCCAACTCCACCTACATAAAGGCCACAAATCCCTACCATGATCCTTTGCAAATTCCACTGACCTGCCAGCACACAACACCATCACACAGCAACCACAGACATACTCACAGCTCATACATCACACAAACCACACACCATTACCACACCTACAAATAGCACCCTCACACAAACCCAGCTAAACCTACACTCACACCCCCACCTGCACACACACACACACATCAATCACCACCACCACCCATCACCATGCCCCCAAAGAAGAACCATAAGTTCCTAGATTGTGAATTGGAAGTCCTGGTAGACGAGATACTCAGGGTAGAGCCACAGTTGTTTGGTACATTGGTACAACAGACCCCCATGTCGCAGAAAACCAAGATGTGGGCGAGGATTGTCGACAGGGTGAACGCACAATCACCATGTTTGCGCACAAAGGAAGACATCCAGAACAGGTGGTATGATGTGCGCAGGAGGGTCCGGGACCTACTCAAAAGGACTACCTCCTCAGCCAGCACACCGGCAGTGGCCCTCCTGTAAAACCAGTATACCTCAGGCCCTGGGAGGAGAAGGTGCGGGCCATCCTACCACCAGTGAGCGTATACGGACTAACAGACATCCCAGAGCCTGGTGAGTACACAACTAATATATACAATATGGTGTGACAACACACACACATCACAGTCAAGGGGATAGGCAAACCATGCACACTTAGCAAATACACAGCAACCAAAAGATATTCATCCCAAGATGTGAATGCTAGTCAGACAAACACAATACCTGCCATCTCATAGTGACATGTAACTGTGTCATGACATCTACAAACCTAACAACAAATACAGCAAGGCAGTGGCACAAATAGAACCAACAAACACTCACAGATATTTACCCACCACTAGAACACCACCTCACAGGGAAGCTCACTCAAAGGAAGGAATCCTGTGTATGCTGGTCAAGTCAGTGTAGCCAATAGCATGATGGGAGTGGTAGTCACAGATATTGGTCACACCCACAATTGGCCCATCAACACCACTCTCAACCATGCTCACATCACAGGGAGTGGATAAGGACTCACAAGATGGCTGACACTGGGTACTGCTGTGGGGAGCACAAGGCCCTGCTGGGAACTGTGCAACAATAAACAGCACAACACCACTGCCTGACATCCTGAAAGCCAACTTGCACTCCCTGCAATGCAAGCACGTTGCATGGTGGGATATCTGGCTGGGTGGGAAGGAGGACTCACAGCACTGACCATAGTTACAAGCAGCTCTCCTCACACACCCCCTCAACACTAACTCCACATAACCCACCTGGGAGAATGCAATGCCTCACAGCCTAACTGAAGATCCCACAAAGAACCACCACCCTGGGTTATGCTGTGTGAAGCACAGGGACACTCTTGGGACTTGTAGCCAAACAACTGCCCGGACAACACTCCCAGCCATCCTGTCAGCACAGGCACCCCACCCCACAGGGAAGCAGAGTCAAAAGGAAGGAAGGATGGCCATGCTGGGAAGGGGGGTGGAGGGAATAGCATGATGGGAGTTGAAGGCACAGATATTGCTCACCCTCACAATTGGCCCATCAACACTACTCTCAACCATGCTCACATCACAGGGAGTGGATAAGGACTCACAAGATGGCTGACACTAGGTACTGCTGAGGGGAGCACAAGGCCCTGCTGGGAACTGTGCAACAACAAACCGCAGGACACCACTGCCTGACATCCTGAAAGCCAACTTGCACTCCCTGCAATGCAAGCACGTTGCCTGGTGGGATATCTGGCTGGGTGGGAAGGAGGACTCACAGCACTGACCATAGTTACAAGCAGCTCTCCTCACACACACCCTCAACACTAATTCCACATAACCCACCTGGGAGAATGCAATGCCTCACAGCCTAACTGAAGATCCCACAAAGAACCACCACCCTGGGTTATGCTGTGTGAAGCACAGGGACACTCTTGGGACTTGTAGCCAAACAACTGCCAGGACAACACTCCCAGCCATCCTGTCAGCACAGGCACCCCACCCCACAGGGAAGCAGAGTCAAAAGGAAGGAAGGATGGCCATGCTGGGAAGGGGGGTGGAGGCAATAGCATGATGGGAGTTGTAGGCACAGATATTGCTCACCCTCACAATTGGCCCATCAACACTACTCTCAACCATGCTCACATCACAGGGCGGTGGATAAGGACTCACAAGATGGCTGACACTGGGTACTGCTTGGGGAGCACAAGGGCCTGCTGGGAACTGTGCAACAACAAACAGCAGGACACCACTGCCTGACATCCTGAAAGCCAACTTGCACTCCCTGCAATGCAAGCACGTTGCATGGTGGGATAACTGGGCTGGGCGGAGAAGGAGGCCTGGATGGTAACCAAATACCACCAATGCTGTTCATGCACACACCTCAACATTCACATTGACATGCCACAGGTTGGCAGGACAATGTGCTACACCAATATCACTCACTGACTGTCACTATTTAGGAGAATGCAATGTCCTGGCCCACATCCAGAGGTACAGTCACAACTGTCAGGTGTTTGAACAATTGATGCCAGTAGAAACATAACATACAAACAGGAGATGATGGGGACACAGCAGCAGACCAGGAGGACTCCCTGTCCCAGGCTCCGGGGAACACTGAGCTCACTGGTGTGGATCAGCCTCTGCACTCCTCGGATGGCGAAGAACCAGCTGGACCCTCCGGTGTGAGTCATCATGCAGCACCAGCAGGACCAACATCTGCACCCCCTGCACCCACCCCTCCAACAACTGCCAACACACAGGCCACCCCTGCCAACACGGACACACCAAGGACCACAGATGACAACAGTGCACGGACCCAGGCCCAAACTGGAGCTGCTGACAACGAGCCCAGGAACAACACCCAAGTGGGCCCACGGTCACCTGTGCGTGCCACTGCAGGTCCTGCATGTGTCGCAGGGGTGGTGTGAGGGGTGGGAGACATAGGTCTCTCCTTGCAGAGAGGTCTGGACTGTATGATGACCCACAACTGGCACGCATCGCGGATGCGTACCAGACTAGCACCGGAGAGGTCAGCCAGGTAGTGGGGATCCTCAAGGACATACAACAGCAGCAGGCTGCCCATCATGCCCGCTTGGACTCCCACATGTCCTGTGTTGACACACACATGTCACGTGTTGAGACACACATGTGTGGCATGGAGTCCAAGTGGGGCACATTGGAACAACTGACAGCGGTGCATAGGGACATACTGACATGCCTCCGTCAGATCAGCACCAACATGACCTCACCTCCCTGTGTGCCCACAACATCTGCTGCTGAAACAACTGCAAATGCCACAGGGAGGGAGGAGGACTCTGGCAGAGAGTCCCCTGCACCGCCGCAGCCTGCACCTGAGGGTCCCCCCCCCAAGAAGAGGGGCCGTCCGAGGAGGCCAAACTGAGAGGCCGATGGCCATCTACATCCCCCAGGAAGCCAACACCTGTTCTGGAACTTTTCCTCTGTGTGCATACTGCACGCCCTGTTGAAGCCAAGCCAACTCTCCCACATGACATGGGGAGCTCTAGTTGACCAAATGTATCAGTTGACTGTGGACTTTACTCTGGACTTTTCAGCTACCAAGACTTCCAATTCACATGGGAACTTTGGATCCAAATTTCTATGTACAGCACCCACCACCCTGTGCACCATCCTCACACCTGTATGTAAATAAACTCACCAATAAACCATATCTGCCTCTGTTGTGATTCCAACGTGGTTTTTGTCATGTAGATGTTGATCTTCTAAATTACACTGTGCATGCTAACTGCTACAGCAAGTCCAACACTGTCATGTCAGTCATGGCGACGTGACACATATGAGGGAGACACACCACTAGGGCCACAAAACACATACACACCAGGGCCATCAGACTCATCACCTATACTGATGTTGCAACGAAGTACAGTGGAATGTACAGACACGCCACCTATTCACAGTCACTGTCAACTAGACAACAGGTGCAGTAAGCAAATGTTAGTCAGATGTGTGACTACAGACAACGCACATCCCAAAGTCAAGCACAAGTTTATTACACATTTCCAACATGTAGTTTCCACTACAAATGCAAGCTAATCCAACCTGGCTGTGGCCACAAAGTAAAAAAGTGCAGAAGATAGAAAGTCCAGGGGTGTGTGGCACATCACCTGTAGGGAAACGACTGCTTCCACCTTGGAAGTTGAATCATGGATTCGGGGGATCCAAGTTGATCAGACAACTCCAGCAGCACCCTGTGAAGGACAGACATGACACACAGTCAAAACCACTGAAGAACAGCACAGAACGGCAATACTCATGTCTAATACATGTCACGAGATAACTACACAAAACCAAGTTAGCATGTCAACACTGTTGGGCAGGACAGACCACCTGCAAGGACACATCGCTGCACGCATCCAGTCAAGTAGCACATGGCCACACTCAAACAGCACCAGAGCACCACACACACATATCATGCAAACTCAAATAATTGACATTACAACCCTCTGGAGACTCACATTCAGCTGAAGAAGTTGGTGATGAGCTGTGTGCGGACATCACTAAACTGCAAAAACCTCTAATCAGACCTATATTGCTTTGATGCTGACCCCTTCAGGTTCTATCCTGCCAACAACCTAATCATGAATCACTTGTACATCTGAATTATACCAATTACAAAATATTCGTTTATGTTTTTTTATTTTCTTTAAAAATTCTCCAAAGACATTTTTATCATTTTATATTTTTTTTGATTCACATTAGAAAAAAGTTTACATGAATACCAATTTATTTATGAGATATTCAATCAATGTGACACAGAAACATTACAAATAATGCGTAATTGTAAACATTAAAGTTTATAACCCCACAGCAACCACCAATCATTCATTCACACCACACAGACTAATTCAAGTATCCTACAATCATCCTAATATAAATAAAAACCACATGAGATTCGATCCTATGAGGGGTCTAAACAAATCGGTGGAGGGAAGACAAAGAGTTGGTAAAAAAGCGATGTCTAATGGTACTATTCCTCCAAAGACCTCTTCTCAGAGTTGGACTCGGTCTTGGTCTACGCGCGTTTCAGTGGGCAAGCCACCTTCTTCAGGACCAAATAAAAAGGGAGAGAAATCTCAGACCCAACAATTACCGGGGGTTATCTGTAGGGTATTAAAAACATTGATTTTAGTAATGATGGGGGAGTGGCAGGAACAAGCATCTAATTTCAATACAAAGTTGATACCAAATAATTGCTTCATATCCCACCCGTGGTTCCTCTCTTGAGGTGTTTCCTATGGTCAATAAGTAAAGTAGCAGTGGTAGTTCCCAATGTGATTTAAAACAGCCATGAAAGCTAGTTAACGTACAAGTAGCCTGCACCAAACAAAAAGAAAATAAAAAGAGACAATTCATTCTTCCGTGCACTTAAGTGAAAAACATGTGAATAGAAAGAGGTAAACAAGGAAAGCCCATGCAACCGCTTTGAAAGCCAGAGATGGTCTACCTGCATGTAAAAGTCAACCTACATGAAAAAAATATATATATATATTTCTAGTCGTCTGGACAAGCTTTACGGCTGCAAGAAAGATTTGTTTGCGTACAATACGCACGACATCTAGGAAATAAAAATAAAAATAAAAGACAGCTGAGTTGTCAAATACGTCAGGGGAATTATACTGACTATTAATGGAGACAGGGAGAAATAACTTACCCAATTGGATGGCTCACTGCTAAATTCTTCTTCAAATAAGGATATCTTGGACTCCTTATTACAGTAATGTGACAAACTAGGCCGGTAATTCCCGTTGCTGTATATGTGAGTTCATCAAACTAGTTAGCTACAGAGGACAGAAGAAAACCAAGCCAAAACGTCACTAAGGCGCATACTTTAGAGAATGGAAATATTTCCTAGATTCATAGTACTGACTAGCAAGATAGATAAGCACCCAGCCAAGGTTATCCGTGTGGGGAAGTTAACTCTTGCAACACTGACAGTAAGTTGTGATGCAAAAATGTTCCTAAAAGCGAACAACACAGAGTATCATTTATATATAATCTGTTTTGACCTCTCTAAAGCTCATTTCGTAAAGCTGCAATGGTTAAGTATGCCCGAAAATTAACGGATTCCTGAATTTCCCAGCTGTTTAATGTGCATAAATTGGTAGGCCAAATAGCACTATACGTTCAATGTCCTACAGCTAGATAGAGCATATGATCCTGCAGCTTAATATTACATATGCGAATGTTGGGCGTATTGCTAAAAAACGGCACTACTGACTATTTGGCAATGTTAAAAGCGGGAAACGCTCTGCAGTTACATAGTTAGGCTCTAAGACCATAAAGCTGCAAATACTGAATAGTGAATCAAAGATTCATTAGAGATAAACTAAAGCGGAACCCCCGATAAATCCTTACCTGCCATTATCGCTGTTTAAACGAGGCCCGTGCTCCGCACTCGATAGGCGTTCGAGACGATAGTCAACAGGTGTAGCGTCTTTGCCGATTTTTAAAACTGATACTACGCTGTGATTGGTCAAACGAAGTTCACGAGACTAGGCGCGCTATTTCTCCCTAGATTGAGTAGTAATACGCTGCGACTGTGGCCGCCATATTAGAGTGTCATTTGTGCCATACCATATTTGGTAAGAGTAGTTTGGATACAGATCTAATCAAGAATTTTTGTAAAAACTTAGATCAGTAAGCATACTAGTAGTTTGGTCTAGGGGTCCTACTCCAAGTTCCAGTAAATATATCAGGTAGACCTTGGGAGGCGTTGGTAAGCTTCTAAAACGCATCTAAACGACCTTGATGAAGTGCTAGCAGTATAGCTTGGATAAGATGCTGCGCTATAGTTATTTGATCAAAACTTACGAGGAAAGCAAAGAGAAAAAGACGCTGTGTCTGTATCCAGATTATTAAATAGTTTAAAGCGAATCTGGCCGCCATCTTTGAATATCTCTTAAACTGTCTACAATTGGTAGTTTGAAGATGGATTTTGCATATTTAAAATATAGCAGAAGAGATGCTGGGTTGTTAGAGATAAGAATGGAGAAAATATATAAAAGGCCACCTAATAACACAGACAATGCAATTGAAAGAGCGAAATATTAACAATATGACTCTCTATTAGTGGGCCAAGATCCCTTGGTCATTTACTATATGGCGGATTGTTTAGAAACCCATGATCTGCTGCATAGTTGGGCAAATTGTGCCCAAACATAAGCAAACAAAAATGGACTCTGCATTGTATGCAGTTGATGACATAATCCATGCGCCTTAGCAGCTATCTCACTATAAACATTTATGTGACTGTCCAAACTATCTCCTCATTAAGGCCTCTACGGACTGTGTCACAATGGAAAATCCAAAATGTTTCCCTGTCTTTTCTGACTTTTTCAGTATTGTAACCCAGTTTGGTGACAACTTTCTCTAGAATCAACCATTTCAGCTCATCTTCACTATGGTGCATGTCCAAAAAGTGTCTTACCAACGGAGCTTGTGTTTTGCCAGTCCTAATGGCTGATTTATGTTCTGATAGCCTACATCGAAGTTCCCTCCCTGTCTCGCCTATGTAACCAAGTCCACACGGGCACAGAATAAGATAGACTATGTTACTGCTTCTGCAGTTAGTATGGCTTTTCAGTTTGCCTGTCTTGGTACCATAGGTCCATGTTTGTGTGGTAATCGCTGACGGGCAAGCATGACAGTTCCCACACCGGTGATTACCTAAAATGGGGGGTAGCCCATCAATTGTTTTTTTAACCTTTATTTTCTTGGGTGTTATTGTTCTACTATGCACTAGTTTATCTCTTAGGTTTAAATTTCTCCTGAAAGCCACAATCGGTTTCATCAGTGCCCTCTCTTCTTCGTTGATATTGAGAATTTTCCAGTTTCTATATAACACTTGTTGAATTTTGTTATTGAAACTGGAATGATTTACTACACAGACTAGTTTTTCCAGAGGTTGTTTTTCTCTGCTCTCGATCAAAGAGTCTCTGTTGTAGTATTTGGCACGTTTCAGAGATTGTCGAACCAAACGTTTAGGGTAGCCTCTCAGGAGTAATCTGTTCTGCAGTTGTTCTGCATGTAAAATAAATTCCTGCATATTAGTACAATTCCGCCGTATTCTCAAAAATTCTCCAAATGGAATTGAGTCTTTTTGACAGGTCGGGTGGAAACTACTATGTTGTAAAATAGTGTTTTTCGCTGTTGGTTTCCTATAAAGGCTCACCTCAATGTTTCCTTTTCCACTTGTGATCCAAATGTCCAGAAATTCAACTTTTTCGGATAAATACTTGGCTGTGAATTTAAGGTTCCTGTCACCAAGGTTGAGCCAATCAATAAATTGTAAAAGTTCCTGCTCATTGCCTGACCAAATAAAAAAGATGTCGTCTATGAACCTATGCCAGGAATCTATGTTTTCATAAAAGGGGGCTATCTCGTTAAAGATGTGTTTAAGTTCGAATTCGCCCATATAGATGTTCGCTACACTGGGAGCACAAGAAGCGCCCATGCTAGTCCCCTTGATCTGATGAAAGAGATGGTCCTTAAATTCAAAATAGTTGCGGTGTAATACAATATCTAGACACTCAAGAATAAAGTTGTTTGGTCTCTCTCCAGGGACTCTAGCTAATAGGGTTGCCACTGCCTCTATTGCTAGGTCTTGGGGGATGTTAGTGTATAGAGATACTATATCTAGGGTAACCAGAAACTGAATATCACCATTAAAGGGTTTATGTTCTATGGTCGATATCATGTGTCCAGTGTCTCTTATATAGGAAGCATACAGTCTGGTCAAGGGACACAGAAACGCATCCACATATTGTGATAGTGGTTCAGTACAAGAGTTGATAGATGAGACAATTGGTCTCATAGGTGGATCTGTTGTATTTTTATGCATCTTGGGAACTCCATATAAAGCAGGAATTACTGAATTGTTTTTATTAAGGAAATCATATTCCTTTTGACAAATATACCCATCACTAAAAGCTTTCGCTGTGCTGGTCTCTATTAATGTTTTTAGATCTGTAAGAACAGATCTGTGAGTCCGCTGGTAATGTTCAGTTATTGCCAGCATAGATTCCATTTTCTCTGAATAAGCATCACTGTCCATGATCACTATGCCACCTGCCTTATCACATGGTTTGATGGTAATACATGTATTGTTTTGTAGGCTAGTAAGTGCTTTTCTTTCAGGAAATGTCAGGTTTGGGATTGTTTTCGGAACATATTTGGTAATTTTCTCAATTTCCTTTAAAACAGATTTCTCAAAAACTGCCACTTCTGGCCCTACCATATCTAAGGATGGAGTAAAATTGGAAGGAGGCTTACATCCCAAATAGTTGATCTCTTGCTTGGATGGATTACTGTTGGACATGTACCTTTTTAACCGAATTTTTCGGAAAAAAGAAAAAAGGTCTTTATTCAATTTAAAGATGTCAGGTTGTGTACTTGGAACAAACGACAGTCCTTTACTCAAAATGTCAATTTCTTCCACAGAAAGCACATGACTTGAAAGATTAAAAATAGGGATGTTATCTACTTTTGGAATATTCCTATCTAGGATTTCCAATATTGGTGGTTCCGCGTCCGCATGTACGGTTGCGGAAGTACTGGCTCTGTCTGGGGGTAATGATTCCTTTCCTGTCTCTGAAATCTTACACGACCTCTGCCCCTGCCTCGCTGTAAAAAAGGCGACTGTTCTTGTTGATATTGATTTTGGAATTGGCCTCTATATTGTCTGTAATTATTAGGAGTCCCCTCATTTGCGGTCGGGCCTTCATAGTCCGAATCTGATGAATTGGTGTCAGAAAAGGTCAGGGTTTTCTGTCTTCTGTAGGCACGTGTATTATTTGCACCAGTAACGAAGTGATCTTCTTGATAATAGGTGCTTTGGAGATAAGGATATACCTTTTCTAGTGTAAACCACCAAATATCTTTTTTCAGCTTATCTGTTTTTTTCTTTATCAAATATTCTTCAAACTCATGGAGCTCCTGGTTGATGTTAAGTAGTTTATCCTTTGCTTCATCTACGCTGGTATTCTTTTTAAGTTTTTCTTCTAATTCCAAGATCTCTTGATTGAGGATCTGCATCATCTCTTTAACTGTCTCTATAATGAGGATCATCCAGTCCCTGGAGCAACGGTTCGCAATATGCGACCATCGCTCCAGGAACTGGCGTACCTCAACAAACAGGGCTGGGACGTTTCTAACTCTTAAACCAGAAGGTATCGCCCCTGCCTTCAAATACTCAAGCATAAAATGGGCATGGGACTCCATTCTTTTGGCTTTTTTCCTTAAGTTCTGAAGTTTCATCCATTCGCTATTATCACTTGTTGTGTCTCTACTATCTCCATTGGTACCTGCTATTTGCCCAACAAGTGCTGAGAACAATTCATCCGTAAACCCGAACGTTTTAAAACCTTCCATCTCAGCTGAAAACCCGAATAACAAAAAAGTTAAACATTTAGGAAAAAGAAGTTAGTGTAAAGACCCTTCACCTGGAGTGAAAAACTCACTCTGTGTAAATTACCATGTAGACCACTGCACTGGATTATTGACCAAAACTAGGAATAGTGCGGGAAGGAATGAAGTACACAACAACACCTTGAAGGGTTGTAAAGCCTGCGGTAAAAACCGAGAAAATTAATTGTAAGAACAAAAGGCCCCCCTAAAATTACTTTAGGTCCTAGAGGAGAGGGGAAAGACAAAACTAAACTGCAAAAACCTCTAATCAGACCTATATTGCTTTGATGCTGACCCCTTCAGGTTCTATCCTGCCAACAACCTAATCATGAATCACTTGTACATCTGAATTATACCAATTACAAAATATTCGTTTATGTTTTTTTATTTTCTTTAAAAATTCTCCAAAGACATTTTTATCATTTTATATTTTTTTTTATTCACATTAGAAAAAAGTTTACATGAATACCAATTTATTTATGAGATATTCAATCAATGTGACACAGAAACATTACAAATAATGCGTAATTGTAAACATTAAAGTTTATAACCCCACAGCAACCACCAATCATTCATTCACACCACACAGACTAATTCATATATCCTACAATCATCCTAATATAAATAAAAACCACATGAGATTCGATCCTATGAGGGGTCTAAACAAATCGGTGGAGGGAAGACAAAGAGTTGGTAAAAAAGCGATGTCTAATGGTACTATTCCTCCAAAGACCTCTTCTCAGAGTTGGACTCGGTCTTGGTCTACGCGCGTTTCAGTGGGCAAGCCACCTTCTTCAGGACCAAATAAAAAGGGAGAGAAATCTCAGACCCAACAATTACCGGGGGTTATCTGTAGGGTATTAAAAACATTGATTTTAGTAATGATGGGGGAGTGGCAGGAACAAGCATCTAATTTCAATACAAAGTTGATACCAAATAATTGCTTCCTATCCCACCCGTGGTTCCTCTCTTGAGGTGTTTCCTATGGTCAATAAGTAAAGTAGCAGTGGTAGTTCCCAATGTGATTTAAAACAGCCATGAAAGCTAGTTAACGTACAAGTAGCCTGCACCAAACAAAAAAGAAAATAAAAAGAGACAATTCATTCTTCCGTGCACTTAAGTGAAAAACATGTGAATAGAAAGAGGTAAACAAGGAAAGCCCATGCAACCGCTTTGAAAGCCAGAGATGGTCTACCTGCATGTAAAAGTCAACCTACATGAAAAAAATATATATATATATTTCTAGTCGTCTGGACAAGCTTTACGGCTGCAAGAAAGATTTGTTTGCGTACAATACGCACGACATCTAGGAAATAAAAATAAAAGACAGCTGAGTTGTCAAATACGTCAGGGGAATTATACTGACTATTAATGGAGACAGGGAGAAATAACTTACCCAATTGGATGGCTCACTGCTAAATTCTTCTTCAAATAAGGATATCTTGGACTCCTTATTACAGTAATGTGACAAACTAGGCCGGTAATTCCCGTTGCTGTATATGTGAGTTCATCAAACTAGTTAGCTACAGAGGACAGAAGAAAACCAAGCCAAAACGTCACTAAGGCGCATACTTTAGAGAATGGAAATATTTCCTAGATTCATAGTACTGACTAGCAAGATAGATAAGCACCCAGCCAAGGTTATCCGTGTGGGGAAGTTAACTCTTGCAACACTGACAGTAAGTTGTGATGCAAAAATGTTCCTAAAAGCGAACAACACAGAGTATCATTTATATATCATCTGTTTTGACCTCTCTAAAGCTCATTTCGTAAAGCTGCAATGGTTAAGTATGCCCGAAAATTAACGGATTCCTGAATTTCCCAGCTGTTTTATGTGCATAAATTGGTCGGCCAAATAGCACTATACGTTCAATGTCCTACAGCTAGATAGAGCATATGATCCTGCAGCTTAATATTACATATGCGAATGTTGGGCGTATTGCTAAAAACGGCACTACTGACTATTTGGCGATGTTAAAAGCGGGAAACGCTCTGCAGTTACATAGTTAGGCTCTAAGACCATAAAGCTGCAAATACTGAATAGTGAATCAAAGATTCATTAGAGATAAACTAAAGCGGAACCCCCGATAAATCCTTACCTGCCATTATCGCTGTTTAAACGAGGCCCGTGCTCCGCACTCGATAGGCGTTCGAGACGATAGTCAACAGGTTTAGCGTCTTTGCCGATTTTTAAAACTGATACTACGCTGTGATTGGTCAAACGAAGTTCACGAGACTAGGCGCGCTATTTCTCCCTAGATTGAGTAGTAATACGCTGCGACTGTGGCCGCCATATTAGAGTGTCATTTGTGCCATACCATATTTGGTAAGAGTAGTTTGGATACAGATCTAATCAAGAATTTTTGTAAAAACTTAGATCAGTAAGCATACTAGTAGTTTGGTCTAGGGGTCCTACTCCAAGTTCCAGTAAATATATCAGGTAGACCTTGGGCGGCGTTGGTAAGCTTCTAAAAACGCATCTAAACGACCTTGATGAAGTGCTAGCAGTATAGCTTGGATAAGATGCTGCGCTATAGTTATTTGATCAAAACTTACGAGGAAAGCAAAGAGAAAAAAGACGCTGTGTCTGTATCCAGATTATTAAATAGTTTAAAGCGAATCTGGCCGCCATCTTTGAATATCTCTTAAACTGTCTACAATTGGTAGTTTGAAGATGGATTTTGCATATTTAAAATATAGCAGAAGAGATGCTGGGTTGTTAGAGATAAGAATGGAGAAAATATATAAAAGGCCACCTAATAACACAGACAATGCAATTGAAAGAGCGAAATATTAACAATATGACTCTCTATTAGTGGGCCAAGATCCCTTGGTCATTTACTATATGGCGGATTGTTTAGAAACCCATGATCTGCTGCATAGTTGGGCAAATTGTGCCCAAACATAAGCAAACAAAAATGGACTCTGCATTGTATGCAGTTGATGACATAATCCATGCGCCATAGCAGCTATCTCACTATAAACATTTATGTGACTGTCCAAACTATCTCCTCATTAAGGCCTCTACGGACTGTGTCACAATGGAAAATCCAAAATGTTTCCCTGTCTTTTCTGACTTTTTCAGTATTGTAACCCAGTTTGGTGACAACTTTCTCTAGAATCAACCATTTCAGCTCATCTTCACTATGGTGCATGTCCAAAAGTGTCTTACCAACGGAGCTTGTGTTTTGCCAGTCCTAATGGCTGATTTATGTTCTGATAGCCTACATCGAAGTTCCCTCCCTGTCTCGCCTATGTAACCAAGTCCACACGGGCACAGAATAAGATAGACTATGTTACTGCTTCTGCAGTTAGTATGGCTTTTCAGTTTGCCTGTCTTGGTACCATAGGTCCATGTTTGTGTGGTAATCGCTGACGGGCAAGCATGACAGTTCCCACACCGGTGATTACCTAAAATGGGGGGTAGCCCATCAATTGTTTTTTGAACCTCTATTTTCTTGGGTGTTATTGTTCTACTATGCACTAGTTTATCTCTTAGGTTTAAATTTCTCCTGAAAGCCACAATCGGTTTCATCAGTGTGCGGACATCACCATCATCTTCACTGGCATCGTGACCCAGGCCAGGATCTTCCACAGGTGGCGGACGTTGGTCATCGTCATCCAGGATGAGAGGCAACTCCTTCCGCACTGCCAGGTTGTGTAGCATGCAGCAGACGATGACAATCTTGCACACCTTTGCTGGGGCATATGGGAGGGCCCCTCCTGTCTTGTCCAGGCAGCGGAAGCGGCTCTTCAGGAGATCAAAGGTCCGCTCAATCACCCTCCTCGTCCGACCATGTGCCTCATTGTAGCGCATCTGGGCTGGTGTCACAGGGTTCCTGAGGGGTGTCAGCAACCACAGCATGTTGGGGTATCCCGAGTCACCTACAGACAGACAATTGCATATTAGCCGATTTGAAAATGTGTGCGGAAAACAACATAGCAGAACACACACAATGGTACAAAGTCAGTACACACCAACAAGCCAGGCACGCTGGTTCGGCATCTGTGACATCATCCTCGGGATGCGACTACTCCTCATCACGTAGGCATCGTGTGCCGAACTGGGGAAACGGGCACACACATGTGTGATGGTCATATCTGCAAGACATACCACCAGAGCATTGATCGAATGGTAATGTTTACGGTTGCGGTATGCCTGCTCATGTGCCTGTGGTGGTATCAAAGACACATGTGTCCCATCAATGGAGTCAATTACATGTGGCATCCTCCCCAGGGCATAGAAGTCACTCTTGACGTCAGTGAGTCGTTGACGTGTTGGGAAATAGATGTACTGGTTGAGGTATCTCAACATTGCACCCAAAACATCGCGTAGCACACGGCTGAACATAGTCTGTGACATCCCACCAGTAGTTGCCACAGTGTGTTGAAAGGTACCGGTGGCAAAGAAGTGTAGGGCTGCCATCACCTTCACCTTGGGGGTCAGCGCTGTAGGATACGGCTGGCCAGGCTGCAAATGTGGGTCCAACCGCACTGCCAAATCCTCAATCAGCTGCCTGGTGAAGCGGTACCGTCGGATACTGTCACGTTCCACCATCGTTGCCAGGTCTGGGAATGGTCGATGGACAGCAGGAGCCCTGCAGTGCATAGGTGAAGAAAGCAAGATTGTCAGTCACCCCACCAATGTGCCGTTCACCATACTCAATTTCACATGACACATCATCAACATACACAAGTACTTGATGTGTGTGTCGTCCCGTTTGGACATATATGGCACCTACATGGACATCATCTAACATCTCTCTGTTCAACAAGTGTTGACAACTGGTTCCAGGTTGTGCTATGGGACACCATTAGGCTGTGTCACAGTACACATTAACTGCTCTCACGTTCCACACACATACCACAGTGACATGTCTGGACAGATGCTCCACAGGCATCACAGCTCATTGACAGGTAGATTCCCAGGGAGCCTGTCTTGCCACATGGACACTGGCATGACATGGCGTATCATGTACACGTCAGAAAAACAAACATGACACCCACAGGTGGTGGCCCCTGTAGCCTCTGCAGGACAGACATGGACATCTGTGACACACACACACACCATCAAAGTTCATGCACAAACCACATGGATGTGGAGACTGTCTCCCATTGTGCACATGGAGTCAGAGACATGTGATACACAACATGCACACAGACTGTGGAGTGACATCACTATTGTTGGAATGGGCCACCCTGTGACGTACATGCCTTCCCACATGTGAGTCTGGGGGTATGTGACATGTCATACACAACCTGGAAATGTGACCATGACACATGCTCAGAAATGAAAATGGTCATGTGCACAACACACAAAGGACCCTGTCCCCATTAACACGTGCACAGCCTGGGTGTGTCTGCCCCCAAGTGCCACCTCAAAATCCACATGTTCACCCCCATACACAGATAAGGTTATGCTGCCACACATGCCTCATAGACAGTGTGGACTGGGTGTGGTGTTGTAGGTGTGCCCCTGAGTCCTTGGAAAGTAAATGTGGCTGGCATAGGTTCACCAGTGACCAGCATGGTGACATATGCGTGTGACCTGTCCTGGTACGCGTTGTAGAGCAATGGACCGATCGGTGTGCCCGGCCGGCCCATTGCATTGAATGTGAGCGGGTACGCGTTGTATGCCTGGTACGCGTTGCACAGCAATGGTCCGATCGGTGTGCCCGCACGGACCATTGCATTGAATGTGAGCGGTACACGTTGTATGCCTGGTACAGCGTTGTAGAGCAATGGACCGATCGGTGTGCCCGGCCGGCCCATTGCATTGAATGTGAGCGGGTACGCGTTGTATGCCTGGTACGCGTTGCACAGCAATGGTCCGATCGGTGTGCCCGCACGGACCATTGCATTGAATGTGAGCGGTTACGGCGTTGTATGCCTGGTACGCGTTGTAGAGCAATGGACCGATCGGTGTGCCCGGCCGGCCCATTGCATTGAATGTGGCGGGTACGCGTTGTATGCCTGGTACGCGTTGCACAGCAATGGTCCGATCGGTGTGCCCGCACGGACCATTGCATTGAATGTGAGCGGGTACGCGTTGTATGCCTGGTACGCGTTGTAGAGCAATGGACCGATCGGTGTGCCCGGCCGGCCCATTGCATTGAATGTGAGCGGGTATGCGTTGTATGCCTGGTACGCGTTGCACAGCAATGGTCCGATCGGTGTGCCCGCATGGACCATTGCATTGAATGTGAGCGGGTACGCGTTGTACAGCAATGGTCCGATCGGTGCGCACGCATTGGCTGGGGCCTGGCATGGCAACGGACGCGTTTTTGAAGCTTCAACGAGTCTGATGCAGTGAATTCAGTTGGCCAGCCACAACAATGTTGCAAATTCATGGGTGTCATGAAGTTGAAATTTTTGACGGATGCTGTGGGCGTGTCTTGGTGCTGCAATTCCATGGATTGGTCAGATTCATAAGATGCATACGACTTGTACCTATCACTTTGGACACATGGCACAGTATCTGCCTCTGCAGCACACATATAATGCTGGCTGTTCCCCTGAGGGCTCACTTGCCTGCACTACATGCTCCAGGACGACATCTGCCACTACACTGCTGCTGTCTCTGCATCCTCTGGTTACTGCAATGGCACGTACTGTGGAGAGAGCCCCAGCCTTCACCCATGAGGAGAACCAGGCCCTGCTGGACAACCTCCTTCCACAGTACAGCAAGCTGTATGGGACACCAGGGGAGCAGGTGAGTGTGCTGTCCACTGCCTTACTAATTGTGCATGTTGCCTGACTAGCAGGATTTACAGTGTGCACACCACTGGCTAGCATGCTCACTGAGTAGTACTCACCCCCCCAAAGTGTGTAGTCACATGCACTGAACAGGTACAGTGGAGTAACAATACATTCAAACAAGGTTCACTTCCCATGCAATGATACCATGTAGTAACTGCTGGCAAACTGTCCATAGCCCTCGTTGCACTGCCTGTGTACATCATATGCCCCTGTGATTGAGACATGTATTTCCAACTGTGTGATGCACGGATGTGTTGCATGTGTAGTAATGGCCTTTTCACTTTGTCATCCTCACAGGTTGATGCCCATCAGTAGCAGGATATCTGGCTGGCCATCGTCCGAGCAGTCAGATCCGTGGGGGTCTACAAGCGCCGGATCCGCAACTGCCAGAAGAGGTGGCAGGACCTTCGGGGCTTTACCCGGAGGATTGCAAGGGTCCAGCTGAAGCTGTCGCCTCCTCGCAGGAGGGGCGGACACCGGACCCTGACCCCCCACATGCTCCAGATCCTGCCGGTGGTCTTTCCGTAGCTGGATGGGCAGCTGAAGGGCAGACAGCAGCAAGGAGGGGGTGAGTCAAAGACTGCACTGTGAACTCTGTCTGACATTCTATGTGCCCTCCTGTGGCGTGGTTAAACTTCCCCAGTACATCAGTCTTGTTGTCGAGTACCCATGTCCCTCTATTGTGACATGGCCACTACCCATCTGATAGGCCGGTGTGCTCCTTACGCTCAGGATAATTGTGTCACTCGGGTACAGGGTCCTTGCATTTTGCTTTGCTCAAGGTGGGTGACAGCTTTTGTTCCCGTGATATTGTGTTAGCCTTCATGGGTGGGTCAATTGCTCACACAATGCCTGAGTCGTGCAATGTAGTCTGGGTGTAACTTTGATATGTGATCCACTTGCAGATCAGAATCACCACATGTCCCTGGGGTATTTGCCACACCCCCATGCT
This sequence comes from Calotriton arnoldi, assembly GCA_963921515.1. Classification (NCBI taxonomy): domain Eukaryota; kingdom Metazoa; phylum Chordata; class Amphibia; order Caudata; family Salamandridae; genus Calotriton; species Calotriton arnoldi. Next base: position 1,009,592 of record CAWUFW010001308.1, read on the forward strand.
GCGGGTGGGTAAAATGTTTGGGCCTCAGGAGTATGTATGTCAAGTGTGTCACACATGCCTAGCCACCTGCCTACTGACCAGGGCTCATCCATCTTGCAGGTGGAGCCGGACAGTCATGCCTACTCCAGGGCATACAATACACTCTGTACTCCCACTCCCGTGTATCAGCTGACATGCTGTGCTCAGTGAAATTTTCCCTCAGGTGTCTGCCTCTGTGTCGTTGTGCTGTGACTACGTTGTCGGGACTCCTGTGATGGTTATCGGTTAGGGGTCAGCATGCCATCTGCTATTGGACCATGTGAGACAAGACTTCTGTGACTTATAGGTGTTTGATCACATGACTGTGCAGACAGGTGTATGCCACTGTGACTTTCAGGCAGCTGTTTTTCACTCTCAGCACACTGTGAGGTGCTCATTTTCAGAGAGTTGTGGTTTCATGTCCCCCATATGTCCAATCGGTATGACGTGGACAAATAGTAGTTCAGATGATGTGGTTTTTGGGGGATGGACATGTGCACTTGCCAGTTACATTACTTGCCTTCCCCATGTCCTAGGATTGTGACACAGTGCAGACTGTTGTTGGCTGGCTGCCATGGCCATGTGACTGGAGACAGTGATGTATGACTTTGCAGGCATGCCTGTGTCATGGCATTAAACTTCCTAAGAGTGATCCTGCAGGGGAGTGACATGTGCAACATGCACCCCATTGTGGCATTGACTATCCGGACATGGGTGCTTCATGGGGTCTGGTGCTGGTATGCATCACATGCATTTCTATTGAGACTCTGGCCATCCATTTATACAGACACCTGCACTGACTCAGTGGCAAGAGATGTGACGTGGGCATGTTCACATACTTCACCGTGTTCTCAGCAATGTCCAACTACTGTGTAGGTGGTGCATGTGTCCACACTGGGGTCTTACCATCAGACAGGCACCAGACAGATGGGTGCAAGGGCAGGAGGGGTGTCTGTTCCATGGTTGACCATCAGACTGACAATTGGCTTCTCCTAATCTGTGTGATGACTTTTGGCAATGTTCTACTAGAGATGCCAGGGCTTGCTCTGTGATGTGCTGTACTTACTGTGGTGTGTGCAGTCAGTGCAGGTGACTGATGTTTGTCTGTTTCCCTAATTGTTTGCAGATACATCCACAGCCACAGGAGGGGACAGCTCCACGGACCAGGAGGAGCAGCGGAGCCAGACTAGGTCAGCGTCCGACGAGTGGTCAGAGGGACCCAGTGGCACGGAGGGCGAGGGGAGCCACACCGAGGAGTCCTCAGCACCATCCACCTCAGCTGGGGACCACAGCAGCTCGGAGGATGACTCCCTTGTGGATGCGGGTGTCAGCAGCCACAACACCCCAGCTAGTCTGTCTGACCCCGCCACCACCACCACCACCACCGCCCTCCCATTGGCTCCCATTCCTGAGGTCCGTGGAGGCTCCCGTGCTCGGGAGCGTGTCTTCTTCAAGCCAGGCACCGCACCCCCTGCCCCTGTGTCCCCTGCTGCCCTGAGTGAGGAGTCTGTGTACCTCCTTCGGCAGCTCCATGTAGGGCAGACAGCAATGCTGACTGTCCTCCATGCACACACCACTCTGTTGACACAGCTGGTGTCGTTCATGGAGGGCATCTCAACGGGTATGTCTGCCCTACAGAGGAGCAATAGGTCCATGGACTCCTCCCTGACGGCAGCAGTGTCCCTCCTCCAACAGTCCCTCACCCCTCCCACCTCTGCCCCATCCACACTTCCTACCACCCTACCTGTCCAAAGCATATGCACACCTGCACAATCACCCAAACACACAGACACGAGCAGCACACACACACCCAAAACCAAGGCAAGACGTGCACACAAGCATCCTCAGGGGACTGATTCCACACACACAGGGGATGGGGAACTGACACACACACAGGCAACCACAGTCACTCCGCAATCCTCAAGATCCTCTCCCTCCAGGACCCCTTCCCTTGCCTCACCTGCAACCCCACATACACAGCAGCTCTTCCTCTCTGACCTCGGCCTCTTCCCCTCCAATCCCGCTGATCCAGCATACCAGGGGAAGAGGAAGTCCACACACAGAGAGGGGAGTGCCCCTCGCCCCAGGACACCCTCCCCCAGGCACAGGCAGAGTGAGCCCCCCACCCGCAAGTCCCCCCGGACCCAGAAGAGCAAGACCCCGCCACCGCCCTGCAAGTCACCCACCCAGTCTCTCACCTCCATCCCCCAGGCCACCACTCCACAGGTTCCACCGCCACACCCTGCCCCAGGTTCCCCCACACACCGATACTGCATCCCCAAACTGTTCAGGCCCTCCCCCCTGCCACTTGCTCTTCCACCCCCAAACCAGATGCTCTGCCTGTATGTGCCACTGGTGTGGAGACCGTGTCCCCCCCTCTGTCCTGCCCAGCCCTTCTGCCCCCCCTTCCACTCCCTTGGAGTCATGCACTGCGGTGGAGTCCACAACAACCCCGTCTGACTCGGGCACTGCATTGGGGACCCAGCCCACTCCATTTGACCAGCCCACTGCAGTGGTTGCAGCACCAACACCATCGGACTTGGGCCCTGCGGTGGTGCCGGCCCCCCCTGAGTCAGACACCTCCACTGCAGTTGCCAGTGACACTCCTGCACCCACCTCACCTTCCCTGCCTCCTTCTGGCATCCCCTGATCCTGTCCCTGCGGTGCCTGGCCTGCCCCTCGTATGCACCTCCAAGGGGGATGTCCCCTGTCGGTACCTGTGCAGGCAAGCAATTGGTGACAAGTTGTCACACATCACCCTGTTGGGACTGTGTATTTGGACTGGACATTGGCCGTAGTTAATTTTGGACTTTTGATTTCAGTTGCACACTTGCTGAATAAAGCCTCTTTTTGTTTACTTGTGGTTAATCTTTGGTGGTACATGATGTAGATGTGTAGAATCATGCATTTGCTGTTGTAATTGTGTTCAGATCAGGTAAATGAAGTTTTGCTGTGATGGGCTCCATGTGATCCATGGGATATGCGTCCTAATCTAGTCTGGATCTATAGCATCCCTTGCTGCAGTCTGAGGGTGTAATGTTCAGCATTTGACACAGGGATGTACGTTTAGCATTTGTAGATTACCATCTTTGTCCTACACTGTTGCACATCTGTTGGGCTTACCACTGTCCAATGTTCCTAGTACCCTGACTGTGTGCCCGTCTCCACTGGACATGCAGTTTTGCACATCAATTTTGGAGGACTCATCTGTGTATACAGTACAACTGGATTGCCACGTGTTTTGGGTGTATGCAGATGACTGACGTGACACTCCTGTACCCAGGCTGATGTGGGCAGAGGCTTCTGTGTGTTGTAGTTGTTGACTCACTGATGGAGTGTCCTGCTGATATGTTTGAGTTGTGCACAGACAAGGTTTGGCACAGTGGACCTTCCACAGGAGTGTAGTGCCCTCATGGCTGTGTGAGATCTGGTGACATTGCGTGTGCCCGTGTTGTGTGTTGTGTGAGCATGTCTGTGCATGTTCCCTTCCCTTTTCATACACAGGCTGTGTCCCTAGGGATGTTCCTGTTTGTGATGCTTGCAGAGTTGGTATGTGTTCATCCAGCATCTTGGACCTGGTTTCTCCGTGATGTGGGTGCATGGCAAACTGATGTTCATGAGGTTGTCATCCCAGGTTGTCTTTGTTGTCAGGGCTGGGGATGTGGGCAAACGCTGATGGGACACATTCAGGATTCCCCTTGGCACTTGTTGTTTACACAAGTAATGTGATTTTGAGTTTGTGGTAGCTTTCAGTGATTGTGACGCGTTGTGTGTGTGACTGCTGCCACTCCTCAGGGTCAGAGCTGCAATGTTGGAAATTGTGTACGTGTGTTCTTTGTGTCTCACCTTGGCTTCTTCGTTGGTGTGTGACTATGGCCAGGATCCCATTGTTTGTGGTGGATTTCACATCATGCGCATGTACGGCGTACTGTGCTGTGTGTCATACATAGACGAGTCATGTTGAGTGGGCATGTGTGATGGGTTTCTGCACCTTAGTTCCCCCCACCACCCCTGGGATTGTCATGGGTGCATGTGCAATGTCACCAGTCCATGTGAGCTTCACTGCTGCACGTTGGTGGAGATCAGGGTGTGTGGTGTTGAGTGTGCAAATGTGAGTTGTTGCACGGCTAGACCACTACCTCCATAGTGGCCTTGGCTGGCAGGCCCTGCTGATTGATTGGAGCTTGTGTAGGTGTGATGGTAGTTTGTAGCTGAGGACACATGGCTGTGGTTCACAGTGTGATCAACATCTACCTTTGTCATCACAGTGGAATTGTCATGCAGGCTAGTGTCTGCACAATGTGGGGTCCCTGGGGGTAGTGCTGTGGTGGGTGTGCCTCTTGCTGTGTTAGTTGCTGTTCCTACAAGCTTGTGTGACATGTGTAATTTGGGCTCCCTCTCATCTAACAATGCCAGATTGCCCACATAGGGGAATCCAATCCATGAGTTACTTGTGTGTGGCACTGTATACACATCTGTGTAATTGGGATTCAGGCCTCCTCATGTGTTGTGTGGTTGCCTGGGGACACTGGCACACACCCCATCACCTGTTGTGTTTGATATGCAGTGTGAGTCTGCCTGTTTGTGTTAGTGCATTTGCATCACTGCATTGGCATTTCTGTAGTGTGCCATTGGCTGTATGTTGTTTGGTGATTTTCCCCTGCTCTCCCTGGGACTCCTGGGTCATCAGTCAGCACAATGATCATGGTTTGTATGTCCCATTGCTGCCATGGTATGGTATTTGTTCACCTGACATCGACAGTCTCCACAGGTTATATACATTTGTGTGTCCATAGGTGCAGATATGTGGGTCAGCATCATGATGGTCACTTCTGTCATTGTGTAATTGGCTGATTGTTGGCAATGTGGTACCCCATGTGTGATGTTTGTATGCACATGGCCAAAACGATGTTTCTGTGTCACTGCACTGTTAGCCTCGCCCAATCTATGTTGCAATGGGACACAAGCACTACTATGCCACAGATGTTTTAGTTGTTGTGTGACCAGGATTCATCCATACAGTTTGTCTTTGGCAGCTTTTACCATGCCTACACTTACCTTATGATCACCGTGGTGATGGTGCTTTGGGCCCCATTGCCACACTGATCAAAAGGTGCATCAGCCTTGGACCCCACACTTACATTTTGGTGACTGTGGTGATGGTGCTTTAGGCCCCATTGCCACACTGATCAAAAGTTGCATCAGCCTTGGACCCCACACTTACATTTTGGTGACTGTGGTGATGGTGCTTTAGGCCCCATTGCCACACTGATCAAAAGGTGCATCAGCCTTGGACCCCACACTTACCTTTTGGTGACTGTGGTGATGGGGCTTTGGGCCCCATTGCCACACTGATCAAAAGGTGCATCAGCCTTGGACCCCACACTTACCTTTTGGTGACTGTGGTGATGGTGCTTTAGGCCCCATTGCCACACTGATCAAAAGGTGCATCAGCCATGGACCCCACACTTACCTTTTGGTGACTGTGGTGATGGGGCTTTGGGCCCCATTGCCACAGTGGCCATGGTCGGCTTGTATTGTGGAGGCCACACACTTTTATGTGTCACACATGTGATAGTGGGTCACATTGTATGTTCATTGTCATGTTTTGTGTTGTTGGCATTTGACATGGACTACACACGCTTGTCATGTTGTTTGGGTGGATGTAATTTTCTGTGATTCCTTATGTGGGAGTATGCTGGTTGTGTCATGCATTACCCGTCCTATGAGTAGGGGTGGTGGTAGTGGCAGGCATCCAGCCCCCCATGAGTGGGGATGGTAGTTGTGATAGGCATCCAGCACCCCATGAGTGGGGATGGTAGTAGTAATAGGCATCCAGCCCCCCATGAGTGGGGATGGTAGTTGTGGCAGGCATCCAGGCCCCTATGAGTGGGGATGGTAGTAGTGATAGGCATCCAGCCCCCCATGAGTGGGGATGGTAGTAGTGATAGGCATCCAGCCCCCCATGAGTGGGGATGGTAGTAGTGGCAGGCATCCAGGCCCCCATGAGTGGGGATGGTAGTAGTGATAGGCATCCAGCCCCTCATGAGTGGGGATGGTAGTAGTGATAGGTATCCAGCCCCCCATGAGTGGGGATGGTAGTAGTGATAGGCATCCAGCCCCCCATGGGTAGAGGTGGTAGTAGTGGTAGGCATCTGGCACCCCCTGAGTAGTGGTGGTAGTGGTGGTGGGCATCCAGCCCCCCATGGGTAGAGGTGGTAGTAGTGACAGGCATCCAGCCCCCATGGGTAGAGGTGGTAGTAGTGGTAGGCATCTGGCACCCCTGAGTAGGGGTGGTAGTGGTGGTGGGCATCCAGCCCCCCATGGGTAGAGGTGGTAGTAGTGACAGGCATCCAGCCCCCCATGGGTAGAGGTGGTAGTAGTGGTAGGCATCTGGCACCCCCTGAGTAGGGGTGGTAGTCGTGGTAGGCATCCAGCCCCCCATGGGTACAGGTGATAGTAGTGGTAGGCATCTGGCACCCCCTGAGTAGGGGTGGTAGTGGTGGTGGGCATCCAGGCCCCCATGGGTAGAGGTGGTAGTAGTGACAGGCATCCAGCCCCCCATGGGTAGAGGTGGTAGTAGTGGTAGGCATCTGGCACCCCCTGAGTAGGGGTGGTAGTGGTGGTGGGCATCCAGCCCCCCGTAGGTAGAGGTGGTAGTGGTGGTAGGCATCCAGCCCCCCATAGGTAGAGGTGGTAGTAGTGACAGGCATCCAGCCCCCCATGGGTAGAGGTGGTAGTAGTGGTAGGCATCTGGCACCCCCTGAGTAGGGGTGGTAGTGGTGGTGGGCATCCAGCCCCCCATGGGTAGAGGTGGTAGTGGTGGTTGGCATCCAGCCCCCCATGGGTAGAGGTGGTAGTAGTGACAGGCATCCAGCCCCCCATGGGTAGAGGTGGTAGTAGTGGTAGGCATCTGGCACCCCCTGAGTAGGGGTGGTAGTGGTGGTGGGCATCCAGGCCCCTATGTGTATATGTGGCATTGATGATGGCCATCCTGCCCCTATGGTGCTGCTGTTGCTGGTAGGCATCCAGCCCCCCATGAGTGGGGATGGTAGTAGTGATAGGCATCCAGCCCCCCATGAGTGGGGATGGTAGTAGTGGCAGGCATCCAGGCCCCCATGAGTGGGGATGGTAGTAGTGATAGGCATCCAGCCCCTCATGAGTGGGGATGGTAGTAGTGATAGGTATCCAGCCCCCCATGAGTGGGGATGGTAGTAGTGGTAGGCATCCAGCCCCCCATGGGTAGAGGTGGTAGTAATGACAGGCATCCAGCCCCCCATGGGTAGAGGTGGTAGTAGTGGTAGGCATCTGGCACCCCCTGAGTAGGGGTGGTAGTGGTGGTAGGCATCCAGCCCCCCATGGGTAGAGGTGGTAGTAGTGGTAGGCATCTGGCACCCCCTGAGTAGGGGTGGTAGTGGTGGTGGGCATCCAGCCCCCATGGGTAGAGGTGGTAGTGGTGGTAGGCATCCAGCCCCCCATGGGTAGAGGTGGTAGTAGTGACAGGCATCCAGGCCCCATGGGTAGAGGTGGTAGTAGTGGTAGGCATCTGGCACCCCCTGAGTAGGGGTGGTAGTCGTGGTAGGCATCCAGCCCCCCATGGGTAGAGGTGATAGTAGTGGTAGGCATCTGGCACCCCCTGAGTAGGGGTGGTAGTGGTGGTGGGCATCCAGGCCCCCATGGGTAGAGGTGGTAGTAGTGACAGGCATCCAGCCCCCATGGGTAGAGGTGGTAGTAGTGGTAGGCATCTGGCACCCTCTGAGTAGGGGTGGTAGTGGTGGTGGGCATCCAGCCCCCATGGGTAGAGGTGGTAGTGGTGGTAGGCATCCAGCCCCCCATAGGTAGAGGTGGTAGTAGTGACAGGCATCCAGCCCCCATGGGTAGAGGTGGTAGTAGTGGTAGGCATCTGGCACCCCTGAGTAGGGGTGGTAGTGGTGGTGGGCATCCAGCCCCCATGGGTAGAGGTGGTAGTGGTGGTTGGCATCCAGCCCCCCATGGGTAGAGGTGGTAGTAGTGACAGGCATCCAGCCCCCCATGGGTAGAGGTGGTAGTAGTGGTAGGCATCTGGCACCCCCTGAGTAGGGGTGGTAGTGGTGGTGGGCATCCAGGCCCCTATGTGTATATGTGGCATTGATGATGGCCATCCCGCCCCTATGTGCTGCTGTTGCTGGTGTAAGTAATTTCTGCATCCCTCTGTGTGTGTGTGATATGTCGGGTACGTGTAGTTTGTTTTTGTTGTTGGTGTCTGACTTACCTTCTGCGCCGTACGCGTCCGTGCCTGTTTCGGTAATAGATGTAGAATATTGGTAGGATCGGCACGATGGGATTCATGGTTGGTTCGTCTCGTTCGTCTTTCTCTTTGCTTCGCCTCGTCCTGGTCGCTGGCGTGTTCGTCTCGTAGCCGTGGATCGTCTTGTGGCGCGAATCGGAGCTTATGTGCGCCTCTCCCGGATGCTTTGACGTGCCGTGCGTAGCGACGGGTTCGGCGCGTACGGAAAGCGCATCGTACTTGTCCGGCCGGACGGGGCTGCATTTTGGCTTCCATGCGACTCGATTCTGCGTTTCCGGATCCGCCTCGGTCGGAGAACAGGACCTGTATTGGGTGAGTACGACTGGGTCGGGATTTGGGCAGTTGTGCGCATCGTACTTGCTCGTTCGGACGTATGTGCGAATCCGTCGGGAAACAGGCATTCGCCTGGCTTTTTTCCCGGCCGAATGGTATTAGGTGCGCCTCCTACCGGGATCGGAATCGACCCCATAGTATAGCCTACAAAAATCTAATTTGCAGTCAGTCCTGATATCACGGTCTGCAATTACCTATATATACAGTACTTAGGTTCAATTTACAATAACAAGATGTTTTTCTGCACTTAATGTGACGCTCAGGTCAACTCATAAACGATAATGTATAAAGTTTATATATAAAGTGCTTGTATCAGTCGTTAAAACAATTATTAGCAACCTAACTGGTTACATTAAGGTGCTTGTGCAAAATATAATAGGAAATTTGCAGAACCTTAAATATAGATAAAGAATTCATATAATGACAATTTACTTCAATAAAATAAAAAATAAAATAAAACCATTGTTGTAGACCGTTAACACCAGTCCTGGTTCTTAATAGTCTTTATGACCAAGTGATGTATACCTTAAATATAATACATTATTAAAATACTACTAAAATGGGCATAGAGTTCATATCAAATTCCATCAGTTAAAAAGCGGAACAGGGTATACGCCTATTTAGTCACCATCTTTGGGGGGCATTTTTAGAAAAACTCTTCGAGTACACCACATGGAGAATAAAAAGCCTGCCACCGAGTAAGCTATGGGGAGACTAGCATTATATTTCAGTAGCCTAAAGGCCTCTGAGCATTGCCTAGTTCCTAAATTTCTGCATATCTGGACCAGCCATCTTTTTCTTGCTTTCTTATAGCCAGTGCAGACAAAGAACACGTGGCATTCAGATTCTTCTGCGCAATTACGTGCCAGGCAACCCAGTGTTTGTAGGCCCGCCCATTTATTCGTAAAAGCATGCAGTGGCAATACCCCGTGCCTAAACTGTAAATAGAGCTTCCTTGCGGCAGCCGGTTTGATATCATTAAGCGCCGGCTCTAATATGTACTGGTCTTTGACTTCCATAAACGCTACAGTGAGTTTCCCCATTAAATGGTTCCCCTGTAGCTGGATCAGTTTATTCTCCCAGTAGCGATCATTTAGCTCTTTCCTTGGGACTGTAGGGCATGTCATTACTGGATTGTCCCAAAGATTACCCAGACCCATGAATGTAAGGGTGTTTCTGACGTGTGTAAACCATGGTAGTCTCCGTGCCCCTGGTAGGTTCAACACCTCTCTAAGTTTTTCCCTGTACTCAGACAATTCTGGAGTAACCCACAGGCGCCTCCAGAATAAAAGGGGTCTCAGAGAGACTTCATCTGCAATTGACCTAACCCCCAGGTCTAATCGTAGCGGAATAAGTGGGGTGCTGCGGGGAAGCCCAAACAATTGTCTAACAACATTTTTTTCTGTTTGTGTTAGACTATCGGTGCGGTCGTGGCCCCAAATTTCAGCTCCATACAGGGCAGCACCTCTAGCTTGAACCCTATATATCTCTACTGCTGGGCCCACTGGTTTGTGGCTAGAGTTTCGAAACCCCTTGGACAGACCCCCGTGTTGTTTGCACTAACTTCAGGCTTGTTCTTTTAATCTGTGCTCCCCAGTCCATTTTTTCAGTAATAGTAATGCCGAGGTAATCAAAAGTGGATACCCTCTCTAACGGTCTACCGTCTAAACATGGGTTTGATCGAGTACTTTTTGCTGAATTGAATACCATGAATTTGTTTTTTTGCAAATTAATCTCAAGCCCCCTTTCTTTACAGAAGGCATCAAATTTATTTAAAACCCTCTGTATACCCATTGGGGATTTGGATAATAACAGGGTATCATCGGCAAACATCATGGCCGGGATATTTCGTGCTGCCAGCCTCGGTGCGTCTTGATGCAGCGCGTACAATGAAAACTATTCTCCTCCCAGGTTACTTATAGGTCATCCAGGGGTAAACTATATTTCTCATATCCTCATGATGATGGGGCCCATAAACATCGCCTAACACACACACACACACACACCTGGATTTCCTTTTACACCTGTATGAAATTCTGTACTCCTAGGAGAAGCATGAGAACTAAATGGAGAACACCATTTTGTGTACCGCTGGAAGAGCAAGGATATCTATTTACCTTAATTTGTCACTTTCTTTTAGTTATTTCTTAAGATATTCCTGCTCATTGTTTTGTCGATGAATCATTCATTTAAGAAATTAGTTCATAGTGATTAAGACCAGCTGAATCACAATCAACCAATTACTCATGTCACAATCATTTAGGAAAATAACCACTGAGTCATTTTGGGTTTAAAGAATCTTAAATTTTATATAATTTTAAAAGCATGGAAAGAATTTAATACTTTATTCAATTATTCATTTTTAAATTCACAATTTTTATTAAGCATAACCAATTTATTGCAGAAAAGGAAATTTTGTCATGAAGCCAAAAACCCTAGTTACCTGCCTAGCTTCCTAATTTAGCCTAATGATTTCTAACCTAACTTTGGGATTAGAAATAGCCTGATTCTCATACTCAACTGTAAAGTTAAGACAGCAACAGCAACTTCAGCTCGTCAGCATCAGCTACCTGCAACCCGTCTCCTCTACTGCAACCACGACTCTCGAACTGCTTGGAACTCTGACTGGAACTCTCTGGAACTTCCCTGGAACTGACCCCCTCCCACTAAGAGTAGGCCCTCTTATACCCCAATTCTAACTTTGCTAACTAACTGTTGCAACATTAATATCACGCTTTTCTTTCATTGGTCCATGCATGTCAGCTTATTCATTCTTTAATCAAGTTCTCTTGGATTCAAGGGTCCTTGGATCATTTCCTTTCCCATACGCTTAAACATTTCCATCCGATTCGATCAGTCCATTTGTATCTTCTTTTGACACATTCAAGAACTCCGCAGTCATTGTCCTTTCTCTTGGGCTCCTTTCCCACGGACTCTCTCCTGATCATCACGGCACACTATCAGTTCAATTAGGTCACACCAGCCTTGACCATTTCTTGCATCCTAGCCTCTCAGAGACATCACGAGGCTCCAGATTTCTTCAATCTCATCCCGTACCACGTGTCCCCTTGCGCCTGCGCACATCTTCCCACTGGCGGCCATTTTATCTCGCCACTCGGTTCTACTTTAGAAGCACTAATTTGAGGCAAATAAAACATAATTAAAATAGAGAAAAATATCCCTTTCGTTTCCCTCCCGTCTACGTACCCCAATTAGTTGTTACCTAGCAAAAAGCGACATTTAAGCTGCTCCTTACTTACCATCACTATTGTTTTTGCAACGACACATTTTATTTCTATGAAGCACAAACATGCATTTATTTTATTTAGTACGCTTTTTATTCTTACGTTATGATTAGACACACGGACATTCATTAATAGATTATTTAGCACATAAATTGGCATATTACCATTCCCACATATACAATGTTGATTAATACATTTAAACGAACATTTTTAATTAATTAATTATATAATTTGTTAGGGGTTAAATTTTTTTTTTATTTTCCCTGCTCCATCAACTCCCCCCTTTGGTGATTTTTAAATCACCACATAAAACCCAAGTCATACTTCTTTTCAGGCGGCATGTCTTTCATCCTTTACTTTCTGTTATTCATATCTCTGTCTCTTCTTCATCTTGCCTTTTAGTCTCTTTATACATGCTTTCTTTCATTTTCTCCAACTCAATTTCACCCATTTCTCTCTCTCTTTCTCTCATTATTCTGTTATTTCTTCTTATCTTATTCTGTCTTACTTTTCTCTTTATACATGTTATTACTATTTTCAATGTCATGGCTAACAATATCACTATAGTTGCTACTATTATAACTTTCCCTATTACTAGTTTACTCATCCTAGTTAACCAATTTGCTACTGAGGAAAACCCTCTACCAAGTTTTCCCAAAACACTTTCAACCTCCAGTGGAACTAATTCTTTGTGCAGACTTGTAATATTTGTAATATACTTCTGTATATTTTCACTGTTATCCGGAATGTAAGTACAACAATGTTGGACTTTCAACATTCCACAGACTCCACCCTCTTTTGCCAAAAGAATATCAAGGGCAAGCCGATTTTGCATCACCATAGCTCTCATGGCAACCATTTCGGTATTTACCATTAAGAACCCTCCCGCAGTATCTGTAGACAAACGATCTACTACTGTGGATAACTTCCGAATTTTAAATGCATTCAAAGATATTCCCACTGCTGGTATTAATGCTCCAAAAATATCACCTACAATTTCTGAAAAACTTTCCCTTTTTCTACGTGTAAATCTATTAATCATCTTGTATGTTCCCTTTTCTTCTCTGTCCATGTGAAAAATCTTTGGAAAGACCAGGCCTACATAGCAAGTTCCATACCAATGGTCCGGTAACCTGTAATAAGCTCTATTCCCACAAATATAATAGATACCTGGAAATATTGGGTCCTTTCCACCTTTGAATCCCCAACCTCCCAGAATTTGATAATTGTCATGGCAGATACTGGAACCTACAAAGTAATTGTCATAGACTGTCTTATTTCTCTTAATGCACAACTTTCCTGTTTGTGGCCAATCTAAAGTCATTGCTGCATTTATCCTTTTCCCTTCATGATTTCCTTCCTCAAACGTCCATAAACGTTTTCCTTCCTCCTTTATTGCTTCTTTTTGAAATTTCATTCTTCTTTCTTCAACCATATCCAAAAATACTTTTTCTTCTTTCTTTAACTCACAGGTAAGGTTGTTACTAACTATTTCTTCTAACGTTAATTTTCTATGTTCTAAAAAGAATTCTCCTAAAACTTTTGCTGGTTTTACTTTGTTAAGTTCTGGTACTACTGGAATGTTTGCAAATATCTTATCTATATCAGTATAATAAGATTCTAATCTACCTGTTTTATAAAATAAACTTGCTATTACACTACATGTTATTCCATAAGTCAAAGGTAAGTGATGATAAGTCACACCTTCCGATACTGATGCAGGCAACTGCATACAAACATAACAATCTCTTACTTCCATTGTTTTTACGTACTCATACAACAACTTTGTAAAAACATTCTTTGAGAAATCTGTTACTGACCTATCCTTATGCAACTCTGCACTACTTCTTAAAACAACTTGTTCTTTAATATTAGTTTCTTTTTCTTGTTTAGTATCATTCTTTGCTTCTATCACAGCTACACTAATAGGAATTGTGATTGCTAAAACTATCCATATGGTCATTAATAACCCTGTACAAAAGCAGCACATTTTGCACCATCTCTTTATAAATTCACATTTATCTCTTCTATCGCTATTATTTTCCATTTTGCTTTTTCTATTTGTTAAGTTTCAGAAAATTGTGTCACTACACCTCAAGATGACTTAGACGCCACTCTGCTTTCAAAAAGTCTTTGCTTGGTACTTTCTTTAATTCTCTCCAGAATTCTCTCGTTGTCACATCCGGTGATTTGTCACGTCCAGTAAATTTGTCACGTCCGGCAGAAGCACTATAAGTCTTCACTTCAGTTTCGTTGCATCTCACCTTTTCCCATCCGACTTCTCAGTCTCTGGTTTCCGTGAGTGTTTTCTTCTTCTTCTTTGTAATCAGTTAATGCAATATACAGCCACTCAGGTGACTTAAATTTTGAATTCACTTTCTTTGTCCTTTTGGACTTTTGTAATCTTTTTCCACTGGGTTTTTCTTGTCCCTTTTGACTTGTCACCTCATTTACTTGTTCAGCATCTTCATCCTCTGCTCTTATTATTCTATATCTCAATTTTCTTACATAGCTGTTGGGCCAATTATCTCCTTTTCTTGGCCTTTTGGCTTCACCTTCTCTTTCTTCTCTTTCTGATTTCCAATTTCTTTTTCTTGACTCAGTCTTTGCTTTTTCCTCTCCTCCACTTTCTTCTGTTTCTGTTTCAACTGTCTCACTATTGTCTCTTATTTTGAAACTTATAATCTCGTCATCTCCTACTGGTGGATCTGTCTTCTCCTTTTTGTTTTCCCTTATCACTGTCCCTCCTCGGGGTTCTTCCGATTTGGTGTTTTCCTCCTTATCTGTTTCTGAATTTCCCTGTTCTCCTGTTTCTCTATCTATCCCTATTGCTCCTCGGGGTTCTTCTCGATTTTCTAACTTTTTGTGTACTTCTTTCCCTACTTCATCTATTAATATTGTTTCTGAATGATTTCCACCATAACTTGTACTTGGTTGTTCATCTAACTCAATTTCTTGCTCAGTTTCTTCTCTAATTGGTTTATAACCCCAAGTTCTCTTTCGGAATTCTTCCCAATTTGCAGCTGAATCATCAGATCCTGAAGTTGTGTCAGATATTTCCAGATGTCGACTTACAGGTCGATCTTCAAGTTCTGGAACTTCTGAATTTCTTTCTTCTTCTTCTTCTTGTTCCTCTTCTTCTATAGAGGTGTTTTCCGTTGGGGTCTCCAGATGTCGACTTTCAGGTCGATCTTCAAGTTCTGGCACCCTTTCTTTTATCTTGGTTGTTCCCGCCGTTAAACTTTTATCCCACACTTCCAGACGCCGACTCACATGTCGATCTGTAGGTTCTGGAATTCTGATTGTGTGGCTGGCATGAACCCAGTTCTTCACTCCTGCACACTTGACAGCAGTCGTTGTTACTAGGATTACCTGTCTTGGCTCATCCCAACGCGGAACTAGACAGTTTCTTCTCCTGTGGACTTTAATACGGACCCAGTCTCCTGGATTCAAGTCGTGGGCTGGTTTTCTTTCAAGAGTGGTCGCATCCGGTCCAACCTGATGAAACACAGAACGCACCACATCAGCCAGTCCTTTGCAATAATCCAGTATTAGATCATCAGTTATTGTTAA
Source organism: Calotriton arnoldi (assembly GCA_963921515.1). Lineage (NCBI taxonomy): Eukaryota > Metazoa > Chordata > Amphibia > Caudata > Salamandridae > Calotriton > Calotriton arnoldi. The sequence goes on from CAWUFW010001308.1 coordinate 1,025,048, forward strand.
TAACTTGTTGACTGGTACGTGGGCTTGTCTCATTGCTCGTCCCATGATCATTTCATGAGGACTGAGTCCCGTTTTCTTTTCAGGGATGCTTCTGATAGTCATCAGAACAAGAGGCAGTGCATCTGGCCATTTGAGTCCTGTAGCTTGACACATTTTCCCCAATCTGTTTTTAATTGTTCCATTTATCTGCTCTACTACCCCAGAAGCCTCTGGTCTGTAAGCACAATGTAATTTTTGTTTAATACTCAGTGCTTCACAAATCAATTGGATCAACTCATTTTGAAAATGTGTTCCTCTATCTGTCTCAACTGTGACTGGAAAACCATACCTCGGAATGAACTCTCGTAGCATAAGTTTTGCCACTGTTGTTCCATCATTCCTTCTTGTGGGGTATGCCTCCACCCAACGAGAGAACAAACAGACGACCACCAGAACATATCTTAATCTGTTACTAGGGGGCATCTCAATGAAATCCATCTGTATCCTTGTGAATGGACCTCCTTCTCGTCCTATTGTTCCTAGACTCACTACGGTTTTCCTTCCTGGGTTAAACTGTTGACAAATAAGACATCTTTGACAAAGACTTTCAGCAATGGCTCTGAATTTTGGGTTATACCAGGTCTGTCTAAAAAGTCTGATCATTGCATCTCTCCCAATATGAGCTTGTCCATGGTACATCCGTGCCATGTCTGCAATCATGCTATCAGGCATAACTGGTCTTTCATCTCTGTATACCCACACTCCATTATCTTCCTGTCTTCTACATCCTGCTTTAATCCAGTAATCCTTTTCCTCATCTCTTGCTGTTTCTTGTAACTGCCTTACTTCATCCCATGTTTCGACTGCGTTAGTGAAAAGCAAAGGACAAGAGACATGCTCCCTTTCTCTATTTTTGTTCAGGGACGCCATGTTTTCCGCACAATATCTAGCGATCTCATCAGCATAATTATTGCCGACCGCTATGTAGTCTTCGTTTTTCTTATGCGCCTTGCACTTCACTACAGCTATTTGTTTAGGCAGCTGTATCGCCTCAAGCAGTTTTTTAACATAATCTCCATTTCTGATAGGTGTTCCTGCAGATGTCAAAAATCCTCTTTGTGACCAAATCTGGCCAAAATCATGTACGATGCCGAAACCATATTGGCTATCGGTCACAATCGTGATTCGTACATTTTTTCCCAATTTACATGCTTGAATCAAAGCAATTAGTTCCGCAACTTGGGCTGACCTAACTCCTTTCAGACAAGACGCTTCCATCACAGTTGCCACTGTGCATACTGCATAAGCTGCGCTTAACACTCCTTCCTTTGTGCGTAAACATGAACCATCTACAAACATGACATAATCGGATTCCTTTAACGGTTCATCTTTTATGTCAGCTCTTGGTTTTGTGCAATATTCCAGCACATTCAGACAATCATGATCTACTTCATCTTGTTCAATTATACTCTCTTCATCTGGCAATGATGTCGAAGGATTTACATTTATGCATCTATCTATGGTCACATTTTCTGCACTCAAGATGACTTTTTCGTACTTAGTCAGCCGACTATGTGTCATGTACTGTGTTTTTGTTCTTGTCAAAAGAATTTCTACTGAATGGGGAACATATACTCTCAGTGGATACCCCATCACTATACCTTCACTTTGTTCCAGACTTACACAAGTAGCAGCAACTGCTTTCAAACATCCAGGCAATGCTTTTGCTATAGGATCTAAAACAGCTGAAAAGTAAGCTATAGGCCTCTTCATGGTGCCGTGTTTTTGTACCAGTACTGAAAATGCACATCCATCTCTTTCACTGCAGTATAACTCAAAATCCTTCTCATAATCAGGCATGCCTAATGCAGGGGCCTCACACAGTTTCTTTTTCAATTCTTTGAAAGATTTCATTTCTTCTTTGTTTAACTCAAAAGGGTCTTTTACATCTTTCTTTGTCAGTTTTTGTAATGGTTTTGCAATCAAAGAAAATCCACTTATCCATTGTCGACAATATCCAACCATTCCCAAAAACATTCTTACCTCTCTTTGAGTCATTGGTGCTCTCATTCCTTGAATCATTCTTACTCTTTCTGTCGCTATTTTCCGCACTCCTTTCTCAATTTTATGCCCTAAATACTGGACTTCTTTCTGACAAAACTGTAATTTTGAAGGGGACACCTTATGTCCTCTTTTCTCCAAATGGTTCAGTAAAGCAATTGTGTCACTTACACATGCCTCTTTGGTTTTCGATGCTACCAATAGGTCATCGATATACTGCACCATCACTGATTTTTCTGGCATTTTTAAATCTTCCAGAGATCTCTTTAGAATCTGATTAAAAATTGAGGGGCTTTCTGTATACCCCTGTGGAATTCGGCACCATGCCAAAATACGCTCTCCGAAACGGAATGCAAATAATGGCTGGCTATCTGGATGCAAAGGAATAGAGAAAAATGCATGACACAAATCTATCACAGTGTACCACTCAGCTTCATGCGGAATTTGATATAGAATCACTGCAGGGTTTGGCACTATTGGACAGCATGGTACAACTATTTTGTTGATCTTTCTCAAATCCTGTACTATTCTGTATGTTCCATTTGGCTTTTTCAGTCCCATAATAGGTGAATTACATGGACTGCTCATGATTTCTTTCAGAATTCCCTGTTCAATCATCTTATTTATCACAGGAGTTATTCCTTCAATTATTTCTGGAGTTAATTTGTACTGTGGCGTGTTTGGATAACTTATCCCTTCTTTCACTGTCACTTTTACGGGATCAACTTCTCTCATTAATCCAATGTCCTCTCCTGTAAAATCCCACACACTTTCTTTTACTGCACCTTTTAGTTCTTCTGGAAGTTTTTCTGCATCAAATGCAGGAAATAAACCATTCGTTTCAGGTTCTTGATTCATCAAAGTTACTTTATACAAAACATCTTCATCCGAAGTCTGAAAACCTATTCCTTCTGGTGTACAATAAATCGTGCAATTCATTTTACACAAAAGGTCACGACCTAGAAGATTTACAGGACTACAATCGCACACTACAAATTTATGCATTTTTCTAAAAGAACCAATTTTTACTTCTACCAATTCAGTAAGTGGGGTTTTAATCTGCTGATTGGCTACTCCTACCACTTGGATGCATTCACCTGAGAGAGGAAGGTTCGGAATTTCCACTGACCTAACAGTAGAACGGGTAGCTCCAGTATCGACAAGGAATGTTACGTTTGCTCCATTCACTTCTCCATCCACAAAGGGACCAGACTGATCTACCTCTAGAGTTGCGCCAAGCACGTACTCTTTCCCCTCTCTTGCGCACCGTCAGAAACTTTCATCCGGGTCATCCTCACTCTGATGCAACCAATACTGGTGAAATGTTAGCTGCTCTCGGCAACTGTGTTACCTGCTCTCCTCCGTAGAATCCTGTTTCTGTACTGTATCTTTGCTGGTTAACAGTGTTGGGAAGTGGTGGTTGTGGCACCTGACTTTGTTGAACAACTACCTCATTCTGCACCTGTGGAGTTAATGATTGATGTTCCGGATTAGGTTTAGGTGGGAACTTACACTCATTTCTCCAATGCCCTAATTTTCCGCAATTATGACATGGCCATTTCTTCTTTGCCTCTTCTAGACTCACTTGTCCTTTTCCTTTACCTATATTTGGTCGCATCTTATTCTGTCCTGATTCGTTTCCATTATTATTATCCAATTGGGCTTCTTGTTTTTCTGCCACTTTCACTTGTGCCCACATTGCTTTTTCTTTCAACTTACGCTGTTTACTCTCTATTTCATCACTACAATACTTAGCATACCTCAGCACCTCATCTACACTTGCATTCTGCCAGTTTATCATATGTTGCTTAATCATATCGCTTATTTCTTGTTTCAAGCCAAATACAAATCGGTATACAAAATGACTCATATCCTTCTCACTTAATTCCTCATAACCACTATACTGTTTGAAAACCAACAACAATCGCTCATAATATGCATGTACACTCTCCTTATTTTCCTGTGTAGTTCTATCAATCTTAACCCAATCTGTTTCTTTTGGAGGAATCTTATTTTTCAAAAAGGTAATCACCTTGTCGTATTTCTTCATCACATCTGGTCCTGGAGCTCCTGTCTTAGGATCTCTTGGATATTCTGTAGTTGGCCAGTCAACTGTAATCTTACATTCTGACCACAGATCCGTTGGTACCACTATGTCAAACAATCCATCCAAATCTATCCACAACACTTTCGAGACCTTTACAAACCTTTCTACCTGTCGGTACCACTCAACTGGCTTTTCTCTTAACTTTGGAAAGTCATTTGTAAATGACAGGATGTCCTGCCTAGTCCAGGGAACATGCACATAACTACCACCTGGAGTTTCTCTCATAGGGTACTCTTTAACAACATGTTCCTTTTCTGTTATCATAAAAGCCAATGAACCTTTGTCTACGCTTTTCTCATTCTTCTTTGTCCATCTAACCTTCCATCTGTCTACATCACCCCATTTTCTCAACAAAACAATCAACTCTTTTATCTGTGTCAACCTTCCTGCTGTATTCAAATTTTCAATATCTTTTTCACAAAAATCTACTCTGTATGGTTTCTGCAACGTTTTTACTTTTGCAAAATCTATTCCAATCTCACCGGCCACTTCTTCTAGTTTGTCATGTAAATTCTTTGCCCTCCATGTTATACTTTTGCACAGAAACATTATTTCATCATCCTGATAATTCTTTATCTTTTCTGTACCAATCGTTCCTAGAATTAATTCTTCCATGTCAATTTTCAATCTGATCACATCTAATGGTTTTTCTTCTGTTTCTTTTATTTTAAAAGCTTTTATCCACTCATTTAACTCATCAGGAGTCGGACCTATAGGAGTACTATTTATTTCTGTCCAATTTCCACTCTTTTCAGGTGTCACTGTTGCAGATTCAGTTACCATAGGCATTTTCCTACCGCTACACTCATTCACTGTCAAATTTTCAGGTGGACTTGGTCTGTAAGCACTAGTCAAATTGCTCGTTCCTGGACTTGTTTCCATTCTTTCCTTTTCTCTTTGGAATTGCGAACTCAAGGGAATCACCAAAGATCGTTCATCAATTTTCTGATTCTCGAAAACTGGTATTACTGGACCTATTGTTACGGGTACGGTAACTGCTTCCATATTCTTGGTTAATTCTCTAATTTTCTCAGTTAATTCTTTTGTTGTCCTTGCCAATTCTCTTGCACTATCATTTTCTATTCCCTCATTTTGGGAAGTTCTTATTTGTTCTTGTGACCTATTTATTTCTTGTCTTTTTTCTGGACTTTTATTTCGCATAGTTTCTATTGGTGGCGCATTTGGTGTCACCACTGTAGAATTCTGCTGATACGGAGGTGGATTTTTATTTAATATATCTTCCAGCAACTCGTCATCCGTTTCGCTCTCATGCATATACTTTTCTCTCTCTAAATGTTTCTTTTTCTCAGTCCGTTTTTTCTTAGTCCCTTCCTCAACTGTAAAAGCTGGAAACAAACCTCCTGTCATGTTAGCACATCTCCATCGTTTTATTCTGTCCTCATGATTCATTCCCCACAATCTTCCGGGCACGAACTCATAACCTTTCATACCTCTGAATCTTTCTTTCTCGTACATCTCATCTTCCCATTCTGTTAAAGCCTCAAACTGTGTCGGTCTAGGTCTAGGTTCCAATTTAAGCATCTTTTCTTTTAAATTCCGTAAAATCGCTACATTAAAAGAACCATTTTCAGGAAAAGCCAATGCTCCATCATTCTTTGTATATTTTACCCAATTATCCAACCATATGCACGTATGATATCCATATTTCAGCATCATATGTGAAGCTGCTGATTTCGGCGGAGGAATTACCTGTCCCTCTCTAGTCACAACCTTTTTGTCTTTCTTAAAGAAATTCTTTAATTTCGTTGTCCATGACGTTCTCTCCCTTTCATACTCGTAATACGGCATGTTTTCTATTTGTTTTCTCTTTACTCTAACGCTGTTTCTGTGTACGGAACTTTGTCCAATTACAGCGCGATTCACACTAACGTACCAATCAGAACAATTTCCACCGTCCGCGAACCAACCAATCCTAGCGCGGCACTTTTTCTACGTCACTCCTGCTCTGTATTCACGTGACTAGTGCACTAACCAATCCTAGCGCGGCACTTTTCCACGTCACTTCTACTCTTTACCCCTCCTTTACAAAATTTATCGGCAATTTTTCTTTTTACTGTTTTTCTTCGTTAGTTACAACAAATAAACAATTCCATAGTCTGATTCGCTAAACAAAGTGACAGCCTTGTCCTTTTACACAAGAATCCTGTTTTTCCAGTAGGCAGCGCTTACCTCTACCCTACCACAGAATTATTTACTTTCGCCGATAAAGTAGCACTTCCCTCTACCTTACCCTTCTTTCAAACAAACAATTTACTCGTTTCTCTGGGGATAAGACACATGTGGAGACTAGGCTCCTGAGAATTAAGGCCAAAGTTTCACAAGTAAACGTGATTTGCTATTTCATTTACACACTTTTCACACCGAAATCCCTGACATAACACAACCTGTGTTATAACCAAAATGAATTCAGACCATGTACCAAATTCCATGTGACTTCTCTTGCCACACGTGTTCCACTTCCTACATCCCAGAAGCGTGAAAACTTACATATAACATAACGCGACTCAACATATAGTGTTAGTCATCAAATAATCAATAATCAATAAACAATAATCACTAAACTAATCTATAGAAAACCATAACTCTGCTACCAAGAAATCTGATGCAGCGCGTACAATGAAAACTATTCTCCTCCCAGGTTACTTATAGGTCATCCAGGGGTAAACTATATTTCTCATATCCTCATGACGATGGGGCCCATAAACATCGCCTAACACACACACACACACACCTGGATTTCCTTTTACACCTGTATGAAATTCTGTACTCCTAGGAGAAGCATGAGAACTAAATGGAGAACACCATTTTGTGTACCGCTGGAAGAGCAAGGATATCTATTTACCTTAATTTGTCACTTTCTTTTAGTTATTTCTTAAGATATTCCTGCTCATTGTTTTGTCGATGAATCATTCATTTAAGAAATTAGTTCATAGTGATTAAGACCAGCTGAATCACAATCAACCAATTACTCATGTCACAATCATTTAGGAAAATAACCACTGAGTCATTTTGGGTTTAAAGAATCTTAAATTTTATATAATTTTAAAAGCATGGAAAGAATTTAATACTTTATTCAATTATTCATTTTTAAATTCACAATTTTTATTAAGCATAACCAATTTATTGCAGAAAAGGAAATTTTGTCATGAAGCCAAAAACCCTAGTTACCTGCCTAGCTTCCTAATTTAGCCTAATGATTTCTAACCTAACTTTGGGATTAGAAATAGCCTGATTCTCATACTCAACTGTAAAGTTAAGACAGCAACAGCAACTTCAGCTCGTCAGCATCAGCTACCTGCAACCCGTCTCCTCTACTGCAACCACGACTCTCGAACTGCTTGGAACTCTGACTGGAACTCTCTGGAACTTCCCTGGAACTGACCCCTCCCACTAAGAGTAGGCCCTCTTATACCCCAATTCTAACTTTGCTAACTAACTGTTGCAACATTAATATCACGCTTTTCTTTCATTGGTCCATGCATGTCAGCTTATTCATTCTTTAATCAAGTTCTCTTGGATTCAAGGGTCCTTGGATCATTTCCTTTCCCATACGCTTAAACATTTCCATCCGATTCGATCAGTCCATTTGTATCTTCTTTTGACACATTCAAGAACTCCGCAGTCATTGTCCTTTCTCTTGGGCTCCTTTCCCACGGACTCTCTCCTGATCATCACGGCACACTATCAGTTCAATTAGGTCACACCAGCCTTGACCATTTCTTGCATCCTAGCCTCTCAGAGACATCACGAGGCTCCAGATTTCTTCAATCTCATCCCGTACCACGTGTCCCCTTGCGCCTGCGCACATCTTCCCACTGGCGGCCATTTTATCTCGCCACTCGGTTCTACTTTAGAAGCACTAATTTGAGGCAAATAAAACATAATTAAAATAGAGAAAAATATCCCTTTCGTTTCCCTCCCGTCTACGTACCCCAATTAGTTGTTACCTAGCAAAAAGCGACATTTAAGCTGCTCCTTACTTACCATCACTATTGTTTTTGCAACGACACATTTTATTTCTATGAAGCACAAACATGCATTTATTTTATTTAGTACGCTTTTTATTCTTACGTTATGATTAGACACACGGACATTCATTAATAGATTATTTAGCACATACATTGGCATATTACCATTCCCACATATACAATGTTGATTAATACATTTAAACGAACATTTTTAATTAATTAATTATATAATTTGTTAGGGGTTAAATTTTGTTTTTTATTTTCCCTGCTCCATCAGTCTAAATCTTTCTCAGAATTTAAAAAGTCAACTAACCCATTTATAAAAAGACTAAAAAGGGTTGGGGCGAGGACGCAGCCCTGGCGTACTCCTCTGTCTACATGGATGGGAGTAGTGAGTTCCCCGTGCTTGCCAAATCTTATTTGTGCGTAGTTTCCTTCGTGCAGCCGTTTTATTGCTTGACACAAATATGGTGGAACCCACATCTCTAGCAGGACTGCCCACAACTTTTCTCTTGGGACCAAATCAAATGCAGATTTTAGGTCTACAAAAATTAAATAGAGGCTGCCACCCTCTATACACATGGTCTTCCAGTGTAGTAATTTTAGCCTAAAGATCTGGTCTAAAGTGGAAATTTTTTCTCTGAACCCTGCTTAAAACGGACTAAGAACTTTATGTTCCTCCATCCAACTCTGCAGACGGTGTAGCAATACACGTGCAAAGATTTTTTGGCTGATGTCAATAAGGCTTATGGGCCTATAATTTGTGGGCAACATCGGGGAACCCTTTTTAAAAACTGGGATTATTTCAGCCCGACCCAACTAATAGGAATTGCCATACCTTGCATAACAGCATTAAATAAAACCCAGAAGTACAGAGCCCAGATAGTTCGTTCGCTTCGGAACAAATCCCCGGGGATCTTATCTAACCCTGGTGCCTTGCCAGGCGCAATTTGGCTTAGAGCACCAGTTACCTCTGTGAGGGTTATCATCGGGGTATCTTCCACCGCTCTAGGGGTATTCTTAATTACGTTAGAGCAGTCTGCCTGCGGAGAGTGACATATATCGTTCATTACATTAGCCTCTGGCTTTGCTCTCGAGTAGAGGGACTCAAAATGATCCCTCCACACATTTGCCCCTAGGTTTGGCTCTATTGCCGATTTACCTTCAGGCCTACCCGTATTCACCACATTCCAAAAAGTCTTCTTGTCACTGGTTCCCAGGGAGCTTCTAAGGGTTTCCCACTTTTCACTTTCCCACTCTTTTTTTGCCTCTGCAGTGCTTGTTTGATAGGCCGCTCTGCGGATTTTAATCAGTGATCTATTTTTAGCCTTAATGGCAGAAACCAGAGCTATTTTGGCTTTTCGGCATTTTACATTAAACCATGGATGACGGGGTATTCTATTATTACTAACTTTTTTTATTGGAAAGAAAAAGTTGGCCATAGTGGCTGTTAGCTTGGTATGGTTATGGGCAACCTTCAGTAATTCGAATTGGGTATTATCGGCTGTGACAGATTGAATAGAGTCCATGAGGAACGGGATAACTGTTTGATACAGGGCGCCTAACTTTTCTTGAGATTTACTAAATTCCGCCCATCGGACTCTCTTCCTACAATTAGTAATAGTCAATCTGCCGTCAGCAGGTGTAGCCAATTTGTTGGTACTCTCAGGGGTTAGTGTGAGTAGTTCTAAAACTAGCGCGTTATGGTCACTATCGTGGCGCGGCACAATCTTAAAATCAGCAACCCTATGCCATGAAGTTATACTGACCAGAATGTAATCGATTAAGGAGCCTTGGCCAATTCTGTTAAAAGTTTGCTTACCAGAGGTGTCAGACTTAGTTCTGCCATTACATGCCCTCAATGAATGTTTTAATACCAGAGAATTCATCTGGAGTACCAGGGGAGTCCATGCTTTTACTGACGGACAGGTTGTGTCTGGTACAGCCCAACGCAGATCTTCTTCACACGGGATATTCCTATTCATACCATCTAGGGGCTCATACTGACAGTTGAAATCCCCCCCTACAATCAACAGGTAGTTGTCAGGGATGGTAGCAAGGAACGTTGTTAGCTCGTCAAGGGTCTTCGACTCTTGACTACGGCTAACTGGTCTAGAATAGACATTTATTAGAGCAACTGTAATCCTTGGGGGGAAATTAAGGAGGACACACAGTATATCATTTGAGGCTGTTTCTAGCTGAGTGGATGTACAACCCAGGTGTGTCCCCACCCAAGTGCACAACCCCCCCGACGGCCTCCCCTTTCCTCCTGATGTCGCTGGTATGGTATATATGGCATAACCTATTTTGAGGAGATCCCCCCTTACCCATGTTTCTTGGAACATCCAAATTTCGTATTGTTCAATAAAACTCCCCTAGTCAGGACTATCCATCTTGGGGGCAAGGCCGGCCACGTTCCAAGAAATAACTCGCAGCCTCGATAGATCCGGCCAACTATCATTGTTCATACATTCTAGGGAGGGGGGGGCATAATCACGCCTGTACACAAACCTAACTTCTGGGGAGACTTACAATTGGAAACGCGGGATTGGCTGTTAGGTTTAGCCCCTTCGGGTTCCAACTTATTGCCTCTTACTGCCACTCTCTGTCTCCCACTGAACTCACCCTCTTCTTCTATCATGCACTGATCTGTGGTCACCCCTACTTGATGTATGTTTTCCTTCACCCCGCACCCCTTGGATACAAGTCAATCCACTCCTTCAAGGGCCCCGAACCTATTAGTTGTGGGAATGGTGAAGAGTGGTTGCCTCGGCGGTTGGAATCCCAAAATGTCCGTTTGATAGTTTTGGTTTAGAGGCCTTCCTTCCCGTCCATTTCCACAATGTTGTGGACCCCATGGGGGATAAAAATAACCCAAGGGGACGGCTCTTATAGTCCCCTCCTGTCTCCAGTCATCCCTTATTAGGATTGCTCGGGCAACGGATGGATTTCTAAAATTAATAACTGCGCAGTCTCCCCATAAAACCTTAGGTCTCCAGTCCACCCAACCTACTCGACGGGTCGTTAGAATTTCTCCAGCATCCTCGTAGTGGAATTGCTTGTTGTTAACTAACCAGAACATACATTTATTTTTTAATTCCTGGTGTGATTCCTTTTGCCCCCTCCCAAGCTCGGGGATGCCTGACTGGATAACAACGTAGGGGGTTGTGGTTGGTGGTAGATTAATACACAGTGGTGGGTTATTTTCTGTAGGGGTTTCAGCAATTTTAGTGGAACCTACCCTCTCCCGCTGTCGACTTTCTTGTTGCGGGCCACTGTTCTGTGGAGGGACGGATGTTGATTTTGCCCTGCTAGGGGTAGCAGTGCACTGTTTTGCTTGATCATTAACAGTGCAGGGTAGGGGGCTATTCTGGGATGAGATCGGGGCAGCCTTACTAATATTGTGTGTAGCCAGTGTTTCTAGACCACTACCAATCCCTTCTCTTCCATTTGTGGCCCCTACCCTAACCTCTAATAGCGTGGTCAACTTATCAATCCTTTCTATCAACATTTTAAGTTCATCCTTTACAATGGCCCTTATTTGAGATTGTAAATTCACCACTAGATGTGTAACCCATGCCGGTTGTTCCTTACCCCTTTCAATTCTACTGGACAAACACCCTTCCCTACTATCTTTATCGTCCATAATTTCTTCTACTACTTTCTTCTTTTTTGTTCCTGTTTTCGTAGGAGCTTTAGGTTTTCCCCTCTTCACTTGGCGCGGGGGAATTGCCTCCGTGTGTAGGTCAGCATTAGGCATGTCATCAGTAGATATCAGGGCCCTAGGGGTGTTGCTAATCAATGGGCCGGAGGCTTGTGAAGCTTGTGATGTTTCCAAATCTATCAAAGGAAGGTCCAGATTTGGAGTGAGTGATAGCCGTATCTCAGTCCGTTCAATTTCAGTTGCCACCACTCCTATTGCTTTCTCCAGCATCCTATCGATGGAAGTGGGTTGGATTTTAGATTTTGATTTCGGGGGAACTGGTTGTTTCTTATCAGTACAGGTTCGCTTGCCCATTTTTAAAAAATATTTCTAGGTACTTAATTACTTCCGTAACTCTGAATTCACTGCTAATGTTCTAAAAGAAATAATCCAGTGAAGCCCCAACTTTTATCTTAGGCCGTATACCAACTAGTCCCGAAATGATTCAAGTGCAGCCCAGTGATTCAGGTGAGCCCACCAATACTGTATAAATATGTAGAGTTAGTGAGTCACTGACCTGGAGCCAAGTGATGTCCAGAAGCCGGATTTACTTAGTTTTTTAACCAGAGCCAAGGGGGTGGCCCAGCCCGGCCTCCTCCGGCTGCTGACGGGCGCAGATGGGCCCTCCCTTGGCCCGGGCTTAGCCCGGGCGCGGAGCGGGCACGCCCGCACGGACCCGCGCTGCGGGAGCCCGCGCCTGATTTTGAAGCGCCTCCTGGCGCTCTGATTGTCGGAATGCGGTGTCAGCGGCTCCGGCCGCAAGAGAGACCCAGCAGGAAGCAGTGGTTAGCGGGACCCGCGCTGCGGGAGCCCGCGCCCGATTTTGAAGCGCCTCCTGGCGCTCTGATTGGCAGAATGCGGTGTCAGCGGCTCCGGCCGCGAGAGAGACCCAGCAGGAAGCAGTGGTTAGCGGGACCCGCGCTGCGGGAGCCCGCCCCCAATTTTGAAGCGCCTCCTGGCACTCTGATTGGCGGAATGCGGTGTCAGCGGCTCCGGCCGCGAGAGAGTCCCAGCAGGAAGCAGTGGTTAGCGGGACCCGTGCTCCGGGAGCCCGTGCCCGATTTTGAAGCGCCTCCTGACGCTCTGATTGGCGGAATGCGGTGTCAGCGGCTCCGGCCGCGAGAGAGACCCAGCAGGAAGCAGTGGTTAGCTGGACCTAACTATTGTAAAACAAAGTATTATTTATATCACCTATGAAATCCCAAAATTATCATTTTAATATCACATATATATATATAATTTGTAGCCTAAATAAACAAATATTCTCATGGAGGGGATACTATCAATACAAAAAGAGAAGGTAGAAAGAAAACATTGTTCTACTTTTAAATTCCATGCACCCTGCCCTATAGGCTTTTAAGGCCTAAATTATGGGTGACCTATAGGTATTAAAAGGAAGGTTTAGGCCTGACAAAAGATTATTTTGCCAGGTCGAAACGGCATTTTAAAACTGCACAACCAGGCTGCACTGGCCAGCCTGAATGCTTGTTTTACAGTGTCACTTTAAGGGGTGACAGAATGAGTGCTGCAGCCCTCCAGTAGCCTTTAATTTGCAAGCCCTGTGTAAATACCAAGGATTTGCAAGCAGATTAAAGGTGCCAATCACGTGTATACCGATTTATACATGTATTAAAAGTACAGCACAAGACTTTACTTCTGTTTATCAGGTGTAAAGTGCACAGAATCCTTGGCCAACAAAAACGGGTTCCGCAGCAAAAGGCAAAAGCATGGGGAAGTTCACTGAAAAGATGGCCAAGTCCTACAGTATTTAAAAGTGGATCTTGTAGAAAATAAAGGTTGACAGGTACCTTCAGTGGCTTTCTGCCTAAAACTAGTTTCACTGTGCAGGTGCTGTGTTTACTCTATGAGAAAAGTTAAAGTACAATTAACCCGTTGACCGCGGCGCGAAATCCGCCGCGGTGCGGGTTAAATAATGAGTGGGCGTGTCTGGGACGGCCCCCGGCCGTCCTCCGCACACGCCCGCCGTCCGACGCATCGAATGGGTTAAAATGCAACTTTGTTGTAACTTTGTCTTACAAAAAGCTTCAGTGTTCATTTAACCACTGTTTTTGACATTAAAATCCAATGAAATGGTGAATTGAATGCTGATACACACAAAGGAAATGTGATGATTAGAAAGTTATACGTTATCTGTTTGATACTCTGGTTGGCTAATTAGCATTAGCTTGCTTAGGCTGCCCTCCCTGTAAGTCCATTACCTCCCAGAGTAGGTATGAAACTACTTCCAGAGCAGTAACAATGGCTTAGGCGTTTTGGCGGGATGGCCTGGGTGTGAGGTGTGCTGCTTACCGTAGGGAGGGGCATTTGGGAGAGCAAAGGAACTTTATTTACTTGAAAGGAATGTGTCCTGTTCATCCATATTTGTGAAGTAAAACTTGTGGAATCGGGGGCTTTTGGTCTTTGTTCTATTCGCAATGGAAGGGAAGCTGGTTCCAGAACCAGTTAGGTATGTGTAGGTACGAGGAGACTGCTCATTCCTTCTCATTTTGTGTTTTGTGCAGTAAGTGAGACCATAGGGTCTATGCAACTTTACCATAAATACAACTTCTGATGCTGTCATATGACATGTACATCTCTAGTCCCCCATTTAACTGTTTCTCTTCTATCAATTTCAACTGCAGCACACTAACAACATTTTAGAGGTTATTAATGACAATTTCTATCAATTCTGCATTTCTTCTTGTGAGGCATCATCAATCAATCAATCATCATGACCCACAAATATATCTTGTATGTGTAGTGGATACATACCTGCAATGACTTTTATATGGGGTGTGATGTCAATCAATGTTGTTTATTTTTCCAAGAAGACTCATAATGTACTTAAGATATCAGTAGAATTTGCTTCATATCTAAAATATCCCAGGGATCAGTCGAAGCTGAAGTGGTAGTATACATTCTCTGTGGTGCATACTAGATCTCAAAAGGATGTTACACATCACCGAGAGTTCTATGCGAACCATGACAAAGCTCAAGTTCTTCTTTGGGGTAACCAGACATCAATGTGGCTTGCAATTTCATTTCTGCCTTCTGTAGGGGATAATGTATCACTCTATTTTACTTGGAGATGGTCATAACCCAATCATTTTCATATTTGGTGTCATGGAGTTTCTGTTTCAAAGGATTCTCCCAGCGGATAAAGCGTTTTATCTTTATAAAAAAATATATAAAAGGAAATAAAATGTTATTTAGAAAACTATTATTGGCTTGCAATTTTTGTGCACTCCTATTTTGAACTGTAATAGCTCCGTTAATAGTGTTCTTTATCACCTAATGATGGTGACTACTCATAAAAAGAAATTTGAAGCACAACAATGCTGTAAATGGTTACCGTTTGATCGCTTTTTCACCTACTAGTTTGCGTTGGGCAAAGAGGGTAGTTTCAACAATCCGCTAGCTCAAGCTGGAGGCAAGGTGACATCAGTACTTAACTATAGCTAACTGCAGTAGGGTAGTGATGTTATTTTCATATAACAGGTCAATAGTGCTGTCACAACTATATTGTAAGAAGGTCAACATGTGCATGTGTTTATACAGAAATTGCAGTCTATGAACTGATACGATTACATTTTGTTTGAGGAAATATAAGGATATATTAGTGCACAGGTAGAAGTAGGAAAATATGTATGCACCTATACATTAATAGTTTACAATGATCAGTATTGTATTGGTTTAATATTTTTAACTGGGAGTGCTCGTGGTAGAGTTGTAGATATTGGAATTGTTTGACAAACTCTTAGCTAGAAGGGTAGCATTTTCAGGCATGGCAATGTATGTGAAGCTAACAAGGAAATCTGCCGAGCCCCCATCGGAATTACCATCTGCTGCTACATGGGCAGGAGCTGGGAAATTGATTCACTTGCCCTTTGGAGCTATTTCAATCTTTTTTTCATAGAGCAGAAAAGAGCATGTTTGATTTATGCTACCATATGCTAATTAAAAGATCACTAACCCCTTTTCGTTGATTAAAATTGAAGAAATAATGATCTCTCAAATACCAGCTCACGAGTAGGGAGAAGATGCAACGTGAATAAGAGAAGCATCGTACCAGGTACACAACTGCTCTTTCTCCGTGAAAGGCATAAGTCAAGGTTTTGAGCTCCAGACAGTTCGGTCTGCCTGCAGGCTTCAAAATGCATAATAATTCACAGTGACTATTACACTTTTTTATCTTCACGAATTCAGATCACTTTACGGACAAGTTACACATTTCATAATTATCCAATTATGATGTGCCCTTATTTCCCCTAGCTTTGAAAGCTGCAAGGCACAGCCAGTCTGACTGCTCTGTGAAATACTGTCCAGCATATTATCTATACGTGCCCTCTTTGATTGCATCCCCACCTTCCTCATACTCCTGCAAAGGTTTCTTGCCACCACACAACCTTTAGGCAGTGGTTTCAGTGTTTCTAGTGAGTATGCATCAAGGACCACTTCTTCATGAACATTGCAAAAAAACATTGAATCCCATTGTATGTTGCAAATGTATTGTACACATCCTTAATTTTAAAATGTGGCGATCTGGGTAAGAAGAAATATTAACTTTTCATAGTGGTATTTTAGCTACATGGTAATTTACAATTGTGAAAAGAATCACCTAGGATTCAAGAATGTAAATCTCTTATCAACTGCGAATGCACAAACATTTACTAAGATGACATGCTCAGTTTACAAATTTACTTATTTCCTCTGTCAAAATTAGAAGCAAATTTAGAAGCCAGTGAACAACAACAGAGGATCTCTTCACCGAGTAACTAATATCAATATCTTTCTTTGCGCAAGCCTCCCTAGCTTACGTGAACCAATCACCACCGCACTAGCCAGTCAAACTAAGGCTGACACCTTCACCGGCCCTCTGTTTTCAATCTGACTAATTTTTACCAAACTGCATTTAATCTCGCAAAGTACTTTGAAGAGGCTAAAGATTCTCAGCTTTTAATAAGAACCAACAAATAAATTAATTATTGATTAGTGGATATCGCAATTATAACTGTTATTTTTTGATGCATTGCTCGAACAACCAGAATTTTTGAATGTATTTATTTGCATTTCTACCATCTGCATTTCAAGAAGAAGTTCCTCAGTTTTCGACCTTAATACAATCTCATCTCTGATTTAGGTGATTTGCGTATTTATGTGCCTCAAAATGCTGTAGGTTCGTTTTTGGGGAGTTTCACATCAATATTCAGTTAGAGATATCACAGGGGTGCATTCTAGCGTGTTTGTGGTTGTACATGATCTTAAATTTGAAGGTATGCTCTCACCCAGTGTGGCGCAGACCATTTTGGATAGTGTTTCCTTTTCTTCTAATATGAGTGTATCCAAGTATGGTCACATTTTATAATTTGCTATATTTAAACATTAAATTGATCTTTTCTTTAGGGCATACATAAAACAGTAAAACAGAAAAATACCATGGTGGTTTGCATGAATTAAATCAAAGTAGACAAAACTCATGCAATTCATCCAAAATGAATTCATAAAGAACTGGCACATATGGTTTATTTAGCATTTTGTCAATATCCGAGTGGTATATGAGAGAAATTTGCTTTGGACCGTACCAGAGCAGACAGGGGGTTCTTAGCCCCAATTATGACTAGGGTCTTTCGCCATGGTACTTTAGGGCCTCCGTACTGTGGACCCTCTAAATGGGAACCAAGTAACCCTTATTAGCAGTTGACTGTCAGGGTAACAAGTGGGAGCAATCCAAGGCTTACTCATGGGAGGTGCTGTGGGCTAGAGACTAAAAAACGTAATAACGCAACAAACAATATTTAATAAATCACAGTCCAGCCAGTGCTTTTTTTTATAGAAAGGAAAATTACTTTATTATACACACTTATAAATACTATGCAAAAATTAACAAATACTTAGAGAATGGCAGGTGGAATTGCCCATGGTTACACCAGAGGCCTCACATCCAACCGGTGGCACACACTAAAGAAATTGTACACATATCTAGCAACTTCCACAACGTTCCTTGGACAGCCTGCAAAGGAGGCATTTCTAACGGTTTGCCCAGCAGCAAGCCTAACTGTTACTTTTTTCGGATTGCTATCATAATCAAATGCAGAGTAAACCCTCAAACATTAAACAATTAAATACTGAAATACTTTCAAGATGGTACTAACTGGCACTTACTTGCAATGTAAGTGCCAGGAGTGCTTTAAAAAATTGAAAGAATCTATTCTGGGATCACTCTTTAGAAACCCCCGGAAACTTAGTGTGCCTTTAGGAAGGATAACAAGGGGTGCCTTGCATCTGATGGAGGACTCAACAATGCACCTGAGTGGCCCCTAAAAGATGTCATTCCTTTTGTCTTCACCCTTGCCCTATGGGGCACCTCATGACAAAATATACACATTTGTTTAGGCAACTATGACTTATGGGACACCTTTTGCTGCATCGGGATACTCATTGGTATCAACTTCCTAGCAACAGGTACATTTTCATTTCTTTTAATGATGCACTAGCAGAAGAAATTACTTTCATTTTCAGGCAGGTGGCCCAGTCCTATGTGGGCCACCGACATTTTCAACGCTGAGGGCCGCGAGGGAGCCCGACAACCACTGGGGACCCAGTCAGCTCCTTGCCCTCCCTTTTCTGGCTCTTTCATATCGGTAGGGCAGCATAGTCCTTACAATCGTGCCACCTGCCAGCGGATCGCAAGTAGGTGCAGGAGGAGGTGCACTGAATTGCATATTATCATCCTTGTGCCTGCAAGAGCTGTCCATGCACAGGCCCACTTATCTCAGGCCCGAGTGCTTTCAGGGCAGTTAATTGATTGTGGCATCCTCCCCAGACTCTTATTCAGGAAAATTCCAATGTGGATAATGATAGGCTCTTGATGGGCAGATTGCAACCAGGAATACCTTTGCATCCGTTGAATAAAGAAGAGATTTTTG
Organism: Calotriton arnoldi; assembly: GCA_963921515.1. Classification (NCBI taxonomy): domain Eukaryota; kingdom Metazoa; phylum Chordata; class Amphibia; order Caudata; family Salamandridae; genus Calotriton; species Calotriton arnoldi. The sequence goes on from CAWUFW010001308.1 coordinate 1,043,813, forward strand.
GGGCCAGAGGCCTCGAAAAATGCCAACCATAAGTGGCAAAGTCACAGCTGGATATATCTGGCCCTGAGACACACATTTTAATGTCATTTTCAGCTATTTGCTCCGGGTGGCTTGCTGCAGCCATCAGGAGAAGCAGACTTAGACCTGCTGGTCTCTAAGATTTTCAGATTTTACTTCTGGAGTTTTGTTTTTAATTCACATTGTTATTCCTTAATGAAAGAAGTGCACAGCAACCTGGCCTCATGCTGCAAGCTCCTACTGGATGGCTCTTGCTCTTCAGCAGCACCTCGGGCCCTCAAGTAAGACTACACCACCTGCCTTCACTCACCAGGACTCACAGCCTCCTGACTACATGCATGGCAATACACCTTCTGGGGGCATCTCCAGTCTGTACTGGTCAACAGAAGTACTAGGGTACCCTCTTCTTCAGGGTCCCCAGCAGGTCTACCCTTCATTGACTACAAGAAGTTGTGGGGAGACCAGTGCCGGTGCAATGAAGGCATGGTACAGAGTCCCAATTGTGCAAGCTTGGAAACCTCTCCAAGCAGACTTTTTCCACAAGTTCAAAATTGAAGGTATAGAGTTCTAACGTGTGGGTCTCTCTACCCAAACCAGAGATGCCACATTACCGATCCCCCCTGACAGACATGTTCAAAGAGTGGCTCACAGGCTGGCCCATGCCTTGAACAGTATCGTGTGATTTTCTAAGTTGGCGAAATCAAGTTTTGGTTTTTGCAAGAATGCTTTCCTTTGCCTCGGTCCAGCCCCATTACTAACTTCCACTGTAAAACAGGTTCCTTCTCTTCAAGACTTCAAAGGTAGTGACTGGCCCATGCCAGAGATCTGTCTGATCAAAGGTGTCAATTAAGAAGTATATACAGATCTCTCTTATACCCTCTTTTCGCTGCAGGAGAAGGCTGGCCCCCTTTTTAGAAAGTTGATTATTACTTGCGGTGGATAATCACCGATCTCGCAGCATAATAATAACATTAACTTGTCAGGGTGGACCCTAAAAGTCACTAAATTAGCCTGAGCGCAATCTCTTTCTAGCTATGGCAAAGAGCAGATAGGCTCAATTTAGGGCAATGTGTAAAGTATTATGCAGTACCAAAACAGTAATAAAGTCAAAACACCAAAGAACAGAAATCCCACTCCAATTTGGTAAAATATAGTAACATTTATTAAGCAAAATGACACCAAACAACAAAAATCCCATTAGTGAAACAGGATATATGAATTTCTAAACTTGTAAGTGAAAATAACACGAAAAAGCTCTAAGCACCAGTGATAGTCTGTGATCATGTGCAGTTTGAAGCCAACTGCAATGGATCCCAAGGTTCATACACCAGTAAAGGATTTTACCTTCTGACTTTGGGGCCGATTCCGATCTCGGCCGGTAGTGCTCCGAATCGGATTCGGATTCACCGGATCCGATTCGGAGCCCTGTTTCCCGACCGAATCGTACGCGGGTCCGGCCGAGCGAGTACGATGCAAGCACCCGCGAAATCGCTGACCGACTCGAACGCGGCTTCAACACGCTCCGACCGACTCGCATGGACACGACTCGCACCGCGCTATGGAGACGTTTCCCGGCCGGGTAAGTACAATGCGCGACGCGAGCAGTCCGACCGACTCGCGCCGTCTGGCTCGAAAAAGCTGTCGGAGCCGGACTTTGGGGGTCCGCTCGGACCCCCTGTACGCGTAGGCACGCGAGTCGCACACAGGGGGACCCATGGGTCCCCCTACTTGTGCATGTACGCCGCGATGCGCATGGATGCGTCACACGCTGTAGGGGCGTCCTTGTCCGCCTCGCACCCATTGAGTCAATGGGAGCCAGCGTACGCGTTGTGCGACCTGCTCCCATTGACTTCAATGGGAGTCCGACCGACTCGAGTCCGATAGCATGCGAATGCATCATACTCGTCCGGTCGGACTGCTAGGGTCCGATTCGGTCGGAATTCTCTCCGGGTCCGGCTTGGTCGGAGAGATTTCCGGCCGGAATCGGCCCCTAGTCTTCAAAATGGGTGAAAAGGTCTCCTAGCTAGGGAAGGCAGCAGGCGATGTTTGGTGAAGTTGAAGCAAAGTTGGATAGTCATTGGATGAGCTTCGACTGGCTCCATGGGCTTAGGTAAAAAAAGCTCAGAGCAGGAGAGATTTGAGTTTCCGATCCACTGAGACCCAACCATCACCTGGATACAGTTGTGCCCTCAGCTGGCCAAGATTTTCTTGTTGGGACTTAGTCTCCCAAATGGAAGTCCTCTTCTTCCAACAGTACAAGGCAACAGGCTATATCCAGCGAGGGCTCCATGAGGCTGGATACCTTTTGACTGAGGGTTAGTTCAAATGGATTCACGGCTGAAGATACGCTTCAATCAGGATGAACCTGTTTCTTCAGCTCAGGGAATTTACGCCTTCACTGGATCTGCTCTGGTGGTTGGACTGGGTCCTCCGGAGCTGGAAGTCTCAATCTTTCCTAGTTCTAAAGATTTGCAGCAGTAAGTCTCCTTTTCCTCAACTCTTCACCTACAGCTCCCAGACATCAGGGTGGAAATTTAGTACTTTAGGGCTTGATCCAGCAAAGGCCTTGAGGAGGGTCCATTGTAGGTCCAGTTGTGGCTTGGGAACTGGAAAACTAGCAAAATGTGTTTTGCCAGCTTTCTGTATCCCTGAAGCCATACAAGAAGTTAGCTCACTGACCCTTGTATTCCACTTCTTTGTCCTGGGTACAAGAGGATGCAAAGAGTGTGCTTCAGAGCTCCTCTGGCTTACAGCAGGCATGGCCCAGTCCATTTCTGATCTTCCATAGGTCCAGAAAGTCCTTGACGAATCCCATTTATCATTGGCACTGGCATTGGCTCCTCCTTAATCAATTTAATCAATGGGCTAACAGTTCCCAGGGGTAACCTATCCACATTTTCAGGAGTTCCTGTTTGCCCTACTGCAAGCAATACCACAGTGCACCTTATGCCTGAAATTCAAGGTATGAGAACCCTTCCTCCCTTTTGCAAAGCCATTGTGTCCATCCGGAGGTGTGGCCAGGGAAATGAGCATTCCCCTTTAATTCACTGTGTCCTCTTTAGACTGGTTTTGGGCATAGCTCCCTCCACCTTAATTTGGAGCCAACCTAGCAAGTGTAGGCCTGAGGAGCATGGCTTGCCTTTCTCCAGGTCTCACTTTGCAAATGCTTGTAAAAGAGCAGGCCTCACTTGGGTTCTTTAAAAGTTAATGAGGTTCCTGAGACCACTCCAACTGTCCTTTCTGCTAGGAAAGAAAAACACCACTCCACACCAAGGCTGCTGTCTCTGCTGTGGGAGCTGTTTTCACACCTCACTTCCAGAGAGGCATTGGCATGCCAGCTGTCTCAGAATAATGCCAATTGGCCTAACTGAGGCTGAGGCAGAAAAAGACAAATTTTCTGAACGTTACTTTTCCTATATATTTATTAGGCATCAGACTTCATCAATGGATTGGAATATTCATAAATATGAAAAGTAAACTTCGAATGACTTCTCTAGCTGTTTAGGAAGAGTGTGTCAGGGGGATGGATTAGTGGTTACTGGCAGAGGAGATGTTGTATAAAGCTTCTGGCTGTGTGAAGAAGCACCACAAGATTTGGGGGCACTTGTGGGTGGACTACATTGCAATTGCAAATTAACTTAACCTGTGTTTATATCTTAACCCCCTTGCTGACAAACTGCAATAATTTACATCTTAACGTATGTTATCTCCATATCCATATCCAAGGTGATCCGACGCAATGAACGAGTCCGACACTGGATGTTGTGATTACTTGACCCCAATCCGGTTTGTTGACTCATTAACTCTGACTTTTTTGGTGTCCCCTGAAGTACTATCTCCCATTGCCGGTCTGCCAGACCTGATCTGCTTTCCAGCCCCTTGACTCTCCCTCACTTCCTTCTATGCTCCTTGGGACTTGTTTCTGTGTTATGCTTTGCTCTAGTAACCGATGTAATTATGTAACTCTGTTTATTTTCTAACGCTAACCTCATGTAAAGCGCTCTGATACCTCCGGGTCTAGCCAGCGCTATATAAAACTCTGCAAATAAATAAATGATGTACATTTGTATGACTGTGTTGTTACATATAGGATTACTCATGACCTGCTGGGATGTACTGCCTTTTTACTGAACCCTATTTTTGTTGGCTGTAGATTCAGAACATGTTACACTTCCTAACTAGTGCTGAAGTACTTGAGCTCTCCTTTTTAAACATATTAAAATTGCTACGCCTTTGATTGGAAGATTTAATTTACTTATGAGTCCCTAGTATATAGTATTACCTGTACCCAGGGCCTGTAAATTAAATGCTTCCAGTTGGCTGCAACACTCATTGTGCCACCCTATAAAATTAGCACTGAAACGCATATCTCCGTGATGGCTGGTGCAGCCTGGGTGAGTAGTTTTTTACTGCCATTTCAACCTGGCAAAATAAACCTTCCGCAAGGCGTAACATTGCGTAAACATTCCTTTTTAATACTTATAATTCACCCTTAAGGTAGGCCTGAAATGCCCATAGAGCAAGTGCCATGGTATTTAAAATTAGGGCATGATTATTTCATGTTTTACATATTGTGACAATGAAAACCTCCAAAGTTGTTTTTCACTGTGGTAAGACTGGTCTCCCATAGGTTGCCACTTGTTTACAGTATTACATTTATAAGTGCTAAATTTGGTTTGGGAATAGCTAGAAAAAGATTTCAGTCCAACTTAATGTTCAAGTCAGATTTTATATTATTATTTTGAAAATGATAGTTTTAGAAAATTGTCATTTTCCTGTCTAAAACCAAAACTCTTTGTTGCGAGTGTCCAGCTGTTACCTGACCCCTGATGGCATGTCTGTGGTGTGATGTGAATTGCAACCAGATGGTTGACAAAGGGTCCTGAATGTGAGGAGGAGGTTTCCTCCCTCAACAGGATAGCCTGGGGGCTGTGCCTATCCCATTCTTGAGTTTCAAAGGATACTTACGATGTCACTGACAGATAAAGTTCCCACCTAGCCTGCGTCTCTTTTGTCTCGCTAGTCAGTCTGGCTCTAAATGTAGAGGGAGAGGAGGAACTGATGAGAACTGGTTTAATGGGAGGACAAAGTATTGCCCTTCACCCACAGACTGGCACTGGGCATAAATATGGGTCTCACTCTCCTCAGAACACCCCTGGACCTGTGAAGAATTAGACGAGGAACTGCTCTACGGTCTGAAGAACCTAAAGGAAGATTGGACCTGTTTGCCTTGAACCCAGGATCCCAGAAGTGACTGAAAGGGTCAGTTAGAGCTAAAGGGACATAACAAACGCAGAGGCCTCTGTCTCTACAGCGCCCCAGCTGACCAGCTCCAACTGTACCCTGCTGCTGGCCTCTGCTGCAGTGAGTTCTAACCCACATACTGGTGCCACCCCCAGGTCCTGGATCCTTGTCTGGTTTTAGGGTATACTCCTTCTGTCCCCAAGCTGCAAGAAGTGGGACTTAGAAACGTTTTGCCAACTTTATGCCTAGAGAGCTGGTGCAAACCTGGGTTGAAGTCGAAGCTGCAGCCATCGATGTTGGATTGCCAGTCGGCCTCAGCTTTCTGGTTTACCCTGCTGAAGGAAATCCAACTTTCAGAAATATTTCTAAGTCTGAACATAGAGGGTTTTACCAGGATTGACATCATGGCTTTACTGGGCACAGACTTTGGACCTTGCTCACTTGTAGCTTTCCCGGCTTTGTCAACAACCGCACCAGGACTCTGTGTTCAGCAGCCTGCCGTCGTCAAGCCCCTCTCTGAATCCAGCTTGCAGCCTACCCTGCTGATGGCTCATCAATGACCAACACTTTTTATCCGTAAACGTTTCTAATTCAAAAGGTAAGCTTTCCACCGGGACAAACCTGGTCCCTGTATCCGACTGGCAATCCATTGCAATCAGCCGTAACTTTTGACTGTAGCACTTTCAGATGCCTCTGGTTGGTGCTTTGTGCTTTTTAGCACTATTTTTAATTAAAAAATAAATTCATATCTCCGGTTCTACTTACTGGTTTTTTGGCACTGTGATGCCATTTTAATTATGAAATATTCTCTATTTTACTAAAATGGTGTGGGATGTTTCTTGTGTTGTATTTTCACTTTATCACTGTTTGAAGTGCTGCATAAATACTTTACACATTGCCCCTAAGTTAAGCCTGACTGCTTTCGAGGCAAGCTACCAAAGGGTTAAACACAGGTGAATTTGTGTTTCACCATGGCAGGAATTGTGGTTGCTGCTTGAGTAGAACTTCACCCCCATCTACCACTTACCCAGTTTCCTGGAGCTGAAAAATCTCCAGTAGAAAATCCCTCACAAGTTGTCAGAAGTGGGTCTTACAGGGGGTGGTTTGCTGTGAAAACTTGTTAACACCCACACACTTACATTGTGCCATTTCCAAACTAAAGTTGAACCTTCCCCACCATAGAAATGGTCAGTAGGTTCCTCAAGCCAAGGAATCATCTTCCAGAATGGTCTCACCTCCAAGACGGCAAAGAGAATACCTCACCCCAAGATTTCCTGGGGGTTGCTGGTAAAGGCTTTCACCACAAAGAAAAAATGTTTTTGCTGCAGAGAAAAAGACAAAAGCTTAATATTTGCTCATTCCCCTTCCCGCTGTGCACAATTGTATGCTATATACAATTTCGCAAAGGGGATATAGGCAACCTTAAAAAAAAGTCACATAACAGCTACAATGGCATGTCTCGAAACCTAAGTCTGGTTGTCTTTCCAGGTGTGCTGTAACACCTTCCTTATGAACAGCAATAAGGAATAAAACTAAGTTCAGGTAGAGTCGTAGTAGTGCACCCGTTTTTTTTAACTTTTGTTTGTGAAATTACCCCTTTGTGTTAGTAGTTATAATCCAAATGAAGCTTAACACCTGGAACTGATTCATGCCAATTATGTTCACCTCACAGACTCTATTTCCGATTAAAATTGCCACCTTATGTGTGTCTTCCTTTGGATCAGCTGATTAATTTGGCTGGTGCCTTGTGAAATTGGTTATATGCCGCAAACATCTGTAAATATGTTTTGTTCTTGTCTACTTATTCTTTTGAAAGGCACTCTTATACTGAATGAGCTAGACGTCACATTGAGATTTAGAGTCAAAAGCCTCTGTAGTATGGCAAATTGCATTAACAGGCGCTATAATAAATGTCTGGTCACAACCATAGATGCGATCTCTGTATTTAGTACATTTTCAGGGATCTGCCAGCATTTGAGAAATATACCCATATACAAGTCTTTCAAAATATTGTAACCCGCGTTTTTTAATCTTAAAACACAACTTCAATCTACTCAAATACTGCAAAATCGTGTTTTCTGTTGTAGTTTGTAGATTTCCACCTGTTGCATATCTGCTAGGCCAGCTTGCTAATGAGAAGCTGACTTAGTAATGTTAAAGTGAAAGTTAGCAAGACCTACGAATAAGGAAGACCCTACATTGCTTGCATGTTTAAGGCATGAGTTTGTTCAAACTAAAGCAGCAAGCACGTTATACATTTTTTAATATGATTGCTTGGGGATGTATTATACTGTTGGATGCATCTCTTCAGTGCAGTCACATTTTTAAAAAATGTGTCATGTTTTTTATTTGCTCTTTGAGTAAACGATAAACCTCACTGTTTATACCTATAGCTTACTTCAAGCATTTTAAATCTGTAAATTAAACACAAGAGAGGGAAAAACTAAACATATTTTACTTTCAAACTTTCAGGCCAATGACAGAATGCAGCACTCGAAGCTTTACCATATTTAGCTTATGGCTGATGCATCTGATACCACTGAGCTTAAAGCATGGACGGCGAAGCAAAGGCATGGAAAAAGAGCATGAGGCATGGAGCATGGAATAAGGAGGAGGGAGCATGGCCCATGGAGAATAATGCATGCAGATATTAAATATCGAAAAATAGTCATAATGGGGACTACTAGGATCATGTTGTCTCACCCACACATACGTTAAGCATAGTCCATGTATAAATGTGCCAGTGCCCTAATCGCCTAAATCTGCACAGCTCTGTAATATCTTTTTTGCAATCAGCAAAACAAAACCTGAAAATTTGAATCGTGCACCCCATTCGTCAGCTGATTTTATTCAATTTGGAACTGCAAATTTTCTGTTAAAACTACATAGATTTACTCACTTGTTTACACTGTAATACCTCTTTCTAACCCCTACTTAAACAGGCAATTATGAAATCCTGACCAGTTAGTATAAATCATAGTACATATTTATGGTGCTTTAAAGGACAGAGAGTAATAAAATTCACCTACAAATGAGGACTTCCATTACCTTTTTTTGAAACCGAATCAGGTGACTCTTGGGCACTAAAGCTCTTCATTTCCAGTGTAATATATTTTAGAAACATCATACAACCCCAAGTCAACTACAATGAGCACAACATGACAAAGGTATTGTTCCTGAACAACTTAAAGGCCTGTATCAACTAAGCACTATATTTCCACCCTCTTTTAAATATCAAATAATTCTTGAAATGTATATCAAAATGTTGGTTTTCCAATGAATTAAGCTAAAGATATAGAATTAAGCCTGGAAAGAAATTACAAGTGATTACATCAAAATCATATGCAGTAGTAGACGTTTCCAATAAACACAACATTCAAAAATATTGTACATTTCGGTCACAATAATTGTATAAAATCTGAAGGAGGCTCCACAAGAGCTAATGAGACCATGTGCTCTACAGATGAGTGCAACATACAAGGTAAAACATGTTCCATTCAAGAAAGTTCAGAATGTTTCTTTTAGCTCTCCTACTCTTCCTGTTATCTTTTCACCTATTTATACAATCCAGATTTTCTCTCCTGTCCCCATTTCACCTCATGAAATCTCTCCACTATCTCTTCAGCCTTCAACATTCAACATCTTAGGAAAATATAGATGAAGTTCATCATATCTAATAATAATGGACTACTTTGCCATTTAATATAAATAAAGGCTTTATTGACATGTTACCCTCAATCATTTCTTGAACAGTGAATGTCTACTTCAAATAATATTCTTTGACCATCCTCTTAAAGTGACCATGGATCACAGGTCTGCTCAAGAATAGTAGACATAAAAGAATATGAGGAATAACAAATTTCCTGTATGAAATTTGCCATTTCTTCCAACAGCGGGCAATAGTATTAAATCTAAGGAGAATATAAAATCCTATGACATCTTGACAATTGTCAGGCTGTGTTGTTGTTTGTTCAGGTGATGTTACACAGATAGCCATAATAAGGCCATGGAAAGACTTTGCATCTTTTAGCATGTTGTGCCTTCTTTGTGCTTTAAGTGCAATTGATCGCCAAATTTAAATACTTAGTTCAATAAAGTTAGTGGGTTGCCAAGATAACAGATACATACTGTTAATCACATTCAACTGTAATGAGCTTAAAGGAGACCTTCTTTCATCTCCTCTAAGATCATTATGGGCACAGAGACTGCTAAGTGTCCTAGAGTAAAGGTGCCTAAAGGAAAGTATAGAGATGGGTTTGTCATCAAGAGTGGATCAGTGTACCGCCTCTGTAGGGACAGAAAAACCTGAGATTTTCCACGTTGATAATGTGAGCATAAACATGGGTTTGGAATCTGAAATAGAAAAATCTTGACAACTGTACATCAGAGACTATAAATTCTTCATGACAATAACATTTCCAACAAAAAAAAAAACTCTTCTAGCAATAAGGTAGGAGCAAACAATTTCCTGCTGCACCAGCAAGAAAAGTAAACTAGAGTACGTGTATATATGCACATAGAATAAAGTGGGATATGGAGAAGTAGCAAGACCAATAGTTTTCCTTATGACAGACCGGACAGTTACAATGAAATAACCTGCATTCAAAATTAGAGTGCATGTAGATTACATTAGTATTGAGCTCATTGGGCACTTAGTAAAGTGTCCAGATTGGGTTGTCTGGTGGCTGTGGCTTTTGTCTATAACCCGAAGAATTATACAGATACAGCCTAAGAGCCCTGGACCAGTCCCAGCCTAATTTGTTGTGACAGATGAAATGTATGTGAGGTGCTGTTCAAGTAAATTCTTAATCACATGCTACAGCCAGTTCAGGAATAGCTGAGCAGATGTTTTATAAAAGAATGGGACAGTGATATAGTTCTAAACATGTCCACAATTGATGAGTTGCTTTGGGTAGGAATTTGTGGTCAGACAGATTTGCTGTTATCGCTGTTTCAGTAACAATAAATAGACATTTGGATATTGGCAATACTCGTGAGGGGGTTATTTGTTCACGTAGGACACAAGGAAAAAGACACAACAGTTCTGGTTCTATATAGAAAACACTAACTGATAAAATAGCTTTGCGGGTGACCTAGGATGGACAGTCAATATTTTTAGTAGTGTTTTATGAGCAGATGTTTTCCATGAATCCGTTGGGCCTGTCAGCATAAAGTGAGAAAATTAAATTTATAGTTAGCAATATGCAATAAGGAAGAGGCAGTGGCCTTTCCCCATTTATGCATCAAGGATTGAGAACAACATCCCTGTATCCTTCAGGGCCAGCCTCATCCCGGTGCAGTTCAGGAAAGAACTGAAGACGCACCTCTGTTAAGTAGTTATATGGGAAAATATCGAAGTCAGAAATATCATCTAATGCAACCACTGTGTGCTAAAACTTGTTTATAAAAAGTGAATCCCATGGTGTTCATTTTCTTTTATGAACTCCGAAGGGGTGTTCTTTGTTTTAAATGAGATTTAGGACATACCGTCTATGTCAAAAGTGTTTCTGGTACCGCACATTTAAAGAACATTACAGAATGACAAACATCCTTCTAACTTCACTCTCAGAACTCAGCTAAACCAATCACTTGTTGACTGCATCCTTGCCTTTGACCCTGCACAGCATGCCACTGCCTTTCAGCTAGGTTCACACTGTACAAATACCACACACATACCATATACATAGCAGCCTGAATAGAGCTGGATCAGCATACCCTGATGATGTAGGCAAGTGGTGGATCTAGCATTCCACACATTGCATAGGGGCAAGAAGTGCACAACCCATCCTAAGAAGGCTCTTGGCCTCCTCAGCCACTCTTCAGGTAGACCATGCCTTGAGAGACGAAATACTGCACCAGCCCATTCAACTCTGATGAATTCTCAAAATAAATGTCCCCTAAGCCTCTCTCAAAAGTGCCGCTTTATGTTCCCCTCCTTCTACAATGGACTGACAGTCATTCACTGAGTCTAAGGAGGAGGAAACATTGGTGGTTGGAGAGCTTACCTAACTTATATAACCGACATAACATTAACATAGCTTATGTGGGGTGAGAGCTATAGTTACATGACTATACCACTTGATAAAGAAACCACTCAGGCTTTAATACAGACATCTTCAAACTGGGGGGATAGAGGGGGCGGGTCCCTCTAAGGGGGCCTTAAATGATCCCAGGAGGGTAGCCAGGCTCTGGCCAAGAAAAACATCATGCTGATAACAGTGCTTTGTTTTAAGTGAGAAAAAATGAGTATCAGTAAGCTACTCTGTAATGGGCTATCAATAACATCTTTTGTCATTTACATCCTGCCAGGGAGTAGATGTCAAAGGGGAAGGGTCTCCAACTACACTTTAGTAACGCCTGCCTGACTATACGAGTATGTTTGATAATCATGTATTTGATTGTATTTAAATAACAGAACTTAAGTGCAAAGTTTAAATATGTTTATGCTTATGTAAACATTGCCAATTTAACAGAATAACTGTGAAAAATTGAGAGGGGCCCTAAGATTTTATTTTTATACATGGGGGGGGGCGTGGAATTATAACGTTTGAAGACCACTGCCTTAATACGTTTTCTCATTGTCATTGCTTAGCCATCGTCCCCTTTGGTATAGACAAGTTTTACACAGCACTGTGCTTGCCCTATCCTGGGCTAGACCCAGAATCGTGATTTCAGATTTCAATCATCAGGTATCAGGCTCAGACGACAGTGTGATAGGCTGTAGCATTCCTCTGTCTCCCCCATTATCAAGGTCTACTATGACCTGCTCGGGTTGCAGGGGAAAGATGGGTCACATAGATGTTGAGGGGCTGCAGAGCCCGAAGTTCCACTAGGGTCATTGCAGCCTTTACTGGCATGTGCCTCCTTCTGCAGGTGCAGGTCCAGCTCAAAAAGAGATGATACATTGAAGCATCAGTCCGCAACACTGGTGTGGGCACAGACCTTGGTGTTTAGGATTAAATGTATACGCTTTCAATTAAAACTCATCTTGGGTTCAACAGGTTTTGTAATTGACAACTCACTTTAACCGAGTAATATTCAAACGCATTAAAATTTTTAGAACTGTTTAAATTTGACAGTTGATCATGTTTTAAGCAGTACGGAAACATATAAATTTCCCACTCATGAGCCTGGTTATACAAATCGTGCCATATTTGCGCTAATATATTTTTGTGATTAAACAGTATCTGTCGATTTCTATTTGTATGCTGTCTTTTGACAGAAATAAATCACTCATGTCCAAGAGGAGGCTTTTAAAATATGTCTTCACTAATTAGAAAGGGCTTCCTTTGAGCTGCTCATAATATCAAGCAATAAGGGAACGAACATGACGCAGAAAGGGAATTTCTGGGACCCTCTCATGGAAATGTGCATTGCACAGGGCACAGCTGTGCATCTGTTTTATGCAATCACATTTTGTAAAGTCCATATATATAATGAAGTATTTCTACGAGTTAATAGGTCATATGTCGACAGCACAGCTTGGAAACACTGAGCAGTGATTGTCTCTTGTAATGTCTTAGCTTTGTTGTCTGGAGCCCATGCACTAACACTGAGACATTCCGAGTTAAATTAATGGAATTTCAAAAACAGTGCGCAGATGTGTCCCAGACAAACTCACACTTCCATGATACAATCCATAATTCTTTTTCACATATAAATATATAATTTCGTATTGCAGACAAGGTCACATGCCTCATTTGGCAAACGTCACCCAAAAGGCCTCGGATGGAAAGATCACAGAACATTGAATTCATATTTAAGATGCTCCTCTTAGATATTCACTTTCCACAATAGGATGTGTCATTCCAAGGCAATTTGCATTGTGATTGGTTGTGCTCTGTTGGTTATGTAAACAAATGCATCTGTTTCCGGGTCTTATAATAAATGTCAGCCACGCATAATTCTAAGTTAAAATATCGATATTGAAATTGTACATCTATAAACGTTAAGAGCAGATGTAAGACAACTTGTTGTGAATTCAGGTAAACTTGAAATTACATTTTCTCAAATTTATTCTTAAACATTATCCAAAATTCATTGTATTGAATCTTTAAGAGTGGTTGCTTTTCACTACATGGAAACCCACTACATTGTGGGACATTACATTGTCTCTGCGTGCCAACCCCGCTTAATTTAGTTTAGTTACCCTAATCAATTTTATTATATTAAGTAACCTTTAACTTCCTTAACTCTTACGTCTTCCTTTTTTAGACATAATATCCCACAATCCAGTGTCTTTAATGTAGTGATTCATAATTTAGTGGATCCAATGTGGTGAGGATACACCTTATGAACATCGTATTTAAAAATAGCTGAGGGACTTTTAAGTGACTAATGCACACGTCAGCCTGCTGTCACCCATGCACCTCTCTTACTGTTATAATAATTCTGAACTGAACCATGGAATTTCAGTGCTAATGCTACCCCCTTTTTCAGCAGGGTCTGACGGAAAATCCTCCTGGTGTTTGGCAAGGGCCAAAGGTAAAAATGTGAAGGCGCCTATTTATCTTTTTCAATCATGTATCAAGCACAGTTTACCCAAAGTACCCTTGTATGAGATATCTTTTAAATAGCGATTACTATTCACCTGTTCGAAAGAAAAAAGCAGCATGATGACGTTATGATTTGAAGTGTTTTATGTACATTATCATATAATTGTGTGCAGTTTAGGCAGTGGCAGCCGGCACAGGTAAGCACGGTGGGGGGGCAGGGTGCAGCGGGGGGAGCCGACAGACGACGGTATAGGTATTATTTATTTATTTAATTATACCTATTCCGTCGACTACCCCCTCTCCCACCCCGTCCCGCCCCACCACGTTCACCTGTGCCGGTAGCCCCTGAGTTTAAGGAATGTTTTTGCTACATTCCGAATTGTTCGATTTAACATGACAGTGGAAGGGACAATGCTATTTTATTGTGTTACAATCACTGTAGGTGGATTTAGAAGAAAAGCATGACCATGAAAGTTACAGGGAACCATGAATTTGTTGAATAGATAACCTACAGCTGAAAACCCTTCGTAAAATCTCCATTAAATATTTTCAGGTACATGAGTGCACATTGATTGCTACTTGGAAAGCAGGGAACAAAACAATGAAATGAGGTGAAAAGCTTAATGCTCATTTAATGTATCAATCCTTATGAAATGTCTATTTTAAAATTGTACAGAATTTAGAAACCAAATGCCTCCGGACCACTGGCCATGTGGAAAATTATATATTATTACTATGGGGACAACATTGTATTTACAGTGTTGTATTTGTTTACCTTGTCGAGTTGAGTGGTGGGAGGTGGGATAACATAGAAACGTGTAAGAAGGCTCAGGAATCTGAAAGGAATCGTCAAGGGGCCATGGTAACGACAGCTGAAAACAATCAGCAATTCAGGAACTCTTTCCAGAGCGTACTGCTACTGATGTGTACCAGTTCATTTGTAATGTGGGCACTTCCCACTCGTAGCTCTTTCACAGGACATGTGAGTCTGTGGTTCTGGAAGTTATAGAAATTGACAACAGATCCATCTCAAAAGGGTAGGTGCTGGAAGGATTCCAAAAGGCCATTTTGTAACTTCTAAAGAAAAGGAGAATTTATGGCTACATAATTACCAAATTCTGTCCTTTCTGGTCCTGCTTTTTATGGGTTTAATTATTGAAAGAATAGCAATTACAAAGCATAGGAGACCTTTAGAAGGTGCATCCCTTTTGATTAACATCAGTGTGGGTCATCAACAGACCTTGCCGCAAAGGCTTCCTTGATATGCATCTTCGGTGATCATCACAAGAAAAAACATGACTGGAAGTTTCTGTGCTGCTTGAAAGACCACATAGAGTCAAGAGAATGGCTTGGCAATGATTATTCTTTTCCTTACAGAGAGGGCACTTCATAGACGAAATCAGGTGATTTTTGGGTATCACGTGTCACCACAGAAGTCTCTGGCCCCTAGGAATTACAATGCATCCAATTTATCACCCCAGTTGTTCATCATATGTATTATGCTGTTGGAGTTGTCTTGTGAAGCCTTTGCCTGTTGGGTATCAATGTTCTAGGCAAAATGTAGCCGTGTCTTAGGTATCGCTTAGTTTTACTCTGTTGTTCAATATTTGAAACATTCAGTTTGCTCTAATAATGTTGAAATGTATAATGTACTGTGAACCACTTGAATGGTGATGTGACTACACAAAAGGTAAACATCTATTTTATGACTTCCAGTGCTAAGTTGCGCGGAACATTGTCTGCACTGCTGTGCACAAAACTAGTCTGTTGTTTACTTCAATGAACTATACATGCTGGCTGTATTTTATTACAGCCTGCAATGTCTTTTTTTGCCTTTCACCCAATGTACACATTTTCATACACATAAAATATGCACTAGTATTGCAATACTATACAAGCATAATAATTATCTATTTTTTTAGTATTAAACACTCACATTATAGCATTCATAATTCACATTTTTTATTGTAAGCTTAATACTTGTTTCAGAATGCTAGTAACAAGCCTAAGATGCACTCATACAGTGACACATGAAGTGCAAACTCATGATTGTTATTGCGAAAATATGAATTTACACATGTAAAAAAGATTTAATCAGACCTATACATCCACATCCATCTGATAGGTGACAAAATTCTATGGGCCTTATAATTTTGGTGGTGTGGGAGTGGGGCCACCATGCCGTCGCCCCGCTCCCACACAGCTAAAGCCAAAACAGACGGCCTTTCGGATTTTGACTTTTTAAGTCGCTGGCAGGCAGTTCTTTGCCATTCCCACGGCGGTGCCCTTAAAATAGGCACCGCAATGGGAACGACAAGGAATGTTATTGCATGGACCAAAATGCACAATGTTGTGCATTTCGTTCTGTGCCCCCTGTGCATGCACCCCATGGTGCCGAGGCATCATGGGACCCTGTAGAGCCTCCTCTGTTTCCTCACCGCCACACTTTTCATGGCGGTTATACCCCCATGAAAAGTGTGGCGGTGAGGGAACTCGTAATATGCTTGGCGGGGGCCACATGCCCTGTTATTGGTTACAATCAAAGGGATGGTCCTGTATAAGAGAGCATCCTACAACCAATCTGATTGTATTTCAAAATGGAAAAAGTTTTTTTTATTTTTTATTATTTCTTTTTCATAGAAGCCCAATTTCCTTATATCTTTAAAAGAAACAGTACTGCTTTTTCCATTTTGAAAAACTTCAGTGACAGTTGTCATTGTTTACACAGACCACTGCCTTCTTCGCCTGAATTTGACACACAAATTGAAAAGACGACGACATCTAAAGGGAACTAAATTACCCTTGCAAATCAGCTACCATTCTAACTTGGGAGTTAGTAACTGATCAATGGCTTGCAACTGGAATTACATACATACATACAAAGAACTTTATTTCGATCAATAAGATCATAAAAGTACACCATAGAACAGGACATTTACAAACACAAGATACGAATACAACATAGCATTGTAAATGAACGTTCCCAGTCCAATTGCAATAGCAGCATAATAAAGTGATCAAAGTGCATCATTGTATTTCATCAAAATAGCAGCCAAGTGAAACAGGTTCTAATACATCATTATTTATAAATAAGAACTTCATCATAGAATACATTAAAAGCAATAGTAAAAACGTGTAAAAGTACTTAAAAAGATTTTTAAAAAGCAGCATTCACTTGATATAGTGCGAGGCACACAATACGAATCTAGCACGAGCCATACAGTAAGGGACAACCTAAAAGCTAACAGGGGAGTACTTTATGCGCCTAATCCACATAGCCATTAAGAACTTAGCTGTACAAAATACAATCAAACGCGTAGTATTTGACTGCAATATTCTATAAGCCTCCTTGTACTTTCTTATCCCCAAATTTCTGCATTTGGTTCGTGATTGGTAGTACAAGGGGCAAAAGAATAAAACATGTTCAAGTGACTCTGGTATCCCCTGGCAGCAGGGGCAATGTCCTTCATCCCTCTCGCATACTTTGCCCAATTTTCTTATAAAATTGTTCACAGGTAGGCACCCATACCTGAACTGTATGTATAATTTTCATGCTAATGGGGGTTCAATTTCATCTATCGTGGCCTCAAATGACAATGAATGTTTATTATTCATAAAAGCAATTGAGAGTGAGCCCTTGCAGTTCATTATCAAATCAGTCTCAACAGTGTCCCAATATGCAACTTTGAGACTAGATTTGTTGATCTGGCTAATGGTTTCTGGATGGCTCCAGTATTCATCTAAACCTAATTTGTGGAGCAAGTGCACATCCACGGGATCTTGACCACACAAATTGGTGTCATTAGTTCACGGAGACCCACCCTATAGGACGCAAGACCTGGAGTAGACCATAGTCGTTGCCAAAACATAAGCATTCTTAAAACAATTTTGTGTGCAATTCTTTTCTGGCCTAAGTCTAGATAGAGCGGAATCAGTGGTGTGGACACCGGAAGGTTCAGTAGGGACCTAAGAAGATACCATGCATGCACCCCATGGTGCAGAGGCATCAGGGGACCCTGTAGAGCCTCCTTTGTTTCCTCGCCGCCACACTTTTCATGGCGGTTATACCGTAATGAAAAGAGTGACAGTGAGGAACTCACAATATGATTGGCGGTGGCCACATGCCCTGTGCTTGGTTACAATCAAAGGGATAGTCCTGTTCAAGAGAGCATCCTACAAGCAATCTGATTGCATTTCAAAATGGAAAAAGTTTTTTTTATTTTTTATTATTTCTTTTTCATAGAAGTCCAATTTCCTTATATCTTTAAAGGAAACAGTACTGCTTTTTCCATTTTGAAAAACTTCAGTGACAGTTGTCATTGTTTACACAGACCATTGCATTCTTCGCCTGAATTTGATACACAAATTGAGAAGACGACGACATCTAAAGGGAACTAAATTACCCTTGCAAATCAGCTACCATTCTAACTTGGGAGTTAGTAACTGATCAATGGCTTGCAACTGGAATTACAGTCGCAAACCATTGATGCATATATTACTAAATGACAATTTTGAAGGAACGACCCTTACAAGTCTCTTCCAAATTAGGGTTTTGTTTGCCCTAAGTTGGCAGGGTATGCCCAGACATGCATCCCTTGCTCACTTTGCCACTGGATTCAAGCTAGCCTGGCTGATGAAGGGTGTTACCCAGAAACCGGTCCCAGGATGCTTGTTTCCGGTTCAGGGAAGACCTGGCTTGGCAGTTCGGCTGGACTGTTCCCATGAGGCACAGTGTCAATACTAATTTGCATATAGCTGGGTCTGAACTGAGGTGGCAAAGTGAGCTAAAGAATGATGATGGATTCAACCCAGATCTGTGAACGGGGTGAGTGTCTGAAAAGTTTCAGCGCTCCGTCCATCATCTCCTTGTGTTTGCTTTGTTCGCCCTAAGTTGGCAGGGTATGCCCAGACGTAGGTCCCTTGCTCACTTTGCCACTGGATTCAAGCTAGCCTGGCTGATGAAGGGTGTTACCCAGAAACCGGTCCCAGGATGCTTGATGCTTGTTTCCGGTTCAGGGAAGACCTGGCTTGGCAGTTCGGGCTGGACTGTTCCCATGAGGCACAGGGTCAAGACTGATTTGCATATAGCTCGGTCTGAACTGAGGTGGCAACGTGAGCTAAAGAATGATGATGGATTCAACCCAGATCTGTGACTGGGGGTGAGTGTCTGAAAAGTTTCAGTGCTCCGTCCATCATCTCCTTATGTTTGCCCATTTCCTTTGGGCAGCCAAGAAAAACTGCCTGCTTTAAAAAAGAAAATCAGGAGGGGAGTGGTTCATGAACCACTTTATTGCTGTGCAAACTCTTAGGGGCATATTACCAAGAAGTGACAGAGCACAGCGTAAGCCTTCATGGCTTAACGCCATGCTCCACCACTTCCGAAACGCAGGGCTGCACCATATTTACAACAATATGGTGCAGCCATGCGCTTCTCCCTGCACTGGCATTAAATTTAGCGACCTAGCGCCAGTGCAGGCACCCTTGTGTTGTGGGGAAGGGATACCTTCCTGCACATAAACAATCTTAAATGGTGATTTGGAACTTCTATGTGTGCTGCTTTGTGCAGCACACATAGAAGTTGCAACTCGTCTTTTTTAAAATGATTGTTCATGTGCAGGAAGGGATCCCTTCCCCACAATGCAAGGGTGCCTGCACTGGACTGCACTCAACACAATGGGTGTTGAGGTGGCATGCCCACCGCAACACCCATTGCCCAACCCTTTCACACTAAATATAGCATGAAAGGGTGCCTTATTTACAAGGCAGCGTTAAGCCATATTAAGTGGCTTACCGCTTCCTTGTAAATAAGGCGAAGCCCATATCGCCACCACAAAGTTCAAAAAAGTGATGTTATTGTGGCGATAGGGCTTGTAAATATGCCACTTAGTGACTTGTGAGCCCTTTTTGGTCCTCCACAATTGTCACAAACCCAATCCTAGTTCTGCAAATCCATCAGGGGACCCAAGAGGGTCCCGGAGCCTGACCTGCTGGGTTTGCATCCCCAAGGCATGGTTGCCAAATGTTTGAACCTCTCTGCAAGACCACAAGCCAGTCCTCAGAATTCACAAACCTTGTGGTAAAATCTAGTTTGCTTACATTTTGATGGGGGAGGCCCTATGAGGTCCCAGGTGGGCAATGGATGCTTTCCATGTAAAAGCAGCTGCAACATATTTTTCTGAGTTGTGGTCTTTGGTTCGCAAACCATATTTGGGTCCACTAAATGAATGAAAGGGAAAAAAAGCTCCTTCTTCCAATAAAATGTGATTATTTTTTGATTTGGCACAGTGGATGGTCCACAAACCTTGTCCAGCCTATTTAAATTCTTTGACCCTTTCAAGCCAACCTGGCATATTTTCCCTAGTTTCTGCTGCATAGGTTTTCACCAAACTAACCAAAGCCATTTCCTTGATTTAAGTTCTACTTGTATGCCAAGATTGATTTAATTCAGTTCAACCTTTTTGTTTCCTTAGTAAAGGGCAAAGATTCCTATGGGAGTTCAAGTTGAAAAAGTAATTTTACTGAACCCCTCATTTATTTTCCCACCACTTCAGGGATCTGTATAATGGTGCACAGACATAATATCGAGTTTTTAATATCGACCTACATTAATATCGAGTTTTAAATATCGTAGGGACAGAATATCGACATCAAGAATATCGACGACCAGAATATCGACCAGAAGGTACGAAATATCGTTTTTGTTAATATCGAAGTTAGTAATATCGATAGCAAAAATATTGATGTTAATAATATCGATGTTTATATTATTGTTATGTATTTTAGTATGTATATTATATGTATGTGTTCTATATTTTTGTTAAGTATTGTACTGTTTTTTTAAATATATGTATAAATTTTTTAGAAGTTAGTCATTTTTTTTAAAGTAAATTATGCGTTTTAGTACCGTAGCGGGTTATGGGTTTATAGGGGAATAGGGTGGGAAGTAATTTAATTATTGTAAATTAAATAATAATTTTTAGGAATTATTAATTATTTTTAATTACATTTTGCGTTTTAGTTCTGTAGCGGGTTGTGGGTTTATAGGGGAATAGGGTGGGAAGTAATGTAATTGTAATTAAGTAAATATGAATTTTTATTTATTGTTATTGATAATTAATTTATTGTTAATTAATTATTAATTGGTAATTAATTTTTATTAATTGATTAATTGTCAATTATATTAATTGTATTAATTTATTATTGGAGTGGGTTGTGGGTTTATAGGGGAATAGGGTGGGAAGTAATTTAATTGTAATTAAGTAATTATTCATTTTTATTTTTGGGTATTGATAATTAATTTATTGTTAATTAATTATTAATTGGTAATTACTTTTTATTAATTATTGTTTATTGGTATTGATAATTAATGTATTGTTAATTAATTTTTAATTGGTAATTAATTTATATTAAGTGATTAATTGATAATTATATTAATTATGTGAAATTGTATGTGGAGTGGGTTGTGTGTTTATTGAGGAATAGGGTGGGAAGTAATTTAATGTTATTAAAGTAATTATTAATTTTTATTTATTAGTATTTTTAAATAATTTATTGTTCATTTATTAATAAATCATTATTTAATTACAAAAATTATTTTATTTATAAGTATGTTATTTTTAACCCCTACGCTATGCAACGCTTTCCCTAATGTTGTACTCTTTGGAGTGGGAATAATACATTTTACCCCTACGCTATCCAACACTTTCCCTACTGTTGCAGTCACTGGAGTGGGAATAGTAATTTTTAGCCCTACGCTATCCAACACTTTCCCTACTGTTGCACTCTTTGGAGTGGGAATAGTAATTTTTACCCCTACGCTATCCAACACTTTCCCTACTGTTGCACTCACTGGAGAGGGAATAGTAAATTTTATCCCTACGCTATCCAACACTTTCCCTACTGTTGCACTCACTGGAATGGGAATAGTAATTTTTATCCCTACCCTATCCAACACTTTCCCTACTGTTGCACTCACTGGAGTGGAAATAGTAATTTTTACCCTTACGCTATCCAACACTTTCCCTACTGTTGCACTCTCTGGAGTGGGAATAGTAATTTTTACCCCTACGTTATACAACACTTTCCCTACTGTTGCACTCTTTGGAGTGGGAATAGTAATTGTTACCCCTACGCTATCCAACACTTTCCCTACTGTTGCACCCACTGGAGTGGGAATAGTAATTTTTACCCCTACGCTATCCAACACTTTCCCTACTGTTGCACTCACTGGAGTGGGAATAGTAATTTTTACCCCTACCCTATCCAACACTTTCCCTACTGTTGCACTCTCTGGAGTGGGAATAGTAATTTTAACCTCTACGCTATCCAACACTTTCCCTACTGTTGCAATCACTGGAGTGGTAATAGTAATTTTTACCCCTACGCTATCCAACACTTTCCCTACTGTTGCACTCACTGGAGTGGGAATAGTAATTTTTACCTCTACGCTATCCAACACTTTCCCTACTGTTGCACTCACTGGAGTAAGTATATATATTATTTTTTATATGTATCTGTTTAATTTATTTTAACATTATATGTATTAGTTATTATTTTTAAACATGTTTTAATATTTTTAACTATGTTTCTTTTAATTATATGTATTATTTAATTTATTTTACACTATTTTTTTAACATTTAAAAAAAAAGATATTTTTTACAACGATATTTTTGACATATATATTTTTTTCCGATATTTTTGTACTTACCATGATGTAGATAGGATGTCAATATTCTTGACTTCGATATTTTTGTGTC
Source organism: Calotriton arnoldi (assembly GCA_963921515.1). Classification (NCBI taxonomy): domain Eukaryota; kingdom Metazoa; phylum Chordata; class Amphibia; order Caudata; family Salamandridae; genus Calotriton; species Calotriton arnoldi. The sequence continues at coordinate 1,066,327 of CAWUFW010001308.1, forward strand.
GATATTTTTGTACCTCGATATTCTGTCCGTCGATATTTTGTCAGTGATTCCTGTATAATATATGCAGTGCCAGATGCTACTTGAATTAACTTTTTTAGAAAGTTCCAGGCAGATTTGTTGCACAGCAAAAATGTTTTTAATATTAGGAAAACACAAAAAGTCAGTGTGTGATTTAAGCTTGTCTGTAGGAGACGTGGAAGCATTTTGATGGATGTCATTATAATTTTATTGATAGGTGAAGTGTGTCGGTAGGTCACTTGAAGAGAGCTGGCCACTGAGCTTCCTTGAACAGTAGACCCTTTGGTTAACCTTTGCTGTGAAGTGCAGAAGGCCTAGCAAGTATAATGTTAGGTGGTCAGGGAGGGGTTAGCACAAGGTCTGACTACAGGTGAGGCCCTGCGGCCAAACCCTCGCTGCACCTGGCTAAAAGTCAGGGCCAGCATGTTAGCACTCTAGTTCTTCATTAGATCTCTGTAATGACATTATAGTTGATTAGGAGTTAACTAATAGACTGTTGCTGAAGCTGGTGTTGGAAGTACATATTTCACTCTGCATGCCAGAATGTTTTACTAAAACTGTGGAGGAAGCTATTTGAGAACTCCCAGAAAAATGTGTTCTCATTTTATCTTTCTAGCCCACTACCCACAATTTCTATGACAAAAAGAAAACTCCTTGCCTTTTGTTCCTTTACTGCAGTCTCCCCTGTAGGATGTACTTTCAGTTTTACAATTTTGATTCCATCAAGATGGCGTTCAGGTGTTCCACAATTCTGTCATGAATTTAGAATGTTAGGTCTCTAGTTGCCCATTAGAACTCTGTGGCATAGGTGCAGCTGATCACTAGAGATTTAACTGACAGATTGCTGCTGGTGTTAAAAGTAACATTTCAGTCTGCATGTCAGAATGCTTTACTGACATGGCTGAGGAAGATATTTAAGAACTCTTACAAAAACATGTCCTCATTGTAGCTGTCTACAGCACTAACCACAACCATAATTTTCATGACAAAATGAACCCTCTCATTTTGTTCATTTCTTAAAGAAATGCTTTTGATTTTATAGCTTTGATGCGATCAAGATGGTGTTGAGGTGCGCCGCACTTTTGTCATGAATACAGAACGTTAGCGCTCAAGTTGTTCCTTAGAACTCTCTGGTGGAGCTGCACTAGATCACAAAGTGGGAGGCTGATGTTGCTGTGGCATTCTCAGAGCAGACTTGTTGCTAATCTATAAACTATAGATACTGATTATGAAAAACAAATAAACAGAACTTGAATAGTGTTTTACTGGTAAATTCTAATGAGTACTTGTAAGCAATAACGAAACCAAATTTTTTTTAAATTACCTTGTGTACTCAATACACCCAATTTGAAAATAAATATTGTAATATTAGTTGTGTAATCCTCAAAATTCAGGGAATTCCGTTTTCAAACAAACAAGTAAGAATAAATTCAACATCACAGACATGCACGCTTTACTAAATCTCAAAACAGGCATCTTAAAAACGTATTTCTCATGACGGCTGGTACGTGAGTGTCCCAGCTAGGTCTAAATATTATTTATCATAGCTTTATTTTAACATTTTATATCCTTGTATTCCATGTTTTATTACTTAAAATCCACTTTAAGAATTAATTTGTTCCAGTGCTTAATTTGAGCCGGTGTTTTCCAGTGCTCGGCACCGGCACTTAATTGTCAGCACCGGCGCTTGTGACAGCCTGCCAAAAGGTGGTGCTGTCTGGTTAATTTAGAGACGCCACAACAACAGCTGCTTATTAATGCAATACTCTTTAAAAATGACTATTACCTGCCGCCCAAGCCATTCTTATAGCTTTGGGGCCTTAAATGGTCTGAATTGTTACCATTGTTGCAGTGTGATGGTTACTAGTTGTGTTGTTACTATCATTGCAGCATGGCAGGGGCAATGTGAGGTGCAAGCAGCAGCGGCCTCCTGACGAGAGCCCTGGCACTTATTTTTTTACAAATTAGGCAAAATTTTGTTCTGTCCTTTCCTAAAAATGTTCATTCTGTAATCAAACGGAGGCAAATAAAATCTGAAGAAAGACGATCATTAGTTTATGGGAAATAAAGAGTTGGAAAGTCTTGTAAGTAAAACACCTATCGCCTGTCGCTCAAGCATGAAGAAAACCAAACTGCTGTAACACATCTGTTGCTAATGTGGCTGAGATTACCTTTTGGTAATGACATTTTCAGATTCTGCATAACCATTATGCAGGCACATTTTGATGAGACGTTCGAAAGAAGGAGTAATTAAAGAGAACGCAGACACTTTTAAAAATGTACTTAGCAGCTTCCTTAGTTTTAACATATGTTCTTATATAACTGGTATATTTGGCGTGACATGCGATTCCCTCTGCGTCATATTTAATAGGAAATCTATTGTTGAGAAATGGATTTGCTGCTGCTCATTGTTTACATTCTGTCTGTCATATTCTCTGTCTAACTCCGGATATAACAGTGATTGTAACTCACACGAGTCTGAGCTTCTTCTGTTCTTGTCTGTCTACGGATTTAGCACTGCTTTATGAAGAATTTAGAACATTATTTGAGACTGTCTGAATGCTCTTGGGGAAGGATGTACTGTACCACAACAATCTTGAAGTTAATTCTTAGGTGGGAACATAATATTGGGATTTCTAGCAACACATCGTATACATATGACTAAAAGAAAAAACATTATCTCTTGATGGACACACAATTTCCATAAAAGGTATTGACTTGAACTCTCTTAAAAGCTTTTACCTTTACCATTTCTATTTCTTTGTGTCATCTGGAACTCTCCCTCTCTAGCTTCATGATGTGTAATTAACTAGATTCCCTTAACGTTTCCTATTTTGTTTATTTATTGGCAAACCTGGGTCTTAGGAAGAGAATTGCAGCTTTGTATTCAGTGACTAATGGATGGATAAAGAGACCTCCATGGGTCCCTGTTTGATGTGTGCTTCAGGGAGAAAGTGATAATAATGCTGACATAAAAGAAGATTTGACATCATGTGCTGTGTGCTTTGTCACTGACGGGACCCTCCCTTACCCTTCTACCAGCCTTGTGGTCCCACAGAGGCACAAAGTGCATCCAAGAACATTTTCTAAGCCACTGCTGGATCCTACAGGGCTTACTTTCTGTGTTAATATTAGTGGCTCGGCGCAGACTGACAGAGTCTACTGACTAGATCACACTCCACTGTCAGAAGACAGACAACTGCACCCAGCACCAGTGTCTGCTGACATCATTGGAAGGTTGTGTGGGCTTAGAGAATTGGAGGTAGTCCAAATCTCAGAGTACGTCTGATGGTAATGAATGATAGCGATAGCTGACTCTCCGGTGCCACTGGCTCAAGCTAGCTAGGACTGAAAGCATGATTTGTTTCTTCATTCTGGCTCATCTCACCACACGGGATAGTCTTACTGGAGAGTGGTGTCACCATAGAGATTTCTGTGATAGGACATGGTGGGAGACAGAAGGCAGGTAGGGCACTGCAGTAGCTCCTCAGTGTCCCTCTCAGAATTAGAGGGAAAGAATAAGGAGCTAGAACTCACTCCCACCTCAGAAATAGTTAAAGGGTGCTGAGGTAGGATGCCAAAAGCTGCATTTCAGTTTCTGAGACAGAGATGGTCAGAGTACACCATAAAATTGGTTGTTTTCTTATCTTTATTGTGGTATTATCAGTACAGAAATTTCTAGCATAACTTTGTAATCACACAAGAGACACTGATTTATTGAGCACTGTTGACTGGAAAATGTATAATCAAAGTTAGGATGGACACATATTTTCAGGTGATACACAACTCCACCCTTATATAACAGGCTTAATGTTTTCACATCAGGATTTCTCAGGTGCCTGAAACCCAGAACCAATTTCACAACCCAAAAAATCTAGTCAGAAAAATCACTTTAGGCTTGGGCTACAACAGCAGCCCGACCCAATTCCTGGCCCTTGACCAACCCCCTTCCCAAGGCACATCCTCTCCTGCCCACGCACACACTTTCCTCCTTACCCCTTTCACCACTTCCAATACACACCGCCCACACTCTCATCTACCACCTACTATAAACATATGGTACATGGCAGGATAAATGAATACCATGCAGATTTTAACCCAGAAAAATCGGATCCGCACAGTTATTCCCATGTCAGTCAAGTTTGACTTGCAATAGTTAGATTTATGTGCATAGATATCTGGTGAAATTGTTCATTCTGTCCACCCTAGATCTAAATCTATACAACTTGTAGTAGGATCCTTGATTTGTTTGGATAGGGTCACTGACTTCTATTGTGAAGACTGGACGGGTCTAAACATATGCCATCCTGTTCAGTTAAGGGTGTCCTGAAATCCTGTTAAATGCAAAAGTGTATTAATAATTATCAACAAACAAGAAAGGCAAGGAAGGAATGCTTGGATTAATGCTTTAATTATTCTCAAACACATTTCAGATCATCAAAGTGATCACCAATTGATGAGATTAATGCAAGCCATCTTTTAATTTTTTGTTGCGGTAGCCACCATAAGTGTGATGAGGGGTGGGTCCTGTGTTCACTGTGCCACAAGACTCAAACTATACCTCACTGACAAAGCCAAAGTAAGCCAAATCAGGTTTAGGGTTGCTCCTTTTCCCATCTGAAGGGGGCATGGCCTTACAGGTTGGGCTGGACTGTTCCTACTGGAGACTGTTTTGCATATGACTTGTCTTTGGCATAGTGGGTGAAAAACAACATTCTGGAATGTGTCTCATAGCAACCACTGGTATCTAAGATTAAATCAATCATTCCTTTCAATCACTTTGTTGTCTGCTTCAGTAAACGCTACCATATTATAATATAGCACCATTGTCAGATGGTTTTTCAAACAAGAGGAATCACTCTTAATAAACTGGTAGTGAAGAACTTGTTTAATGTATGAAAAATGAGGTGTCCCTGCTCAATTATAGATTTTCTGTATGCATTGTATCTTATCCTTTATGTTGCAAATGAAACGTCTCTTGCTTGCGCTTCTCTATTGATCAAGTTATACATATTCTTTTTATGAACACATGTGCAATATTTTTTCTATATCAATGCCCATTTGCTGATACGCAAGCAACAGTGGATTAGCAACATCAGACTGAATATGCATAATTTCTTATATCAATAATTTTGTTAATTTCATTATTCTTCCACTCTAAATACAGTTCAGCCTATTTGCTTTCTCTATATTTAAAATATAAAATCATAAAATCAAAATAAAAAATATATAGAATTTTGAACCAGTATCTCTTCACTGAGACTCAGATATAAAAACAACTATCTCATCATTATTACAAATTCATCGGTGCATACATATCTTGTGATGCAAGAGTCCCACATTAGTAAGTCAATGTACACTGTTTGAGTCCACATTGAGTACGCTCTCAAGCAAAGCAGAGGAGTTCTAGGTCATAGTGTTTTTCTTATGCTGCTGTTCTAGGTTAATGAGTTACCACCACTTTCACACATATATATATTTATATATATTTATTGTATGATTAATTTAAATCTTTTACAATGTTTTGTTCAACGAAAAGCAGTATATTAAATTGCATCTGGACTAATAATAGCTCAAATTTAGCGGCGACATTCGTTTCAACCTTATGATGCTATAAAATCATTGGAAGAATAATAATACTATATTATTTAGGTGCTTTAAACCTTTACAGTTAAAAGTGGTAATAAGAATCATTTTTAAAGGTGCAAGCATATTACTACGGCAGTATTGTGTTACATTGGTCGGTTGTTTAGATAGCAGCTGGTTTTCCTTGTTTTGATCAGCGGTACCCCAATGAAAGTGCAACTGCATTTAAAAGGCTTTTTTTTTTTTACAAGAGTAATGAGATGGATTTGGTGCTACAGGTGGAATCACATGAGATGCCCAGTCCAGTCTGTTAAATGAATTGCCCTCTGTGCCTGAACTGCAAGTGTTCCAAGGCCTGTGTGCAATGCCAATTGCAGGAGTCCTATGTGCACTAATTTGAAAAGAAAAGACCACAGGGATTTCAGTCCTGTACTAAAGTGCTGTTACTCCTTGGTGCAAAGCTAAGTAGTCAAATGGCGGGCCGTAAGCCTTTCCAACCCGAATTTACAGAGCAAATTTTATTTCTTATTTATCCTTTTCTAAATCCTTGGCTGCTAAGGCCAAGAACTTCACTGCCTTGCATGCTGACTGGACTGAAGACCCTCTTAATAGCTTTATTACGGCGGGCCAGCATGATCTTATTTGCAGCTGTCTTAGTGTTGGCCGTAATAGTTTCTTCCTGAGTGATAAAAGTGCCGGGCAAGTGCATTATAGGTCGAGTAATTATTCACTACTGTATCCGAAGAGTCAGCACTCTATGGTTGACCAGGTTGGTTTCCATGCCACCGTTAACTCTTTTGATGGAAAGACTCCCAGCCTAATCAGCATCAAAGCTTCTTTTGACTCTCAGAAGTGTTCCGACAGGTATGGTTGGGGTTTCAAAACGTTATATGTTGTAAGGACCACCCACGCTTGCCTTTTGTTTGCCAAAGCTGCTTTATCTGTTAAAAGTGATTGCTGTTTGGCTGCTTCGTTGATTGCCCGTTTCAACTCAGGATAATCTGTTGTTGTTTGCCAGGCCTCTTCTACTATTAAGGCTACGATTGACTACTGTAGTGAAGTGTAGACTGAGTTCTTGGCACTGGCTTGTTTTCTTATTTTATATTTCAAGCTAACATTGATAAGCAAGTGAGTTTGTATGTGCTGCCATCATTCTCCAGTAGTCATTTATTATGGGGCCCTGACTAATGGGGACCACTATCAGTTTTACTCTCTCCCTCCTTTTGGTCTACAAGTTTTGATTCTCAAGTTGTGTGTGTCATCATCAACACTTAGATGCCTATGTAAAGGATATGAAAACTAGTAATAGAAATGATTTCACCAATGATGTATAAAATAAAACCCCAAAATCTGTTTAGTAGTTTAACAATGCTTGTAAAATAATTTATAAAAGACAGGACGCCTAAATTAGAAATAATAAATGCTTCTTCATATTGAGAATAAAGCTTACATAAAAATAGATTTTATTAGGTACATGTCAACAGTAATGTTTTGCATCTACCACTTTAAAATACTAGGCACCCTACCTTGTGATATACAAGGTTTACACAGTGGAGACTTGGTTAAAAGTTTAAATTAGGGTTCTTTACTTTCAAAAAGGGTTATTCTGACAGGTTTGCCTGCAGATTTAAAAGCTACACAGGTCAGTCTGAAGCCATGTTTTCTTTGTCAGTCACGTGGACAACAGAACATGTGCTGCAGTCCACGGGTGACTTTCCATGTCATTCATGTTTTTCCTGCACCATGTACTATGGCCTTACTGGGAACTTAAAATTTTCAGTTTTTAGGGGCAGTGTAAACCACTCAGGAAACTTCCCCACATCCTCCCTATGGTCAATGAATGCCCATCCGTCCCCCTTCCACCTCTCCTGACCCACTTTTGCCAGCTCAACGACCTTGGTTCCTGGCATCCTCTATAGAAACAGACAACAGTAGCTGCCCTGCTAGTGCCTGTGACATTGGATGATCATTAAAGGTTCTCAGTGGTGTATTTATACACATTGTAAGATCTAGTGGCAATTAATGGTGCATGCCAACTTCAGTAAATGTATTATTCCATCATGCCAGGCAGAGACCTTTTCATGATTATTCTGATAATACAGATGAATTTGATGCTTCAATTTAAAGGCTATCTTTATGGATCAATACTTCACAGTTTATCAAATATTGGTACAAAGATCTGAATAAAACATATCCAGAATCATAAGGAGCCTGTTGGCCATATAAAACTACTTACAGAAATCACTTGTGTAGAACAGGGCTTAATCAGAAATTGCAGCTGAGCTTTATGTCTACAATATGAGGATACAGTAACTAAGGCCCCGATTTCGATGGCAGTCAGCCATACTGCCGACTGCCATCGTTTCTGGCAGGTGACCGTCCAACAATGAGTTGGCGGTTCCTCCTACCCTATTATGATCAGTCAACAGTGTAGGCAGTCAAGAAGTGTCTTTTTCTACAGTCGCTTATGCTGTGGCCCAGGAAAAGGGCTGCAGCACAAGCCACATAAGAAAAAGGCACTTTGTGCACATCCATGCACCGTGTGCTAGGACCCTTGTGGTGCCTGGCACACAGTGCATGGATGTATAGTGGGGCATTACATGTGCCCCCAACCCACTTAGCAGTGGCCCACAGGGGATGGGGGCCCTGCTTGGGACCCCCCAAATCCATTTCCATCTGCCTTTTCATGGCAGTGGGACCACCATGAAAAGGCAGTCGCAATGGGACATCATAATCCCTATGGCAGTGCGTGTGCTGGCACCCCCTCCATTGTAGGGATAGGAGTTGGACCGCCACCATTACAGGATCTTGGTTCCTGTTGGGGGCAGAGGTCCAACACCAGATGTCTGTGGTCTGACCGGCTGCATTGTAATGCAGACGGTCGGACCGATGCCCTGGATGGCGTGTGGACTGCCACTGATGGCCTGATGGTGGCGGTCCTCCTGCCATCGTAATGAGGGCCTTAGTCTGAAACCAAGAAGCTTACCAGTTGGAAGTAAGATAGTAGACAGCAGCAGGGTCGGACTGGTCTATAGAACAATCAGACAGTGCCCGATGGGCTGGTCTGACAGATTAGTAAGTGGGCTGTGTTTGTGGGTCTGTTTATGGCCTGGTGGACTATTTTTACTGTTGATTTCTGTGATATTACCACAAACATTGTGTGCAGCAAACACAAATGCAAGCAGCCTCCCATAACTTACACAAACACCATACATCATGTCTTTAATACTTCAAAACTGGCCTCATTTGCAAATCTGTGCAACTTGTTTAGATTTCTGGTTTGTTACTAGGGGCCACTTTTAATTTGGTGCCCGGGCCTATTTTCTGTCCCAATCCCACCATGGACAGGAGAGTTGTTTTAATGGCAGACCGCATGGGAACGAATGATTAGAAGCAGTGCTGCACTGCAACCATCAGCGTCTGCCCTGGAGTGGGGATGTGTTTAGCAATACACACCAGTTCAAAGCACTGTTCACCAGGAATGGAATTATACATGTTGGAAGACGGTTTATTAGTAGGTGCAGGTAGGTACCTACACGTAGTAACAACACCACATTCACAACTATAGTCTAGTCAAGTCTAAATAAATTAATCCTTGCTCAACCCTTGGTAGCTTGGCTGACAAGCAGTCAAGCTTAACATAGGAAACAGGTGTGTAAAGCATTTAATATCACCACAACAGTAAATAAGTAAAAGACACAACACAATAAGAATCCAACACCAATTTATAAAAATAGAATATATTTTTATCTTTAAAATGACACCAAAGCAACCAGAATCCAATGTAGGGAACCAACGATATGAATTTTAAAACTTGAAATTAAAAAATGTGCTTTCTAGCGCCTAAAAGTGAAAAGGGCCAACCGTGGCTATCTGGTTGTGCTGGACTGGGACAAATTCAAAGTTTCAGGCCCACCGCGATGGAACGGTAGGGCCCGATCAAGTTTTTATCTTCGGACTCAGTCACTTTTTAGGAACTTTTTCTCCCAACATCGAGAGATTGGGTCCTCGAATCCGGGATTTGATTTGGTGACGCAGGCCTGCTGCAGCACGATGCCTCTGTGAGTCCTGGAAATCTATGTTTTTGTAGTCGATGGCGAGGAGCTCTAGAGCTTTCAGCAGGGCAAACCTGCACTGTCAGGCCGAGTCGCGGCTCAACCTCGCTGCTTGACTATCTTTATCTACGCCGGTCCTCTCATGGATCTTTTTCATAAAAGTTGCAAAACAGTTTCCAAACTATCAGATCTTCTTCTGAAAGGTTTTTTGAGGGTCATAGAAGGTCCACCGCACCAGCTAATGGTTCAGTAGCTCCGGTTTGCCTCTTGGGGTCTGGGAATTAAACTCCCAAAATTCACCTGGTCAATCCAAGTAAAATCCTGGTGAAGCTGGTCAACTGGATATGCCCTTGTTGTGGATGTTGCAAGTAGCTTGCTAATTCCAACACTTTCCTACCTCTTGCTGATCAGGGGGTCACTCCTTTATCTTTTAAGCCAGCAAAGTCCTCTTGTTGTGAAGCCTTAAGAGTGCAGCAGGTGCAGTCTTTTTGAGTGTAGTTCTGTCTTGTGCAGTCCAAAGGCCCAGCAAGGCATTCCTTCTTTTCCAGATATTTTTAGGCAGGGTTCTGAGGCGCATTGCAGCTCTCAAACATTTATTCCATATTCTGGGCTGTCAGGTTATGTGGTCTGTTATGACCACTTCCTGGGAATTGTTACATATTTCCGTCCCAAAATGCACATCTCCACAAAAATAAAAATGAAGAAACTCTCTCCTTTGAGGAAAGGTCTAGCCAACTCAACCCACAGATGTGACTAACTTTTCCCTACACTTCCCTCCCAGCCCCTCTCCTAATCTAATTAGCAGGGTTCCCATCTGACTGGGGGTCAAGGAAGTGGGGATGGGCCTGGTTACTATGCTATCTGTACTTCTCCCTTTGAAGACCCATTCTTGTCCTGGCTTCTGCAGGCAGCAGAACTCCTTCTGTCACTATTGTTTCAGACCCAGGACTCTTCACAGCTAATCAGGGAGCAGTTTGGCTCAGGCTGTCAAAGGCTGGCCAATCAGAAGAAGATGCTACATGGATGTTTAGGTAACTTTAGGAAAGCAAGTTCTAAAACTACTTTCCTGCAATAGTTATAATAAATCTGACCCTTGAAAGTTATTGGATTTATTGTAACTATTATTTTGATAATTTGAAATATGTCGCTAGCTCTTTTCTGTCAAAAGTTAGACTTTTTTAAAGTTTAATAATTCCTTCCCACCTTAGCCTATGGAGCTCGCAGCACTACAATGGGGAAAGATGGCCATTTTATCCTCACCAGGGCATGTAAAACATATTTTATAATGTTCCTGCTTTTAACTGCAAGGCACACTGTCCTTGGGGCACATAGGGCAGGCCTTAGGGGTGACCTTTATGTAATACAAAGGTAGTTTTGCACTTTGGAAGTACTTTTAATTCCAAAGTCACATTTGGACACAGTTTTATTTTTAAACCAGCCTGCAAAGCAGGGCTAGCTTTAAAATGACACCAGACACCACAGCAGTGCACACTTAAATGCAATAAGACCACTGGGGTCTCTAAACCTACATGCCCTACCATATACTAGAGACTTACAGGTAGGTTGTCTGAACCAATTGTAATTACACCAATTACTGGCCCTGGGCCTGGTTAGCAGAGCCCAGGGCACTCTCAGAATCAGTAACCACCAGTATCAGTCAAGAAATAGGGGGGATCAGAGCAAAAGGGATGACTTTCCTACAATAACTGCATATAGGAATAAGGTACAGAAGGACATAAAATAGAGCCAGTTAGTTGAGGTCTAGTCCCTAAGACTATGTGCTTTAAGTTCTTTCTGGTGCTTTAAATACATTATCAAGGCAGACCATTAGGAAGACAGGATTTATCCTCAGCTGTGATTGTTCTGCTGCCAAAACAATTGCATTGCAAATTCCTGAGAAATACTTTCCTCGGTGTAGCTAATACATGTCTAGTTATTTGGTATGGAAGTGGCTTCAATAGCTAGTCAGATTCAAGCTGTACATGGATGTATGGACAGAGCAAAGTGTTTTGAACTCAACATTCTTTCCGTTTAACGGTCAGTGGTGTGTGATTAGTTCAATTATATAAAAGTAATTATGTCACAAGACCATATTGTGAATAGTGCATAGCCTACATTTTTGATATGTCAATTGCAATAATTAGCTTGTGTGATATAATTTGAACTGTGTATTCATAGACTCATATAGAAACAGAATACATATTTCTATCGAATCACACTAAGTTTTTGTATGATAAAGATACAAAAATCTATGTTTCAGATATTTAATTGTTTAACATAGCAGAATCCACATATTTGTTATAAAGATGTGTGTTAAGACTTAGAACAAACCAACACTGATGTGAAAAGATGCTTTTGCTGAACGGTTGTACTGGTTCAGAGCACATTTGAGCACCCCTTTCTATGCACATTCAAGGGCAGATTTACAAGCCCCTGGCGCCACCTGTGCATCGCGTTCTGTAATGTACTGGCGGCGCATTTCACTGCCACATATTTACAAGGAGAGGAAAAGCCACCCTTCGTGACTTTTCCTGTCCTTATAAATATGGCCCCCTTACACACATCACTTTGCGTGAAAGGGGCGTTCCATGGGAGTTGCTGTGGGTGTTTCCACGCAACACCCATGGAACCTGACATTTCCAGATTTACGAGGAATCGAAAACCTGGAAATACGTCAGAATGCTACGCCACGCTAGGAGTAGCGTACCGAGGCACAACTAGGCGAAATGTTTTTATTTATCCTTGTTTTTTTCCTCTTTCAATACGGGCTGCATTCTACAGCATGCATTAAAAGAGGAAAACACCTCTAGTGATTGTTTTTGTGCAGGAAGGTGCCCCTTACTGCACAAAAACAATCTCCCCATGACGCAGGCACCCTTGCACCATGGTGCAAGGGTGCCTGCACTGGCGCATGGCAGCTGTTTGCGCGTCAGCGCAGGGGAGAGCACAGGAATGCAACATATTATTGTAGATATGTCGCATTCCTGTGCTTTGAAAGTGCTGCAGCATGGCGCAGCCAGATGGCTTGCGGTGCAGAGCTGCGGCACTTTCTTGTAAATCTGCCCCTTAGTGTCTTGTGTGCATTCGTTTAACCCAAAATTTCCCAGTTAGAGCATGATTTTTAGACAGCACAACCCGTAAACAGAACCCGGATCACTGCATCAGAGAGAAATGCATGTTTTTGAAATTATGTATAAATAGATTTCTCCTCGCCCTCTCGCTCATTCTGGAGTTAGTGGGCAGAAGATTAGTGTTATCTTAAAGCTTCAAAATAAAGAGGACAGGCATTGTCACAGTTGTGAGATTTGTCATGTGCCCACAATGTTTTGACATTACATTCTTTTAGATGCGTATGATGTGCAATGTTCATATTGTGAAGTTGGAAACGGCTGACATATCTATGTAGTTTTATTTATCATCACACCATTTTTTCATTGTGTTTTTCCTCGCCCTCCCACATATTAATACAAGTCTTTCCTCGATCAGTAATAGACAGAGCATAAAGCTTTTTACATAGATCTGTTCTCTTTTTTGTTTATTGAATATTTGGACCCAAAGACTCCAGTAGATGTACTTGCATTAGTGGATGTGGTAGGGTACAACAGGAATGACCTAAGCAGGAGCATGACGCAACTATAACAGATGCATCATTCCAAGGGGAACAGGGATATAAAAGGATGTAGGTTTTTGAATTGTAATAAAATGCTGGTAGTGTCATGTGACTCCAATCAGCGGACTGAGCATGACGAAGACGCGTGGGTTCCCATCATGTGACACCAACCAGTTGGCAGCAGAAGAGGCTGACTGGGCCAGAAAAGAAAAACCTGTTTAGGCAGTTATATCTTGTGCATTATTCGACATCAGCCAGTCAGTCGATAACCAACTGTCAACTCTCTGGGTAGTACGACATTCTAATGTATAGAATGATGCCATATTTACTATAAACTTGGCTGGTGATGACATACATCCTTGGGGCACACAGGTTGGCTGGCTGTAAAAGGATGTAGTCTAGCTTTATATGCAGTAATAAACAAAAACTAGTTGATAGTACCACAAATTTATAAACCGTCTTAGTAATTACTAGATGCAGGTTATAGGATATGGCCATAAATGCTAAAAATAACTTACATTTGAGTTTATTCATGAACTTTGATGCCTGAAGACTATTATTGGTTAATGCAAACACAAGGAGATGATGGACGGAGCAGTGAAACCTTTCAGACACTCACCCCCAGTCACAGATCTGGGTTGAATCCATCATCGTTGTTTAGCTCACTTCGCCACACTAGTTCAGACTCAGACATATGCAAATCAGTCTTGGCCCTGTGCCTCATGGGAACAGTCCAGCCCGAACTGCCAAGCCAGGTCTTCTCTGGACCGGAAACAAGCATCCTGGGACCGGCTATTATTGATTAATGGCATGTTTATATATTTCACAGACAAGTCTGTATTAGCTAAATCCTTCTTAGTTGTTTTTTTTCTCTTTGCAATTAAAATATGAGCAACTTGTTTTAAGGTAGCTTACCTAACAGACAATTAAGTAATGAAGAGCAGCACCGGAACACTTAAATATGTGTGTCTAAAGGAGCAGTCCAGACGAGAAAGTCTATAAAAGTGTTTGCAAATTAGTCTTTCGTAAAACATTTCACAATTGACCTATACCTGAACTGTTCAGCACTTAAAAATGTCACACAAGACGGAAGAGGAAGGACATGGGTTAAGACTCTGAGCGCATGATTAATAACATAACAGAAGAGAAGTTCATGTCTGAAATGTGTGCATTTTGGAATTATTCTTACCGGGTTGTTCAAATGTTATCCGGTGCACCAGAGTTTAGAAAAAAATGTCGAGAGGATAGAAATAGCCCACATTGTTTGTGATCTTTTCCGGAAATACTGATTCACAAGTGAATACAAACAAACTGCCAGTGCCACATGCTAAAATACTGGAAGGCGTCTTTCAAGTTCCAGTGCAGGAATTCTGTTCTCAGTATGGAGCCACGTGACGGGAGGCAGAGAAGCTGCAGTGTAAGCAAAGGGTGTGAGCAGGTGGTTTATCTGTGAGTTCTTTGAAATCCTATGAAAGGAAACCATTTTTCACTTTAAAAGGAAAGCAAGATGGAAGCTACGATTGATAGCAGAAGGATTAGCGGGTCTGGCTGTCGTCTCCTTTCTGTCGCTTGTTAGTCTTAGTATGCGGGAGGTCGAGGGAAGATGAGGTGAGAAAATGCTATGGCGATAAAGAAAAAAACTGCAGATATGTCAGCCGTTTCCAACTGCACCACATGAAATTTCTAAAATGGAAAAAAAGGGCAGTTTCATGTCAAGACGCTAGTGGGCACATGACATGACTAATCTAACAATTGTGACAAGTTCTGTACCCTTTGTTTCGCTAAATTAAGATTATATTCCTCCACTGCCCACTAACTCCGGAATGAGGGGGGAGGGGGAATCTCTATATATGTAATTCAAATACCATATATTTCCAGCTGATTTCTATCAGTTAGCAGAGTTTGCCTCTCTCAGTTTGAAAGCTGAGCTGTCTGAAAATCATGTTCGAACTCGGAGAATTAATGGGGTGAATGAATTCACCTAAGACGCATATAAAGAGGTGCTCACCTGCGCTGTGAGCCGGTGAAATGTCCATGATAGGGGCCCAAACGCATCTTTTTACATTAGTGTTGAACTGTTCAAAGGTTTAATAGCCATTATTTGCAGAGATCTCGAGTGATAATTAATTTCCTACTTAATGATAATGCTGAGCATATCATATTCTGCCTCAATCAAGGGTTTCTCATTTTAAAAAACAGTACCGTGGATACAGATTTTGTCTTTAAACAAAACGTTAGGGCAATGACAATTCACTCTTACAACAAGGTAACACGTCATTCCTTGGAAAAAATCACCGATTATGAGGCTTTTTCCAAAAAACTGCACACTGCAATAGCCCATGATCAGCAAGAGCAGCAACATATATGGGAGTCACAGTTATTTAAGCACTTGGATACTTTAAGGTAGGAGATGGAAAGCTCTATCACACAAAAGGAAATTCCGTTTATATTAAACCCCTGAAGCCCTTTTAAGTTCCTAAACCGGATCTCATTAATGCTCCAAGTGTCTAACTGTTGGCAATCTCATCCCATCTATAATATGTAAAAGGCCAAAATATTTGATTTGGTGCAGAAGATCCTGGCATATGCCAGCAACAGACCATATACCTTGTTCAAGGGTAGTTTAAGGATATGGTACCAGAATATCATGGACTGCATATCGTCCGGCCAAAATCTTGTGTATTAAATATAATTTACAAAAATATCGCTCCAGTGGAGTAAATAGTAGAAAAGTAGAAAATCTATAACTGATTGAACAATATTTTTGTAAATGATAATTAGGCCACAACATTTATCAAATGATATTTTTGTTATCAATATTCTCACATAGTGTAGGGAGTTTCAGGAATATGGGAGCCCTTCGTAAAATGCACAAGAGAAGAGAGCTAGTGGGCCACCCAAAGTCAGATGTACAATTAAATAGAGAATCCCATGAGAGAATTACAAATGCTTTGTACGATAGAAGTTTATAATTGCACCAGGGGGTCAACATGAGACTGTTTTGTAGGTTAGACTACTCAGATGCTGGAGTATGAATTGGAAGAAAGCTGTGCATGCTGGGTACTCTGTAATGAACCTTGACCTGCCCAATGAAAATGATCGCATTGTGAATTCCTAAAGAAAATAATTTCTATTTGAAACCAAAACCTTAATGTATAGTTATTCAAAGCAACACATATATATTGCATATGTTTATACAAATGGGGTTTAATCACTAGCCATACTTTGGAGAGAAAGGAAGGGGTATCCAACACTGTGCACCTGAAAACTTAGTTTAATTGATATTAAATTGTCATTGTGGCATCCATGAACCGACACCACGTTGTGAATAGTAGCCCCCGTTCTCTTTAAATTAATTTACATTTGTTATTGTTTATGATGCCAAGCTCAGGTGAAAAGACGTGTATGTTGATTGTTTTGCCATGAGCAGGCGGAAGACATTTGGAATTCTAAAGGTTCGACCAGTTTCGTGTTTTTAAGAGCACTGTGACCTTCAGGTTCACGACAGGTGTCAGGTCAGGTCTCTGGGGCACAGGAAAGGACATACATATGACCAATAGACTCTGATTGCCTGCCTGTGGCACCAGTGGGCTGACGCTGTGATGTGGCTCTTGTCACTGTATGTGCAAAGTGAGATTGCTTGAAATAACAAGTGACTAAAGTATGTACAAAGGGGCTCTTCAAAGGTGCAAGGTATGCAGCAATGCCGATGCCTGCCCGACCCATCTATCCCTTAGTGCTGTGACAGAATAGTTTGAATGTGCTTGTTTGTAGTTATCTGTGCATGGTGGAAAATGGAGCATTATTATGGGCTTTCGAAGTGGTCTTAAGGGTTCTCCCTCCAAGACTGTCAACATTATTTTGATTTTTTTTTTTATGTGTCCGAGGCATGCACTTGATGTTGAGAAGGGCTTGTATGTCAAAATCTGGAGGGATATATTGCATGGGTTCCCACACGCTGTGCGATTTTGACCATACCTTCATCTAGCATAGAATGTGGCGAAGGGTTCGTTATCAGTGAGAAATTGAACACTTGTTTTGTTGGGTTCTTCCTGATTTTCAACTATTTCTGCCACTTAATAGTGCCTGGGATAGAATGTCCCCATCACTTGGCTTTCCTGATATCATCATGTCATCATGTTTGTAATTAGGAGGGTTTTAGAATTACTTTATTACTCAGTAATAAATGCAGTCGGGTAGATTCCATATTCCATTCATCTGTGCCATAATATGGCTTAGGAGCTCTCTGCCTATCGAACATACCTGTTCGCAGCAGTTCAACCCAATGGACCTTGTATTTGGTTATTGCTTAAATCTATACAGGCAAGTCAATGAACATCATGAGCATATTTTGTAAGATTTTAAATGTATATAAAACAAACTATTGAATCTACTCAAAGTGCACACACAAAGAAGACCGATATCAATTGTATATACTCTGTGCCGACATTGTCGACCAATTCTACTTAGCTGTTTTGTGCAGCAATACTGCGCACAATGATAAACATTATTTGAGCACAGTTTAGAATGAGGAAAATCTATGCGGGTTAAATACTCACTGCTGACATCTGTTTGTGACAAAGTAAAGGTTCATTTGTTATCCTGAACTCAAATGAACAATGATAAGTCCTGTCTTTTGTTTGTTGCACATGGAAAGTACAAAACCACCTTCGCATGTGTTATATAAAAACAAATTATCGTTATAAAGAAGTGAATATCAGGATTACATATTAATAGTGAATGGCCACACTAAGATTAACCTTCTTCTTTTGTGTTGTTTAAACAAGAACATTTTGTAATTGCTGTTGGGTGGGATGCTGGCTCAATGTGTGTGAAATGGCACTGGTATGAAGTTGCTTTTTGGTTTTAGCTGTAAAGCTCTCTAGAGCTGCGGAGCAATCAAATTACCGACCTAACTGCAACATTGCCCACTTCTGTCTTTTCCAAATTACACTGAAATACATGTAAAGTATACCAATCTCCATAGCCATACAGTACAGTTTAGAAAACAGGAAAACTTGCCTAAAAAACGAATATTACTCAACTTTCTGATGGTTTGTGATGAAATTCTAGTTTAACTTAACATTAACCACAAATGTACAGTTTTGGACTTCATCTCACAGTGCAGTGGTGTGAGTTAATGTCTGTTTCTCTCCTAGGTGGGTGGCCACACCATGCTGCCTATACGCTGGATGCCGCCTGAGAGCATAATGTACAGGAAATTCACCACAGAAAGTGACGTGTGGAGTTTTGGGGTCATCCTCTGGGAGATCTTCACATACGGGAAGCAGCCCTGGTTTCAGCTGTCAAACACAGAGGTACAGTATGGCTAAAGCGAACGGAGGGATGGTGCTCAGAGGCATCCAGAATGTGGGAAACAAATGTTTCACTGAATGAGATTCGGTCTAGCCGAAAAAATGTTCTTGAGTCCCATGTGTACAGTTTCAAATTAGTAAACTGAACAAGTCCTTTCTAAACAGTGAAATGACCTTCCTGTCATAAGTCTCTCTTGCGTCACGTGCTCCTCTGTTGCGAGGGCTTTCACAAGAGGAGGAAAGACAGAGCTTTTTGCCCAGGTCCATACTACCACACCCACACTACTAGGGTCCTCACGCTCATTATACATGTGTGTATCATAATAACAAGCATTTGCAATGCAATCGGTCTCGTCTTTGGGTCCTTATATGTATTTAGCTGTGCAGCACATTAGCCTGGGTGCTGAAACATCTACTGTTCTTTAACATGGAGGGAAAGTAAGCACCAAACTGCGTGACACGCCAGGTATGGGAACACATTGAGGGAAATATTGCCTTTCAGCGGGAAATGGTATAGTCCAAAGCTCTGTTTTTAATATAAAATCAGGGCCTTCGGTGGTCATATCGCTTAAAATACAAGATTTGAAAAACATATTATTATCTACGGGTGCTCGTGGAAGACAATTTCAATTGACTGGAATCTAAAGAATGCTAAAGTGATTCTGGTATTTTACTGACCTCCGCTGGTCGTTTTCTATCAAGAAAGTTAAATAGAGGCAGTTGAAATAAAAATAAAAAAATTAAAATCCCTCAGCAAAAAGCAATTCTGGTATTTTACTGACCTCTGCTGGTCATTTTCTATCAAGACCGCTAAATAGAGGCAGTTGAACAGAAATAAAAGTCCGTAAGCGGAAGCAGACAAGTCCTAGGGCTGATCTCCAGAGCCCACAAAGTACATACACAATTAAGTATATACTAAAGTATATACAAGAGGTTTCGAATGCTCGACCTAAAAAGCAGGCCAGGCCTGTTACTTCGTAATGCAGCTGACGCTGTATCGCCACTAGGTGGCAACTAACACAGCAATTTTTTCTGTCCCAGTTTACTTTTTCCCCACTATTGCGCACTGAACCTTGGATAGAAACCAAAAAAGGCCCTAGAAAGGTTTTGGCCTCGATCACACCAAGGTTTCTGACATGCATGCCTTAGGTCTTGTCGGTCACTGCTCTGGATGATTGAGGTACCCTATCACTTGGGATGATGAACACACTTATAATCTCTGAGCATCCTTGATGGTGAAAGCTGAAGGTAGTGGGAACAGCTATACTGCCTAAAAACATCCCTCGCGGCACAATCTAATTAAGAAGTATTGCTTCAGATATAGTTCAGTTCAATGCTGCTCGCTAAATGTGCCAATCTCCATGCCCAAGCAGACCACAACACCAGTGAATAGGAAGGGGTGCTTCGTATGAATTATCCTAAAACATACGAATGCCCACAGTGCATCTACCATGAATTAATGTTTCATCTAGTAAGTAGCATAGGGTGAAACCTGTGACTCGAGCAATCAGAGTTCTGCTTAGACTGAAGGCCATTTTACCAGGGTTGGATTGGGATCAAAAATCAGCCCGGGCACACCAAAAAAAAGTGGCCCACATTTGCGTATTGCCTTTCCGCAAAACATTGCTACAGCGAAGTTTTATGAAAAGAAAGGGGTTGGGGGGCATGTTTTATTAACTTCACTTAGATAAAAAAAATGCACAGATTAGTTCACACTGCTGAGCCACACATGAATGCAAGTGAGACCACTTCTTCTCAGGCCCCCTGCCCCGCTCAATCAGCATACATTAATGGGTTGGCCCAGCGAGAGAAATGGAGTGATACCTCCGCCCATCTGCCTCTAGAAAGGCCACTCAGGCACCCACTGGCCACTGGCGGCATCCTAACAGCACAGACAGCCCCCTGGCTGCCCAAAAAAGCAGCCCACAGCTAGAACTCGGCTACCGGCACTTCGGCCATTTCCCGAGTGCCCGCGTTACCAATTCGAACCTGCATTTTACGTAAGTTAATGCTACACTAACATGGAATTCAAGAAGCACCGTAGAATGAACATGCTGCAAAATGAACATGTGATTGTAGTTTACTAAAACACTGCTACAACTCGCACACTATCTACCATCGAGCAAAGCTCAGAAAAAACAAGCCGACATCCTCCAAGTATCACTGTCTCAAGATACGAGTGTTGACGTGTTTGTGAACGTTTTATGGTCACTGAATCCGCTTAGTAGAATCTTTTCCCGCAGAACGTTTCAGTTCACAGTTCAGCAGATCGGAGTCATTTATGAAGTAGTAAATATGACTTTATTTCGGTTAGGAAAACTTAAAAGCACATTTACATATCTCATAAAAATATATAATACATAATCATACAATGCAGAGCAATTACACAATTCATCAGTATCATTTCTGTAATGCCCTGTTTAATGTCTATTAAAAAAGACCATCATCAGAGGTAAAGTACAAACAGCCTTTTGAAACACGCCTAGTCACTATCAGTGCGCCTCCCAGGTCCCCACTAAAAACTCAAGTCCCTTTAAGTATACCCTCAGGCACGCCTCTCCAAATCAGAAAATTCACAATGGTTTATCACCCATCCATAATTCATCACAATGAATGGATTAATATAGCCTTAGAGCCCGACCTAGCGGGCTCTACCGGCCATTAAAGGCCTGCTCCAGCGTTAAAGGCTGGAACCGAAGGCGAGGGCCTTTACCAAGGGAGCGGGCCTTTAATGACCAGTAGAGCCCATTAGGAGGGCTCTAAGGCTATTAGAACATTCTGCCCCTAGAGGGCAGAATTACTAAAAACAAAGGCCTCTTGGAGCCCGTGGGTGTTTAACTCCCTTCTGGCTCCGAGAGGTCTTTGTTCGCAGCACCAGCTGTGAACAAAAACAGCAATGGAATGTTGCTCTGCAGGCTTCTACCACCCCGTAGAAGCCCAGAGCACTCCATTGTATTCAATAGAGGGCTCCACATTTCAATGTTCTAATAGACATTTTTACCTGAAGGTTTCAGAAGAGAACTAAAATATCATCAAAGTGCGATGCTTTGTTAAAAGGTCAGTTCTGTGGTGGTTTTGATATAGTCACAATGAGATTATATAACATTATAAATTTTGCAGTAAACATTAAAAAGTGCAGTGTGCTTTATAAATGTATGCCCTTTTTCTTCAACTCTAGATTAATCGACTATAAACATTTTTTAATGGAGGATTTAAGAAGGGGACTAAAGTACCATCAAACTACAAGCTTATAAAACTGTCAATTCTGTAATTATTTAGTGCAGTCCGCATAGAATTGTAAAAATTGTGACTTTTTCTACAAGTGCAGTATACCTTAAAAATGCATGCTGTTTTTCTCTGCACAAGCCCAACTGCAAGTAAATATCTGCTTAAGCTGTAGACTATTTATGGAGTAAAATTAGAAATCCCAAACAAAACAGAAGGGTGTCTGAGAGACACTACCGATCAGACATGATTGTTTTCGTGAACTTTCCTTCACATATTTTTTATACCCCGATGTTAATGTCACCCAGCCAACACCTTGTCTAGGGCGGACCTTGGGACTCTCACCAGCACATTTAAGCATCTTCAGCTGCCCGCAGCGTAGGTGTCTTAGAAGCGGTTTTCCTGGCCACATCCTTGCTGCACTTTACTCCTGACCGCTGGGGTGGGGCTACATCCTCCAGCCAACACCTGGTCCAGGGCAAACATTGGGACTCTCGCCAGTGCATTTAACTGCCTTCAGCTGCCTTCAGCATGGGTGTCTCAGAAGCGGTTTTCCTGCCTACATCCTTGCTGCACTTTACTCCTGACTGCTGGGGTGATACTACATCCCCAGCCAACACCTGGTCCAGGGCGGACCTTGGGACTCTCGCCAGCAAATTTAGGCACCCTCAGCTGCCTGCAGTGTGGGACGTGTCTGGGCAGGCGCCCGGGTGAAGACCAGGTCAAGTCAGGCTCATGTTAGTCCGTCATAGACCGAAAGAGGCCGGGCTGGGCCACCCCTCTTGATTCCATCCTTCTAAAGTGCAAGATCCTTTTCAGATCTTTTATTCACTCCCTACAAAAGCAATTACTAACTGGGCCAACTGTGAGGCTTGTCCATAGAGAATGTGAAAAAACTTTTAGCTGGGGTGGCTTCATCTATTACCCCGCCAAAGAAATTTACTCCCATCGACCGTATGCTAGAGAGGGTGATCGGTGTAGTAACTACCGAATCGCTCTCTCACAAAGGATACTATCTTTCAATCCAGGATCCCCCTACTTTAGTTGATGCTTCCCTAGAACAAGAATTGGTGTTTTCCCCTCCCGAAGATCTTTCACATAAACCTAGTTCCTCTCTAAAATTACCCTCTTAGTCCTATCCAAGAGACCTTTCTATAGAAGATAGTAACTCATCATCTCTTGTCCCCACCTCATAATCCAGGAGGGTACTTAGTAAGAAACAACCAAAGAAGAGAACCAAGGTCTCTGTTTCACCTCCCGCTACCCCACCAGCTCTCCTAAGAGATAATGCTTCACAGTGTAGTGATTCTCCCCTTAGCTGAGTGAGGCTGCCCCGGGGCTGACTACTAACCTCATGTCCAAGTTAATAGGTCCTGTGTAAGCCACTTTAAAGATGTTTCAAAAATGAAACTAGCTCCAATAATAGCCCAACGTGATAACCTGGACTAAAAAATAATGGCCTTGAAGTCACCATCACCGCGAGTGAGAAGTAACAGTCCCCCATCTGGTGCAACAGATGCAGGTATGTCCCAAACCCCCTCCAGATTCATCGACTACTCACCCGCATAAACTGCAGCAGGCGAAGATCAACTGGATAACTTAGAGTGGCATCTCCAAAACGAATTGGGGCCACAGCAAGCTGATGGTAGACCAAACCAGCCCAGCTCACACACTAATACAGGGAAAGTCACAACGAAGTATCCCAGCATCCCCGAGTGCACTCCTCACTTGTATGCCAGAAGCGATGTCCCAAAAATCGCTTCTGGCATAACTGAAACTCTATGGGTTGGCATACACTCAAAAGACTGTGAAGGGGACTGGGTTCTGGTGAATTTAAAACTCCCATGTTAGTAGATTTGCTCCTAAGGCACCTAAACAACCTACCTTTGGCATCAGGGAAAATAAACGGCCTCTCCTCGGGCTACTTCTACAGACCTCTGTCATTCTCCACAACCTCTAATAGGTTCACAAATTGCCATGGCAGAACCACTGATATCCGGGCGACATCCTTTACCATGCAACATTTACAACGCAATGCTTTTACATCGCGGTCATTACAACGCAAGTCGTTACAGCGACTTGCGCTGGATGGCACTCTAACCTAAGGAATAGTATGATTTACTATTCCAACACCTTCCCTACTGTACGTAGACTGGAGTTGGAATAGTAAATCATACTATTCCTAAGTCCAGCGCCCTCCAGCGCAAGTCGTTGTAACGACTTGCGTTGTAAAGAACGCGATGTAAAATACCGCGTTGTAAATGTATGCGTAGTAACGTCATACATTCCTCATATCCACGGTCCATCAATCTTTAATGTACCAACTAATAATCCTTTTGAGCCACTATCTTCCTTGGACGCTCAAGACTGATGGTGGTTGCACATGGCCGATGCAGGATTCATATCAAAATCTGTGGCCAAAGGAGGTGAGGTAATCCCATCTGCTACACTGGATTCAAATTTAGACATCACAAAGGCGGATTATTGATATCTTCAATTGTTCCAAGAGACATGGGCTATGGAACGTTTGTACAAACTGGGCTATAGTACATATTATAATAATGCTCTACTGTCTGTTTGTGGCAGGCCATCGAGGGGTGGGGGGTTCTGATTTGAGTAAGAATAGACCTATATTCTCATATTGTGTCTCTAGATCTTTACTCATCAGACATTCTGTGTTTAAAAATGTGCTCACCAAAAGCGTTATGTATGTACTTGTATAATGTGTATTGTAGTCCTAGAAGTAGGAGTTCAACAGCATCTACACTGGTTGCTCTTCAGCACTCTGTCCGTTTAATTGATCACAAAGATCTGATGATCACAGGGGGAGATTTTAATATGAACTTTGAACCCATATATGGCTATGATATGATACTCAAGGAGGAGGACGAGTGTTAGGGTATACCCTCACTCAACTCCAAACACCTTGTCCCGAGCTCAGTGGGTGCCATGCAGGTTCCTCGCTTCATATCATCTAACGGGCTGAGAGCATGTAGTAGCAGATCCATATCCGATAGGCAGTAGCAGGGAGCTCCCACATTTAGAAAAGGCCTACTATTATATAAACTGGATTACACTTTGATCAAAGCCTCAATGTGGGATATATTGGAGGATTTCTAGATAGAACACAGGGAGGAGAGTGACCATTATTCCCTTCATGCTAAAATTTTGAACTGTTGGTCTAGCGTCTCCTGCACTTCAGTGCCTTCAACTTTTATCCTAGTAATGGGGAATAACGTAGGTCCATTAAATGGCCGTAAGTCTTATGGAACCAAGAGATCCTAACTGAGATATATAATGCTTTTTCCAAGGCCTTATTAGAAGCACCATTTCAGCCAATTCTACAATCCCTATAACAGATGTACATATTGAGCTGGCAGAATCCCTGAAACTGATTTTTACCAAACCCTTAACAACCAAATCCTTGGTCAAGACCCATAGTAAAGAAAGTAGATTATGGAATTCGAAGAACTGTTGCATAGCCAAAAAAGCCCTAGTTGATGCACCCAAAAGCAAAAACATGCAAGAGTTTCGTACACTACTTGGCGCATAAAAAATGCTAATAAAATCCACATGGCATGCATGGAAGGATGACTGCTGGGGTGGCTTAGTAATCGCTGCAAAAAAGAGGGATAACAGGCTGTGTTGGAAAATGTTTGCCCATGGGAGTAGGTCCTCTAGTCCACAGACTGATTGCTACCTGAATCCAGGGGTCTGGATAGATCATTTCACCCAATTATATGAACTGGCCCACTTACAGCTAGCAGTGCCTCCCTGCTCCCTTTTGAACAACATCCCCTCTGATCTTCAGTTTTCACTTGAGGATAGTAAGGTAGCAATTACCTCTATCAAACTGGAAAAGGTCCATGGGCCAGATAAAATCCCTGGATACCGACTGTGTCATGACATGTCTGCATGGATCATCTACGTTAACTCTCTGACCAATGCCATTGCCTCAGGATCCCCATTCCCTGACACATGGAAGGGGGCAGAAACTATTTATATCTATAAAAAGAGGGATCAGGGGAATCTTGCTAATTACAGGCCAATTAGCCTTCTGTATACTCTCCAGAAAGTTTATGCAAACAGCTGCTTAATAAATTAAACAACTGTATTGAGGAAACAGAAATGATGACCCCTTATCAAGTAGTGTTTAGCCCCAAAGTCAGCACCATTGACCAAGTTTTAAGACTGCTGCTCATTATCTGGAAATACACCAGACTTAAAGAAGGTCACATTTATATTGAAATTGTTGATCTGAAAGCAGCCTTTGACCTGGTCCCCGGAAGGCTGCTTTGGGAATCTCTAAAAGAACAAGGGGTGCTAGAAGCTGTCCTTGCCCAGCTCATAAGCCTCCATCATAACAATTACGCCCAAGTCCAATGGCAATTAACTGACACAATCCCAATATGCAGAGGGGTGAGGCAGGGGTGCGCATTGGCCCCTACCCTCTTCTCCTTATATGTCAATGATGTAGTCAAGACCCTTTCGCAGGGGAACATAGATGCACCAAAATTGGATGGGCCAGCAAGGGCCTGGAGATTAATATCTCAAAAACGAAATTCATGGCAGTTAGACCTCACAAATCATTTAAACAAACTCTGTCCCTGGGTAATGAAATGCCTGCGTACATTTTTAGACTCGAGTATTAGGGTATAATGCTCGATATAGGTTATCGCGGTCTCCCCACATACAGAAGAGAAGGGTCGTGACACAATATCAAGCCTCAGTGATCTACAAGAAATTCCAGGGAACATCCTCCAGAGCCCTACTCCCAGCCTAGAATTATACAAATTAAAGGCCCAATTAGCTGCTGTTAGAAATGGGGATCTCTAATTGGCAGAGGTATGCACCTTTGTCCAAGTAGGGACCCTTCCTTCTAATCAGGGTAAGGTAGTTACACACTTTAGAAAACCCCTGCTCACCCATTTGGTAGCTTGGCACGAGCAGACTGGCTTATTCCAAAGACAATGTGTTAAGTATTTGTCCTCAAAACACAGTGAAAACATCACAAATGGACAACACATCAGTTTAGAAAAATAAAGTATCAACATACATGTATCAAATTATGACTTTCGAACAATTATTTTCAAAAACAGAACTTGTAGAAACAAAATAGCTCCAACTGGGGCAATTACGACGTTGTGGCAGACATAAATCCAAAGTACGGAGCTGACCGAAAGGTGTGCTGCTTCGGGCAGGGAGTCATACGGACCCCCAAACAACAGTACCTTGGAAAACAAAGTCTATGGATGATGCATGGCGTCATGGAGGTGAGGTGTCGGTGCCAAGGTTGAGACCGGTTTCCTGGTTGCCATGGGGGAGGTGAGGCGTCAAGTCCGTGAGGAGGCGAGGTGTCGAATCCATGGACAGGGTAAATTAGGCGGCATCGTTGGTGAGGCGTCGGTTCCGGCTAGGGGATGCAGTGCGAAGTCGAAGAGTATGTGAAGTCACCCTTGTTGGTTATCGGTTCCGTGATAACAGGATGCAGGCTCTGGCGGTGAAGGCGTTGGTGCGAGCAATGGCATCAGTAAGGCAGGTAACTACAGACGTCGAAGGGCTTTGGAGCTGCGGTGCAGGCGGGCGGTGCATTGTGCACTTCACTTGCCTCGGTGCAGGTCACGGCATCACTGGCAGTGCCGCTGACGGCATCAGAGTTGTTTTTCATTCTTTGCAGCACCAACCACACAATTCTCATGGCCCAGGAACTGGAATTGGCACCCTTTTTAATATAAGAGTGCACAGAGGACTCCAGGTGCTGGTCAGTGGGTTGCAGGTGAAGTCTTTGTGTCCCTCAGACTTCAGAACAGGAGGCCAGCACACACAAGCCCTTGAAGATTCTTCTTCAAGTAGTTTCAAGCACAGTCTGTGTCCTCTCCTTGGCAGAAGCAACAACTGCAGGCAAGTCCAGCAAAGCACTAACAGCAAAGGAACAGTACTCCTCCTTACAGCTCTCCAGCTCTTCTCCTTGGCAGAGGTTCCTCTTGAGTCCAGAAGTGACCTAATTTTCTGGGGTCTAAGGTCCAAAACTTATACCCCATTTTCTCTTTGTGACAAGGGTCTCTGAGTGCAGTCCAAACCAGTTCTGCCCTCTCTGGCCCACCTTCACTACAGGAGGTGGAGACAGCATTGTGCAGAGGAGACACTGCAAGTGAAACTCTTCCCACCACTCTAAATGCAGCCAAGGTCGATTAATTTCAGCTATGAGTCACCCGGGAAAGGCAGGACACACCTCAACCCCCTCCCCTAGTGGCTGTCTACAGTGAATGCACACCACCAGCTCCTGTCATTCCAAAACCAGACAGTCAATCCACAAACAGGCAGAGTCACCCAGAAAGGTTAAAGATGAAAATGCCTACTTTCTAAAAGTGTCATTTTCAAACACACAATTTAAAAACCATCTCCCTAAAATATGTGTTATTAAATTCTGAGTTCAGAGAGCCTAAACTCAAATTCTCTAGCTTGTCCCAATGGCAATTTATACTTGCAAGATGTTAAAAAGCAACTCCCATATTAGCCTATGGGACAGATAGCCTTTTAATAGTGAAAAACGAAATTGGCAGTGTTAGACCTGGTACCATTGGCTTGGGTCTCCCTTCCATTTTCTTCGCTATGCCTCCTCTGTTGTTGACATGTTTTTGCTGGTTTAGATGCTTTGGGCACTTTGCCACTGCTAATCAGTGCCAAAGTGCCAGTGCTCCCTATGATAAATTGATGTGTGGATTAGTGACTCCATGATTGGCTTATTTGATTTACTGTCAGACCCTAGTACAGTGCACTGCGTGTGCCCAGGGCCTGTAAATCAAATGCTGCTGGTGGGCTTGCAGCACTGGTTGTGCCACCCACCGGAGCAGTTTGGAAAGCGTGTCTCAGGCCTGCCATTGCAGAGCCTGTGTGCAGTCTGGTACTGCCATGTTGACTTGGTAAGTGCACCCACTTACCAGTCCCCAAACCTTCCCTTTTCTGCATGTTAGTCACCCCTAAGGTAGGCCTGCGGGCAGGGTGCATTGTATGTAAGAGGTAGGACATGCCCTGGTGTGTGTGTGGCATGTCCTGATAGTGAATTACAGCCAATTTCGTTTTTCACTATTGCAAGGCTACCTGCCCCCATAGGCCAGATGGGCAGTTTGATTATAACATCTTATAATCCTAACTGACCCAGGGAACATGGTAGAAAAACGAATTTAGTATGCCTGAACTCGGAATGATAAAATACATCTTTTAGTGCCTGCCTTCCACAATGCTGGCTCCACCTCCTGTGGTGCGTCTGATGTCCCTGGCCCACATTGACAAAGGAAGAAGGTGTGCACTGGCAGAATGCACCCAGAACTGGTTTGGACTAGGTACAGGACCCTCTGCCTTCAGAGGACAAAGGATTTGCTAGTATAAATATTGGGACCCAGACCCCAAGATATTAGATCACTTCTGGGAAACAAGAAGAACCTTTGCTGAGGAGAGGAACCAGAGAAACTGAAGGAGGAGACTATCCCTATGCTGTGTGCTGTTTGAGGGATTTGCCTGCAGTGGTTACCTGATTGCCAAAGAAAGGAGAAAGGAACTTTGTGCCTACTTTCATCATCTTGCAGAAAATCTCCAAGGGCTTGAAGATTGAGCTTGCCTCCTGCTGAAGTCTCAGGAATACAAGACTTCACCAACCAGCTCCCCTGAATTCCCTTGCTGGGAATTTGAAGTGCCTACTGTTGTGTTGGGCCTTCTGAGAGACTGCGTGTCGCTGGGAGCTGGAAGCGTGACTCACGAAGAAGAAGCGTGTCGCCGCGGCAGCAGTTGTTGTCGCATCGCCGAGAAAGCGTGCCGCCGCTGCC
This sequence comes from Calotriton arnoldi, assembly GCA_963921515.1. Lineage (NCBI taxonomy): Eukaryota > Metazoa > Chordata > Amphibia > Caudata > Salamandridae > Calotriton > Calotriton arnoldi. The sequence continues at coordinate 1,095,959 of CAWUFW010001308.1, forward strand.
GCTGTCGCCATCGCATCACCGAAGTGCCTCGCATCACCGGAGAAGAGTGTCACCGTCGCAGCAGACGCCTTCGCATCATCGGAGAAGCGGGTCGCGGGGCCTGTCGCGGCTCAGAAGATTCACCGAGTTGCCGCACGGCCGTCGGGCGTGCACGCATCGCCCCCTTCGTTTTCGCATCGAGAAGAAGACGCCATTTTGTTTCATTGCACCAGGTCATCATCGCATCGAGGCGCTGCTGGTCGCATCGCCACAGAAGCGCAGTAAGAAACCGACGCATCACCTCCCCACGCAGTGAAGAACCGATGCATCACCTCCTCTCCAGTAAGAAAGCGACGCATCACCGTCCCCTAAGCAGCAGTAGGGAACTGACACATCACCTCCCCCGGAGCAAGGAACCGACGCATCACCGTTCTTGCGTGTAAGGAACCAACGCATCACCTTCCCTGCAACTCTTTTGTTTGTATCGCGTTACGCATCCAAAGGTACATTGAACGTAGAGTGTCGCATTTATCACCTGCATTTGAACTGAACTATTTTCTACCATTGACAGTCATATTTTTCATAGTGTATTGTGGATTTTTGTCGATTTGGGTCTTGTGTTAAGTCTATATAAAAATACTTATTTTTATAATACAACCTGTGTGGTGTCCATCTGTAGTGTTGTCACTGTGTTCCTGTATGTGTTCACAAATGCTTTACACCAGGGGTGGGCGGAATTTGCGTAGTCGCGCTACGCAAAGTTCCGCGAAATGGCAAAAAATCTCAGCGAGCACGCGGAATTCCGCGTGCACGTGAAATTTCTTCTTCCGCCCGTAGTAACTTTGCCACCATGCCGAAAGGCGCCGGGGTCCCTTGAGTGAGCTGAGTGAGCGGTCCATCATCGTGGGAAAAGTGCGGGAAGACGTTGCATACCGCTAGTGTGTGTGGCGGGGCCAAACGGGCGGGGCTTCTAGGCCAGTTCACATGCCTCTTGTTTAAAGGGTCAGAGCAGGGTCTCAGGGGCAGACGAGGAGAAGGAACTGCCTGGTCACAGGAACTACACGAGGATTGTGCTCGAGAAAATCAAGGATGCAAAGACCTCCATCAGGGATTACAGCTAGCTTTTCAGGATGGAAATGGGGAGAAGGCACATCTGCTTAACCACGCTCACAAATTCTACATGAGGATTGCGCTCGAGAAAATGAAGATGCAAAGACCTCCTTCAAGGATTACAGCAAACTTTTCAGGATGGAAATGGGGAGAAGGCACATCTGCTTAACCACGACCACGCTCACGAATTCTACACGAGGATTGCGCTCGAGAAAATGAAGGATGCAAAGAGCACTTTCTACTGGCTAATCAGTAAGTGCTACCTCGAGGGGTAAATGTATAGTGCATTTCCTACACTACAGCTGCGTAAAGTGTCAGAAGAGTTGTCTCCAGTGACCATGTGTGTCTGTAACTTTGCCACCGCGCCGAAAGGCGCCGGGGTCCCTTGAGTGAGCTGTCCATCAAAGTGGGTAAAGGGCGGGAAGACTTTGCATACCGCTAGTGTGTGTGGGGCAGGACCAAACGGGCAGGGCTTCTATGCGAGTTCACATGCCTCTTGTTTATAAAAGGTCAGAGACCGATCAGAGCAGCATATGAGGAGAAAGAACCTCCTGGTCACAGGAACTACACTGGGATTGCGCTCGAGAAAGTCATGGATGCAAAGACCTCCATCACGCATCACAGCTAATGTTTGAAGGTAGATATGGGGAGAAAGCACACCTGCCCAGCCTCGACCGAGCTCACTAATTTTTTGGGCTGATTAATGCGTTACCGAATGTGAGATTCAACTCGGGCACCTGCTTTATTTATATCTGTAAGTGCTTCCTGTTGAGGTTTAATTTTAGTGACAGGAGCATCGTGCCAGAATGAATCCTGCCCTGCATATTTATCCAAGAAGATGCCACAGTGTTGTGCAATACCTCTACTGTACTCACCATCACCATGCCCACGAATTCCGTTCCGCCGCGGATCGTGGAATTTTCAGCAATTCCACGTTCCGCGCGGAACGCGGAATTGCCAAAATTTCGCAAATTCCACGAGCGGAATGGAATTTGCCGCTCACCCCTACTTTACACACTGCCTCTGAGATAAGCCTGCCTGCTCATGCCAAGCTACCAAGGTGGTGAGCAGGGGTTATTTTAGTAGTGTATCCCCCTTACCCTTACTAGAAGCAAGGGTCCCTATTTGGACAAAGGTACCTACCTCTGCCAACTAGAGACCCCCTGTTCTAACAGGCAGTATTTCACTATCAGGACATGTAAAACACACTAGCAGATGTCCTCCCTTTTATATACACTGCACCCTGCCCATGGGGGTACCGTGGGCCTACCTGAGAGGTGCTTTACATGTAAGAAAAAGGAAGGTTAGGGCCTGGCAAGTGGGTGCACTTGGCAGGACGACATGGCAGTTTACAAACTGCATGCGCAGACACTACAGTGGTATGTCTGAGGCAGATTTACAGGGCTACTCATGTGGGTGGCACAATCAGGGCTGCAGGCCCACTCGCAGCCTTTGATCTACAGGCCCTGGGCTCACACAGTGAACACACAGCGCACTGTACTAGGGACTTACCAATAAATCAAATGTGCCAATCATGGATAACCAATCAGAATAAAAATGTACACAAGGAGATTATGCACTTTAGCACTGATTAGCAGTGGTAAAGTGCCCAAAGTCCTAAAGCCAACAAAAACAGGAGAAAGAAGCAAAAAGTTTGGGGATAACGCTGCAACAAGGGCCATTTCCAACAGCTGCCTTGTAAAGGGCTGAAATCTGGTGCCATGTGAATATATACCTGCTCATTTCAAGAGAAATTAAGTTTGTCTGCTCCCTTCTTCATCTCCCTAGGAGCACTCCGTTAACCCCCATGTTTCTCGACATTGCACTAAAAAGAGTGCGGGAAATCGCTAGATTAAGGCCCCTCTTATATTGGGTGAGGATTTCGACCACGGGGGAGCTTAGGGCATACTGTGTTGCATTAAAGGAACTCCTGACCCTCGAAAGTCGCCGTACCTTCCCGTGGTTCAAATACGTCCAGTCTTGGTTTGACAAGCTGGGTCTTAGTTCCTTTTAGACAGACCCTGTATCATTGGTTGCATCCGCAAAAACACAGTTAAAAGCTTGCTACTGGGAGTACATCCAGGCCGGTCTCCACTGTAACCCTACCTTTTGGTAGGCTGACAAACCAATTTTTGCTAATGACGGGTAGGCCCTCTTATGAAGTATTCCTTGACATTCCATTGCAGCAAATAGCAAAATTCCTATGCTTAAAATTCTGTTATGACACACTCGCAATTGAGACATTTACGACATCCTGGAATGCAGGCAGGAATGACGCTCCCTCGCCTATCTTCACTTTGTGTTCTTTGTCAGCCACTGAAAGCCTATCCCATGTTCTGTTTTTCTGCTCAGATTATAACAAGTCCAGAGAAAAATAGATACCTCCACTGTGTAAATGTCTTGGTATCCAGAGGCACATGGAGGCCCTAAGGTTATTGAAGGGTAACACATCCATTCACACTGGTCTTACCATATGTAACTATCTCTTCTCTGTGGGGCTAATAAGGAAAGGGCCTAAAATTCTAGGCTAGAATAATTTGGTCTCATTACAGATAGCCTCTAGCTTAAGAACACGATTGTGGGATGCAAGTGTTCTATCTTATATAAAAAATATCTGTTAATAATAAATATTACTGCATGACACAGAAAATGGAAATGGGAAGATTTTCTTGCACATGGTTTTACTGCATATTCAAAGAGAACTATTCTGATGATTAGTTGCCAGATCAGATATGGAATTGCAAACAGTTGCTTCTTTGCACATGCACTTATTTTAACCTTTTATTTTGTTTTATGATTGTTTTATAATGGAACATTTTAAATAGAGATTTATGATTGGTTGAAAATGAAATGTTTGCTTATTTTATTGAATGTAAGTTTTATGGAATTGATTTTTCCGAAATAAACTTAAACTTACTAGTCATTGGAAAGTGCAGTATGCCATAAAAATGCATGCCCCTCTTTCGCCTCACAAGTCCAACTGCAAGTAAATATCTGCTTAAGCTGTAGACTATTCATGGAGTAATATTAGAAACCTCAGACAAAACAGAAGGGCATCTGAGAGAAACTACTGATCAGACATGGTTGTTTTCATGAACTCTCCTTCACATATTCTTTATACCCCGATGTTAATGTCACACTTGAAAATGATGTAGTCAAACCAGGCAATAACGCGCCCCCATATTTATTGGTCACCCTTTGAGGATGTGATGTCAGGTGCTGGTCAGCCAGAATGTTTTCTAAATTTTGCAAAATTACACTGTGGGAACAAGAGTCTTATTCATAAGGATTGCAAAGCAAATGCTGGTTACACAACCACCATATCCGTACGCAGAAACAACAGGAATGTGCTAGAATAAAATTGATCTAAATGAGGTTTATTTGAATTTGAAGACAGAATCAAACACGAAATTGGATAATTTCTTAGCAGGTTTCAGAGAATGAGCCGCCAATGACCATGTACTAATGCTAGCATATGTCATTTTGAATATGATGTCATGAGTATGCAGAGGTGAGGGGGACTGTGTAACTTGGCACGTGATAACTTCCATGTAAATGCCTACAATAACTCTGAGTGTAGCATTGCAATTTAACATTATTTTAATTGTACTTTCAACGTGGAACTCTCATGATTTGTATTCCATTGCGTTTATTCGGAGTTATCAATTCTGAATCTAGGTACAAGATAACACAAGTGCTTATAAAAACATAGGGCCATATGTACGACGAAGTGGCGGAGCTTGTCGTTAGCCTCCTGGGCTTAACGACACGCTCCGCCACTTCGGAAACGCAAGGCTGCACCATATTTAGAAGAATGTGGTGCCGCCTTGCGTTTCCCCCTGCGATGGCGCTAAGTTTAACAACTTAGCGCCACCGCAGGCACCCTTGCACCATAGTGCAAGGGTGTCTGTGTGCAGGGGGGTATTGGTTATGTGTAGGAAGGTGTCCCTTCCTGCACATAAACAATCCTAAAATGCCATTTTGTAACTTTCATGTGTGCTGCTTCATGCAGCACACATGAAAGTTACAAAATGGGATTTTTTAAAAAAGTTTGTTTATGTGCAGGAAGGGACACCTTCCTGTACATTAACAAACCATGGCATTTTGCTTTTTCCATGTGTGCTGCATAAAGCACCACACATGGAAAAAGCAAAAACGAGGAGAAATAATGCATTTCTCCTCGTTTCGGCAACTTAAGACCAGGGTTTTCCTGGTCTTAATATTGGCGCTGCCTCCTATGTACGCCACCCTTGTACATAGGGGGCAGCGCCAAATACAATGGGTGTTGCGGAGGAACGCCAACCACAACACCCACTGCACGCCCCTTTCATGCTAAACATAGCGTGAAAGGGTGCCTTATGTACAAGGCAGCGTTAAGCCACGTTAAGTGGCTTAACGCTGCCTTGTACATAAGGCAAGGCCCCTATCGTCACGGGAACGTCACAAAAAGTGACGTTCCCGTGGCGATAGGGGCTTGTACATATGCCCCATAGGGGCTTATTTACAAGCCCCTTGCGCAACCGCTGCGTCTCTTTTTCCCTTTATAAAAGTGATGCATTGGCGGTGCAAGGGGCTTGTAAATAAGCCCCATAATTCACCCCAAGCCGTTCAAAAGACTGTGTCGTATACCAAAGCAGGGCAACGTAAATCACAGCACATTCAATGAAAGAAAAAACGTGAGTAACCTCTCTCCCCTTTCACTGCTGATCCACCTGGTACGCCTGCCTGGGCACGTGCAGATACAGAAAGTGAAAGAGAAGGCTCATAATTGTCTGTCTTCCTTCTGGAAGGGTTAGTGAGAGCCTTTACCGTGCAGGCAGGCATCTCTGCTGAGGGTGCTTCATTCCTTTTTCTGACCCTTGAACTTCAGGCATGCCAATGGATGGTGTGCAAGCCTGATCGATCTACCCTATGCGAGCAATCAGGATGCAACATGTCAACTTTACTAAATTATTTATGCGCTCCCTGCATGAGGTATTTCCTTACGCAAATACATAAATAAATACATGCATGTCAAACCATATATTAAGCATAATCTTGTGTACTTTTGAAAAAATTGTACATCATTTTCTGAAATGTTTTATTTCACCTTGTTTGAGAAGTAGGTTGTTTTGGGCTACTTGCAACAGCATGGAGTTTGACTTTATGGAAAGAAATAGATAAGCGATCAGTTTTTTTCCCAGAAGACAAGAGGTGATGTGCCATTCCATTAATTTTGAAACTCACTTGTGGCCTCTTCCTTGCATTCAGAGCTGAATGAAAAACAAATAGCAAGCTTGGTAATATGTAACAAAACTGTCTTCTAGGGGGTGTAGGTTAAAGTCTCAATTTAGAAATGTATCAATTAAACTAGGTCACTGTTCTTAAAAGACAGAGGGACTGATTACGCCAAAGCCGTGCAAAGACCGCCCGCCTGATTACGCCTTGAACTCATGCAGGTGAACAGTCCTTTTACCGTTCCCACGGCGGTGCCTTGAAAAAGGGCACCACAATGGGAATGTCAAAAATGTTATAGCACTGCATGGACTGGTAAGTCCATGCAGTGCTGAAACTGGGGGTGCAAGCAGACAGGGGGGCACATGGGGTGCCCCCCTGAATGCATCCCAATGGCAGGGGGAAAACTCGGGGCCTTTGTTTTCCCAGCGCCAGCGTTTTCGTGGCAGGCTCAATGGCATGAAAAGGCTGGCGGAATTCGAAATATGCTCGGCAGGACTGCGCCAGTACCGCTCCGCATATTGTATTGCCGCTCTGCCGCACCACTGCCGGGAACGGCGATTCCATGGCACATCCGGCAGTCTACTGACGAAACAATGCAGAAAGTCGTATTCCGGGAGTCAGACCACTGCCACTGCGATTCTGGCAGTCCATGGACCGCCAGACTCGTAATCAGGCCCTAAGACTTTTCTGGTCACTTTTGCTTTTTATCTGCACTGCTATCTAAAAGTATTTAAAGCCACAGAAGTGAGACAAGTCATCTGCCTTTGTTGCAGTGTAAATGTCTTGTACCCCCCTTCCACAGGAACTGAGACTGAAAAAGGTTTTCATTTTTTTCTCAGTGAATAGCATAGTAGGCTGCAAATACATTTATATTTAACTCATACAAACAATTCCAACTTTCTATTAAAATTAACTATTTTTGTGACATTATTTTTTTGGGCTATTTGTTTTTGCCACAAAGTATTATTTTTAATTTGTGATTTTAGTGGCAAAGTAATGTTTTGTTTTTTTAATTTGGATTCTTTCTTGTATTAAATAGATTTATATTTTCTATTTGGGATTCAGTTGTGCATGGGGATTTTAGGTATAATTGCATCGATTTGTGCAATGTGTTAAGTCATAATCTGGACTATTTGTACATCAGTTCCATGGACAATATTTTATAACATGAAAGCGTGGTTACCATAATATTGGCTGGATAATCAGTGCTAGTAGTAAATGTCATCCTTTACAGAAGGTAAAATACCACCTGGCGTAAAAGTAAGCTCAATCAATCAATTATTACTGTTATAATGAATGTATTACCCATTGTACCCAACAATGGGTTATAAATTAATTATAACGGTAATAATTGATTATTCCAACGCAAACCCCCATTCAGGAAAATGATTGTAGAATTTACTACTTAAATAAGGGCAGCTGTAAGCTGCACTTAGAACCACCGCCTACATTTTAATGTATTGTTTTAAGTGAGTACCAATTCCACAGGTAATGAGACAAGAGCATATTGTCCCTCGTAAACCCTGTACCAGCTCCTGAACTTAAAATATATTTTTAGATGAGTAGTACATTTTTACCACTTGCTGGTAAATTGTATGCCTCCTCTGCAGTATTTGCGAAGCTGCTTCATGCACATAAATATATTTCACCAGATACATTTTGTATTACTAACAATATTTAACCTCAGCACAGTAGCGTAGCCAGAGTGTCAAGGGTCCGAGTGGAAGGAAAGAAATGGGCCCCTGACTGCAGTTTGAATTATAAAATACAGCAATAATCAATGTTCAGTGTACTCCTCACGCCTCTGGGCCCTAGTGCCACTGCACCCACGCGGTACTAATGGAAGCTACGCCCCCGCCTCAGCGTAATCCCATAATTGATGCAAAAGAAAAATGGCAGTAACACCTTTCTCACGGCCTGACAGATCGATAATTGTGACAGTGTTTTAAGTTAACAATTTTGGTAATTCTAATATGTCTGTGGCATTCGCTTGCAGTAGGACATGTTGCATTCACCCCGCTAAACATTTTAGAACAGCCGCGGTCTGTGCAAGTAACAGCGGTGGGACCGCGTTGGGGAGGATTTCGAGGACAATGCAGAGGGAAAATTAACTATTTATTTAATTTTCCCTCGGCATCGTCCCTTCAAATCCCCCCCAACGCGGCCCCACCGCTGTTACTTGCACGGACCGTTGCTGTTTTAAAAATTTGACTTTTCCTAAACTCCGTCAGTGGTGTTTATAATGTCTACAAACACTGAATTGTGGCAGCTGACATTAAGGTATCCTTCTCTAGTAAAATATCAAGAAGCACTAATATGGTCTGACGTTACAGTTGTCGCTAAAAATTGAGTTGTAAGAAATTTAAAATACTGTGGCGTAAAATTCTCACCTAATGAGCTGCACATCCCAGATTTGGCTTCAATCACTGTTCTGCTAATTATACTAGTGATAATAAACATATAATTCGTACCTTTTCAAATAAAAACTAAAACCCATAAGTTGAATAGTTCAAAGTGCTGACCATTGTTTCTTTAAAACAGATAGAGTATTTATTGGTGCTTGAAAGTAATCTACTTCCTGTATTCTTTTCTTTAAAGGTTATTGAATGCATCACCCAAGGACGCGTCTTGGAAAGGCCCAGAGTTTCTCCCAAAGAAGTCTATGACATAATGTTGGGATGTTGGCAAAGAGAACCCCAGCAGCGGCTTAACATCAAGGATATCTACAAGATTCTTCACGCCCTGGGCAAGGCCTCACCAATCTACCTGGACATACTTGGCTAACAGTGGCCATTTTACAAACACTGCTGCCCAAATGTCCTTCTTTCTCCTCTCTCATTTCCTCCTGTCCCACCCCTAGAAAATGTCTACATATAAAGAGAAATTCAAGTGCCTGCTACACATAACACAGAAACAACCTGTAATGGCGATTAGGCTTTTTATATCTTTCCCACCAATACAATATATACAAATTAAACTAATGTTACGAAAATCAAAGGCGATTGGAAACCCCACCTGAATTCTTGCACACAAGCGGAGGTTGATCACAGAAAATTGCGGCCACATGTGCTATTGTTATGGGTATGCACAAAAGAATCAAGACTTGTTACGGAATTTGCAACGACAACAACATCCAAAGTGGTGAACGTGACGTCCTTAAGTTGGGGTCCCCTATGTGCATTGCCCCTTTCTGAAGAACTATCTCTGTGAAGGAACGAAAAGCCAGAAATTTCTACAAAAAGTCAAATGGGGATAAGCTAAATCTTCCGGCGCCATATCTCTTGTATAACCATGGTTGGTTGGTCTGATTAACTTCAGTTTGGACTGCAATATGAGATGTGCTTAATATCAGTTTTTGGGGTATAAAAACGAGAAAAAAAAACAATTTTTCATTTAGCCATTTTCATGAAAAATGGACATTTTCCTGCAGTTCAAATTCAAACTTTCAGGACAATTTTATAATTTGCTAATTGTTAAAATGTACAGAATCTATGCTTTATGAAAAGGTAAATGGCACCTACGGGTAAAAAAAGTGATATTGTTTGAGTTAACTCGAGTTCTTACTTTTTAAAAAACTTACAATACAGATGTGCAGATTAGTGTCAGGAAACATAACATTGTGGCATTCATCGTCTTACATCCATCATGCATAATAATGTGCTTCACAAAAGTGTTTCAGAAGCCACTGTGCTCAAACAAAGTTCCTAAGTTTCTGTAGATCACTTCTCGTTATCACCCATTGGTGTCAGCACATCCTTTGCCACTGCTGACTATCGTGAAATCTGTTAGTGGAAGGTTGCCCTCTGCTTCTGTGAAGACAAAGCAGTCATGCTTACTGAATGTCTTTGTACGGGTCGCAGACCATGTTTTTATTGGGCAAATCAAAAGTAAGGGAAGAAGCCATTATAAAAGGAGAGGTTTTAATCTCTAGACAATAAACACCTGGGACGATCACCAATGATGGCAAAGAAAATAAAGAAGACAATAGAGTCTAGGAAGAAAATTGCATTTCCAAAGGTTGCTATAGCTTACAGGTCCTTTCTGAAATGATAAGAAAGAAATTGCTGAAAATACTGTCTGAAAATTGCCTTTTCGAACAATTACCATTTAGGTATTATCATGAGTTGTGGGACGCTACAGAGATACAAAACTTGTCTGCTCTCTGGAGCTCCTCTTGGGACATATACATTCACAGGTTGAGTTTTCATTTTAGAAGCTCTGATTGTGCTCTTATCATAAAATGAGTGTGCCCTCTGACTTTCCTTTTCTCCCCTCTTTGGAACAACATGTCTTAAATTTGAGAATGGGACATGAAGTAAAATGTTGTGAGATCACTGATGGCTGGCCTTTCGTCAGAACCTGCGCTGGACTGCATGGAAAAGTACAACCAACCTTACATTGCAGATATTTGTTGTTTGAGACATCACAAGCCTTTAAAACTAAAAGAAAGCAGTTCTGGGTAAATGAGTGAGCTTTTTCACTGTGAGTCAGGTCAACAAATAACCACAAGGCCTTTTTATCCTAAGGAAAAGTTGGCCCTGGCTGTCCACGGAATAGAGGGATAAAGAGAGCTTCTGCCTTTTCCACACGCATGCATCTACAAAGAAAAAAAACAAAGATGACTGAACTAGGTGCTGAAAAATGTCTCACTTTCATCTGTAGAGAATGATAGTGGCATGGCGAGCACGATGAACAATGGCCGCGGAGACTGGAGTCACAGAGTCACAGCATAAAGGCAGCCATCAGGTGGAATCTGTGCAAATGAGAGAACACACTGCAGGAAAAGAAAGATACTGTTTTCTCTCTGCACAAATGTTGTGGACTGTGGAAAAGAACAATGCTAACAGCCATGTTTTGATTCTAGACAGGGGGAAAACCGAGGTTCTAGTTTAGTTTCCCTCACACGAGGATTTTGAGTCCCTCTGAAGGTAGAAAGGATGACTACAAACTGTTCACTTCTTGCTTACCAGTGTTGATGAATCAGTATTTAAGGACAAAATGAATGACAAAATGGCATTTGACACTTGGGGCGATGGAGAGGGAACCAATTAGGCGTCCTTCGTGTGGTGTACTATACTGATGCAGTGATACAATCATAAACCCTTTGACGAAAAATTGTGTATCTATAAAGACAAGGTTAGAATGGGCTTTCCTTGCCCATTCTTCGGGAAAGTGAACAAAGCTATGGACTTTAATAGCTTGAAGGCTAATAATTAAGTGGAATTCTGAACCAAACTACCAACGCTAAGTGGAGATTTAAAACCTGGAGCTGAAATCAGTGTTGTGACCCTTTATGTTGCCTGTATTAATATTGGATCATAGGTATTACACTGAAAAAATAAATAAACGCCAGTATTTAAACTCAGTGCAGTTTGGTGTTAAGATCAGGAGTATTAATATGTTACAATGGATCTTCATGGCTCTTTTGACTGAAACTCAAATGTTGACAGATAGATTACATTACACTCTCATAGCACTTCATACTCTATCAATGTTGTTTATAAACCACCACATAGAAGTAAACTAATAAAAGGGTAAAGGAAAAACGAAATCTCTCTCTATTTCACTCTTCTTTCCAGTTTCTTGTGTATAGGTGTTCCAGATAAGAAATGTTACATAAGTATCAACTTTTTATTATAGAGGGTTGGAAGTGGATTGTAAAAAGTATTTGAGTGAAAACATCTGATATTCTCTAGCCATTGATTCATGGCGTCATAAGAACTTTGCAATTTCACTGCAAATAAATAACTTATTGTGGTTATTCCCGCAAACTTCCATGCGACAATTGCTCTTCCCTATGTATGTGCATCTATCCCCACAAGCAAATGGTTTTCTTTAGAAATCAATTTGTGAAATACATTAAAAAAGAGTGCTTTTCCTTCAATGTCAAATAATGTAAACTTTCGTTCCAAACAGTTTGCACAATAATTAAGCCCTAGAACATAACTTAACCTTTCAAAAGCTTCCAAATAAATATTCACATTTAGGGTGTTAGATAAAATCTAAATCATTCCTCACTGAAATTTTGTTTTCACAGCTTTTCTTTGCATTCACATCACATTTCATTAAACATATATTGTAGATTGTTTTTCATGGGAGTGGCATTTGATTCTGACTTTTCTGGCACACTCTCATTAGGTGAGCAATATGCATAGAGGAACTGAAATATTACTAAACAGTATGCTGTCACGAGTGAACCCACATTCAGGAATGCACTATGGACAGGAAAGCATGGTTTGGTGGTTCAAAATCCCAGTCCGTCATTCAATACAGAGTGACAGACAAGATGTTAAGGAGTGTACACAAATCCCACCACAGGCAGGTGCAGTGTTTGATTGAGGGCCCCCTTAACACCCTCCTAAACTGTGCCACTGTGTTCCACTTGCTATATAGAGCACAGTCAGTGTTTTCTCTTACTGGCATCTTCAGTACGGGGTGGTTTTAGAGGCAAATGGTGTTCCCTCGTTTATATGGGGACTCTAAAATTATGAAAATTAGGAAATGCCTACTTGAGAATGCACAGGTGCAAAATGTTTCCACCAACATGATTGGTAAAAACAGAAGATACTGTACAAGGGTCTGTAGTCCCTTTTATAATAAAAGAAAAGTGTGATAGAGGACCAACAAATGTGTTTTATGCCATGCATAATTTGTGGACCTTTAAAGTAAGTAAGGGGTTGTGTTTATTACATATTGTATGTATGGATTCAGTTTTCGTTATCTAAAAAACTCAATACATAAACGTGCATGATGCTGAAAAGATCTCCTGCTCTGTCTGCATTTACGAGCACCAAAACCATTATCCTCACTCAGCATTTTAATATTTTTGTCAGTCATAAGTCTGCAAAGATGATAATGTCAGAACCATCTCACTCCCCATGGAAATACGAAAAATGTTTTATGCTACAATGAAAATCCAAGACATAGACACAAAATAGAATTTCCTAGGATTTTTGCAGAGCTAACGCTGCAATGCCTGCATGAACAATGATACAAATGTGGAACAGAGCAGAGTCTATCAATTATTTTGTAGTGTTTTATTTTTAACTTTATAGCATTCAGTGATAAGGATTACATCGAATAAATGTGTCTATAAAGGAAAAAGCTTTGCAGCATTGATATATAGGTCCAGGGCCAGCTTTAGCGCTGGTGGCGCCCGGTGCGACAATCATTTTTGGCGCCCCCACGCCCCATGACTGCCTCCTCGGATTCTCCCTCTACCACCGGGAAAAAGTGCCCCTCATCTCTCCAATCATAAGTTATAGCTAAATGCAGCGCCCCCCCCTTGAGGTCAGCGCCCCCTCCACAGGTCAGCGCCCAGTGCATCTGCACCAGTTGCACTGCCCTAAAGCCGGCCCTGTATAGGTCAAGCCCATGGGTGACAAGATGTGGCATTAGAGACAGTGTACTGCCATCAGTCTAGGGCACTAGACTGTTCTCTCCTCACAGTGGAGCTGTCTGTATCTCCGTAGAACATTGGGGGGCCCTTCTAGAAGTGTCTTCGTGGTGTGTGTGTGGATTTCACCTGTTGGCCCACTACATGTTTCTCTGTCAGTTCATTCTCTGCCCCCCTACTCCCACCCACCTGAGCCCTGCTGTTCGACTAGCCCAGCAAGTAGAGGCCCCAGAGAGCCCACCCCAGCTTGCCACTGTGGGATCATCATCATTCAAAGGGGCACTCAGTTGGTTAACCATATCCACCCATATTTCTAAGTCGCATTCTGCATTCTAATCTGTTCTCATCTGTATCACTCCTAGAGAAGCAAAGAGGGTGTAGATCTTCATGCTGGCTTTTGTGGCTGGCAGCAGATCAAGCAGGCAATGTCTGCAACCTGGCTTGGTTGCAGTAATCCCCCCAAGCGTCACTACTATTGTGGGCCAGTAACCACCCAGTGATGGGAAGCTGCAGGTCATATGCAGAAAGGTCACTGGGCTACAGTTACATTTCAGGCATTCTTTGTGGCGAGCAGGAAAGAGTCCATGCAGTGCTTGGGGTGTGAAGTATGTCTTTGTAGTGTATTTTTAATAATATTCCACATATAATTAAAACACTTAATTTATAGATGTTCAAAGTATTATTTATTTAAACGATTGCTTCTAATTTTGTGACCGCATTGACATCTGGAGTCCTATCAGGCTGTAACAGCACTTATAGGAATATGTGTAGTTAGTCTGAGAATTTTGACATTTCATTTTCATCTTTCATGAGGGTCTCTTGTTGGAAATGGTTTGCACCTTTGTCAAAGTAGGGACCCTTCTTCCTAGTCAGGGTAAGGGGGATACACTTCTAAAACAACCCCTGCTCACCCCCTTGGGAGCTTGGCATGAGCAGACAGACTTATCTCAGAGGCAGTGTGTAAAGCATTTGTGCACACATATAGTAATACAGTGAAAACACTACAAATGGACACCACATCAGTTTAGAAAAATAAGTAAAATGTATCTAAACCAAACAAGACCAAAACGACAAAAATCCAACATAAAATAATAAAAATGTGATTGTTAGAAATTAAAAACAGTTCTGTCCATAGCAAACTATAGATGCAACACTTTCAACACAAAGTACCTTCGATGCGTCACAATCATAAACAAAAATAGATGCAGGGAAGGTGATGCATCAGTTCCTTATGCCCAGGGAAGGTGATGTGTCAGTTCCTTACTTCAGGGGAGGCGATGCGTCAGTTCTTTACTGCCATGCATTGAAGGTGATGCATCGATTCCTTACTCAAGAGGAGGTGATGCGTCAGTTTCTTACTGTGCGGGGAGGTGATGCATCAGATTCCTACTGCGGCACCAGCATTGTTGTAGACTTGGCACCCCGGTACGATGCGTGGGAATTCGGGGATGCATCAGTTCTCGATGCAGCAACGGCACTGGGTTGATCTCTCTAGCCACAGTCCCACGATGCATCGGTTCTTGCAGTCGCACAGAAGGTCCTGCTTCGGATTCGGTGTAGTGATCTCAGACTCAGAGATCAGTGCACGAGATTCGGTGTGCAGCGATTTTTCCAGCCGCGGGCAGGCACTGCATCGGTTTCTTCACGGGCACGGTGGCATTGCGCCAGAAATGGGCGTGGATGCATGGCGCTTCTTTAGTTGCGTCTCTTTTCCAGCTCCCAGCAGCAGGAACAACCTCCAGAGGCCAAACACAGGAACAGGCACCTCTGGGCCTGTCAGAACTCCCAGCAAGGAAGTTCAGGGGAGCTGGTGGTGAAGACTTTGTGTCTCTGAGACTTCAGAACAGGGGGCAAGCAGTAGTGGCTCCTGGTGGGAGTGCTACCGGGCGGTGACGTGAGGCGGGGGAGGGGCAGGGTGGGGGGTAGTAAACACCAGAATACGGATGAATGCAAGTAAGTAGACAATTAAATCAATAAAATGAATTTCGTTGCGTGCGCTGCATCGCATTTGGTGGTGCAGCGTGCACAACGAAATTCGTTTTATTGATTTAATTGTCTACTTACCTGCATTCATCCGTATTCCGGTGTTTACAACCCCCCGCCCCACGTCACCGCCCAGTAGCACTCCCACCAGGAGCCGCTACTGGGGCAAGTTCTACTTCCAGCCCATGGAGCTCTTCTTGAAGTAGGATACACAGCACATAGCAAAGCCTTTATCCTCTCCTTGGCAGAAACAGCCTTTGCCGGCCAACCCCAGACAGCACACAGCAAAGGGACAGTACTTCTCCTTCAGTTTTCCCAGCTCTTCTCCTTGGCAGAGGTTCCTCTTGAGTCCAGAAGTATTCTAAAGTTCTGGGGTCTGGGTCCCACTATTTATACAGCATTTTCCTTTGTTCTCTTGTGGCAGAGAGGATCTGTGCTCAGTCAAAACCAGGTCTGTCCTCTCTGGTCCTGCTTCCCGACAGGAGGTGGAGACAGCATTGTGTAGGGCAGATCAGGCCCATTCATGTGCAAGGAAATCTCCCCCCTACTCTAAATAGAGTAGCCCTGACTCACTCTGGAAAGTCAGGACACACATCAGCCCCCCATGTGGCTGTCTCAGAGACTGCACATCCCCAGCCCCTGTCACTCCAAAGCCGGACAGTCAATCCAAAAACCAGCAGAGGCACACAGATGGCTAAGCAAGAAAATATCCACTTTCTAAAAGTGGTATTTTCAAACACACAATATAAAAATCATCTTTGCTAAAAGATACATTTTTATATTCTGAGTTCAGGCATACTAAACTCCATCTTTCCATCTTGTCCAAATAGGAAGTTATATGTATAAGATGTTACATCCCATTCTATCCTATGGGACAGATAGCCTTTCATTAGTGAAAGACGAAATACACTGTATTTCATTATCAGGGCATGTCACACACATCAGTACATGTCCTACCTTTCACAAACACTTCACCCTGCCCACATCGGTACCTTGTGCCTACCTTAGTGGTGACTCACATGCCACAAAAGGGAAGGTTAGGGCCTGGCAGGTGGGTGCACTGGCCAGGTCAACATGGCAGTAGAGACTGCACGCAGAGACTGCAGTGGCATGTCTGAGAATCTTTTGCAAGGCTGCTTGTGTGGTTGGCACAAACAGTGCTGCAGGCCCACTAGCACCATTTGATTTACAGGCCCTCAGCACACACAGTGCACTGTACTAGCTACTAAGTAGTAAATCAAATAAGCCAATCATTGAAACACCAATCCATAAACAGAATTTACAGGGAGACCATATGCACTTTAGCACTTATCAGCAGTGGTAAAGTGCCCAGAGTCATAAAACCAACAAAAACAGGTCAGAAACAGGAGGCCAAAAAGCAAAACTTCTGGGGATAAACCTGCTGAAAAAGCAAGGTCTAACAAGCCTAATTGTAAATCTGAATATATTTCATAGCAGCATTACACAGCTATAATCTCATCAGCTATTAATGTTTCTGCTTCCATTTAAGGAATCAAGTTACTAAAACTATTTTTTAATAAAATCTCCATCATATGAGATATTGATTTGCAGGAGTGATGTGAAAGCTCATTCTGCTGTAGAGTCCAGAGTAAAATGAAACCTGGGAGTCTGTTTTACTGTTGCACCACCAGAGTAACATCACAATGGTACTTGCCCTTTGTGACAGATCTTGGTCATTAGGGTGCCCTTGGGCACCCCATCAGGCAGTTAACTGTATATGGAAGAAAAACAGATGATGTTCTGTTTGTGACCTGGCAGAGGCAGTGGATTAACCAAATTTTCAAGAAGGAAACTCATGTACAAGTGCGTTCCTGTGGACCCATATCAGCTAAATGCAACCAGTGGTGTAGCCATGGCCCCCGCATCCACCGCAATGCGGGGGGGGGCACGCTCCAGGGTGCCCCCTGAGCGCAGTACCCTAGCCTGAGAACTCCTGGGTGAATCTGGAGGGGGCCCCTCCATGTACTTTGCAGGGCTTCCTCAAGTTTCGTTATGCCGCTGAATGCAACTGTGGTAGTGGGCCACTGGAAACCCGCATTGTGTGCTCCCAAATGGTCCTTCTATGATAGCAGGTACAGCACTATTTAGCAGGTAGACCTCTGCTGCACCCAATAGCCCCATACCACAGTTAATTTAACAGGACTCAGTCAATCATATTTAGTAATGTGAAATAGCAGAGAGAATGAAGCACAATTAGAAAAGATGGTTTCAGGATGTCTGTCGAAATTAATGAGAAAGGAGTATATAGTATGGCAGAAAACATGAGACAAAAAATATTTAAAATAGCATACATGAATGCAGATCATCTTGACTTAAGGTTAGGCTTCTAAAAACGAATGCCCGATCCACAGTGATTGAAGTATGAATAGTTGTAACCTACTCTTGTACTACATCTGGCTTACTCATGAATTTTATGCATAAACCAGGAGTACTCCTGGCTACTCCTGTCTTATTCATGATATTCAGGTGTAAATCACAAGTAAGTCACATTAAAATCTTCATGAATCAGTCATTGCACTCCTTCATACTAGTGATATTCAGTAATCATAGGCTAAATATGTACTTTTAAAGGTTCCTAAACTGAGTAAAATATTCAGCCTTATTTTGTTGACTGTGTACATGTTACATTGGACATTAAAGTATCCCATACGAGTGAGAAGAGCAGCACAAGTATATTGTTTAATTATCTACTTTGTACCTGGAATACTCCTGGTCCGGTTAGTGTTGTGAGGCACATATCTGCAATGAGACCGACAGAGTGTTGTAAAATGTGTGCACATCTGCTCTCACATCAACAGAGTGATCTGATTCTGAAAAGAGTCTGTTGCATCTGTTGCATCAGCCCAGCATTATCATATCGTTATGCTTAGGAAAGTAAGCATATATTTTTTTCAGTTCCTTACTACACACCTTGTAATGCATGTTAAACACTATAAAATACATTTATTCATTCACGCCAGGACTTAGTTAAAAGTATTGATACAGATGGGACCTAACCATCATTAAGTCATAAACAGCATTCGAATTGCATGACTATTTTGATTGGCACAATACAATTCCAACCCTACCCCGATGCTGTATTGTCACCTAAAAGCTGTTTTAATTGACATGTAAGGCCTCGATTGACTGCATGGAGCATGCACCTAAAGATCATGAAGTCATACACACTTCTGATGCATAATAATTCTGTGTGTGACTGAAAGACGAGACATTGGAATTGTGGGAATAGTTGAATTTGCTCAATGCAACATCAACCCTATCCACCATATTGTTCACCGACTCAAAACCTGTTTTAAGTATGATTTCCCATCACATAAATTGAAAACAGTTTTAATTTAAAAGCACAATGAAAAAGAAAATAGTGTTCATAATTTGATCAGGCAAATATGTATATACAATCGTCAAAATAATCTTGCTCACTCAAACACAATGTAGCATTATCGGCTGTAGTACCGGTCAATAACATGAGCTGTTGGCTCTTTACCGACTCTGTACCAAACTGTGTTATGAGAAATTTATTTGACTATCCTGCTTCTAGAATTGCAACAAATGTGCAAATTACATCTTTAGCCATCTACTTAATTCTTCCCTTAAAGCTATTAATTACAAAGAAGATCCTCTGCTTATTTATACTAGGGTTTTTTTTAAATTTAATTACGTATTTGTAATGCTCTCTTAAATTTATGATGTATAATGTAGGAGGCAAGAGAGGAAGTAAGCCAAACAGTCTTTGCAGAGTGGATACGACTACATTGATATTTAAAAGGACAATATACAATGTTTGGCCTCTGTACAAAATAAGAGTGGACCCGCATCATATACTATTACTACTGAAGATTCTTGTAATAAAAAGATGAATGCGTACACACAGAAGCATGGATTTTTACTGAAAAACCTGTAATGCTGTATCCAGGTCAGCTTATCAGAATGACCACTGGGCAACTCTAAAGAACTCACTGATTATGTAAACAGTTTCAATTTAAAGTATTTTAAGCAAATTTATGTTATGAGCTATTTTTAAAAATCTGTCATGGCTTCTGCCATACATGGACCCATGTTATACCAAAACATACAGGTATTTCTCATTTCAAATATAAAATATATTTTATTACAAGGGGTAGATGCAATTCAAGATGTTGTCTCTCAGGCATTGTAGAATCGGTCACACTACCTTATGTTGGCAGAAAATAAAAACAATGGTTAGTATTGTCTGGATTGAACATGCCCTAGTTTGCCAACATTCACATGATCTTAGCTCATAAATACAAACATTTGTTTTGAGCGTGCTGTTTGGCTAATACATTTTCCAAATGTTTAAGCTAGGGTAACCAGACATGTTAGAAATGGGATTTCTGGTTGGCTAAGGCTTGCGCTAAAGCCAGGCAGAAACCACCACTCTAGTCAGGGCAAGGGAGTTACACGCTGAAGATAACCCCTGCTCACCCCCTTGGTAGCTTGGCACGAGCAGTCAGGCTTATCCCAGAGGCAATGTGTAAAGCGTTTGCGCAACACACACACACAGCAGCAACACACTAGGCACACTACAAAAGAAACTCCACACAAGGTTATATAAAAAATAGCCTTTGTATTATCATAAACACATTAGAAACGTAATCACACATTTACACTGTGCCAACTGGCACTAGACAATATTCACAGGGGATTATATACAGGACCAGGCAAATCGTGCCACGGTCAGAACCATCAGATCAGGTAAGTAAATGCAAAACACAACCAGTAACTACTGGTACCATAATGACCTAAGCATTTTCACATTAGCATTAGACACCCTCCTAAGCATAAACACATTACACACTAGGCCTCACCAGCATAAACACATTATGCATAAACATCCTAAACATAAACACATTATGTAATAGACATCACATTAGGCATATCCACATTAGGTGTAACCACAAGGCCCAGAGGAGATCTGGGGTAAGGGAACCAGAGGCACGGGGTACTGGGAGCCGGCAGCCTCCGTCATAAACTAATAAACACAAATGGGGCCGCTCCCAGCTGACTGTTCTAGATGCTACAGTGTCTTATAATGTGAGTGTAGGCATCTCACAAAAAGTGAAGGACTGGTCTCACACACCACCTGGTGTCATGCTTCATCATAGACCAGTCCTCGCCCTCTAAAAACTTGGTTTGATAGAGGGCGGGCATACACCCGACGACAGGGATGCACTTCTAAACTAAGTGGGGGCCCATACATACAAAAAGTGAGTTAAAAGGCCATTATAGATGTCAAATTAATTTTAATGTGGCTGGCATCTATATGGTATTTAAAGAGAGTGGTCGGTGTATTGGGGATTCTATTGTCCCCCCACCGAATTCAATGTGGTCAACATGTTTCTGCTTTGTGGCCCGGTGGGCTCTGCGGCATTCATCAGGACCTAGAAGGAAAGTTGGCGGGCTAAACTCTTACCAGACTATGGTGAAAGAGTTCCCACAGTGTGGGGTGAAAGATCACACTCCACTGAGAACGGCCTGGTACTAAAGCCTGTAAGAGAAAATAAAAATAAAAGCAATGTACAATCAACAGGTAGCAACTATATACAATGTGGAAGCCACTTGCAGTCAGCCACATGCGTCAAACAGTATCGTGAGTGACTATAAGTGCAACAAAAGTGTCAGTCATAGGTGCACTTAGAAGTTTATATGGAGACAATCATCTCCACAATGCTTACCCTAATGCTGGGACTACGTGCCCCATAGGAGGGTAAGTGCAGCAGACCCCTTTGGTCGAGCTGTAGGTAATGAGGAGAAAAAGAAGAAGAAAATAGCACCGCATGATTTATCAAGGTAAGTAAATCTATGTAAATCAGTTCAGAGGTTCGATGGTACCTCATGGGGACGCGGGGTTAACGAAACAAACAGAACATACTAGTCATCCATTCACACATTCACACCCTTACTGTTCCATGGTATGTCCTCCACGTTTACACCTATGTGTGCTCTCTTCCCCTCCTCGGCGGTAAATGTGTTGAGCAGGCATCGGCTATTTATAGTGCCTGCGCCTGAAAATTAGTGATGTTAAGCTGTTTGATTGGCCTCAGGTGTCTGTTATGACCACCGGATCCGGTGTCACAACCTGGCGATGTCTACACGCCCGTTGTTGTGCCTGAACTGCCTGATGAACCAATGGCGGTGGTATGCCTAAATAAGGGCATCCGGTGTCCTGGCCGGAGGCTGCCTGTATGTCCAAATGACGGAAGCCGGGCTGGCGTGGCCTGGAATGGTGCCAGTCCATGCTCATAGTACCGGGCGTGGCACCCCAGTGTGCGCATGCGCATGGGAGCAGTGTTATTGAGGTGTGCTTGCGGCCAAAATCCTAAGTGGCAGCGCATATCCAGAACTAAAAATGGAAAATGGAAAATGGAAAAACGGCGCTTCTGCCATACGGAGCTAGCGCTATGTATGCAGTTTAAGGCAAAGGCGGGAAAACAAGAAAAACGAGCAATAGAAACTTCACTCGTATACTGCACAATATTTGTCAAAGGGCAACGTGATCCGTTACACCCCGATCGGGCCGCAACTATGCATGTGGCCATGGTGTCACGCATAGTGTGTAAAAACGCGAGGGGGGCATTACAAGTTAATTAGGGTATAAAGGGGCAGGCACAGTGAGTGCAAGATCATACACCAAGTCAATGTCAAAGTGCTCTTGTTGACTATATAAAGAGGAAGACTATGCTGTGCAGACCCCGTAGCGACGAGAATTTACCCCAGTGGGGCACATACACTGCAATGCTGCAATGTAGCAGTTACATGTTATAACCATGACAAAACATTCAGGACATGCACTCTTATTGTCTCTAAGTATCTTAAACCCAGGTATAACAAGGGTATGCCAAGAGTGGCCACTTGAGAACGTCATACAACATTTGTTTGAAAAAGCGCATTCGAAGTGGGTGCAAGATTGTCAGAAGGCTATGTCAAATATCCTGTAGACATGGAACATGTCAATTGAATGCTCTAATGCTGTCTATTGAGCCAATTGAATCCACGGAATCTCATCATTGAGCCCTTTCTTCCAGGATTGAAGTCGGTAGACCCATCTCTGCTCTCGGATATGGAGTGGTTTGGTCAGATCGTTTTTTTGCTTTCTCATTACTTCTAAAACCACCCACTTCAAGTCAGTATCTTTGTGGTTATGTTCTAAGAAGTGTCTTGTCAGTTTTGTGTTTGTTTTTTTACATCGTATCGTACTATGGTGTTCGTTGATACGAGTCTTGATCTTCCTGGTGGTCATGCCCACGTACATCAGACTGCAGGGGCAAGTGAGAAGGTACACCACATTTTCTGTGTTACAGTTGCTGAAGCTACTCAGTCTCCAAGGGCGTGTGGTTCCTATGTTCACTTCTTTTGTTGTCATAGTCAATGGACATGCCACACAGCCTCCGCATGCATAGTGTCCTGTTGGTCTCTGGGTATTCCAGAGGGTCATTTGGTCTTCCCTATTTCCGGGGGGGTCCTTAGCGTGTACCAGCTCATCTCGCAGGTTCTTGCTTCTCTTATAGGCGAACAATGGTGGTTCCCAGTGTTTATCAGCGCCGTCCAGGATGTGCCAATTTTTCTTTATAATTTTCTGTACAATGTTGGAAGTCGGTGTGTATGTTGTCACACACACTATTCTGTCAGTTTTCTCCTTCTCGATGTTCTCTAGTAAGGCTTCGTGGTTGTTGTTCCTGGCTCGTTTTTTGGCCTTTTTTATCATTTTCCTGGGGTAATGCTGGTCCAGTAATTTGTTCTCAAGGTCAACGGCCTGTTCAGTGAAGCTCTCAGTCTCTGAGCAATTTCTGCGAACCTGGAGAAATTGGCCCACTGGTAAGTTGTCACGTAGGGCTTTCAGATGGTAGCTTTCATATAGCAGGAGGCTGTTCTTGTCTGTTGGTTTATTATGTACCTTTGTACGGATTCCATCTGCAGTCATACTGATGTCGAGATCCAAGAAGATTGCATGGTCTTTGCTGATCAAGTGAGTGAATCTAAGGTCTTGGTCTTTACTGTTGACCCATTCCACAAACCGTCTGGCTATGTCTTCATCCCTTCGCCAAACAATAAGGACGTCGTCTATGTACCGCTTCCATGTTCTCAGATGTTCCGTGAACGGGTTGTTCTCATGGAATATATGATCCTCCTCTAACTGGTGTACGTATAGGCATGCCAAACTAGGGATGAAAGTACTGCCCATTGACGTACCAGTGATCTGATGGTATAAAGTTTCTTCAAATTCGAAGAAGTTTTCAGTCAGAGCCACCTCAGTGCATTCCATGATAAAGTGTTGGGGAGTCAGGAAGTTCCAGTCAGTATTTAGCAAAATGCGTTCCACGACCTCCAACGTGCGTCTTTGAGGAATACTTGTGTATAGTGCCTCTATATCCATGGTGATGAAGAGGTCTTCTGTGTTATTAGTAGCTAAGTCTCTCAGGAGGCAGAGTACATCTTTCGTATCTCGGAAATAAGACGGTGATTTTTGGACAATCGGTTTGAGAAACCAGTCACAAAACTGTGACAAAGGTTCGAGTATTGATCCGATGCCGGAGACAATCGGTCTACCTGGTGGTGGCATTTTCTGCTTATGAATTTTTGGGAGGGTATAGAACCTCGGCGTCCTAGGGTCCTTATTGAGCAGGAAATCTGCCTCTTGTTTCGTGATCCAATCATTACGCAGTGCCTCATCTACCATTCCTTTGATCTTCGTAGTAAGGCGTGGTGTTGGATCCTCCAGGTGTCTTTCATAACTGGCTGTATCCCCCAGCAAACGATTGCATTCCTCTCAGTACATAGACTTATTCATGAGGACAATGGCACCCCCCTTGTCGGCTGGTTTAATCGTTAGTTCGGTGTTGTTCTTTAATTTCTCTAGTGCTGTTCGTTCCAATCTGGTGAGGTTATGAAACCCCTTTTCCTGTTGAAAATTGATTTTTTCTACTTCTTTAAGTACCACCTGTTCAAATGCAAGGATGTGGCAGGGAATGGTCTGTGTTGGAGGCATGAAGGTGGATTTCTTCTTCAGGCCTGTATGCATCTTGTCGCTCTGTTCTTCCCTTGATTCCCCAAAGTGGTTTCGAAGTTTAATTTTTCTGAAAAACTGGGCCAGTTCTATGTGTAGTGTAAAGGGATTATTCATCGGTGTCGGAACGAATCCTAGGCCTCTAGAGAGTACCGATTCTTCAGCAGCAGAGAGGGTGTGGTCACTGAGGTTAACAACATTTGTCACTCTCTGCTTGTCGATGGGCCGTTCTCTCTCCCTCTCTCTTTGCTTCTTGTCCCCATTGCAACCGGGGTTTGGTCTTCACATTGTACTCTTGTGTTCTGTCTTTTTTGTCTTCCTTTTCCCCTTCCCCGGCCCCTGTATAAAAAAGGCTGCGGGCCCTGGGGAAATCCGAACCCTGACGGGTAGAATGGTTGCTGCCAAAATCCAAATTGGGGCATTGGTGGATGCATCATTTGATGTTGATAGTTCTGCTGTCGTCTCCCTTGGTAGCTGTCAGTGCTCTCATCGCTGCTGCTGCCACTTGTACTTCTCTCCTCCCCAGAGGTGAAGGTCCAGTTCTGTGGAGTCGCTCTGAACCGTTGTTGTTTCTTCCCTTGTTGTGGATGGGGCGGTCTTTCATAGTATTCATCAGTGGTATAAGGGTATACGGACTCACATTTGAACTTCTGAACATCTTTCTTGAGTTTAGTTAATTTAGACTGGGTAAGGTATTCCTGGTATTCAGAATGATCCTTATTGATTTCCTCCAGTTTCTTTTTGTATACTGTTACGTGAACCATAGTTTTAAGCCTACTTTCGCTTTGTTGGATCTCCACCAGAAGGGCATCAGCCAATTCTCTGGCCGTGTTTATAATTAACACTAGCCAGTCCTTAGTGCATTTCCACGCTATTCTTGACCAGTTGGTGCGGAATTCCTTGTTGTTTAGAAATAATCTGGGTTCATTCGTAACTATAAGGCCCCTTGGTGCGCTATTTTTCTCAAGTATTCTGTCATGAAAGCTCCATGCAGAGCTGTTCGAATTTGTTCCTTCTTTTTGGAAGATAGAGCCTCCCATTCATCTGTGTTCTGAACTGTTTGTGCCACTACTGCCTCCGCTAATAGTGATGGTGTTCTAAGTATCTCTGCGTAATTCTCCTCACTGAATGCTAGTTTGGTATCCATTATAGAAGCACACAGTACACACCTCCACTGGTAGGTATGTATAACACTGAACGTGTACCTCTTGTTATTCAAGAGACACCTGGTTATGAATACAGGGTGGTTCAGTCTGGGACCCACACTTGGGTGAAAAAATACCCCAAAATTGTTCCCACAGCTGTCAGCTGTACAAAATGTGTAACCACAAGGCCCAGAGGAGATCTGGGGTAAGGGAACCAGAGGCACGGGGTACTGGGAGCCGGCAGCCTCCGTCATAAACTAATAAACACAAATGGGGCCGCTCCCAGCTGACTGTTCTAGATGCTACAGTGTCTTATAATGTGAGTGTAGGCATCTCACAAAAAGTGAAGGACTGGTCTCACACATCACCTGGTGTCATGCTTCAACATAGACCAGTCCTCTCCCTCTAAAAAATTGGTTTGATAGAGGGCGGGCATACACCTGACGACAGGGATACACTTCTAAACTAAGGGAGGGCCCATATACAAAAAGTGAGTTAAAAGGCCATTATAGATGTCAAATTAATTTTAATGTGGCTGGCATCTATATGGTATTTAAAAAGAGTGGTCGGTGTATTGGGGATTCTATTGTCCCCCCACCGAATTCAATGTGGTCAACATGTTTCTGCCTTGTGGCCCGGTGGGCTCTGCGGCATTCATCAGGACCTAGAAGGAAAGTTGGCGGGCTAAACTCTTACCAGACTATGGAGAAAGAGTTCCCACAGTGTGGGGTGAAAGATCACACTCCACTGAGAACGGCCTGGTACTAAAGCCTGTAAGAGAAAATAAAAATAAAAGCAATGTACAATCAACAGGTAGCATCTATATACAATGTGGAAGCGACTTGCAGTCAGCCACATGCGTCAAATAGTATCGTGACTATAAGTGCAACAAAAGTGTCAGTCATAGGTGCACTTAGAAGTTTATATGGAGACAATCATCTCCACAGTGCTTACCCTAATGCTGGGACTACGTGCCCCATAGGAGGGTAAGTGCAGCAGACCCCTTTGGTCGAGCTGTAGGTAATGAGGAGAAAAAGAAGAAGAAAATAGCACCGCATGATTTATCAAGGTAAGTAAATCTATGTAAATCAGTTCAGAGGTTCGATGGTACCTCATGGGGACGCAGGGTTAACAAAACAAACAGAACATACTAGTCATTCATTCACACATTCACACCCTTACTGTTCCGTGGTATGTCCTCCACGTTTACACCTATGTGTGCTCTCTTCCCCTCCTCGGCGGTAAATGTGTTGAGCAGGCATCGGCTATTTATAGTGCCTGCGGCTGCAAAATTAGTGATGTTAAGCGGTTTGATTGGCCTCAGGTGTCTGTTATGACCACCGGATCCGGTGTCACAACCTGGCGATGTCTACACGCCCGTCGTTGTGCCTGAACTGCCTGATGAACCAATGGCGGTGGTATGCCTAAATAAGGGCATCCGGTGTCCTGGCCGGAGGCTACCTGTATGTCCAAATGACGGAAGCCGGGCTGGCGTGGCCTGGAATGGTGCCAGTCCATGCTGAGAGTACCGGGCGTGGCGCCCCAGTGTGCGCATGTGCATGGGAGCAGTGTTATTGAGGTGCGCTTGCGGCCAAAATCCTAAGTGGCAGCGCATATCCAGAACTAAAAATGGAAAATGGAAAAACGGCGCTTCTGCCTTATGGAGCTAGCGCTATGTATGTAGTTTAAGGCAAAGGCGGGAAAACAAGAAAAACGAGCAATAGAAACTTCACTCGTATACTGCACAATATTTGTCAAAGGGCAACGTGATCCGTTACACCCCGATCAGGTCGCAACTATGCATGTGGCCATGGTGTCACGCATAGTGTGTAAAAACACGAGGGGGGCATTACAAGTTGATTAGGGTATAAAGGGGCAGGCACAGTGAGTGCAAGATCATACACCAAGTCAATGTCAAAGTGCTCTTGTTGACTATATAAAGAGGAAGACTATGCTGTGCAGACCCCGTAGGGGCGAGAATTTACCCCAGTGGGGCACATACACTGCAATGCTGCAATGCAGCAGTTACATGTTATAACCATGACAAAACATCCAGGACATGCACTCTTATTGTCTCTAAGTATCTTAAACCCAGGTATAACAAGGGTATGCCAAGAGTGGCCACATGAGAACGTCATACAACATTTGTTTGAAAAAGCGCATTCGAAGTGGGTGCAAGATTGTCAGGAGGCTATGTCAAATATCCTGTAGACATGGAACATGTCAATTGAATGCTCTAATGCTGTCTATTGAGCCAATTGAATCCACGTAATCTCATCATTGGGCCCTTTGGTCATGCCCACGTACATCAGACTGCAGGGGTGTACCTTCTCACTTGCCCCTGCAGTCTGATGTACGTGGGCATGACCACCAGGAAGATCAAGACTCGTATCAACGAACACCGTAGTACGATACGATGTAAAAAAACAAACACAAAACTGACAAGACACTTCTTAGAACATAACCACAAAGATACTGACTTGAAATGGGTGGTTTTAGAAGTGATGAGAAAGTAAAACAAGCATTTGCAATGCAATAGGTCTCGCAGTTACACAAGTTAAAGCTATTGGCATTGTAAATGACAATGCCTTTATTTATGTTTTAAAACGAAAACAAATATACAAGGCATTGTTATTTGGAATGTCAATAGCTCAAACTCACGTAAATGCGAGACCTATAAACAGGGTCTTGTACAGGCAACAGTGAGGTGAGGACTGCAGTCTATTTGATTTCATAGGGCCAAGCTGGTATGAAAGGAAAGGATTGTCCAGAGAAAAGGTGCCAAAAGAAATGCGAGTGCAGAAAGCACTTTCTCCTTGAGAGTGTGCGCTAGCTGTACTGACAAGTGTAGCTCCAAGATGATACTAGCAAGCCAAGTGTGATACGTCACACACACTGCTAGTCGAGGAGGGTGTGGCAGGTAAATATATTGTTACCATTATAAGTATCGTTGAGCTCCTGCCAGGCGTGATACCTCTCGCGCTGTGCGAACAAGGAAACAAAGCTAGTACACTGAATGAGGCAGAATTCGGGAAGAGAGCTCCCCATGCCGCCAAGCGTTCTAGAGTCGAACGCTCAGGCAGGGCTCCAGCCCTGCGAAGCATTGGGAAACTCAGCTATCCACAACAGGCGTGCTCGGGAAGCCGCCGCACGTCTGTGGCGGTAGATAAACTCGGGGGTAAAGTGGCGCTCCAGTCCTCAGAGCGGTCCAGTAATAAAGAGTCTAGGGGTAAAGTCAGGCTTACCGCGTTGGCGTGTCCCGGAACAGCTGAGAGCAGCTCAGCGGCGGTTCTCGGATGTCAGCATGGGCTCGGTCTGCATGGCGGGCGGGCGGGCGGGGCTCTTCTCTGGTGGCAATACTTCTTCGGAGGCTGAACAGAGTTCGGCATTGTGGTCATTCCTCGGCAGTGATGATCGCAAAGGCTAATCCACACCTGGTTCAGATACAAGATTGACCAGCGCCGGATCTCTCCAGGGAATGGGCTTATGTAGGCAGTCCCAAAATCTCGGAGAAGACACAGCTGTTGCACGCGAAAGCACGCCATGCCGTGAGCGTGCACATCGGCTGTCCGGGATCCCCAGAAAAGACACGCCGTGAGCGTGCACATCGGCTGTCCGAGTGTCCGGGCGCAAGCTCTGCATTGCCAGCGAAGACACGCCGTGAGCGTGCACATCGCCTGTCCCCCTTCCGAACTCAAGTCGACGACAATAAGTCTCGCTAGCGACAGCGCTTCGCGCTGCATCGCTAGGCGAGACCTAAAAACGATCAGACCAAACCACTCCATATCCGAGAGCAGAGATGGGTCTACCGACTTCAATCCTGGAAGAAAGGGCTCAATGATGAGATTCCGTGGATTCAATTGGCTCAATAGACAGCATTAGAGCATTCAATTGACATGTTCCATGTCTACAGGATATTTGACATAGCCTTCTGACAATCTTGCACCCACTTCGAATGCGCTTTTTCAAACAAATGTTGTATGACGTTCTCATGTGGCCACTCTTCGCATACCCTTGTTATACCTGGGTTTAAGATACTTAGAGACAATAAGAGTGCATGTCCTGGATGTTTTGTCATGGTTATAACATGTAACTGCTACATTGCAGCATTGCAGTGTATGTGCCCCACTGGGGTAAATTCTCGCCCCTACAGGGCCTGCACAGCATAGTCTTCCTCTTTATATAGTCAACAAGAGCACTTTGACATGGACGTGGTGTATGATCTTGCACTCACTGTCCCTGCCCCTTTATACCCTAATCAACTTGTAATGCCCCCCTCGCGTTTTTACACACTATGCGTGACACCATGGCCACATGCATAGTTGCGACCTGATCGGGGTGTAACGGATCACGTTGCCCTTTGACAAATATTGTGAAGTATACGAGTGAAGTTTCTATTGCTCGTTTTTCTTGTTTTCCCGCCTTTGCCTTAAACTACATACATAGCGCTAGCTCCGTACGGCAGAAGCGCCGTTTTTCCATTTTCCATTTTTAGTTCTGGATATGCGCTGCCACTTAGGATTTTGGCTGCAAGCGCACCTCAATAACACTGCTCCCATGCGCATGTGCACACTGGGGCGCCACGCCCGGTACTCTGAGCACGGACTGGCACCATTCCAGGCCATGCCAGCCCGGCTTCCGTCATTTGGACATACAGGCAGCCTCCGGCCAGGACACCAGATGCCCTTATTTAGGCATACCACCGCCATTGGTTCATCAGGCAGTTCAGGCACAACGACGGGCGTGTAGACATCGCCAGGTTGTGACACCGGATCCGGTGGTCATAACAGACACCTGAGGCCAATCAAACCGCTTAACATCACTAATTTTCAGCCGCAGGCACTATAAATAGCCGATCCCTGCTCAACACATTTACCGCCGAGGAGGGGAAGAGAGCACACATAGGTGTAAATGTGGAGGACATATCACGGAACAGTAAGGGGGTGAATGTGTGAACGGATGACTAGTATGTTCTGTTTGTTTCGTTAACCCCGCGTCCCCATGAGGTACCATCAAACCTCTGAACTGATTTACATAGATTTACTTACCTTGATAAATCACGCAGCGCTATTTTCTTCTTCTTTTTCTCCTCATTACCTACAGCTCGACCAAAGGGGTCTGCTGCACTTACCCTCCTATGGGGCACGTAGTCCCAGCATTAGGGTAAGTACTGTGGAGATGATTGTCTCCATATAAACTTCTAAGTGCACCTATGACTGACACTTTTGTTGCACTTATAGTCACTCACGATACTGTTTGACGCATGTGGCTGACTGCAAGTTGCTTCCACATTGTATATAGACGCTACCTGTTGATTGTACATTGCTTTTATTTTTATTTTCTCTTACAGGCTTTAGTACCAGGCCGTTCTCAGTGGAGTGTGATCTTTCACCCCACACTGTGGGAACTCTTTCACCATAGTCTGGTAAGAGTTTAGCCCGCCAACTTTCCTTCTAGGTCCTGATGAATGCCGCAGAGCCCACCGGGCCACAAGGCAGAAACATGTTGACCACATTGAATTCGGTGGGGGGACAATAGAATCCCCAATACACTGACCACTCTTTTTAAATACCATATAGATGCCAGCCACATTAAAATTAATTTGACATCTATAATGGTCTTTTAACTCACTTTTTGTATATATATCCACATTAGGCCCAAACCTCATCAGCATAAGCACATTACGCAGTAATCATGGGGCAAGAATCACATGAGGCATTACATTAGGCATGACATCTCTTAGGCATAAAAGCAGCAGTGCACCGTGGTAGCACTGGCAAGGGCCTTGCGCCCTAACAACATCCTAAAATGACCCCAGGCCAACTGGCCTTACACCAGGGCTCAAATGCCCTATGTCCAGAAAGTCAGGGCTCTAAGAGGGACCTCGCAAAGGGCCCCCTGGCTGCCTCAGCAGCGAACACAAAATGCGCACTGCGCTGGGGCCTGGGGAAGTGTACTCACCCCCCTCCTCATCAACAAAAATGCCCCCAAACGTTGCAGCTGCCTGCGCTCTCGCAGGGCAGCTGGGAATGGCACTGGCACCTCTGTGCCTGGTGAGCTCCACTCTGAGGCTCTGTAAATGACTTTGCCTCACGTTGCTGCTGCCCGCTACGGCGGCGCAGCTGAGGGACCAAAACAAGCCCTGGCACTACGGGGCCCCCAGGGAGCACTGACGCGGCTCCAGGCACCGACAATGTGCCTCGGTGGAGCCCAGATTGCCCCTAACGTTGCAGCTGCCCACTGCCAGGCGGGGCAGCTGTGTCAGCAACGGGCACCGACAATGTGCCCTGAACGGCACCAGCAATGCCTGTGGGAGCCCCACGGGGCTCCTTCCCAAAAACGCTGCCTCCCTATCGGCCCCACTTACCGGGACCTTGCAGGCTCCTCTCCGCTCCTCCGGGGCAAGGGGAAACCGGCTCTGCTCCAAGCCAGGCTCCTCTTGGCTTCCGTGGACTCCTCCGACTTCTGTCTTTGGCCCTGGACGCCCTGGGAGGCGAGGTAGGCTCCCCTCCTCCCTCCCGGCCACAGCTACTAGTCACACACAGGGCTCCCACCAGTACACGGGAGCCCTGCTCGGCAGGCGCCGACTTCTTCTCGGCTCTTCCGCTTCCGCCTGCACTTCCTTCTCGACCGCGCTGCTACTGGCCGGCCGTCAGGATCCTTTCCCCGGCCCCGTCCACAGTCAGGCGTCTCTTGCCTGGCTTCCGGGTCGAGCCGATCCTCGGCTGCTGCGTCTCCCTTCCTTTGTCGGTGCGATGCGGGGTGGGCACCCATTTTCAACACCAAACGCGGGGTGGGCACCCGCTCCTTCAATTAAACATCAATGCGGGGTGGGCTCCCGCTCGATAACACAAAATGCGAGGTGGGCACCTGCTCTTCTTGGCACAACGCGGGGTGGGCTCCCGCTTCAATAAGGAGCGCCGGGGGGGGGCTCCCACATGCCCGGATTCCCTCGCAGCCTTGCGCTGCAGCAGGGCCAGCTCCTCTCTCCTGGAGAATAAAATACAGCGCTTCAGAGGGCGCTATGCCCACCGTTCTTGCAAAAAGTCCTTAGTGGTCAAGGGGGCAAAGCTGGGCCCAGGGAGGCCAGCACACAGGGTCCTCCAGCAGGGAGGCAAGCCCCCATGGCGGTTCCTCCTGGGCCCCAGCAACAGCAAGCCCCCCAAAGGTCCAGGAACAGCACATCTACATGGGGTCACAGCCCCTATATTTATATCACCTTTTCCCTTTGTCTGCGCCAGCACAGGGCTTGGGGAACCAGTAAAAACTGGTTCAGGGGGGAATTGGAGCACTTTGTTTACAAGGCTCCTCTTCCCCTTTGTCAGGTGGGGGCTCGTCATTAGACACACCACAGGGGGGCAGAGCCAGCATTCACTAGGGCAGGCACCATCCTATTCAGGGTCCAGGGACTTCTCCTCCCACCACTCCAAATGCAGATGTCCCATTCAGCCTAGCGCTGACTCACCCTGCCCCTCCTGGAGCCACACACACCTCACCAGCCCCTGTCACTCACAAGCCAGACATGCAATTCATATCAGGCAGGCAGACACATAGCACACATAAATGCCAACTTCTAAAAGTGGCATTTCTAAAATAGTTATAATAAATCTGCGCACACCATTGCACAGCATTTATTATCATTATTCCAAATATACCAAACTTGACCACGCTGCGCCTCTCATATCAGGAATTACCACTGAAACACTTATCAGGGAATCCCCAATGCATTCCTATGGGAGAGCAGCCCCACAGTAGTGAGAAACCAAAATGGCTGTTTGTCACTACCAGGACATGTCACACACTTAAGGTACATGTCCTATCTTTTACCTACAATGCACCCTGCCCATAGGGCTAGCTAAGGCCTACCTTAGGGGTGACTGACATGCAGGAAAAGGGGGGGTCACGGACATGGCACACACTTTAGGTGCCACGTCACAGCGGCAGTAACACTGCGCGCACAGGCCCTGCAATGGCAGAGGCCTGAGATAGGTTTGAAAGGCTACTTTGGTGGGTGGCGCAATCAGCGCTGCAAGCCCACCAGTAGCATTTAATTTACCAGCCCTGGGTATATGGGATACCACTTTACAAGGGACTGACAGGTAAATTAAATAGGCCAAACAGGTGTAGACCAATCTTACCATATTTATCACAGAGAGCGCACGCACTTTACACTGGACAGCAGTGCTAAAGTGCCCAGAGTCCTAAAACCACCAACACCATGGCAGAAAAAAGGCTAGGAGAAAGGCAAAAAATTTAGGGATGACCCTGCAAAAAGGACCAAGTCCAACAAGACATCACACTGAAGATGACGTTATAGAAAAAAAAAAACATACTAGTTTTGCAATCTAAAAGAAATAGGCATTTGATGTGTAGAAAAATGTACAACCATGTCTTGAAAATCTGAAAATATCAGTGGCATAATTTTAATTGCACAAATTGGCAGAATTTCCTGAGTAACCAACCCACCAAGCTTAATACCTGGCAATATACATTAATATACTTAATTATGAAGGATTATTGATGGGATTTGTTTGCCCATCTTCTTTGGGATCACCATAAGTTAAGGTAAAACTGACACATGATAGTGAATAGGATTTTAAGTTTTACAAAGGTGATTCAAGACTTTGAAATAAATAATAAAAAAAAAAAATTAAACTTGACTGATTAAACACATGAATATATGAGAGAGAACATTTCCCATCTAACAAATATGTTTAGGTAATAAAAGTGAAGACAAGTAGCTGACCACAATTGTAGGTTAGCAGTGAGTACCCTAGACTGCACCAACAAAAAAGAGATGGGAAACAATTGGAGGAGCAATAAGACACAGTTAATAGTGTATCAACATCAGCTCCAGGACATCACCTAGAAACAATTTCTAATAGATAATGGATTATAAATGGTTCAAGTGTGATTTAGATTAGGACAATGTGAGAAATTAGGTTGCTGGTTGAAGGGGGGATGAATCCTGTTCATGCAACAGCCATAATCCCTGTCAGAGTGAACCACAATGTCACAAAATTAACCTATTCTCAACTCCCTAGTAGCTTGGCACAAAAGCATTCATGCTTAACATATAGGCACATTTATAAATTATTTATGCAGCACGCAAACAATCATAAAGTGAAAACACAACACAAGATGAATTCCACACCAATTTAGAAAAATAGAGTACATTATTTGACAACAAAATGACCAACATGCAGCCTGTAGAACCGGAGTTATGAATTTTTAAAGTTTTTAGTAAAAACTAGCACTTAGAAGATTGCAGCACCAACAGCAGACATCTAGTTTTGCAAGACCGGGTCAAAGTAAAAAAAAATACCTTTGGACTTTTTGAAGTATTTGCTCTGAGAAGGTAAGATTCAGAGGGACAATGCTGAAGGCAGTATCCGAGGAGTACTGTCATCGCCAGGGTGTCACTGAACAAGGTTGCGGTGAAGATTTCTACATTGGTACTTAGTCACTTTCTTGGATGTTGAAAATCTTCAGCGGGACGAAGCTGTAGGCTGTAGCCAATGAGAGTTCCAGGAGGTCGGACACCCCTTACCCAAAGGATCGCTGAACAGGATTTGCTGCTTTGGAGAAGAACGAACTGGGAGCTACTGTGAAGTCAGGCCAAGCGGCTATGCACCTTGGGCAAATAGACAAGCATGTTGCTTACAGTCTTCCCTCGGTTCTTAGAGCAGGAAATTTTACAAGTCCCAATGTAAGAAAGTGGGTTATTAGTAGGTGGGGGTATTCACCTTCAGCTAGTACTAATAAATCACTAATAGGTCCGATCAACTCTCAGTAAATTAATCCCTGCTCAACCATTGGTAGCTTAACAAACAAGCAGTCAGGCTTAGCTAATGAGACAGGTATATGTAAAGCATTTAATACCAACAAAACAGTACATAAGTGAAAGACACAACCAAACAAAAAAAAATTCAAATCAAATTTATAAAACTAAAGAATATTTTTATCTTCGAAAAACATTAAAATGACAAAAATCCAATGTAGGAAAAGGGAGATATGATTTTTTAAAGATTAAATCAAAAATTGTGCATTCTAATGCCAAAAGGCTTAAACGCTACTATCTGGTCATGTTGGACCAGGACAAAGTCAAAGTTTTAGGTGTACTGTGATGGAGTGCAGGTTGGATTGGCTGAGGGCTAGGCCCAGGTTAAAATTGCATTTTTAGTCTTAGGGCCTTATTACGATGTCGGGTGGACTTACCTCCGCCTAACACTGTTGCGGTCTCGGGACCGACCGACCTCCAGTCGGTGGTCCCGACAACACTATTTCAATGCGGCCGCACATGGTGCAGTCGCATGCTCCCATTTCTCTATGGGAGATTGTGCTGCGGCCGTAAACCAGCCATAGCACAAGGTCCCATAGAGAAATGGGAGTTTCTGTTAATCCCTGCACTGTTTGGCAGGAACCATGAGGTGCCAGTTACACGGTGCAGGGATTAACAGGGGGGCTCTAAAGATGTCCCCTTGTGCCCCACCTGGGGAGCCAGGGGCCTCAAAAGTCACTTTCTGATAGGCTTTGAATGTCGCAAAGCCCAACATCGCAATCCCGATGGCGGAAATGCCGTACTTGGGGATTATGATGAGTACTCCGTCTGGTCGACGGGCTCCTTGAGCCTGTCAGAATCCAGCCAGAATTAACGTCTGGTTTCACTTTCGAATGCCTGCATTGTAATACGGCAGTTGGAAGTGAAACCTATGATGTGACTCGGAAAGCTTTTGACCAACTCACATCGTAATGAGGCCCTATGTCTTTTTCTTGGAACTTTTCTCTCAATGACGAGTCTTTAGAGACCTCAGATCCGGAGTTCGATTGGGTGTCAAAGGCCTTCTGCAGCACAATGCCTCGGTGAGCCTTTGGAAGTCTTTGTCCTTGATATCAATGGCGAGGAGCTCCAGAGATTTCAGCAGGACAAACCTGTGTGGTCAGGCCAATTAGTGAGTCGGTGACGGCGACTTGACTCTTGCTATCGAGCTGGTCTCCTCTTGGAGCTTTTCTGCAAAATTTTGCAGAACATCTTCAAACTTTCAGTTCTTGCTGGCTCTTGTTTCCTTTGGGGAAAACAAGGGCCCAGTGGCACAGTCAAAGGTTCAGAGACTCTAGGTGCACTTTGCAGTCCAGGAATTTCCAGTTGCAACTGCTCAGCTGGGGAATTTCTCTCCAAGCATTTGAAGTGACTTGTTCCATCTCTGTTGTACCTATTGCTGATCAGGGAGTCCACTCCTTTTCCTTTGAGTCAGGCACAGTTTATTTGAAGGAGCCTTTTGAGTGCAGCAGGTGCAATATTTCTGAGTGCACGCCTTCTATGGTTCAATCCAAGGATGCAGCAGGGCAGTCCTTCTGCTTCTTTTGTTACAGGCAGTGATCTGATCTTCCATATTTATCCCCCATTCTTGGCTGGCAGAAGGGGGCACCATAACCAATAGGGGTAAAGCTACCTCCCTCTGCTATGACCACTTCCTGCAAAGTGTGGCATATTTGTGACCGCAAATGCATTCTTCTTCCAAAAATCAAAATGCAGAAATTCTCTCCTTGGTGTATGTGTCTGTGCAACCCAACCCAAAGGTGTGGCTAACATCTGACTACACTCCCCTTCCAGCCCCTATCATAATCTAATTAGGGGGGTCTCCCATCTGGCTGAGGATCAAGGAAGTGGGGCAGGCATGGGTCCTGTGACATTCCTTCTCCTGCCTTTGAAGTCCAGCTTATCTCCCCAGCCCCCTTCCTTTCCCTTCCTTCTCCAGGAACAAAATCTCCTCGCACCAAATGACAGTATTGTTGTAGCCCCAGGCCTCTTCACACCTACTCAAAGAGCAGCTTGGCTCAGGCTGTCAACGTCTGACCAATCAGAAGAGGCTGCTACAGGGTTGATATAGGTAATTTCAGGATGGTAAATTCTAAAACTACTTTTTGCATTTATTTAAACTTTGGCAGGTTATTGGATTTCATGTGCCCATTAATTTGATACTTTGAATGGTATTGTGATCTAACTCCATTACAAAGATAGACTTTATTAAGTTAACTAAAGCCTTCTCCATGTAAGCCTATAAGGTTAGCAGCACTGCAATAGAGAAAAACAACTTTGGTAGTCGTGGCTTACCAGGGGATATATCTTTTATATTGTCTATTAGATGTGTCATCCTTAGGGTTGTCTTCCCCAAAACATTTTGCCTGCTTACCTCCTCTTTTTATTGTATCATTTTATTTGCCTTAGGACTTTGAGCACTTTACCTCTGATAACCAGTGCTAAAGTGCATTTGCTTCTCCCCTAAACATGGTGACATTTGTGTATACATGGTTGGCATATTTAGTTTACTTATAAGTCCCTTGCAAAGTGGTAGACCATATACCCAAGGCCTGTAATCTAAATGCTACTAGTGTGCCTGCAGCACTGGTTGTGCTACCCATAAAAGTAGCCTTTCAAACCTGTCTATGGCCTGTCATTGCAAAGCCTGTGTGTGCAGTTTACTGCCACTTCGGCTTGGCCTTTAAAACTACATGCCAAGCCTTAAAGCTCTCTTTTTATTACACATAAGTCACCCCTAAAGTTGGCCCTAAATAGCACTAAGGGGAGGTTGCTGTGTAAGTAAAAGGTAGGACATGTACTGTTAAGTTTTACATGTTCTGGTAGTGACATACAGCCTGTTTCATTTTTCACTACTGTGAGGCATACTCCTTTCATATACTAGCATTTCAAATTCCTTAATACACTTTTAAGCTGTAATTCCTGACTAGAAAGGAAGCTGTAATTCCTGACTAGAAAGGAGTAGCTGGTTCATGGTTCATATCTTTGAAATAGTAATGAGAAGTCCTCTTTAGTGGTAAAGATTGATTTAACATTACTATTTTAGAAATGCCACTGGGCATGTTTCTGCTCTTAACTTAGCTCTGTGTGCCTGCAGCCTGTCTCCAATGCAAGTCTGGGGTGGGTGACAGGTACACTTTGTGCATTCCCTCTAGGGAGCCACAAACATAGGAAGGGTGGGTGTGACAGAGAAATCATGTGCACTAAGAGGAGCAGCTGGAACTTATACCTGAATAGACAATGTCCTGATTCTGACAAAAAGGGCTCATTACCCCCACAGATAACCTGGCTGACAGAGCTTGGGGATCTGTGCACTTCAAAGGCCTGCTTTGGAATCGCCCCCACTTCAAAGGCACAACTGGGCATAAGTACTGGGCCTCTGACCCTACCAAGACAGTAGACTACTGGACATGTGAAGAACTCAGCCAGGAGTAAAGACTGCTGTACGCCAAGGATTGGCATTCTGCTTGATTGCTTCTCTGGAAGAACTGCTTTTCTGCTTTGCTATGCTGCCCTGCTGCCTGATAATCTCCGCCATGCTGAGGACAAGGACTGGACCCATCTCACTTGAACCGAGAGTGACAACTAGGGCTTGCCCCCTGTTCTGAAGTTTCAGGGACATCAAAGACTTCCTTCAACTCTGCAACAGCA
Organism: Calotriton arnoldi; assembly: GCA_963921515.1. NCBI lineage: Eukaryota > Metazoa > Chordata > Amphibia > Caudata > Salamandridae > Calotriton > Calotriton arnoldi. Next base: position 1,135,303 of record CAWUFW010001308.1, read on the forward strand.
CTTGGACTCTGCCACCTGTGAGTCCTGCCCTGCCAAGTGGTGCCAATCCAGTCCGGGGTCCTTGAAAGGTGATTTCTGCTCTCCATAGCCATAAAAATTGATGCAGTGCCGACTTTTTGACAATCGGAATAGACGCTTTCCTTTTGACGCCAACACAGGAGATGATTGACAACATCGCCTTGACGGACTGCCTGGCTCAACACCAAAGGACTTTGCAGCTCGATGATGATGCAGTGCCTGCATCGTAAAGGGGCTCATCAACGAAGCCTTTATTGACAGCGTAGATTGGCACCATCAACAGGATTGACGAAAATGTGTCCCCTCCTCGAATCCTTGCATCGAGTCTTCGACGTCGACTCTTGCTCCATCCAAGGTACTTTTTCAGCAGGACCTGTTTGAGACCTGTAGCCAGCTTGGCCTCCATTACGGTCTGCCTGAACTTTGTATTTACCCCGGTCTAGCACGACATCAAGTAACCCTAAGCGCTATTTGACACTAAGCACTAGATTTTGATTTAATATTTAAAAATTCATAACTCCGGTTCTACAAATTGGATATTTGTTGTTTTGGTATTGTTTTACTCATAAAAGTATTCTCTATCTTTCTAAACCTGTGTGGAGTATTTATGTGGTGTTTTCATTGTATTACTGTTTGTATGTGTGTTGCACAAATACTTTACAAATTGCCTCTTAAGATAAGTTAGACTGCTCTGTGCCAAGTTACCAGAGGGTGAGCACAGGTTAGCTTTTAGTAAGTATCTAGCTTACCCTGACTAGGATTGTGGTCCCTACTTGGACAGGGTGCATACCACTGCCAACTAGAGACCCACTTTCTAACATTGTCCCTACTTTTTATTTTTTTTTAGCAACTTGGACAGACCTTAGAGGTGACTTATAAGTCATAAAAAGGTAGTTTGGGACTCTGGAAGTAATTTTAATTCTAAAGTTGAATTTAGGCATAGTTGTATTTTAAAACAAGGCTGCAAGGCAGGCCTGGCTTTAGAAGGGCACCAGATACCATAGTGGTGCACACTTAAGTGCATTAAGTCCACTGGGGTCTCTAAATCTACATGCCCTACCATATACTAGGGACTTATGGTAGGTTGAATTTGCCAATTTAGAACAATACCAATTACCATAAACCTTTAGAAGACAGACCACTGGCCCTGGGCCTGGTTAGCAGAGTCCAGGACGCCTTCAGAGTCAGGAACCGCGAGCATTAATCAGAAAATTGGGGTGATCAGGGCGAAAAGGATGACTTTCCTACAACCAAGTATTGGATTTTGCCTATTTGGGCAGCTTTGACATCACAACCAAGGATGACTGGAGGGGCACTACATGGAGATTCAAAACTCACTTAGGCCCAAGTGTGGGTTCAAGACAGTGGGAGCCTGTTATGTTCCTGTGGCTCTGAACAGGAGGCCCTCAAACTGGCCATTCAAATTACTCTGGTAGTCCTGAGTTCAAGTGATGAAACATGGCTAAAGCAGCAGGGCAAGTCTCTAAGGGTTCAAGGCAGGCTCCAGGCAGCAAAACAGTCCTTCCTGGTGCAGGAAAGCAGTCTTGTAGAGTACACAGCAGGCCACGGCAGCAGGCAGTCCTCTGAGAGTACTTCCGCATGTCCAGATAGTGAATTGAAGAGTGGGTCTGAGGGCCTCCTTTTTATGCGCGATGCCTTCTTTGATGTAGGAGAAGTTTCTAGAGAATTCCCTTTGAAGTGATAAAAGTTTCCTGACTCCTCTGGCTCCGGGCTGGCTGCATGGACAATGCAGGTGTGACAAGCCTTTTGTCTGTTGTGTAAAGGCAGACCACAGCCTATTCAGTTGCAAGTGGGGCTGCGCCCAGCCCACCCTCCATCCTGCCAGCAGATGGCCCATTCAGGCACACCTAATCCCTCTATTGTATGACTGTCTGGGAGGAATTCACAAAGTCAATCTGACAATTATACCCAATTTTGTGACATAGGACAGGTTGCAGGCACTAAAAAGCAAGGGGCAGGAAAAGTGGGGTTTTCACAATTGTAATTTAAAATCTGACTTTCCCATTAAAGAAGGTTTTTAATTACAATTCTATAGATACCAAACATGAAATGCTCACCTGTTCCCAATCAAAAGTAAGCACTTATGTAATAAGGCAACCCAATTTTATCCTATGGGACAGGTAGGCCTCACAGTAGTGAAACATGTATTTAGGAGTTTTTCATGGCCAGGACATGTAAAACTTAAAAGTACATGTCCAACCTTTAAATTTCAAAGCACCCTGCCCTATGGGCTACCTAGGGTCTACCTTAGGGGTGACATACATGCAACAAAACTGCTTTCAGGCTGCAATGGCATGGCTGGGACATGTTTTAAGGGGCTATGTAAGTGGGTGGCAGAATATGACACTAGTGGCATTTAATTTACAGGCCCTGTGTATAAGTATATGTAAGCAATGGGGTTTTTGGTTCGCTAGGGTATGCACCTAAGCCAGGCAGAACCCACCACTCTAGTCAGGGCAAGTAAGTTACACACCAAAGATAACCTGTGCTCATCCTTTAGTAGCTTGGTGCAGAGCAGTCAGGCTTATCATCACAGGCAATGTGTAAAGCGTCCATGCAACACACTCGCACCATTAATACAATGAACACACCACACAAGAGACTTGAGAAAGGATTGTATGAAAATATAGCAAATATTGTACATAAAACATAGACCCAAAATGACATGAATCCTGGGTACTATGCAATCGTGTTATAATACTCAATATCCTGACAGAGCAGGAATCAAAACGACATATATTAGAACATCAGGGCATGAAATGCAACAGTTCGGTTGGAGACATAGCACATAATCACTAAGTATCACCAGTAGTAAGGAAATCCCAAACTATCACCAGAAATACATGAGCGCCAGTAAGCCCATGTAAGCAAAATTGACCCCTGTACCCTTACTAGCGGGGTTATGGTAATCTTCAGGAGCCCTGGCTTGAAAATGGGTTTTCTGGTATGTAAGTAGGCCGCAGGGACAACTGCGCTCCTACTACACGGGGTACAGTAATTTTTGCAGAACAAGCACAGTGACTGGTTTCCACGTTTCAATGTCCCAGTGGTCATAAGGAGACCGAAATCCCCCCGCAGTCAGCAATGGATGTAGGGGCACATGGGGACGTTGGGACTGCTCCGGTCCATTGGTGAATTTTATGGCAAGCAGGTTCCTGCTGCAAAGAGCACAGTGAGTTCCATTGGGACCGCATGGGTGAGGGAAGAAGAATAGCAAGCTCCCGCTGACCAGGCCGGGCGGCTAGAAGGATTTCACACAGCTCCTTGGTTCCAAGCGGTTGGCAAAAGTGTTCTCACACTTTGCACAGGAAGCACTATAGTAAAAACCAGAGATATAAACCTTGGTGTGGTGAGGTCTTTTGTGTTCCTGGGACCTCAGAACAGGGGGCAAGCCAACAAGCCCATGAAGAACACTTGGGGGCACAAGAGCAGAGTTAGGGAGCAGCAGACAACAGGGCAACAAGCACAAAATCAGTCCAGTTGAGTCCTTTAAGCAGCACAGAAGTCCTTCTGGCAATGTGCTGATGTAGAGCCAGCAGTGGCTGGTTATAAGTCCCACGCAGTGTTTAAAATCATGGGGTCAGAGCCCCTGTACTTATACTACAAAATGTCTTTGTTCAAGAGGTGACTTAAAAAAACCTTAGAAGTGCATAACACTCCCTTTCAACCCCAGCCCTGTCTCCAGACATCAGTAGGGGTTAAATCAGCCCTTTATGTCAGGGAAGGACACAGCCTATACAGATGTAAATTGTGAAGGACCCTCTCTTTCCCAGCCCAGGAAGACCATCAGTATGCAGGTGAATGCAGATGAAAGCCTGTCACACCCAACTCTTCTTGTGTGATGGCTGTCTGGAAAGTCTGTACAAACTGTTGCTGTCACCCCGGCCTAGAAATGGATTGGACTCAGGCTCCAGAGCACAAAGAGTCATAAGCACAGTGAAAGGCCTACTTTCTAAAAGTGTCATTTCTAAAATTGTAATGTAAAATCCACCTACACCAGTAAGCATAATGCATCACTACCATTCTAAACATACCAAACATGACAACGCTACTCCGTTCAGAACAGGAATTACTACTTAAACATATATAAGAAAATTCCCAACGCTGAGCTATGAGAGGGGTAGGCCTCACATCAGTGAGAAACAAAATGAGCTGTTTGTCATTACCAGGACATGCCACACAATAAAGACACATGTCCTACCTTTTACTAACACAGCACCCTGGCCATAGGGCTACTTAGAGTCTACCTTAGAGGTGACCTATATGTAGACAAAGTGGAGTTTAGGCCTTGGCAAGTAGTTTTACATGCAAAGTCAATGTGAAAATAAAATCTGCACGCAGTCTCTGCAGTGGCAAGCCTGAGGCCGGTTTGAAAGGCTACGTCTGTAGTTGGCACAAGCTGTACTGCAGGCCCACTAGTAGCATTTAATTTATAGGCCCTGGGCAAATGGGATACCACTGTATAAGAGACTTATAGGTAAATTAAATATGCCAAACAAGAGTCCTAAAATCAACAAAAGGTCAGAAAAATAGTTGGAGGAAAGTAAAAGGTTTGGGGATAACCCTGCAAAAGGGGCAGGTCCAACAGTATATCACTCTACAATGGATTTATAAGTAAATTATGTATGCCAATTGGGTGAAATCCGATTTTATTATGTTTAGGGGAGTAAGAACAAGCACTTTAGCACTAATTAACAGTGGTAAACTGCACAGAAGTCTATGGCCAACAAAAACAAATTCTGAAAAAATAGGAGTGGTGAAGGCAAAATGTTTGAGGGTGACCCTGCAGAGAGGGCTAATTCCAAGACATAGCATAATAGATTTGGATTACTAAATCTACTGAAAGAAATGTAAGCCTTTCCTTTCAAAATTCTAATACAATAAGTATATATTTATTAAAGTAGTGAACAAACGCGGCTATGATGTTTAGTTCACTTTCATTGATTCCTGTGGAATTTTTTCCCAGTTAAGCTAGCATTTCATTTCCTTAAAGAACACTGACAAAAATGTCTCAGAAGCATCTGTAAATGAGACCAATTCATAGAGTTCATATATGTAGCCAGACCAGTACCTAATTTTTTTTTACTTACATTCAGTAACTACCTGTGAGGAAGTGCTTGCTAAATTTTCCAAACTCATGTCAATTCTCTGACTCTTTGCCACTGAAGTGAGTTTGTCTTGTTCACAGTGAAATCAGACTATTCATCTAACAGTTGCTATGTACATGTCATTTGGGTTACCAACTGGTTTAATGTGTAAGGTAAATTACAAATATGATATATTGTATGCCGGAATTCTGAGCAGATAACTATATGTGAAATTCATGAAGATCAACAATACCTATGTTTAAGTTTATTTGAGAATTTAGTAACAGTTAGTATTAACACCATTTCAATATCATATTTTGTAAAATATGAAACTGGAAAACATGTAGCCAAATTATGATATGGTCCTCAAAGTTTATAAGATTTTTTAAAACTTTTGAAATGATTCATATATATTTTTTAGACATCTTATCAGTATTTATCAACATTTATTTGGAGAACTGTAAAATAATAAAGTTGCAGCTAGTACTTTTCAAATGTATTATATCCATCATCACCTTTGGTAAGGATGAGTCTTTCCCTTCATCTACGACACAAACCTTAACTCAATGAGACCTCAAATAATCACCCAATACCCTATATTACCTTTCTGGAAAGAATTCTGAACACACAGATGCTGACCAATTTCAAGGGCACATTGACATACACAACATTTTCCCTTCATTCTAAATGAAAATCGCCCCTGCTGCTGTATTGAAATTGCAAACGTTGAGGTTGGAGATGGAACACTGATATAGTTGACTGTGACCTACAAAAGTGACTTGGATTGTTTTAAGCCTTCCACACAGTTGAGCACATTCTGCTATATGCAATTGTAATTTCATTTTTTTAGAGCTGTTATGAAATATCTCAAATCCTCCAGCTTTGACAGAAAATAATTTGTTCAAAGATCTCCACAAACCCTGATATAGGCATGTTCTAAAAAAATCAATATATACCATTATGCTATCAAACATTTATATGGCATCACCAGAGCACTAATGTTTCAAAAATACACTGCTCTCCAACACTGCGAGATACAATGGATTATACTGCAAAGGATCATCACCCAGTAACATCCATAAACTCAGGCTATGTCTGGAAATCATCTATACCTGGATGGCATATATCAAATTGAACAGAACAAATACCGAGATAAGCTTCAATAAAGATGGCACACTCCAAATTCAAACTGAGAAATGGCTTTGCCCCTTTGGGAAACTTCAGCTTTGAGTTTAATCGTTTGTTAACCCAATGTGACTTTTATTTTATGCTGCCTTTATGGTCGTTGACTGAAATAAAGCATTTAAAAGGAAAAGGAGAAATTGCTCAAAACATGAAATTTGAAGGACTTTTCCATAGTCTCTCTTCTTTTTTCCAAATATCCAGGCTTTCACATCAGCTTACCCTTATCTTGAAAGACCAGATAAAGAAAAAAGCACAGACAATGCTGTTCCATCTTAGGTTAGAGTACACACTCATCCCTTACTTACTGCAATATTTAGATCTTGGATGGTGTGGTTGGATCCTATAAATACTCATCCACAGTGGTATCCATTTCAGGTTTCTTGAGACTATACTGTTGGTGATTAATTAACTTATGTAGTAGTTGGCTGGTTTCTCCATCCTAATAACACCTACTTAAGTATTTCATAGACATGATTAAATATACTACATTGTTTGAATCACAGGGAAATTTCTCATTTATTTTGTAGTCTTTCCCTGTATCCGGTATCTTGATTGTATTAGATTTGTTGATGTTTTGGCATGTTAGACACCTCATGCTTTGGCATGGCATTATTCCATCATCCACTGTATGTCAAGAATTTGCTTCTTACTTTGTTATGTGAGACTGGGTAGTTGTTGCAATGCAAGAAGGGGCATATCTGGGAAGACCTCTCACTATTTTTCAAATTGCAGTAGAATGGGTAGAATGGTTGCACTTACCCGGCAATCTTGCTTAGAATGTATATATGTGCATTGTTTGTGACGACAAGAGGGACCCTATCTTTGGCTTCTTTTTCTTTGTATTCCAACAGATTACTTCAATTGATCCTGTTTGCTATGTGGATTTAGGTAGCTACAATTCTGTTGTTGTACTCATGATTTAATAAAGCTAATCTCAAACCCTTTATGTGTTTAACCAGTCTAAAGCATCTGAACATATCCACTTGTATTATAAAGCCTGACATTCACTCTTCAGATAGCAGGCTCTGTTAGTTGATTTGCAGTATTCTGTGAATGTAGCCTGTTGTCTTTTATGTGATTGTTGTGTCTAGGAAATTTACATTCTCTGAAGAGTAGAAATGTTTAAGACTGACAGTTGTATGAACTTCATTAACTGTACTTTGGCACGATGTGGAGTTCCGATCTCCAAATGGCCAAATCAGGAGGATATTGTCAATGTTTTACAAGTATCTCAATAGTCTGTAATAATAGGTGGCAAGGAAGTCATTCTCCAGTTTGCCATTGAAAGGTTTGCAAATTGAGAAGTCATCCGTGCCCTCATTGAAGTAACAGTCAGTTGGAGGTATAAGTAATTTCAAAATGTGAAATATTTGTGGGACAAGATGAATTCTATGCATGTGGCTGCAGTATCCACAACAGGTATCTGTACTCAAGGTAATTTATGCAAACCGTTGTCTCATCCTTGTGTGGAATATTTTTGTTAATTGACTCCACATTCATGGTTACCAGAATTTTTCCAGTTTGAAAAGGTCCATTTGCATTAAGTTTGTTTTGTACCTCACTGGTGTTCTGGATGTAGCTGGGAGTCTTTTTTACAAATGGTTACAAAATGTATTTTTACCCTGTAGAGATGTTCTCTCTCAGAGTTCTTGAACCAGTGATGATTGGTTAACGAGGATTGTTCTCTTTGGGGAGCATGTTGCATCTGTCAGGTACTGGATTCTCAAGTATTAGGCTCTCAGAGTGTTCACTTGTGTTATTCTGGAGCATTTTCATTATCCTTTTAAGTTTCCTTTTATATATGTTTGGGCCTTCTTGCAGTTTGGTATAGTAGCTCAAATCTGCAAGTTGGCTGCTTGCTTTCTGGATATATTTACTGGTGTTTAGTATGACAACTACTGCCCCCTTGTGTGTTGGTTTTATTGTGATATCATTGTGTCACTGAGTGACTTGATGTATCTTCTCAGTTGGTATTAAGTTAGATGACTCTGTGATTTGTTTACACAGGGTGGTAGATGTGACTCTTTATAAGAAAACGGTGATGTATTATTCAAGATGCGGGCAACACCCTGTTCCTGGGGTCCAGTTGGAATTTTGCTTCTTTTGGATGACCTCATATAATTCCAGTGCTGCTTTGCCCCTGTTTTGATTTACTGTGGAATGCAGAGCTGTCTGATTTTCTTTCAGGCCATTGCACTGTTCTATTTTGTCTATTGGCTAGGCGAACAGAACATAAGCCCCTTGATCAGTACAGAAACTTCCACTTGGGATATTTTCTGACATGTTGATAATATAGTCCTGTTCATAGAAGCTGTTTCTGCTCCCCAAATGTACATTTGCAAGGACTGTTGAAGTGGTTCTTGTACTTTGTCTGAGAAAGTATTTTCCCCTTTGTCAAAGAAGGTTGAGATTTTTCTTCTTACTGTATATCAGAGACTTCAGAAATCCACTGGCTAATATTTGTAGTCGTTACCACATGTCTCTGCATCATTTCCTCTACGTCTAAAATTGTGTTGCTTTCTCCTCCTGTGATTGTAGAAGACACTGTTCCTTAATTGTTCAGAGGTACAAATGTGTAACTGTTACAAATTGTTTGTGATGTAAGCAAAAGTCATCGGGCTACTGATTATGAGTTCTCTTGGTATTAAGTATACATCACAGTTAGTTTGCCATCTTCAATATTTTGAGTTCAGGTTCTGTATACTAAATTAGCCAAACCCAAAAAAAGTAAAGAACTGATACAAAGTCATTTATTAGCTAGCTTTCATGAAACAAATTAACATCTTCAAGCAGTAATTAGATGAGCTGTGAAAGAGACTTGCACAACGTTTTTGTTCACCAATGCAAATATCTTATATCCCACCTCCTATTAATTATTTAATATAGCATTTCATTGAACAAGTGATAGAAATGTTTTTATGCTAGAGGAATACTTTCAACACTCCACCTAACCATCAGGGGCTGGGATAGATTCAAAAGGTGGCAGTGTAAAAACATTATGGTAAAGAGCTGTAATATTGGAGAAAATGTCTTGCGGCTCCTTGTCCAGTTAGTCTATTTGATATCAGGCCTCATATTATATCACTTGTACCAGTTGCAAACTGGCATTTCATACTTTTTATTACAAATGGTATTGAAAGCCTTGGTTGATGTCTGCCATTACTGGAATGATACTGAGGCACCTTCTGTTATAAAGAATGTGCTTGGGGACTTTCACATCTTCACATTAACAAGTGATTATTCTCTCATTTATATTGGTGATGAGCTGTGTCCAATGAGGGAATCATTTCTGACCCCCGTTTTGAAGCATTATAGGAATATACTTGAAGGGCAGCTTGTGTTACTCACTGAGCAGGTTATACATAACATATGATTGATTGTGTCATCATCTTGCATGTAAGTGCAAGAATGTCTTACAGACCACTCAGCTCTTCATTTATGGGATACTGTAAGGACCCTCTGGGTGAATGCAAAATAGGTGTATGTCCTAGTAAACAGACTAAGATGTCTGCCTTATTGCCCTGGTCACTGAAGATGTTTTGCTTTTAGACTCTCTGCACTGTAACACAGGTATTGGGTGCCACCTTGTGTAGGCTCGGGCCCTCAAATGATACTGTCAAAATAGTTTTTACCCAGTTGATCTGTTTAATTTTCCTATGAGTCCATGGCAGCTGGTGCAGAAATTGCATCAGTATTATGGAAGTTAATTATCATATGTGGGCTGCAGCGGATAGTTACACCACCCTCATAAAGGATGACAATATATGGCAGATTATTCTTTGGCTGGGCCACAATTTAAAAGTTCGAGGTGACACACTGAAAGAAAAAGTGGCTAGGACGTGCAAGAAACCAATATTTATTCATTAGTAAGCCACGCAGAAAGGAAAAGTACCTATGACATGCAAGAAACCCTATATTTATATATTAATAAGCCATCCCTAAAGTCTGCTTTCTACGCCTCCAGGGCTGGATGCTTAATTTGTAAAAATGTAGCAAACTACATATTTGAGCTTGTGCCCTCATGGTAATTAAAGTCTCAAACCTGTGTAGATGCAGACTGTGTTCCCAAAGAGCAGGTCTAGGATTAATTCAATTACTAACTTTGTATCTCTGTGTGGGAAGATAGTAACAAAATGAATCAAAGTTGTTTTCTTTAACTCAGTTTTCAAAATCAAATTTAAGGGCAAAATACTTTCTTCATAACTATAGTCTGTGTTGCCTGAGCCAAAACTGGCTTAGAATCCATTTGAACATATTTAACATCCAAAGACCAATACGCATTTCTAGCTGAAAGTAATGACCCTGCTCTGCAGCGGATAATAGCCTTGCCTAGTCAGGGAGATGTAATCAATTGACCACTCACTAAGGATCAGCCATCTGAGAGGGGAGAGGAGCATCTGGCAGAACAAGGAACAACTTTTAAATTACCTAATTTCATTTGTAAATCCTGAATGATTTTGACTGGATCTGTTCCCATTCATTTCTAAAGCCCTCCTAGCTCTTTTGGCATCAATTCCAGCATTAAAGGAAGAAGGAGTACCAGTGTGGACCATGGCAGAGGGGAGGAGACCTCTCTCCATAGTGGAGTTTCTTTTAGGTAACGAGAGACAATTGTGATGCAAAAATAGTTCAACTATCTTAGAATTAGGGTCTATAAGAAAATACGATATTGGTTGAGGAGGTGGAGGCCCCACTCAGGCAACAACCAAAATCCTTGTTAGGGTGACCTAAAAAGTCAATAAATTAAATAGTGCTTAACTGTCTGGTATCTTGGGACAAAAGCAGTCAGCTTAATTTAGAGGCAATGTGTAAAGTATTTATGAAGCACACAAAGAGTAATAAAGTGAAAACACAACAAAAAAAAATTCCTAAACCAACTTATAAAAAATAGAGTAAATTAGAATAAATAAAATGAAACTGGAATGACAAAAAAACATTTAGTAGAGTTGGAGATTTAAAATTTTAATGCTTTAAGGGAATATACCTCCTAAAAGCACAAAGCACCACTCACTGTCATCTTGTCGTGCTATCCCGGGGAAAGTTACAACTTCACAGCGACCTCAATGAATCATGGGTCGGATTTAGGGAGCAGGTTGATCCAATGAAAAGTTACCTTCAAAGTGGGCGCAAAGAGTTTTGTGCACAGTGGAGAAGGCTGTGATGAGGAGGCTGAGCATCACTGTTGGTTTTTTCTGCAGCATTAAGACACACTAGGTGTCTGTAGTTTCGCATTGGCATTCACTGTGGGCTGTCATTGCTTTAGCGTGAAGTGCGGGTCTTGCATTGCCGGTCATTGCTGTTGGTCACTGTCACCATGTGGCGCATGTCTCACCGGAACTTCACATTGGGAGTCATCGCAAGCGAAGTGTCTTGGGACAAACTGACCCATTTGTCATTGCGAGGAGCCCAAGCTCCGTGGTTTTAACATTTTCTTTAGGAGGAGTACACTCTGGTCCCAGCCAATGGTCTGGGACCTGGAGAGGCACCTCTTTAGGATTAGAGACTCACTCCAGCAGAGGTCAGCTGGACTCAGGCAGGTCCAGTTACAGGCCGAGGCAGGTACAGTTGCAGCAGTTCAGCTGGGCAGGGAGGCTGCTGAAGTTTTGTTGTTACCCTGTAGCTCCAACTGCCCATTGGAGTTGCTCTGTTTAGCCTGGGGCAAAGGCAAGCAAGCCCAGTCTTCCTTCTCAGACAGCAATGCAGTACTTCAAGTGACAGGGCAGTCCTCTGGGAGCAGGGCAGTCCTTCTTCTGTAAATTCCACAGGTCCAGTAGTTTTCTGATGTGTGACTCTCGCAATCCAATATTTATAGCTGCTGCCAGCCTTTGTGTGGGGGGATTCCTACACCCACATCTAGTATTGGATAGTTCTTCCCATTCTCCTGTCAAGGTTATAAACTGTCTGGGGTGACTAAGGGTGTGGCAGGCCTTGTGTCAGATTCCTATGTGTACACTGGAGGCAATGCCCTTTGAGGTGCAAATGGGGTTGTCCATACCTAAGCCATCTTTGTGTCACTGTTTGGAAGCAATTCACAAAACCCCAACAGCAAATTCATGTGACCTAGAACTCTGACAGAAGGCACAAATGGTTGGGACTAGGAAATGCCACCTTTCTACAAGTGTCATTCTCAGAATTGTGACCTTAATTCCAACTTTACCATTAAAGAGGATTTTAAATTACTATTCATATAAGTGAAAACAACATATTCCCATCAGCCAATCGAAATTTAACACTTATTGAATGTAATAAGGTAATAGTTTTAGTTAATGGAAGAAATAGGCCTTAATACAGTGAACAACAACTTTAGGAGTTGTTTACTTCTTGAACATATCAAACTTAAGTACACATGTACTACACTTTAATTACAGTGAACCCTGCCCTATGAGCATTTAGGGCCTACCTTAGGGGTGAATTATAACTACTAAAAGGAAGGTTTAGGCCTGGTCAAACTGACTGTTTAAAACAGGACTACACGCTACAGTAGCAAGTCTGAGACATGTTTTACAGTGCTATTTAATGGATGGCACAATAAGTGCAGCAGGCCAACTAATAGCATTTAATTTACAGACCCTGGGTACATGTAGTACTATTTACTAGGGACTTACAACTAAATTAAATGTGCCAATTAGGTGTACTCCAATTTTACCATAATTGATGGAGAGAGTATAAGCTCTTTAGCACTGTTTAGCAGCGGTAAAGTGCACAGAGTCCTAAAGCCAAAAAAAACAAATTCAGCTAAATAGAAGGGGTGAAGGCAAAATATTTGGGGGAATACCACACCAAGGATGTCAGGTCAAATAGGGCCTCTGAGAATTTCTACAGCAAAATAAAGAGGAAGTACTGCAAAAGGAGTTGCTCATAGAGAGAGTAAGTAACCATAACTGCGTAGCAAATATTTTTCAATTGCTGAATATTGCAATGGATAAATCTGGAACCTTATTCCCACCTCCTCAATACATTCTTAGAGCTCAGAAGACTGTAGATGAAGAAGAAGGCTGTGTTGGATGAAAGTGGGTGAAAGGACACCTGCCATCTGCTAGCACCCAGGACTGACTTGACTGACCACCTATTTATCTTTTCTAGGGTCATAAAAGGCAGAAAAACTCCTTACTCCTGGGGGTCCAGCTGGCCAAATAGGACTTGGGATGACAGGAGCACTGGCTGGAGAGAGGAGTGTTACCCAAGAGTATGCCCGAGGAAATGATGAATGCATGGATGACCAGGAAAACGTTTCCCAGTAGCTGAGAGAGGGGGACTTAGGTTCAGATTTAGAGGTAGGTAGGTTGTTACTCCATCACAAATGTGACTGTCGTCCCATCCTCCTTATTACAAGGTTTCATAGGTTGGATAGGTATTACAAGGCTATAGTTTATAATGTACTTGTTATATGGTTGACAGTATATCCATCATGCTTGTGACAGAAAAACCCATTTACCACACACTAAATCAGGCCCTTCATTATTTTTTCCACTTCTGGAGGAATGGCATAAGGTGCTGAGCTTTTTCCCAGGATGTCACACCCAAGGCCGGCAAGAAAGCCAGGTTCATCATGCCTGGAGTTGGTTCAGTGGGGTCTTGTGGAAATTGTATTCAGGCTCGTGGATCCCAGCCCAGATTAGGCTTCCATTCTTGCCTAGGTGGAGAATCTTGATAACCAAAAAAGTGTCTGAGTTTAAAAATTAAATCTTGGACCGAAGTGTGAGGCAGAAGTTGCATTTTAGTGGCATAACAACCTTGGTGACTACAACGTACAGGTTCATCATACTTTAAGCTTTTGGCTCAAAAAACAATGACATTAGTAGGCTCTCAATGACCATATATCTGATTTTGATGCATCCTCAGTGGCTTGAGCCTTGAAGTTTACCCACATCCAAAATTGAAACAGCAAACCTAGACCATACACCAAATGTGTATGTGACGCACCTCCCCCAAACATTTTTTACCCAAGCGAATAGTCCAATGTTCTGAGTTCAATCACTCAGAAAGTGTGCACCTCCACCACTCCTGCTGTTTCCAAAGAGCGGTCTAACGCGACCAAAGTCAAATGTAACACCAATGTGGAGTGCACCACCAATTAAATGGGGGAAAATAATTATGTCCATCCAAAGAGTATCAAAACAGGTATTTCCTTTATTCTTCTTTTTATGGGTAAAAAACAGCAGCCAGACAGCCGACGCGTTTCATCCAAATCATGGACTTCATCAGGGCTGTAATGTATACAAAAACATAAAGTGTATAATACAACATAGAAAAACACGAATGGACAAAGACCAAGACAATACAGGTCAAACAATAAACAGTACATTTAAAAATGGTCTCACTAACATAAATCGATCATAACTCTTGAGCGGTATATCCGCCACATTTCTAGGACACAGTAGTATTATTAATTCATTGACAATGTCAGAAAAAACATGATGCATGACACCTATATTAAATAATGCATAACACCTATATTAAATGGCATATTGTGGCACCATATTGCATTTAATAGAAACTTGACAACATTACAAAAATGTATTACCCATAGTAAGGCAGTATCCCATGAGCAATATCTGTCAGATTGACATCAAAAAATCAAAAACAAATAGAGTAGATAGAGAGTATAAAAAGATGTAAAAAAGACAAGAGCAAAGCCTAGAAAAAAAATAATAAATGTAAGTATGTAAATAATCAAAAATATCCAATTAAATGCCATCTTAAAAAGTGTAAGCACCATCAAGCCCAGCGTTATAAGGGAAATCAAAAAATGCCTACCTTCCAAAAGGTGAATTTACTGTCCAATAGGGTAGTAATGTAGATAATAAATTGGAATGACAATCAAAGATACGTAAAATTCCCACTGGACCCTCATATATCCGGGGTCAGTCAGTAAATAAGAGGCTTGTGTGCCTATAATAAATAATACAAACAAAAACGAATTAAATCAAGGGGCGATGGCCCAAATACGACCCACCCTTATTTGTATAAAAGAAATGTAATTGCCCTCATGTACTGAGGGACAAAAAACAGGTAAGCAGCTCATGGAGTAATAATAAATGATTGCGTAAATAAATAAAAAAATAAAAAGCTCTCCCGTTATCCGCATAATGCCAGGGTTGCAAATGCCCATATCAAAGTGACAGAATCACAGAAAGCGTGAAATATAGAATAAAAAGTATAAATAACCCGAAGTCCACTATGTACGGCAAAAAATAATAATAATATGACAGAAACATGGAAAAACGCCAATTGCACGTTTCCAAAATATAAATAAAACAAAGGCGGAAAGAGTATGGAAGGAACCCATGTCAGAAGTTCCAAATCAAGCCGTTAATTAATGCTTGATAGAAATGGGGGCATTTAAGTAATGCGGCGTAGGACTATGACCAAAAATAATAGCCAGAATGTGTAATGATCGCGTAGGTCAAAAATTCCTCCCTGGGCCGCTGGTGTCCGGGACCCCCGCAGTATTACGCGAACAGATGCTAACTGAAAAGACGAGCGCCAAACGTGCCCGGTTTAAATAACACGAGCGTAATCACGCAGAAATATCCGAGTGTCTAGCAAGGGAGTATCTAAAAGAAAAAAGAGCTCAACGAAAACGGGAAGTACCTAAAGGGGTTATCACCAAATAATAATTTTTATCAACACAAGGCCGAAATATAAAGACCAGAATACCGTATAGTTTAATCAAGAACAAGCCACAAGAGTTAGTTAGTCATATTAGTGGACTACATGCTGCAAAAACAATCGTGGGCCACGGGAGTTACACAAGCCCCAAGAACGTAGATGCCTAGTCAAGGCATTGATATAAGTTGCCTTATAGGTTTTTAAAAAAAGGGGGGTGGTGCATATTTGATTGCCAGAATAGTAGAATACAAACCACATAGGCACCTGTTGGCCATAAAGATCGTACAATCCCCAAGATGGCAAGAAACTCGATCAAAAATAAATATCTAATATTAAATAATTAAAGAATACAATGACATGAAATAAAATGAAAACATAAGGATTGTAGAAAGTAGAAAGGAAAAAGGAAAGAGGAAAGAAGGAGAGAAAGGGAAGAAAAATAGAAGACTAGAAGTTCTGACATTGCCAATGAATTAATAATACTACTGTGTCCTAGAAATGTGGCAGATATACCGCTCAAGAGTTATGATCGATTTATGTTAGTGAGACCATTTTTAAATGTACTGTTTATTGTTTGACCTGTATTGTCTTGGTCTTTGTCCATTCGTGTTTTTCTATGTTGTATTATACACTTTGGGGCATATTTACAAGCCCCTTGCGCCACTTTTGCGCCGCCGTTGCGTCACGCAAGTGACGCAGCGGCGACGCAAACCATGCGCCGCGTTGCGCTATATTTACAACGTGACGCATCTAGGGAGATGCGTCACGTAGTAAACCCCTGCGCCACATGAAACCTGCGTCAGGTTTCATGTGGGCGTACCGGCGCAGGGGGGGGCGTTCCGGCGCAGGTACGCCTCGGAAAAGTGACGTAGTGAAATCTACAAGATTTCACGCAGTCACTTTTCCGGCAGCTGTTGCGCCAAATCCTTACGCCTGCTTCAAGCAGGCGTAAGGATTGACGCACCATGTTAGGGATAGGGAAGGTTGGGACAGTGCTGGAGTTGCGTCGCGCTTGCGACACGACTTCAGCACTGCGCCAACCTTCCGCCGGCAGATGCGTCACGCATCTGCTTATCCTTGCGCCACGATGCGCCGCATTGTAAATGCGGCACATCGGACGTGGCGCAAGGGTAAACTTGCGTGACGCATTTTCCCTGGCGCATCCCTGCTGATATGCAGGGATGCGCCAGGGAACGTAAATATGCCCCTTTATGTTTTTGTATACATTACAGCCCTGATGAAGTCCATGATTTGGACGAAACGCGTCGGCTGTCTGGCTGCTGTTTTTTACCCATAAAAAGAAGAATAAAGGAAATACCTGTTTTGATACTCTTTGGATGGACATAATTCTTTTCCCCCATTTAATTGGTGGTGCACTCCACATTGGTGTTACCCTTGAAGTTTACCCCCCTGGATTTACTAACTTCTAGAAAAAAGACAGAGGCCCTCATTTCAAGTCGACCCTTAATTCCAGTAGGACCAGTAACAACAATTTAGTGGGAACACCATGAACATCTTTACCTACACAAGGAGTTTTCAGTTGCTGGAAACAGCCAAACTCTCATTATGAAAGTATGGGGGAAAAAGTGGAATTACCGGGGAATCAGTCCCAGAATTACCAATTGACCCAGTAATTCCTTCATTTCTTAGTGGACTCTTATTGGGCTATTCACAAAAGTCGCTCAGACCAGTGAGTAATTTACGTGTACGTTTACTCTTACACATTCATGTAACTTTACTACTTTTGGCTATACATCATTTACAAGTGTAGAGTTACTCGGAAGTACAGACTTACATGTGTCCACCTCATCAAGCAGGACATGGAGGTAAATATATGAGTGTAAGTTACTTCTGCCAAAAAGGAGCAGTAGTAAGTCCAGCACCACACATGAGCCAACCAATTAAACTGCAACACCCTCCCATAGAAAATAATGGCCACAGGAACTTAAAATAGAACCCCATAGGAAATAATGTTAACAATAATAATTTTCATGCATAGAGTTCTACATAAATATGCAAAAAGAAGCAGGGAACTCTGGGTAATTCCCAAGTTTAGGTAGAGAGCAGCTCTTGTATGGAGCACCTTGCACCACCTGCGACACTCTAAAATTGCTCATCTCAAATGTCTGGTTTTCTATCAAAATGTTTAAGCATAGGATTAGCACAATGCCAGCCATGCTGAGATAGAAAGGGCTAAAGCATTTGCCATTTCTACAGCTAAGGCTTTAAGCATAGGATTAGCACAGTGACATCCACTCCTAGCTTTAAAATGACAAAAGCCTTTTACCATTCCAGGTACAGTATTACAGCTTTGGATTGGTAAAATACCATCCAATCACACCTGGAATGAATAAAAACAACCCCTGACACATATTTTGCTATCATTATAGCTCTTCAGAGAGGATTAGCTAAGCCCAGACACAAGGGAGCACCCAGTATACGTCAAAAACACCCCCTTTCAGGCATAAAGTGCTGCATAAAGTTTGCAAGTTTAGGTGGGGATCATCTCCTGTATAGAGCACCCTACAAACCCAACACACCGTGAATTTGCTCACCTGAAATATATATACTTATATATAGCTCTATTATCAGTGCAGTTACAAGTTTGATCAGGTGATAGATGCATCACCAATAAAAACTCTCCATGTACGTAATGCGGTCATGTGACCAAGGGCTAAGTGGCCCGAAACGCGTCATGAAGGAGCTTTGCACGCAACTTTAATATTTTAATAAAAGAAAATCTGGCACCAGCTCAAGAAGTTGTCCGTACCTGTTTTCGTGCGTCTAGGGCACAAGGGAGCGTAATTTGATATATATATATATATATATATATTTTTTCATCCAAAAGGCAACCCACAATTGAAGACGCACTCAGAGCAGGCGAATCCAGCCTCCGGCAGTATTCTTTATCGAAGCACAACGTGCAAGCACAACCAAGTATTACAACAATTGGCCCAACGCGTTCCGAAGTTTACCTCCTTGATCACGGGCATATGCAAATGGGCAGATACGGCAGGAAACAGTCTCTGAAATGCCATTTATATCACCCTCTAGTGGGTTTTGATTGTCCATAGCTTCTTCGGACTTGTATTCCTGCCGTTAAAATATTACCCTAATAGGTTCTGCCTCATAGCGATTCGGTTTAAAAGCTCTGCATAGAGCTCCCCAGTTGTGCGGCCAGTGTAGATAAGGCAAACCTGTTCTCTGCTGTACGATTACAGTGTATCTGCATCAGCAGTCTGCTTTTCCATCTTCGCGGCGGTGCATCTTCCCGACCTGGTTGCAGGCCGGTAAATTTTCATCCAGAGCCTGCTCTGAGTGCGTCTTCAATTGTGGGTTGCCTTTTGGATGAGAATATATATATATATATATATATATACATCTCTCTATATATATATATATATATCTATATATCTATATATTACCTACTGGCGGTCGCCAATAGGTAGTTATAGTTAGGACCTAGTTTCCATAGGAAATGCGTTTTTTGATTTGCCAATATCTTTGGCACCGTTTGACGAATCTTCGCGAAATTTTCAAAACTAATGGCCTGCTGTGGTCAGCTCCTGTCTTGAGAGCTTCGGGGTGATTCGTCAAGCAGGGGCCGAGAAAAAAGGGGGTCCCAAAACGCGTTTTCTCCATGTTAATTTCCATAGGAACTTTTGTCATGGTTACAGCCCGAACTGCTGAACGGAATTACACCAAATTTTGCAGAGATGTAGCTCTTCCTCCAGAGTGCACTCTTTGCTTTAAATGGTATAAATCCGTTCAGTAGTTCCTGAGAAATTAAAAATTAAAAAATATATAGATCTGGTGACCGAGGAGGATTCGCGAAACCTCCTGATCACAAGCTTCATTCTGATTGGCTGCCAACACTCTAAACCAGGAAGTGTTGGCAGCCATGTTGTGACTCGGTAAAACCGAGTGACAAGAAAAAAGGTGAAAAAAAAGAAAAGGGGGCAGGATAGAAACACCCTGACCCCCAAGGCCTGGTGACCCCCAGGGCCCAAAAAAGCATTTTTGTAAAAAATAATATCAACGGGATTCGTGAATCCCGCCGAAAAAAATATGAAGCGCGGGCTCACGTGCTTCATTTTAATGAGCCCCCAGGACCTGGCCCACTCAGGGGCTCATTAAAATGAAGCCCTGGGGACCGCCACCTCCCCGGGGTGTATGTAAATTATACGTGGGGGGCTTACTGCCCCCCTGCAGCCCCGGGGACCACCACCTCTCCGGGGCATCAGTAAAATATGGGTGGGGGTCCTTGAGTACCCCCCAAACCCTGGAGACCACCACCTCCCCGGAGCCATACAATATTAAACATAACGTAAGGCCAGGCCCTGGGAGATGGGGTCCCCAGGGCCATAATTGGCCTCAGGAGGGGGCCACGCGGCCCCCTCCTGAATATTTAATTATTTAAAAAAAAAAATGAGGCAATGCCCTGGGGGATGGGGTCCCCAGGGCCGATAAAGGCCTCAGGACAGGGGCCTCGCAGCCCCCCTCCAAAATAAAAAAAAAAGGAAAGGCTGCCAGGCCCTGGGGGATGGGGTCCCCAGGGCCCCAAAAATATTAAGAGAAAGGGGGCCACACAGCTCCCCTTCTAACCAAAACAAAAAAAAAGAAAAGCCGGCATCTCGCCGGAGGCCTTGCCCCCTCCCTGCACCACTGTGCAAACACGCCTCCTGGTGCGTTCCAACTTGGGGGACTAGGTCCCTTTGAATCCTGAGGGTTCCTCGGGGCCAACTAGCCCACCAGGTACCTCCAGTAAGCCCCACACACGCCCCTTTTTACACCACTCTGCAAATACGCCTCTTGGCGCACTGCTGGTGGGGCGATGAGGTCCTCTTGTGTCCTGAGGACCTCAGGACTAAAGTGGACTTCATCCCCCGAGCAGCAGTGCGCCAGGAGGCATGTGTGCAGAGTGGTGTAAAAAGGGGGTGTGGCCTCGGACCACTCTCAGCAATTCAGTTGTGTGGGGCTTACTAGAGATAACAGGAGGGCTAGTTGGCCCCCAGGGACCCTAAGGAGGCAAGGAGACTTCATCCCCTAAGCAAGAGCATGCCAGGAGGTACGTTTGCAGAGTGGTGGAGAAAGGGGGCATGGCCTGTGTCCACCTCTCAGCAATCCCTATATCTGGGGCTTACTGGAGGTATCAGGTAGGCTAGTTGGCCCCTAAGGAACCCCAGCAGCGAAGGAGACTTTAATCCCCATCGAAGAGCGCGCCAGGGAGCGTGTTTGCACACTGGTGGTCAAAGGGGGCGTGGCCTGCTATGAGTACTTACCAATGCTGCTGTGTGGGACTTACTGGAGGTAATAGGAGGGGTAGTTGGCCCCCAAGGTTGTCCTTGGGGGCCAACTACCCCTCCTGTTACATCCAGTAAGTCCCACACAGTGAGATTGCTAAGAGGTCTTCGGAGGCCACGCCCCCCCTTTCTCCACCACTCTGCAAATGCACCTCCTGGCACACTACGGGTTGGGGGATGAAGTCCACTTTACTCCTGAGGGACTTTGGGGGCCAAGAAGCCCTCCTGGTACCTCCTGTAAGTCCTATGCAGCGGAATTCCTGAGCGCTGGTTGGAGGCCCAGCCCCCTTTCTCCACCACTCTGCAAACGCGACTACTAGTTAAAGTAGCAGTTGTAATGTAATAGGTCTCACATTTGCAAGAGTTAGAGCTATCGGCGTTGTAAATGTAAATGTTTTTACTAATGATTTTTGGAGTGGAGTAAATGTACGTTGTGTGTAGTGGAATTATGTGGTATGTTGTGCAGTGAAATTATGTGGATAGAAAGTATGTGGTATTTAGTGTATAGGAAATATGTAGAGTGGGATTATGTGTTATGAGAGTAATTATGTGGTATGGTAGTGATGGAGCAAGGACTCGTAAATGAGACTTGCTCGAAAGCAATCCTTTCGTTTTAACTCACTAACGAATTACTAACTATGTGTTTTTAATTAATAATTTGCATTTTCGAAAGACACGCGGGACAACGAAGCTTGCATATGTGTTTACTAACTTTAACAAAATGAATGAAGGACTAAAACGTACTCTAACAAGGGATCTTTACCGCGCATGCGTCTACTGCATCTACGTAGTATGACGTTATACGCTCGGAGGGAAAATCTTGCGCATGCGCAAAAGGCATTAAAATGGCTGCTTGAAAGCTCACATGCATGGCATCTGCTTGGCTAAATAGAAAATACGTTTTATATTAACGCAAACGCAGAAAGGGTAATAATAATTAAAGTGGGTTAGAGTAGAGGTTGGTGGTAAACAGTGAAACCATTTATTTTTAAAAATAACATTTCTTCTTTTGACTTTATTATTAGTGCGCATTTGGGCCTTCCACGCTTGTCTGAATTGAGCTGACTGACTTGACTCCACACATGCGCACATGAGCAAGAATAAGGAAGGATGAGTAAGGATTTGTCACGTGTCCAAGGCCATAGAAGATGTGCCCTGGGAACATGAGGGTGAAGAGTTCATACGAAGAAGCTTTATTGATAAAATTGAAACATTTTGTATTAATAAAGTTTGGAGATGTA
This sequence comes from Calotriton arnoldi, assembly GCA_963921515.1. Classification (NCBI taxonomy): domain Eukaryota; kingdom Metazoa; phylum Chordata; class Amphibia; order Caudata; family Salamandridae; genus Calotriton; species Calotriton arnoldi. Next base: position 1,157,770 of record CAWUFW010001308.1, read on the forward strand.
TGGGAAAGGAAATGATTAAATAAAGTTTAAGGGGATGGGTTTGAAAACAATGGTTCAATGAAATAACTGAAATGTAAGCATGGTGCGATGATCATCACTTCCTCGTCTGACAAATCAGAATTCGTATTTTGCGATTTTGAAACTTTAGTGGGTGGTCCATGAATAGTGAAAGGTATAACTGAGGTAGTTTTAGTTAGTTAGCAGAAGCGGGAGCAGACGTCAATGATGCAGAGCTCGGGATGCTGTCGGTGTTGTGGGAGGGGCTGATGCTGTGAGACGCTGATAAATAACTGAATGCAGAGACCTCCATCTTAACTCAATTGGGTTAGAAAGAAGATCGCGGAAGAACCACGAGGAGGAAGAGAGTGTCAGAGAGGGGTGCGATGCAGTCGTCGGTATTTAGAGAGGTGAATTATTCTGTCCTGATTTCTGTCCTGAAGTCTTTGTCTCCTGATCTATCCTGGGGGACCCTTACCAGCCCTTTGGCCAAGGGGTTGGTCTTCGCAGCATTCTGGGTAAATATAAATTCATTGTATTGATAGATGTACTTTTCTCTCTGTCCTCTCCTTTCTAAGCATAGTTATTGTGAGAGCCTGAAATATTTTTTTTTGCTTATTGATTATTGATTGAATTGACACTCTTGCGAATGAGGGTGTGTGTACTGAAACTTTGAGATGGTTCACATTTAATTAATTTAGATAAAGATTTTAAAACTTCCCGAGTCTGTGATTATTTTATTTTAAAGAATGTTTAATAAATTAAGGGGCATATTAGCAAGACCCACGTTAAAATTATCGCCGTTTTAGAGGCAGGAAACTGCCGCTAAAACGGAGATAATGGGCTTGCTAATATGCGTTATGGAATTCCAATAGAAGCCCAGGTTAGATGTCCTGCACATCAAACCTGGGCTTCTATTGGAATTCTATAACGCATATTAGCAAGCCCATTATCGCCGTTTTAGCGGCAGTTTCCTGCCGCTAAAACGGCGATAATTTTAACGTGGGTCTTGCTAATATGCCCCTAGGTTAATTATCACCATCAACTAGTTCCAACTAATGGTCCATCGACCAGAGGAAAGAACTTTTTGATCAGTGAAAAGTTTAGTTAGAACAGAATAATAACTATTTCTGGAAACATGAAATCTATAAATTACAAGCTCCAGCGGTATACTAGGTATTAGTGAAAGAGGTTGTATGGGCCCAGGTGAGTATATGGTAGTGGAGTATCTGTTGTTAGTGCACCGCTGGATCAGTAGTCTGTGCTGTGGAGTGGTAACCTCAGGATTAGTCTTCCTTGTTTCCATAGAAGCTAAACTATGAACAAAATGATACAAAAAAAGAAGGAATCACTGAGGAGCACTTCTGGAACTAGTCAGCGGTATGGGCAGGGCCACTGGAATTATGCGACTGTTTGGCTGCACCGACTTTCGCACAATTATACATTTTCCGCATTAGCCACATAATCCATCATCTGCTGCCTAATCTGCAGATTTGAACAGAAAAAGCCTTGTTTCTAGCTCAAACGGCTCAAACGTTACCAAAAATGCAGCAACAAGTGTTACAGCGTGGTGGAAGGTCCTTTGCAAACCCAGAATGGTCAGCTATTACTTATTGCTAGATGGGGGTGTTAAATTGGTACTAATGGTGTGCAAGCCACTCTTGCTTCTTTCTGTGCCTCTCTTGCCTCTTTCTGCATTTCTGTTGCTTCTTTCTGCACCTTTCTTTCTTTTTCTGCACATCTCTTGCCTCTTTCTGCAAATCTCTTCTACTTTCTGCACCTCTTTTGCCTCTTTCTGCACCTCACTTGCTTCTTTCTGCACCCCTCTAGCCTCCTTCTGCACCTCTCTTGCCTCTTTCTGCACCACTCTTCCCTCTTTCTGCACCCCTCCTGCCTCTTTCTGCACCTCTGCTCCTTCTTTCTGCACTTCTTTTGTTTCTTTCTGCACCTCTTTTGCTTCTTTCTGCACCCCTCTTTCTCCACCACTCTTATTACCTTTCTGCATCTTTGTTGCTTCTTTCGGCACTTCTCTTGTCTCTTTCTCCACCCCTCTTCCCTCTTTCTGCACCTCTGTTGCTTCTTTCTATACCTCTCTTGCTTCTTTCTGCATCCCTCGTGCCTCTTTGACAACCCCTCTTCCCACACCCCTCTTGCATCTTTCTGCACCTCTGTTCCTTCTTTCTGAACTTCTTTTGTTTCTTTCTGCACATCTCACTTCTTTCTGTAACTCTTTTGCCTCATTCTGCACCCCTCTTCCCTGTTTCTGCACCCCTCTTGCCTCTTCCTCCACCCATTCACCCTCTTTCTGCACCCCTTTGCCTCTTTCTCAACCGCTGTTCTTTCTTTCTGCACTTCTTTCGTTTCTTTCTGCAAATCTCTGGCTTCTTTCTGCACTACACATGCCTCTTTCTGCACCCCTCTTCACTCTTTTTGCACCCCTATTGCTTCTTTCTGCACCTTTGTTGCTTTTCTCTGCACTCCTCTTGCTTATATCTGCACTCCTCATGCCTTTTTCACACCCCTCTACCCTCTTTGTGCACCCCTTTTGCCTCTTTCTGCACATCTGTTCCTTCTTTCTGCACTTGTTTTGTTTCTTTCTGAAGCTCTCTTACATCTTTCTGCACCCCCTTGCCTCTTTCTCCACCCATCCACCCTCTTTCTGCACCCCTCTTCCCTCTTTTTGCACCCCTTTTGCCTCTTTCTGCATATCTGTTGCTTCTTTCTGCACTCCTCTTGCTTATTTCTGCTCTCCTCGTGCCTTTCCCACACCCCTCTTCCCTCTTTGTGCACCCCTCTTGCCTCTTTCTGCACTTCTTTTGTTTCTTTCTGCATCTCTCACTTCTTTCTGCACCCCTTTTGCCTCTTTCTGCACCCCTCTTGCCTCTTTCTGCACATCTGTTCCTTCTTTCTGCACTTCTTTTGTTTCTTTCTGCACCCCTCGTGCCTCTTTCTGCACCCCTCTTCCCTTTTTTGCACCCCTCTTGCCTCTATCTGCACCTCTGTTGCTTCTTTCTGCATTCCTCTTGCTTCTTTCTACACCACTCTTGCTTCTTTCTGCACCGCTCATGCTTCTTTCTGCACCCCTCTTCCCTCTTTCTGTACCCCTCTTGCCTCTTTCTGCACCTCAGTTCCTTATATCCGCACTTCTTTTGTTTCTTTCTACACCTCTCTTGCTTCTTTCTGCACCCCTCTTGCTACTTTCTCCACCCCTGTTCTCCCTTTTTGCATCTCTGTTGCTTCTTTCTGCACTTCTCTTGCCTCTTTCTCCATCCCTCATCCATCTTTCTGCACCTATGTTGCTTCTTCCTGCACTTCTCTTGCTTCTTTCTGCAACCCTTGTGCCTCTTTATGCACCCCTCGTCCCTCTTTCTGCACCCTTCTTGCCTCTTTCTGCAACTCTGTTCCTTCTTTCTGTACTTCTTTTGTTTCTTTCTGCACCCCTCTTGCCTCTTTCTGCACCTCTCTTGCCTCTTTCTGCACCCCTCTTCCCTCTTTCTGCACCCCTCATGCCTCTTTCTGCACCTCTATTCCTTCTTTCTGCACTTCTTTTGTTTCTTTCTGCACCTCTTTTGCTTCTTTCTGCACCCCTCTTGCTGCTTTCTCAACCCCTCTTCCCCATTTCTGCCTCTCTGTTGCTTCTTTCTGCACTTCTCTTGTCTCTTTCTCCACCCCTCTTGCCTCTTTCTGCACCTTTGTTGCTTCTTTCTGCACTTCTTTTGTTTCTTTCTGCATCTCTCACTATTTTCTGCACCCCTTTTGCCTTGTTCTGCACCCCTCTTGCCTCTTTCTGCACCTCTGTTCTTTCTGTCTGCAATTCTTCTGTTTCTTTCTGCAGCTCTCTTGCTTCTTTCTGCACCCCATTGCCTCTTTCTCTACCCATCCACCTTCTTTCTGAACCCCTTTTGCATCTTTCTATACCTCTGTTCTTTCTGCAATACTTTTGTTTCTTTCTGCTCATCTGTTGCTTCTTTCTGCACACCACGTGCCTCTTTCTGCACCCCTCTTCATTTTTTTGCACCCCTCTTGCCTCTTTCTGTACCTTTGTTGCTTCTTTCTACACTTCTCTTGCATATTTCTGCAATCCTCGTGCCTTTTTCACACCCCTCTTCCCTCTTTTTGTACCCCTTTTCCCTCTTTCTGCACCTCTGTTCCTTCTTTCTGCAATTCTTTTGTTTCTTTCTGCACCTCTCGCTTCTTTCTGCACCCCTTTTGCCTCTTTCTGCACCTCTGTTCCATCTTTCTGTACTTCTTTTGTTTCTTTCTGCAGCTCTCATACTTCTTTCTCTACCCCATTGCCTCTTTCTCCACCCCTCTTCCCTCTTTCTGCACCCCTGTTGCCCCTTTCTGCACCTCTGTTCCTTCTTTCTGCACTTCTTTAGTTTCTTTCTGCACGTCTCTTGCTTCTTTCTGCACCCCTCATGCCTCTTTCTGCACCTCTCTTCCCTCTTTTTGCACCCCTTTTGCATCTTTCTGCACATTTGGTGCTTCTTTTTTGCACTCTTCTTGCTTATTTCTGTACTCCTTGTGCCTTTCTCACACCCCTCTTCCCTCTTTGTGGACCCCTCTTGCCTCTTTCTGCACTTCTTTTGTTTCTTTCTGCACCTCTCGCTTCTTTCTGCACCCCTTTTGCCTCTTTCTGCACCCTTCTTGCCTCTTTCTGCACATCTGTTCCTTCTTTCTGCACTTCTTTTGTTTCTTTCTGTACCCCTCTTGCCTCTTTCTGCACCCCTCTTCCCTTTTTTGCACCCCTCTTCCCTCTATCTGCACCTCTGTTGCTTCTTTCTGCACTCCTCTTGCTTCTTTCTACACCACTCTTGCTTCTTTCTGCACCGCTCATGCTTCTTTCTGCATCCCTCTTCCCTCTTTCTGTACCCCTATTGCCTCTTTCTGCACCTTAGTTCCTTATATCCACACTTCTTTTGTTTCTTTCTACACCTCTCTTGCTTCTTTATGCACCCCTCTTGCCACTTTCTCCACCCCTGTTCTCCCTTTTTGCATCTCTGTTGCTTCTCTCTGCACTTCTCTTGCCTCTTTCTCCATCCCTCATCCATCTTTCTGCACCTATGTTGCTTCTTTCTGCACTTCTCTTGCTTCTTTCTGTAACTCTGTCCCATCTTTCTGCAACCCTTGTGCCTCTTTCTGCACCCCTCAGCCCTCTTTCTGCACCCTTCTTGCCTCTTTCTGAAACTCTGTTCCTTCTTTCTGTACTTCTTTTGTTTCTTTCTGCAACTCTCTTGCTTCTTTCGGCACGCCTCTTGCTTCTTTCTGCACCCCTCTTGCCTCTTTCTGCACCTCTCTCGCCTCTTTCTGCACCCCTCTTCCCTCTTTCTGCACCCCTCATGCCTCATCCCTCATGCCTCTTTCCTCGCGCCTTGACACCCTCTGGTTAATGTTTTGCGCTCTACAAATCTCCATTTCATTTCATTTCATTTCTTTCTGCACCTCTATTCCTTCTTTCTGCACTTCTTTTGTTTCTTTCTGCACCTCTTTTGCTTCTTTCTGCATCCCTCTTGCTACTTTCTCCACCCCTCTTCCCCATTTCTGCATCTCTGTTGCTTCTTTCTGCACTTCTCTTGTCTCTTTCTCCACCCCTCTTCCCCCTTTCTGCACCTCTGTTGCTTCTTTCTGCACCTCTCTTGCTTCTTTCTGCACCCCTCGTGCCTCTTTCACATCCCTCTTCCCGCACCCCTCTTGCCTCTTTCTGCACCTCTGTTCCTTCTTTCTGCACTTCTGTTGTTTCTTTCTGCATCTCTCACTATTTTCTGCACCTCTTTTGCCTCGTTCTGCACCCTCTTCCCTCTTTCTGCACCTCTGTTCCTTCTGTCTGCAATTCTTCTGTTTCTTTCTGCAGCTCTCTTGCTTCTTTCTGCACCCCCTTGCCTCTTTCTCCACCCATCCACCTTCTTTCTGCACCCCTTTTGCTTCTTTCTGCACCTCTGTTCTTTCTGCAATTCTTTTGTTTCTTTCTGCACATCTGTTGCTTCTTTCTGCACACCACGTGCCTCTTTCTGCACCCCTCTTCATTTTTTTGCACCCCTCTTGCCTCTTTCTGTAACTTTGTTGCTTCTTTCTACACTTCTCTTGCATATTTCTGCAATCCTTGTGCCTTTTTCACACCCCTCTTCCCTCTTTTTGCACCCCTTTTGCCTCTTTCTGCACCTCTGTTCCTTCTTTCTGAAATTCCTTTGTTTCTTTCTGCACCTCTCGCTTCTTTCTGCATCCCTTTTGCCTCTTTCTGCACCTCTGTTCCATCTTTCTGCACTTCTTTTGTTTCTTTCTGCAGCTCTCATGCTTCTTTCTGCACCCCATTGCCTCTTTCTCTATCCCTCTTCCCTCTTTATGCACCCCTGTTGCCCCTTTCTGCACCTCTGTTCCTTCTTTCTGCACTTCTTTAGTTTCTTTCTGCACATCTCTTGCTTCTTTCTGCACCCCTCGTGCCTCTTTCTACACCCCTCTTCCCTCTTTCTGAACCCCTGTTGCCCCTTTCTGCACCTCTGTTCCTTCTTTCTGCACTTCTCTTGCGTCTTTCTCCACCCCTCTTCCCTCTTTCTGCACCTCTGTTGCTTCTTTCTGCACCTCTCTTGCTTCTTTCTGCACCCCTCGTGCCTCTTTCACGTCCCTCTTCCCGCACCCCTCCTGCCTCTTTCTGCACCTCTGTTCCTTCTTTCTGCACTTCTGTTGTTTCTTTCTGCATCTCTCACTATTTTCTGCACCTCTTTTGCCTCGTTCTGCACTCCTCTTCCCTCTTTCTTCACCTCTGTTCCTTCTGTCTGCAATTCTTCTGTTTCTTTCTGCAGCTCTCTTGCTTCTTTCTGCACCCCCTTGCCTCTTTCTCCACCCATCCACCTTCTTTCTGCACCCCTTTTGCTTCTTTCTGCACCTCTGTTCTTTCTGCAATTCTTTTGTTTCTTTCTGCACATCTGTTGCTTCTTTCTGCACACCACGTGCCTCTTTCTGCACCCCTCTTCATTTTTTTGCACCCCTCTTGCCTCTTTCTGTAACTTTGTTTCTTCTTTCTACACTTCTCTTGCATATTTCTGCAATCCTTGTGCCTTTTTCACACCCTGCTTCCCTCTTTTTGTACCCCTTTTGCCTCTTTCTGCACCTCTGTTCCTTCTTTCTGAAATTCCTTTGTTTCTTTCTGCACCTCTCGCTTCTTTCTGCATCCCTTTTGCCTCTTTCTGCACCTCTGTTCCATCTTTCTGCACTTCTTTTGTTTCTTTCTGCAGCTCTCATGCTTCTTTCTGCACCCCATTGCCTCTTTCTCTATCCCTCTTCCCTCTTTATGCACCCCTGTTGCCCCTTTCTGCACCTCTGTTCCTTCTTTCAGCACTTCTTTAGTTTCTTTCTGCACGTCTCTTGCTTCTTTCTGCACCCCTCGTGCCTCTTTCTACACCCCTCTTCCCTCTTTCTGAACCCCTGCTGCCCCTTTCTGCACCTCTGTTCCTTCTTTCTGCACTTCTTTTGTTTCTTTCTGCACATCTCTTGCTTCTTTCTGCACCCTTCTTGCCTCTTTCTGCACCCCTCTTCCCTCTTTTTGCACCCCTCTTGCCTCTATCTGCACCTCTGTTGCTTCTTTCTGAACTCCTCTTGCTTCTTTCTACACCTCTCTTGCTGCTTTCTGCACCACTCGTGCTTCTTTCCTCACCCTTCTTCCCTCTTTCTGCACCTTTCTTGCCTCTTTCTGCACCTCAGTTCCTTCTTTCTGCACTTCTTTTGTTTCTTTCTGCACCTCCTAGTTCTTTCTGCACCCCTTTTGCCTCGTTCTGCACCCCTCTTCCCTCTTTCTGCATCCCTCTTGCCTCTTTCTCCACCCATCCACCCTCTTTCTGCACCCCTATTGCCTCTTTCTACACCTCTGTTCTTTCTTTCTGCACTTCTTTGGTTTCTTTCTGCACATCTCTTGCTTCTTTCTGCACCCCATGTGCCTCTTCCTTTACCCCTCTTCCCTTTTTTTGCACCCCTCTTGCCTCTTTCTGCACCTTTGTTGCTTCTTTCTGCACTCCTCTTGCTTATTTCTGTACTCCTCACCCCTTTTTTACACCCCTCTTCCCTCTTTGTGCACCTGTCAGAGTCATCTATGGTTTCCAAAAATTCACGGGAGCAGAATTGATGCTGAGTCCCAATACCCCTCCTGGGTGTCTTCTCAACCCCAATGATTACTGACATTGGGAGTAATAATTCCCAAAGGGGAAAGGGGAGGTGGATAAAATAATAAAGAAATAGAAGAGTCTGCCTTGTTCCTTCTCTTGGTAGTGTGAACCTTCCTCAGAAGTATCCTTTCTTATGAATTTCCGCGCACCCTGTAAGAAAAGGCAATTCAATATGTACATTATGGTTCTTTCTGACTTGTTGCCCTACCCCTAAATACTGTCCCAACACCTACCCAAAATGAGAACAGGCGTAGCTTCTCTTCCAATGTCTCTAAAGCAAAATAGTATTGCTTGTACTATATACCACTCAGAACATAGAGACGTTACTCAGGTGAAACTCTGCAATGCATACATATATATGTTTGTAAATTTCATTGAGAATTGTATTTTAAATTCTAACTCCTGAATTACTATCAGAAAGCAGGCTCTATGACTTATATAACCAAAACTGAGCTAGTTCTGTAAGATTGACAGTTAGGTTACATTGAATATTCGATTATATCAAAAACTTATCTGAATCTTTAACTTCGTTCTCTTTTTCTTCTTTCAGTTTCTCACAGGACTGTTGCTGCTAACTGAAAAAGAAAGAACTGCTCGCAGGAACCGCTGGTAAGTGAAACAATAGCAAAGACTTAATAATGGTATTTTTAAGTAGAATCCTCGAAAATATCTGACAGGAATCTCTTTTTTGCAAAGAAGTAGTATTTTCTGAGAAAATGACTCGAATGCGCAAAACACAGGGACTGATGGCCAGACGCTACCCTAATCTTCCGACGCGCAAGCGCAACGGAAATCTTTCCGTAAACACTACTCTAAGACCCTAACTGAGGAGACACTCTGAGGTGACACTATCTGATCAGAATTTGTTAGTGAAGTGCGCAGCATGGACGGTTGCGCACACGCTTCACTTGAGCCTCTGCTCACTAGCGCTCTTGTGGACAACAACTACACTGCTAACTTGCTCGTCCGCATATGCAGTCATCCTCAGACCTCTTTGCTTAACTAGAGCCCTCCAAGACAAATCCGTAGCCAATCTTCTGCAGCGACATCGCCATATTTTTTCTCTCTTCCACATAACCCTCAACAAGCAGACATTGTGGGGGGGGACATTGGCAATGTTTCTAAGATTCCTGACAGTACCCCTCCGCAAGAATGGTTCTCCCGGTCGAGCCTTGTGGGGAAACTGTTGATGAAAAGCCTTAATCAAACGGGGAGTATGGACATCATCCTGAGACTCCCAAGATCATTCTTCTGGGCCATAGCCTTTCCAGTCTATCAGATAGAATAATGTACCCTGACTCCACTTACAGTCTAGAATCCTTTTGACCTCGAAATCCTCACCCCTTTCAGTTTGCTCTGGCTTAGGGGGAGTCTTTTCCTCAAAACCTGAAGAAGTGATTTTTAGCAGTGATACATGAAACACAGGATGAATTTTTAATTGTGGAGGAAGCCTTAATTTGTATGTCAAAGAGCTTAATTTATTTTCAATTGGGTATGGACTAATGAAACGAGGTTGAAATTTCCTACAACCTTTTAATCTCAAGTTTTTGGTGCTCAACCAAACCTTATCCCAAATTTGATAACTCTCTTCTAATCTTCTGTTCTTATCTGCGTAGCTCTTATATTGTCTTTTGGATTGGGCCAGATTTTGTCTTGCAAACTCACAAATCTCTTCTAGATGTTGCACAATGTCCTGAACTGCTGGGACAGATGTCTCTTTGGTACTGAGAGATGCATGGGGTGCCTCCCATAGTTCAGAAAAAATGGAGAATATCCAGTGTAGCTATTCTTGGCGTTATTGAATGCAAACTCTGCTGCCCAGAGAAGATCTGACCAATCTCTTTCCTGATCTAACAAATAAAGTCTCAGATATTGTTCTAATTCTTGATTGGCCCTTTTTGACTGCCCATCTGTCTCTGGATGATAGCTAGCAGAATACCTAGTCTCTATATTTAAACTTTTAGTGAACTCTTTCCAAAAATGAGATAAGAATTGTGACCCTCTATCAGAGACAATAACCTTAGGAATTCCATGTGCCTTCACTACATGTAAACTGAACTGCTCTGCTATTTGTTTTGCATTGGGAGTGTCTTTTAATGCAACAAAATGAGCCATTTTAGTGAAAGTATCTACCATCACCAAGATGGTTTTTAACCCTTTACTAGAAGGTAGATCAACTATCAAATCCATTGTTACTGTGTGCCAAGGGTGAGGTGGAATAGGTAATGGTTGTAACAACCCTTGGGGAGCTTGTCGACTCAATTTTCCCCGTGCACAGATTCCACAGTCTGCCACGTACTCTTTGATATCTTTTTTACATATTAGGCCATCAGAAATGTCTTTGAATTAACTCTGAAGTTTTACTGATTCCTTTGTGTCCAGCCATAGGATTATCATGACAGTCATATAAGACCTTTTTCCTCAACTCTGGTGTGGGTAGATACAAAGGACCATTATGAAACGGTAAGTGATCTCGAATCTCTCTTGACGCATCTTCCTTTACCCAATATAGAATTTCTTCTGGAGTCAAAATTTCTTTGATCTTTTCCTCCAAAGTTTCATTCAAGATGGCTCCGATGATCCTGGATTGCGGAATGATTTCCTGATCTTTAAAAATTGCCTTCTGTCCCTCAGTGTTGATTCTGGACAAGGCGTCTGCTTTACAATCCTGGTTTCCGGGTCGATACGTTAGCACAAAATCATAATCAGCAAAGTAAAGAGACCATCTCAGTTGTCTGGGTGTAAGGGTTCGTGCCGATTTGAGGAATTGCAAGATTTATGATCTGTGAATACTGTTACAGTATGCCTGGCTCCCATCAGATAATGTCTCCATTCTTTGAAGGCATCCTTGATTGCTAATAATTCTTTTTCAGAAATAGTATAATTAATCTCTGCAGGTAGCAGCTTCCGGGATCTAAAGGCTACTGGATGTAATTGTCTGGTTTCTTTGTGGCGTTGGGATAAGACTCTTCCAATTGCTTGATCCGAAGCATCTGTTTTGATGAAGAAAGGTTCAGACGAGTCTGCATGAAGCAAAATTGGGGCTGAAGTAAATTTCTTTTTCAGAGATTTGAAGGCCTCTTCAGCTTCCTCTGACCAAACAAACGGTACTCCTTTCTTCAACAATCGAGTTATGGGAATCAACCTTTGAGAGAACTCCTTGATAAATCTCCGATAAAAGTTGGCAAACCCAATGAAGCTCTGGACCTCCTTTACTGAAGTCAGGGAAGGCCATTCTTCCAATGCCTAGATTTTCTGCTGATCCATAGTAATTCCTACGGGAGTAATTATAAATCCCAAAAAGTCCACCGTTCTGACATTGAACGCACATTTCTCCAATTTAGCATACAGCCAATTTTCTCGCAAACTCTGCAGCACCCCTCTAACATGTTCACGATGTTCTTCTTCTGATGCAGAATATATCAAGATATCATCCGAATATATGATTGCACACCTGTCTATAAAACTGCCCAACACATCATTGATAAAGTGCTGCAAGGCAGCCAGAGCGTTGCACAAACTGAATGGCATTACCTGGTATTCAAAAAGACCAAACTTAGTTCTAAAAGCGGTCTTCCATTCATCTCCTTGTCTTATCCGCACTAGATGATACGCGCCCCTCAGATCCAATTTAGTGTAGATCTTAGCTCCTTTTACCTGATCAAGAAGTACAGATATCAATGGTAATGGATATCTATTCTTAATCGTTATTCGGTGTAAAGCCCTATAGTCGATACACGTCCTCATCTCTCCTTCTTCTCTCTTGGGGATGAAAAACAGAGGGACGAGACTGGAGACTGTGAGGGCCGAATGAAATCATTCTTTAAATATTTTTGGATGTGCTCTTTCAAATGTTGGTCTTCTTTCTCCATTAGTGCATAGATTCTACTGCACAGAAGATTAGCTCCAGGTTCCAGCTCAATTTTACAATCATACGAACGATGGGGCGGTAATTTCTCAGCCTCCACCTCATTGAAAACATCCTGAAAATCTTGGTACATGTCTGGAATTTCTTCTGTACATATTACACAAATTGTAGTTCCAATCTCACACAGGCTCGTAGCCATATTAGATTCTCTAGGACCTTCCTTCTCATGAAAAACAGTTTTCTCTGCAATAATCTGAATTCATCTTGATGGATCTCTTTTCCCAATCTATGGTAGGGTTGTGTTCCATCAACCAAGGTAATCCTAGGATTAACTGGAACTGCGGTGCGTCAGTCAGATTAAATTGCAAAACTTCTCTGTGCTCTTCTTTCAAGATTAACTCAACCTTCTCTGTATGGCTCACAATGGGACCCGAAGAGAGATTGGTCCCATCCACGGCTCTTACCGCTTCACTCTTTATCTTTTGACTTGCCTTCAGGCCTATTCTGGAAGCAAATTCCAAGTCGCAGAAATTTCCAGTCGCTCCTGAGTCAATCATTACCGAAATGTCAGATAAGGTGATGTCTCTGAATCTTAATGTTACCGTTAGGGTAAGATGTGGGGCTGCAGATTGCAAGGTATTGGCCAATTGATGCAAACCAGGAGTTGTCTCAGCTTTAGCACTCACCAATCCAACTCCTCCTGATCCAGCGGTCTACTAACAACAGATACTCTACTACCATATACTCAGTTGGGCCCATACAACTTGCTTCCGCTGCGCTCTAAGTAAACCACTGGAATCTATTAGTTTTATAAGTTACTCATACCTCAAGATCTAGTTATTACTTCTTTAACTAAACCTTTTGCTGATCAAACAGTTCTTTCCTCTGGTCAATGGACCAGTTAGGTGGAACTAGTTGATGGCGATAATTGATATTACTTACTATGCATTTCTTAATAAGTATAAAATAATGACAGACTCAATAAGTTTTTAAATCTTTATCTAAATTGGGGTTTTGAACCATCTCAAAGCGTTTCAGTACAAACACCCTCATTCGCGGGAGTGCCAATTCCAAAATATCTCAAATAACACTTATCAATTCAGATCCACACAATAACCATGCTCAGAAAGAAGAGGATAGAGACAGAAGAGCATTTATCAAACGCTGAATTTCATAGTTACCAAAGTATGGTGTGAAGACCAACCCCCTGGCCAAAGGGCTGGTAAGGTCCTCCCAAGACAGATCAGGAGACAAAGGCTTCAGGACAAGAATCAGGACAGGATACTTCACCTCTCGAGTTACCGACGACTACGTCGCACCCCTCTCTGACACTCTCTTACTCCTCGTGGTTCTTCCGCGATCTTCTTTCTAAACCCACCCAAATTAAGTAGATGATTCTGCATTCGGTTTCTTCATCAGCATTTCAGAGCACCACCCCGGCACACCCCGTTGTCAAGCTTCTTCAACGCGCATCAAAGCTTCTTCGTAACTTCCCCAAAACTCTCGCTCCCTCCTTCTAACTAAACTACCTCAATTATACCTTTTGATAGACATGTACCACCCATTAATGTTTCATTTGCACAGAATACTAACTTCTGATTGGACAGGCGAGGGGGGATGATCATCACACCACACTTATACTTCATTTATTCTCTTTTAACCATTGTTTCCAAACTCCTCCCCTCAAACTTTTATTCCGCCCTTCCTTTCCCATACATCTTTAAACTTTATTAATACATTTGTAACTGATTTCTTGAATAAGTTCCTTCATATGAACTCTTCACCCTCATGTTCCCAGGGCACATCTCCGCCGACCTTGGACTCGTGTCAAATCCTTAGTCATCTTCCAAGCTTCCGTATCAGGGCGCATGCGTCCCGCCATATTGGTCTGCTCGACTCGGACAACTTTAACAGGCCCAAATACGCACTAATAATAAAGTCGAAGAAGAAAAGTATTATTCTCAAAAATAAATGATTTTGAGGGCGTGGTTTCGGCGCCAAGGGAAATGGCGGCTTGCTGAGCGAGCTCCGTCCCTGTGGTCTCTAACGTGCCTAATATCTGCATATTCCAGCCGGCCCTGAGCTATGAAAATGCCTGAGTATAACGGCGGAGCACACCTACCATCGGTCTGCAGGCAGGAAATTGGCTCCCTGGCAGTCGGTGGGGCGGCTGAAGGGCGTGACGCAGCGGAGGACGGAGTCGGCTGCGTGGCCTGGTAAAGCAGCGCAGGAGCCCGGGCAGGCCTAAGTAGGCGGTGTGCGGAACTGCGAGAAGGACTGCGACTCACGGTGGAAGGTGAGGTAGCGACGCCGGAGGCAGAGTTGGATCAGCGGGAGTCGCCCGGTGCGGATCGGCGTAATTGCCGTCCTGAGCGGTGAAAGGGGCCGTGGCCCGGGACTGGAAGGCGTGGCCTGGGGAGGAGACTCGGCAACCGAAGAGTACAACGGAGCTGGCGGGGACAGTGGAGGCTGGTGGCGGTGACCGGCCCTTGGCAGTTCGTGCCACTGGCAGCTCTCTAGGACACTGAGAGCTGTGCCTTTGGACAGTTTTTGGGCTCCCCGGCGGCCTATGCAAATAAATAGTGGCGTGACCCGGACCAGTGCGAGAGGGGTGGCGGCCTGTACCGAGATCGCCAGTGGGCGAGCAGAGGAGTTTCCTGTGCGGCATGAGCGTACAAGGGCAGCGACGGGGGCAAAAAGCATAGCTCACTAAGCAAAGCAACTACCTACCCCACACGAGGAAGTAAGGATCAGCCTGTTGGGTCGGTGGGCGCGACGGAGACTAAGACTGCTGCTGGTGGCGACTAGGTGGAGAAACGAGTGTCTTGCGCCTAATGACCCGATATAGCGCCTGAAATACTGGGAGGCGGCGGCGAATTGCTCTGGGACACTTCTCTGCAAATATAAAGAGACGCACACAGAGACAGTTTTCGAGCGCCCAGGCAGCCTGCCAGGATAAGTAGCGGCGCTAGCTGGCCACCAAGGAGGAGCGGTGGAGGACACCATCGGGAGAGCAGCGGTGAACACCGGGTGGTGAAAGCGTATGTGACAGGTGTGTGGAGCACCATACGGAGTAAGCATCCCCCCCAGTGAAACAACGAGGTCAATTGCACCCAGCAGGTGGGCGAGACGGGGACCGAGGTGGCCGCTGCCCCTGAACCAAGAGAGGGCGGGTGCGGCGGAGAGCTGAATAAGCTGTGATCAACGACCTGGCATAACACCTGCACCAATGAGACAGCGCGGTAGGTGAGCCTAGGGAGACGGCAGCTGCGGGGCCGGAGAGGGGAATGTGGAACAGTGGGCAAAGCCGGGGACTCGGCCCAGACCCGGCAAAGAGGCGGCGGCGCCCACACCGTGGTGGCAGCACTGGGTGGGCCTGGACAAGATAGTAGTGAAGGCGAGAGGTGGGTCCCTAGGGGCGCGCACGCCCGGGAGAGGAAGATTGTCAGTATGACGCCCAAGGGCCCGGCCTCGACACAGACCAACAAAACGGACAAATACACCCTGCCGCTGGCGACGGCCCCAGCCCAAATGGATCAGGCTGAAGAACAAAGCGAACCATCTCTGACGGCCGTCTTGGCGGCCATAGCGGATCTGAAAGGGACAATCGATCCTAAAATTGACGCAGTCACAGTGGATGTCAACCTGCTCCGCACCTAGAAAACAGCATGCAGAGTCTGGAGGAGAGGGTGCAGGCCCTCACTAAACAGCAGGAACTTATGGCGGCCAAGCTGGAAGACCAGGAATGGGGGCCCAGGAGGAACAATATTCGCGTGATGGGGGTACCGGAGGGAATGGAAGGGCCAAGTATGGACCTGTTTCTTGAGGACCTAATCTTGAACCACCTGAAACCGAAACGCCTGTCAGTCCACTTTACAGTGGAACGAGCGCACCGTGCTCCCATTCCTAAACCTCGACCGGGGGCACCACTGCGTACAATTATAGCACGAATTCTGAACTACCGAGACAGAGACGCTATCCTGAAGGCGGCGCAGCAGTCCGGGGACATGCTCCATGAGAATGCGGTGATCCGTTTTTTCCCGGACTTCACGCTCAACGTGCAGTGCCAGAGGCGCACCTTTGATGCAGTCAAAAAGGAGCTACGGGCCAAGGCAATAAAATACTCCATGATGTATCCGGCCAAGTTGAGGGTGGAGGCGGAGGGGAAGGCATGGTTTTTTGCAACTCCGGAATCCGCAACGGCCTGGCTGGAAGGGTGGCGCACTGTTGGCACCAACAACAAGACGGGAACCTGGCGAGAGCGGCAGAGACTGACAGGAGAGGAGTCGGACTAGTTCACAGTGAGGAAGACCCGCTCTCACGCAAGTAACACGGTGCTGGGTACCAGCACGCAATGCGGGACCGCATGGGGATGATGGGCTGCGCAAAGGCGCCAAGACTATTACAGTCCTATAATTGCATTGTATCAGTGGTCCTTATATGAATGAGGCTAATGGGAAGGTAACGTGTAAGGAGACCTGGGGGCGGGAGGCTCAGGCGTTGGGTGCCTACACCCCCCACAGTTGTTAGAATGTTTTGGGCGACAGGCACTCTGCGAGTTGGGGTGGGAAGAGTGGTTAAGCTCTCCAGCAGGGTAGCAGGGAGGGGGCGGGGGGGAGTTAGGGAGGGCTTGTTGAAGTTGTGTATGTTTTGTTGTTGTAAGGTCAGCAGATCCATAAGGTCAGTGGAGATAGTAGCAGCATTCAGGCCGGTGGGCTTCCAGCGGCACACGCACCGGAACAATGGCACAGAGTGAACAACCAACTAGTGCAGAACCCCCTCCAGAATTGCAGAGTGGGTCACAGGTGGGAGCACAGGGCTCTTATCCTGGAATGTCAATGGGCTGGGGAGCCGGATTAAAAGTAGTATAGTACTCCAGTACTTACACCGACACTCCCCCAGTGTTGTACTGATTCAAGAGACACATCTTAAGGGCCAGAGGTACCGAGCACTAGATCGGTATGGTTCTAAACTGGTGGCGCATGCAGAGTACACCTCGGGCGCCCGAGGGGTGGGAATCCTAGTCAAAAGGGCAACCCCGTTGGTGATAAAAAACGTGACACACGACCCGCTGGGGCGATTTGTGGCTCTGACAGGTTGCTGGGAGGGACAGGTGCTTAATATGGTCTCCTGTTACATACCACCAGCGACACGTGTAGACGCATTTAAGGACTTGGGGGCCTTTCTTGTAGCTCTCCCCCCCGGGGTGTTGGTATTAGGGAGGGATATGAACTCAGTTATGGACCCGGGACTTGGCAGGGACTCTAGAGCCACCCGTGCGAGTGGAGCCGAGCCGCTACTAACATTCACGGAGGCGCTAGGGCTGGTGGAACCGGTTGAGATGTCGCTGAAGGGTACACCACGTCAATCCGTTCTGCCACCGAGGCTGAATGTATGGTTTTTTCAGAATAAAGACAATGCACAGAAAGTTAAGGAGCGAACGAAGCTATATTTCCAAGAAAATGAGGGCACAGTTGAAGATCGTAGCACCCTATGGGAAGCGTACAAACCGGTGATAAGGGGATATGTCCAAGACTGCATAGGGGTTGACAAAAAGGAGAAGAAACTACGCTGGGACCAATGGGAAACGACGGTGATAGACCTGGAGACACGATATCTGGGAGGGGGGAGGAGAGATGAGGAATTGGCGCACTTACTAGACCTGCGAAAACGAGAACTGCAAGATATGGCGATGGCAACCGCCAGATCTGTGGCCCTGGCCACACAGCGGAGGATTTATGATATCGGAGACAAGGCGAACAAAATGATTGCCTGGCTCGAGAAGAGAGATAGGGAGAGAAGCTGGGTAGCAGTAATCCATGATGACGCAGGGAACGTGCACACGACAGGGGAAGCGATCGCAGGGGCATTTGCGGATTATTATGAGTCAATTTATGACTCAAGTCCAGTCCGGACAGCGATGGATTGTTTTGAGCTCCTAGCCGAAATGCAACTCCCAACCCTAGGGGCGGAGGATAGAGACTCAATAGATGGGGACATCACAGTAGAAGAGATCGTGGGTGCCATACAGGACTTACAGGCGGGTAAAGCGCCGGGACCTAACGGCCTACCGGTAGAGCTTTTTAAATGCACTGCCTCCATGGTGGCCCCACACCTCCTGGCCATGTTTAATGAAGCGAGGGAACAAGGTTCATTACCATTAGATCAGCGCACGGGGACAATCGTCGTGATCGCCAAGGCAGGCAAACCGGCAGAGAAATGCGGGTCATACTGACCGATCTCCCTGCTTAATATAGAGGTAAAAATGTTGGCGAAGGTCCTGGTGAACAGACTATTGGTGCCCATACTGACGCTGATTCACCCGGACCAATCAGGTTTTATGCCCAGTAGAAGTACTCGGTTTAACCTGCGCCGTCTATATAGGGTACAATACTTAGTCAGGCGTGATCCCGAAACAGAGGCTGCGCTACTATCACTCGACGCCCGTATGGCGTTCGATAGTATTGAATGGAACTATTTGTTTGAAGTCTTGCGGAGGTTCGGCTTTGGGCCAACTTTTATCACATGGATCCAACTTTTGTACACGCAGCCCTTGGCTAGAGTCAGAGTCAACGGCTCGGTGTCTCGTCCCTTTGTTTTGCGGAAGGGTACTAGGCAGGGGTGCCCCATCTCCCCACTTTTGTTTGCCTTGGTGCTAGAACCGCCGGCGGTATGGATTAGGGGTGATCCGGTAATCGCGGGAATAAGGGGTGGCGATCAATGGGAAGAGAGAATAGCCCTCTACGCGGATGACGTTCTCCTGTATGCAACGCGGCCACGATTCACACTTAACAGGTTGTTACAAATCTTTAAGTTATTTGAAGGATATTCGGGGTATCAGATTAATTGGGACAAGTCCCTCCTGTTTATGTTGATGGATGGGCTGCCGCCGGACCTGGGTGTGGACTCCCGACTCCAGATTAAGACCATCTTCAAATACCTAGGTGTGCAGATCGAAAAGACAGATAGCGCTTTTTTAAGTGCGAACCTTAGTCCACTGTTAGATCGTCTAAAAGGGGATGTGGCACACTGGAGAAAATTGCCGATCTCTTTAATGGGACATGCTGTACTATTCAAGATGATGACCCTGCCTCGACTGCTATATGTACTTCAAAATACGCCCTGTCCCATACCGGAGAAATTCTTTAGCGAAGTCGATAGCCAACTTAGAACACTGCTCTGGGACGGCGGGAGCGCGCGGATAGCGCTTGCAAAACTACAGAAAGGAGTCTATGAGGGGGGGTTGGCGGTCTCCGATATTCAAAAATATTACTGGGCATCCCACCTTATGGTAATAAATGACTGGGCCTTTGCAGATCGTAATGATCCAGCCTATAGGGTCGACCACTGGGCAATGGGAGGTGAGGGCTATCTGAAAGTCTTGTATGGGCCGGAGAAGCAGGAGGACCTACCCATGCATACAAAGAGAGTGCAGGCGGCGTGGGTAAAAGCAACCAAGTTTTTGGGCTGGGCGGGACGGTTGACAGAACAGACTCCCCTATGGTCCAGTGTAATGCTCAGGGAGGTTGGGCGTCTGCAAGGTTTCGCAAGTTGGAAACTGATAGACATTATGCGACTGGGAGACGTGAGAAAGCAGCAGGCAATGCTCTCATTTGCTGAACTACAGCGAGAATACCAACTTACATCCAGGGAACACTACAGGTACATTCAACTGAAACATGCAATAGGTAGGCACATTAAAGAAGGGGAACAGCTTCCAGAGTATAGTCCGTTAGAGGATAGATTAATATTGGACCCCATCCCGGAAAAATCGCTTTCTGCCACGTACAAGAAAATAATGAATAACGCCCCAGACTTATTGCTCAAGATAAGAGAGGCATGAGAATCGGACGTGGGGTTACTGGAGGATGACGATTGGGCCGAAGCGATACAAAGTCCGAGGGAAGTAGCGATCAGGGCCAGGTTCCGACTGGTACAGTTGCGGATCCTGCACCGATCCTATTACACCAGGGTATCGTTGTGCCGAATGGGCAGGATAGCGACAGAAGAGTGTCAGAGAGGGTGTGGCCAGAAAGGGACTTTTTTCCATACCCTGTGGGAATGCCCGAGTATACAGAGGTACTGGGCCAGAATAGCGCAAATCCTTTCTGAAGTAATTGAGCAACAGGTCCCAGTGGATGCCAGATGGCACTTGTTGTGTGTGTCTGGGGAACTAGCCTGGTCTAAATACTCCACGATATGGCTACGGGTAGTGGCAATGGTGGCTAAACGGAATGTGGCAAGGGCGTGGGGGGTGGCACAACCACCACTAGTCTCTCAGTGGAAGAGGGACATGGACTGGTGTTGTATGGCAGAAAGGACAGTCTATGAAGGGCGTGGATGCCCCGCAAAATGGAATAAAGTCTGCCAACAGTGGGTGGATTATAGGGGCTTAGGGGTCGGGTTGAATGACTGAAGGGAAGAGGGCGGGAGGGGGGTTCTGCCTAAGTGCGATAGTGGCGTATGCACACCGAAAAATGAACGTTACTTGAACATATGTACTTTCTATTGACAGTATGATAATGACTATGTAATGCTGACTTTGGTTTGTTATTGAAAATATAAACAGATTTTCAAAAAAAATAAAAATAATGATTTCACTGTATACCACCAACCTCTACTCTAACCCATACCATTTGTTATTTCTCTCTCTGCTTTTGCGTTAGTTATAAACCCATTTCTAATTTCAGCAAAGCAGGTGTCATGCATGTGAGCTTTCAAGCGGCAATTTTATAGCTCTTTGCGCAAGCGCCAGAATTTCCCTCCAAGCGAAAGCACGTCATACTACGTAGATGCAGTAGACGCATGCACAGTAAAGATCCCATGTTAAATGCGTTCTAGTCCTACGTCCGTGTTATTTGCAGTTAGTAAACACATAGGCAAGCTTCATTCTTTTCCCGCGTATAATGAAAAATGCATATTATTAATCACGAGACATGTCGTTAGTAATTCGTTAGTAAGTTAAATCGAGAGGATTGCTTCCGAGCAAGTCTCGTGTCCGAGTCCTTGCTCCATCAGTCCCCTCTCTGATGGCATATTAAGCCATCACAAAATTCCCATCCATCCCAGATATCAACTTTAGCACTTCTCAGTTTTCTCTATTTGGCCTCCCAACCTTTCATCAACTGTCTCATTTCCTTCTAAATCTCGCATCTTCTTGTGTAACCTGCCTTTCATTTCTTCCAAGCGTATTTCTTCATACTTTCTTTTACGTGTCTGTCCCTTTCCTTTTCTGTTCAAGCGTACTTTTCCTTTCGTACCTTTTCTACAACATCTATATGTAATTATTATTAACATCACTATTGTTATTATCATCACTAATGGTATCATTATTTGACCTAGAAAACTTTTCCCAAACCCAACAAACCATTTCCCTATTGATGTTATACTTTTTGTTAGTCTTCCCCACACACTGTCAACCTCCAGTTGGGTCAGCTCTTTATGCATTCTCGTAATATTTTCAATATATCCTTTAATTTCTCTGCTCTTGTCCGGAATATAAGTGCAGCAATGTTGAACTTTCAACATGCCACAAACTCCACCTTCTTTTGCTAACAATATGTCAAGAGCAAGACGGTTCTGTAAAACCATTGATCTAATTGCAACCATTTCTGTGTTAATCATTAAAAATCCTCCTGCAGTATCTGTAGAAAGACGATCAACTATGGTTGATAACTTACAAATTTTCTGTGAATTTAAAATGACTCCAACTGAGGGTATCAGTGCACTAAAAATATCTCCTACAATTTCAGAAAAACTAGCCCTTTTTCTTCGTGTTAGTCCATTAGAATTTCCATTGGTTCCACTGATTTTGTCTACATGATAAATTTTTGGAAAAACTATTCCAAAATAACAGCTTCCGTACCATCTTGCAGGTAACTTGTAGTAGGCATTACTCCCACAAACATAATATACTGCTGGAAACACAGGATCAGTTCCCCCTTTTAGTCCCCATCCTCCTAATATTAGGAAGTTATGTTCACATTCACTGGAACCAATGTAATTATTGTTATAATCTGTTTTTAATCTATGGAGGCAGAATTTTCCCCTTTTCACAAAGTCCAGGGACATCGCAGCATGAGCGTTGCCACTTGCATAGATTCCCTCCTTCCCAATCCATGGAGGTACATGGGTTTTCTGTGTAGTTGCCTTCTTCATTAAATCCTGTCTCCTTTCTTCTACTAAATCTAAAAAATCTTTTTCTTCTTTTCTTAATGTACATGTTAGATTATCTTCATGTGCCTGAACTAAATCTATTGAACTCATTGTTATGAAAAATTCACCCATAAATCGTGCATTTTTACTACTAACTACTGGATTCATATTCTTTCCAATATGAGGTTCAGGAAATATTACATTTAAGTTAGAATAAAAATACGGCAATCTTCCTGTAGCATAAAATAAACTTGACAAAATACTACATGACACACCATACGTTAAAGGTATTGGTGATACGTCATCCCTTCTGATTCTGATGAGGGCAATTTCATGCATACATAATAGTTGTTAATTTGCATAGTGCTAACATACTGAAATAAGAATTTAATAAACACATTAGAGGACGTATTATAGTCTGATTCATTATGATAGTTTGCCTCATCTTCGTCTCCTATTTCTATTTTAGTTTCTCTTAATCTATCTATTTTAACATTAGTATCTGTATTATTCTTGTCACTTGTTTCCATTATTAAAGGTACCCCTACTGTTAGGAATAACCATCCTAATATTGCTAATAAAATACTACAAAAACAAAATCTAAGACACTTTCTTTTAACTCCACAATTTGGTTTTCCGCTAACTTAATTGTCGGCCATTTTGTCTTTGAGAAAATTTCTTTTCTCTTATCTTTTTCTCTTTTACAGTCCTTTGTCTTTTTATTCTTAAGGAGGTTTCAATTGGCTTTCGTCAATTTGTGCAATATGGACTTCTTCTGTCTCATCAGACAGATCTAGGGACTCGAATTCTTCAAGAATGACGTACGTCCACTCTGGAGCCTTATATTTTCTATTTAAGTTTCT
The DNA here is from genome assembly GCA_963921515.1 of Calotriton arnoldi. Taxonomy (NCBI): domain Eukaryota; kingdom Metazoa; phylum Chordata; class Amphibia; order Caudata; family Salamandridae; genus Calotriton; species Calotriton arnoldi. Next base: position 1,180,806 of record CAWUFW010001308.1, read on the forward strand.
CAATCTCGGACTTCTTCGAGTTATTTTTGCTAATGTTTGCTTAGGTCTTGTTTGACTTGTGATTTCATTCACTTGCTCTGGTTTCTTTTCAGATTTTCTCAGGTGATATTTTAGTTTCTTTACTCCAGTTGGCCAATTGTCTCCTTTTCTGACTCTTTTAATTTGAACTGCTTTTTCACCTTCCTTATCTCTTGGTACGGTTCGTTTTATTTCATTTATTCTGGGCACAATCTGTTCTATTTCTCTGTTTTCTGTGCTTGTACCTTCTTTTGCTTCTTCCTGCTAAGGATCTACTGTGTTTTGTTCTACTTCTTCCTGAGCTTGTTCTTCTAATTCTGTCTCATCCTGCTCAGGTCTTACTTCAAATCTTTCTTCTTCTGCCTGAGTTTGTTCTTCTAACTCTATCTGGTCCTGTTCAGGTCTTAATTCAAACCTTTCTTCTTCTGCCTGAACGTGTTCTTCTCTTTTTCCCTCCTCAGGTTTGTTTATGTCTTTTTCTGTTTTCACCTGAGTGTGTTCTTCTTCCCCTATCTCTTCCTGACTACTTTCTTGTCTTTTCAGTTCTGTTCTTCCTCTGGTTTCAATGGCATCATCAATTACTTCAATCACTGGGATCCATTCTTCCTGACTTAGCTTGGGCTGCTCATCATATGGTTGTCTTTCAGAATCTATCACTCTAGATCCTTCAATTTCACAGTTTACAACTCCTGATGCTTCAGCCTGCTCAGTCAGTGGTGGATCTAATGGGCTCGGTACTCTTCTGGTATGACTAGCGTGAATCCAATTGGGCAAACCTGCACACTTCACTGCTGTGGTAGTGACTAGTATGACTTGCCTTGGTTTGTCCCACCTTGGTGCTAGACACAATTTTCTTGTGTATTTCTTCACTAGCACCCAATCTCCAGGATTCAAATCATGCGCTTGATCTGGCTGTCTTTCAACTGCGTCCTCTCCAACCTGATGAGAGATAGAACTAACCCTGGGCATAATACTTTGCTACGCTCACGAAGCATGCAAAGTTTGTGCTACTACGCACTACGCAAATTGCACGTAGCAGAGTGAATAACTGTACTAATAAACGTAGCGTAGCAGGAGTATAATAAACTCCTTCAAATGCTTTGATAAAGCAATTTTTATGCTAAAAAGCATATAACCAATTCACAAAAATGAATGTTGACAATAAAATATCAAGCAATGAGAGAGGTGATGATTTTGGAGTCCCCCTAACCTAGGGGAGGACCAAGCAGATGCCTTGAACACAAAAAGCATATCATGTGAACGATTCAATGGTGGTCCCTTCCTCCTAGGACCACCCCAAGCACAGTTATGGGCAAAAATACAATCCCAACCAAAGGCCCTGCAAAGCATTATGGGACGAGATTAGCAGTGGGCAGTGAATATTATAGTGTCCAATATCAAAATAATTCTACAAAGAGCTGCAGTTCAACTAGTCGTCACTGGGTGTCGTCCCTCAAGAGTGAAATGCAAAAGTATTGAAAACCTTTCATGAAGCTTTTGCATTTGACTCGTGAGGGACGACACCCAGTGACGACTAGTTGAACTGCAGCTCTTTGTAGAATTATTTTGATATTGAACACTATAATATTCACTGCCCACTGCTAATCTCGTCCCATAATGCTTTGCAGGGCCTTTGGTTGGGATTGTATTTTTGCCCATAACTGTGCTTGGGGTGGTCCTAAGAGGATGGGACCACCACCTAATCATTCAATAAGATGTGCTTTTTGTTTTCAAGACATCTGCTTGGTTCTCTCCCTAAGTTAGCGAGGATACCAAAATCATCACCTCTCTCACTGCTTTTTGTTTTCACTTTAGTGAAATGACTATATGCAATTTTAGCATATAAAGACAGAGATATTTATTTTATCTTAACTTGCACTGTACAAGTTTGCTTTTGGTAATTATTGTACAGTGCAGTGAGTCAAGCACACAGCTAGCACTACGCCCAGGCTTAATAATAATAACAAACTCCTTCAAATGCTTTGATAAAGCAATTTTTTATGCTAAAAAGCATATAACCAATTCACAAAAATGAATTTTGACATATCAAGCAATGAGAGAGGTGATGATTTTGGAGTCCCCCTAACCTAGGGGGAGGACCAAGCAGATGCCTTGAACACAAAAAGCATATCATGTGAACGATTCAATGGTGGTCCCTTCCTCCTAGGACCACCCCAAGCACAGTTATGGGCAAAAATACAATCCCAACCAAAGGCCCTGCAAAGCATTATGGGACGAGATTAGCAGTGGGCAGTGAATATTATAGTGTCCAATATCAAAATAATTCTACAAAGAGTTGCAGTTCAACTAGTCGTCACTGGGTGTCGTCCCTCACGAGTCAAATGCAAAAGCTTCATGAAAGGTTTTCAATACTTTTGCATTTCACTCTTGAGGGACGACACCCAGTGACGACTAGTTGAACTGCAGCTCTTTGTAGAATTATTTTGATATTGGACACTATAATATTCACTGCCCACTGCTAATCTCGTCCCATAATGCTTTGCAGGGCCTTGGTTGGGATTGTATTTTTGCCCATAACTGTGCTTGGGGTGGTCCTAGGAGGAATCGTTCAATAAGATGTGCTTTTTGTTTTCAAGACATCTGCTTGGTTGTTGGTTCTCTCCCTAAGTTAGTGAGGATACCAAAATCATCACCTCTCTCACTGCTTGTTAACTTTTTGTTTTCACTTTAGTGAAATGACTATATGCATTTTTAGCATATAAAGACAGAGATATTTATTTTATCTTAACTTGCACTGTACAAGTTTGCTTTTGGTAATTATTGTACAGTGCAGTCAAGCACACAGCTACGCACTACGCAATTTGCATAGCTACGTGTAGTTGAAGCTGTACTTCACGTAGCTACGTGAAGTGCTACTACGCAAACTACGCCCGGGCTTAGATAGAACGCATCATTTCAGCCAATCCTTTGCAATAGTCCAATACCAGATCATCAGTTATACTCATTAGTTTATTTCCAGGAATGAACGCCTGTCTCATGGCTCTTCCCATGAGTACCTCATGTGGACTCATTCCTGTTTTTCTGTCTGGAATGCTTCTGAGACCCATTAGTACAAGAGGCAATGCATCTGGCCATTTCAGCTTTGTGGATGCACACACCTTTCCCAATCTTGACTTAATTGTGCCATTCATTTGTTCAACAATTCCAGAAGCCTCTGGACGATAAGCACAGTGTAGTTTTTATTCAATGTTAAATGCAGCACAGATTAATCGAATTATTTCATTATTAAAATGAGGGCCTCTATCTGATTCCAAAGTGACCGGAAAACCAAACTGTGGCACTAACTCCCTCAACAATAATTTTGCAACTGTAAGACTGTCATTTCTTCTAGTAGGGTAGGCTTCCACCCATCTTGAGAAAAGGCACACTATGACAAGTACATATTTCAATCCGTTGCAGGGGGGTAACTCAATGAAATCTAACTGTAATCTGGTGAAGGGTCCTTCTGCCTTTCCGATTTTTCCCCAGCTTACCATTGTCTTTCTACCTGGGTTCTGCTGTTGACAGTTTAAGCATCTTTGGCAAAGGCTCTCTGCGATTACCCTGAACTTCGGATTGTACCAACTCTGTCTGAATAGTCTGATCATTGAATCTCTCCCTATGTGTGTCGCTCCATGATAAACCCTCGCCATTTTTGAAAGCAGACAATCTGGCATGACTGGTCTTCCATCTAGATACACCCATACTTCATCATGTGGTCTTTTGGTACAGGCTGCCTTTATCCAGATTTCTTTTTCCTTTTCCTCAACTTCTTCCTGCAATTGTCTAATCTCATCCCATGTCTCTGGCACTGAGAAGTACATAAGTTGGCATCTGGTTTCTCCTGTTTCAATTTTTCTGTTTATGGCTACTGCATTTTTAGCGCAGTATTTTGCCACTTGGTCAGCATACTTATTACCAGCAGTCACATAGTCATTTCCTGACTGATGTGCAGCGCATTTTACAACTGCTATCTCTTTTGGCAATTGTAATGCTTCCAACAAATCCTTCACATTTTTGCTGTTTCTGATTGGAGACCCTGAAGAAGTCAGAAATCCCCTCTGCATCCAAAGCTGGCCGAAGTCATGCACAATCCCGAAACCATATTGACTATCCGTAAATATGGTTACTCTCCAATTTTTCCCCTTTTTACATGCCGTCGTCAAGGCAACTAATTCAGCTACTTGTGCAGAATTGACCCCAGGTAAACAGGATGCTTCAATTACCCCCGACATTTTGCAAACAGCATATGCAGCACTTAGACCTCCCTCTTGTGTCCTAAGGCAGGAGCCGTCTACAAATAACTCATGATCTGCTTCTTTTAGTGGCGTCTCTCTTATATCCGGGCGGGGCTTTGTGCATAATTCAGTCACGTCTAAGCAATCGTGATCACTTTCATCTTTTACTTCTTCATCGCAGGGGTCTGGCAATAGGGTAGCTGGGTTCAAAATTGTACACCTTGTCACAGTCACATTCTCAGCTCCCAAAATTACTCTTTCGTACTTTGTCAGACGACTAGGGGTGAGGTGCTGTGTTCTTGTTCTTGTTAAAAGAATCTCAGCCGAGTGTGGAACAAATACCTTTACCGGATGTCCCATCACTATCGACTCACTTTGCTCCAGACTCATACAAGTAGCAGCTACTGCTTTTAAGCAGCCAGGCAATGCTGAAGCCACCGGGTCCAATGTGGCTGAAAAGTATGCCTCTGGACGCCGACTCAATCCATTTCTCTGTGTTAAAACTGAAAGTGCACAATTTTCTCTTTCACAACAAAACAAAGCAAAATCTTTTGTATAGTCTGGCATGCCCAAGGCAGGAGCCTCACACAGACAATTTCGCAATCTCACAAATGCCTCTAGGCAGACATCATTCCAATCAATCGGATCTTTTGCTCGTTTCCGAATCATCTGTATCAATGGTTTCGCTAACACAGAAAATCCATTTATCCATTGTCTGCAGTATCCAACCACTTCCAGAAACATTCTCATTTCTCTCTGAGTCTGTGGCAATTGCATTTCTTTAATTATTTTTATTCTTTCCGGTGTCACTTTTCTAACTCCTCTTTCTTTTTTATGCCCAAGATATCTTACTTCTTGTCGACAGAACTGTAATTTTTCTGGAGACACCTTGTGTCCTCCTTCAGCCAAATGGTTCAGCAACGCAATTGCATCTGTGACACAATCTTCTTGCGTTTTTGATGCCACTAACAGGTCATCAATGTACTGAACCAGAACAGAATTTCTGGACATAATCAATGATTCCAGCCACTTTTTCAAAATCTGATTAAAGATTGAAGGACTTTCTGTGTACCCTTGAGGAGCACGACAACATGCGTAAATAGATCTTCAAATTTAAACGTAAACAGATACTGGCTGTCTGGGTGCAAAGGAATAGAAAAGAACGCTTGGCATAAATCAATTACTGTGAACCATCCTGCATTCCATGGTAAATGATAAAGGATCACTGCTGGATTTGGCACAATTGGACAACAGGGAATTACAATCTTATTTATTTTTCGCAGGTCTTGCACTATTCTGTACTTTCTGCTAGGCTTTTTCAGCCCCATTATTGGTGAATTACAGGGACTACCCATCACTTGTTTCAGAATGCCCTGTTTAACCATCCGTTCAATTTCTGGGATAATTCCTGCTTTTACTTCTGAACTCATTTTGTACTGTCAGGTATTTGGATACACAGCACCTTCCTTCACTGTCACTTTAACTGGGTCTATATTCTTCATTAGCCCAATATCTTTTCCTGTAAAATCCCACACTTCTGGATTAACTGTGATTCTCAACTCTTCTGGTAATTCATTTTCAGTTATTAGTAAAAACATTTCATCTACTTCTGTTCCTTGCTTGGCCAGCATCATCTTGTATGCCACATCTTCATCAGGGGTTTGGAAAGCGACACCATCCGGTGTACAATGGATCGTGCAATTCATCTTGCACAAAAGATCTCTTCCCAACAGATTTACAGGACTGGAATCGCAAACTACAAACCGATGCATTTCCTTAAAATTTCCAATGTGCACCTCCATTGGCTTTGTGATTGGTGTTCTAATCTGTTGGTTAGATATGCCTACAACTTGGATTGTCTCACCCGAGAGGGGCAGGTTTGGGATGTGTGCTGTCCTCACAGTAGACCTGGTAGCAGCAGTATCCAATAGGAAAGTAATGTCTTTACCTTCTACTCTCCCATCAGCAAATGGACCTGTCTGATCTACCGGCAAGGATGCGCCAAGCACGCACTCCTCTTCCTCCCCCCTCAGGCACCGTCATTGTGCAGTATCTGAACGTTCTTCATCATTCTGCAAAAAATATTGTTCAATTGTTCTATTATTCTTACCACTTTTTCCTTGAAATCCGGTGTTCGTACTGAAACTTTGATGGTTCACAAAATTTGGCATAGGAGCTGGTGGTACCTGATATTGTTGAGTGACTACCTGTTGCTGTTGATTCATAAGTACTTCATTCTGCATCTGTGGGATTAAATTTTGATTTGGCCCATTATTATTATTATTATTTTGAGTACTCTTACACTCGTTCTTCCAATGTCCAAGCTTTCCGCACGCATGACAAGGGAACTTCTTTTCGCTTCTTCTCTGTCCATTCACCCTTTATATCTATTACCATTCGTTCCTTGATTATTCTGACTCTGTTCCTTTACTAGATTATTATTTTGCTCATTGGTCTTCTCTTCCTGCTGCTCTGCCAATTTAACTTGAGCCCACATCATTTTCTCCTTCAGCTTCCTTCGCCTGGCCTCTATGTCATCCCCGCAATATTTCACGTACTTTAAAATTTCATCCACTGTCTTACTTTGTCAACACAACATGTGTTGTTGTATCATCTGACTAATCTCCGGTTTCAAGCCATATACAAACCAATACACAAAATGTCCCATATTTTTGTCACCAATGTTCTCAAACCCACTATACTGCTTGAACACCTGCAACAATCAATACACATGTACAGATTCATTCGGTTCCTGTGTTGTTCTATCTATGTTTACCCAATCTGTTTCTTTAGGAGGGATTTTCCCTTTCAAATATGTAATCACTTGGTGATACTTTTTCATCACTTCTTCTGACGGTGCTCCTGTTTTTGCATCTCTAGGATACTCCTCATTAGGCCAATCAATTGTGATTTTACATTCTGTCCATAAATCAGCAGGTACCACTATGTCAAATAGACCATCCAAATCTTTCAATAATACCTTTGAGACTTTCACACACCTCTCTACCTGTTTGTACCACTCAACTGGCTTTTCTCTCAGTTTTGGAAAATCATTTGTAAACGATAAAATATCTTGTCTACTCCAAGGGACATGAACATATCCTCCTCCAGGAACCTCTCTCATTGGACACAACCTCTCCATTTTTCCTGTTTCTCTTACTGGAAATGCCGCTGCTGCCTCTCTTGCCTGTACTTCTTCTTTCTTCCTTATCCACCTAATCCTCCATTTATCAATGTCTCCCCATTTCCGCAAAATGTTCATTAATTCTTTTATCTGTAACCTTTTTCCTGAAGCATTCACACTTTCCAAATCTTTATCAGTAAAATCCACTCGATAAGGCTTCTGTAACAATTTCGATTTCCCTATATCTATTCCAATTTCTGAAGCAACTTCAGTTAATCTTTCATGAAATAATCTTGCTCTCCTAGTTATACTCTTACATAGAAACAACAATTCTTCATCATTATAAACATTTAGGGGCAGATCTACAAGAAAGTGCCGCAGCGTGGCGCTGCAAGCCCTTTGGCTGCGCCACGCTGCGGCACTTTCAGAGCACAGGAATGCGACATATTTACAAGAATATGTCGCATTCCTGTGCTCTCTCCTGCGCTGGCGCACAAACAGCTGCCAAGCGCCGGCGCAGGCACCCTTGCACCATGGTGCAAGGATGCCTGCGCCATGGGGAGATTGTTTTTGTGCAGGAAGGGGCACCTTTCTGCACAAAAACAATCAGTACAGGCTTTTTCCTCTTTCAATGCGTGCTGCAGAATGCAGCACGCATTGAAAGAGGAAAAACGAGGAGAAATGAAAACATTTCTCCTCGGTGCGCCTCGCTACGCCACCTCTAGGGTGGCGTAGCATTCACACGCATCTCCAGAGTTACGATTTCTCGTAAATCTGGAGATGTGTCTTGTTCCATGGGTGTTGCTGGGAACACCCACAGCAACACCCATGGAACGCCCCTTCAACGCAAAGTGCTGCGTGTGAAGGGACGGTATTTACAAGGAGAGGAAAAGTCACGCATGGTGGCTTTTCCTCTCCTTGTAAATATCGAGGAGCCCCCTGCGCCACCAGTACGTCACGAAAAGTGACGTACTGGTGGCGCAGGGGGCTTGTAAATCTGCCCCTGTATCTTTCTGTGCCCACACATCCTGTCATCATCTCTTCCAATTCCACTTTCAATCTGCTAATATCTAAAATCTTTGGTTTTGTGATCTGATTTTCCCTTTCCTGAGCCCACTTTTCTATATCTTCAGAGGTGACTACTGTTGTACCTGAAGTTCCAGCTGGAACCAAAGGTCTTCTCTCTCTCAAATTCATAGTCGTAACTCTCTTTTGAGTTTCCGCATTGGGTTCCACAATAGGGAGGTCCATTAGTGAAATAACTGACTCACTTTCACTAACTTGATCATCTGTGATTACTATCTCTTTTCTAGGACTATTCAATGGAACTGTCACAAGTTGTGATTTCTGGGTATCCTTATTATCTCCATATAATGGGATTACTGGACCAATGGTTACAGGTACTGTCAAAGCTTCAGTATTTAAATTCAATTGACTTATCCTTTGAACTCGTTCCTCCCTAGTTTTGTTCAAACCTTCTCTTTCATTATCTTGCAACACTCTGTTGTATGATGTCTCATGTAAAATCTGTGGAGTTAATGGTATTCCCATTACTGACGCACTTGGGACAACCTTACTAGCTTCTTCTTGATACGGTGGTGGATTCTTAATTAAAATATCCTCTAACAATTCGTCATCTGACTCTCCATATCCTGTCGAATTCATATGTTTTGTTTTCTCTTTACATTTTCCTCCAGAATGTTCCTCAGCCATCAACACTGGATATAGCCCTTCCGATACCATCGCTCTCCTCCACTGTTTCATCTGCCCTTCTCTTGACTTATGCAAGTGTCTCGGAAAGAATCCTCTATATCTTCCACCTCTACATTTCTCTCTTTCATATGACTCAGTCTCCCATTCTTCCAAAACCTCATATTGAGTTAACCTGGGTCTCGGTTCTAAATCATTCATCTTCAATCTCAAATTCTGAAGAATCCTCCCATTAAACGTACCATCCTTAGGAAATGCTAACACACCATCATCCCTCGTGTACTCTACCCAATTTTCTAACCACACACAAGTATGATATCCTCTCTCCATCATCATAAAAGATGCTGGTGTCTTCGGTGGCGGAATAGGAATACCCTCTCCAGTCAACACAGGCTTATCCTTAACAAAGAAATTCTTTATTCTCTTAAAAATTGACATCTTTCTTTTCTCTCCATACAGTTTTGAAGAACGGTGCAGGAAGTTGTATTCTGCAAACCCTTGAAATCTTCTACCTGTACGTCTTGCACTGACAGTCAAATCAAAATCCTGCATACAATCCTTCTCTTCTCCAATCCTAGCGCGGCTTCTAACTAAGTGTCCAATCAAATCAGGCTCACACTCGTACTCTGACCAATGTCAACGCGGCCTTTTCCTGATGTTAGTTTTGCTCCTCACTACTGCCCCTCCTTTACAATGCTGTTCCTGTCACACGCCCGCTGCTTCTACCAATCCCAGCGCGGCTCTTCTGTGACGTCGATCCTACTCAGGCGATTTCTCACCCCTCCTTTACCAAGCTCCTCCTGTCACGCGCCCACTGCTTCTACCAATCCCAGTGCGGCTCTCTATGACGTCAGTACCACTCCGGCAATTGACCCTCCCTTTGCAAGGTAATACAATTTTTTTTTATTTCTTCAAAAATTCTTTGAAATTCTTTGTTATTAACAACGTAAAAACATTCGCTACTCTGTCTGTTCCACTAAACCAAAGGATAGTTTATTTTCTTCCACTGTGAGTAAAACCTTCCGCTTACTCTTCACCTAAGCTCCAGAGAACCTGCTACTATTCCGGTATCTCCGTTAAGGAATTTTGAGACCGGTATTTCACCAGCGAACTCCTTTTGCTGTCAATCTAGCTTAGAAGAACTTGCTACTCCTTCAGGGTTACCCTTACTAGGTGATATAACGCCTAAAGTTTCACCAGCGAACTCTTTGTTTTCAACCACTCTTACTTTTGTACAGAAAATAGTCCCTAGTTTAACTTTGCCAGCCCTACCTAGCTTCTCAGTGTTATTCCAACAGACGAGTAACCTCACTGCAGTGTGGTTTCTATCGCCACCTGCTATTCATTCCCCGGGAATTTTCCAGACAACATAAAACAGGACACTAACTAATGCATTTCATCTGAAAATTCTGTAATAACCATTCCACTGTTTGCTTTATTTGCTCCGTTTCCTTCAAACTCTTACACTCTTGTGGTGATCTCTATTGGAGGCAACTGTGGACCACACCGCTTTTCCTACCTACTACTACAGATCTCCTGATGCACGACATGAGCCATCTCATGGACCCCAACGCTGTAACAAATGCGATAAGTACAATCCTATTCATCTGATCAATATATTTTTTCCTTCCTTTTAGAACAATGGGGATTATCGTTTAGCGGAGTAATATCCTCGAAGCATTGCTCCCTTGGGCCGCCTGGGAAATTTGCCATTACATGCTGTTTTCATTTGTCTTTACCCCCGGTTTTTCAATATAGCCATTTTTTTGCATTTGTTTATATATGTCCTATCCATACGGTCTTTAAATATGGTTATCACTAAAATGTATTTACACACTTTCCCCAAAGTCGAGTAACTTTTCAGTGGCCCCGGCACTCAGCAGCGCGTCATGATCAATTACTTTGAGTCAGGATATAACTGGGGTTTGAGTCAGGATATAACTGTTGGCGTTTCCCGGAACTCTTCTTGTTCCTGGGACCACAGAGACCAACATTTTTGATTCACAGGTAAGATGAGACATTAACTGTACCCCTGACCGGCCACCACGCGCTTAGACAACTGTACAAACCAATTATATCGTTTATCAGCGCTGACATTTAGTCTCAGGTCTGTCTTTCATTTCAGCGCACACTTCGAGTCACAGGTCCATTTTCAATTTACTGCAGCGCTTTGTTTGTTTAGACAGCATCACCCGACACTCCACTTTAAACATATTCTAGTTTCCTCTGGAGTATTTAACTATCCACTCGCCGCGCCCCCCCCCCCACGTTATTATCCAGTTTAATTAGTTACTACCTTTCACCTTCACGGCCCCCTAGCCTTCAAGTTTAAAGCATGTCAGTTTTACACGGGCTTTTCAATCCATAATAAATAGTGACTCCGAATGTGTTTATTTGCTTTAGGATTACGAACATTGCAAACGAATCCCCTGGTAAGCGGTTGCTTTAGTTTGTGTACCTTTACAGTTCTGTATTCAGCTGAATGAGCTATTTAGGAATGCATCTAACTTATGTCTTTCACGATTTCGAATTCCTTTTCCTTTTTCGAACATATTCTTACTGTTCTGTAATCAGCTAATTTGAGCCCTAAGGAATGCCTCTAACCTATGTCTTTCCCGAGTTCCAATTCCTTTTCACAATGTACCACGATATTGTACTTATGTTTCTACTTTTACTCCATCACGTTACACGTTCTTTCTTTATCTCACTATATTTATTATTAGATGAGGATGATGCGATTTGTAACGTTAGGAATGTAATTATATGTCCACTAGTGGAATAATGTACCAGAAAGTCTATCCTGCACATTAACTATAGAACTATGCAATATCTCATATATATCCTAATTACATCATGAGGTAGAAGAATTAGCTTGATGAGAATGTATCCATGTGTTAACTATTTCACTTTGTCTATATGCTTGCACATAATGACCAGGCATGCCTTTCACTGCTGGATTTGTAATTATATGTCCACTAGTGGAATAATGTACCAGACAGTCTATCCTGCACGCTAACTATAGAACTATGCAATATCTCAGATTTAATTACTTGATGCGTATAGATGATTTTTGGTTTGTTTTTCTTGTTTCTCTTTGATTTTACTTAACACTAAGTTTGCATTCACATGCCATAATGTGATACTTATACCTAACTTGTCCTTTTGATCTTACTTTTTCTTCTTTCCCCCTGTGCGCCCCCCACCATTTTTCCTTTCCCTTCTTTTTTCTGTCCTTCAAACTTTAAAATAATAACTTTCCACCACTCACCATGTATTCACACTACTCTTACACTCCCCCTCTTAACTTCCTTTCCTTTCCTCTACATCCACACACTTTCAGCCTTGAAAAAGCCCTCGGCCGATGGCCCACTAGGGCAAAACACGTGTCGGCTATTTTCTTCACTGTTTTTGTTCTTGTTCCATGTATGGAAATACCAATAAATACTGTAGGAAGGTGGAATCTGACTATATGGTTGCCCCCACTTTTTGCCTGGTGTTTTGCTGGTTTATGACTCAGTTGGACTGGGATCCTGCTATTCAGGGCCCCAGTCTATCTGCTTCCTCTCTAAAATGTTTTCCATGTGCCTTAGGCTTATCTCTGATTGGAATCTGGAGTGCCCTTATAAGTCCCTAGTATATGGTATACTATGTACCCAGGGCATAGGTACCTCAGAGGCCTACCAGGGGCTGCAGCATGTATTGTGCCACCCCTGGAAGGCCATCCAAAATGACACCACAGGTCTGCTACTGCAGCCTGGGTAAGGTGGTGCATGCACCCCTTACTGTGATATAGGCTACCTATATCACTACATACATACACACATATAAACCTATAAGTCACTCCTATGGCAGGCCTTATCAATCCTGAAGGCAGAGTGCATGGTTCCTATGTGAGAGGGTGCCCCTGCATGAGCTGGGCCCCTCTGCAGCGTTCGGAGACACTTCTCTGATGCTGTTTGTAGTGCAGCCTGACCATATACTCTTAAGCGCATTATAACCTCACGTTAAATGCTAACTTTGGGATGGCTGCACGGAAACATGTCGTGTTTGGTGTCAAACATCTTGCAATACTACCCCCCGCCAGTACTGGTGGGGGGGTAGCATTCCACCCTTCTAGAGGGAGAGACATGTACACACCGGTATACCCGGTACTGACTTTCCAGAGCCCTGGCATCACAAAATGGATGCCGCTGCCACAGACACGAGTCTGGCCTCCTGCTGCTGACCGAAACTCCGGCAGGGAGGCCTGGACAATAGGTTTCCTGTCCCAGGGAGGTGTAACCACCTCCCCAGACAGGATAGTGTGTATTGGGGCTGGGCGGGAGCACTCTCTGGTGCTTTGAAGTCCTGCACTGGGGGCACATTTGGTGTCCCTGTGCATACACCAGTTCAAACCGGCTCAGGGGCTTCCAGCCCCTGCTCTGGCGTGAAACTGGACAAAGGGAAAGGGGTGTAACCACCCCTCTGCCCTGACCCTCCCATAGGTGGGTCCACAGAGTATGTCCAACCCCTACCTTAGTATAAGTATGGGACCCCAGTCCTTAGGACTTTAGATTAACCTGGACGAAACTCTGACACAGAATCCTGGACCTTCGACGCTCTACTTCAAGATTAGAGGACTGAAGAATCTCCATTGGGGTCAAGGAGTGACTCCCCTGCTTGGCAGGCACCAAAGAAGCAATTGTCCGGTCTGCATCGCTGAAGCTCCCGCCAGACGCCGAAGTCTTTGCACCACCAGAGGTGGATTTCCAGACTTCCCCGAGGCTGCCCTGAGTTCCCAGCAAAGCTGAGGCCCGTAGCTATCGTGGGTAACCTGGAACCATGACCCCTGGACACCGATCGCATTTGCAAGTGCATCCTCTTCTGGGTTTCCCACAAAGTCGTGCTTTGGGCTCCGAGTAGCCCCAGCCTCCAGCACCAACTGCACTGAAGATCACTGGCCTCCACTCCACGAGTGTCCTGTGAGCCAGTTCCACGTGCGTCGACTCAAGGCTCCTTCACGGTCGCTAGTCCGTTGGCTAGTAGGCCCTCATGAAGGCCAATCTTCTACTGCTTGGGCTCCCTTTTTGCTCCAGGCGTGCCCTGACTTACCCTCACTGGGTGAGTCCCACAGACCTTGCTGGTCTGCAACATCCTCCTTCTTCCATTTCCATGAGACTTGCCGTTGCCAAGGCTTGTTGGGTCTAATCCGGTCGCCGACACACCTCCAATCGACAAACGTTATGGGACAGCTCGAATCCAGCTCCTAGTCATCGTCGACGCCTCCTGGACCTCGTGGCTGAAGAGTCAAGACGACCGTCAACCTACCTGAAGCACTCGACATCGGTGGGCATCTGCTCATCGCCTTCCTGGTCACTGGCTAGTGACCCAGACTCTGTCCCCTCTGCTTTCAGGTTCTTCAAATCTTTGATCCACCTTTGGATCCACCCGAACACTTTCGACTTGGCCGCCAGCAGCACTTTGCAGCAGATCGCCATTGAAAGCGACGACGAAACCCGACCCCGAAAGATACCTATGCACCTGGCTCCCCTGGGTGAGGTAACTCAAGTACTCCAGTGCTCCCGTGGGTATTGACACTAGAACAGCCTAGTTCTCAAAGGGTTTGCTCCAAGTCCTCCTCTAAGTGTCCCTTTTCTTTTAAATTCAAACCGCGACTTTCCCCATAGAAGTTAACGGCGATTCGCGGCTGTGTTCATACACTGCACGCGTCCCCCGTGGGTCCCCTGTGTCACTACCTTGGGTGGTTCCTTGTGGTCCAAGCACTTCTACAGGCTCTAGGCCCTGTGTCTAGCTCAGTCTTGGTTCTTATACCACTTTATTGGTATATGGTTTGGTACGCCCCTAGGGCTCAAACGTGTATTTGTGCTATTACTGTAGATAACTAACTTATAACTTATGTACTTCGAACTCTAGCCTCATAAAGAGACTAGAGGGGTGTGTTTAGCAATAAATACATATATTTTGAATATATTCCTGGTGTGGTCCTCTTTCATTTGATCACTCAAGAGATTATAGACTGGTAAAACAAGCTGCTTTACATTCCTTCAAGACTTAGCCTGAAGGCTGCTCTCCATAGCTACCACTAGGATAGCTTTCAATAAAGGTTGTCTTTAACCTATCTCCAATAAGGGGTTGTTTGGACTGGTGCAAGGTGCCCACTATAATTAGTGGACAGCATATGCCAGGCCAACTTCTCACAAATACTTCGGGGCAGATTTACAAGCCCTTTGCGCCACTTTTGCGTCACTTTTTCCATGTTAAAAGTGACACAAAAGTGGCGCAAGGGGCTTGTAAATTTGCCCCTACGTATTTGAAAAGCACTAAAGAACAATTGGAAATTATTCCGCACTAACGCATACAAATCGAGAGGGCACAATCCTCCATCTCTCTCTAGACTTACCCCATAATGGCTCTTGGGTGTAGCCATTTGTGAGGAATGTGCCACCACTAAGAATTGGGCCCTGACAACTGTAGAACAAAAGCCCAGACATCTCCACCCATTTCAGTTACCTATAATAAAATATCTTGTTCTCTATGTGCTACGTTGCCCACTATTTCAAGATCATTTTTTGAGCGAAAGCAAATTAGTAAAATTGGCCCTATGGCCACCTGTAGGGATCGAAGAGAACAACGTAACCGAAGAATAGACGAGATTTTCTCCACGACAGGAACATCTGCACAACCAACCAGACTGAATCCCAACTCTGCAAAATCCACCTTCCAAGCTTTGGAGAAATCCCTAAAGAAGGAAACTACTAAATGGTGGGAGGCTGCCAGTCTCAAAAAGTATCTTGAAGCCGAGAGAATACCTAGAGGACTTCGGATACTGATTTTTCCTCCTGTAGAGACAACTAAACCAGAACAGATTGCAAGATGGGAGGAGAACCTGAGGGAGGCCTCCAATAATATGATACGCCAACTAATAGATATAGCAGAGGAAGAACATATCAAGCATAAAAAAGAAGTAGACGATCTCACAAAGAAAATAGAAGAATTAAACTGGGGCGAGATCACAACTAAAAACTACGAGATACTGAACAGAATAATCGACGAGTATGAAGAGGACCTGATCCAAAGGAAAAACAGGAAATTTAGGAGGGATCAGATTGATTACCAACTCGGGCGAGTGTACACCTTTGCAAAACGCTATGACAATATCCCAAAGGGCACATCAACATCATTGACCAGACAGACATATGATACTATCACGAGCTCTGTAGCAGAATCAACGGGAGCTGAAACTATAGCCACCACAACCAAAGTAGGAGTACATTTTTTAGAGGAGGTCAGGCGGCACCGACTAGGATTCTGAAATCAACCCAATGAGGATACCAGAACCCCATCAGAAAATACCCAAAGTACTTCAACGCCAAGACCAACAGCAGGAGTAACAACCAGGGCGAGGAAGAAACAGGAAACAGAACCGAAGGAGCGATCAATCTGATGGTCAACATCTGTGACCATCATATCACCACTGCACAGTCAGAGATCCTTAACAGGGGTTTATCATTTTGCCCTACAGCATTTTGGGATCTCACCAAAACCATGATAGACCTGTACAAATTTATACGAAAACTCAAGTTAATGTCCTTTTTTCACAATAGACCGCCTAGCCAGAAGGGAAATATAACACCAATTACCAGTCCCCTGTCAGTCCAAGATCTGGAAAACATACACCTTCTGACCACCCTAGCCGATGATCCAGGAGACCAAACAACCTCTCTGACACTAGCACATGAATTGGGTATAGATACAGCTTACCCCATCACCAGCAAGATGACTCCCAAATCAATTTTCTGTCCCCAACTACCACCGGGCAATACCATTGATCTATTTTACACAGCGGTCTCCAAAGACCTAACTGCTGAACATCGGAAATACCCAAAAAAAAAAAACTTTCTCCCGCATAATCTACCGAAGGACAAAATCAAGGCTCTCAAAGAACTGAAGAACCTGACCGAGGTTGAGATAAAAGAAGCAGACAAGGGGGGCAATGTGGTTCTTCTACACAATGATGACTACATAGCGGAAGCCCAGAGACAATTGAAAGACACTACATGTTACAGGGAACTATCCACCAATCCCACAATCAAGATACAGGAGGATCTAAAAAAGAAATTAGACATATGGTATACGAAAAACTTACTAACTCTGGAGGAACGCAATGGACTCTATATAGAACATCCAACAATGCCAACGTTACACCTCCTGCCAAAAATACACAAAAGCAAAACCAATCCACCAGGGAGACCTATCATTGCTGGCATCAACTCTATATGTTCTAAATTGGGAGAATATATTGACTATCAGTTACAACCACTCATGAAGGACCTTCCATCATATATCCTGGATACAAAGGATATCCTCCTCAAATTGAACAACATCCCGTGGAATGACGATTGCTTAATGGCCACAATTGACGTGGTCAGTCTGTACACCTCGATCCGCCATAAGGATGGAATGGAAGCAGTGCATAAATCTCTAGCCACCAAATCAGTTCATTTCTTAGAATCTAATGAGATGATCCTTGAGATGCTTCACTTTTGCCTCACGAATAATGTGTTTACATTTAACTCTAAATATTTTCTACAAACCCAAGGGAGTGCAATGGGGGCCAAATTCGCGCCCCCATATGCCTGCATTCTCATGGGACTCATTGAAAAATACTGGCTATGGGACGATAAATTTGCTGAGTACACTCCCCACATAACCTACTGGGGGCGGTATATCGACGATATTCTGTGCATCTGGCAGGGACCGGAACCCATACACAAAGAATTCTTACATAAGATCAACACAAACAGATGGAATATTCAAACAACCAGTAACATCTCACCTAGTGAAATAGACTTTTTAGACATAACCATTTATGTGGAAAATAACAAACTACAAACCAGGACATTCCGCAAAACCAACCTCAGCCAACTCAATACTTCGGGCAGACAGCTGTCACCCACTTAAAACCATTTGAAATATCCCGAAAGGGGAATACCAACGAATGAGAAGAAACTGTAGCAAGCTCGATGCCTACAAAGAAACTTCGGAACACCTGACCAAGAGATTACTAAACCGGGGTTACCCTAGAAAACTCCTGGAGAAGACATCCAAGGACTGCGAAAAGCTATCACGAGACGACTTACTTAAACCGAAAGACGTCGCAGGGAACGAGAGATCAAACAAGATCAGGTTCCTAATGGATTATCACAATGGACACCACTGTATAAAACTTTTGAAGAGACACTGGTATCTCCTGACTAACAACTCATCACTAACAAACCAGATGGAGGAATTCCCCCAAATGGGCTTCAGGAGTGCCAAAAATCTCAAACAAATTCTGTGCAAATCAGAATTTAAGGATAAAAGGACTAAGCCAAAGACTAACTTCCTGACCAAGCCCTGTGGCTTCTATATCTGTCATGATTGCAATGTGTGCAAACTGGGAGCCAATAAACAGATGGAACACAAACATGACTCACACACCACCATCCGAATCACGGATTGGATTACCTGTACATCTACATACACAATTTACATTATAATTTGCCCCTGTAACAAAGTCTACATAGGGAGCACAATGAGGGCACTCAAAACAAGAATCATGGAACACTATCGCAATATCAACAAAGAAGAGGTGGGACCCCCACTAACGGAACTTTCCAAGAAGTTCACCCACACAGAAAGACTTTTAAATTTTTTGGACTGGAGATTATGAAACCAGCCTCCAGAGGAGGCAATCGAGAACTGACCATGAGGCGAAAAGAGAGCGAATATATAATGCTCCTAAATGCCACAACGCACGGACTCAACAAAGATGCAGAAATGCACTACCGGCTGTATTAACTAGATGTATCTTTGTATGTTGACACCACCAATAGAGACCAATGCTTCACTGACATAATCTGCAGGGCTCTAGATAACACCTCTTAGCCCACATGCATTTCATCTGAAAATTCTGTAATAACCATTCCACTGTTTGCTTTATTTGCTCCGTTTCCTTCAAACTCTTACACTCTTGTGGTGATCTCTATTGGAGGCAACTGTGGACCACACCGCTTTTCCTACCTACTATTACAGATCTCCTGATGCACGACATGACCCATCTCATGGACCCCAATGCTGTAACAAATGCGATAAGTACAATCCTATTCATACGATAAATATATTTTTTACTTCCTTTTAGAACAATGGGGATTATCGTTTAGAGGACTAATATCCTCGAAGCATTGCTCCCTTGGGCCGCCTGGGAAATTTGCCATTACATGCTGTTTTCATTTGTCTTTACCCCTGGTTTTTCAATATAGCCATTTTTTTGCATTTGTTTATATATGTACTATCCATACGGTCTTTAAATATGGTTTTTTTATGCACCAGAAGGAGTAGGGAGTAATAAAATATGTAACGTAATGGCACATGCAATATGTTCTAATACTGCCCTCACTCACACAAATGTGTGACATGCTTCATCATAGGGCTGCTACAAAAAACACCCCGGCGTAGCCACGCCTGGGGTGGAGCAATAGGGTGGGGGAAGACAATACAACACAAAGAAAGACACAAAAAAATTCTATAGTGACTGGGAACGACGGTAGTGAAAGTGCAGATAGGTGAATTAAAACTAGCTCGGAAGTGTCGCTGTGCCTAAAACTTTATTCCTGGATCTTCCGGCCAGAGTAAAAAATGTGAAGGATGATGGTGAATGGGAGGTTCTATGTGCTCCTAACACCCCTCCTCAACTGCGAAGTGGTCAACATGTTTCGGCCGTTAGTGTATGCCCCTCGTATAGGGTCACGCCGGCCTTCCTCAGGACTCTACCTTTCCCAGTAAGTTCTACCTCACCTCCAATTGGGATGAGAGAAAATTAAGAATCAGTTCCTTGCATATTCAGGAATTTTTCTCCCATGGATCATGTAGTTACTAAGGAACTGACAAGAGAAACAAAAGAAGGCAACCCATCAGGACTAATAATCTCCTATGGGTCAACACTGTATCATCTTGAAAAATTAATACAAACCACAGTACCAACCATGGTGTCTTTCATACTCAAAGGAATGACTGTTGTGTCTATCCCATCTTATTTTTACTTGTGCCAAAGAAAATAAAATCAGTGGTCATATCTACAATTAAAATAATTCATATAACCATGTACATATTGACTATATATATATATATATATATATATATATATATATATTTTTTTAATTTGTTTTTATATGTTTTTCCAGCATCATAAACCAACAAGCATTCGTCCACATAACCAATGTCACTGACCAATAGGGGTCCGGTGTATATCTTTACTCACCGAGTTTACCCTAAAGTCAAATTTGAACTGGCGGCGGGCAAGGGAGACCCCTATAGTCACACTCTTTCAAAGAAGGGAATAAAAACAATTGTGATCGTTACAAACATAGTTAAAAACCATATTACAGGGGTTTCCCTATATTTCTAATATGTCTTTTATAATTTTACGGAATCAGGGTTACGTCAAATGGGGTAATTACAACTGTGCAATTGGCGTACATTAGCAGATGGTGATAGCTGCTGGTCCCCAAGAAGCCAAATGCGGTTGGTGGTATTATGGGACAGCTTCCATCTACATATCCCCAGTATGAGAACAGAGAAGGCAAGAAAAAGAAAAGGAAAGAGAAAAAGGTCCAGCCCTGGGTATATCGTTCCATACTGTCCTCCTATCTAGCGTTCAGCCATGTCCGCACAGAGCCTCTCACATTCTAATATTGGCTCGACAATGACTACGCCACTCAGTAACCACCTAAGATATTCTATAAAGTAGATGAAATCCACCCCACTCATATCAGCCCATAGTACTCATATATACCCACGCAACACTCCAAAATCCCTCCTTACTACGTCAAGGGTGATTCTCCGCAAACACTGCTCGTCTCCGTCCGCCGTGAAGAGTGGCAGCGGAGTCGAGCGTGCAATGTTTTATCCCTCACAAGCGGAAGTTCACAATTGCGGTCACCTGATGTACGTCATCTACGTAATTCCAAATCCCTTGTGACCCTGTCTCAGCACATCATCTAGACCGCTTGCCCTCCATTCCAGTATATTACACGCTTGGTTCTCGTCACCCACCGTGCAGCGTGCGCGTGGTGACGTCACCCATAATAAAATCTGTGCGTGTAGGGAATGTTTACCCAAAATAAACATATGGAAGGGGTGATCATACCCAGATTGAATATTTAACCAATAAACTACTGAATGGGGGCAAATCAATGCCAAAACTCAATGGGGCAAAAAGACTGGTATTCACATGTACGGCTGTAAGGAGAATACCCAATTCCAAAATAGATCAGAACTGGATACATACCCCGATTTAGGTCAACTGTAATAAAATGCCATAAAGTGGGTAAATTCCGAAAACCAGGATATAAATCATCTAAAGGGGTGATATGAATACACACAGAATGGAGAAAGGAGAAATACCAGGAGATAGCACTGAATGGTAGCAATTAAGAGCATTCCAAGGAATATCGTCATTGAGCCCCACTTCATGGCTCCATAAGCGGTACACCCATTTTTGTTCCCTCAAAAACAGGGCTCTAGTCTTATCCCCTGTATAGCTATCGACTCTCAGTTTCTCTATGACAGTCCATGTTAGCTCTTCAACAGTATGGTTTTGTTCCAAATAGTGTGCTGTCAGTTTCGTGTTAGACCTCCCACACCTTATGGTACTCCGATGTTCCATGATGCGTGTCTTAACCCTACGGTTAGTCATCCCTACATACCGCATCCGGCATGGACAGGTAATGAGGTAAATAACACCCTCTGTGTTACAATTCGTCTGCGTCCTTTGTTCCCAGGGGTAAGTAAGGCCAACATCAATAAATTTCGTATTGTTTGTGAGGTGGCAAACATTGCAACTTCCACATCTTGAATGACCCCGTATTGGAGGCAACTGACCTATAGTTGATATTTTCCTCGATGACGAGAGAATAGGTCTAGTATGTACTAACATGTCTTTTAGATTGGCACTCCGCTTATAAGAGAATAAGGGCTTATCAATTTTCATTCCATTGGTGTTAAGTATTTTCCAGTGTTTCAATATTACCTGTCTAATTTGATGCGACGCCGTATTGAAGGTAGTGACACACACTGGTTTGTCCACATTGGGTCTCGTTGCTATTTCCAGGAGATTCTCTCTGTTAGTATTTGTAGCTCTCTTCCTAGCTTTCTTAATAGTACGTTCTGGATACCCCCTCTGGGAGAGTTTCTTAGAGAGGATGGTGGCTTCTTCTTTAAAACAAGATATCTCTGTGCAATTTCGTCTCAGACGAAAGAATTGGCCCACTGGCAGGTTTTCTCTGAGAGATTTCTGATGGAAACTTGTGAAAGAAAGTAAGGCATTCTTGTCGGTAGGTTTATGAAAGACTTTTGTATGTAGTTTTCCTCCCTTCGGTACAATCATTAGATCCAGGAAAGGTAATCCTGTCTTCGTTACCAAGGATGTAAAGTGAAGTAAGGTTTTTTTTTCATTCAACCAGTCCAGGAAGAGGGTTACTGATGGTTCATCACCCTTCCATATAAGAAGCACATCATCGATATACCGACGCCATACTTTGATGTTCTCTCTCCATGGGCAAGCCGGGTCAAAGATCACTTTTTTCTTAAAGGCACCCACATACAGACCCGCTAGGCTCGGGGCGAAGGTACTGCCCATCGAAGTCCCATGGGTCTGTAAATAGGTGGTGCCCTCGAACTCAAAGTAATTCCTGGTCAGTGCTATCTCAGCTAGGTTCAATATAAAGGCCCGTGGTGTTTGATACTGCCAATCTTCTGCAAACAAAATATCTTCCAGAACCCTAAGGGTTTCTCTCTGTGGTATGTTGGTATATAGTGCCTCTATATCAAGACCTATAAGGAATTCATTGAGAGGGTCGAAATCCAGATCTTTCAGATGATTCAAGATGTCCAAGGTATCCCGCAGATATGCTGGCAGCTTCTGGACAAGAGGTTTGAGAAAAAAGTCGCAAAATTGCGACAGCGGCTCCAATAGGGATCCGATTCCCGACACGATCGGCCTCCCCGGTGGTGGTCAGGTAGGTTTATGTATTTTAGGAAGAATATAAAAGTATGGTACTCTCGGTTGGTTCTTAATAAGATATTCTGCCTCATGTTTGGAAATCCAATTATTCACTACTCCTTCCTCCACCAGGGTGGCAATTTCTTTAGTAATGTCGGGCGTGGGATCTGCTCTTAATCTTTGATAGTTTCTGTCATCCGATAGTAAACGTAGACATTCATTGTCATACGTGGTCTTATCCAAAACCACTATCGCTCCTCCCTTGTCCGCCGGTTTCAAAATAATGGTCGGATTGTCCTGAAGTTCCTTCATAGCCGCCTTCTCAATGTTAGTCATATTGGAGAAAGAGCGTCCATCCTTGGTCCGTAAGTTCTCCAAGTCATGAACCACAGCATGTTCAAAGGTGCCTATTTCCTGCGGGAGATTAGACAGCTGTGGTGTAAAGGTAGATTTAGGACGCAGGGTTGTATCTCCTATTGCCAGATTCCTATCCTCCCTGTTCTCAAAGAAAACTCTAAGGCGGACACTTCTAAAAAAGGTTGCCAACTCTTGACGTAGTTGGAAATGGTCCAGGTAATTCGTAGGGACAAAACCCAGCCCTGTGTTAAGAAGATCCTCCTGAGTTTTAGTGAGGGTTATTGATGAAAGATTAACCACTAGAGATGTTCCCTGCTTGTTCCCGGTTGTATGCTCTGGGCCATGCTCCTGGTCACCCGTTGGTTCAATTCCTGGTCCTGATCGTCCCAGGTAACCCTTTGTTGCCCTCTCTGTTTGCCCCTGCCCGTGTTCCTGCCTCTCCCTAAAAAAGGCATTTGTGGTTGTTGAAATTGACCCGTTTGGAAATGGGGGTTCTGAAAACATGGATGTTGAGGAAAACCCATCATTGGCCAGTTGTAACCCTGATTAGGGTAGTTCTGAAAGGGATTAGGAAAGAAAGGTTTCGGTCCCCTTTGATATCCCCGGCCTCTCCCTCTCCTACGTTGTGGAAAATCATAGTCACTACTATCACTGGAACTGCTCGCAGTATCCCGACGTTTTCTACCCGGAAAGTTGCCCTTATTCCCATCTGCTAACTTTTGTTGGGCATACTCGTCAGTAATGTAGGGGTAGACCTTCTCTTTAGAAAATTTCCTCAAGTCTTTCTGTAACTTGGTTATCTTGGACTGCATCAAATACTCCCGGTATTCACTCAATTCCGTATTGACTACATCCAGCTTATGACTGAACGTTGACATAATTATTTCCGCCTTCAGACCTGTCTCGGTGGTCTGTATCTGGATCAACAGGGTATCGGCTAATCTCTTAGCTGTACTAATAATCAGGATTAGCCAATTCCTGGTGTATTTCCATGCGATCAAAGTCCAGTCCCTTCTAAACGACGCATCCTCCAAGAAGATGAGGGGTTCATTAGTGACCAGGAGACCACGTGGAGCCGCATTTCCCCTAAGATACTCGGTGAGGATAGCCCCATGGAGTATGGTTTTCACATGGGACCTCTTAAGTTCTAAATGTGTGTCCCACTTGTTGTATTGTCTTCCCCCACCCTATTGCTCCACCCCAGGCGTGGCTACGCCAGGGTGTTTTTTGTAGCAGCCCTATGATGAAGCATGTCACACATTTGTGTGAGTGAGGGCAGTATTAGAACATATTGCATGTGCCATTACGTTACATATTTTATTACTCCCTACTCCTTCTGGTGCATAAAATGGTTACAGGGGGTTCGGGGTAGGTGAGTCCGTACCCTCACCCCTTCTTTTGTGTGTATTATTTAAATATGGTTATCACTAAAATGTATTTACACACATTCCCCAAAGTTGAGTAACTTTTCAGTGGCCCCGGCACTCAGCAGCGCGTCATGATCAATTACTTGATTCTGACGTCAGGGGTTTGAGTCAGGATATAACTGTTGGCGTTTCCCGGAACTTTTCTTGTTCCTGGGACCGCAGAGACCAACATTTTTGATTCACAGGTAAGATGAGACATTAACTGTACCCCTGACCGGCCACCACGCGCTTAGACAACTGTACAAACCAATTATATTGTTTATCAGCGCTGACATTTAGTCTCAGGTCTGTCTTTCATTTCAGCGCGCACTTCGAGTCACAGGTCCATTTTCAATTTACTGCAGCGCTTTGTTTGTTTAGACAGCATCACCCGACACTCCACTTTAAACATATTCTAGTTTCCTCTGGAGTATTTAACTATCCACTCGCCGCGCCCCCCCACGTTATTATTCGGTTTAATTAGTTACTACCTTTCACCTTCACGGCCCCGTAGCCTTCAAGTTTAAAGCATGTCAGTTTTACACGGGCTTTTCAATCCATAATAAATAGTGACTCCAAATGTGTTTATTTGCCTTAGGATTATGAACATTGTAAACAAATCCCCTGGTAAGCGGTTGCTTTACTTGTGTACCTTTACAGTTCTGTATTCAGCTGAATGAGCTATTTAGGAATGCATCTAACTTATGTCTTTCACGATTTCGAATTCCTTTTCCTTTTTCGAACATATTCTTACTGTTCTGTAATCAGCTCATTTGAGCCCTTAGGAATGCCTCTAACCTATGTCTTTCCTGAGTTCCAATTCCTTTTCACAATGTACCACGATATTGTACTTATGTTACACGTTCTTTCTTTATCTCACTATATTTATTATTAGATGAGGATGATGCGATTTGTAACGTTAGGAATGTAATTATATGTCCACTAGTGGAATAATGTACCAGACAGTCTATCCTGCACGTTAACTATAGAACTATGCAATATCTCAGATTTAATTACTTGATGCGTATAGATGATTTTTGGTTTGTTTTTCTTGTTTCTCTTTGATTTTACTTAACACTAAGTTTGCACTCACATGCCATAATGTGATACTTATACCTAACTTGTCCTTGTGATCTTACTTTTCCTTCTTTCCCCCTGTGCGCCCCCACCATTTTTCCTTCCCATCTTTTTTCTGTCCTTCAAACTTTAAAATAATAACTTTTCACCACTCACCATGTATTCACACTACTCTTACACTCCCCCTCTTAACTTCCTTTCCTTTCCTCTACATCCACACACTTTCAGCCTTGAAAAAGCCCTCGGCCGATGGGCCACTAGGGCGAAACACGTGTCGGCTGTTTTCTTCACTGTTTTTGTTCTTGTTCCATGTATGGAAATACCAATAAATACTACGTATTTGAAAAGCACTCAAGAACAATTGGAAATTATTCCGCACTAACGCATACAAATCGAGAGGGCACAATCCTCCATCTCTCTCTAGTAACCTCACTGCAGTGTGGTTTCTATCGCCACCTGCTATTCATTCCCCGGGAATTTTCCAGACAACATAAAACAGGACACTGACTCTTTTGTTAAAACATCAACCAAAAATCAATAATCTATACTTATCACCAAACTAGTCACTAACAACCATAGCTCTGCTACCAGAAAACTGATCCAGCAGTCTACTAACAACAGATACTCTACTACCATATACTCACTTGGGCCCATACAACTTGCTTCCGCTGTGCTCTAAGTAAACCACTGGAATCTATTAGTTTTATAAGTTACTCATACCTCAAGATCTAGTTATTACTTCTTTAACTAAACCTTTTGCTGATCAAACAGTTCTTTTTCTCTGGTCAATGGACCAGTTAGGTGGAACTAGTTGATGGCGATAATTGACATTACTTATTATGCATTTCTTAATAAGTATAAAATAATGACAGACTCAATAAGTTTTTAAATCTTTATCTAAATTGGGGTTTTGAACCATCTCAAAGCGTTTCAGTACAAACACCCTCATTCGCGGGAGTGCCAATTCAAAAATATCTCAAATAACACTTAGCAATTCAGATCCACACAATAACCATGCTCAGAAAGAAGAGGATAGAGACAGAAGAGCATTTATCAAACGATGAATTTCATAGTTACCAAAGTATGGTGTGAAGACCAACCCCCTGGCCAAAGGGCTGGTAAGGGCCTCCCGGGACAGATCAGGAGACAAAGGCTTCAGGACAAGAATCAGGACAGGATACTTCACCTCTCTAGTTACCGACAACTACATCGCACCCCTCTCTGAAACTCTCTTCCTCCTTGTGGTTCTTCCGCGATCTTCTTTCTAAACCGACCCAAATTAAGTAGATGATTCTGCATTCGGTTTCTTCATCAGCATTTCAGAGCACCACCCCAGCACACCCCGTTGTCAAGCTTCTTCAACGCGCATCAAAGCTTCTTCGTAACTTCTCCAAAACTCTCGCTCCCTCCTTCTAACTAAACTACTTCAATTATACCTTTTGATAGACATGTACCACCCATTAATGTTTCATTTGCACAGAATACTAACTTCTGATTGGACAGGCGAGGGGGGGATGATCATCACACCACACTTATACTTCATTTATTCTCTTTTAACCATTGTTGACAAACTCCTCCCCTCAAACTTTTATTCCGCCCTTCCTTTCCCATACATCTTTAAACTTTATTAATACATTTGTAACTGATTTCTTGAATAAGTTCCTTCATATGAACTCTTCACCCTCATGTTCCCAGGGCACATCTCCGCCGAACTTGGACTCGTGTCAAATCCTTAGTCATCTTCCAAGCTTCCATACCAGGGCGCATGCGTCGCGCCATATTGGTCTGCTCGACTCGGACAACTTTAACAGTCCCAAATACGCACTAATAAAGTCAAAAAAGAAAAGTATTATTCTCAAAAATAAATGATTTCACTGTATACCACGAACCTCTACTCTAACCCATACCCTTTTTTATTTCTCTCTCTGCTTTTGCGTTAGTTATAAACCCATTTCTAATTTCAGCAAAGCAGGTGTCATGCATGTGAGCTTTCAAGTGGCCATTTTATAGCTCTTTGCGCAAGCGCCAGAATTTCCCTCCAAGCGAAAGCACGTCATACTACGTAGATGCAGTAGACGCATGCGCAGTAAAGATCCCATGTTAAATGCGTTCTAGTCCTACGTCTGTGTTATTTGCAGTTAGTAAACACATAGGCAAGTTTCATTCTTTTCCCGCGTATAATGAAAAATGCATATTAATAATCACGAGACATTTCGTTAGTAAGTTAAATCGAGAGGATTGCTTCTGAGCAAGTCTCGTTTCCGAGTCCTTGCTCCATCACTCCTACTGGTGGTGCCACAAGTTTTCCTTCAACAACATCTTGGGTTTCTTTGGAAAAATTTTGACGAAATGCCCACTCATTCCACAGTAGAGACAAAGATTATTTTGTCTCCTCTTCTCCTCTTCTTTTCTTCTTTAGAAAGGGGACCCCGCACTGTTCCAATCTGCATGGGTTCTACAGTTTGACTTGCCTCTAACGTCTTGTAACTTTCTGTCTTCATTCGATCGAATCGAGGGATACTGGGACGAAAGTCTCTCTTCTTTTCGCCTCTTCTCTCAGACTGTCGATAATCCAATTCTAAACCCAAATTAATCAACGCAGAGACTTCGGTAGGTCTATTCGGAATCTGGGCTAGAGCGTCTTTTAACTCATCTTTCAATCCTCTATAGAAGAGGGCAGACCACTTCTCCTCAGGCCATTCCGTTTCCACAATTAATTTGTTAAATTGAGCTAAATAAGTAATTAACTCTTTATTTCCCTGTTTTAACTCAAGCAGCTCATCATCAGTGGCTTGCGAAACTCTTCTTCTGTCAAAGATGCGTAGGAACTCACTCTTGAATTCTTCACAATTATACAAAATTGATGAATCCTTGGATACCAATGGTAACGACCAGGCTGCTGCATCTCCACTCAATTATGATAATACAAAGGCAACCTTGGACTGTGCATCAGGGAAAATGGCGGGTCGACACATGAAATGAAGTGAGCATTGAGTCAGAAATATTTGGGCTTTCTGTGCGTCTCCACTGAAACGTTCAGGGGGGCTAAAGGAATAACTGGAGAAAGAGAATGTATAACTTGAGCAGTGTTTCTAGACTGATGTGTGGACGATGAACCTGCTCCCTGAACTTCAGAGGGTAAAGAAGTGAAACTAGGGCCTGAGAAATACCCATCCATCTTATTGGCTAACTCGGTTGTTTCTCTTCTAGAAACCACTAATTCTAATCTAAGACTCTTATTTTCTTCTCTAACAGCCATACGTTCTTTTTGGATGACTTCTAAGATTCCGTCTAGATTTTTTAAATCAAACCCTTCAGCCATTATGCTGAGGTGAATTTTAAATACTTGGGCACTTCACTCTGTCAGAGTCATCTATGGTTTCCAAGAATTCACGGGAGCAGAATCGATGCTGAGTCCCAATGCCCCTCCTGGGTGTCTTCTCAACCCCAATGATTACTGACAGGGGGTAAGAATTCCGAAAGGGGGAAAGGGGAGGAGGATAAAATAATAAGGAAATAGAAGAGTCTGCCTTGTTCCTTCTCTTGGTAGTGTGAACCTTCCTTAGAAGTATCCTTTCTGATGAATTTCCTCGCACCCTATAAGAAAAGGCAATTCAATATGCACACTATGGTTCTTTCTGACTTGTTGCCCTACCCCCTAAATACTGTCCCAACACCTACCCAAAATGAGAACAGGCGTAGCTTCTCTTCCAATGTCTCTAAAGCTCAATAGTATTGCTTGTACTATATACCACTCAGAACGTAGAGACGTTACTCAGGTGAAACTCTGCAATGCATACATATATGTTTGTAAATTTCATTGAGAATTGTATTTTAAATTCTAACTCCTGAATTACTATCAGGAAGCAGGCTCTATGACTTATATAACCAAAACTGAGCTAGTTCTGTAAGATTGACAGTTAGGTCACATTGGATATTCGATTATATCAAAAACGTATCTGAATCTTTAACTTCGTTCTCTTTTTCTTCTTTCAGGTTCTCACAGGACTGTTGCTGCTGACTGATGAAGAAAGAACTGCTCGCAGGAACCGCTGGTAATTGAAACAATAGCGAAGACTTAATAATGGTATTTTTAAGTAGAATCCTCAAAAATAACTGACAGGAATCTCTTTTTTGCAAAGAAGTAGTATTTTCTGAGAAAACTACTCGAATGCGCAAAACACAGGGACCGACGGCCAGACGCTACTCTAATCTTCCAACGCGCAAGCGCAACGGAAATCTTACCCTTAACACTACTCTAAGTCCCTAACTGAGGAGACACTATGAGGTGACACTATCTGACCAGAATTTGTTAGTGAAGTGCGCAGCATGAACGGTTGCGCACATGCTTCACTCGAGCCTCTGCTCTCGAGCGCTCTTGTGGACAACAACTAGACCGCTAACTTGCTCGTCTGCATATGCGTTCATCCTCAGAGCTCTTTGCTTGACTAGAGCCCTCCAAGAGAAATCCGTAGCCAATTTTCTGCAGCGACATCGCCAGATTTTGTCTCTCTTCCACATAACCCTCAACAAGCAGACATTGTGGGGGGGGCCATTGGCAATGTTTCTAAGATTCCTGACAGCACCCCTCTTGCCTCTTTCTGCACCTCTGTTCCTTCTTTCTGCACTTTTTTTGTTTCTTTCTGCAGCACTCTTGCTTCTTTCTGCACCTCCTTGCCTCTTTCTTCACCCATCCAAACTCTTTCTGCACCTCTGTTCTTTCTTTCTGCACTTCTTTGGTTTCTTTCTGAACATCTCTTGCTTGTTTCTGCACCCCAGGTGCCTCTTTTTGCACCCCTCTTCCTTCTTTTTGCACCCCTCTTGCCTCTTTCTGCACAATTGTTGCTTCTTTCTGCACTACTCTTGCTTATTTCTGCTCTCCTAGTCCCTTTTTCACACCCCTCTTCCCTCTTTGTGCACCCCTCTTGCGTCTTTCTGCACCTCTGTTCCTTCTTTCTGCACTTCTTTTGTTTCTTTCTGCAGCTCTCTTGCTTCTTTCTGCACCCCTTTTGTCTCTTTCTCCACTCATCCACCCTCTTTCTGCACCCCTGTTGCCTCTTTCTGCAACTCTGTTCTTTCTTTCTGCACTTCTTTGGTATCTTTCTGCACATATCTTGCTTCTTTCTGCACCCCACATGCCTCTTTCTGCACCCCTCTTCCCTCTTTTTGCACCCCTCTTGCCTTTCTGCACCTTTGTGGCACCTTTCTGCACTACTCTTGCTTATTTCTGCACTCCGCATTGCATTTTCACACCCCTCTTCCTTCTTTGTGCACCCATCTTGCCTCTTTTTGCACCTCTGTTCCTTCTTTCTGCACTTCTTTGTTTCTTTCTGCATATCTCTTGCTTGTTTCTGCACCCCACGTGCCTCTTTCTGCACCCCTCTTCCCTCTTTTTGAACCCCATTTGCCTCTTTCTGCACCTTTGTTGCTTCTTTCTGCACTCCTCTTGCTTATTTCTGCACTCCTCATGCCTTTTTCACACCCCTCTTTGTCAGGCCTGGGCGTAGATCGCGGAGTTTTGCTACGCGGAACCCCGCGAAGTAACAAAAAACTCCGCGAAGTTCCGCGAGTGGCGGAGTGCAGTGCGAACTGCAGTTTGTGCTGGTATTCCTGCTGCTTGGGTAGAAATTCTACCCGAGCGGCAGCTTGCGCTCGCGAACATACCGTTCGCGATCGTGAACTTACAGTTCGTGATCGCGAGCCGGGAAAAAACTCCACTGCACATCGCGAAGCGGAGTTTTCGGCACTCTGCGAACTGCGGAGTGCAGAAAACTCCGCGAACGGAGCGAAGTTCACCACCCAGGCCTACTCTTTGTGCACTCCTCTTGCCTCTTTCTGCACCTCTGTTCCTTCTTTCTGCCCTTCTTTTGTTTCTTTCTGCACCTCTCGCTTCTTTCTGCACCCCTTTTCCCTTTTTCTGCACCCCTTTTGCCTCTTTCTGCACCTCTGTACCTTTTTTCTGCACTTCTTTTGTTTCTTTCTGCACCACTCTTGCCTCTTTCTGCACCCCTCTTGCCTCTTTTTGCACCCCTCTTGCCTCTATCTGCACCTCTGTTGCTTCTTTCTGCACTCGTTTTGCTTCTTTCTTCACCACTCTTGCTTCTTTCTGCACCACTCGTGTTTCTTTCTGCACCCCTCTTCCATCTTTCTGCACCTCTCTTGCCTATTTCTGCACTTCAGTTCCTTATGTCCGCACTTCTTTTGTTTCTTTCTGCACGTCTCTTGCTTCTTTCTGCACCCCTCGTGCCACTTTCTCCACCCCTGTTCTCCGTTTTTGCATCGCTGTTGCTTCTGTCTGCACTTCTTTTGCCTCTTTCTCCATCCCTCATCCCTCTTTCTGCACCTATGTTGCTTCTTTTGGCACATCTCTTGCTTCTTTCTGCACCTCTGTTCCTTCTTTCTGCACTTCTTGTTTTTCTTTCTGCACGTCTCTTGCTTCTTTCTGCACCATTCTTGCCTCTTTCTGCATACCTGCTCCTTCTTTCTGCACTATTGTTTCTTTCTGCAACTCTCTTGCTTCTTTCTGCATGCCTCTTGCTTCTTTCTGCACCCCTCTTTCCTCTTTCTGCATCCCTCCTGACTCTTTCTGCACCTCAGTTGCTTCTTTCTGCACATCTTTTGTATCTTTCTGCACCTCTCTTGCTTCTTTCTGCACCCTTCTTGCCACTTTCTCCACCCCTGTTCCCCCTTGTTGCATCTCTATTCCTTCTTTCTGCATGCCTTTTGTTTCTTTCTGCACCTTTTTTGCTTCTTTCTGCACCCCTCTTGCCTCTTTTTCCACCCCTCTTCCTCCTTTCTGCATCTCTGTTGCTTCTTTCTGCACTTCTCTTGTCTCTTTCTGCACCCCTCTTGCCTCTTTCTGCACCTCTGCTCCTTCTTTCTGCAATTCATCTGTTTCTTTCTGTAGCTCTCTTGCTTCTTTCTGCACCCCCTTGCCTCTTTCTCCACCCATCCACCCTCTTTCTGCACCCCTGTTGCCTCTTTCTGCACCTCTGTTCTTTCTTTCTGTACTTCTTTTGTTTCTTTCTGCATATCTCTTGCTTCTTCTGCACCCCATGTACATCTTTCTGCACCACTCTTCCATCTTTTTGCACCCTTCTTGCCCCTTTCTGCGCTTTTGTTGCTTCTTTCTGCACTCCTCTTGCATATTTCTGCACTCCTCGTGCCTTTTTCATACCCCTCTTCCCTCTTTGTGCACCCCTCTTGCCTCATTCTGCACCTCTGCTCCTTCTTTCTGCACTTCTTTTGTTTCTTTCTGCACCTCTCACTTCTTTCTGCACCCTTTTTGCCTCTTTATGCACTCCTCTTCCCTCCTTCTGCACCACTATTCCTTTTTTCTGCACTTCTTTTGTTTCTTTCTGCAGCTTTCATGCTTCTTTCTGCACCCCCTTGCCTCTTTCTCTACCCCTTCTCTCTTTCTGCACCCCTGTTGCCCCTTTCTGCACCTCCGTTCCTACTTTCTGCACTTCTTTTGTTTCTTTCTGCACATCTCTTGCTTCTTTCTGCAACCCTCATGCCTCTTTCTGCACCCCTCTTCCCTC
Source organism: Calotriton arnoldi (assembly GCA_963921515.1). NCBI lineage: Eukaryota > Metazoa > Chordata > Amphibia > Caudata > Salamandridae > Calotriton > Calotriton arnoldi. The sequence continues at coordinate 1,214,318 of CAWUFW010001308.1, forward strand.
TTTTTGCACCCCTCTGGCCTCTATCTGCACCTCTGTTTCTTCTTTCTGAACTCCTCTTGCTTCTTTCTACAGCTCTCTTGCTTCTTTCTGCACCTCTCTTGCCTATTTCTGCACCTCAGTTCCTTCTTTCTGCACTACTTTTGTTTCTTTCTGCACCTCTCTTGCTTCATTCTGCACCCCCTTGCCTCTTTCTCCACCCCTCTTCCCTCTTTCTGCACCCCTGTTGCCCCTTTCTGCTCCTCTGTTCCTTCCTTCTGCACTTCTTTTGTTTCTTTCTGCACATCTCTTGCTTCTTTCTGTACCCCACGTGCCACTTTCTGCACCCCTCTTCCATCTTTTTGCACCCCTCTTGCCTCTTTCTGCACCTCTGTTCCTTCTTTCTGCAATTCTTTTGTTTCTTTCTGCAGCTCTCATGCTTCTTTCTGCACCCCCTTGCATCTTTCTCCACCCCTCTTCTCTCTTTCTTCACCCCTGTTGCCCCTTTCTGCACTTCTGTTCCTTCTTTCTGCACTTCTTTTGCTTCTTTCTGCATGTCTCTTGCTTCTTTCTGCACCCCACGTGCCTCTATCTGCAACCCTCTTCCCTCTTTTAGCACCCCTTTTGCCTCTATCTGCACCTTTGTTGCTTCTTTCTGAACTCCTCTTGCTTCTTTCTGCACCACTCGTGCTGCTTTCTGCACCCCTCTTCCCTCTTTCTGCACCTCTCTTGCCTATTTCTGCACCTCAGTTCCTTCTTTCTGCACTTCTTTTGTTTCTTTCTGCACCTCTCTTGCTTCATTCTGCACCCCCTTGCCTCTTTCTCCGCCCATCTTCCCTCTTTCTGTACCCTTGTTGCCCCTTTCTGCACCTCTGTTCATTCTTTCTGCACTTCTTTTGTTTATTTCTGCACATCTCTTCTGTCTTCCTGCACCCCTCTTCCCTCTTTCTGCACCCCTCTTGCTTCTTTCTGCACCTCTGTTCCTTCTTTCTGCACTTCTTTTTTTTCTTTCTGCACGTCTCTTGTTTCTTTCTGCACCATTCTTGCCTCTTTCTGCATGTCTGTTCCTTCTTTCTGCACTTCTATTGTTTCTCTCTGCAACTCTTTCTTCTTTCTGCACACCTCTTGCTTCTTTCTACACCCCTCTTTCCTCTTTCTGCATCCCTCCTGCCTCTTTCTGCACCTCTGTTCCTTCTTTCTGCTCGTCTTTTGTTTCTTTCTGCACCTCTTTTGCTTCTTTCAGCACCCCTCTTGCCTCTTTCTCCACCCCTCTTCCCCCTTTCTGCATCTCTGTTGCTTCTTTCTGCACTTCTCTTGTCTCTTTCTCTACCCCTCTTCCCTCTTTCTGTACCTCTGTTTCTTCTTTCTGCCCCTCTCTTGTTTCCTTCTGCACCCCTCGTGCCTCTTTCACACCCCTCTTCCTGCACCCCTTTTGCCTCTTTCTGTACCTTTGTTCCCTCTTTCTGTACTTCTTTTGTCCCTTTCTGCATCTCTCACTATTTTCTGCACCCCTTTTGCCTCGTTCTGCACCCCTCTTCCCTCTTTCTGCACCCCTCTTGCCTCTTTCTGCACCTCTGTTCCTACTTTCTGCAATTCTTCTGTTTCTTTCTGTAGCTCTCTTGCTTCTTTCTGCACCCCCTTGCCTCTTTCTCCACCCATCCACCCTCTTTCTGCACCCCTCTTGCCTCTTTCTGCACCTCTGTTCTTTCTTTCTGCACTTCTTGTTTCTTTTTGCATATCTCTTGCTTCTTTCTGCACCCCACGTACCTCTTTCTGCACCCCTCTTCTATCTTTTTGCACCCCTCTTGCCTCTTTCTGCACTTTTGTTGCTTCTTTCTGCACTCCTCTTGCATATTTCTGCACTCCTCGTGCCTTTTTCATACCCCTCTTCCCTCTTTGTGCACCCTCTTGCCTCTTTCTGCACCTCTGCTCCTTCTTTCTGCACTTCTTTTGTTTCTTTCTGCATCTCTCGCTTCTTTCTGCACCCTTTTTGCCTCTTTATGCACCCCTCTTGCCTCTTTCTGCACCTCTGTTCCTTCTTTCTGTACTTCTTTTGTTTCTTTCTGCAGTTCTCATGCTTCTTTCTGCACCCCCTTGCCTATTTCTCCACCACCTTCTCTCTTTCTGCACCACTGTTGCCCCTTTTTGCACCTCAGTTTCTTCTTTCTGTACTCCTCTTGCTTCTTTCTATACCTCTCTTGCTTCTTTCTGCACCACTCGTGCTTCTTTCTGCACCCCTCTTCCCTCTTTCTGCACCTCTCTTGCCTATTTCTGCACCTCAGTTCCTTCTTTCTGCACTTGTTTTGTTTCTTTCTGCACCTCTCTTGCTTCATTCTGCACCCCCTTGCCTCTTTCTCAACCCCTCTTCCCCCTTTCTGCACCCCTGTTGCCACTTTCTGCACCTCTGTTCCTTATTTCTGCACTTCTTTTGTTTCTTTCTGCACATCTCTTGCTTCTTTCTGCACCCCACATGCATCTTTCTGCACCCCACTTCCATCTTTGTGCACCCTTCTTCCCTCTTTCTGCACATGTGTTCCTTCTTTCTGCACTTCTTTTGTTTCTTTCTGCACCTCTCACTTCTTTCTGCACCCCTTTTGCCTCTTTCTGCATCCCTCTTGCCTCTTTCTGCACCTCTGTTTCTTCTTTCTGCATTTCTTTTGTTTCTTTCTGCAACTCTCATGCTTCTTTCTGCACCCCCTTGCCTCTTTCTCCACCCCTCTTCTCTCTTTCTTCGCCCTTGTTGCCCCTTTCTGCACCTCTGTTCCTTCTTTCTGCACTTCTTTTGTTTCTTTCTGCACGTCTCTTGCTTCTTTCTGCAACCCTCGTGCCTCTATCTGCACCCCTCTTCCCTCTTTTGGCACCTCTCTTGCTTCTATCTGCACCTTTGTTGCTTCTTTCTGAACTCCTCTTGCTTCTTTCTGCACCACTCGTGCTTCTTTCTGCACCCCTCTTCCCTCTTTCTGCACCTCTCTTGCCTATTTCTGCACCTCAGTTCCTTCTTTCTGCACTTCTTTTGTTTCTTTCTGCACCTCTCTTGCTTCATTCTGCACCCCCTTGCCTCTTTCTCCACCCCTCTTCCCTCTTTCTGCACCTCTGTTCCTTCTTTCTGCACTTCTTTTGTTTCTTTCTGCACATCTCTTGCTTCTTCCTGCACACCTCGTGCCTCTTTCTGCACCCCTCTTCCCTCTTTTTGCACCCCTTTTGCCTCTTTTTGCACCCCTCTTGCCTCTATCTGCACCTCTGTTGCTTCTTTCTGAACTCCTCTTGCTTCTTTCTACACCTCTTTTGCATCTTTCTGCACCACTCGTGCTTCTGTCTGCACCCCTCTTCCCTCTTTCTGCACCTCTCTTGCCTCTTTCTGCACCTCAGTTCCTTCTGTCTGCACTTCTTTTGTTTCTTTCTGCACCTCTCTTGCTTCTTTCTGCACCCCTCTTGCCACTTTCTCCACCCCTGTTCCCCCTTTTTGCACCTCTGGTGCTTCTTTCTGCACTTATCTTGCCTCGTTCGCCATCCCTCATCCCTCTTTCGGCACCTATGTTGCTACTTTCTGCACTTCACTTGCTTCTTTCTGCACCTCTGTCCCTTCTTTCTGCAACCTGTGTGCCTCATTCTGCACCCCTCATCCCTCTTTCTGCACCCCTCTTGCCTCTTTTTGCACCCCTCTTGCCTCTATCTGCACCTCTGTTGCTTCTTTCTGAACTCCTCTTGCTTCTTTCTACACCTCTCTTGCTTCTTTCTGCACCACTCGTGCTTCTTTCTGCACCCCTCTTCCCTCTTTCTGCACCTCTCTTGCCTATTTCTGCACCTCAGTTCCTTCTTTCTGCACTTCTTTTGTTTCTTTCTGTACCTCTCTTGCTTCATACTGCACCCCCTTGCCTCTTTCTCCACCCCTTCCCTCTTTCTGCACCCCTGTTGCCCCTTTCTGTACCCCTGTTGCCCCTTTCTGCACCCCTGTTGCCCCTTTCTGCACCCCTGTTCCTTCTTTCTGCACTTCTTTTGTTTCTTTCTGCACATCTCTTGCTTCTTTCTGCACCCCACGTGCCTCTTTCTGCACCCCTCTTCCATCTTTTTGCATCCCTCTTGCCTCTTTCTGCACTTTTGTTACTTCTTTCTGCACACCTCTTGCATATTTCTGCACTCCTCGTGCCTTTTTCACACCCCTCTTCCCTCTTTGTGCACCCCTCTTGCCTCTTTATGCATCTCTGTTCCTTCTTTCTGCACTTCTTTTGTTTCTTTCTGCAGCTCTCCCTTCTTTCTGCATCCCTTTTGCCTCTTTCTGCACCTCTCTTGCCTCTTTGTGCACCTCTGATCCTTCTTTATGCACTTCTTTTGTTTCTTTCTGCACCCTTCTTCCCTTTTTCTGCACCTCTCTTGCCTCTATCTGCACCTCTGTTGCTTCTTTCTGAACTCCTCTTGCTCCATTCTACACCTCTCTTGCGTCTTTCTGCACCACTCGTGCTTCTTTCTGCACCTCTCTTTCCTCTTTCTGCACCTCTCTTGCCTATTTCTGCACCTCAGTTCCTTCTTTCTGCACTTCTTTTGTTTCTTTCTGCACCTCTCTTGCTTCATTCTGCACACCCTTGCCTCTTTCTCCACCCCTCTTCCCTCTTTCTGCACCCCTGTTCCTTCTTTCTTCAATTCTTTTGTTTCTTTCTGCACGTCTCTTGCTTCTTTCTACACCCCTTGTGCCTCTTTCTGCACCACTCTTCCCTCTTTTTGCACCCCACTTGCCTCTATCTGCACCTCTGTTTCTTCTTTCTGAACTCCTCTTGCTTCTTTCTACACCTGTTTTGCATCTTTTTGCACCACTTGTGCCTCTTTCTGCACCCCTCTTCTTTCTTTCTGCACTCCTCTTGCCCCTTTCTGCTCATCTCTTCCTTCTTTCTGCACTTCTTTTGTTTCTTTCTGCACCTCTCTTGCTTCTCTCCGCTTCCCTCTTGCCTCTTTTTCCACCCCTCTTCCCCCTTTATGCATCTCTGTTGCTTCTTTCTGAACTTCTCTTGCCTCTTTATGCACCCCTCATCCCTCTTTCTGCACCTCTGTTGCTTCTTTCTGCACTTCCTTTGTTTCTTTCATGACCTCTCTTGCTTCTCTCCACTTCCCTCTTGCCTCTTTTTCCACCCCTCTTCCCCCTATATGCACCTCTGTTGCTTCTTTCTGCACTTCTGTTGCTTCTTTCTGCACTTCTGTTGCTTCTTTCTGCACTTCTGTTGCCTCTTTCTGCACTTCTCTTGCTTCTTTCTGCACCACTCGTGCCTCTTTCTGCACCCCTTGTGCCTCTTTCTGTACCCCTTTTCCCTCTTTCTGCACCTTTTTGCCTCTCTCTGCACCTCTGTTCCTTCTTTCTGTACCACTCAAGCTTCTTTCTGCACCCCTCTTCCCTCTTTTTGCACCTCTCTTGCCTCATTCTGCACCTCAGTTGCTTCTTCCTGCACATCTTTTGTATCTTTCTGCACCTCTCTTGCTTCTTTCTGCACCCTTCCTGCCACTTTCTCCACCCCTGTTCCCCCTTTTTGCATCTCTGTTGCTTCTTTCTGCACTTGTGTTGCCTCTTTCTCCACCCCTCTTCCCTCATTCTGTACCTCTGTTGCTTCTTTCTGTACTTCTCTTGCTTCTTTCTGCACCCCTCGTGCCTCTTTCACATACCTCTTCCCTCTTTGCAACCCTCTTGTCTCTTTCTACTCCTCTGTTTCTACTTTCTGTACTTCTTTTGTTTCTTTCTGCACCTCTATTGCTTCTTTCTGCACCCCTCTTCCCTCTTTCTGCACCCCTCTTGCATCTTTCTGTTCCTCTGTTCCTTCTTTCTGCATTTCTTTTGTTTCTTTCTGCACCTCTTTCTTCTTTCTGCACCCCCTTGCCTGCTTCTGCATGACCCTGGGCACTGAACTTTGCTCCGCTGGCTGAGTTTGCGGTATTTTGCATACTCCGCGTACTGCAGAGAATGCGAAGTTCCTGCAAAACTTCTGACTCTGTAGCGGAGCGGAGTTCAGCCCCAGACCCTCCCGCCTCCCACCCCCCAATAACTATTTTCTAAATGCAATCTACAATTAATGTAAAATAAAACCGCACTTACCTTATCGCAGCGTCCCGGACTACCCTTCTCCTCCTCTCTATAATCTCCTACGTTAGACATAAGTCATAAGGCATGCGCAGTCCTACCATGGATTACGGCGAGGAGGAGGAGGGCAGCACGGGATGCCACGATAAGGTAAGTGCGGTTTTATTTTACATTAATTGTAGATTGCATTTAGAAAATATTTATTGCGGGGGTGGGAGGCGTGGAGCGGAGCGGAGCTCCACAGAGTTTTTGGCCAACTCTGTGATGCTCCGCGTAGAGCAACTCTGCCTGCTACGCCCAGGCTTACTTCTGCAACCCTCTTCCTTCTTTCTGCACCCCTCTTGCCTCTTTCTGCACCCCTCTTGCCTCTTTCTGCACCTCTGTTCTTTCTTTCTGCACTTCTTTTGTTTCTTTCTGTAGCTCTCTTGCTTCTTTCTGCACCCCCTTGCCTCTTTCTCCACCCCTCTTCTCTCTTTCTTCACCCCTGTTGCCCCTTTCTGCACCTCTGTTCCTTCTTTCTGCACTTCTTTTGTTTCTTTCTGCACGTCTCTTGCTTCTTTCTGCAACCCTTGTGCCTCTATCTGCACCCCTCTTCCCTCTTTTGGCACCTCTCTTGCTTCTATCTGCACCTTTGTTGCTTCTTTCTGAACTCCTCTTGCTTCTTTCTGCACCACTCGTGCTTCTTTCTGCACCCCTCTTCCCTCTTTCTGCACCTCTCTTGCCTATTTCTGCACCTCAGTTCCTTCTTTCTGCACTTCTTTTGTTTCTTTATGCACCTCTCTTGCTTCATTCTGCACCCCCTTGCCTCTTTCTCCACCCCTCTTCCCTCTTTCTGCACCCCTGTTGTCCCGTTCTGCACCTCTGTTCCTTCTTTCTGCACTTCTTTTGTTTCTTTCTGCACATCTCTTGCTTCTTCCTGCACCCCTTGTGCCTCTTTCTGCACTCCTCTTCCCTCTTTTTGCACCCCTCTTGCCTCTATCTGCACCTCTGTTGCTTCTTTCTGAACTCCTCTTGCTTCTTTCTACACCTCTTTTGCATCTTTCTGCACCACTCGTGCTTCTTTCTGCACCCCTCTTCCCTCTTTCTGCACCTCTCTTGCCTCTTTCTGCACCTCAGTTCCTTCTGTCTGCACTTCTTTTGTTTCTTTCTGCACCTCTCTTGCTTCTTTCTGCACCCCTCTTGCCACTTTCTCCACCCCTGTTCCCCCTTTTTGCACCTCTGGTGCTTCTTTCTGTACTTATCTTGACTCATTCTCCATCCCTCATCCCTCTTTCGGCACCTATGTTGCTATTTTATGCACTTCACTTGCTTCTTTCTGCACCTCTGTCCCTTCTTTCTGCAACCCGTGTGTAGGAGCGTAGGATCTGCCTCTTATGTTGCCCCCACTTTTTTTCTGATGTTCACACTGGTTTCTGGCTATAGTCTGGCTGGGTCCCTGCTAATCAGGGCCCCAGCCTCTCTGTTCTCTCTAAATGACTTGGAGTGCACTCTAGGTGCACTAGTGATTGGATACTGTGGTACCTTATGAGTCCCTAGTATATGGTACCTTAGGTACCAAGGGCATAAGTACTTCACAGGCCTAACAGGGGCTGAAGCATGTATTATGCCACCCTTGGGAAGTAGACTAAATCTGACACCACAGGCCTGCTACTGCAGCCTGGGTGAGGTGGTGCTAGCACTCCTCACTGAGATATAGGTTTCCTATATTTCCCCTGCACACACATTTAAACCTATCAGTCACCCCTAAGGCAGGCCCTATCAATCCTGAGGGCAGGGTGCTTGGTTCCTATGTGAGAGGGTGCCTCTGCCTGAGCAGGGCCCCTCTGCAGCTCTCAGAGTCCATTCTCTGGGGCTGTTTGTGGATGCGGTTAAACCATATACTCTTAAGTGCATTATGTCCTCGCGGTAAAATGCTAACTTTGGAATGGCTGCATCAAAACATGTCGTGTTTGGTGTCAAACATCTTGGAATACTACCCCCCGCCAGTCCTGGCGGCGGGGGTAGCATTCCACCCTTCTAGAGGGATAGACATGTACCTACTGTGGAAACGCGGTAGAATCCTGCAGAGCCCTGGCATCACAAAATGGATGCCACCAGTCACAGACACTGGGCTGCCCTCCTGCTGATGACCGAAACTCGCAGTGGAGGAAGCCCAACAATAGGCATCCTGTCACAGGGAGGTGTAACCACCTCCCAGACAGGGTTTAGTGTATTGGGGCTGGGTGGGTGCACTCTTAGAGTGCTTTGAAGTCCTGCACTGGGGGAGCAGAAGGCTCCTCTGTGCATATGCCAGTTCAAACCAGCTCAGGGGCTACCTGCCCCTGCTCTGGCACGAAACTGGACAAAGGGAAGTGGGTGTAGCCACCCACTCCCTGACCCTCCCATAGGTGTGGTCATAGAGCTAGTCCCTCCCTTTCTTTTAGTATAAGAGGGGAACCTGTGCATTGCAACCTAGATACCCCTGGACGACGCTCTGAAGAAGAATCCTGGACCTTCGATGTTCCACTACCTTTGGAAGACTGAAGAATCTCCCTTGGAGTCAAGGAGTGACTCCCCTGCTTGGCAGGCACCAAAAACTATAAACGATGGTCGCAAACTACACCGCTCCTGCCGGAGTCCGAAGTTCCTGCAGCCCAAGAAGAAGATTTCCTGACTTCTCAAAGGCCATCGTGAGTCCCCAGCGAAGCTGAGGCCAGTGGACCCCAAGAGTGTTGAGGAACCGCGACCCCTGTGTACTGTGCACTATTGTCAAGTGCAACCCCTCAACAACGTTCTACGAACTTGTGCTTTGGACCACGTGTGGTCCTAGCCTCCAGCAGGAATCCCTCCGAAGATCAGAGGCCTACCATGTCTCGAGTGACCGTGGGCCCCTGTTGAGCGAATCCTCCCGAGGCGTCTTTGCGATCCCTTGCCAGCCGGCTTGTGGGTCCCCTGAAGGCTTTCCTACAGAACCAAAGAGCTCCCCTGATTGCTCCAGGCCTGCCCTGACTTACCCTCGCTGGGTGAGTCCCTCAGACCTTGCTGGTCTGCGCCATTGACTTTTTACACTTTCCCCAAGACTTGCTGTTACCATGGCTTGCTGGCTCCAATTGAGTCGCCGACACTGCAGTAAGCTGCAGACATTGTGGTACACGCAGAATCCAGCTCCTGGTTATCGTCGACGCCTCCTGGACCACGTGGATGAAGAGTCAAGGCACCCATGAACAACCTGAATCTTGCAACGACGGTGGGCATCCATCTTCCTTGCCCCGAGTCACTGCCAAGTGACTTTGAACACTGTCCCCTCTGCTTTCAGGTCTTCCATCTTCTGAATCCAGGCTTGGATTCCTCCGGACACTTCTCCTGTCGCCGCAAGCAGCAAGTCTTCACTGGCTCCCATTGAAAACGACGCCGCGACCCGACACCAAAGAACACCTATGCACCCGGCTCCCCTGGGTGAGGTAACTTCAGCACTACGGTGCTCCTGTGGGTGTGGGCCCTAGAAATACTTACCCTGTAAGTGACTTGCTTGTAGCTACCCTAGAAGTGCCCTAAAACTCTTACTTTCCAAGTGCGACTATCACGCTGACTCGTACATGGTTCGCGTCTGTGTTAGACACACCGCGTCCAACTCCCTTGCAACTCTATCGGTAACCGCGTCCTTCGACTCGTACAAGGACCGATCGGTGTGTTCGCCTCAAACATGCAAGGGACCTTTAACATTGAAATCTCAATCGCGTCTGTTTGCATAGACTCGTACAGGACTCGTACCGGTGCCAGGACACCGCATCCGTCCCCTGTGGGTCTCCTACAACTACCTGGGGTGGTTCTTGGGGGTCCCTCGATTCTAGATGCCCTAGACCTAGGTCTAGCCAAACTAAGATTGTGATATTTGATTGTGCTAAACTTATTTTGATAACATTTGATTTGTACATATGTTCCTGACTTCTAATCTCATAAAGAGATTAGTAGAGAGTTGTTTATTAATAAATACATATATATTTGATATATATACCTGTGTGGTGTCTTTTCATTTGGTGATTCAAGAGATTGTGTGGTAAAACAAGCTGCTTTACATTCCTTCAAGACTTAGCCTGAAGGCTGCTCTCCACAGCTACCACTAGGATAGCTTTCTTTAAAGGTTGTCTTAAACCTATCTACCATAAGAGTCGAATTGTTCTGGTGCAAGGTGTCCACTTTAATTAGTGAACAGCATATACCAGGCCAACTTCTCACATTGGTGGGCAGCGTGTGGGATTCCAGCTTGCTATTGTTTTACCAGAAAATCTCTATTCGAATTACTAACTGAAAACCACTACAGGTACTTAAGGTACATATAAAGTCAAGCTTAGTATCAATAAGTTCTACTGAACTTAGAGCTGTGTGCCAAGGGATAGCACACCCTTTCTACAGCTCAAGCTAGTATCAGTAGGCCACAAACTAGTGTAGCTAGTACAACACTAGAATGTCCTTAAAGGGTGGAACCAGTGGATCCACTCAGCCTCAGTATAAGGACATGGCTTTCTCTGACTTGAGAGCCATGTGTGTTGAAAGACACCTGAAGCTAGGACAGAGTCCCTCCACACTACACCTGATAGATCTGCTGACAGCAGATGATCTTAGATTGGCTCTAGGAGCTAATAGGTCTGAATCAGGGGGTGGGTCAATTACAGTGTCTGGGTCAGATGATGAAAATCAGAATGACCAAGACTCTGTGATTGAAGGGCCAGGCTCCCAGGGGCCTGAAAAGGACAGAGGAATTCTCCCTAAGAGAACTGACAGAGTGGATGAGAGGCATAGGTCCCCTTCCAGGGAATCTGACCACTCTTATCACTCTGGCAGAGAATTTGTCCAGCAGAGGAACTCATACTTCCCCATAAGAGAGAGCTCCTCTGACAGAATGTGCAAACTGCTGCAGTATGAGGAAGCAAGAGTTGCCCTCAGAACCAAGCAGTTGGCACTAGATAGAGAAGCCCTGGAGATCCAGAGAGCTTCTAGAAGAGAGGGTTAGAACCCCTTGGTGGCAGCAACAGTGTCCCTAGAGGCAGAGAATCTATTCCAGACCATAGGAACCTGAGCAAGGTTGTTCCTCCCTACCAGAGTGGGGATGATATCCATAAGTGGATAACTGCTATGGAAAGAGCCTGTAGAGTACAACAGGTCCCCCAAAAGCAGTAGGCAGCAATCTTGTGGCTCTCCTTTTCAGATAAAGGTAGAGACAAGCTCCTCACTGTTAGAGAAGAGGATGCTGATGACTATGAAGTCCTGAAGAGTGCACTGATAGATGGGTTTGGCTTAACCACTGAGCAGTACAGGTTGAAGTTCAGAGACACCCAGAAGGCACAGACTCAGGACTGGACTGACTTTGTAGATTGTGCAACCAAGGCTCTGGAGGGTTGGCTGGTTGGCAGTAGGGTTCCTGATTTCAAGGGATTGTATAATCTAATGATGAGAGAACAGATCCTTAATAATTGCCAGAACCAGTTGTTGCATCAATACCTGGTGGACTCCAATCTGACCTCTCCCCAAGAATTGGGAAAGAAGGCAGACAAGTGGGTCAGAACCAGGGTGAGGCAGAAAACCCAAAACCAAGGGGGTGACACCAAGAAGCAGGATTCTAAGGGCTCTGAGAAAGGTGGGGATAAGTCAACAGACCAGAAGTCTTCACAAGGGCCCCAAAAATCTGCATCTGGTGAGGAGTCACAATCAAACAAGGAAAAGGCCAAAGAAGCCCTGGTGCAAATTCTGTAAACAGAAAGGGCACTGGACTTCTGACTGTAACATGTCCAAAGACCAAACCACCACCACTCCTGCCCCTAAGGCAACTGTTCCCCCTAGTCCAACTACTGGTGGAGGTGGTACACAGAAGAAGGGTGTAGTAGGGTTGACCCTGGGTTCTGAAGTGGACGCTGACCTAGTCAGAGTACCCACTCAGGCAATGCTGATTTGTGATGGAGACATTGACATGTCCTTCCTAGTAAGCCCCAGTAATCTGGGCAAATACAAACAGCAGCCTGTAATAAATGGCAAACAGGCTTTGGCATTTAGGGACACAGGTGCTAGTGTCACCATGGTGGCAGAGGATCTTGTGGACCCTGGACAGATAACCTGGGCGAAATGTACCAGGTGACCAATGCAAGCAATGTCAGGACCAACCATAGTCTGGCAGTTGTGAATTTCTCCTGGGGAGGGGTAACTGGCCTCAAGAAGGTTGTAGTCGGTGCAGACCTCCCTGTCGAATGTCTATTGGGCAATGATCTAGAGACTTCAGCCTGGTCTGAAGTAGAGTTATGGACTCATGCTGAGATGTTGGGCATCCCTGCAGAGGTATTTGCGGTGACCAGGTCACAAGCAAGAATGCATAACACTGAACCAGCTCTGGATCCTGGAACAATGGACCAGATGCTTCCCAAGAGGAGGAGCAGTAGGGTAAAGGCAGTGCCTTCCCCTCTGTCTCAGATCACAGATTCACCCCCAGAGGGAGGTGAAGCAGATCCTGAAGAAGGAACTGCCCCAGAGGGACTTGAGCCTGATCAGGTTGAGTTATTGGGGGCAGGGGCCCTTCTAGGGAAGATCTGAGTAAGGAGCAACAGTGCTGCCCCTCTCTTGAACCCCTCAAACAGCAGGCTGCTGCTGAGGCTGCTGGGAGTGCTAGTGGGTCCCATAAAGTTTATTGGGATGAGGGACTCCTATATTCTGAGGGTAGAGATCCAGCCCCTGGAGCCACCAGGAGGATGGTAATACCTCAGAAGTTTAGGGGGTTCCTCTTGACCCTAGCACATGATATCCCTTTGGCAGGTCACTTGGGCCAAAACAAGACCTGGGACAGGCTTGTTCCACATTTTCATTGGCCACATATGTCAGAGGACACAAAAGAGTTTTGTCGCTCCTGTGTCACATGCCAAGCCAGTGGTAAGGCAGGTGGCACAACAAAGGCCCCCTGATACCACTACCTGTGGTGGGGGTACCCTTTGAAAGGGTAGGGATTGACATTGTTGGTCCCCTTGACCCTCAAACTGCATCTGGGCACAGGTTTATCCTGGTGGTAGTGGATCATGCCACCAGGTACCCAGAAGCAATTCCCCTGAGGACCACCACAGCCCCTGTGGTGGCAAGAGCCCTCATTGGAGTTTTCTCCAGAGTGGGTTTCCCAAAGGAGGTCATCTCTGACAGAGGTACTAACTTCATGTCAGGATATCTGAAAGCAATGTGGAATGAGTGTGGTGTAACTTATAAGTTCACCACTCCCTATCACCCACAATGCAATGGTTTGGTTGAACGCTTCAACAAAACCCTTAAGGGAATGATTAAAGGACTCCCAGAGAAGCTTAGGCGGAAATGGGACCTTCTTCTTCCCTGCCTGTTGTTTGCATACAGAGAGGTTCCACAGAAGGGGTTGGTTACAGCCCATTTGAGCTTCTGTTTGGGCACCCTGTAAGAGGTCCATTGTGTTTGGTTAAAGAGGGCTGGGAGTTACCTCTCAAACCCCCAAACAGGATGTGATGGACTATGTACTTGGTCTCCGCTCCCGGATGGCCGAATACATGAAAAAGGCAACCAAAAACCTGGAGGCCAGCCAAGAATTGCAAAAAGCTTGGCATGACCAAAAGGCCAGCCAGGACAGAAAGTGTGGGTGTTGGAGCCCGTGGCCCCAGCAGCCCTCCAGGACAAGTGGAGTGGCCCCCATACAATAGTTGAACAGAAGGGAGAAGTCACCTATCTGGTGAATCTTGGAACTTCCAGGAGCCCCCTGAGGGTGCTCCATGTCAACAGATTAAAGCCATATGTTGACAGGGCTGACATGGGCTTGCTCATGGCAACTGATGAGGACCAGGAGGAGGATAGTGACCCTCTCCCTGACCTGCTCTCTCAGAACCCTGATGATGGGTCAGTAGATGGTGTTGCTTTGGCAAGCAGCCTCACTGACCATCAGCAAACTGAGTGCAGGCAAGTTCTGCAACAGTATAGACATATGTTTAGCCTGACCCCTAGTCAGACTACCTGGTGCACCCATGAGGTGGACACTGGAGACAGTCTGCCTGTCAAGAGTAAAATCTACAGGCAACCTGACCATGTCAGGGACTGTATCAGGACTGAAGTCCAGAAAATGTTGGAGCTAGGTGTAATTGAGCCTTCAGATAGCCCTTGGGCTAGCCCAGTAGTCCTGGTACCCAAGCCTCATACCCAGGGTGGTAAGAAAGAAATGAGGTTTTGTGTAGACTACAGAGGCCTCAATGCAGTCACTAGGACTGATGCCTATCCCATACCAAGGGCAGATGAGCTGATTGATACTTTGGCCTCAGCCAAGTATCTAAGTACATTTGACCTAACAGCTGGCTACTGGCAGATCAGATTAGCTGATGATGCAAAGCCAAAACAGCATTTTCGACCCCTAGTGGGCACTACCACTTTGTGGTGATGCCCTTTGGATTGAAAAATGCACCTGCCACTTTTCAGAGGTTGGTGAATAAAGTTCTGGCAGGGATGGAAACTTATTGCTCAGCTTATCTAGATGATATTGCTGTCTTTAGTTCCTCCTGGCAGGATCACCTGGTCCACCTCAGAAATGCTTTGGAGGCTCTGCAGAAAGCAGGCCTCACTATCAAGGCCACTAAGTGCCAGATAGGGCAGAGTCAGGTTGTGTACCTGGGCCACCTTGTAGGTGGAGGCCAGGTTCAGCCTTTACAGAGCAAAATCCAAACCATAATGGAATGGGTTGCTCCAACCACCCAGACCCAGGTGAGAGCCTTCTTAGGCCTGACTGGGTACTATAGGAGGTTTGTCAAGGGATATGGATCTATAGTGCCCCCTTGAATGATCTGACCTCAAAGAAAATGCCAAAAAAGGTTCAGTGGACAGCTATCTGTCAGAAGGCATTTGAAGACCTAAAGCAGGCCATGTGCACTGCCCCCATCTTACAGAGTCCAGACTACACCAAAAAGTTCATTGTCTAAACAGATGCTTCTGAGCTGGGTGTGGGAGCTGTACTGTCTCAACTGAATGATGAAGGTCAAGACCAGCCAGTAGCTTTTATTAGCAGAAGGCTGACCCCTAGAGAGAAACGTTGGTCAGCTATAGAGAGGGAGGCCTTTGCTGTGGTGTGGGACCTGACGAAGCTGAGGCCATACTTGTTTGGCACTCACTTCATAGTTCAGACTGACCACAAGCCCCTCCTATGGCTTAAACAGATGAAAGGTGAAAACCCAAAACTTTTGAGGTGGTCCATTTCCCTACAGGGGATGGACTATACAATGGAACATAGACCTGAGACCCAACATGCCAATGCAGATGGGCTCTCAAGGTATTTCCACTTAGAACACGAAGACTCAACTGGTCAAGGTTAGTTTAGTGTCCCTGCGTTTGGGGGGGTTGTGTAGGAGAGTAGGATCTGCCTCTTATGTTGCCCACACTTTTTTTCTGATGTTCACACTGGTTTCTGGCTATAGTCTGGCTGGGTCCCTGCTAATCAGGGCCCCAGCCTCTCTGTTCTCTCTAAATGACTTGGAGTGCACTCTAGGTGCACTAGTGATTGGATACTGTGGTACCTTATGAGTCCCTAGTATATGGTACCTTAGGTACCAAGGGCATAAGTACTTCACAGGCCTACCAGGGGCTGAAGCATGTATTATGCCACCCCTGGGAAGCAGACTAAATCTGACACCACAGGCCTGCTACTGCAGCCTGGGTGAGGTGGTGCTAGCACTCCTCACTGAGATATAGGTTTCCTATATCTCCCTGCACACACATTTAAACCTACCAGTCACCCCTAAGGCAGGCCCTATCAATCCTGAGGGCAGGGTGCTTGGTTCCTATGTGAGAGGGTGCCTCTGCCTGAGCAGGGCCCCTCTGCAGCTCTCAGAGTCCATTCTCTGGAGCTGTTTGTGGATGCGGTTAAACCATATACTCTTAAGTGCATTATATCCTCGCGGTAAAATGCTAACTTTGGAATGGCTGCATCAAAACATGTCGTGTTTGGTGTCAAACATCTTGGAATACTACCCCCCGCCAGTCCTGGCGGCGGGGGTAGCATTCCACCCTTCTAGAGGGATAGACATATACCTACTGTGGAAACGCGGTAGAATCCTGCAGAGCCCTGGCATCACAAAATGGATGCCACCAGTCACAGACACTGGGCTGCCCTGCTGCTGATGACCGAAACTCGCAGTGGAGGAAGCCCAACAATAGGCATCCTGTCACAGGGAGGTGTAACCACCTCCCAGACAGGGTTTAGTGTATTGGGGCTGGGTGAGTGCACTCTTAGAGTGCTTTGAAGTCCTGCACTGGGGGAGCAGAAGGCTCCTCTGTGCATATGCCAGTTCAAACCAGCTCAGGGGCTACCTGCCCCTGCTCTGGTGCGAAACTGGACAAAGGGAAGTGGGTGTAGCCACCACTTCCCTGACCCTCCCATAGGTGGGGTCATAGAGCTAGTCCCTCCCTTTCTTTTAGTATAAGAGGGGGAACCTGTGCATTGCAACCTAGATACCCCTGGACGATGCTCTGAAGAAGAATCCTGGACCTTCGATGTTCCACTACCTTTGGAAGACTGAAGAATCTCCCTTGGAGTCAAGGAGTGACTCCCCTGCTTGGCAGGCACCAAAAACTACAAACGATGGTTGCAAACTATGCCGCTCCCACCGGAGTCTGAAGTCCCTGCAGCCCAAGAAGTGGATTTCCTGACTTCTCAAACGTCATCGTGAGTCCCCAGTGAAGCTGAGGCCAGTGGACCCCAAGAGTGACGAGGAACCATGACCCCGGGGTACCATGCACTATTGTCGAGTGCAACCCTTCCACAACATTCTACGAACTTGTGCTTTAGACCACGTGTGGTTCTAGCCTCCAGCAGGAACCCCTCTGAAGATCAGAGGCCTACCACGTCCCGAGTGACCGTGGGCCCCTGTTGAGCGAATCCTCCCGAGGCGTCTTTGCAATCCCTTGCCAGCCAGCTTGTGGGTCCCCTGAAGGCTTTCCTACAGAACCAAAGGGCTCCCCTGGTTGCTCCAGGCCTGCCCTGACTTACCCTTGCTGGGTGAGTTCCTCAGACCTTGCTGGTCTGCGCCATTGACTTTTTACACTTTCCCCGAGACTTGCTGTTACCAAGGCTTGTTGGCTCCAATCGAGCCGCCGACACTGCAGTAAGCTGCATACATTGTGCGACACACCGAATTCAGCTCCTGGTCATCGTCGACGCCTCCTGGACCTCGTGGCTGAAGAGTCAAGGCACCTGTGAATGACCTGAATCTTGCGATGACGGTGGGCATCCATCTTCCTTGCCCCGAGTCACTGCCAAGTGACTTTGAACACTGTCCCCTCTGCTTTCAGGTCTTCCATCTTCTGAATCCAGGCTTGGATTCCTCCGGACACTTCTCCTGTCGCCGTAAGCAGCAAGTCTTCACTGGCTCCCATTGAAAACGACGCTGCGACCCGACACCAAAGAACACCTATGCACCCGGCTCCCCTGGGTGAGGTAACTTCAGCACTACGGTGCTCCTGTGGGTGTGGGCCCTAGAACTACTTACCCTGTAAGTGACTTGCTTGTAGCTACCCTAGAAGTGCCCTAAAACTCTTACTTTCCAAGTGCGACTATCGCGCTGACTCGTACATGGTTCGCGTCTGTGTTAGACACACCGCGTCCAACTCCCTTGCAACTCTATCCGTAACCGCGTCCTTCGACTCGTACAAGGACCGATCGGTGTGTTCGCCTCGAACACGCAAGGGACCTTTAACATTGAAATCTCAATCGCGTCTGTTCGCATAGACTCGTACAGGACTCGCACTGGTGCCAGGACACCGCGTCCGTCCCCTGTGGGTCTCCTACAACTACCTGGGGTGGTTCTTGGGGTCCCTCGATTCCAGATGCCCTAGACCTAGGTCTAGCCAAACTAAGATTGTGATATTTGATTGTGCTAAACTTATTTTGATAACATTTGATTTGTACATATGTTCCTGACTTCTAATCTCATAAAGAGATTAGTAGAGAGTTGTTTATTAATAAATACATATATATTTGATATATATACCTGTGTGGTGTCTTTTCATTTGGTGATTCAAGAGATTGTGTGGTAAAACAAGCTGCTTTACATTCCTTCAAGACTTAGCCTGAAGGCTGCTCTCCACAGTTACCACTAGGATAGCTTTCTTTAAAGGTTGTCTTAAACCTATCTACCATAAGAGTCGAATTGTTCTGGTGCAAGGTGTCCACTTTAATTAGTGAACAGCATATACCAGGCCAACTTCTCACACCGTGTGCCTCATTCTGCACCTCTTTCTGCACCCCTCTTGCCTCTTTTTGCACCCCTCTTGCCTCTATCTGCACCTCTGTTGCTTCTTTCTGAACTCCTCTTGCTTCTTTCTACACCTCTGTTGCTTCTTTCTGCACCACTCGTGCTTCTTTCTGCACCCCTTCCCTCTTTCTGCAACCCTGTTGCCCCTTTCTGCACCTCTGTTCCTTCTTTCTGCACTTCTTTTGTTTCTTTCCTCACATCTCTGGCTTCTTTCTGCACCCCACGTGCCTCTTTCTGCACCCCTCTTCCATCTTTTTGCATCCCTCTTGCCTCTTTCTGCACCCCTGTTCCTTCTTTCTGCAATTCTTCTGTTTCTTTCTGCACCCCCTTGCCTCTTTCTCCACCCATCCACCCTCTTTTGCACCCATGTTGCCTCTTTCTGCACATCTGTTCCTTCTTTCTTTATTTCTTTTGTTTCTTTCTGCTCCTCTCTTGCTTCTCTCTGCTTCCCTCATGCCTCTTTCTCCACCCTTCTTCCCCCTTTCTGTATCTCTGTTGCTTTTTTCTGCACTTCTCTTGCCTCTTTCTGCACCCCTGTTCCCTCTTTCTGCACCTCTGTTGCTTCTTTCTGCACTTCTGTTGCTTTTTTCTGCACCCTTCTTCCCTCTTTCTGTACCTCTCTTGCCTCTATCTGCACCTCTGTTGCTTCTTTCTGAACTCCTCTTGCTCCTTTTTACACTCTCTTGTGTCTTTCTGCACCACTTGTGCTTCTTTCTGCACCCCTCTTCCCTCTTTCTGCACCTCTCTTGCCTATTTCTGCACCTCAGTTCTTTCTTTCTGCACTTCTTTTGTTTCTTTCTGCACCTCTCTTGCTTCATTCTGCACACCCTTGCCTCTTTCTCCACCCCTCTTCCCTCTTTCTGCACCCCTGTTGCCCCTTTCCGCACCTCTGTTCCTTCTTTCTTCAATTCTTTTGTTTCTTTCTGCACGTCTCTTGCTTCTTTCTGCATCCCTTGTGCCTCTTTCTGCACCACTCTTCCCTCTTTTTGCACCCCTCTTGCCTCTATCTGCATCTCTGTTGCTTCTTTCTCAACTCCTCTTGCTTCTTTCTACACCTCTTTTGCATCTTTTTGTACCATTTGTGCCTCTATCTGCACCTCTCTTCTCTCTTTCTGCACTCCTCTTGTCCCTTTCTGCTCATCTCTTCCTTCTTTCTGCACTTCTTTTGTTTCTTTCTGCACCTCTCTTGCTTCTCTCCGCTTCCCTCTTGCCTCTTTTTCCACCCTCTTCCCCCTTTATGCATCTCTGTTGCTTCTTTCTAAACTTCTCTTGCCTCTTTATGCACCCCTCATCCCTCTTTCTGCACCTCTGTTGCTTCTTTCTGCACTTCTCTTGCTTCTTTCTGCACCCCTCATGCCTCTTTCTGCATCCCTCTTCTCTCTTTCTGCATCCCTCTTCTCTCTTTCTGCACTCTTCTTGCCTCTTTCTGCACATCTGTTCTTTCATGACCTCTCTTGCTTCTCTCTTCTCCCCTATTGAATCTTTCTCCACCCCTCTTCCACCTTTCTGCATCTCTGTTGCTTCTTTCTGCACTTCTCTTGCTTCTTTCTGCAACCCTTGTGCCTCTTTATGCACCCCTTTTCCCTCTTTCTGCACCTTCTTGCCTCTCTCTGCACCTCTGTTCCTTCTTTCTGCACCACTCGTGCCTCTTTCTGCACCTCAGTTGCTTCTTTCTGCACTTCTTTTGTATCTTTCTGCACCTCTCTTGCTTCTCTCTGCACCCTTCTTGCCACTTTATCCACCCCTGTTCCCCCTTTTTGCATCTCTGTTGCTTCTTTCTGCACTTATGTTGCCTCTTTCTCCACCCCTCTTCCCTCGTTCTGCACCTCTGTTGCTTCTTTCTGTACTTCTCTTGCTTCTTTCTGCACCCCTCATGCCTCTTTCACATACCTCTTCCCTCTTTGCACCCCTCTTGTCTCTTTCTGCACCTCTGTTCCTACTTTCTGCACTTCTTTTGTTTCTTTCTACACCTCTATTGGTTTTTTCTGCACCCCTCTTCCCTCTTTCTGCACCCCTCTTGTCTCTTTCTGCACCCCTCTTGCATCTTTCTGTTCCTTCTTTCTGCATTTCTTTTGTTTCTTTCTGCACCTCTCTTTCTTCTTTCTGCACCCCCTTGCCTGCTTCTGCATAACCCTGGGCACTGAACTCCGCTCCGCTGGCAGGGTTGGCGGAATTTTGCATACTCCACGTTCTGCAGAGAATGGGAAGTTCCTGCAAAACCTCTGACTCCGCAGCAGAGCGGAGTTCAGCCCCAGACTCTCCCGCCTCCCACCCCCCAATAACTATTTTCTAAATGCAATCTACAATTAATATAAAATAAAACCGCACTTACCTTATTGCAGCGTCCTGGGCTGTCCTTCTCCTCTCCGTAATCTCCTACGTTAGATATAAGTCATGGTAGGACTGCGCATGTGCGTGCATGCATGCGCAGTCCTACCATGGATTACTGCGAGGAGGGCAGCCCGGGATGCCACGATAAGGTAAGTGCGGTTTTATTTTACATAAATTGTAGATTGCATTTAGAAAATATTTATTGCGGTGGGTGGGAGGCGTGGAGCGGAGCGGAGCTCCACAGAGTTTTTGGCCAACTCCGTGGTGCTCCGGGTAGAGCAACTCTGCCTGCTATGCCCAGGCTTACTTCTGCAACTCTCTTCCTTCTTTCTGCACCCCTCTTGCCTCTTTCTGCACCTCTGTTCCTTCTTTCTGAAGTTCTTCTGTTTCTTTCAGCAGCTCTCTTGCTTCTTTCTGCACCCCCTTGCCTCTTTCTCCACCCATCCACCCTCTTTCTGCACCCATGTTGCCTCTTTCTGCACCTCTGTTCTTTCTTTCTGCACTTCTTTTGTTTCTTTCTGTAGCTCTCTTGCTTCTTTCTGCACCCCCTTGCCTCTTTCATCACCCCTCGTCTCTCTTTCTGCACCCCTGTTGCCTCTTTCTGCACCTCTGTTCTTTCTTTCTGCACTTCTTTTGTTTCTTTCTGCACATCTCTTGCTTCTTTCTGCATCCTGTGCCTCTTTGTGCACCCCTCTTCCTCCCTTTTGTACCCCTCTTGCCTCTTTATGCACCTCTGTTGCTTCTTTCTGCACTTCTCTTGCTTTTTCTGCACCCCTCGTGCCTCTTTCAGCACCCTTTGTTCCTCTTTCTGCACCTTCTTCTCTCTTTCTGCACTCCTCTTGCCTCTTTCTGCACATCTCTTCCTTCTTTACTTCTTTTGTTTCTTTCTACTCCTCTCTTGCTTCTCTCTGCTTCCCTCATGCCTCTTTCTCCACCCTTCTTCCCCCTTTCTGTATCTCTGTTGCTTTTTTCTGCACTTCTCTTGCCTCTTTCTGCACCCTCTTCCCTCTTTCTGCACCTCTATTGCTTCTTTCTACACTTCTCTTGCTTTTTTCTGCACCCCTCGTGCCTCCTTCTGCAACCCTTTCCCTCTTTCTGCCCCTTCTTGCCTCTCTCTGCACCTCTGTTCCTTCTTTCTGTACTTCTTTTGTTTCTCTCTGCACCTGTCGCTTTTTTCTGCACCCATTTTGCCTCTTTCTGCACCGCTCTTGCCTCTTTCTGCACCTCTGTTCCTTCTTTCTGCACTTCTTTTGTTTCTTTCTGCAGCTCTCATACTTCTTTTTGCACCCCCATGCCTCTTTCTCCACCCCTCTTCTCTCTTTCTGCACCCCTATTGCCCCTTTCTGCACCTCTGTTCCTTCTTTATGCACTTCTTTTGTTTCTTTCTGCACATCTCTTGCTTCTTTCTGCACCCCTCGTGCCTCTTTCTGCACCCCTCTTGCCTCTATCTGCACCTCTGATGCTTCTTTCTGAGCCTCGTCTTGCTTCTTCCTAAACTTCTCTTGCTTCTTTCTGCACCACTCGTACTTCTTTCTGTACCTCTCTTCCCTCTTTCTGCACCTCTTGCATCTTTCTGCACCTCAGTCCCTTCTTTCTGCACTTCTTTTGTTTCTTTCTGTACCTCTCTTGCTTTTTTCTACTCCCCTTGCCTCTTTCTCCTCTCTCCTCTTCCTCTTTCTGCACCCCAGTTCCCCCTTTCTGCACCCCTGTACCTTCTTTCTGCACATCTTTTTTTCTTTGTGCACATCTCTTGATGCTTTCTGCACTCCTCTTGCCCCTTTCTGCTCATATCTTCCTTCTTTCTCCCCTTCTTTTGTTTCTTTCTGCACCTCTCTTGCTTCTCTCCCCTTCCCTCTTGCCTCTTTTTCCACCCCTCTTCCCCCTTTATGCATCTCTGTTGCTTCTTTCTGAACTTCTCTTGCCTCTTTATGCACCCCTCATCCCTCTTTCTGCACCTCTGTTGCTTCTTTCTGAACTTCTCTTGCTTCTTTCTGCACCCCTCGTGCCTCTTTCTGCACCCCTTGTACCTCTTTCTGCATCCCTCTTCTCTCTTTCTGCACTCTTCTTGCCTCTTTCTGCACATCTGTTCCTTCTTTCTGCACTTCCTTTGTTTCTTTCATGACCCCTCTTGAATCTTTCTCCACCCCTCTTCCCCCTTTCTGCATCTCTGTTGCTTCTTTCTGCACTTCTCTTCTTTCTGCACCCATTTTCCCTCTTTCTGCACCTCTGTTCCTTCTTTCTGCACCACTCATACTTCTTTCTGTACCCCTCTTCCCTCTTTTTGCACCTCTCTCGCCTCTTTCTGCACCTCTCTCGCCTCTTTCTGCACCTCAGTTGCTTCTTTCTGCACCTCTTTTGTATCTTTCTGCACCTCTCTTGCTTCTTTCTGCACCCTTCTTGCCACTTTCTCCACCCCTGTTCCCCCTTTTTGCAGCTGTTGCTTCTTTCTGCACTTGTGTTGCCTCTTTCTCCACCCCTCTTCCCTCGTTCTGCACCTCTGTTGCTTCTTTCTGTACTTCTCTTGCTTTTTTCTGCACCACTCATGCTTCTTTCTGTACCACTCTTCCCTCTTTGCACCCTCTCTTCTCTTTCTGCACCTCTGTTCCTACTTTCTGCACTTCTTTTGTTTCTTTCTGCACCTCTATTGCTTCTTTCTGCACTTCTGTTGCTTTTTTCTGCACCCTTCTTCCTCTTTCTGTACCTCTCTTGCCTCTATCTGCACCTCTGTTGCTTCTTTCTGAACTCCTCTTGCTCCTTTTTACACTCTCTTGTGTCTTTCTGCACCACTTGTGCTTCTTTCTGCACCCCTTCTTCCTCTTTCTCTGCACCTCTCTTGCCTATTTCTGCACCTCAGTTCTTTCTTTCTGCACTTCTTTTGTTTCTTTCTGCACCTCTCTTGCTTCATTCTGCACACCCTTGCCTCTTTCTCCACCCTCTTCCCTCTTTCTGCACCCCTGTTGCCCCTTTCCGCACCTCTGTTCCTTCTTTCTTCAATTCTTTTGTTTCTTTCTGCACGTCTCTTGCTTCTTTCTGCACCCCTTGTGCCTCTTTCTGCACCACTCTTCCCTCTTTTTGCACCCCTCTTGCCTCTATCTGCATCTCTGTTGCTTCTTTCTCAACTCCTCTTGCTTCTTTCTACACCTCTTTTGCATCTTTTTGTACCATTTGTGCCTCTATCTGCACCCCTCTTCTCTCTTTCTGCACTCCTCTTGTCCCTTTCTGCTCATCTCTTCCTTCTTTCTGCACTTCTTTTGTTTCTTTCTGCACCTCTCTTGCTTCTCTCCGCTTCCCTCTTGCCTCTTTTTCCACCCCTCTTCCTCTTTATGCATCTCTGTTGCTTCTTTCTAAACTTCTCTTGCCTCTTTATGCACCCTCATCCCTCTTTCTGCACCTCTGTTGCTTCTTTCTGCACTTCTCTTGCTTCTTTCTGCACCCCTCATGCCTCTTTCTGCATCCCTCTTCTCTCTTTCTGCATCCCTCTTCTCTCTTTCTGCACTCTTCTTGCCTCTTTCTGCACATCTGTTCTTTCATGACCTCTCTTGCTTCTCTCTTCTCTCCTATTGAATCTTTCTCCACCCCTCTTCCACCTTTCTGCACCTCTGTTGCTTCTTTCTGCACTTCTCTTGCTTCTTTCTGCAACCCTTGTGCCTCTTTATGCACCCCTTTTCCCTCTTTCTGCACCTCTCTTGCCTCTCTCTGCACCTCTGTTCCTTCTTTCTGCACCACTCGTGCCTCTTTCTGCACCTCAGTTGCTTCTTTCTGCACTTCTTTTGTATCTTTCTGCACCTCTCTTGCTTCTTTCTGCACCCTTCTTGCCACTTTATCCACCCCTGTTCCCCCTTTTTGCATCTCTGTTGCTTCTTTCTGCACTTATGTTGCCTCTTTCTCCACCCCTCTTCCCTCGTTCTGCACCTCTGTTGCTTCTTTCTGTACTTCTCTTGCTTCTTTCTGCACCCCTCATGCCTCTTTCACATACCTCTTCCCTCTTTGCACCCCTCTTGTCTCTTTCTGCACCTCTGTTCCTACTTTCTGCACTTCTTTTGTTTCTTTCTACACCTCTATTGGTTCTTTCTGCACCCCTCTTCCCTCTTTCTGCACCCCTCTTGTCTCTTTCTGCACCCCTCTTGCATCTTTCTGTTCCTTCTTTCTGCATTTCTTTTGTTTCTTTCTGCACCTCTCTTTTCTTTCTGCACCCCCTTGCCTGCTTCTGCATAACCCTGGGCACTGAACTCCGCTCCGCTGGCAGGGTTGGCGGAATTTTGCATACTCCACATTCTGCAGAGAATGGGAAGTTCCTGCAAAACCTCTGACTCCGCAGCAGAGCGGAGTTCAGCCCCAGACTCTCCCGCCTCCCACCCCCAATAACTATTTTCTAAATGCAATCTACAATTAATATAAATAAAACCGCACTTACCTTATTGCAGCGTCCTGGGCTGTCCTTCTCCTCTCCGTAATCTCCTACGTTAGATATAAGTCATGGTAGGACTGCGCATGTGCGTGCATGCATGCGCATGCGCAGTCATACCATGGATTACTGCGAGGAGGGCAGCCCGGGATGCCACGATAAGGTAAGTGCGGTTTTATTTTACATTAATTGTAGATTGCATTTAGAAAATATTTATTGCGGTGGGTGGGAGGCGTGGAGCGGAGCGGAGCTCCACAGAGTTTTTGGCCAACTCCGTGATGCTCCGCGTAGAGCAACTCTGCCTGCTATGCCCAGGCTTACTTCTGCAACTCTCTTCCTTCTTTCTGCACCCCTCTTGCCTCTTTCTGCACCTCTGTTCCTTCTTTCTGAAGTTCTTCTGTTTCTTTCAGCAGCTCTCTTGCTTCTTTCTGCACCCCTTGCCTCTTTCTCCACCCATCCACCCTCTTTCTGCACCCATGTTGCCTCTTTCTGCACCTCTGTTCTTTCTTTCTGCACTTCTTTTGTTTCTTTCTGTAGCTCTCTTGCTTCTTTCTGCACCCCCTTGCCTCTTTCATCACCCCTCGTCTCCTCTTTCTGCACCCCTGTTGCCTCTTTCTGCACCTCTGTTCTTTCTTTCTGCACTTCTTTTGTTTCTTTCTGCACATCTCTTGCTTCTTTCTGCATCCTGTGCCTCTTTGTGCACCCCTCTTCCTCCTTTTTGTACCCCTCTTGCCTCTTTATGCACCTCTGTTGCTTCTTTCTGCACTTCTCTTGCTTTTTTCTGCACCCCTCGTGCCTCTTTCAGCACCCTTTGTTCCTCTTTCTGCACCCTTCTTCTCTCTTTCTGCACTCCTCTTGCCTCTTTCTGCACATCTCTTCCTTCTTTACTTCTTTTGTTTCTTTCTACTCCTCTCTTGCTTCTCTCTGCTTCCCTCATGCCTCTTTCTCCACCCTTCTTCCCCCTTTCTGTATCTCTGTTGCTTTTTTCGGCACTTCTCTTGCCTCTTTCTGCACCCCTCTTCCCTCTTTCTGCACCTCTATTGCTTCTTTCTACACTTCTCTTGCTTTTTCTGCACCCTCGTGCCTCCTTCTGCAACCCTTTCCCTCTTTCTGCCCCTTCTTGCCTCTCTCTGCACCTCTGTTCCTTCTTTCTGTACTTCTTTTGTTTCTCTCTGCACCTGTCGCTTTTTTCTGCACCCATTTTGCCTCTTTCTGCACCGCTCTTGCCTCTTTCTGCACCTCTGTTCCTTCTTTCTGCACTTCTTTTGTTTCTTTCTGCAGCTCTCATACTTCTTTTTGCACCCCCATGCCTCTTTCTCCACCCCTCTTCTCTCTTTCTGCACCCCTATTGCCCCTTTCTGCACTCTCTGTTCCTTCTTTATGCACTTCTTTTGTTTCTTTCTGCACATCTCTTGCTTCTTTCTGCACCCCTCGTGCCTCTTTCTGCACCCCTCTTGCCTCTATCTGCACCTCTGATGCTTCTTTCTGAGCCTCGTCTTGCTTCTTCCTAAACTTCTCTTGCTTCTTTCTGCACCACTCGTACTTCTTTCTGTACCTCTCTTCCCTCTTTCTGCACCTCTTGCATCTTTCTGCACCTCAGTCCCTTCTTTCTGCACTTCTTTTGTTTCTTTCTGTACCTCTCTTGCTTTTTTCTACTCCCCTTGCCTCTTTCTCCTCTCCTCTTCCCTCTTTCTGCACCCCAGTTCCCCCTTTCTGCACCCCTGTACCTTCTTTCTGCACATCTTTTTTTCTTTGTGCACATCTCTTGATGCTTTCTGCACTCCTCTTGCCCCTTTCTGCTCATATCTTCCTTCTTTCTCCCTTCTTTTGTTTCTTTCTGCACCTCTCTTGCTTCTCTCCCTTCCCTCTTGCCTCTTTTTCCACCCCTCTTCCCCCTTTATGCATCTCTGTTGCTTCTTTCTGAACTTCTCTTGCCTCTTTATGCACCCCTCATCCCTCTTTCTGCACCTCTGTTGCTTCTTTCTGAACTTCTCTTGCTTCTTTCTGCACCCCTCGTGCCTCTTTCTGCACCCCTTGTACCTCTTTCTGCATCCCTCTTCTCTCTTTCTGCACTCTTCTTGCCTCTTTCTGCACATCTGTTCCTTCTTTCTGCACTTCCTTTGTTTCTTTCATGACCCCTCTTGAATCTTTCTCCACCCCTCTTCCCCCTTTCTGCATCTCTGTTGCTTCTTTCTGCACTTCTCTTCTTTCTGCACCCATTTTCCCTCTTTCTGCACCTCTGTTCCTTCTTTCTGCACCACTCATACTTCTTTCTGTACCCCTCTTCCCTCTTTTTGCACCTCTCTCGCCTCTTTCTGCACCTCTCTCGCCTCTTTCTGCACCTCAGTTGCTTCTTTCTGCACCTCTTTTGTATCTTTCTGCACCTCTCTTGCTTCTTTCTGCACCCTTCTTGCCACTTTCTCCACCCCTGTTCCCCCTTTTTGCAGCTGTTGCTTCTTTCTGCACTTGTGTTGCCTCTTTCTCCACCCCTCTTCCCTCGTTCTGCACCTCTGTTGCTTCTTTCTGTACTTCTCTTGCTTTTTTCTGCACCACTCATGCTTCTTTCTGTACCACTCTTCCCTCTTTGCACCCCTCTTCTCTTTCTGCACCTCTGTTCCTACTTTCTGCACTTCTTTTGTTTCTTTCTGCACCTCTTTTGCTTCTTTCTGCACTTCTGTTGCTTTTTTCTGCACCCTTCTTCCCTCTTTCTGTACCTCTCTTGCCTCTATCTGCACCTCTGTTGCTTCTTTCTGAACTCCTCTTGCTCCTTTTTACACTCTCTTGTGTCTTTCTGCACCACTTGTGCTTCTTTCTGCACCCCTCTTCCCTCTTTCTGCACCTCTCTTGCCTATTTCTGCACCTCAGTTCTTTCTTTCTGCACTTCTTTTGTTTCTTTCTGCACCTCTCTTGCTTCATTCTGCACACCCTTGCCTCTTTCTCCACCCCTCTTCCCTCTTTCTGCACCCCTGTTGCCCCTTTCCGCACCTCTGTTCCTTCTTTCTTCAATTCTTTTGTTTCTTTCTGCACGTCTCTTGCTTCTTTCTGCACCCCTTGTGCCTCTTTCTGCACCACTCTTCCCTCTTTTTGCACCCCTCTTGCCTCTATCTGCATCTCTGTTGCTTCTTTCTCAACTCCTCTTGCTTCTTTCTACACCTCTTTTGCATCTTTTTGTACCATTTGTGCCTCTATCTGCACCCCTCTTCTCTCTTTCTGCACTCCTCTTGTCCCTTTCTGCTCATCTCTTCCTTCTTTCTGCACTTCTTTTGTTTCTTTCTGCACCTCTCTTGCTTCTCTCCGCTTCCCTCTTGCCTCTTTTTCCACCCCTCTTCCCCCTTTATGCATCTCTGTTGCTTCTTTCTAAACTTCTCTTGCCTCTTTATGCACCCCTCATCCCTCTTTCTGCACCTCTGTTGCTTCTTTCTGCACTTCTCTTGCTTCTTTCTGCACCCTCATGCCTCTTTCTGCATCCCTCTCTCTCTCTTTCTGCATCCCTCTTCTCTCTTTCTGCACTCTTCTTGCCTCTTTCTGCACATCTGTTCTTTCATGACCTCTCTTGCTTCTCTCTTCTCCCCTATTGAATCTTTCTCCACCCCTCTTCCACCTTTTCTGCATCTCTGTTGCTTCTTTCTGCACTTCTCTTGCTTCTTTCTGCAACCCTTGTGCCTCTTTATGCACCCCTTTTCCCTCTTTCTGCACCTTCTTGCCTCTCTCTGCACCTCTGTTCCTTCTTTCTGCACCACTCGTGCCTCTTTCTGCACCTCAGTTGCTTCTTTCTGCATTTCTTTTGTTTCTTTCTGCACCTCTCTTTCTTCTTTCTGCACCCCCTTGCCTGCTTCTGCATAACCCTGGGCACTGAACTCCGCTCCGCTGGCAGGGTTGGCGGAATTTTGCATACTCCACATTCTGCAGAGAATGGGAAGTTCCTGCAAAACCTCTGACTCCGCAGCAGAGCGGAGTTCAGCCCCAGACTCTCCCGCCTCCCACCCCCCAATAACTATTTTCTAAATGCAATCTACAATTAATATAAAATAAAACCGCACTTACCTTATTGCAGCGTCCTGGGCTGTCCTTCTCCTCTCCGTAATCTCCTACGTTAGATATAAGTCATGGTAGGACTGCGCATGTGCGTGCATGCATGCGCATGCGCAGTCATACCATGGATTACTGCGAGGAGGGCAGCCCGGGATGCCACGATAAGGTAAGTGCGGTTTTATTTTACATTAATTGTAGATTGCATTTAGAAAATATTTATTGCGGTGGGTGGGAGGCGTGAGCCGGAGCGGAGCTCCACAGAGTTTTTGGCCAACTCCGTGATGCTCCGCGTAGAGCAACTCTGCCTGCTATGCCCAGGCTTACTTCTGCAACTCTCTTCCTTCTTTCTGCACCCCTCTTGCCTCTTTCTGCACCTCTGTTCCTTCTTTCTGAAGTTCTTCTGTTTCTTTCAGCAGCTCTCTTGCTTCTTTCTGCACCCCTTGCCTCTTTCTCCACCCATCCACCCTCTTTCTGCACCCATGTTGCCTCTTTCTGCACCTCTGTTCTTTCTTTCTGCACTTCTTTTGTTTCTTTCTGTAGCTCTCTTGCTTCTTTCTGCACCCCCTTGCCTCTTTCATCACCCCTCGTCTCTCTTTCTGCACCCCTGTTGCCTCTTTCTGCACCTCTGTTCTTTCTTTCTGCACTTCTTTTGTTTCTTTCTGCACATCTCTTGCTTCTTTCTGCATCCTGTGCCTCTTTGTGCACCCCTCTTCCTCCTTTTTGTACCCCTCTTGCCTCTTTATGCACCTCTGTTGCTTCTTTCTGCACTTCTCTTGCTTTTTTCTGCACCCTCGTGCCTCTTTCAGCACCCTTTGTTCCTCTTTCTGCACCCTTCTTCTCTCTTTCTGCACTCCTCTTGCCTCTTTCTGCACATCTCTTCCTTCTTTACTTCTTTTGTTTCTTTCTACTCCTCTCTTGCTTCTCTCTGCTTCCCTCATGCCTCTTTCTCCACCCTTCTTCCCCCTTTCTGTATCTCTGTTGCTTTTTTCGGCACTTCTCTTGCCTCTTTCTGCACCCCTCTTCCCTCTTTCTGCACCTCTATTGCTTCTTTCTACACTTCTCTTGCTTTTTTCTGCACCCCTCGTGCCTCCTTCTGCAACCCTTTCCCTCTTTCTGCCCCTTCTTGCCTCTCTCTGCACCTCTGTTCCTTCTTTCTGTACTTCTTTTGTTTCTCTCTGCACCTGTCGCTTTTTTCTGCACCCATTTTGCCTCTTTCTGCACCGCTCTTGCCTCTTTCTGCACCTCTGTTCCTTCTTTCTGCACTTCTTTTGTTTCTTTCTGCAGCTCTCATACTTCTTTTTGCACCCCCATGCCTCTTTCTCCAACCCTCTTCTCTCTTTCTGCACCCCTATTGCCCCTTTCTGCACCTCTGTTCCTTCTTTATGCACTTCTTTTGTTTCTTTCTGCACATCTCTTGCTTCTTTCTGCACCCCTCGTGCCTCTTTCTGCACCCCTCTTGCCTCTATCTGCACCTCTGATGCTTCTTTCTGAGCTCGTCTTGCTTCTTCCTAAACTTCTCTTGCTTCTTTCTGCACCACTCGTACTTCTTTCTGTACCTCTCTTCCCTCTTTCTGCACCTCTTGCATCTTTCTGCACCTCAGTCCCTTCTTTCTGCACTTCTTTTGTTTCTTTCTGTACCTCTCTTGCTTTTTTCTACTCCCCCTTGCCTCTTTCTCCTCTCCTCTTCCCTCTTTCTGCACCCCAGTTCCCCCTTTCTGCACCCCTGTACCTTCTTTCTGCACATCTTTTTTTCTTTGTGCACATCTCTTGATGCTTTCTGCACTCCTCTTGCCCCTTTCTGCTCATATCTTCCTTCTTTCTCCCCTTCTTTTGTTTCTTTCTGCACCTCTCTTGCTTCTCTCCCCTTCCCTCTTGCCTCTTTTTCCACCCTCTTCCCCCTTTATGCATCTCTGTTGCTTCTTTCTGAACTTCTCTTGCCTCTTTATGCACCCCTCATCCCTCTTTCTGCACCTCTGTTGCTTCTTTCTGAACTTCTCTTGCTTCTTTCTGCACCCCTCGTGCCTCTTTCTGCACCCCTTGTACCTCTTTCTGCATCCTCTTCTCTCTTTCTGCACTCTTCTTGCCTCTTTCTGCACATCTGTTCCTTCTTTCTGCACTTCCTTTGTTTCTTTCATGACCCCTCTTGAATCTTTCTCCACCCCTCTTCCCCCTTTCTGCATCTCTGTTGCTTCTTTCTGCACTTCTCTTCTTTCTGCACCCATTTTCCCTCTTTCTGCACCTCTGTTCCTTCTTTCTGCACCACTCATACTTCTTTCTGTACCCCTCTTCCCTCTTTTTGCACCTCTCTCGCCTCTTTCTGCACCTCTCTCGCCTCTTTCTGCACCTCAGTTGCTTCTTTCTGCACCTCTTTTGTATCTTTCTGCACCTCTCTTGCTTCTTTCTGCACCCTTCTTGCCACTTTCTCCACCCCTGTTCCCCCTTTTTGCAGCTGTTGCTTCTTTCTGCACTTGTGTTGCCTCTTTCTTCACCCCTCTTCCCTCGTTCTGCACCTCTGTTGCTTCTTTCTGTACTTCTCTTGCTTTTTTCTGCACCACTCATGCTTCTTTCTGTACCACTCTTCCCTCTTTGCACCCCTCTTCTCTTTCTGCACCTCTGTTCCTACTTTCTGCACTTCTTTTGTTTCTTTCTGCACCTCTATTGCTTCTTTCTCCACCCCTCTTCCCTCTTTCTGCACCCCTCTTCCCTCTTTCTGCACCCCTCTTCCCTCTTTCTGCACCCCTCTTGCATCGTTCTGTTCCTCTGTTCCTTCTTTCTGCATTTCTTTTGTTTCTTTCTGCACCTCTCTTTCTTCTTTCTGCACCCCCTTGCCTGCTTCTGCATAACCCTGGGCACTGAACTCCGCTCCGCTGGCGGAGTTTGCGGAATTTTTCATACTCCGCGTTCTGCAGAGAATGCGAAGTTCCTGCAAAATCTCTGACTCCGCAGCGGAGCGGAGTTCAGCCCCAGACCCTCCCTCCTCCCACCCCCAATAACTATTTTCTAAGTCAATCTACAATTAATGTAAAATAAAACCGCACTTACCTTATCGCAGCGTCCCGGGCTGTCCTTCTCCTCCTCTCCGTAATCTCCTACGCGAGACATAAGTCATGGTAGGACTGCGGATATGCGCGCATGCCTGCGCATGCGCAGTCCTACCATGGATTACGGTGAGGAGGAGGAGGGCAGCCCGGGATGCCATGAGATGCCACGATAAGGTAAGTGCGGTTTTATTTTACATTGATTGTAGATTGCATTTAGAAAATATTTATTGCAGTGGTGGGAGGCGTGGAGCGGAGCGGAGCTCCACAGAGTTTTTGGCCAACTCTGTGATGCTCCGCGTAGAGCAACTCTGCCTGCTATGCCCAGGCTTACTTCTGCAACCCTCTTCCTTCTTTCTGCACCCCTCTTGCCTCTTTCTGCACCCCTCTTGCCTCTTTCTGCACCTCTGTTCCTTCTTTCTGCAATTCTTATGTTTCTTTCAGCAGCTCTCTTGCTTCTTTCTGCACACCCTTGCCTCTTTCTCCACCCATCCACCCTCTTTCTGCACCCATGTTGCCTCTTTCTGCACCTCTGTTCTTTCTTTCTGCACTTCTTTTGTTTCTTTCTGTAGCTCTCTTGCTTCTTTCTGCACCCCTTGCCTCTTTCACCACCCCTCGCCTCTCTTTCTGCACCCCTGTTGCCTCTTTCTGCACCTCTGTTCTTTCTTTCTGCACTTCTTTTGTTTCTTTCTGCACATCTCTTGCTTCTTTCTGCACCCCGTGCCTCTTTGTGCACCCTTCTTCTCTCTTTCTGCACTCCTCTTGCCTTTTTCTGCACATCTTTTCCTTCTTACTTTACTTCTTTTGTTTCTTTCTGCTCCTCTCTTGCTTCTCTCTGCTTCCCTCATGCCTCTTTTGTGAGAAGTTGGTCTGGCATATGCTGTCCACTAATTATAGTGGGCACCTTGCACCAGTCCAAACAACCCCTTATTGATAATAGGTTAAAGACAACCTTTGGTGAAGGCTATCCTAGTGGTAGCTATGGAGAGCAGCCTTCAGGCTAAGTCTTGGAGGAATGTAAAGCAGCTTGTTTTACCAGTCTATAATCTCTGGAGTGACCAAATGAAAGAGGACCACACCAGGTATATATATAAAATATATGTATTTAGTCTTAAACACACCCCTCTAGTCTCTTTATGAGGCTAGAGTTCAAGTACATAAGTTACAAGGCGAATATCAGCCGTTATTAGCACAATACATGTTTGAGCCCTAGGGCGTACCAAACCATATACTAAAATGGTGGTATAAGAACCACGACTGAGCTAGACACAAGGCCTAGAGCCTGTAGAAGTGCTTGGACCCCAAGGAACCACCCAAGGTAGTGACACAGGGGACCCACGGGAGACCCGTGCAGTGTGAGAACACAGCCGCGAATCTTCATTGACTTCTATGGGGAAAGTCACGGTTGGATTTTTAAAGAAAAATGACACTTCGGAGAGGACTTCCAGTTAACCCCTTAAAACTTAAGAGTTTCTAGTGCCCACACCCACGTGAGTACCGAAATACTCGAGTTACCTCACCCAGGGCAGCCGGGTGCATACGTGTTAAAAGGTGTCGGGAATCATCGTCGTTTTCAATGGCGACCTCTTGGACAGTGCTGCTGCCGTGAAGAAGAAGAGTGGCCGGAGCGATCCAAGCCTGTATCGAGGAAGAGGAAGACCTGAAAGCAGAGGGGACAGAGTCTGGGTCACTAGCCAGTGACCAGGGGCATGATAGTCGAATGCCCTCAGATGTCAGGTGCTTCAGGTGAGTTGATGGGTGCCTTGACTCTTCAGCCACGAGGTCCAGGAGGTGTCGATGACAACCAAGAGCTGGATTCAAGCTACCATACAAAGTTTGTCGAGTGCTGCAGTGTTTGCAACCAGATTGGACCAAACAAGCCTTGGAAACGGCAAGTCATGGGGAAACAAAGAAAAGGCTGCGGTGCAGACCAGCAAGGTCTGAGGGACTCACCTGGCAAGGGTAAGTCAGGGCACTTCTGGAGCAACCAGAAAAGCCCAAGCAATTGAAGAGTTGCCTTCGTGGGGACCCACTAGCCAATGGACTAGAGATCATGAAGGAGCCTCAAGTGGTCGCACTTGGAGCTGGCCCACGGGACACTCGTGGAGTGTAGGCCAGTGATCTTTGCTGAAGTTGGTGCACGGGGCTAGGGATACTTGGAACCCAAAGCACGGCTTACAAAAATGTCAGGAAGTTGGTGCACTTGCAAATGTGCTCGGTGTCTAGGGGTCACGGTTCCACGTTACCCACGATAGCTACAGGCCTCAGCTTTGCTGGGGACTCAGGGCAGCTTCGGGGAAGTCTGGAAATTTACCTCTGGTGATGCAAAGACTTCGGCGTCCGGCGTCCGGCGGGAGCTTCAGTGATGCAGACCGGACAGATGCTTCATTGGTGCCTGCCAAGCAGGGGAGTCACTCCTTGACCCCAAGGGAGATTCTTCAGTCATCTAATCTTGATGTAGAGCGTCGAAGGTCCAGGATTCAGCTACAGAGTTTCGTCTAGGGATATCTAAAGTCCTGTTGCCAGGGTTCCCTTACTTATACTAAGAAAAGGGATTAGACTAACTCTGGGGACCCACCTATGGGAGGGTTTGGAAAGAGGGGTGGCTACACCCATTTCCTTTGTCCAGTTTCATGCCAGAGCAGGGGCTGGTAGCCCCTGCAACCGGTTTGAACTGGGGTATGCACGAGGACACCAAATGTGCCCCCAGTGCAGGACTTCAAAGCACTCAGAGAGTGCACCCACCCAGCCCCAATCCACTAAGGCCTGTCTGGGAGGTGGTAACACCTCCCTGAGACAGGAAACCTATTGTCCAGGCCTCCCCTGCCAGAGTTTCGGTCAGCAGCAGGAGGCCAGATTCGTGTCTGTGGCTGCAGCATCCATTTTGTGATGCCAGGCCTCTTTAAGGTTTCTACCGGGTATACCGATGGGACATGTCTCTCCCTCTAGAAGGGTGGAATTCTACCCCCACCGCAAGGACTGGCGGGGGGGGGTAGGATTCCAAGGTGTTTGACACTTAAGAAGTAGATGGTCAGGCTGCACCACAGACAACCCCGGATAGGAGATTCTGAGGGCTGCAGAGGGGCTCTGCTCATGCATGGGCACCCTCTCACATATAACTAAGCACCCTGCCTTCAGGATTGATAAGGCCTGCCATAGGGGTGACTGATAGGTTTCTATGTGCAGTGATAGGGGAGATATAGTGAACCTATATCTCTGTAAGGGGTGCATGCACCACCTTACTCAGGCTGCAGTAGCAGTCCTGTGGTGTCATTTTGGATGGCCTTCCAGGGGTGGCACAATACATGCTTCAGCCCCTGGTAGGCCTCTGGGGTACCTATGCCCTGGGTACATAGTATACCATATACTAGGGACTTATAAGGGCACCCCAGAATCCAATCTGAAGTGTACTTAAGGTACAGGGAATCAATTTAGAGAGGAAGCAGCTAGGCTGGGGTCCTGGATAGCAGGGCCCCAGCCAGACTAAAGTCGAAAAACAGTGATACACCAGCAAAAAGTGGGGTAACCATAAGAGGCAGATCCTACTCTCCTACACAACCCCCTCAAACGCAGGGACATTAAACTAACCTTGACCAGTTAAGTCTTCATGTTCTAGTGGAAATATCTGGAGAGTCCATCTGCATTGGCATGGTTACTCCCAGGTCTATGTTCCACTGTATAGTCCATCCCCTGTAGGGAAATGGACCACCTCAAAAGTTTGGGGTTTTCACCCTTCATCTGTTTTAGCCATAAGAGGGGCTTATGGTCTGTCTGAACAAGGAAGTGAGTGCCAAACAAGTATGGCCTCATCTTCTTCAGAGCCCAAACCACAGCAAAGGCCTCCCTCTCAATGGCTGACCATCGTTTCTCTCTGGGGGTCAGCCTTCTGCTAATAAAAGCTACTGGCTGATCCTGACCTTCATCATTCAACTGTGACAGTACAGCCCTTACCCCCAACTCAGATGCATCTGTTTGCACAATGAACTTTTTGGAGTAATCAGGACTTTGCAGAATGGGAGCAGTGCACATGGCCTACTTCAGGTCATCAAATGCCTTTTGACAGCTAACTGTCCACTGAACCTTTTTGGGCATTTTCTTAGAGGTTAAGTCATTCAGGGGTGTCACTATTGATCCATACCCCTTGACAAATCTTCTGTAGTACCCAGTCAGGCCTAAAAAGGCTCTCACCTGAGTCTGGGTAGTTGGAGCAGCCCAGTCCATGATGGTCTGGATCTGCAATGGTTGAACCTGGCCTCCACCCACAA
The DNA here is from genome assembly GCA_963921515.1 of Calotriton arnoldi. Classification (NCBI taxonomy): domain Eukaryota; kingdom Metazoa; phylum Chordata; class Amphibia; order Caudata; family Salamandridae; genus Calotriton; species Calotriton arnoldi. Next base: position 1,250,683 of record CAWUFW010001308.1, read on the forward strand.
GGTAGCCCAGGTACACAACCTGACTCTGCCCTATCTGGCACTTTGTGGCCTTGATAGTTAGGCCTGACTTCTGCAGGGCCTCCAAAACATTTCTGAGGTGGACCAGGTGATCCTCCCAGGTGGAGCTAAAGACAGCAATATCATCTAGATATGCTGCACTATAGGCTTCCAGACCTGTAAGGACTGTGTTCACCAACCTCTGAAAAGTGGCAGGTGCATTTTTCAAACCAAAGGGCATCACCACAAATTGGTAAAGCCCACCAGGGGTAGAAAATGCAGTTTTTGGCTTTGCATCGTCAGCTAGTCTGATCTGCCAGTAGCCAGCTGTTAGGTCAAATGTGCTTAGATACTTGGCTGAGGCCAAAGTGTCTATTAGCTCATCTGCCCTGGTGATTGGATGGGCATCAGTCCTAGTGACTGCATTGAGGCCTCTGTAGTCCACACACAACCTCATCTCTCTCTTACCATCTTTGGTGTGAGGTTTTGGCACCAGGACCACTGGACTAGCCCAAGGGCTATCTGAAGGCTCAATGACACCCAGTTCCAACATTTTCTGGACTTCTGTCCTGATACAGTCCCTGACCTGGTCAGGTTGCCTGTAAATCTTACTTTTAACAGGCAGACTGTCCCCAGTGTCCACTTCATGAGTGCACCAGGTGGTCTGACTTGGAGTCAGAGAAAACATGTGTCTTGAACTGATTGAGCACCTGTCTACAATCAGTTTGCTGCTGGGCAGTGAGGCTGCCTGCCAAGGCTACACCATTCACTGACCCATCATCCGGGTTCTGGGAGAGCAGGTCAGGGAGAGGGTCACTCTCCTCCTCCTGTCCCTCATCAGTTGCCATGAGCAAGCCCATGTCAGCCCTGTCCACATATGGCTTCAGCCTGTTGACATGGAGCACCCTGTGGGGGCTCCTGGGAGTTCCCAGGTCTACCAGATTGGTAACCTCTCCCTTCTGTTCAACAATGGTATGGGGGCCACTCCACTTTGTCTTGGAGGGCTGCTGGGGCCACTGGCTCCAGCACCCACACCTTCTGTCCTGGCTGGTAAACAGTCAGCACAGCCTTTTGGTCATGCCAGGCTTTCTGTAATTCCTCGCTAGCCTCAAGGTTTTTGGTTGCCTTTTTCATTTAACTCAGCCATCCGGGAGCGGAGACCAAGTACATAGTCCACTATGTCCTGTTTAGGGGGTATGAGAGGTAACTCCCAACCTTCCTTCACCAGACACAATGGACCCCTGACAGGATGGCCAAACAAAAGTTCAAAAGGGCTGTAGCCAACCCCCTTTTGAGGCACCTCCCTGTATGCAAATAAAAGGCAGGGCAAGAGTATGTCCCATCTTCGCCTAAGCTTTTCTGGGAGCCCTTTAATCATGCCCTTCAAGGTTTTGTTGAATCTCTCAACTAAACCATTGCATTGTGGGTGATAGGGTGTGGTGAACTTATAAGTCACCCCACACTCCTTCCACATTGCAGTCAAGTAACTGGACATAACGTTTGCACCTCTGTCAGATACTACCTCCTTAGGAAAGCCCACTCTTGAGAAAATTCCCAGGAGGGGCCCTTGCCACCACAGGGGCTGTAGTGGTCCTAAGGGAATGGCTTCTGGGTACCTGGTGGCATGGTCCACCACCACCAGGATAAACATGTGCCCAGATGCTGTTTGGGGATCCATGGGACCAACTATGTCAATCCCCACCCTCTCAAAGGGAACCCCCACCACAGGTAGTGGTATCAGGGGGCCTTTGTGGTGCCACCTGCCTTCCCACTGGCTTGGCAGGTTACACAGGAGCGACAAAACTCCTTGGTGTCTTCAGACATGTGGGGCCAGTGAAAGTGAGGGACAATTCTGTCCCAAGTCTTGTTCTGGCCCAGGTGACCTGCTAAGGGAATATCATGGGCTAGTGTCAATAGGAAGCCCCTGAACTTCAGAGGTATAACCAACCTCCTGGCAGCTCCAGGCTTGGGGTCTCTACTCTCTGAGTACAGGAGTCCATCATCCCAATATATCTTATGGGTGCCACTAGCATTCCCAACAGCCTCAGCAGCAGCCTGCTGTCTGAGGGGTTCAAGAGAGGGGCAGTTCAGCTGCTCCTGGCTCAGATCTGCCCTGGAAGGGCCCCCTGTCCCCAAGAACTCAACCTGATCAGGTTCAAGCGCCTCTGGGACAGTTCCTTCTTCAGGCCTGAGATCATCTTCCTCAAAAGACTGATCTTCCTCCTGAGCCAAGGGGGAAGGCACTGCCTTAACCCTACTGCTCCTTCCCTTGGGAGGCACCTGGTCCATTATTCCAGAATCCAGGGCCTGTTCAGCTTTTGACATTTTTGCCTGTGACCTAGTCACAGCAAAGACATGTGCAGGGATCCCTAGCATTTCTGCATGTTTCCGGAGCTCCACCTCTGCCCAAGCTGAGGTTTCAAGATCATTGCCAAGCAAGCATTCCACTGGTAGGTCTGCACTCACCACAACCTTCTTAAGGCCAGTTACCCCTCCCCAGGAGAAGTTAACAACTGCCAGAGAATGGTCTGTTCTGACATTGCTAGCATTGGTCACTTGGTACATTTCACCAAGTATAATCTGCCCAGGATCCACAAGATCTTGTGTCACCATGGTGACACTTGCTCCTGTGTCCCTGAATGCCAAAGCCTCCCTTCCATTAATTAAAGGCTGCTGTCTGTATTTGCCCAAATTATTGGGACTCACTAAGGGGGACATATCCATGCCCCCATCACAGACTAGGACAGCCTGAGTTGGCACTCTGACTAGGTCAGAGCCCATCTCAGTACCCAGGGTCAACCCTACTAAACCCTTATTCTGAGTGTTTCCACCACCACTTGTAGCTGGACTAGGAGGAACAGTTGCCTGAGGGGCAATGGTGGCTGGAGTGGAGTCTTTGGACTTGGTGCAATCACTGGTCCAGTGAGTCTTTTGCTTACAGACTTTGCACCATGGTTTCCTTTGGCCTTTTCCTTTATTAGATTGGGATTCCCCACCAGATGCGGATTTTTGGTGACCTTGAGAAGACTTCTGGTCTTTACCCTTTTCCCCACCCTTGTCAGAGTTTTTAGAATCTTGCTTCTTCTGGTCACCACCTTGGTTCTGTACCTTCTGCTTCACCCTGGTTCTGACCCATTTGTCTGCCTTCTTGCCCAATTCTTGGGGAGAGGTCAGATCAGAGTCAACCAGGTACTGATGTAGCAACTGATTATGACAGTTATTAAGAATCTGCTTGCTCATGATTAAATTATAGAATCCTTTGAAGTCACACACCTTACTGCCAAGTAACCAGCCTTCCAGAGCCTTGGTAGCACAATCTATAAAGTCCACCCAGTCCTGTGTCTGTGCCTTTTGGGTATGTCTGAACTTTAACCTGTATTGCTCAGTGGTTAGGCCAAACCCATCTATCAGGGCACTTTTCAGGACTTGGTAATCATCAGCATCCTCTTCTCTTACAGTGAGGAGCTTGTCTCTACCTTTGTCTGCAAAGGAGAGCCACAAGATTGCTGCCCACTGCTCCTGGGGGACCCTCTGAACTTTACAGGCCCTTTCCAGTGCAGTTATCCATTTGTGGATGTCATCCCCACTCTGGTAGGGAGGGACAATCTTGCTCAGGTTTCTATGGTCATAAGACCTTTCCCTACCACTAGGGAAGTTGCTGCCACCATGGGACTCTAGTCTCAACTTTCTTCTTTGTCTATGAAGCTCTAGGGACTCCCTGTCTATAGCCAGCTGCTCTCTTCTGATCCTAAGCTGAGCTTCTTCATACTGGAGCAGTCTCTTTTTCCTCTCATTAGAGGTTTCCCTCCCATGAGAAGAAACAGAGGTCCCTACTGAGGTGTCAGAATGGTTAGACTCCTGAGAAGGAGATCTGGACCTTCTAGGCACACTCACAACTCTTCCTGGTGGGACAAAGGGGAGGTCATTCTGATCCTCCTCCTCATCTGCAGGAGGAGCTGCATTGTCCAGGGCAAGATCATTTTCCTCTTCCTGGCCAGTTTCAGAGGGCAGGTCCTGGGTATTTTCACCCCTGGTCTCTTCCTCATCTTCTGCCCCACCCTCTCTGCCTACCCCTGCAGACCCTAGGGGTCTTCTGAGATCATCCAGCAGAAGCATCTCCATGAGACGTTGGGTGTTGGCACTTTTGCCTGTCTTCAGCTTCCTAATCTTGCACAACTCTCTCAATTCCAAGAATGGGAGGTTGTCATATTTGGAGGGTAGGAGCCCACTTGTTCCTGGCAGGGACCTACTGGTTCCTGGCCCTGAAGACATTACTAGTGAGGTGTGGTGTATGCACTACCTACTCTAGTGTGGCCTACCAAACTCTCTTGAGTTGTAGAAAGGGTGTGCTAAGCCCTTGACGCACAACTCTAAGTTCAGTAGAAATTATTGTATTTCTAAGTTTGAATTTATATGTACCTTAGGTACCTTTAGTGGTTTTCAGTTAGTCACTTGAGATTATCTGGTAAAACAATAGCAAGCTGGAATCCCACACGCTGCACACCAATGTGAGAAGTTGGCCTGGCATATGCTGTCCACTAGCCCCTTCGCTGCTAGGCCTTTTTCCCCCCTGTGCTAAGCCTTTTTTTGGCTATTTGGGGTAGTGCGCGCTTAGGCCCCTGTAACTTTTTGACCACATAAGGTATCCACGCTAAATTTGCGTCCTTTTCTTCCAACATCATGGGGATTCTAAAGGTACCCAGGGTTTGTGGATTCCCCTGGAGGGGTCCCAGAAATTAGCCAAAATACAGCTACATTTTGTTTTTTTGGGGGAAAAATGGGAAAAAAGTGCTGCAAATGAAAGCGTCTGGGTTTTTCCTGCAAATGGTATCAAAAAGGGTTTGTGTGGCTGAAATCACCATTTTCCCAGCTTTTTGGGAATGACAGACTTTTGTCAGAAAACCAACATTTTTTACACAGTTTTGGCATTTTTCTGGGACATAGTCTATTTTTGCTATTTTTTGTGCTTTCAACCTCCTTCCAGTTAATGGTAGAAATGGGTATGAAAGCATTAGTGGATCCTGGAAAGCTATACATTTTAGAAAAGTAGACAAAATTCTGAATTCAGTAAGGGGTCATTTGTGTAGATCCATCAAGGTTTCTTTATAGAAACTAACAGTTAAATATAGGAAAATTTGAAAATTAGTTGAAAAAAACAGCTTTTTGTGTCAACATTTTCACCTGTAACTTCTTCTAATTATGACAGCTGTTTGAAAGCAATATACCGTTACATCCGCTGGACCTTACTTGTTGTGCGGATATATAGGACTTGTAGGTTCACCAAGAACCCGATGAACCCAGAGCCAAAAACTGAGCAGCAATTTGCAATGGCTTTTTATTATGTACCGGGTATATAGCAATTATTGTGGGAAAATGTATACATGGAAAAATCGGTATGAAAGACACCTATGTATTTCTGAAATGGGAACAAAATATAGAGTTTAGAAACAGTAGATATTTGCACATTTCCAAAATTGGGAATATTCATACTAGCATGAGAATTATTGGTCATTTTTCAAAATGACTTCTTTTTACACAATGTCTTTCATTTGGAAGGCAGAAATGCATTGAAAGTCAATAGGTAATAACAGTTGCTTTACAAATCTGAATTACCCTAAGTCTCCCGATAAAAATGGTGCCTCACTTGTGTGGGTAGGCATAGTGCCCATGACAGGAAACGGCTCAAAACCCAACGTGAACACACCACATTTTCACAATGAAAAATTTGCCTTTTTTTGCAAGGTGCCTAGCTGTAGTTTTTGAACCCTAGCTCTGCCGGCACCTAGGAAAACCTAGCAAACCTATACATTTTTGAAAACTAGACACCCAGGGGAATCCAGGATGGGGTGACTTGACTGCCTCTCACCAGGTTCTGTTACCCAGAATCCCTTGCAAACATTAAAAATTGTCAAAGAAACCACATTTTCCTCACATTTCTGTGGTGGAAAGTTCTGGAATTTGCGTGGATCCACAAATTTCCACCCACCCTGCGTTCCTCAAAGTCTTCCGAGAAAAATGGTACCTCACTTGCGTGGGTAGGCCTAGTGTCCGCGACAGGAAACGGCGCAAAACGCAACGTGGACACACCCCAATTTCACAGTGAAAAATGTCCCTTTTTTGGCAAAGTACCTAGCTGTAGTTTTTGAACCCTAGCTCTGCCGGCACCTAGGGAAGCCTAGCAAACCTATACATTTTTGAAAACTAGACACCCAGGGGAATCCAGGATGGGGTGACTTGACTGGTTATTCAACATGGGGTCAAAAGGTGTCATTTTAGAATTGGAGGTTCGAATTTGGTTTCAGAGATACGTGGTGGTTTAGAGGGACTAGGTGTTTGGCTGTTCAAATAAGGTTCTTGCTTGAGTTGAGGATTCACCTATGAAATAGAATTTAAGTTGGGGATTTAAACACATGTTGTTTTGAATGCAGTATTCACAAGCTGAAAACATACATAGTAATGTAGAAATACTAAGTTTGTTAATAATGTTAGGAGTGGAACAATTATGCTGATGGCCTTGTTTATGAATTTTTGTGTTCTAGATACCCCTGAGGAAGGGAACAATCCCGAAATGCATTGGGTATTTTTAAATAAAGTCGTGACATTTGGAAACGTCCAGTTCTCCTGTGCTTTTGTGAATACCCTCGCTGGGTAGCTGAATGGGTAAAACGAATTGAAAAAAATGTGGAACAATGGTGTAAAAAATTGAGTAAATTAACAGATAAACAAGAAGATTTAAATGTGAACTTGATTCATTTGATTCATTCATATATGGACGTGGCTGTGCAGCTTGATTGGGACCAGACGCGGTTCCTTTTTGTTGGCGTGACTTGACTGGTTCCCACCAGGTTCTGTTACCCAGAATCCCTTGCAAACCTAAAAAATGGTCAAAAAAACAAATTTTCCTCACATTTCTGTGGTGGAAAGTTCTGGAATCTGCACGGATCCACAAATTTCCACCCACCCCGCGTTCCCCAAAGTCTTCTGAGAAACATGATACCTCACTTGTGTGGGTAGGCCTAGTGCCCGCGACAGGAAACGGCACAAAACGCAACGTGGACACACCTCAATTTCGCAGTGAAAAATGACCCTTTTTTGGCAAAGTGCCTATCTGTAATTTTGGAACCATAGCTCTGCCGGCACCTAGATAAACCTAGCAAACCTATACATTTTTGAAAACTAGACACCCAGGGGAATCCAGGATGCGGTGACTTGACTGCCTCTCACCAGGTTCTGTTACCCAGAATCCCTTGCAAACATAAAAAATTGTCAAAAAAAACACATTTTCCCCACATTTCTGTGGTGGAAAGTTCTGGATTCTGCGTGGATCCACAAGTTTCCACCCACCCCGCGTTCCCCAAAGTCTTCCGAGAAAAATGGTACCTCACTTGTGTGGGTCGGCCTAGTGCCCGCAACAGGAAAGGGCGCAAAACGCAACGTGGACACACCTCAATTTCGCAGTGAAAAATGACCCTTTTTTGGCAAAGTGCCTTGTTGTAGTTTTTGAACCATAGCTCTGCCAGCACCCAGGGAAACCTAGCAAACCTATACATTTTTTAGAACTAGACACCCAGGGGAATCCAGGATGGGGTGACTTGACTGCCTCTCACCAGGTTCTGTTACCCAGAATCCCTTGCAAACCTAAAACATTTTCAAAAAAACCACATTTTCCCCATATTTCTGTGGTGGAAAGTTCTGGAATCTGCGTGGATCCACAAATTTCCTCCCACTCAGCGTTCCCCTAGGTCTCCCGATAAAAATGGTACCTCACTTGCATGGGTGGGTCAAGGACCCGCGACAGGCAAGGGCCCAAAACCTATTGAGAGGACATCAAAATTACCTATCACAAACCAATCTGGTTTTGCAAGGGGGTCCCATGAGTTTTGGCCCTGGGCTCGGCGGCCATCTAGGGAAACCTACCAAACCCACACATTTCTGAAAACCAGACACCCGGGGAGTCCAGCGAGGTATGGCTTGCGTGGATCCCCCAACATTCTCCTACCCAGAATCCCCTGCAAACCTCAAATTTCGCTGAAAAAATCACTTTCTTCTCAAATTTCTGTGTGGGAAAGTTCTGGAATCTGCGTGGATCCACTAATTTCCTCCCACCCCGCGTTCCCCAAAGTCTTCCGAGAAAAATGGTACCTCACTTGTGTGGGTCGGCCTAGTGCCCGCAACAGGAAAGGGCGCAAAACGCAACGTGGACACACCTCAATTTCGCAGTGAAAAATGACCCTTTTTTGGCAAAGTGCCTTGTTGTAGTTTTTGAACCATAGCTCTGCCAGCACCCAGGGAAACCTAGCAAACCTATAAAAGTTTTAGAACTAGACACCCAGGGGAATCCAGGATGGGGTGACTTGACTGCCTCTCACCAGGTTCTGTTACCCAGAATCCCTTGCAAATCTAAAACATTTTCAAAAAAACCACATTTTCCCCATATTTCTGTGGTGGAAAGTTCTGGAATCTGCGTGGATCCACAAATTTCCTCCCACTCAGCGTTACCCTAGGTCTCCCGATAAAAATGGTACCTCACTTGCATGGGTGGGTCAAGGACCCGCGACAGGCAAGGGCCCAAAACCTATTGAGAGGACATCAAAATTACCTATCACAAACCAATCTGGTTTTGCAAGGGGGGTCCCATGAGTTTTTGGCCCTGGGCTCGGCGGCCATCTAGGGAAACCTACCAAACCCACACATTTCTGAAAACCAGACACCCGGGGGAGTCCAGCGAGGTATGGCTTGCGTGGATCCCCCAACATTCTCCTACCCAGAATCCCCTGCAAACCTCAAATTTCGCTGAAAAAATCACTTTCTTCTCAAATTTCTGTGTGGGAAAGTTCTGGAATCTGCGTGGATCCACTAATTTCCTCCCACCCAGCGTTTCCCCAGGTCTCCCGATAAACATGGTACCTCACTTGCGTGGGTGGGTCAAGGACCCGCGACAGGCAAGGGCCCAAAACCTATTGAGGCGACATCAAAATTACCTATTACCAACCAACCTGGTTTTGCAAGGGGGGGTCCCATGAATTTTTGGCCATGGGCTCGGCGGCCATCTAGGGAAACCTACCAAACCCACACATTTCTGGAAACTAGACACCCGGGGGAGTCCGGTGAGGTATGGCTTGCGTGGGTCCCCCATCATTCTCCTACCCAGAATCCCCTGCAAACCTCAAATTTTGGTGAAAAAATCAGTTTTTTCTCAAATTTCTGTGTGGGAAAGTTCTGGAATCTGTGTGGATCCACAAATTTCCTCCCACCCAGCGTTCCCCCAGGTCTCCCGATAAAAATGGTACCTCACTTGTGTGGGTAGGCATAGTGGCTGCAACAGGAAATGGCCCAAATCGTACTGTGGAGACTTTAAAATTACCTTGTTTGGTATGAACCAACTAGACACCTTCGTTCATCTGGTGCTAAACTCTTGAGAGTGCCCAGAATTCGTACCTTACTCTGGGATGGTCGCAGCTTTCATTACTGCGCTGCTAAACTCTAGAATTCCCTACCGATTGATTTGAGAAACGCGTCATCTCTTGTCTCTTTCAGAAAGGAACTAAAAACCTGGCTCTTCTGCAACTAGAGACTCACCAGTGGCTTACTTTGTCCGCAGCGCCAAGACACCTCCGGGTATTTGTGCGCTTTACAAGTCTTGATAACATAACATAACATAACCTATAAGAAAACTACCTGGTTTTGGGGGGGCACCAGAGATTTTGGCCCCGGGATTGGCGGTCATCTTGGGAAAGTACCAAACCCAAACATTTCTGAAAACTAGACACCCGGGGGAGTCCAATGAGGTATGGCTTGCGTGGATCCCCCAACGTTTTCCTACCCAGAATGCCATGCAAACTTCAAATTTAGCTGAAAAAAACACATTTTCCACATATTTGTGTGTGGAATCACCGTTCCGGTACAAATGTCCTACCCCACAGCATTCCCCTGAGTCTCCCAAGTAAAATGATACCTCACTTGTGTGGGTGGGGCAAAGGCCTGTGACTGGGAAGAGCCCAAAACAAGAATTCTAAGCTCTACATTTTTAAAAAAATACGTTTTTAGCCAATTCTGCATTGGACAACCACACAAGTGAGGTACCATTTTACTCGGGACACTAAGGAGAACACTGTGGGGTAGGACATTTTTGCCGGCACGGTGATTCCACACAAAAATATGTGGAAAATGTGTTTTTTTCAGCTAAATTTGAGGTTTGCATGGCATTCTGGGTAGGAAAATGTTGGGGGATCCACGGGTGTCTAGTTTTCAGAAATGTTTGGGTTTGGTACTCTCCCAAGATGACCGCCAGTCCCGGGGCCAAAATCTCAGGTGCCCCCCCCCAAAACCAGGTAGTTTTCTTATAGGTAATTTTGAAGTCTCCACAGTACGATTTGGGCCATTTCCTGTTGCAGCCACTATACCTACCCACAAAAGTGAGGCACCATTTTTATCGGGAGACCTGGGGGAACGCTGGGTGGGAGGAAATTTGTGGATCCACGCAGATTCCAGAGCTTTCCCACACAGAAATTTGAGAAAAAAGTGATTTGTTTCAGCAAAATTTGAGGTTTGCAGGGGATTCTGGGTAGTAGAATGTTGGGGGACCCACGCAAGCCATACCTCGCTGGACTCCCCCGCGTGTCTAGTTTCCAGAAATGTGTGGGTTTGGTAGGTTTCCCTTGATGGTCGCTGAACCCAGGGCCAAAAACTCATGGGACCCCCCTTGCAAAACCAGGTTGGTTTGTGATAGGTAATTTTGATGTCGCCTCAATAGGTTTTGGGCCCTTGCCTGTCGCGGGTCCTTGACCCACCCACGCAAGTGAGGTACCATTTTTATCAGGAGACCTATGGGAACGCTGGGTGGGAGGAAATTTGTGGATCCACGCAGATTCCAGAACTTTCCCACACAGAAATATGAGAAAAAAGTGATTTTTTCAGCAAAATTTGAGGTTTGCAGGGGATTCTGGGTAGGAGAATGTTGGGGGACCCACGCAAGCCATACCTCGCTGGACTCCCCCGGGTGTCTAGTTTCCAGAAATGTGTGTGTTTGGTAGGTTTCCCTTGATGGCCACCGAGCCCAGGGCCAAAAACTCATGGGACCCCCCTTGCAAAACCAGGTTGGTTTGTGATAGGTAATTTTGATGTCGCCTCAATAGGTTTTGGGCCCTTGCCTGTCGCGGGTCCTTGACCCACCCACGCAAGTGAGGTACCATTTTTATTGGGAGACCTGGGGGAACGCTGGGTGGGAGGAAATTTGTGGATCCACGCAGATTCCAGAACTTTCCCACACAGAAATTTGAGAAAAAAGTGATTTTTTCAACAAAAGTTGAGGTTTGCAGGGGATTCTGGGTAGGAGAATGTTGGGGGACCCACGCAAGCCATACCTCGCTGGACTCCCCCGGGTGTCTAGTTTCCAGAAATATGTGGGTTTGGTAGGTTTCCCTTGATGGCCGCCGAGCCCAGGGCCAAAAACTCATGGGACCCCCCTTGCAAAACCAGGTTGGTTTGTGATAGGTAATTTTGATGTCCCCTCAATAGGTTTTGGGCCCTTCCCTGCCGCGGGTATTTGGCCCACCCAAACAAGTGAGGTACCATTTCTATTGGGATACTTTGAGAAATGCTGGGGGGTTGGCAATTTGGTGTTACTTTCTGCAGCGTGAAAATTTGAGCACAATATTGCAAGGAAAATGTCAGTCACATTTTGAGGTTTGCAGGACATTGTGGGTAAGATAACTTGTTGGGATCCACAAGAGAGATATCACCATGTACTCCCATGGGTGTTTAGTTCACGACAAAATGTACAGTTGGTAGGTTATTCTTGGATGAAATGTACACCTTGGCAGAGAGACTAAAAAGACAAAGATTACTGCACAGCCATCTATTCCTCAAGCACACAGACATACTGGTTGGATTTGGCACGAGGGCGAGTGATGGTTCAGTATATAAAATTTTATTAACAAGAGATTTCACAAAAATGAAATGCACTGTCAATAATTGAAAGGACAAAAAACTGAACCAATGACTCGCAGCTCATGAGCTGTAAAGCCACGTCAAGGCACCAACCGCTTTACAGGCCATTCACACACCTTTCATACATGAAACACACAAGACCATTCACACCACCAGGCACAAAACCAACACATTACAACATTCACAAAAAGGGACAAGGTACACTCTGCTTGACAAAAACAGAAAATACATTTTTTTCTACACAACCACCTATTCCTCAAGCACACATACATACTGGTTGGATTTGGCATGAGGGTGAGCGATGGTTCAGTATATATAGTTGTATTAACCAGAGATTTCACAAAAAAGAAATGCACTGTTAATAATTGAAAGGACGAGAAACTGAACCATTGACTCACAGCTCGTGAGCTGTAAAGCCACGACAAGGTAGCAACCTCTTTACAGGCCATTCATACACCTTTCATACGTGTGACACATACAAAACCATTCACACCGCCAGCCGCGGGCCCAGCACATTACAACACTCACACCAGCAGACAGCGCCATTCAAGGGCCCATCACTTTCACACACCCACATTCCTGACACAGCAACCACACCAGCTCACGGATTGCGTGGAGTGGCGTTTGGCTAGCACTGTGTGTGTAGTGACCAGCAGCTAGTCACTACTCACACACCGCCAGCCAAGTGCCAGTCCACGTACACCGACATCCGAGCGCCAGTCCAAACACCCCGCCAGCCAAGCGCCAGTCCAAACACACCGCCAGCCAAGCGCCAGTCCAAACACACCACCAGCCAAGCGCCAATCCACGCACACCACCAGTCAAGCGCCAGCCCACTCCCTGCCAGCCAAGCACCAGTCCACGCACACTGCCAGCCAAGCACCAGTCCATGTACACCACCAGCCAAGGGCCCATCCACGCACACTGCCAGCCAAGCGCCAGTCCACTCACCACCAGCCAAGCGCCAGTCCACACACACCGCCAGCCAAGCGCCAGTCCACGCACACCGCCAGCCAACCACCCGTCCACGCACACCGTCATAAACATTTTTTAAACAAGAAAGAAAACACAAACCAATTGCAACTAGATACCAAACTATAACTACAAAAACAACAGCAGTAACTAAAGACATCATTCTATTGCCAAACGTGAAACTGAACAACTATATAAAACCATACAGACCAGGCAGTACACTATTAGACTCACGGTTGCTCCCAAAAACTCTTTTAGTGTGATACAATCTGAAACATGAGGGCACACACAGCCCAGGATTAGAAGGACAATCGGCACAGTGCATACGACTCTCCTTCCGCACACCTCTTCGCAAGCAGACTCTACATCTCTTACAGGGATTGTTTTTTTTGGGCGTGGGAGGAATTAAATCAGGAAAGTGGCGATCTTTCAATCTAGCCACATCCTCCACCACTCCAACTCTAGGAACACTTGCCTGTTCTACAACAACAAGGCTGCCTATCACAGACTGCTGAAACTGAACAAAAGTCAACTTTGACTCAGGAGAACACTCCTTGTACACAACAAAAGCATTGAAAGTTGCTAAATTGAAGAGATGGATGGCCAACTTTTTATACCAAATGTAAGCCTTACGAATAGCAGTGTAAGGTTTCAACCTCTGATCTACTCTATCAACACCACCCATGTGTTTATTGTAGTCCAAAATGCACACAGGTTTGCGTACTTCAGCAAACTGACCCCAAACAGCCACAGGTGAAGTACTCTCATCATGGATGGTAGTCAGCATGTACATATCCCTCCTGTCCACAAATTTCACAGCTTGTAGTTCATCACTACGCAAGGATCTGCACTGTCCCCTCTGAAGTTTTTTGGAAACAAGCTCTTTTGGATAACCTTTACGGTTAGAGCGGATTGTGCCACAAGCAAAAGTGTCCACTTTGAACAATTCCTTAAACAATTGCACAGCAGTGTAGAAGTTATCAAGGTACAAATGGTGGCCTCTGTTAAACAGTCCTCTAGCAAGATCCCACACAATTTTCTCTGAAACTCCAAAAGTGGACGGACAACCAGGGGGGTCAATAGTGGAATCCCTACCAGTGTACACACGGAAATTTAAAACATATCCTGTCCTACTCTCAGACAACATATACAGCTTAATTCCATAATGTGCCCTCTTGCTAGGGATGTACTGCCTAAAAACCAAACAGCCCTTGAACAGGACCAAAGACTCATCAATAGATATTTCTTTCCCTGGAGTATAGATCTCTGAAAATTGATCTACAAAGTGATCAAGAACAGGCCGAATCTTAAAAAGATGGTCACAGTCAGGGTGATCTCGTGCCAACGCCAAAGTATTATCAACAAAATGCAGCATCCGAAGCAAAAGTAAATACCGATCACGGGTCATAATCGCAGGAAATATGGCAGTTGCCATCAAGGGACTGGTAGACCAATATGAAGCCATGGACGGCTTCCTTATCAAACCCATCAAAAAAGTCGAAGCCAAAAACGTCTTCATCTCATCCAGATTTGAAGGAGTCCACCGGGTAGCTCTAGAGTGGGGCTTATGTGTGGCACTGTGGTCCCTCAAAAACTGTTCAGCATACAAATTAGTCTGCTCAACAATCTCAGCCAAAAATACATCATCCATAAACAACTGAAAGAACTGTATAGGCAAAAAAAATTTGCAACCCACTCTACACCCTGCATCCACACTAAAGGCAGGCAACACCGGCTGCACCATGTTTGGATCAACCCAGAGTCCAGCACTTCCAGTAGGAAGCCTTGCAGCCTCAGGCTGCAATACCAATGTCTCTTGCTGCACCATCGGCACATCAGTGACCCCCTCTAAAACAGGCACTTCATCTGCACTGAAAGTACCTTCATCCGCACTGAGAGTATCTTCATCATCCGATGATTCCATGTGGGGAGAAAACTCACTGCCTGAATCTTCCCCTCCCTCCTCTCCCTCAGACGCACTGTCAGTGTCATAATCCTGCTCAGAGGATGATTCAAGAAGCATAACAACCACCTGCTGAGCAGTCATTCTACTGCTAGCCATAATCCTTACTAATAAAGGTAACTTGTCAAACAAGTCAACAGCAAACACTTTGTAAAATAAGTAATAGACAAAATGCGTCTTTATCAGAAAGACCTATATACTCCAAAACGATACCACTCACTTGCCAGAAGCAGCTAGACTCACCACCACCTACCTGCACAGACACAGTAAGGATCAACAATATCCCACTAAAAAAGAAAAAGAAAAGAAAATTACACGTAAGACAATGCAAAACACATCGCAAAGAATTTCATGCTCAAAACACTAACTAAATATGCTGCCATTATGACACCACTTACAAAAAAATTCATTCATGCATGACAATAATACTCATTTGGAGTAAATACAACAAAAATGTTTTTCTTACCAAAAAAAATGCAACTACGCAAAACTGCAGAACAACCACTGCCGAAACCGCAAACAGGAATCAAAAGCTTTACACTAGAATAAAAAGGAGAAATAAAACATTACAATCACATATGCAAATAATGCACTAGTCCACATACTATCCACCAGCCAAGCAAAAGTGGTAGGTGGGCCTAAAAGAATAAGGCCGATCTGCCCCCACAGGGAGCAGAAACAGCCAAAAAATTCACCCTCATAAAGGGGGAGCGACCCTTGCCCAAGGGGTCACTCCCCAACACCAACATTTAAAAAGCCTGGTGTCTACTGGCTTCTGCCCCCCCCCCTAGGGGACAGATGGGCCTGAAAACATATGGCCGATCTGCCCCCAAAGGGGCAGAAACGACCACAATAAATACCCCCAAAAAAAGGGGAGTGACCCTTGCCCAAGGGGCCGTTCCCAACAACACAAAAACAATCCCTGGTGGCCTAGTGGGCATACAATAAAATTAATTGTTTATTTGGGTCGATCTGCCCTTCCAAGGGATCAGAAACAGCCCAAATAAATGCTTCCCAAAGGGGAGCGACCCTTGCCGAAGGGGCCGCTCCCCAAAAACATATTGCTCCCCCAAGGGGCCACTCCCCAACAACACTAAAACAATGCCTGGTGTCTAATGGCTTCTGCCCCTAGGCCTAGACTCACAAGACTGATCTGCCCCCAAGGGGGGGCAGAAACGGCCAAAATAAATGATCCCCAAACGGCTGCGACCCTTGCCTAAGGGGCCGCTCCCCAAAAACATAATTTAATTTAAAAAAAATCCCTGTTGGCCTAGTGGGCACAGGGGGCAGACCCAACTAAACAAATTGCTCCCCCAAGGGGAGCGACCCTTGCCCAAGGGGCCGCTCCCCGACACACAAAGGGCTTTTACAAAACAAAAAAAAACCCTGGTGGCCCAGTGGGTGCAACAAACCTTTTTAAAAAAAAATATATATCCGATCTGCCCCCCCAAAGAGGGGCAGAACCAACTACACATTTCTCCCCCAAGGGGAGTGACCCTTGCCCAAGGGGCCGCTCCCCGACACACAAAGGGCTTTTACAAAACAAAAAAAAACCCTGTTGGCCCAGTGGGCGCCACAAACCTTTTTTTGTTTTTTAAATATATCCAATCTGCCCCCCCCAAAGGGGGGCAGAACCAATTACACATATTTCTCCCCCAAGGGGAGTGGCCCTTGCCCAAGGGGCCGCTCCCCAAAACACAAAAGGCATTTAAAAAAAAAAAAATCCCTGGTGGCCCAGTGGGGGCACACACACCTTTTTTAAATATTAATTTCAAACGATCTGCCCCCCCCAAGGGGGGCAGACCCAACTGTTCAAATATCACCCCCAAGGGGAGCGACTCTTGCCCAAGGGGGCGCTCCCCGACACAATTTGGGCATTTAAAAAAAAAAAAACGAGCATTCCTGCTGCACGATCGCACCGCAGGCGCGATCGTGCAGCAGGAATGCTTTTTAAAAGACATCGGAGGAAAGGAAAACCCTTTCCTTTCCTCCGATGCCCTTTAAAATATACCCCCCACCCTCCACGAGGCAAAACTCACCTCTTTGTTTCCCGACGCGCTGGAAGCAAATGGCTTCCAGCGCGACGGGAAACACAAGGGAAACCTCCAATGACGCCAGAGCCCCTCGAGCACTGACGTCATTGATGACGTGGAGGGGGGGCAGGGGGAGGCAGGGGAAAGGCTTCCCCTGCCTTCCCCGGTGCAGGCACAAAGATCGGTGTCCCACGGGGGGAGCGCCAGCGCTTCCCCCGTGGGTGGGTGTCACGACGGCTGGGAGCCGTCATGAGCACACGCCCACTGTGTGTCATGATGGCTCCCAGCCGTCGTGAGCACCGAAGGGGCTAGTGATAGTGGGAACCTTGCACCAGTCCAAACAACCCCTTATTGATAATAGGTTAAAGACAACCTTTAGTGAAAGCTATCCTAGTGGTAGCTATGGAGAGCAGCCTTCAGGCTAAGTCTTGGAGGAATGTAAAGCAGCTTGTTTTACCAGTCTATAATCTCTGGAGTGACCAAATGAAAGAGGACCACACCAGGTATATATATAAAATATATGTATTTAGTCTTAAACACACCCCTCTAGTCTCTTTATGAGGCTAGAGTTCGAAGTACATAAGTTACAAGGCGAATATCAGCAGTTATTAGCACAATACACGTTTGAGCCCTAGGGGCGTACCAAACCATATACTAAAATAGTGGTATAAGGACCACGACTGAGCTAGACACAAGGCCTAGAGCCTGTAGAAGTGCTTGGACCCCAAGGAACCACCCAAGGTAGTGACACAGGGGACCCACGGGGGACGCATGCAGTGTGAGAACACAGCCGCAAATCACCGTTGACTTCTATGGGGAAAGTCGCGGTTGGATTTTTAAAGAAAAAGGAAACTTCGGAGAGGACTTCCAGTTAACCCCTTAAAACTTAAGAGTTTCTAGTGCCCACACCCACGTGAGTACCGAAATACTCGAGTTACCTCACCCAGGGAAGCCGGGTTCGTACGTGGTAAAAGGTGTCGGAATCGTCGTCGTTTTCAATGGCGACCTCTTGGAAAGTGCTGCTGCCGTGAAGAAGAAGAGTGTCCGGAGCGATCCAAGCATGGATTGAGGAAGAGGAAGACCTGAAAGCAGAGGGGACAGAGTCTGGGTCACTAGCCAGTGACCAGGGGCACGATAGTCGAATGCCCTCAGATATTGGGTGCTTCAGGTGAGTTGATGGGTGGCTTGACTCTTCAGCCACGAGGTCCAGGAGGTGTCGACGACAAACAGGAGCTGGATTCTAGCTGTCATACAAAGTCTATCAAGTGCTGCGGTGTCGGCGACCGGATTGGACCAAACAAGCCTTGGCAATGGCAAGTCATGGGGAAACAAAGAAAAGGCTGCGGTGCAGACCAGCAAGGTCTCAGGGACTCACCCAGCAAGGATAAGTCAGGGCAGTTCTGGAGCAACCAGAAAAGACCAAGCAATTGAAGAGTTGCCTTCGTGGGGACCAACTAGCCAACAGACTAGAGATTGCAAAGGAGCCTCAAGCAGTTGCACTTGGAGCTAGCCCACGGGACACTCGTGGAGTGTAGGCCAGTGATCTTTGCTGCAGTTAGTGCTCTGGGCTAGGGCTACTTGGAACTCAAAGCACGGCTTCAAGAGATGTCAGGAAGTTGGTGCACTTGAAAATGTGCTTGGTGTCCAGGGGTCACAGTTCACATTACCCATGATAGCTACGGGCCTCAGCTTTGCTGGGGACTCAAAGCAGTCTCAGAGAAGTCTGGAAATTTACCTCTGGTGATGCAAAGTATTCGGCGTCCGGTGGGAGCTTCAGTGATGCAGACCGGACAGATGCTTTGTTGGTGCCTGCCAAGCAGGGGAGTCACTCCTTGACCCCAAGGGAGATTCTTCAGTCCTCTAATCTTGATGTAGAGCATTGAAGGTCCAGGATTCAGCTACAGAGGTTCGTCCAGGGATATATAAAGTCCTGTTGCCAGGGTTCCCTTACTTATACTAAGAAAAGGGATTGGACTAACTCTGGGGACCCACCTATAGGAGGGTTTGGAAAGAGGGGTGGCTACACCCATTTCCTTTGTCCAGTTTCACACCAGAGCAGGGGCTGGTAGCCCCTGCAACCGGTTTGAACTGGGGTATGCACGAGGACACCAAATGTGCCCCCAGTGCAGGACTTCAAAGCACTCAGAGAGTGCAACCACCCAGCCCCAATCCACTAAGGCCTGTCTGGGAGGTGGTAACACCTCCTTGAGATAGTAAACCTATTGTCCAGGCCTTCCGTGCTGGAGTTTCGGTCAGCAGCAGGAGGCCAGACTCGTGCCTGTGGCTGCAGCATCCATTTTGTGATGCCAGGGCTCTTTAAGGTTTCTACCGGGTATACCGGTGGGGACATGTCTCTCCCTCTAGAAGGGTGGAATTCTACCCCTGCTGCCAGAACTGGTGGGGGGGTAGGATTCCAAGGTGTTTGACACCAAACACGACTTGTTTCCGTGCAGCCAGTCCAAAGTTAGCATTTTACCGCAAGGTTATAATGCACTTAAGAGTATATGGTCAGGCTGCACCACAGACAACCCCGGATAGGAGATTCCGAGGGCTGCAGAGGGGCTCTGCTCATGCATGGGCACCCTCTCACATATAACCAAGCACCCTGCCTTCAGGATTGATAAGGCCTGCCATAGGGGTGACTGATAGGTTTCTATGTGCAGTGATAGGGGAGATATAGTGAACTTATATCTCTGTAAGGGGTGCATGCACCACCTTACTCAGGCTGCAGTAGCAGTCCTGTGGTGTCATTTTGGATGGCCTTCCAGGGGTGGCACAATACATGCTTCAGCCCCTGGTATGCCTCTGGGGTACCTATGCCCTGGGTACATAGTATACCATATACTAGGGACTTATAAGGGTACCCCAGAATCCAATCTGAAGTGTACTTAAGGTACAGGGAATCAATTTAGAGAGGAAGCAGCTAGGCTGGGGTCCTGGATAGCAGGGCCCGAGCCAGACTAAAGTCAAAAAACAGTGATACACCAGCAAAAAGTGGGGGTAACCATAAGAGGCAGATCCTACTCTCCTACATCTTTCTCCACCCTTCTTCCCCCTTTCTGTATCTCTGTTGCTTTTTTCGGCACTTCTCTTGCCTCTTCCTGCACCCCTCTTCCCTCTTTCTGCACAATCTGTTGCTTCTTTCTGCACTTCTCTTGCTTTTTTCTGCACCCCTCGTGCCTCTTTCTGCAACCCTTTCCCTCTTTCTGCCCCTTCTTGCCTCTCTCTGCACCTCTGTTCCTTCTTTCTGCACTTCTTTTGTTTCTTTCTGCACTCCTCTTGCATATTTCTGCACTCCTCGTGCCTTTTTCACACCCCTCTTCCCTTTTTGTGCACCCGTCTTGCCTCTTACTGCACCTCTGTTCCTTCTTTCTGTACTTCTTTTGTTTCTCTCTGCACCTCTTGCTTCTTTCTGCACCCATTTTGCCTCTTTCTGCACCCCTCTTGCCTCTTTCTGCACCTCTGTTCCTTCTTTCTGCACTTCTTTTGTTTCTTTCTGCAGATCTCAAACTTCTTTCTGCACCCCTTGCCTCTTTCTCCACCCCTCTTCTCTCTTTCTGCACCCCTATTGCCCCTTTCTGCACCCCTCTTGCCTCTATCTGCACCTCTGTTGCCTCTATCTGCACCTCTGTTGCTTCTTTCTGAGCTCCTCTTGCTTCTTCCTAAACTTCTCTTGCTTCTTTCTGCACCACTCATACTTCTTTCTCTCTTCCCTCTTTCTGCACCTCTATTGCATCTTTCTGCACCTCAGTCCCTTCTTTCTGCACGTCTTTTGTTTCTTTCTGTACCTCTCTTGCTTCTTTCTACACCCCCTTGCCTCTTTCTCCTCTCCTCTTCCCTCTTTCTGCACCCCTGTTCCCCCTTTCGGCACCTCTGTTCCTTCTTTCTTCAATTCTTTTGTTTCATCCTGCACGTCTCTTGCTTCTTTCTGCACCCCTCGTGCCTCTTTCTGCACCCCTCGTGCCTCTATCTGCACCTCTGTTGCTTCTTTCTGAGCTCCTCTTGCTTCTTCCTAAACTTCTCTTGCTTCTTTCTGCACCACTCATACTTCTTTCTCTCTTCCCTCTTTCTGCACCTCTATTGCATCTTTCTGCACCTCAGTCCCTTCTTTCTGCACTTCTTTTGTTTCTTTCTGCACCTCTCTTGCTTCTTTCTACACCCCCTTGCCTCTTTCTCCTCTCCTCTTCCCTCTTTCTGCACCCCTGTTCCCCCTTTCGGCACCTCTGTTCCTTCTTTCTTCAATTCTTTTGTTTCTTTCTGCACGTCTCTTGATGCTTTCTACACCCCTTGTGCCTCTTTCTGCACCCCTCTTCCCTCTTTTTGTACCCCTCTTGCCTCTATTTGCACCTCTTTTGCTTCTTTCTGAACTTCTGTTGCTTCTTTCTACACCTCTCTTGCTTCTTTCTGCACCACTCATGCTTCTTTCTGCACCCCTCTTTCCTCTTTGTGCACCTCTCTTGCCTCTTTCTGCACCTCAGTTACTTCTTTCTGAACTTCTTTTGTATCTTTCTGCACCTTTCTTGATTCTTTCTGCACCCCTCTTGCCACTTTCTCCACCTCTGTTCCCCCTTTTTGCATCTCTGTTGCTTCTTTCTTCACTTCTCTTGCCTCTTTCTCCATCCCTCATCCCTCTTTCTGCACCTATGTTGCTTCTTTCTTCACTTCACTTGCTTCTTTCTGTACCTCTGTCCCTTCTTTCTGAAACCCTTGTGCCTCTTTCTGCACCCCTCTACCCTCTTTCTGCACCCCTCTTGCCTCTTTCTGCACCTCTGTTCCTTCTTTCTGCACTTCTTTTGTTTCTTTCGGCAACTCTCTTGCTTCTTTCTGCACACCTCTTGCATCTTTCTGCACCCCTCATGCCTCTTTCACAACCCTCTTCCCTCTTTCTGCACCCCTCTTGCCTCTTTCTGCACCTCTGTTCCTTCTTTCTGCACTTCTTTTGTTTTTTTCTCTACCTCTCTGGTTTCTTTCTGTACCCTCTTGCCTCTTTTTCCACTCCACTTCCCCCTTTCTGCATCTCTTTTTCTTCTTTATGCATTTCTCTTTTTTCTTTCTGCCTCTTTCTGCACCCCTCTTGCCTCTTTCTGCACCTCTGTTCCTTCTTTCTGCACTTCTTTTGTTTTTTCTCTACCTCTCTGGTTTCTTTCTGTACCCTCTTGCCTCTATTTCCACTCCACTTCCCCCTTTCTGCATCTCTTTTTCTTCTTTATGCATTTCTCTTTCTCCTTTCTGCATCTCTCTTGCATCTTTCTGCACCCCTCGTGCCTCTTTCACAACCCTCTTCCCTCTTTCTGCACCCCTTTTGCCTCTTTCTGCACCTCTGTTCCTTCTTTCTGCACTTCTTTTGTTTTTTCTCTACCTCTCTTGTTTCTTTCTGTACCCTCTTGCCTCTTTTTCCACTCCACTTCCTCCTTTCTGCATCTCTTTTTCTTCTTTATGCATTTCTCTTTTTCTTTCTGCATCTTTCTGCACCCTCTTGCCTCTTTCTGCACCTCTGTTCCTTCTTTCTGCACTTCTTTTGTTTTTTTCTCTACCTCTCTTGTTTCTTTCTGTATCCCTCTTGCCTCTTTTTCCACTCCACTTCCCCCTTTCTGCATCTCTTTTTCTTCTTTCTTCTTTCTGCATTTCTCTTTCTTCTTTCTGCATCTCTCTTGCTTCTTTCTGCACCCCTTGTGCCTCTTTCCACACCCCTCATTACTCTTTCTGCACTCCTCTTCCCTCTTTCTGCACCTCTGTTGCTTCTTTCTGCGCTTCTTTTGTTTCTTTCTGCACCACTCTTGCCTCTTTCTGCACCTCTGTTCCTTTTTTCTGCACTTCTTTAGTTTCTCTCTGCACCTCTCGCTTCTTTCTGCACTCCTTTTGCTTCTTTCTGCACCCCTCTTGCCTCTTTTTGCACATCTTTTCCTTCTTTCTGCACTTCTTTTGTTTCATTCTGCACATCTCTTGCTTCTTTCTGCACCCCCTTGCCTCTTTCCCCATCCCTCTTCCCTCTTTTTGCACCTCTCTTGCTTCTTTCTGCACTACTCTTCCTTTTTCTGCACCTCTTTGCTTCTTTCTGCACCACTCGTACTTCTTTCTGCATCCTTCTTCCCTCTTTCTGCACCCCTCTTGCATCGTTCTGCACCTCTGTTCCTTCTTTCTGCTCTTCTTTTGTTTCTTTCTGCACCTCTCTTTCTTCTTTCTGCACCCCTCTTGCCACTTTCTCCACCCCTGTTCCCCCTTTTTGCATCTCTGTTGCTTCTTTCTGCACTTATCTTGTCTTTTTCTCTACCCCTCATCCCTCTTTCTGCTCCTCTGTTGCTTCTTTCTGCACTTCTCTTGCTTCGTTCTGCACCTCTGTCCCTTCTTTCTGCAACCCTTGTGCCTCATTCTGCACCCCTCTTCCCTCTTTTTTTACCCCACTTGCCTCTTTCTGCACCTCTGTTTCTTCTTTCGGCACTTCTTTTGTTACTTTCTGCAAATCTCTTCCTTCTTTCTGCACCCCTCTTGCCTCTTTCTCCACCCCTCTTCCCTCATTCTGCACCTCTGTTGCTTCTTTCTGCACTTCTCTTGCTTCTTTATGAACCCCTCGTGCCTCTTTCTGCACCCCTTGTGCCTCTTTCTGCACCTCTCTTCTCTCTTTCTGCACTTCTCTTGCCTCTTTCTGCACATCTATTCCTTCTTTCTGCCCTTCTTTTGTTTCTTTCTGCACCTCTCTTGCTTCTCTCTGCTTCCCTCTTGCCTCCTTCTCCACCCCTCTTCCACCTTTCTGCATCTCTCTTGCTTCTTTCTGCACTTCTCTTGCCTCTTTCTGCATCCTTCTGTCACTTCTTTCTGCACCTCTGTTGCTTCTTTCTGTACTTCTCTTGCTTCTTTCTGCACCCCTCGTGCCTCTTTCTGCACCCCTTTACCCTCTTTCTGTGCCTTCTTGCCTCTCTCTGCACCTCTGCTCCTACTTTCCGCACTTCTTTTGTTTCTTTCTGCACCTCTCTTGCTTCTTTCTGCACCCCTCTTGCCTCTTCCTCTATACCCCTTACCCCTATTTGCATCTCTGTTGCTTGTTTCTGCACTTCTCCACCCCTGCTCCCTCTTTCTGCACCTCTGTTGCTTCTTTCTGCACCTCTGTTGCTTCTTTCTGCATTCCTCATCCCTCTTTCTGCACCTCTGTTGCTTCTTTCTGTACCTCTGTCCCTTCTTTCTGAAACCCTTGTGCCTCTTTCTGCACCCCTCTTCCCCCTTTCTGTACCCCTCTTGCCTGTTTCTGCACCTCTGTTCCTTCTTTCTGCACTTCTTTTGTTTCTTTCTTCAGCTGTCTTGCTTCTTTCTTCTTCCCTTGCCTCTTTCTCCACCCCTCGTCTCTCTTGCTGCACCTCTGTTGCCTCTTTCTGCACCTCTGTTCCTTCTTTCTGCACTTCTTTTGATTCTTTCTACAGCTCTCTTGCTTCTTTCTATACCCCTTGCCTCTTTCTCCATCCCTCTTCCCTCTTTCTGCACCCCTGTTGCCTCTTTCTCCACCTCTGTTCTTTATTTCTGCACTTCTTTTGTTTCTTTCTGCACTTCTCTTGCTTCTTTCTGCACCTCTTGTGCCACATTTCTGCACCTCTGTTGCCCCTTTCTGCACTCTCTGTTGCTTGTTTCTGCACTTCTCTTGTCTCTTTCTGCTACCCCTCATTGCCTCTTTCTGCACTTCTCTTGCTTCTTTCTGCACCCTCTTGGCACTTTCTCCACCCCTGCTTGCCTCTTTCTGCATCTCTGCTGCTTCTTTCTGCACTTCTCTTGCCTCTTTCTCTACTCCTCATCCCTCTTTCTGCACCTCTGTTGCTTCTTTCTGCACTTCTCTTGCTTCTTTCTGCACCTCTGTCCCTTCTTTCTGCAACCCTCTGTGCCTCTTTCTGCACAGCTCTTGCCTCTTTCTGCACCCCTCTTGCCTCTTTCTGCACCTCTGCTGCCTTTCTGCACATCTCTTGCTTCTTTCTGCACCTCTCTTGCTTCTTTCTGCACCTCTCTTGCCTCTTTCTGCACCCCTCTTCCCTCTTTCTGCACCTCTCTTGCTTCTTTCTGCACTTCTGTTGCCTCTTTCTCCACCTCTCTTCCCTCTTTCTGCACTTCTGTTGCTTCTTTCTGCACTTCTCTTGCTTCTTTCTGCACTCCTCGTTGCCTCTTTCAGCACTCCTCTGTGCCTCATTCTGCACCTCTCTATTCTCTCTTTCTGTACTCCTCTTGCCTCTTTCTGCACATCTGTTCCTTCTTTCTGCACTTCTCTTGCTTCTTTCTGCACCTCTCTTGCTTCTTTCTGCATCCCTCTTGCCTCTTTCTGCACCCTTCTTCCCTCTTTCTTCACCTCTGTTGGTTCTTTCTGTACTTGTCTTGCCTCTTTCTGCACCTCTCTTGCCTCTTTCTGCACCTCTGTTGCTTCTTTCTGCACTTCTCTTGCCTCTTTCTGCACCTCTTCTTCCCACTTTGCTGCACCTCTCTTGCCTCTTTCTGCACCTCTGTTGCTTCTTCCTGAACTTCTCTTGCTCCTTTCTGCACCTCTCTTGCGTCTTTCTGCACTTCTCTTGCTTCTTTCTGCATCTCTCTTGCCTCTTTCTGCACCTCTCTTGCCTCTTTCTGCACCTCTCTTGCCTTCTTTCTGCACTTCTGTTGCTTCTTTCTGCACCTCTCTTGCTTCTATTCTGCACTCCTCTTGCCTCTTTCTGCACCTCTCTTGCCTCTTTCTGCACCCCTCTTGCCTCTTTCTGCACCTCTGTTGCTTCTTTCTGCACTTCTTTTGCTTCTTTCTGCACCTCTCTTGCTTCTTTCTGTATCCCTCTGTGCCTCTTTCTGCACCACTCTTCCCTCTTTCTGCACCTCTCTTGCCTCTTTCTGCACCTCTCGTTGCCTCTTTCTGCACTCCTCTTGCCTGCTTTCTGCACCTCTCTTGCCTCTTTCTGCACCACTCTTGCCTCTTTCTGCACCTCTCTTGCTTTCTTTCTGCACTTCTCTTGCCTCTTTCTGCATCATCTCTTCCTTCTTTCTGCACTTCTTTTGCTTCTTTCTGCACCTCTCTTGCTTCTCTCTGCACCCCTCTTGCCTCTTTCTGCACCCATCATCCCTCTTTCTGCACCTCTCTTGCCTCTTTCTGCACCTCTCTTGCCTCTTTCTGCACCTCTCTTGCCTCTTTCTGCACCTCTGTTGCTTCTTTCTGCACTTCTCTTGCCTCTTTCTGCACACCTCGTTGCCTCTTTCTGCACCTCTCTGTGCCTCTTTCTGCATTTCTCTTGCTCTCTTTCTGCACTTCTCTTGCTTCTTTCTGCACTTCTGTTGCTTCTTTCTGCACTACCTTTGCTTCTTTCTATGCCCTCTCTTGCTTCTTTCTGCACCCCTCTTGCCTCTTTCTGCACTTCTCTTGCCTCTTTCTGCACCTCTGTTGCCTCTTTCTGCACTTCTCTTGCCTCTTTCTGCACCTCTGTTGCTTCTTTCTGCACCTCTCTTCCCTCTTTCTGCACCTTCTTGCCTCTTTCTGCACTCTCTTGTCCTTCTTTCTGCACCTCTCTTGCTTCTTTCTGTACCTCTGCTGCCTCTTTCTGCACCTCTCTTGCCTCTTTCTGCACCTCATGTTGCTTCTTTCTGCACTTCTCTTGCCTCTTTCTGCACCTCTCTTGCTTCTTTCTGTACCCTTCCTGCCACTTTCTGCACCCCTGTTCCCTCTTTTTGCATCTCTGTTGCTTCTTTCTGCACTTCTGTTGCCTCTTTCTGCACTTCCTCTTGCCTCTTTCTGCATCTCTGTTGCTTCTTTCTGCACTTCTCTTGCTTCTTTCTGCACCTCTCGTTGCTTCTTTCACATACTCTTCCTCTTTGCACGCCTCTTGTCTCTTTCTGCACCTCTGTTCCTACTTTCTGCACTTCTTTTGCTTCTTTCTGCACCTCTATTGCTTCTTTCTGCACCCCTCTTGCCTCTTTCTGCACCTCTCTTCCCTCTTTCTGCACCTCTCTTGCCTCTTTCTGCAGTTCTCTTGCCTCTTTCTGAACCTCTGTTGCTTCTTTCTGCACTCTCTCTTGCCTCTATCTGCACCTCTCTTGCCTCTTTCTGCACCTCACTTGCCTTTTTCTGCACCCCTGTTTCCTCTTTCTGCACCTCTCTTCCCTGTTTCTGCACCTCTCTTGCTATCTTTCTGCACTTCTCTTGCCTCTTCTGCACCTCTGTTGCTTTCTTTCTGCACTTCTCTTGCCTCTTTCTGTATTTCTGCACTTCTCTTGCCTCTTTCTGCACTTCTGTTGCCTCTTTCTGCACTTCTCTTGCTTCTTTCTGCACCTCTGTTGCTTCTTTCTACACCCATCTTGCCTCTTTCTGCACCCTTCTTCCCTCTTTTCTGCACCTCTCTTGCCTCTTTCTGTACTTCTCTTGCCTCTTTCTGCAGTTCTCTTGCCTCTTTCTGCACCTCTTTTGCCTTCTTTCTGCACTTCTCTAGCCTCTTTCTGCATTTCTGTTGCTTCTTTCCGTACTTCTCTTGCCTCTTTCTGCATCCCTCTTTCCTCTTTCTGTACCCCTCTTGCCCTCTTTCTGCACTTCTGTTGCCTCTTTCTCCACCTCTCCTGCCTCTTTCTGCAGTACTCTTGCCTCCTTCTGCACCTCTGTTGCTTCTTTCAGCACTTCTCTTGCCTCTTTCTGCACTTCTCTTGCCTGTTTCTGCACATCTCTTGCCTCTTTCTGCACTTCTCTTGCCTCTTTCTGCAATTATGTAGCTTATTTCTGCCTCTTCTCTAGTCTCTTTCTGCGTCTCTCTTGCTTCTTTCTGTACTTCTCTTGCATCTTTCTGCACCTCTCTTGCCTCTTTCTGCACTTCTCTTGCCTCTTTCTGCACCGATCCTTGCCTCTTTCTGCACTTCTCTTGCCTCTTTCTGCACCTCTGTTGCTTCTTTCTGCACTAGAGGCTGCCTCTTTCTGCACCTCTCTTGCCTCTTTCTGAACCTCTGTTGGCTCTTATCTAGCACCCCTCCTGCCTCTTTCTGCACCCCTCTTCCTTCTTTCTGTACGTCTCTTGTCTTTTTCTGCACCCCTGTTCCCTCTTTTTGCCCGTCTCTTGCCTGTTTCTGCATCTCTCTTGCCTCTTTCTGCACTTCTGTTCCCTCTTTCTGCATTTCCGTTGCTTCTTTCTGCACTTCCCTTGCCTCTTTCGTCACCTCTGTTGCTTCTTTCTGCACTTCTCTTGCCTCTTTCTGCATTTATGTTGCTTCTTTCTGCACTTCTGTAGCCTCTTTTGGCATTTCTGTTGCTTCTTTCTGTACTTCTCTTGCATCTTTGTGCACCCTCTTGCCTCTTTCTGCAATTCCCTTGCCTCTTTCTGCATCTCTCTTGCCTCTTTCTGCAGTTCTCTTGCTTCTTTCTGCACCTCTGTGCTTCTTTCTGTACTTCTCTAGCCTCTTTCTGCATTTCTGTTCCAACTTTCTGCACTTCTTTTGCCTCTTTCTACATTTGTTGCTTCTCTCTGCACTTGTCTTGTCTCTTTCTGCACCCTTCTTCCCTCTTTCTGCACCTCTCTTTCCTCTTTCTGCAGTTCTCTTACCTCTTTCTGAACCTCTGTTGGTTCTTTCTGCACTCCTCTTGCCTCTATCTGCACCCCTCTTCCCTCTTTCTGCACCTCACTTGCCTTTTTCTGCACCCGTTTCCTCTTTCTGCACCTCTCTTCCCTGTTTCTGTATCTCTCTTGTATCTTTCTGCACTTCTCTTTCTTCACCTCTGTTGCTTTCTTCTGCACTTCTCTTGCCTCTTTCTGTATTTCTGCACTTCTCTTGCCTCTTTCTACATTTCTGTTGCTTCTTTCTGCACTTCTCTTGCTTCTTTCTGCACCTCTCTTGCTTCTTTCTACACCCATCTTGCCTCTTTCTGCACCCTTCTTCCCTTTTTCTGCTCCTATCTTGCCTCTTTCTGTTCCTCTCTTGCCTCTTTCTGCAGTTCTCTTGCCTCTTTCTGCACCTCATTTTCTTCTTTCTGCACTTCTCTAGCCTCTTTCTGCATTTCTGTTGCTTTTTTCTGTACTTCTCTTGCCTCATTCTACATCCCTCTTTCCTCTTTCTGTACCCCTCTTCCTTCTTTCTGCACTTCTCTTGCCTCTTTCTGCACCTCTCCTGCCTCTTTCTGCAGTTCTCTTGCCTCTTACTGCAACTCGGTAGCTTCTTTCTGCACTTCTCTTGTCTCTTTCTGCACCCCACTTCCCTCTTTCTGCACCTCTCTTGCCTGTTTCTGCAGTTCTCTTGCTTCTTTCCGCACCTCTCTTGCTTCTTTCTGCATCCCCCTTACCTCTTTCTGCACCCATCTTCCCTCTTTCTTTATTTTTCTTGCCTCTTTCGGAACCTCTACTGCTTCTTTCTGCAGTTATATTGCCTCCTTCTGTACCTCTGTTACTTCTTTCAGCACTTCTCTTGCCTTTCTGCACCCCTCTTCCCTCTTTCTGCACCTCTCTTCCCTGTTTCTGTACCTCTCATGCCTCTTTCTGCACTTCTCTTGCATCTTTCTGCACCTCTTTTGCTTTTTTCTGCACTTCTCTTGCCTCTTTCTGCATTTATGTTGCTTCTTTCTGCACTTCTCTTGCCTCTTTCTACATTTCTGTTGCTTCTTTCTGCACTTCTCTTGCCTCTTTCTGTATCCCTCTTTCCTCTTTGTGCACTTCTCTTGCCTCTTACTGCAACTCTGTAGCTTCTTTCTGCACTTCTCTTGTCTCTTTCTGCACCCATCTTCCCTCTTTCTATACTTTTCTTGCCTCTTTCTGAACCTCTCCTGCTTCTTTCTGCAGTTATCTTGCCTCCTTCTGTACCTCTGTTGCTTCTTTCAGCACTTCTCTTGCCTTTCTGTACTTCTCTTGCCTGATCTGCACCTCTCTTGCCTCTTTCTGCACCCCTCTTCCTGCACCTCTCTTCCCTGTTTCTGTACCTCTCTTGCCTCTTTCTGCACTTCTCTTGCATCTTTCTGTACATCTGTTGCTTTTTTCTGTACTTCTCGTGCCACTTTCTGCATTTATGTTGCTTCTTTCTGCACTTCTCTTGCCTCTTTCTATATTTCTGTTGCTTCTTTCTGCACTTCTCTTGCCTCTTTCCGTACCCCTCTTTCTGCATTTCTCTTGCCTCTTACTGCAACTCTGTTGCTTCTTTTTGCACTTCTCTTGTCTCTTTCTGCACCCCACTTCCCTCTTTCTGCACCTCTCTTGCCTCTTTCTGCAGTTCTCTTGCCTCTTTCTCCATCTCTGTTGCTTCTTTCTGCACTTCTATTGCCTCTTTCTGTACCCCTCTTGCCTCTTTCTGAACCTCTGGTGGTTCTTTCTGAACCCCCTGCCTCTTTCTGCACCCCCCTTCCTGCACCTCTCTTGCCATTTTCTGCACCCCTGTTCCCTCTTTTTGCACATCTCTTGCCAGTTTCTGCATCTCTCTTGCCTCTTTCTTCACTTCTCTTACCTCTTTCTGCACTTCTCTTGCCTCTTGCTGCATTTCTGTAGCTTCTTTCTGCACTTCTCTTGCCTCTATCTACATTTCTCCTGCTTCTTTTTGCACTTCTCTTGCCTCTTTCTGCATCCCTCTTGCCTCTTTCTGCAACTCTGTTGCTTCTTTCTGCACTTTTCTTGCTTCTTTCTGCACCTCTCTTGCTTCTTTCTGCATCCCTCTTGCCTCATTCTGCACCCCTCTTCCCTCTTACTGCACCTCTCTTGCCTCTTTCTGCAACTCTCTTGCCTGTTTCTGCACCCCTCTTGCCTGTTTCTGCACCTCTCTTGCCTTTTTCTGCACTTCTCTTGCCTCTTTCTGCACCTATATTGCTTCTTTCTGCACTTCTCTTGCCTCTTTCTGCATTTCTGCTGCTTTTTTCTGAACTTCTTTTGCCTCTCTACATCCCTCTTTCCTCTTTCTGTACCCCTCTTCCCTCTTTCTGCACTTCTTTTGCCTCTTTCTCCACCTCTCCTGCCTCTTTCTGCAGTACTCTTGCCTCCTTCTGCACCTCTGTTGCTTCTTTCAGCACTTCTCTTGCCTCTTTCTGCACTTCTCTTGCCTGTTTCTGCACCTCTGTTGCTCCTTTCTGCACTTCTCTTTCAGCAATTATGTAGCTTCTTTCTGCACTTCTCTAGTCTCTTTCGGCGTTTCTGTTGCTTCTTTCTGTACTTCTCTTGCATCTTTTTGCACCCTCTTGCCTCTTTCTGCACTTCGCTTGCCTCTTTCTGCACCGATCCTTCCTCTTTATGCACTTCTCTTGCCTCTTTCTACATTTCTGTTGCTTCTTTCTGCACCTCTCTTCTCTCTTTTTGTACCTCTTGCCTCTTTCTACAGTTCTCTTGCCTCTTTCTGCACCTCTGCTGCTTCTTTCTGCACTAGAGGCTGCCTCTTTCTGCACCTCTCTTGCCTCTTTCTGAACCTCTGTTGGTTTTTTCTGCACCCCTCCTGCCTCTTTCTGCACCCCTCTTCCTTCTTTCTGTACCTCTCTTGTCTTTTTCTGCACCCATGTTCCCTCTTTTTGCCCGTCTCTTGCCTGTTTCTGCATATCTCTTGCCTCTTTCTTCACTTCTGTTCCCTCTTTCTGCATTTCCGTTGCTTCTTTCTGCACTTCCCTTGCCTCTTTCTGCATTTCCATTGCTTCTTTCTGCACTTCTCTTGCCTCTATTTACATTTCTCTTGCTTCTTTTTACACTTCTCTTGCCTCTTTCTGCATCCCTCTTGCCTCTTTCAGCACCTCTGTTCCTTCTTTCTGCACTTCTCTTGCTTCTTTCTGCACCTCTCTTGATTCTTTCTGCATCCCTCTTACCTCTTTCTGCACCCATCTTCCCTCTTTCTATACTTTTCGTGCCTCTTTCTGCACCTCTCCTGCTTCTTTCTGCAGTTATCTTGCCTCCTTCTGTGCCTCTGCTGCTACTTTCAGCACTTCTCTTGTCTCCTTCTGCACTTCTCTTGCCTGATCTCCACCTCTCTTGCCTCTTTCTGCACCCCTCTTCCCTCTTTCTGCACCTCTGTTGCTTTTTTCTGCACTTCTCTTGCCTCTTTCTGCATTTCTGTTGCTTTTTTCTGCACTTCTCTTGCCTCTTTCTGCATTTCTGTTGCTTCTTTCTGTACCCCTCTTTCCTCTTTCTGCACTTCTCCTGCCTCTTACTGCAACTCTGTTGCTTCTTTCTGCACTTATCTTGTCTCTTTCTTCACCCCACTTCCCTCTTTCTGCACCTTTCTTGCCTCTTTCTGCAGTTCTCTTGCCTCTTTCTGCACCTGTTGCTTCTTTCTGCACTTCTACTGCCTCTTTCTGCACCCCTCTTGCCTCTTTCTGAATCTCTATTGGTTCTTTCTGCACCCCCCTGCCTCTTTCTGCACCCCTCTTAGCTCTTTCTGTATATCTCTTGCCATTTTCTGCACCCCCGTTCCCTCTTTTTGCACATCTCTTGCCTGTTTCTGCATCTCTCTTGCCTGTTTCTGGACCTCTCTTGCCTGTTTCTGCACCTCTCTTGCTTTTTTCTGCACTTCTCTTGCATCTTTCTGCATTTCTGTTGCTTTTTTCTGCACTTCTTTTGCCTCTTTCTGCAACTCTGTTGCTTCTTTCTGCACCACTCACTTCTTTCTGCATCCCTCTTGCCTCTTTCTGCACCCCTCTTCCCTCTTTTTGCACCTCTCTTGCCTCTTTCTGCACCTCTCTTGCCTGTTTCTGGACCTCTCTTGCCTGTTTCTGCACCTCTCTTGCCTTTTTCTGCACTTCTCTTGCCTCTTTCAACACCTATATTGCTTCTTTCTGCACTTCTCTTGCCTCTTTCTACATTTCTGTTGATTCTTTCTGCACTTCTCTAGCCTCTTTCTGCATTTCTGTTGCTTTTTTCTGAACTACTCTTGCCTCTTTCTACATCCCTCTCTCCTCTTTCTGTACCCCTCTTCCTTATTTCTGCACTTCTCTTGCCTTTTTCTGCACCTCTCCTGCCTCTTTCTGCAGTTCTCTTGCCTCCTTCTGCATGTCTGTTGCTTCTTTCAGCACTTCTCTAGCCTCTTTATGCACTTCTCTTGCCTGTTTCTGCACCTCTCTTGCCTCTTCCTGCACTTCTCTTGCCTCTTTCGTCACCTCTGCTGCTTCTTTCTGCACTTCTCTTGCCTCTTTCTGCATTTATGTTGCTTCTTTCTGCACTTCTCTAGCCTCTTTTGGCATTTCTGTTGCTTCTTTCTGTACTTCTCTTGCATCTTTGTGCACCCTCTTGCCTCTTTCTGCACTTCCCTTGCCTCTTTCTGCATCTCTCTTGCCTCTTTCTGCAGTTCTCTTGCTTCTTTCTGCACCTCTGTTGCTTCTTTCTGTACTTCTCTAGCCTCTTTCTGCATTCCTGTTCCTACTTTCTGCACTTCTTTTGCCTCTTTCTACATTTCTGTTGCTTCTCTCTGCACTTGTCTTGTCTCTTTCTGCACCCTTCTTCCCTCTTTCTGCACCTCTCTTGCCTCTTTCTGCAGTTCTCTTACCTCTTTCTGAACCTCTGTTGGTTCTTTCTGCACTCCTCTTGCCTCTATCTGCACCCCTCTTCCCTCTTTCTGCACCTCACTTGCCTTTTTCTGCACCCCTGTTTCCTCTTTCTGCACCTCTCTTCCCTGTTTCTGTATCTCTCTTGTATCTTTCTGCACTTCTCTTTCTTCACCTCTGTTGCTTTCTTCTGCACTTCTCTTGCCTCTTTCTGTATTTCTGCACTTCTCTTGCCTCTTTCTACATTTCTGTTGCTTCTTTCTGCACTTCTCTTGCTTCTTTCTGCACCTCTCTTGCTTCTTTCTACACCCATCTTGCCTCTTTCTGCACCCTTCTTCCCTTTTTCTGCACCTATCTTGCCTCTTTCTGTACCTCTCTTGCCTTTTCTGCAGTTCTCTTGCCTCTTTCTGCACCTCTTTTCCTTCTTTCTGCACTTCTCTAGCCTCTTTCTGCATTTCTGTTGCTTTTTTCCGTACTTCTCTTGCCTCATTCTACATCCCTCTTTCCTCTTTCTGTACCCCTCTTCCCTCTTTCTGCACTTCTTTTGCCTCTTTCTCCACCTCTCCTGCCTCTTTCTGCAGTACTCTTGCCTCCTTCTGCACCTCTGTTGCTTCTTTCAGCACTTCTCTTGCCTCTTTCTGCACTTCTCTTGCCTGTTTCTGCACATCTCTTGCCTCTTTCTGCACTTCTCTTGCCTCTTTCTGCAATTATGTAGCTTATTTCTGCCCTTCTCTAGTCTCTTTCGGCGTTTCTTTTGCTTCTTTCTGTACTTCTCTTGCATCTTTTTGCACCCTCTTGCCTCTTTCTGCACTTCGCTTGCCTCTTTCTGCACCGATCCTTCCTCTTTATGCACTTCTCTTGCCTCTTTCTGCACCTCTGTTGCTTCTTTCTGCACTAGAGGCTGCCTCTTTCTGCACCTCTCTTGCCTCTTTCTGAACCTCTGTTGGTTTTATCAGCACCCCTCCTGCCTCTTTCTGCACCCCTCTTCCTTCTTTCTGTACGTCTCTTGTCTTTTTCTGCACCCCTGTTCCCTCTTTTTGCCCGTCTCTTGCCTGTTTCTGCATCTCTCTTGCCTCTTTCTGCACTTCTGTTCCCTCTTTCTGCATTTCCGTTGCTTCTTTCTGCACTTCCCTTGCCTCTTTCTGCATTGCCATTGCTTCTTTCTGCACTTTTCTTGCCTCTATTTACATTTCTCTTGCTTCTTTTTACACTTCTCTTGCCTCTTTCTGCATCCCTCTTGCCTCTTTCAGCACCTCTGTTCCTTCTTTCTGCACTTCTCTTGCTTCTTTCCGCACCTCTCTTGATTCTTTCTGCATCCCTCTTACCTCTTTCTGCACCCATCTTCCCTCTTTCTATACTTTTCGTGCCTCTTTCTGCACCTCTCCTGCTACTTTCTGCAGTTATCTTGCCTCCTTCTGTATCTCTGCTGCTTCTTACAGCACTTCTCTTGCCTCCTTCTGCACCCCTCTTCCCTCTTTCTGCACCTCTGTTGCTTTTTTCTGCACTTCTCTTGCCTCTTTCTGCATTTCTGTTGCTTTTTTCTGCACTTCTCTTGCCTCTTTCTGCATTTCTGTTGCTTCTTTCTGCACTTCTCTTGCCTCTTTCTGTACCCCTCTTTCTGCACCTCTGTTGCTTTTTTCTGCACTTCTCTTGCCTCTTTCTGCATTTCTGTTGCTTTTTTCTGCACTTCTCTTGCCTCTTTCTGCATTTCTGTTGCTTCTTTCTGCACTTCTCTTGCCTCTTTCTGTACCCCTCTTTCCTCTTTCTGCACTTCTCCTGCCTCTTACTGCAACTCTGTTGCTTCTTTCTGCACTTATCTTGTCTCTTTCTTCACCCACTTCCCTCTTTCTGCACCTCTCTTGCCTCTTTCTGCAGTTCTCTTGCCTCTTTCTGCACCTCTGTTGCTTCTTTCTGCACTTCTCTTGCCTCTTTCTGCATTTCTGTTGCTTTTTTCTGCACTTCTCTTGCTTCTTTCTGCATTTCTGTTGCTTCTTTCTGCACTTCTCTTGCCTCTTTCTGTACCCCTCTTTCCTCTTTCTGCACTTCTCCTGCCTCTTACTGCAACTCTGTTGCTTCTTTCTGCACTTATCTTGTCTCTTTCTTCACCCCACTTCCCTCTTTCTGCACCTCTCTTGCCTCTTTCTGCACCTCTCCTGCCTCTTTCTGCATTTCTCTTGCCTCCTTCTGCACCTCTGTTG
Source organism: Calotriton arnoldi (assembly GCA_963921515.1). Classification (NCBI taxonomy): domain Eukaryota; kingdom Metazoa; phylum Chordata; class Amphibia; order Caudata; family Salamandridae; genus Calotriton; species Calotriton arnoldi. Next base: position 1,286,206 of record CAWUFW010001308.1, read on the forward strand.
TTTCTTTCAGCACTTCTCTAGCCTCTTTATGCACTTCTCTTGCCTGTTTCTGCACCTTTCTTGCCTCTTCATGCACTTCTCTTGCCTCTTTCGTCACCTCTGTTGCTTCTTTCTGCACTTCTCTTGCCTCTTTCTGCATTTATGTTGCTTCTTTCTGCACTTCTCTAGCCTCTTTTGGCATTTCTGTTGCTTCTTTCTGTACTTCTCTTGCATCTTTGTGCACCCTCTTGCCTCTTTCTGCACTTCCCTTGCCTCTTTCTGCATCTCTCTTGCCTCTTTCTGCAGTTCTCTTGCTTCTTTCTGCACCTCTGTTGCTTCTTTCTGTACTTCTCTAGCCTCTTTCTGCATTTCTGTTCCAACTTTCTGCACTTCTTTAGCCTCTTTCTACATTTCTGTTGCTTCTCTCTGCACTTGTCTTGTCTCTTTCTGCACCCTTCTTCCTCTTTCTGCACCTCTCTTGCCTCTTTCTGCAGTTCTCTTACCTCTTTCTGAACCTCTGTTGGTTCTTTCTGCACTCCTCTTGCCTCTATCTGCACCCCTCTTCCCTCTTTCTGCACCTCACTTGCCTTTTTCTGCACCCGTCTTCCTCTTTCTGCACCTCTCTTCCCTGTTTCTGTATCTCTCTTGTATCTTTCTGCACTTCTCTTTCTTCACCTCTGTTGCTTTCTTCTGCACTTCTCTTGCCTCTTTCTGTATTTCTGCACTTCTCTTGCCTCTTTCTACATTTCTGTTGCTTCTTTCTGCACTTCTCTTGCTTCTTTCTGCACCTCTCTTGCTTCTTTCTACACCCATCTTGCCTCTTTCTGCACCCTTCTTCCCTTTTTCTGCTCCTATCTTGCCTCTTTCTGTACCTCTCTTGCCTCTTTCTGCAGTTCTCTTGCCTCTTTCTGCACCTCATTTTCTTCTTTCTGCACTTCTCTAGCCTCTTTCTGCATTTCTGTTGCTTTTTTCCGTACTTCTCTTGCCTCATTCTACATCCCTCTTTCTGTACCCCTCTTCCTTCTTTCTGCACTTCTCTTGCCTCTTTCTGCACCTCTCCTGCCTCTTTCTGCAGTTCTCTTGCCTCCTTCTGCACCTCTGTTGCTTCTTTCAGCACTTCTCTTGCCTCTTTATGCACTTCTCTTGCCTGTTTCTGCACTTCTCTTGCCTCTTCCTGCACTTCTCTTGCCTCTTTCTTCACCTCTGTTGCTTCTTTCTGCACTTCTCTTGCCTCTTTCTGCATTTATGTTGCTTCTTTCTGCACTTCTCTAGCCTCTTTTGGCGTTTCTGTTGCTTCTTTCTGCACTTGTCTTGTCTCTTTCTGCACCCTTCTTCCCTCTTTCTGCACCTCTCTTGCCTCTTTCTGCAGTTCTCTTGCCTCTTTCTGAACCTCTGTTGGTTCTTTCTGCTCAACTCTTGCCTCTATCTGCACCCCTCTTCCCTCTTTCTGCACCTCACTTGCCTTTTTCTGCACCCGTTTCCTCTTTCTGCACCTCTCTTCCCTGTTTCTGTATCTCTCTTGTATCTTTCTGCACTTCTCTTTCTTCACCTCCGTTGCTTTTTTCTGCACTTCTCTTGCCTCTTTCTGTATTTCTGTTGCCTCTTTTTGCACTTCTCTTGCCTCTTTCTACATTTCTGTTGCTTCTTTCTGCACTTCTCTTGCTTCTTTCTGCACCTCTCTTGCTTCTTTCTACACCCATCTTGCCTCTTTCTGCACCCTTCTTCCCTTTTTCTGCAGCTCTCTTGCCTCTTTCTGCACCTCTCTTGCCTCTTTCTGCAGTTCTCTTGCCTCGTTCTGTAACTCTTTTGCTTCTTTCTGCACTTCTCTTGCCTCATTCTGCACCTCTCTTGTTTTTTCTGCACTTCTCTTGTTTCTTTCTGTACGTCTCTCGCCTCTTTCTGTCTTGCCTCTTTCAAATAGGAAGTGCAAGCTGTCAAGTTTAAAGGACTGCATGCTCGCGTGACTGAGGTATGTGTCTACTTGTATATGTATTTTCACATGTGTTATGCAGCTGAAGATGATAGCTTTAAAGCGGGTAGCTTCTCCTATAGTTGGTTAAATGTTCTCTGTTCTGCTCTGTCATTCGGTTGCACAGGCAGACATGTCTTATGTATATAGGTATTATAGAGCCCCTCAAATATACTATTGAATGCCCATGTGCCCTGTATTATGAGCAGAAACAAATACATACACCTTTTTTGTACACAAATTTACAGAGTATGCTGTTTGAAACACATGTATTCAAGTATTTGTATGTTTATTTTTATGCAACATGTCACTAGGTAAAAGCAGACACACACACATGCATACCTTCACAAACTTGGTCAGACTTACAACAGTGATATGGTTATGATTGCAATTGTACATTAGGTAGGCCTAACATTCTGAGCAGTCGATGAATAGTGAACCTTAAAGAGAAAAGTGAGGTTTAAGACATCTTGGGAGAAGGATTAGTGATTAGGCTACTTTGTATGAGTCTGTGGAAAGCTCCAGTCGAAGTAGGCCTCTTTATGCACCTCTGTTGCTTCGTTCTGCACTTTTCTTGCTTCTTTTGCACCTTTCTTCCTCTTTGTGGACTTCTGTTGCCTCTTTCTGCATTTGTCTTGCTTCTTTCTGCACCTTTCTTCCTCTTTCTGCACCTCTCTTGCTTCTTTCTGCACTTCTCTTGCTTCTTTCTACGCCTTTCTTCCTCTTTCTGTACATATCCTACCTATGTAGGCATAGTTAGAAATTACCATTTAAAAGACCTTAGAAATTCACTGAAAAAACCACAGGTTTCAGGGATGTTATAGTTAGTAATTAACATTTAAACAACCTTAAATACTCACTAAAAAAACCACAGGTTTCAGGGATGTTATAGTTAGGCCAACATTTCACTCGTACAAAACCAGAGAAAGTCACTGCTGATGACGTCACATATTATATCATTCATGACATGATCAGTGATGACATCACTGATGACATCTCAAATGACATCACTGATGACATCATCCACTTAATATCTGATGCACCTCCTAACTACCTAATATGACCTTTCATACACCTACTCTAAAATACAGACTACCATTCTCAAAACCATAGATACACCAATACCAGTTAGTACATACTCACTCACTGATTCATAGGTCTACACACACATCCACTCACCCATATAGTCACTCATACATGCAGTCACTCATCAATACAGCCACTGATATATGCACTCATACACCCATAAAGATACTCACATACCGCCACTCACCCATAGAGTTCCTCACACATCTAGCCATCACCCAAAGAATCAATCACACTGCCATTTACTCATTATATAGTTAAACACACACCACCTCACTTATTCATACAGATACTAACACATACTCACTCTTTTATACAATCACTGACACAAGCACACATTCATCCATACAGTCACTCTCACAATCACTCATTCTCACATATAATCACTTATATACTCCAACACTCACATATACTGCCTTTCCCATGTGTAGTTACTCACACATATATCACTGAGATATCCATTCACTTACCAACACAGCCATACGCACCCTCACTCACCCATACAGCCCCTCACAGATACACTCATGAACCCATACACCCAGTGAATCACCCACTCACACAGCAGGGAGTCACACATACCCCCCCACCCACACAGACACTCAGGCACCCAGGGCTGCAGATACGGGCCTCTGAAGAGATGCCGAATGCATCGAAACGCGTCAGGCCAGGGACGATATGCAGGGATGGGAAGATGTATGCCTTTGGAAAAGAAAGTGGAAACTTACCTGATCTGGAGTGCGGTCCTAAAACTTGGGAAACTTTGGATGGGATAGATATATATATATATATATATATATATATATATATATATATATTATCTACTGGCGGTCGCCAGTAGATAGTTATAGTTACAACCTATTATCCATAGGAAATCCGCGACATTCTATTTGAAATAACTCTCTTGCCGGTTGACGTATCTTCGCAAAATTTTCAAACTTTGTGGGGCGCTCCGGTCCGCTCCTAACCTGAAAGTCTCGGGGGGATTCGTCAAGCGGGGGCCGAGAAACAAGGGGGTCCCAAAACGCGTTTTCCCCATGCAATTTTCCATAGGAAACTTTAGACACGGCTACAGCCCGAACTGCTGAACGGAATTACACCAAATTTGGCAAAGAGGTAGTTCTTGGTTCAGAAAGAACCCTTTTGTTAAATGGTGTAAATCCGTTCAGTAGTTGCTGAGAAAATCAAAAGTAAAAAGATAGTGATATCTATGGCCGAGTAGGGTCCGCGTACCCTCAGCGCACCCTGCGCGCACCGTCCCGATCACGAGCTGCATGTTAATTGGCTGTCAGCTGGCTGTCAACATTCCGATTCAGGAAATGTTGGCAGCCATTTTGTCCCTCGGTAGAACCGAGGGACAGAAACAAGTGCGCAAAGTGCACAAAGGGGGCAGGGTAGAAACACCCTGACCCCCTAGGTTTGCTCAGGGGTCCCACAAGGACCCCCTGGGCAAAAATTTTTTTGTTTTTTTAAAAAATCGGCAGGATGCGCTCAGGGTGCGCGAATCCTGCCGGAAAATCCGAGCGCGGTCTCCGCGCTCGATAGCTAGTGGCCCCGGGTGGGCCAAGTCCCGGGGGCATGCTGGGGGGGTTAATTTTATGTGTGGGGGCCTCTAAGGGCCCCCCAAGCCCCGGGGACCACCACCCCCGGGGCTTTATGTGTAATGGTGCGGGAGGGCTCTGAGCCCTCCCGCAGCTCCCGGGACCGCCACCTCCCGGGGCTTCTTTTTTATTTTTGATTAACCTGTGTGGGGGCTCCAGCCCCCACACGCCCCGGGACCACCACCTCCCGGGGCACTAAGAAAAATTACAATGGGGGTCCGTTTTGGACCCCCAAGCCCCGGGACCACCACCTCCCGGGGCTTTCAAAATGTAAGGAGGGGGCCGCGCGGCCTCTCCTGGAGCCTGTGGTGGCCCTGGGGACCGCCACCCCCAGGGCCGGCTCCTGCAGTGTCCCGGGGTGCCTACCCCGGGACACTGCTGTTTGCAATGACAGGACGGAGCCTCGCGGCTCCCGTCCTGTCATTGCAAACTGCTTTGGATATTGGAAGAGAGCAGGAAACCTGCTCTCTCTTCCAATATCCAAAGCTGATTGCTTTCCACATGGGGAGCAGCATGTTAGCTGCTCCCCATGTGTAAAGCAATACCGGCTCCCGTAGGACACGGGGAGCCGGCGGGACTGTGGGGGTTTGGGGCCCCCCCACAGTCCCCAACGAGAGGCCAGGCCCCGGGGGATGGGGTCCCCGGGGCCATAAGTGGCCACGGAGGGGGGCCACGCAGCCCCATTCCCCAAAGGAAAAAAAAAAAAAGTGCTAGGCCGGCCCGGGGGATGGGGTCTTGAGATGTCATCAGTGATGTCATCAGTGATGTCACTGACCATGTCATGAGTGATGTAATATGTGACGTCATCAGCAGTGCATTGCGGGGGCGCGAGTTATAGTTAGCTGAACTAACTATAACGGGGAATTTCACGGGTTTTGTACGAGTGAAATGTCCAACTAACTATAACTGTCCCTAAAACCTATGGTTTTTTCAGTGAATATATATATATATATATATATATATTCACTGAAAAACCATAGGTTTCAGGGACGTTATAGTTAGAAATTAGCATTTAAAAAACATTAAAAATTCACTGAAAAAAACACAGGTTTCAGGGACGTTATAGTTAGTTGGACATTTCACTCGTACAAAACCAGAGAAATTCGGCCATTATAGTTAGTTCAGCTAACTATAACTCGCGCCCCCGCAATGCACTGCTGATGACGTCACATATTACATCATTCATGACATGGTCAGTGACATCACTGATGACATCTCAAATGACATCACTGATGACATCACTGATAACATCATCCAGTGACTGTGTGTTTCTGTAAAGTTTAAATATGTTTTATATATATATATATGCCAAGGTGTATTGAAGAATGAGTGGGTGTATAAGTGTCTGAATGGATGATTTAGTAGGTGCATGACTGACTGCATAAGTGAGTGATTAAATGTGTCTTACTGAATGCATGGGTTAATCAATCAATCAATCACAGAATTTGTAGAGCGCACTACTTACCCACGAGGGTCTCAAGGCGCTGGGGAGAAAAAAAGGGGGGGTGCTGCTACTGGTCGAACAACCAGGTCTTGAGTAGCCTCCTGAAGGTCAGCAGGTCTTGGGTCTGTCATAGGCTTAGTGGAAGGGTGTTCCAGGTCTTGGCGGCGAGGTGGGAGAAGGATCTGCCGCCGGTGGTTGTTCTTCGAATGCGAGGCACGGTGGCGAGGGAGAGGTCGGCAGAGCGGAGCTGGCGGTTGGGGACGTAGAAGAGGAGTCGTCTGTTGAGGTAGGCTGGGCCAGTCTTGTGGAGTGCCTTGTGTGCGTGGATGAGGAGTTTGAAGGAGATTCTCCTGTCGACGGGGAGCCAGTGCAGGTTCCTCAGGTGGGGGTGATGTGGCTGTGGTGTGGTACATCGAGGATCAGGCGTGCGGAGGCGTTTTGTATGCGTTGCAGTCGCTTGATGAGCTTGGCCGGGGCTCCTGCGTAGAGGGCGTTCCCATAGTCAAGTCTGCTACTGACGAGGGCCTGGGTGACTGTTCTTCTTGTATCTGTCAGGATCCACCTGTAGATCTTGCGAAGCATGCGGAGGGTGTTGAAGCAGGAGGAGGAGACTGCGTTGACTTGCTTGGCCATGGAGAGCATTGAGTCGAGGATGACTCCCAGGTTGCGTGCGTGGTCGGTGGGTGTCGGGGCTGCTCCCAGTGTCGTTGGCCACCAGGAGTCGTCCCAGGCTGAGGGGTTGGAGCCGAGGATGAGGACCTCTGTCTTGTCCGTGTTCAGTTTTAGTCGGCTGATCTTCATCCAATCAGCGACAGCCTTCATTCCTTCATGGAGGTTGGATTTGGCGGCGAGGGGGTCCTTGGTGAGGGAGAGGATCAGTTGAGTGTCGTCGGCGTATGAGATTATGTTGAGGTCGTGCTGTCTGGCGATGCGTGCGGGGCCATGTAGATGTTGAACAGTGTTGGGCTGAGGGATGATCCCTGGGGTACGCCGCAGATGATCTCGGAGGCTTCGGATCGGAATGGTGGGAGGCGGACTCTCTGGGTTCTGCCGGCGAGGAAGGAGGTGGCCCATTCCAGGGCCTTGTCTCGGATCCCTGCGTTGTGGAGGCGTGCGCGTACAGTGCGGTGGCAGACAGTGTCAAAGCGGCGGAGAGGTCCAGCAGGATGAGGGCTGCGGTCTCACCGTTGTCCAGCAGGATCCTGATGTCGTAGGTGGCGGCGATGAGGGCAGTCTCAGTGCTGTGGTTGCTGCGGAACCCTGATTGGGATGGGTCCAGGATGCTGTTTTCTTCGAGGTATCGGGTTAGCTGTTTGTTGACGATCTTCTCAATGACCTTGGCTGGGAACGGAAGCAGGGAGATGGGCCGGAAGTTCTTGAGGTCTCTCGGGTCCACCTTGGGTTTTTGAGTAGGGCGTTGATCTCTGCGTGTTTCCAGCTCTCTGGGAAGGTCGCGGTCTCGAAGGAGAGATTGATGACGTTGCACAGGTGGGGTGCGATGGAGCTGCTGGCTTTGTTGAAGATGTGGTGCGGAAAAGGGTCTGACGGGGAGCCGGAGTGTATTGTGCTCATGGTCTTGATGGTGTCATCGATGTTCACGCTGGCCCAGGCTGGCAGGGGGTCGTGGTCGATGGTGTGCGGCGGGTCTGGTGCATCGATCTTGGTTGGGGCTGTCTGGGTGTTGAAGCTATTGTGGATGTCGGCGATCTTGCGGTGGAAGAAGGTCGCGAGGGAATCGCACAGGGCTTGCGACGGCAGATGTCGTTGGTGTTGGAGCTGGGGTTGGAGAGTTCCTTCACGATGTTGAAGAGCTCCTTGCTGTTGTGTGCGTTGTTGTCGAGGCGGTCTTTGAAGGAGATTCTCTTGGCGGACTTGATGAGGTGGTGGTGGTTGCGGATGGCGTCTTTGTGGGCTGCGTGGCTGTCCGGTGTCTTATCACTGTGCCATTTCTTCTCTAGTTTCCGGCAGGTACGCTTGGAAGCTAGGAGTTCCGAGGTGAACCAGCTGGCTCTTTTGGTGGTGTCACTGTAGGTGAGTTTTTTCAGCGGGGCGAGGTGTTGGCACAGTCGTCTATTCATCGTCTGAGGTTGCAGGCAGCGTCGTCGGTGTTGGATGGGTCGGAGGGAGGGCTGAGAGCGAGGTTTGCCCGTAGTTGGTCTTCGGTGACTTTGCTCCAGCAGCGGCGTGGGATCTGTTGGGTGCGGTGGTGTGTGGTGGGTTTCTGGAAGGTGAAATGGATGCAGCGGTGGTCGGTCCAGAGGAGTTCCGTGGTGTGGCTGAAGGAGACGTGGGAGCTTGAGAAGATGGGGTCAAGCGTGTGGCCGGCCGAATGGGTCGGTGTTGTGACGAGCTGGCTCAGACCGAGGTTGGCGAGGTTGTCGATCAGGGTGGTGGAGTTGCTGTCGTTGTTGTTCTCCAGGTGAAAGTTCAGGTCTCCGAGGAGGATGTAGTCGGTAGAGGTCAGGGCGTGCGAGCTGATGAAGTCGGCGATGGAGTCGCTGAACTGGGGTCGGGGCCAAGGGGGTCTGTAGACAAGGGTGCCTCTAAGGGTGGTGTTGGGGTCCGTGTGGATCTGGAAGTGCATGTGTTCGGCGGTGCTGAGAGTGTCGTCGGTGCTGGTCGAGACCCTGATGGTGTTCTTGTGGACGATGGCGATTCCTCCTCCTACTGTGTTGATGCGGTCTCTACAGGTGATCTTATAGCCGTCTGGGATGGCTATGGCGATGTCGGGGGCGGAGGAGTCGTTCATCCAGGTCTCTGTCAGGAAGGCGAAGTCTGGTGATGATGTGTCGAGCAGGTCCCAGAGCTCGACGGCGTGTTTGCGTGCGGAGCGGGTGTTCAGTAGGATGCATCGGAGGTGGTTGAGGTCCTTCTAGGCGGGCGCCTCGGTGGCTCTGAGGCTGGTGTAGCTGCAGTTCCGGCAGGTGAAGGGACCATGGGTGCGTTTCGGGGCGGCCTTGAAGCAGTTGTGCGTCCATCCGGGGTTGAGAGCGTGCAGTGTGGTGGCATCGTATCGGCGTCGGTCCTCGAGGCTGGAGGCGGGAGGCAGGGGCAGCGAATGGGCAGTCAGGGGGGCGGGGCCGCAGGGGACGCAGCGGCGGGAGTCGAGAGGCAACGAGGGGTACAGAAAGCAAAACTGGACACAGAAAATGGGGGCAGCGAGGGGTACAGAAAGCAAAACTGGACACAGAAAATGGGGGCAGCGAGGGGGAACAGAAGGCAAAACTGGACACAGAGAAAGGGGGCAGCGAGGGGTACAGAAAGCAAAACTGGACACAGAAAATGGGGGCAGCGAGGGGGAACAGAAGGCAAAACTGGACACAGAGAAAGGGGCAGCGAGGGGTACAGAAAGCAAAACTGGACACAGAAAATGGGGGCAGCGAGGGGGAACAGAAGGCAAAACTGGACACAGAGAAAGGGGCAGCGAGGGGTACAGAAAGCAAAACTGGACACAGAAAATGGGGGCAGCGAGGGGAACAGAAGGCAAAACTGGACACAGAGAAAGGGGGCAGCGAGGGGTACAGAAAGCAAAAACTGGACACAGAAAATGGGGGCAGCGAGGGGGAACAGAAGCAAAACTGGACACAGAAAATGGGGGCAACGAGGGGAACAGAAGGCAAAACTGGACACAGAGAAAGGGGCAGCGAGGGGTACAGGAAGCAAAACTGGACACAGAAAATGGGGGCAACGAGGGGGAACAGAAGGCAAAACTGGACACAGAGAAAGGGGGCAGCAAGGGGGAACAGAAGGTAAACGGGCACCGAGGCAACAAGCAGAGGGGCGAGCTTACCAGCAGCAGCAGCGGGCAGGACAACACAGGCGGAGCTGTGTGGCGGGGGAGCGACCTACCTGGCAAGGTCAAGGGTCGCTCTCCTCACCGCGCAGCGGCCGCCATATATGGGGAGGTGGGAGGGAGGAGCAGCTGGGAGGCGGGAGGCAGGGGCAGTGAATGGGCAGTCAGGGGCGGGGCCGCAGGGACGCAGCGGCGGGAGTCGAGAGGCAACGAGGGGTACAGAAAGCAAAACTGGACACAGAAAATGGGGGCAGCGAGGGTACAGAAAGCAAAACTGGACACAGAAAATGGGGGCAGCGAGGGGGAACAGAAGGCAAAACTGGACACAGAGAGAGGGGGCAGCGAGGGGTAAAGAAAGCAAAAACTGGACACAGAAAATGGGGGCAGCGAGGGGGAACAGAAGGCAAAACTGGACACAGAGAAAGGGGGCAGCAAGGGGTACAGAAAGCAAAACTGGACACAGAAAATGGGGGCAGCGAGGGGGAACAGAAGGCAAAACTGGACACAGAGAAAGGGGGCAGCGAGGGGTACAGAAAGCAAAACTGGACACAGAAAATGGGGGCAGCAAGGGGGAACAGAAGGCAAAACTGGACACAGAGAAAGGGGGCAGCGAGGGGTACAGAAAGCAAAACTGGACACAGAAAATGGGGGCAGCGAGGGGGAACAGAAGGCAAAACTGGACACAGAGAAAGGGGGCAGCGAGGGGGAACAGAAGGCAAAACTGGACACAGAGAAAGGGGGCAGCGAGGGGTACAGGAAGCAAAACTGGACACAGAAAATGGGGGCAACGAGGGGGAACAGAAGGCAAAACTGGACACAGAGAAAGGGGGCAGCAACAGAAGGTAAATGGGCACCGAGGCAACAAGCAGAGGGGCGAGCTTACCAGCAGCAGCAGCGGGCAGGACAACACAGGCGGAGCTGTGTGGCGGGGGAGCGACCTACCTGGCAAGGTCAAGGGTCGCTCCCCCGCCGGTTAGTGACTGATACCGACATTCACGCAGTTTAGTTTGTCAGTTGGTGTGTAAGCGGTTGCATGGGTTGGTGAGTAGCCAAATGAGGGTCTATATGGGTTATTGATTGGTTGTCTGAGTATCTGTATGGGTGCCTGAGTGTCTGTGTGGGGGTGTGTGACTGTGCATAGATGTGTGAGTGGGTGATTCACTGGGTGTATGGATTCAAGAGTGCATCTGTGAAGGGCTGTATGGGTGGGTGAGTGTGTGTATGGGTGTGTTGGTGAGTGAATGGATGCCTCAGTGGTACATGTGTGAGTAACTGCATATGTGAAAGGCAGTATATGTGAGTGTTGGAGTATATAAATGACTATATGTGAGAGTGAGTGATTGTGAGAGTGGATGTATGGATGAGTGTGTGCTTGTATTAGTTATTGTATAAGAGTGTAAGTATGTGTTAGTATATGTTTGAATAAATGAGGTGGTGTGTGTATAACTGTATAAGTGAGTAAATGGGAGTGTGATTGATTCTTTGCATGACTGACTAGGTGTGTGAGTAACTCTATGGATGAGTGGCGGTGTGTGAGTGTCTGTATAGATATGTGAGTGCATATGATAGTGCCATATTGATGGTTGACTGCATGTATGAGTGTATGGGTGAATGAGTGGATGTGTGTGTAGACCTAGGAATTAGTGAGTGGGTTTGTACTAACTGGTATTGGTATGTCTATGGTTTCGAAATTGGTAGTCTGTATTTTAGAGTGGGTGTATCAAAGGTTATATTAGGGTATGAGGAGGTGCATCAGATTATCATGTGGATGATGTCATCAGTGATGTCACTGACCATGTCATGAATGATGTAATATGTGACGTCATCAGCAGTGCATTGCAGGGGCGCAAGTTATAGTTAGCTGAACTAACTATAACGGCCGAATTTCCCTGGTTTTGTACGAGTGAAATGGCCAACTAACTATAACGTCCCTGAAACCTGTGTTTTTTTCAGTGAATTTCTAATGTTTTTAAATGCTAATTTCAAACTATAACGTCCCTGAAACCTATGGTTTTTTCAGTGAATTTCAAAGGTTTTTAAATGCTAATTTTTAACTATAATGTCCCTGAAACCTGTGGTTTTTTCAGTGAATTTCAAAGGTTTTTAAATGCTAATTTCTAACTATGCCTAAAAAGGTAGGACATGTGCAGAAAGAGGAAGAAAGGCGCAGAAAGAAGCAAGAGAAATACAGAAAGAGGCAACAGAAGTCCAGAAAGTCGAAAAAAGGTGCAGAAAGAAGCAAGAGATGTGCACAAAGAACCAACAGAGGAGCAGAAATAGGCCTTGTTGCAAAGTCATCCTGTGCCCCCAACTTTTTGCTGACTGGTACTGGTAGTAACTGACTCTGACTTACCAGGCCCGGAGCCAGTGCTATGCTGAAAGACACTTAGAATACAGTGAAAACACCTACATACACTAGGGTACACTATGGGTTGGGGTACCCCTGTGATTGGCATGACCTCCCCTGTATGGCCCTAGTACATAATAGGGCAGGGGGATTAAAACTACCTCTAACTAAGAGGTACAGAAGGAGGTAAGAGAAGTACAGAAAGAAGCAACACAGGTGCCGAAAGAGGCAAGAGAGGTGCATAAAAAAGCAAGTGAAGTGCAGAAAGAGGCAAGTGAGGTGCAGAAAGAAGCAGGAGCAGTGCAGAAAGAACCAACAGAGGTGTAAAAAGAGGCAAAAGTGGTGCAGAAAGGGGTAGGAGAGGTGCACAAAGAGGCATGAGAAGTACAGAAAGAGGCAGGAGGGTGCAGAAAGAAGGAAGAGAAGTGCAGAAAGAGGCAAGAGAATTGCTGAAAGAAGCAACAGTGGTATAGAAAGAAGCAAGAGAAGTGCAGAAAGAGGCAAGTAAGGTGCAGATAGAAGCAAGAGCAGTGCAGAAATAGCCAACAGAGGTGCAGAAAGAGGGAAGAGGGGTGGAGAGAGAGGCAAGAGGGGTGCAGAAAAAGGTAGGATGGGTGCACAAAGAGGCAAGAGAGGTACAGAAAAAGGCAGGAGGGGTGCAGAAAGAAGGAAGAGAAGTGCAGAAAAAGCCAAGAAAAGTGCAGAAAGAGGCAAAAGAGGTACATAAAGAGACAACAGGGGTATAGAAAGAAGCAAGACAGGTGCAGAAAGGAGCAAGTGAGGTGCAGAAAGAGCCAACAGAGGTGCAAAAAGAGGCAAGAGAGGTGCAGAAACAGGCAAGAGAAGTGCACAAAGAGGCAAGAGAATTGCTGAAAGAAGCAACAGAGGTGTACAAAGAAGCAAGAAAAGTGCAGAAAGAGGCAAGTGAGATGCAAAATCAGGCAGGAAAGGTACAGAAAGAGGGAAGACGAGTGCAGAAAGAGACAACAGGGCTGCAGAAAGAAGCAAATGAGGTGCAGAAAGAGGCAACAGACATGTATAAAGAGGGAAGAGAGGTGCAGAAAAAGGCAAGAAAAGTGCAGAAAGAGGCAAAAGAGGTACATAAAGAGACAACAGGGGTGCAGAAAGAAGCAAGACAGCTGCCGAAAGAAGCATGGAAAATGCGGAATGAAGCAACAGGGGTGCAGAAAGAGGCAAGAGAAGTGTAGAAAGGAGCAAGTGAGGTGCAGAAAGAGCCAACAGAGGTGCAAAAAGAGGCAAGAGAGGTGCAGAACCAGGCAAGAGAAGTGCACAAAGAGGCAAGAGAATTGCTGAAAGAAGCAACAGAGGTGTAGAAAGAAGCAAGAAAAGTGCAGAAAGAGGCAAGTGAGATGCAAAAACAGGCAGGAAAGGTACAGAAAGAGGGAAGACGAGTGCAGAAAGAGACAACAGGGGTGCAGAAAGAAGCAAATGAGGTGCAGAAAGAGGCAACAGACGTGCAGAAAGAGGGAAGAGAGGTGCAGAAAACGCAAGAAAAGTGCAGAAAGAGGCAAAGAGGTACATAAAGAGACAACAGGGGTGCAGAAAGAAGCAAGACAGGTGCAGAAAGAAACATGGAAAGTGCAGAATGAAGCAACAGGGTGCAGAAAGAGGCAAGAGAAGTGTAAAAGGAGCAAGTGAGGTGCAGAAAGAGCCAACAGAGGTGCAAAACGAGGCAAGAGAGTGCAGAAACAGGCAAGAGAAGTGCACAAAGAGGCAAGAGAATTGCTGAAAGAAGCAACAGGGGTGTAGAAAGAAGCAAGAAAAGTGCAGAAAGAGGCAAGTGAGATGCAAAAACAGGCAGGAAAGGTACAGAAAGAGGGAAGACGAGTGCAGAAAGAGACAACAGGGGTGCAGAAAGAAGCAAATGAGGTGCAGAAAGAGGCAACAGACGTGCAGAAAGAGGAAGAGAGGTGCAGAAAAGCGCAAGAAAAGTACAGAAAGAGGCAAAGAGGTACATAAAGAGACAACAGGGTGCAGAAAGAAGCAAGACAGGTGCAGAAAGAAACATGGAAAGTGCGGAATGAAGCAACAGGGGTGCAGAAAGAGGCAAGAGAAGTGTAGAAAGGAGCAAGTGAGGTGCAGAAAGAGCCAACTGAGGTGCAAAAAGAGGCAAGAGAGGTGCAGAAACAGGCAAGAGAAGTGCACAAAGAGGCAAGAGAATTGCTGAAAGAAGCAACAGAGGTGTCGAAAAAAGCAATAAAAGTGCAGAAAGAGGCAAGTGAGATGCAAAAACAGGCAGGAAAGGTACAGAAAGAGGGAAGACGAGTGCAGAAAGAGACAACAGGGGTGCAGAAAGAAGCAAATGAAAAAGGCAACAGACGTGCAGAAAGAGGGAAGAGAGGTGCAGAAAAAGGCAAGAAAAGTGCAGAAAGAGGCAAAAGAGGTACATAAAGAGACAACAGGGGTGCAGAAAGAAGCAAGACAGGTGCAGAAAGAAGCATGGAAAGTGGAGAATGAAGCAACAGGGGTGCAGAAAGAGGCAAGAGAAGTGTAGAAAGGAGCAAGTGAGGACACAAGAGGACCTCATCGCCCCACCACCAGTGAGCCAAGAGGCGCATTTGCAGAGTGGTGTAAAGAGGGGCGTGGCCTCAGACCACCTCTCTGCAACACAGCTCTGTGGCGCATACTGGAGGTACCTGGTGGGCTAGTTGCACACTTGTCATAACAGGCCCCGCCCCCTCCCTGCACCACTGTGCAAGCGCTCCCTGGCGCGTTGTAACTTGGGGGATTAAGTCCCCTTGAATCCTGAGGGTCCCTGGGGGCCAAGTAGCCCACCAGGTACCTCCGGTAAGCGCCACAGAGCTGGATTGCAGAGAGGTGTCCCGAGGCCACACCCCTTTTTACACCACACTGCAAACGTGGCTTCTGGCGCACTGCTGCTCGGAGGATGAAGTCCACTTGTGTCTTGAGGTCCTCAGGACACAAGAGGACCTCATCGCCCCACCAGCAGTGCACTAGAAGCTGCATTTGCAGCATGGTGTAAAAAGGGGCGTGGCCCCCCTCCCGGGCCCCTTCTGGCCCCGGGGACCCCATCCCCCTGGGCCTGGCCTCATGGTTGGGGACCGTGGGGGGAGCCCCAATGCCCCCACGGTCCCGCCAGCTCTCCGCCTCCTGCGGGAGCCGGCATTGCTTTTGAGCAAGGGGAGCTGCTGACATGCAGCTCCCCTTGCTCAAAAGCAATCCTGCTTTGCTTCATTGAAGCGAGAGCAGGTTTTGCTTCAAGGAAGCAAAGCAGCATTTGCTCATAGCAAACAGCAGTGTCCCGGGGTGCCACAGCAGTTTCCCGGGGGTGGGCACCCCGGGACACTGCAGGAGCCGGCCCTGGGGGGGTCCCCAGGGCCATCAAGGGCTCCAGGAGGGGGGCCGCGCGGCCCCCTCCCAACTATTTAAAGCCCCGGGGAGGTGGTGGTCCCCGGGGGTCCGTAACGGACCCACGAATTTGCATATTGAGTGCCCCGGGGAGGTGGTGGTACCCGGGGCAGTTCGGGGGGGCTTGAGCCCCCACACACTAATTATTCTATATTGCCCCGGTGAGGTGGCGGTCCCCTGGGCTGCGGGGGGCCGCGTGTCCCCCGCATTTAATTACTATAGCCCCAGGGAGGTGGCGGTCTCCGGGGCGCCGTGTGCCCCCCTGCATTTAATTACTATAGCCCCGGGGAGGTGGCAGTCCCCGGGGCTGCTGGGGCCCCTGCGGGCCCTGCTACATAAATAAATTGCCCCCGGGACTTGGCCTACCCCGGGGGTTTTGAAAACGAAGCGCGGGAGACCGCGCTTCGTTTTTTTAAAGCAGGCCTGGGGGGTCAGGGTATTTTTACCCTGCCCCCTTTTCTTGTTTTTTAATCTTTCTTTTACCTTTTTCTTACTCCCTCGTCCGAGGCACAAGATGGCTGCCAACACTTCCTGGTTTGAAGTGTTGGCAGCCAATCAGAGGCAAGCTCGTGCTCGGGAGATGTGTGGTTAGGCTCCGCCCAGATATCGAAAGTTTTCTTTTTTTTTATTTCTCAGGAACTACTGAACGGATTTACACCTTTTAAAAAAAAGGTATCTTTCTGAACCAAGACCTACCTTTTTGCCAAATTTGGTGTCATTCCGTTCAGCAGTTCGTGCTGTAGCTTTGTCTAAAGTTTCCTATGGAAATTAACATGGGGAAAACACGTTTTGGGACCCCCCTCTTTTCTCGGCCCCAGCTTGACGAATCACCCTGAAACTTTCAAGACAGGAGCTGACGGGAGCGTCCCACTAGTTTTGAAAATTTCGCAAAGATTCATCAACCGGTGCCAAAGTTATTGGGAACACAAAAAACGCTTTTTGAATAGAGACGAGGTCCTAACTATAACTACCCACTGGTGACCGCCAGTAGGTAATATATATATATATATATATATATATACATATACATATATATATATGAACTCCAACTCCAGTTTCCCCAATCAGAAAGGGACACCGACACAGGGGCTTCGATCATTCATTTGTTCCTTGTTTATTCGTTAAGCTGTTACGTGTTTCGGCATTTCCTGCCTTGTTCACACCTATATATATATATATATATATATATTCACTGAAAAAACCATAGGTTTCAGATATGTTATAGTTACAAATTAGCATTTAAAAAACCTTTGAAATTCCTGTATTGGCCCCGGGACCCCATCCCCCGGGGCATGGCCTCTTTTTTTTATTTGGAGGGGGCTGCGTGGCCCCCTCCTCAGGCCATTTAAGGCCCCGGGGACCCCATCCCCCGGGGCCGGCCTTGCACTTTTTAAACTTTTTTTATTTTTGGGGAGGGGGCTGCGTGGCCCCCTCCGTGGCCACTTATGGCCCCGGGGACCCCATCCCCGGGCCTGGCCTCGTTGGGGACTGTGGGGGTCCCCAAACCCCCACAGTCCCGCCGGCTCCCCGTGTCCTACGGGAGCCGGCATGCTGTACACATGGGGAGCAGCTAACATGCTGCTCCCCATGTGGAAAGCAATCAGCTTTGGATATTGGAAGAGAGAGCAGGCTTCCTGCTCTCTCTTCCAATATCCAAAGCAGTTTGCAATGACAGGACGGGAGCCGCGAGGCTCCGTCCTGTCATTGCAAACAGCAGTGTCCCGGGGTAGGCACCCCGGGACACTGCAGGAGCCGGCCCTGGGGGTGGCGGTCCCCAGGGCCACCACAGGCTCCAGGAGGGGGCCGCGCGGCCCCCTCCTTACATTTTGAAAGCCCCGGGAGGTGGTGGTCCTCGGGGCTTGGGGTCCAAAACGGACCCCCATTGTAATTTTTCTTAGTGCCCCGGGAGGTGGTGGTCTCGGGCGTGTGGGGGCTGGAGCCCCCCACACAGGTTTTTCAAATTAAAAAGAAGCCCGGGAGGTGGTGGTCCTCGGGGCTTGGGGGTCCAAAACGGACCCCCATTGTAATTTTCTTAGTGCCCCGGGAGGTGGTGGTCCCGGGCGTGTGGGGGCTGGAGCCCCCCACACAGGTTAATCAAAATAAAAAAGAAGCCCCGGGGAGGTGGCGGTCCCGGGGCTGCGGGAGGGCTCAGAGCCCTCCCGCACCATTACACATAAAGCCCCGGGGGTGGTGGTCCTCGGGCTTGGGGGCCCTTAGAGGCCCCCACACATAAAATTAACACCCCCCAGCATGCCCCCGGGACTTGGCCCACCCGAGGGCCAATTAACATCGAAGCGCGGGAGACCGCGCTTCGATTTTTTTTTTTCCAGCAGGATTCGCGCACCCCTGAGCGCATCCTGCCGATTTAAAAAAAATTTTTTTTCTTTTTTTTTTGCCCAGGGGGTCCTTGTGGGACCCCCTGAGCAAACCTAGGGGGTCAGGGTGTTTCTACCCTGCTCCCTTTGTGCGCTTTGCGCACTTGTTTCTGTCCCTCGGTTCTACCGAGGATAAAATGGCTGCCAACATTTCCTGAATCGGAATGTTGACAGCCAGCTGACAGCCAATTAACATGCAGCTCGTGATCGGGACGGTGCGCGCAGAGTGCGCTGAGGGTACGCGGACCCTACTCGGCCATAGATATCACTATCTTTTTACTTTTGATTTTCTCAGCAACTACTGAACGGATTTACACCATTTAACAAAAAGGGTTCTTTCTGAACCAAGAACTACCTCTTTGCCAAATTTGGTGTAATTCCGTTCAGCAGTTCGGGCTGTAGCCGTGTCTAAAGTTTCCTATGGAAAATTGCATGGGGAAAACGCGGGTTGGGACCCCCCTTTTTCTCGGCCCCCGCTTGACGAATCCCCCCGAGACTTTCAGGGTAGGAGCGGACCGGAGCGCCCCATAAAGTTTGAAAATTTTGCGAAGATACGTCAACCGGCAAGAGAGTTATTTCAAATAGAATGTCGCGGATTTCCTATGGATAATAGGTTGTAACTATAACTATCTACTGGCGACCGCCAGTAGATAATATATATATATATATATATATATATATATATATTCCAAAAGCTCTCTAGTTTATGAGTTGGTAGGTCAATGATTGTAATATCCCCAACTTCCGCCCTACAAGGAATTTGATCCACATGAGGCAATTGAAGGGCATTGTTTGTCAAAGTCTATTAACTAAGCACATAAAAACACACACCACAAGAAAGACTCCACGAGTTCCATCTTTCACAGCAAAGCATTATGGTCATGGTAGTCCTGTGAACTTGGGAATATTACAATCATTAACCTACCAACTCATAAACTAGAGATATTTATGCATCAGCATTATATTTTTAGAGTATGGCTAAAAAATTTCATATGATCCCCTAAAATTTCAACAAATATGATCTATGTCAGCAGTGTACCTTTAAAATCTGCACATGAGTCCTTCCTTTATGTTTTACATCATGGTGCATTTGAACTGCTCAGCACTTGGCACCCAATATTTGCATATGATTAAGGTCTGAACAGGTCAAAACGTGTCATGTCATGCTGTGGCCTGCCTGCTTGCTTTGAATAAAAGAAGTTGCCACAAACCATTCTCATTGGAGGGCTTGCTTCTCACGCAGTGAATGTGTGTGAGTTTTTCAATTAATATATATCTATAGATTCATATATTGTATAGATGTACTATTCTTCATTGCACATAAATGTACTTGAAGATTATATATATATATATAATATACATATGGGCACCTGCTTTGCACAGAGCTACGACAATCTAACAGTGGGCTGGTGGGAAAAGCAGGTGGTCTGCAGTGGGCAAATGAAATGTTGGACCAGCAGAGTCAATATCTGGCTCAGATATATTGATGATGTCTTCTTTGTATGGGAAGTCACTGAACCTGACCTGAAAGCATTTGTGACAGTATTGAACAATAATGATATGAATTTAAGATTCACTGTGCAACATAGCCAAGAGGCCATAGAATTCCTGGATTTGAGATTAACAGTAGTTAATGGGGCCATAACCACTGAATTATGTAGGACAAAAACAGCAAGGAACTCCATACTACATGCAGCCAGCTGCCACCCACCTAGTTTCAGGTTACAGTGAATTCCTCCATGATAAGCGAAACTGCAGCTCAGATGAGACATATGAAAAGACCAAAAATGAGATGATTGGCAGATTAAAAGCACAGAATTATCCCTGTAGAGCCCTGCAATAAGCGAATCAAAGAGCAGAGTCCATGAGAAGGGAGGATGTCCTATTTTCACCCTGTCCCAAAGAAAACAGAGGAGGGGAAGGAGGCCCCATCAGATTTGTAACAAAGTACAACAGCCAAGAGGGTAAATTGAAACAAAGCAAAGATGGGATGTTTTGAGACAGGACCCGGTTCTGAAAAACAAAGTAGGAACTGTTCCATCGATAACATATCAAAAAATCTCTCCTTAAAAGACATGTAGGTTCAAAATCCCCTTACACCATGGGAGACCAACTGGTTAAAACAGGGAAAAGGCTTCCATAGGTGTGGACGTTGTAAAGCATGTAAACACAGTGAGAATGTTAATGAAGTCACCCTTTGGAGAATCAACAAAAAATGGCGAATCCCCAAAATGATTATCTATGGAACTGAATTTGTTGTGTAGGCCATAACTTGTCCATGCAGGGAATGGTATATAAGTTCCACTACTTTTACAGTAAAAAAACAGATCCTCGAGCACTGGAGAGCTATAACGCTCAAAGACCATAGTTATAGTACTGCCAAACATTTCCATGAAACACACGTTGGAGACTGGACATAGGCTAAATACTTTGGCCTGGACACAGTCCCCAGACATCAGAGAGGTGGTAATCATTTGTCTGCCTTATGCAGGCTTCTATCGCAACTGATTCTACAGGCTGGCTCCATTTTCCCAAAGGGAATGAATAATGACGAAGAATTGTATTCACACCTGTAAATGAGAATGAGTGTCTATCGACCCTGGTTTGTGAAGTTGATTATTAGCAAGTATAAATTAGGTTTTAACCTTGAGAAGATTATTCTGCTTATCATAGGTTGATTGAGGACTATTGGCACAAAGAATTTAAGCTTGCATCATGATTACCCAGGAGGAGATGGTGAATGTAAGATTGCTGCTACATATTAGTTACATATTTTAGTTTAACTACAGGACCGATGTGATGAGAGTGACCTGAATACAAACGTTGCCACCTGTAGAGAGTTCAAATGCACCAGAGAATGGAGATTTTCCAGGCAATAATCCCCTCTCCTTATTGAGAAAAGTCTGTTGCGGTAGGAATATTGAATGTTCATATAAGTGATAAGGTGGCATGTTTCACATAAACATGTGTAAAGATAGAGCTTCTATAGCAGTTTTTTTTCTGTGAGATGAAGGTACCTGTGTTAGGACAAATTTTTGAACCAGTGAGACAGTAACAACAACAAGCAATTCCATAGGGAACTAAACTCGAATTAACTGTAACTAAGCTCACTTCTTCTCCTGATGATTGAAAACCATTGATGTGAATACCCAGACTAAACAAATTCTTTGAATTTGATCATAACATGATGTGTAATTATGTAAGAGCAATAGCATTCTATTATACAAGAATGAAGTATAATTTTGCATGTAGTAAACTTTGCCAATATTCCACTTTAATAACATGTTGCGTTGATTCAATGTTTCACAAATGAATTCAGTGAAGTTTAGAACAGAATGAAAACATTTGCCAAAAATAAATTTGCATGGTTTCAATCTTCTCAAATCTTTTCTTTATGTCTTTTACTGCTGGGTCCTGCGTGATTCTCTATTTTCTTTAACATGGCTCTACAAAAAATGATGGTTCTGCGACCAAGACCCCGTGTGAGGTTGAAACGTGTCTGTTTTTTTCTGCCTATTAAAAAATGCCTTATCGCTTGTAAACCGCAGTGGCTCGTGACTTTTCACCGGACCGGTGGAATCATTTGCGCTTAGATACATACATATATGTGTGTGTGTGTGTATATATATATACACATATATATATAATCTTCAAGTACAATATATGTGGAGTGAAGGATGGTGCCTCCAATTAGCCTTTAATCTATAAATCCATACCCCCCTCAGTGATATTTTGTCCACAATGTGTTTAACAAGATCTCTACACATTTTATGATATGTTTCTACTGAGAGCATGCATGCCATGGTGGTTTTCCGTGGAGTCATATTAACATGCATAACCAGAAGCCACATCTAGTGCATGAAGGCATGCTTAGTGCAAATCGAAACAAGTGCGCCAATATTTCACATTGTGAGCAGATCATAGCTCACATAAGATTAAAAAAAGCTGTTTGCCTAAATGGTAAAAAGGTTTCTGCTCGGTGGTATAGTTGAACAAATCCCTCTCTGTTTGTTTGTGTGATGTGAGAAATTGGATTGTTGGTTGACTGGGATGTGAGCCCTGATCAAGCAACAGCCACAATCCCTTGCAGGGTTAAACACAAAAAGTCACTAAATTAACCTGTGCTTAACCCTAAGTAGCTTGGCACAAAAAAAGGTCAGGCTTAAATTAGAGGCAATGTGTAAAGTATAAATGCAGCACACAAATGGTAATAAAGTGAAAACACAACATTAGAAAAATCCCAAACCAATTTAGAAAAACTGAGTAAGTTTTAATAAATTATTTGACACCTGAAAAACAAAAATCCAATCAGCAGAATCGGAGTTATGAATTTTTTAAAGTTTTTAGTAAAAGTCTAAAAGATCAAAGCTCCAAACACGGACTATGGGCCTGATTTTGATTTCGCCAAAATATAAATCCCATAGAATATAATGGGATTTATATTTTGGGAAAAGGGATATCCATCACCGTTGTGATGGAGTAACCTGTCTCTGAACAGTGCAAGTGAAGTCCAGGTCCGGATTTTCCAGAGAGCCCACAGTGAGCTTGCAGCCAGTTTTTGTTGAGACCGAAGGAGAGAAGGAGCCGCCCGCCCGCCCGAGTTTGCTCAGCTTTGCTTGTCCGAATGCAAAACTTGCCTCATGCGGCATTTCCCTTGAGTAAAGTGGCGACCTGAGGACTCGAGGACCCGCGGAGGACTTTGCTGAAACGACCGCCGCATTTTGCCGCATTTTGCCGAGTCTCGGCCGGAGAGTTCAGGAGGGCCTGCAGTTTTTTCAGCTGTGTTCAGCTGAAACATCGAATCACAGCAGTGGAGCAGCCTGTGTGGCACAGTGTGTGTGGGCAAAAGCGGCTGAATTGGTGCAAGAACTGTGCCCGGAGTCCCGAGCCTCTGATTTCCCAGTGAGAGGTTCGCGGCCGGGAGATACGTGGAGTGCTGATCAGAGTGCCGTGCAGCAAAATGTTGTTAATATTGCAGCCAATGTTGGTGAGTGCTGTTATTTTGCTACTAGTGATTCAGCAATGATCCAGCACTAAACAGGCCTGCTAACTGAAGTACCGGTATTACTTCTGCCGGTTTCTGGAAAATTGTGGCCTGTGTTGTGGTGTATTTTAGGCGCGGTCGGGAGATACGTGGAGCGCTGATCAGAGTACCGTGCAGCAAACGTTGTTAATATTGCAGCTAATGTTGGTGTATTTGGCGCTCGGGGACCGCCGTTAAAGGACAAGGGCACTAGTTGTATTGACGCGTTTTTGCTGGGTCGGAGGAGTCTTTTGCCATTGGTGATTTTTTTGGCACTACTTTGCTACTTCCCTGCCATTGCAGCCACTACTGCCATAAACTACTGTCACAAACAGTTGCACAATCAGTTGCACAATTGACAGTGTGCATTTTATTACTTATTACTCCTTGTCTCTCGAATTTTCCATAAAACAATTGGTGTGGTTGGAGGAGGGAGTGGTCCTAGTTTTGGGGGTTAGGGCTGGCACCTGTACTAGCGAAAAGAACAACAGAACTTATTTTCACCGAACCGGAATCAACACTGACTATTTCTTATTCGTTTGTCTTCTTGAGTCTCCAAAAGGATAGACATTTTTGTGCTGTAAGGTGTATATTATGAGGTCAGGAAAGGAGCGTCCACCGTTCCCTACGATCAAAAGGAAGAAAAAATACAACAAACCTCAATATTAGATACATTTAGATTAAAACAATTAGGAGACAGTCATTCTACTAACCCATCCAAGGTCCATATATTTGGGAAATCTGAAAAGTCCCCCTCAAAATTTGATTTTATGAAAGATCCAACTGGTGCCATGCTAACGCTGCTAACCAACTCATGTGGTCTTCAAACTCCAATTAAGCCAAAGGGTAGAACACCTATACCATGCTCGAAGAACGAAGTTAGACAATTCGGACAGCTTGAGTTGGATGGGGCAGATGAGCAAAGGTCAAACCCTACTGAGGACACAGGCAACCATTGGGGTCAAGTAACGGATTTAGAGATGCTAACGATTTCACCCAGTGGGGATGAACAACAAGGAGTTCCAATCTGTAAGAGTCAAATGTTGGGAGATACTTATCAATTAGCATCAATCGGGCTGCCTGTGCCAATTCCAATTGAAGTTTAAGTAACAATTAGAAAAGCCAATGATGCAGGGGAGCCACCCAATCGGGCTCAAACAAAACAACTTGAGGAAGAGTCTCCAAAAGAAGGAATTAAGGGGCGAAAATTATAAGGGTTGACAATCTTCCACCTAATCACCAACAACCGGATCTTAATCTATCTACAATTAATACTCTCCAAAAGCTGGACCAGGAGAATTCTCCAGAAAATAATAACAGGCCGCAAAAGAATAAGGAAGACTATAATAGTAGCCCAGATCTCCTGCAGCGTTGGAGCACCCCGTATCAAAAAGATGCTCCGAATAGTAGGCCACATTTTATTAATTTATGTGACGAGGGACACGAACACCAAGGGCCTGGGAAAGAAGGGCATAAGGACCAATCATATATAAATGAACAATACCGCAGCCCAGGATTTCAACAATCAGGAACTCGGAACTCTGTAGCAATTTGGGACTTATTCTTTAAAACCTCGCAATTAACTTTGGAAGCTTTAACATATCAATCCAACAAAATGGAGGTGCAAATAGATCTCCTGAGTGCTATGGCATCTTCGGTAGCCGGAATAGAAGAAAAATTTCAACACTAAACAACTTAATAATAAGGGCACAAACCCAACCAACAGCTACGTATGCAGAGTGTAGTTGTGCCCCTCTGATTAACAAACTAGCCACCATTCCTGATGTTTTAAAAACAATAATTGACGATGTAAAAGGAAATCTATTCAATACCGGACCTCAAGCTCCCCAGAGCGATTGCTCTTTAAAGATATGATGGAACATAAAAACAATATTGTCGTCAAAGAAACAACAGGCAATAATACAAATGACCAAGAAGTGAAAAACCTATGCTCGTCACAATTAATATCTATAGACGTTGTTCCAGAAGTTCAGCTATCCAAAAGGCAGAGAAAAAAACAACGTAAAGCAAGAAACCAAGGCTCAAAAATTATAAAAAATGTAATTGCAGTGGATATAGTGAGTTCGAACAATGGAAAAATTTGTGAACAAATATCAAACAGTGAAGTAGAAGTCAAAGATTTGTTACTAGCAAAACCCCTTTTCCCTTTATTTTACAAAAAGCTAGTGGAAGTACAAACAGTTACAAAAAATGAAAGTTTAATTGAGCGAACTGATAGCTCAAAGCAGATAGATAAGGAAAAAAATCAATCAACAAGAATGCCGCAAATGGTGGAAAACAGAGAAAATGGGAAAACTAAGCTATTACAAGGGGTTACGAAAGATGCAAAGAGTGAAATCACCATAAAAGATGAAGAGAATAGAGATTGTTTAAAAATCTGGAAAGATAATAAATTATCACGTGATCGGGGCGATGAAATAAAACAGGCACATCAGTACCAACAACTTGTACCGAAGGCACAGAGCTATTATAATGAGAAGCTAACTCAGTTTACTCAAGAAAAAGATGAAAATAGTTTGCAAAAAATTAATCAAAACCAGCCTGAATACAAAGAGGGGGCAACGCAGGTAATTTTAACCCCTGAATATAAATCTAGGGGTTATAATGACATCTTGAATTGAGGAAATATATTAAAATTGTGTAATGCAGTACCGGCTCTAGAAAAATTTGAAGTACTGACATAGAATCAATTGAATTTCTCGTAATTAATAACAATAATCAAGAATCGACATTAGTAACCTGGACAACACCTATTGCTGCTAACCTTATTATACAAGAATGTAACCTTTTTTGGATTGGGGAATAAAAATAACAACTCCCCTACAACCCTCCTATCCAAGCCCGTTTGTTTTACCAGAATTCCAAAACAAGAACCAAAAAAGATCAGATATTAATCAGAAATACTCAATACTAAAAAACCCCATAGGTTTGACCAATGATCATGTCTTAAGATCTTTAGAGGAAAATAAAAGTGACAGATATTGTAAAATTGGGTTGGTTGACAGCTGCTTTACATAATCTCAAACAGGATTGACCCACTGTAACAGATGCTCCACTAAAAGGATTAGCGAGCCAGAGTGATAGGATTAGAATCTGTTCATGGAACATAAATGGCGTTCAAGCAAAGATTGAGAATGAGCAATTATCTTCCTTGTGTGGCTTTCAAATCATTTGCTTACAAGAGACCTGGGCTTCCGTTCCTTTCAGGTTAGAAGGTTATAAGGGCTTTTATTCAATAGCCGAGAAAACAAGCAGCCATGGTAGATCCTGTGGTGGTTTGGCTACTTTCATGTCAACTGAGCTTAAAATGGAAAGTGAAATGGACGCGCAAAGCCTAAAGGATTGTTTAATTGTTAAAATACGTTACAAGGAACAAAAAATAATTAAAATTTTAGTAATAATTAACGTATATATTCGCCCTGATTCGAATTCACGTAGAATAATGGCTAATCGCTTAATAACTATGATATTGCAGAAATTGGACAACGATATTCAACCTGAGATTATCATTACCGGTGATTTTAACATGAATATGCTGTGGTCTCATGTCAGAGACATTGAAATACAACAACAGAATTATATATGGTCGATCCCTAGTGTTTCCCCTACAATGGAGTTGAAGGACCGAAAGAACGTAAAAAAATCAAGTAGTGCTTTTGTAAAAGAATTAGAATCTTTGGATTTAAGGGTGCTCAATGGGAGATTTTTACAAGATTCGCCACCCGCATGGACGTACAAAGCAGGGGATCATAAATCCAGAATCGACTATACCATAGCATCCCTGAATCTATTTTATAAAATTCTGTCTTACAAGATAGGGGGAACCGAAAGAAGTGATCACAACCAACAAATGATAGAGTTAAACTTAGATGGTTTAAGATGTGAAAACTATAAGACACTTCCAGGAGAGACAGTAACTGTAAATTATAAGAAACTGTACTGGTCGGATAACATCAAGGACTCATTCACAATTGTGCACAAGGAATGGTTGAATCCTACTTTGAAGGAGATCTATCCAATGCTGTTGAAAAATGGTCCCTCTTTACAAAGGAATTAATTTCCAGTCAATATCAAAAAGACAACAATAAAGGGCAGCCGAGGAAAAAAGTATCAAGTTCAATGGTTAAAATATCGCCTGAATGTTATATATTAAAAAAGAACGCAATAGAACCTTAAGACTGGTAAAGAAATACCCAGGTAATCAAACTTATAGAGAAAAACTTAAAAGGATAACAGTAGAAGTAAGGAAATTGATCTTGAAGGATAAAATGCAAATAAAACAAATGTTGTGGGCTAAAGCCTTATATACCTGTAAAAGGAGCAATACAAGAGACTTCTGGGTTTTAGTTAATAAATTGAATAGAGCCAGTAGGAAACCTACATCTTCAACAGTAACGGAATCCGAATGGGTTACGTTTTAGAGATGCATTTGAACCCTATTCCGGACATGGTCAAGAACCACACCAATTGCAGTGCAAAAGGACTATGCGAAGAAATGAATACTCATACAATAATGATAACTGAAACCAAGTATGTAAACTTATAAAGAAGCAGAGATCGAAAGGTGCCCCTGGCCCAAACGGGATTCCAGCGGATTTTTACAAGGAGAAGGTAATATATTGGTCATCCTATCTAACACCAGTGTTTAATCATGCTCTGCAATCAAGGTCTATCCCAGAATCGTGGAAGGGATCAATAATCTCTCCGATCTATAAAAGTGGGGACTGGTCTCATCCTGCGAATTATAGATTAATTACGCTTCAAGATATTGAAGCAAAACTTTTTGCATTGATTCTCCTTAAAGAGTTAACCGATTGGACAAATGACAAGCATTTAATTCCGCCGAACCAATCAGGTTTTATAAAAGGACAAGGGACGACAACAAATATTTTAACATTAGGAATACTAATGGAAAACTATAGAACAAAAAAACAAGCACTATATTTATGTTTTGTCGATTTCAAAGCGGCCTTTGATTGTGTAGATAGGCAAATTTTATGGAGGAAATTGGATCGTTATGGTATTAATCCCTGCCTTTTAAAAGCAATTCAATTGTTATACACTGAAACCTGGACGAGAGTCCGACTTGGAAACGGTTCAAGGCTGTCTAGGAAAATTAACACATCTCAAGGCTTAAAGCAAGGTTGCGTATTAGCTCCGTATTTATTTAATATTTTTTCATCTGCTTTTACACCAGCAATGAATAATGAATTAGCAGACCCTCCAAAGCTGGGAGAGAAACAAATATCGAATTTATTATACGCTGATGACATCGTTCTGCTAAGTCAAACAAGGATAGGTCTACAGCGATTAATAAACAAGACATTGTTGTATTCAATGGAGAATAAAATGGCAATAAATGAATCAAAAACAAAAGTAATGGAAGCCAGTACCAGGAAACTGAAAGGTAGTAAATATAAATGGTACCTCCAAATACGAGAGCTGGAAAAAGTTCAATGCTATAAATATCTTGGCATACTGTTCGATGAGAATGGATCTTTCTCAACTCATAAAACAGAGACGAAGAAAAGAGCCAATTGTTTACAAGGGGCGTTTCGCGTACTTTATAGCTCCTTGGGAGGTCCAACATATACCCCATTACTAAAAGTAATAAAAGCAAAATTGCTTCCCAGTATTACCTATGGAAGTGAAATCCTTTGTGGTTCAGATTCTACACTATTAAATAATGTCATTACAAAAACTTTTAAACATTTGTTTCAATTTCCTGCTAATGTATCGCCTGCCCAGATTAGGTTGGAATTTGGTTTTTGTAATCAACAGCAAGCAAGAATGGGTCAGTACGTTAAGACTTGGAAACAAATCAAAACTAACATTAATAATCCAATGTGCCGTCTTCTGTGGCAGGAGATGCAACAGAATGAAAAATTGTCATTCTATAAATATCTGCAAAAGGCTCTTGACGAACTGGCAATTTGCGAGATCTGGGAAATGTCTTTAACCGCACAAAGTTTTAAGAAAACAATTAATAAAGTAGTAAAACATTTATCCCTGTTGAAAGACAAAGAACTCTTTATAAAGCGATATCATGCCTGGATGCTGGTACAGGAATACGCAAGTCTTAAGGTACAACCGTATCTAGAGATACTGTGGTCAATACAAACAAAAAACAGATTTATGAAAGCAAGATTCGGCGACTTGCCAGGCTTAAAACATGCAGTGCCTTGGCTACGACCTGCTATGCCGTCTCCCTGCAGACTATGCAGGTTATGGGATGAAAATATTACTCATTTGGTCTGTATTTGTGCAGCAATGATGGAGGAAAGAAAACGATATCTGAAAAACTGCTTCATTGTCAGAGGGGTTCGTACATGTAGACATGCAATGGTGGTTTGTTTTAGACCAACGGATATTAAAATGAATGCCAATTTTTCGAAATGTTTGATACTCGTAAAAAAGAAACTGGACGCTTGTGAGCCGAGCACAATAAATCCGGAATTTTAAAATAATAATTAGGGACAATTTTCCTCCTATATAAATGAATTTATAAACAGTAATGTAATTATTTCTGTTATTAACTATTTAAAACGTGGAAAATGTTAAACGGACTGGATGTTTTCTGCTGGGACCTTTGATAAAATTATTTGAATGATATTAACACGAATTTTAGATGTATTCGTTTGAAAATTTTAATTGGTGCGTTTTATAGCTTGTTCTAATTGTAAGATTTTTATTAATCATGCAATAAAATTTATTTGATTTGATTTGAGTAACCTGTCCGACTAGATCTAAATCAGGCCCTATATCTGACTGTGATGGAGCGCAGTTTGGATACAATATGTGGATTGGCCCTAGTCAGTGCTTATCTTCGGACTTAGAAGAAATTTGGAGAAAAAGTGTCAGAGAGAAGGTAAAGTTCAGTGGGTTAAGGTTGCAGACGGTGTCTAAGGAGGGATCGTTGTTGTCAGATGTCCTTGGGTTGAAGCCAATGTGCAGATTTTTGTGTTCAGACCTAGTCTTCAAAATGGAAGTTGAAAATCTTCAGTGGGACGAGGCAGAGGGCTGTAGCCGAAGAGAGTGCCACGAGGTTGGATACCCCTTTGGCGAAAGACCACTGAAAAAGATTTGCTGCTGCGGAGAAGAACTTAGCAGGAGAAGCCAGAAAGTGAATCCTACCAGCAATGCTCCTCGGTCAGATAGGTGATCAAGTTGGACTCATTATGCTCCTGTTTCTGAGATCACGTTTGGGCCAACATTTTTCTAAGCCCGCAAGTTTGTTTTTTGGCTATCTATGCTGATCTAGCACCACAACCAAGGGTTAAGAACTGGTTGAATGCCTCTTGGGGGTTTAGGACTCACTCAAGCTGGATCCAGGTATGGGTTCAATTTGGTGAGAGCCTAATATGTCCCTGCGGCTCAGAATAGGAGGCCAGCAAACTAGCCCTTGGAGGCACTACTGGGAGTCCTGGGTGCAGGTGAAGATGCCAGGCTCAACAGCAAGGATTGTCTCTGAGGGTGCAAGGCAGGATCCAGGCAGCAAAGCAGCCCTTTCAGGTACAAAGGCTGTCTAGCAAAGTGCACAGCAGGTCACAGCAGCAGGCAATCCTCTGAGAGTCCTTCCACAGGTCCAGTAGTGAACTGAAGAGTGGATCTGAAGTTCATATTTTTATACCCTGGTTCCCTTGTTCTGGAAGGAAGGAGAAGCTTCTGGAAAGGTTCTTTGAAGTGCATGGAATTTCCTGACTTGCCTGTCCTAGCTGCAAGCTGGCTGCAGTGACAATGCTGGGTTGTTAGACACTTTATGTGAAGGCAGAGCACTGTATATTCAGTTGTAAGTGGAGCTGCGACCCCCAATCCTGCCAGCAGATGGCCTATTGAGGCACACCTAACCCTCTATTGTTTTACTGTCTTGAAGGAATTCACAAAGTCTAACTGTCAGCTACAGCCAGTCAAGTGATCCAAGACAAGCTGCAGGCTCAAAGGGCAGGAAAATGCCAACTTTCTAAAAATGGGATTTTCAAAATTGTAATGAAAAATCCAACTTTACTATTAAAGAGGATTTATCATTACAGTTCCATAGGTACCAAACATGAGATAGCTACCTGCTCCCAATTAGGAATTATAGCTTATTAAATGTAATAAGGAATCCCCAATGTTATTCAATGGCAGGGGTAGGCTTCACAGTAATGATAAAAAATGTAGGAGTTTTTTACTACCAGGACATGTAAAACTTAAAAGCACATGTCCCACATTTGAATTACAGAGCACTCTGCCCTATGGGCTGCCTTGCAACATACTTACTAATATCATGCTCGAGGGGTTTGCCCAAAGGACCCCACTCTACCTGGGTATCAAAATGATTTAATAAGAAAAATAAAGTGGGAACTGATTTTCAGACAAAGCTTTACAGCTATTGGAAGATTGAAGGAAAGTTTCGAAGCTGTCATTTGCTGCCTTTTTTGATTTGTTTATGTGTAGTAATAATGTGATTCAGTTTGCTTTGTGTTTTTGTTTGTACCATGGTGTTTGGTATATGTATGGTAATATGGCTACTTTCACGTCAATTTTTATGTCACTCTACATGTCCTCCCCAGGTATGAGTAACGAGATTACAGGTTATTGAGCTTGTTCATAAGAATGGAAGAAATCATGGTTGGTGAAAAATAGACTAATATACTGGTGACTAATTCAAGTTATCACTGTGTTAAAGCTTTGTCTGACAATCAGTTCCCACATTATACTATTTTTATTTATATAATCCTATCGGCTACAGAGGGCCTACCTTAGGGGTGACTTATATGTCATAGAAGGAGAGTTTCAGGCTTGGCCAGGGGGTTTAAATGCCAAGTCGACATGGCAGTTTAAAACTGCACTCAGGCTGCATGGCAGGCCTGGGACATGTTTTAGGGTGCTACTTAGGTGGGTGTAACAATAAGTGCAAGTTTGTTAAATACGCCAATTAGGTATATGCCATTCAAACCATGTTTAGGTGAGTGAGCAAAAGCACTTTAGCACTGGTTAGCAGTGGTAAAGTGCACAGTGACCTAAGGCCAACAAAAACTAATTTCAGCAAAAATTGCAGGTAAGTAGGCCAAACGTTTGAGGGAAGACTACCCTAAGGCTGACAGGTCTAACAAGTGGCTACACAAACCTTCATTACGCCACAATTCATTGCATGCTGCTAAAACATGGAAATGCCAAACATGATGAAGCAAGTCTGCTCCATCAACCTCTCAAGAGATATATAAGATTCTTTCAAAAAACACCAATGAAGAAAAGACACCAGCCTATGACAACTGGATCAACGCAGGGTAAATTATACCACCCTTCACAAAGCACAAATACTGATATTACTGCTCATCACATGGATCATGCGTAACATAGAGATACGGGGTAAAAGCCCCCTGGCAAACCACTAAGTCTGATCTATTAGAACAAAATTGAGAAAAATGCAAGAAAGCAGATATAATGATGGTAGGTTTCACTTTTGAACTAAGTTCAATTGAATATGCAAAAAAGTTTAGCAAAATGTGATTTCTCATAGCAAAACATGATTTCTCATGACAGTCAAATGTTCCATACAGAACATCATAAGTAATAACACATTGACATTTTTCCTCCTGCAGCCCACTACAATATCCATTTTCTGTGGGTGAGATCACAAGGGGGGCTGAAACAGGGTGAAAGTGAAGGGGTTGATTAGGAAGCCTGTACCAATTGCGTGTCTCTCCTTTCCACAGAAGCCCAGGAGATACAATTGGGTATGTCCGCCTATTAATCTACTTATGTTCCCAATGGTATGAATTAGATAGAGGCACTCCCATGCCGATATAATATTTGGAAACCATGACATAGGGGCCCACATTTATTGTATTCTTCACCTAATACATGCAGGTGTTCACTGAATAGCATCCAGCAACTCAAATATATGAGTTAGGAACTATTTGTTGTTCTGTTTGTCTTTACGTAGAATAATTGTATTCAAAATAATTATATATATTTTGTATTTATGCCTTTTGATGAATCCATATGGTTGTTTTTATGTTGTCTGTTCAATGTTAATAATTGTGTCTAGCTGAAAGACTGGCAAAGATTAATTAAAACATCACTTCTTGAAAATGGGTTGTGTGACGGAACCACAAATGCGATTTCCATGCATGCTGGTTCCACGTGGTCTTAACCATGCAAGTCTTAACCACGCATATGCCTTTACCACACATGCCTTTACAATGAAATATGTGTTGTTAAGGCATGTATGGCAAAGACATATGCGTGGTTAAGACTTATCAGGTAAGTGTAACCCTTGACCCCTACCCCCGCCCTGCGTCCTAAAACACCCTTAGACCAGAATTCTATCCCGACCCCAGCTCCCCGCCCTGTTTCCTAAAACAGCTTTCAAAGCCCAAAAAGTACCCCATCCCTGCCTGCAGCTCTGAGCCCTAAACTGGTCCCCCAAACCACTGCCCTGAGACCTAAAGCTATCCCCTCCCTCCTGAAAAGCACCCCCCTTGAGTCCTAAAAACACCCCAGCCTCCCAAAGCCCTAAAAACTACCCTGCACTCCCCTAAGCCCTAAAAACTACCCTGACCCCCTTGAGCCCTAAAAACTACCCTGACCCCCCGAGCCCTAAAACCTTCCCTGCCTCCTTAGCCCTAAAAACTACCCAGACCCCCTGAACCCTAAAAACTACCCTGCCCCTCCTGAGCCCTAAAAGCTTCCCCAACCCCCCACAACCCTGAAAACAACACTGACCCCCAGCCCTGAAAACTACCCCAACACTTAAAAACTACCCCCCTAAACCAGCCCTAGCCCCACTTACCTCACCGCTTCCTTTCCTGATCCTTACTCGTCCTGGGCCCGTCCATTCCAGCAGCTAGACCACGCACTGCCTTAACCACGCATATGCGTGGTTAAGGCATATGTGTGATTAGGGCAAGTGTGGTTCCGCTTGCGTTGTTCGTACACGTGTGGCTAAGCCCGCGTTGTTATGAACGTTTCCATTGAAAATGTTACAAAAGCAACATGTTAAATAAAGTCTGCATGTTGGGCATACACCAAAAATCAAAATTAAGTCATGGGTAGTGAGGGTTCTGCATATTATCATAAAAGGTACATAGAACTTGAGCACCAATTCAAATAATCCATAAAATACGTTTGAGAGGGAGGGTTGTTCTGGTATGTGCACTACAATCAGCCACTTCCTGATATATTTTGAACTACCAGAGTTTTATGGAGTAATAGTCAGAAATGTTTGCAACACAGAATGACAACAATAAGCACAGAACTGTCCAAAACCCATCTGATACAGGAGCCAGCTCCAATTGGTGCAGCAGTTGCAGTGACACTGAAACCTCAGAGGTCCATTGTACCCTGATAGTTGCTGCAGCTTACTGTCCCAAAAGCAGTCAAATTGGCCATTTTCCTTGCTGACACCAGGACCCAAGGCATCCTTCCTATGGTACTGCTCTGATACTTTCCAGGAGGTATTATTTTCAAAATGGAATTGCAGAAACTGGCCAAGCGTGTATAGTGCACCTAAAAATGTACATCATCCTTCCTTACGATGTAAATGGATACACTTCTTTCCTATAATGAAGGCACTATTTGTTCAGCATTAATAAAATAATATGCTATTCAATTTTTATACCTAAAAATTTAGAATAACTATTAGTCAATCAACATTCACTAAATCCAAATAAGATCACTGGAATGTTGAGAGCTCAATTGAAGACAATGTAGCGGCTTATGGCCTGTAATCGTTGTTACAGTCCTTCTGCTCCAACAATCCAATCTGCACCTTTCTCGTTCTCCCTTTTTAATTTAGAAAGTTCTTCCCTGAGTCGGTGGAATGTTCAAACAGTCTACTAGCCACAAGAGTAGCCAGCAATTCCAAATATGTCTCACTTTGACCCAAAACTATTATAGCACCAAGCAAGTAAAGCAAGTCATCGCGGCCCTCCCAAGAAAAGCAATCCTGTCTCTTCCATCCAAGCATGTATCCATTTATCATTTTATCCTTGCATCCACTCACTGATATCCACTATTTGTCATCCATTCATTCTTTCAGCTCTCATTCAGTCTTTTTTTCTTTCTCTTTAACTTTTTTTTTTTTTTTTGGCAAATACAA
Organism: Calotriton arnoldi; assembly: GCA_963921515.1. Lineage (NCBI taxonomy): Eukaryota > Metazoa > Chordata > Amphibia > Caudata > Salamandridae > Calotriton > Calotriton arnoldi. Next base: position 1,321,316 of record CAWUFW010001308.1, read on the forward strand.
AGTTGCGACAAACTGCCCCGGGGGAGATATTAAAGAATCACAGAAAAGGCAAAGCATCAATCGCAAACAAGCAGTTGAATGTCCAGCAATACTCGAAGTTGGTAATTCGGCCATGCATTTAAAATTCTTACGTTGTCCATATTTCCTGCTAGCTGATGCATCATCTCAGAGAGCCGCAGTCGCAGTTCAGCTAGAAGAAAGAAAAAAGAGAGGAAAGAGTAGACGGGGGGGGGGTCGCGAGCAAAGTGCAGAGGGGGAGGGCAGGGGAAGTAGAGGTGTCTCTCTGGTCGAGTACGGGGGGGAGCATTCCAACCTATGGATCGCGCAGTGTCATGGCCGTCCACACCACAGGGAGCGGGGCATCCGCACAGTCAGCAGAGTGGAGCTGCAGGTAACTGTGCAGAGGTTGCCAGATGTCATGGGGGCGTGACTGTGTCGGCATAAGTTTCCAGAATTCTGACAATTGGTTATGGCAGAAAGCAGCGTCCCTAAGCCAATCATCCCTACACGGTTTACGCTTTCGGCCCCAGCATATAGCCACCCGCCTCTTGGCCAGCAGCAGCATCATGGCAGCCAGTCTCCTGATGTCTGCCGGGAGGTCCTTGACATAACCTAGCAGAGCACAAAGTGGGGAGTGCTCCAACCTGTACTCCAACATTTCACTCAGCACCTCAAAAACGCAGGTCCAGTAGTTAGCTACATCCAAACACTCCCAGGCCAGGTGCATAAAGGAGGCCTCAGGCATTCCACACCGCACACACCTCACATCCGCACTGAATCCCGCTTTGCGCGGCCACACAGGAGTTCTATATAACTGATGCAGGAATTTAAAATGAATTAGCCGCAATCTGTAATTGGGTGACATATCTTTTGATTGTGCGCAGCAGTAGGCCCAGACCCCTTCGTCGAACGGTGTACCCAGGCATGCCTCCAATTCGCGCTGAGCGGGGGGCACACAAATTGGAGACTCGCGCTGCATGCCAGAGTACATACGAGAGATGAGTTTGCGGGGCGAGGGATTAGTTAAGAACGCTTCCAGGACTTGGAACGTTGGGGGCGCAATCGGGAACGAAGGATACTGGTCTCGAGCGCGGCCCGCAATTGGAAGTAGGTCATCCTCTCAAGGAGTCCAGTGTGATCCTCTCCTAATGCAGAGTCTAGGTCGATAAAAACGCCTTCGGGGAAAGCACATCCAAGTGTATGTATCTGGAGCTTGCGCAAACGTTGGCAGACCCCTGCCTCAGTCGTAAAAGGCAGCGCTGGGTGCCTAGTAGGCGTGACCGACGGTGCGAACTTGGCATCCAAACATGCTCTACGGCGGAGCTGCTGCCACGCCCACACCGTGCATCCCACGGTGTCAATTCCAGGCCGCGGGCGGCGCTGCGTGTGGAACAGTACCATGTGGAGTGGAACTGGGTCTGCTTGATCGCTCTCAGGAGCAGTATGTGCCATGAAAAGGGTCGGGTAGATCCAGTGGAACCCGAATTGGGTCTGCGCGCAACTATGATACAGTTCCATGTCAGGCACCCCCAAGCCCCCCTGCTCGAACGGGAATGTGAGGGCTTCCCAGGTTACCCGAGGTTGCCCACCCGCCCAAGCGAGGGAAATCAGGTTTGAACGCAGCCTCCCCTTGAATTCGGAGGTGAAGGGAGTGGAAAATTCACGAAGTCGTAAAGAAACTTTGTTAAATCACCATCTTGGCGATAGCGATCCGGCCAGTCAAGGAAAGAGGGAGCGCTCTCCAGCGGGGCAGTCTGCTTTCCAGCCCGTCCATTAGCTTACCATAATTGCATCTCCACAGCTCCTCATGGTCCCTGCTAATCCAGATACCGAGGTATTTCACTGGAGAGGTCGCCCATTTAAGAGGGAATTCGGACTGAAATATAACCGTGGCGGCCGTGAGTGGGAAAATTATTGACTTCCCCCAGTTGATGCAAACGCCAGACAATCTCCCGAATCTGGTGATGTCCCATATAAGGGGGTTAAGATTGGTCTCCGGGTGATTGACATAGAGTCACATCATCCGCATACATGGACTCCAATATAACCCTAGGCGTGAAGTCGAGTCCCCTCTGGGCGTGATGCTGCCGCAGTCTAGCCGCCAAGGGCTCCATTGCTATTGCAAAGAGGATTTATTTTTGATTTATTTATTGTTAACCGTTCGATTATTTAAAATCATTACAGTAAAAAAGCTAAAATTGAGACTCAGCCCCCCTTGCCCGCCCACCCCTCCCAGCCCCCTCCCCAGCCGACCTGTGAATTAAAAAAAAGAAAAAAAAAAAAACAGTTTCCGACAGACAATCTTGTATTGCAAGGCCTTTTGCCATTAGGTCCGGGAGCATAATTATATTGCGGCAATGTTCCAATCAAAGCACGTGGAGTAGCGGGCAAGCTCTTCTTTGCCCATGGATGTTATGGAAGCACGTTGTTAGCTCGTTAATCAGTCTCTGAGTTTCAAGAGCTTGTGGATGGTCATTTATGCACTTTCGTCTAAGGCCTGTCCGATCAGGTGAATAAAATTTGCCGCTCTTGCGAGGTAGTGGGTTTTAATTTTCCGAGAAGCACCAATCTGATGCCTCCTTGCATGTTCGGAGCAGCCTTTGTTGTTCACTGGTCAATTTGGGGCAGCAACATAATAAGTGGAGCCAGGATTCCCTTTGGTAGTTGCATAGGCGACAAGAGATAGCTCCATCTGCTCGCGCCCATGCTGGTTTAAAGTCTGCAGTTCTAAGGGCCGCTAGCCTCATAAAAAGGATTTTCCTGCGGGCCTGGGCCCCTAATGCTTCCCTTAGATATTGTTGAGCTTTCCCCATGGTGTAAGATTCGTCCAATGCCTTCGTGAGGGTATTATGGCGAAGTGCGGATAAATCCTTTTCATAAGAAATAGAGCGGACCTGCCGTCTCATGATGTTTGACCAGGCCTTGTGCGGGATGTCTGTTAGGGACAGACTTTTGGGTTCGATATTGAGGGTCTCTATTGCTTTGCCCAGCTTGGAGTGCCAGGGGGAGTCCTCTTCTCTGAAGATTGTTACCAGGTGATGTTTGAGAGAGTTATATGGTGCTTTAAGGACTCTTATATAATATTTAATTAGGTCCCCCTGGAGGGCCAGTTCAGGTCTGCCGAGCGCTAGTTCCAACTGTAGCCTGGTGTTCCTCGCGTGCCTTGGTGCTTGCAGCATAATCTTGTGGGCTTTGACCTGCGCTGCTGCTATGAGTTTGTCTAAGGCTCCTGGAAATGCCAAATGACCGTAGTTGATGGCCGGGATTAGTTTTGCCCTAAGGACCTTCAACATGGGATCTGCTGTAGGGCTGGTCAGACGTTGACTTAGGCGTCTCATTGATAGAATTACACTATTGGTTTTAGCAGTTAAGTGTTTTATATGAGTTGCCGGTGTTGCCCTCTCATGTAACCAAACCCCAAGATAATTATAGGCTGTGGTGGTCCCAATTTGGTGATCTCCCAAATTCCAGACTGCTTGTTTTTTATTGGGGCTATTTGCCGAATATCATTATCTTTGTTTTACCTTGGTTAACTGTCAGGTAATTTTCCTTATTATACTTCCCCAGATCTTTTAATGCTCTTTGGAGACCCACCCTTGTGTGATCCATCACTACGGTGTCATCTGCGTACTGAAGAATTGCCAGTCTCGCCGTGCCCAGTCTCGGTGGAACTAGACTTGCCTCTTTCAGAGCTCCCCCCATGTCTGCTGTATAGAGGTTGAATAGGAGGGGGGCCAAGACGCAGCCCTGCTTCAGTCCGTTGTTGGTTTCGACTCTTGCTGATAGCAGCGTTGGGCTTATCTTGACTTGTACCCAAGTCCCCTCATGTAGGGATATGATGGCTTTCAATAGCTTTGATGGAACTCCCCAGTCTGACAGTTTTCCCCAGAGTTTGCCTCTATCGACTCTATCAAAAGCAGTGCTGTAGTCGATGAAACAGCAAAACAACGGCAGGTGCCTGTCTTTTACCGCACGTATTGCAAAGAGGAGTAGTGATAGCGGGCACCCCTGCCTCGTACCTCGGGATATCGCAATTGGGGGAGATATCGCACCATTAAGCCGCAGTCTGGCAGCTGGAGAAGTGTATAGTAGTGCGATCTTTTGGAGAAAAGCAGGGCTCACGCCAATACGGGTCAGTAGCGAGAACAGAAAAGGCCACTCTAGCGTATCAAACGCTTTAGTCGTGTCCAGAAACACGGCGGCGGCAGGGAGGGAGGGATCTACCCCTTGCATTACTGCAAAGAGAGTGCCGAGGTTGTGAGCAGTGCTCCGGCCAGGCACAAATCCGCATTGGTCGGGCCTGAGTATCGTGGTGAGTAGCGGGAGTAGTCGCGTAGCTAATAACTTAGCGAGGATCTTGTTATCCACATTGATCATCGATATTGGCCTGTACGAGTCACAGAGGAGTGGATCCTTGTCCGGCTTAAGAATGGTCACTATCAGCGCCTCGCGAAGTGATGGGGGAGAACGCTTTTTACAAGTGATTCCTCATACATGTTGAGGAGGTGAGGTAAAAGAAGCGGGCGAACTCCCTGTAGAATGCAGGGGTCAATCCATCCAGTCCCGGCGCCTTGTCCCCCGGCATGGCTTGGATAACCCTGATCACCTCCTCTTCCGTGTAAGGCTCGTCCAGATACTTCCTGTGCACATCGCTAAGCCATACTAATTCTAGGGATTCAAAGAAGGGAAGCAGGTCAGGGAGAGCCTCCTGCTGCAGCGCAGCATATAGCCTATATTGACCATTTCAGCTTGAACCAGTGCCTGCCCGGCCACAACCGCACCCTCGTCCGTACGAAGCTCGCAAATATAATTGTTTGTCCATGGCATTTTAAGGAGACCCGCCAGGGTTTTGCCAGCCCGGTCGCCTTCGCCGTACTGACGGGTGCGCCCTTCACGACCCAAATAATGCATTTCTCTGTACGCTACCTCGTCGAACTCCGCTATCTTGGCCTTAATCTGCCCGAGGACCGTAAGCTGATTTGACGCGAAAAATTCCAACTCGAGCAAGCGTATCTCCCTTTCGAGCTGCCGCAGATCATTCCTCAGTGAACGCAAAACACCCGTCTGCCTGGAGATACACTTCCCCCTGATGACAACCTTAAACGCTTCCCAAAACGTGGATGGGAAGCTCACCGAGCCGACATTAGTATCAAAGAAATCCTGTATAGGTGACCCGACTTCCTCCCGGAAAACCTGATCCCGAAGAGCTCCAGCAGGGAGTCTCCAGGTGAAGGCTCTATTCGGTACGTCCGGCAGTTGAAATTCTAATAGAACTGGGGCATGGTCCGAGAGCATGCGGGCGAGATGGGTACAGCGTCTTACCCAAGTGTCCGCATCACGGAGACCAGCCAATAATCGATGCGAGACCAAGAGGTACCCTCCCGGCCATGCTGGTGAGTGCGATGCCAAATATTTATCAGGTCGTGGTCGTCCATAAGGGTCCGAAGTTGCGCCACTGCACGGGGATGAGGCCGACGAGAACCTCTCGATCTGTCAAGGTCTGGGTTGAGAATTACATTAAAGTCACCTCCCCAGAGAACCGCCCCGGGGCCCAGAGAGTCTGCCAACCTCCACACCTCACAGAAAAATTGGGGGTCGTCTGTATTAGGGCCATATACGCATATGAGTCTAACCGGGAGACCTGCCAGGACCCCCACCACTAACGTATAACGCCCTTGGGGATCGCATATCGCAGTGCATGTGTGCCAGGGGAGGCCCTTTTTGAGGATAATAGCTGTGCCCCTGGCATAATTGGAGTAGCCTGCTATAAACGTTTCGCCCATCCACCCCGCCAGCAAGCACGAACTGGTATCTATGAGATGCAGCTCCTGCAAAAAGCATATGTCCACCCCATACCGGTTGAGGAGCGCCGCAACCAGTCGCATCATTCTGCCATCATTCAGACCCCTCACGTTCCAGGTTACAGCTTTGAGGGCATAGGCCCTGTCAGAAGTTACAGTCATCCCTCCACCCCCATGTATACATGCGTGCCATTTGAAGAGCAGGGACCAACAGAAGTGCACTCCGGACCAGAGAGGGGGAGGAAAAGGAAGAGAAAAGAAAAGGCATACAAGAAGAAAAACAACCCATTGCAAACAATTCACCCACCACCCAAACTGCCCCACCCCCCACCCACTACAGCCTCCCAACATGGCTGGAGAGCATCTACCCCACCTGTACAAGGCCTACCAAGGCCAACAGTAAAATAGAACATGGGACTCATCCCAGAGGCAGCGCCAGGGGGCTTGACGTAGCCCAACAACAAGGAGTTGGGTGGCTGGAAGAAGGCGCCCAAAAGGGCTAAGCATCCGAGCAGTCAGGTAGCCCATTCCAATACCGGTTGTCTCACGTGCACATAGAGTCAGGAGCGCATGTCCCAGCCCTTACAAACTGACTCAGTCATTTTCATTGAGGGGGTCTTCCACCACTTGATCCCCACTCGCGGGACCCTCCGGTCTCGCACGCTTGAGGGAGCGAGCAAACTTGGCAGCAAACTTGGGATCTGTGAAGAAGGATGTCTTGCCAGAGTGGAAGATTCGAAGCTTTGCAGGGGAGCAAGGAATACTTGATATCCTGTTGCTGCAGCAGTCTCTTGACAGGCACGAATTCACGGCTGGCAGCCCTAACAGACAAGGTGAAATCGGGAAAAAAGGAGACCGAATTGCCCTGATATCTGAGGTCTTGCTGATCCTGAGCCTTTCGCAGCACGGCGTTGTGGTCCCTATAGTTTAAGAGTCGCGCAATGATGGGGTGGGCCGGGGCCCCGGGGGGGGCCTCGGGCCTCAGGACCTGTGAGCGCGCTCCACAATGCACATGGTGGATAGGGCATCGCCAAAGATGGATCGCAACATTTCTTCAACAAAGTTCTCCACTCAGGTCATCGCAGTTGTTTCTGGGATTCCGAGAATACGCAGATTGTTGCGCCGGGACCGCGCTTCGAGGTCTTCATTTTTACTTCTGATTACCTCCAGCACCTTCTCCATATGGAGCAATTTTTACCGGGTTGCCGCGCCCTCATCCTCCAGCGCGGATGTCTGCTGTTCGACTTCCCCAAGGCGCTCATCATGACTCGACACCTTATCTCGGAGCCGATCCAAACGATCCGACATCGAGTCGATTTTCAAATCAATGGCGGATAAGGAATGTTTCAAGTCAGCAAATATCTCACGGATGTTGGGCTCGGGCGCGGAAGCGGAATCCATGGTCACTGCAGCTGTGTCTTCCATCGACGAGGTGGTTCCCCTCTGCATTTTCCGCTGCTCAAATGAGAGTTTAGGTTGCCTCGCGTCCGTCTTACCCATGGCAGGCCGACTGGTCGAGCAATCGGGGAGGGCTATCTCCTTCGCGGATCCGTTCGGTCTCAGGGAGTGCGCAGGAAAGCGCTTAGCACAAATGAGTCTTGTGGCCAATGGGCCCGGCCCACCACATACAGCGTCAACTCCCTTGTTGCAACGCAGCGTGTCCACGCAAGGGGCACCCTGCAGCTGAGGCCTACAACCGACCTCCAGTGAGCAATGAGTAGGTTGCGTGAAGCAGGGGGGCTTGCCTCGGACCAATCAACCTCATCAGCAGTCGCCACCCATTGTGAAGTTCGCCCTCTCCTGGTACAGCCAGCCCCGAAGTGTCTGACTGGGTAGGGACGTCACTCCACGCCCCCGGACACCCAGCACCCAGAGATGGCAGGCTGAGGAGCAAGGGCGGCGGGTGACAGCGGGGGGTAATCTGGCAGCAGGAAGGTGCCCTTAAAGTCTAACTGGATCCCCCTCCCCAGAGTATTAAGGCAGGGATCACCCAACAGCAAGCGCCACAGTATAACACCCGTCCCCATCTACCCGCACGCAAGCGCCCATGTGGAAAGTCAGCGGGGTCCCGGCAGCAGGCAGGCCCGGTCAGGCACAGTTTCCGGGCCCGGGGGTAGCCACACACCCTGACCCTCCAGGCCCGGGTAGGGTCCAGCAGTCATCCAGAGGGGGGGCAGGCAACGAAAAAGGGCCCCAGGGGGCAGCCAGACAAGGAGCAGAAAAGTCAGCAGGGCCGCCCAGCGTGGGACGGCGGGCTCCGACCTCAAAAGTACAGCCGCTATGTGCCCTGGTCTATCTCGTCCCACCCGGCCGGCAGCCCGAGCTCCCCAAACACCACAGCTCCAGTGGGCCGCACCGGGTCTCCGCAGCCGTACAGCAGGTCACGGCAGATCACCCCCAAAGCGGTAGGCCGGCCAGGTCAGGGGCGTGCTCAGCAACACGATCCCCACCGTCTAGTCCTCCCAGGCCACCCAGATTCCTCGGTACACCTCGCGGCAGTCTCGGCGGCCCTCCACCCCGCTGGGTGAAATCCCAGCCGATCTCTCCTCACCGGCGCAAGCCATAGAGTGGAGAAGGCAATACCCGCCGTAGGCCCCTCCGGGCAGCGTCTCACAGGCCCGCAGCGGAGCCCACTGTCAGGTGGTCTGCTAGGAGGCAAGGGGCTCACTCCGGACTCCGATCGCGCCCACCACTGGATCGGACATCACAAACTACCGCCGGGGCCCCGGGGCAGCGCGGGCTCCTCCAAAGCAGACACCAGAGAGTGCTCCACTCAAGCTGGGGGTGCTATTTTGTCCACCCGGCGGCCGAGTCAGTGCCCCAGTTCAGCCCCAGAGATCACCAACATGCAGCAAACAGGTATGTGGTGGCAGCTGCTGCGAAGTAGGAGCACATGCACGTTTTCACAAGCATCGATGGGCCTCAGGACTGCAGGATAATTGAAGGATTAACCTTCCAGCCTGCAGAGCCTCACTATGTGGCGGCCATCTTGCAGCCGACACACTAGCGCTCCCCTCATTCAGTCTTTTACCATTCTCTCCATCCATCTATCTGCGCATCCATATCTAATCTTATCTATTCATTTTCCAACCTATCCATCAAACTTATCCATCCATCCATTAAACCCTGAATCCACCCTTTCTGTCATACATCCTTTCACTAATCCATTCATTCATCCACCCATCCATACATCCATCCACCTATCCATCCTTCCACCTTTTCACTCATCCATCAATCCTTTGGTTGTGTAGTTTCCACTAATCAATAGGAACTGCACATTTGTGGATGACATAAATGTTGTGATGGTGCCAGACTGATTCCGTTAACTCTCACAGGCTATGTTGTCCCATAGACCAGCTAGCTCACAGTGCCTCCATAAGCCTCCCTAAACCTAGACAGGGAACGAACAGTTCTGGCAACCACTGAACATGGCAACCCTGTTCCCTCAAGAACCGTGGTGACAGATCTAGAACCTTTGGCTCTTACACTTGTGCTCTCTTTTGCTCAGAGAAATATACAAAGAATACACAGAGGGCAATTTTTTTATGTTTATTGAACCAAGGTGATTCTTGTATAGAATATATGTGCTGCAATGATCAATAGACAGAAGCAGATGAAAGTTATAAGTATCTGGACAGTGAACAAAAAAAAAGGTCCAACATCGTGATGAAACAATGTATATATGTAAGCATATGGAATACTATAACAACCTTGCATACTCCTACTATGTAGACCCTAGCTTACATGTCTAGGGTGTATGTGTATATCCTGCCAAGAATCCCTTTACTGTATGATCCAACCCCATTACTTGGTGGGTAAAAATGTAGTACACCGTCTTGGTCCCAAGCTGGACACCCTTCACAGAGATGTTGGTCAGCTGCTGGGCAAAAGCATCAGCATGTAGGGTAAACAGCCATTACAACGAGGCTGTTACCATGTAAGTTGTTACATCGCATGCGTAACAACGCATGCGATGTAACAACGACTACCATTACAACGCAAACCATTATATCGCATGCGCTTTTAAAACGCATGCAATGTAATGGTTATCCACATCGTTGTGGGAAAACTGGGCTGTTCCGTTTCCTCACAACGACGTGCACCGCCCCTCTGGGGGAAGGGGGAGGGTCATGCTGGGGGTAGCGTGTTAGGGTTTAGGGTAGTGTTGTGGTGTTTGTGTAGTGTAGGGTAGTGTTTTAGGGTTTAGGGTAGTGTCGGGTCGTGCAGGGTAGTGTTAGAGTGTTGGGACAGGACTGGGGGTAGGGGGTAGAGTTTTAGGGTTTAGGGTAGTGTTGTGGTGTTTGTGTAGTGTAGGGTAGTGTTTTAGGAATTAGTGTAGTGTCGGGGGGTTGTGCAGGGTAGTGTAGTGGTATTGTAGGGAGAGGACTTGGGGTCGGGGGAGGGTCGGGGAATTAGTGTAGTGTCGGGGGTTGTGCAAACGTTTACCATGAGTATACCTTTATCACGCATGCCTTGGCATTGAAATGGCATGCGTGGTAAAGGTATAGTCGTGGTAAAAGTTTGCGTTGTAATGGTACTCGTTGTAATTGACATCGGGTAGTAATACCCGCGTTGTAAAGGCATGCGTGGTATTTCTATGCGATGTAACGAGTGCTATTCGCATGTAGAGACCTCTCAATGTCAGCAGTGCCCCCTCTGATTACACAAGGAAACAGATGTTTACTTATAGAAAAAGGCATCCTTGTCTTGGGCTGAGATTGTGATCCATTGTTTGTATACTACAAATACCTGTGTCGCCATATGGATGAAAATAACAAGCCTATTTGCACAACGTACATGTAGGCCTTGTACACAGTGTCAAGGCAATACAATAATGTTCTTGCAAAGCTGACTCCTGTAAGCAAGGTCGTTGTTTCTAGGAAACTGACCGAAACTGTCACGAATGTAAATGTGTGTAAAAAATCGATGTGAGAAGTGAAGGCAATTTTAGGAAAGCCCTATATTCATGTAAAATGGCAACGTTTTCTTTTAGGCCTAACTGGGACACATGACACTTTCACTCACTAGTCCACCCACCCTTTCACCCATACATCCATTCACTCTTTCACTCATTGTGAGAAATTGGGTTGTTGGTTGAATGGGGTGTGAGTCCTGGTCACGGAACAGCTAAAACCCCTTTCATGGTTAACCACAAAAAGCCACTAAATTAACCTCTGCTTAACCCTGGGTAGCATGGCAAAAAGCAGTCCGACATAACTTCGAGACAATATGCAAAGTATTATGCAGCAGACTATTAGTAATAAAGTAAAGACACAACACAAGAAAAATCCCAAACCACTTTAGAAGAATAGAGTATATTTTAATAAATTATTTGGCACCAAAATAGCATAAATCCAATCAGTAGAACTGGAGTTATGAGTTTTAAAGTTTTGAGTAAAAATAGTGCCTAAATGATCAAAGCACCAACCACGGACATTTAGTCGCTCAAGACGGGGTGAAAGTCAAAAGATATCCGCTATGGAGCATGGATCGGATACAAGAAGTGGATTGGGCCCGGTCAGCACTTACCTTCAGACTTAGAAAAAGTTTTGAGGAAAATGTTGTGATAAGGTAAGTAAAGTTCAGCGGGGCAAGGCTGCAGGAGGTGTCCGAAGAGGGAGCATAATAGCCAGATAGCCTTGGGTCAAAGCTGCCATGAAGATTTCTGTGTATGGATTTAGTCTCTGAAAATCTCCTGCAGGGCAAGGCAGAGGGCTGCAGCCGAAGACAATTTCAAGAGGTTGGATACCTCTTAGATGAAGGACTGCTGAAATGGATTTGCTGCTGCAGAAAATAACATATTGGGAGAAGCTGTGAAATCAGTCCAACCGGTGATGCACCTTGGGCTGATAGACCGCAGGACTGGAGGGATACCCCTTGAAGGGTCAGGACACACTCAGGCTGGGATCCAGGTGCAGGTTCAAGATGGAGGAAGCCCTTTGTGTCCCTTTGTGTTTAAACAGGAGGCCAGCAAACAAGTCCTTGTGAGTCACTCTGGGGGTCCCAGGACTACTTAGGGTCTACACTAGGGCTGACATATATGTAATAAAAGGGGAGTTTAAGTCTTAGCAAGGGGGTTTAATGCCAAGTCAACATAGCAGTTCAGCACTCATCAATCCATCCATCTGTCTATCCGTCCATCCACCATCCTTTTCACTCACCCACCCATTTTTTCACTCATCTAAATTACACCCATCCTTTCATTCATTGCTTCATCCATCTATTCATTCACCATTCACTCACCCATCCATTCACACTTTTACTCATCCACGCATCCATCCATCCATACAGTCACTTCCCTACCCTTTCACATTAATTATGAGCCTTTGTCTGTCAAATTGCAGACAGAAGAGGCCCATCAAGAACTCCATCTCCACTACAGCTGCTAAAGAGGGGCGTTCACAACACCCCTGTCCAAACCTATCCATTCATCTAGAAACCGATCCGTCATCCATTCTTTCGCTCATCCATACTTGCATCCATCCCTTCAACCAGCCATCCATCCTTTTGCACATCGATCCATCCACAATTTCATTCCATCCATCCATCCAACCATCCATCCTTCCATCCATCCATTCATCCATCCATCTATCCATCATCCCTTTCACTCATCCATCCATGCACACTTTTCACTTATTCATCCATCCATCCACCTTTCCATCCATCCATCCACTCACCCATCAATCCTTTTACCTATTCCCTCATCCAGCCATCCATTCACCCGTGCACTGATCAATCCATCCACTCTTTCATCCATCCATACATCTATCATCCATACATCCATCCTGTCACTCAGTTATCCATCCAATCTTCCACTCAGCCATCCATCCTTTCACTCATCCATCCACCCTTTCATCCATACAACCTTCATCCATCCACCCTTCCATCCATCCATCATCCATCTATCCGTTCACTCATTTATCCTTCCATCCATCCTTTCACTCAATCATAGTCATCTCTCCATCCATCTTTTAACTCACCCTTCCATCCTTTCAATTATCCATCCATCCACCCACCCACCTATCCATCCATCCATCCATGCATCCATCCACTCACTTACCCAGCCTTTCATGTTAATTATGAACCTTTTTCTGCCGAGCTGCAAACAGAAGAGGCCCATCAAGAACTCAACCCTGCTGTATCTGCTAAAACGGGGGGTTCATGACGCCCCCTGCTAATAGCCCTTCTGACTCAGATTGCTATAGGCCCTCACCATATTTATAGGCTTTTTATCAAGTTCTGGGTAGCTGCCTATAATGATTAATTTTTGGTATTCTTCATTCCTAACAATATTTATAACAACCTCCTACATGTGTTTCATGAAATCCTGGTGCATCCAGGTAGAAAATGTCTGCAATTTTCTTCCTGTAATTGGGAAAAATGCTCGTAGAAGAACCCGGGCTCAGATTTACAAAGTTTTGACAAAGGCAGTGCAGCAACCAAAATTTCTGCCCTCCTTACATCAAAGGGAGTGTGAAAAATGGAGTATTTATTAAGATATGCTGCATTTTTCCCCCGCACTTTTTGATTGCTAGACACCAACACATATACCTCTGAGCCATAGAGTAAGGGTGTGTGCATTCTCTAAAGCATAGGTTTTGCACTGTAAGCAGACCCTTCCAGTTCAAAAGTTATCCTTTATTAACAATTGTATGTGTGCTGTACAATGCAGCATCTATGCAAAGTTGGAAAAATATGGAGAAATGATAATATTTCTCCTCGTTATGTCTGCTTTGATTAGACATACGTTTTCAGCACAAATCCCTTCCCAAAAATATTCGTAGATAGGGATTTGCATCAAAACATGAGTGGTTGAATGGGAAAGCCCATGTACCACCCATGGAATGCACCCTTGACTTAAAGCATCTGAAAGGAGCACATAGCCAACTTTGCTTTACTTTGGGATACTACTCAACTCAAATCCTGGTTTGCTTTGGATTGTAAATCTGACCCCAAAACTCTGCACCAGGATTGGGGCACAAAAGTGATGCAAACTTGGTGCAAAGGGTTACTAAATTTGGACCCCATGATTTTTTGGGACTGTCTGGTTATTGCCTATTCCAGGGAGAAAACGTGATTGTCACACCTATATCCTCGTACAAAATTACTGGAATTTCCTAATGAAGGCTATTGTATAAGCTTTATGGGTTTCATACATATGTTACAAACTCACTATTGTTGACAGAGGGTTTGTGCAGTGTTAGCATTCTTGCATCTGTGTTGTCTTTAATTATCTGAGAAATCATCAGTCAAGTTTAATATGCTCACTTCAGTCAACAGACCCTTAGTGCATAAGATATGCTGAAAAGATTACCCACAGGAAATAGCAAGGCATTATGCACGCAATGAAATAAGAAAGAAACATGTAAATGATTAGAAACTTCACATTTCAAGGCAAAAGAAAAGAGCAGGATTAATAAATGGAAATCTACAAAGAAGCGAAATAAAGTCTGAGAATTAAAGTAAAAGAAATAGAAATGTTAAGCAACATACCTCGACTTGGAGTGACTCTGAAAAATGTGAACACGTCCAATTTTTCACATTTTTTCTTTGAGATTGGTATCTTATGATATGTTTTGTTATGTCATGTCATGTCATTTCGTGTTATGGTATGTTATGTTATGCTATGTTATGTTGATTTGTAAATCGCTCTCTCACTTGGGAGGCTATCCTGGCACTGCCCAGGTGAGAATATATCCTTGCCAAGGGTGGGCGGAAGAGCGCTTTGAAGAGCCAGGACTTCAGCTTCTTGTGGAGCTCAAGAAGTGAGGAGGAGGCTTTGATGCATAATGGCAAGTCGTTCCATGCTTTAGGAGCAATGTTGGAGAAGTGTCGACCTTCGGATCTGTTTTTTCTTATGTGTGGAATGTGTGCCAGCAGGAGTCCAGCCGAATCAAGACGTTTGGAAGATTTGCAAAATCAGATGTGATTTTTGAGCTATGCAGGGCCCGAATTATGTAGTGCCTTGAAGGTGTTGATCAGGAGTTTGAATTGTGATCTTTTGTATATGGGTAACCAGGGTGGATCCTTGAGATGAGGTGTGGTGTGTGCGCAGTAAGGGAGGTTGAGAGTGATTCTGCCTGCCGAGTTATGAATGGTCTGAAGCCTCCTGATGAGTTGCATGTTGATCTTGGCTTAGAGGGAGTTTCCTTAATCCAGCTTGCTAGTGACCAGATCCTAGGTGTTAACAGGGAGCCACTTGAAAATATTCCTCAGTGTCTGCAGGATGTGAAAGCAAGAGGTAGTGATGGTGTTGACTTAGGCTGTCATGTCGAGTTTGCAGTTGATGACAATCCTTAGGTTCCTGGCATGGGAGATGGGGGTGGGTGTAGGTCCTAACTCTGTCAGCTACCAGGTGGTGTCCCATAATGTGGAGCTTTTGCCATAGATCACAAGTTCGGTCTGGTCATTTTTCAGCTTCAGACAATTAGTCTTAATCCAGCTGGCGTTTTCGGTCATGCATGTTGTTTACTTGCTTCTGGTGCTGGGTGCCTTGTCTGCAAGGAAGAGGAGAAAATGCATGTCATTGGCGTAGTAGAGGATATTTATGTTGTGCTTGTAAGGTGTGGCCAGAGGGAAAATGTACATCTAGAAGAGGGTGAGGCTCAGGGAGGATCCTTGTAGGACTGCACAGATGACGTCACAGGCATCTGAGGTGAATGGAGTCTGACTGAGTCCTGCTAGTCAGGAAGGACAGGATCCAGCAAAGTGCTTGCCCTTGGATTCTAATGTCATGCAGGCTTTGGATGAGGATGGCATAGGAGACACTGTCAGACACTGTTGAGAGATCAAGGAAAATCAGGGCTGCAGTATATCCTTCTTGCAAATGTCATCTGTGCCTGTAATAAGAGTTTTGGTGCTGTGATTGGGTCTTAATCCGGAAGGTCAAGGATTTGAGGTATTTGTTGAGGCGTTTGTTGATGATGTTCTCTAACAACAATGGTGAGCAGGGGTGAGAGAGCATTCCCAGAGAGAGTTTTGACAGACAAGAGTAAGACATCTTCATATGAACTGTCTTTGAGGGAGATGAGTATATTTTCGAGATCTGTGAGAGAGACCTTTGTCTGATGACTGTCTTCATAACTACTTAAATCAGTTTGGGAAAAGGGACTGTTCCAAAAAACATTTTCATAGTTAACATTTTTCCTCTCATTTCACTGCAAAGTAAAATAAAGTCAGGCATTCTCCATTGCAGAGTCCCATTCAGAGATGTTTAGTCGTTACAGCCTTTTCAATTTGCATTGCCTTATCAGAGCCAGACCCATCTTATCTCTTACCCAGGCCATTGTTTTATTTAGCAGTGCCTCTAAGGCTCATGACTTGGCATTTTTGCCACATTCTTAATGATGATGTTCCTGATCTCTCTTCTCTTCTTGGCAATATTCCTGCTAACAGCTCCTATTAGTTCTCTCTTGTGCTTAATCTTGTTCCATACTGTCGGAATGTATGCTGGAAAAAACTGGAGCTTCTGCTATCAAACTTTTGCTGGATTCCATGTTTTTTACTGGACTTAACCTGTTGGTTTGAGGCCTTAGTTCAGGTTAAAGATGCTTAGGACTGACATATGATGGCTTAGTCTTTTTTTATTTTTTTTATTTACGGAGTTTTATATAGCGCGAACTTGACCCAAAGGTATCGGGTATCAGAGCGCTTTACATAGCACCAGTTGCGTTACATGAGGACACATTCATTTTTGTTAGGCACGGGGAGATTAAGTGATTTGCCCAGAATCACAGGATGTTCAGCGTCATTGCCGAGACTCGAACCCAGTTCCCCAGATTCGAGGTCGACCGCCCTAGCCTTTAGGCCAACTCCTCTCCCCACCGCCCTAGCCGTTAGGCCAACTCCTCTCCCCTAGTCCTTCGATGCTTTTCTTTTGTCTTCGAAGAAAGGACCTTTTATGCTTCTGGTGGCTTTGATTCATTATATGAACCTCTTTGAGTGATGATGATGAGTGTTCCAGGACTTAGCTGCATATTTTCTTCTCTGCAAAATGGCATATTTTGATTGGTTGGCCTTTTTGTGCAGTTCCTCTAAAAGGCTGCCATTCTCCCTTTTTGCATTTCAGTTTTTTTTCTTAATAGCACTTGTTGTGAAGAAGCCAAGTTGGTTAATCAGGCAATTCGACATCTAAAACAAACTGCTAGGGAAAGATGAATTGGCAGTTATTTCTACAGAAGAAGTCATATTGAACGGACTTGCATTTTCAGACTTTTTAGAGGTTGAGCGAAGCACTGGAAAATCTAACCTCTTGGTGCTCAAGTGGCTAGACAGACTTGATGAGCTGGATCCCTTTGAGCCAGAAATGAGGATTACGTTGCCAGTTAAAAGCAACTCCCATCCTGACCAAAGTCAAAAGTCAAAAATATCTTTATTCGGTTTCATGTCTGATAAAACCATAAAAGCACAATTTAAAAGACAAAATTAAAATGTGATATGGTACAATATATACAATCACAAGAGCAGACCAGATGTGAATAAATTGACTGACCTCTAGAAGACCATTGCTACTCTAATTCTAATCCCAATTTATACGGCATGTTTTGGATTGTCTTCTAGATCTTCTCAAAGATGGCAACAAAACACCGCTCCTTAGATGTTGCAACTACATTCTCTGGTTTGGAATCCTTTCCTTACCTTGTACAACTGTTTTGGACCTCATGTTCCACACAATCGTACTGGATATTGCCATTTCGCTGCTTGCCTACTTGTGGCCAGACATCCCTCACCTGCCTCTGGCTATCTTGGGATGTTAACTGAACCAATCTCTTACCGGAAATCCAAACATACCCAGAATGCAACAGGGAACATAGCGCCAGCTGTTTTACCTGTTGCAGAAGCATCTATTACGCCTCACAAAGGAAACTCGACAGCATTTCCACAATAGTTTTAGCCACTTGTTTTGTATGCAGAGATCAAGATCTTAGCTGCAGTTCTGTTTATTAAATTACTGGGGCCCTGGTGTTGATTGTTTCATATTGTTTTTCTCACCTTGTGTCATTTAGAGTCTGCCATCGGAATTTACAGTGGAATTGAAGGTTCTTAATGATGTAGGTAAAAAAAACAGGTGGATTAACAATCTTTATGATTCAGCATTGTTATTGTCATTTTATCGGCAGAGACTGTCACAACTGAAGTGGCTGAAGAGCCACATGACGGTAGATGATAGGATTGACAACCTTCATGCAACCTTTACGTGTGTTGATATCAGAAAGGGCAGCAGATTAAACTGATGTTTAATCAGGCAGTGCTTCACAGTAAAGCTTCCCAGGGTTGTGTTTGAGATAACCTTAAGGGTGCATGATGACTGAGTTAACAGTAATCATGTGGATTAGCTGTCTTGAAAAGAAGCTTTCATGTAAGTATTGGTGCATTTAAGCCACTCGAAAGTACTTTTGGGCTTCAGATCTTGCTTGCCACTACTATTGCTATATTCATTTGCTAGGGTTTTGAGGAAAAGGCAAAAAAGAGGCTCCACATAAGAAACAATGCCACTCCCATTATTTCCATTGCTCCAACTACACCTTCCCTCAGCATTGCCATAAACCAATACCTAAAAGACTCCCTGCTGACTACTCTCAGTGGTCCTCTGGCCGTCAGAGGAACATAAGAGAGTTCTTCTCCTGTTAGTTTGCTCCCAGAAGTGCTACTCCCAAGCTTACTACGGTTCTTAAAAATGCTCTTTGGTACTCCATAGCGTCTTAGCTTTTGCGCCCCCTCTACTCACCTATTTGCCTGGCTTAGCTGCTCAATGGAATGGCAGGTAGATGGTCTCACTCTGCATGCTGGAATGTGGCAGTGACAGTTTTGTTTAGCAGGACAAGAACAGGGCTCAAGACTTGAGCAGACTTCACTGTTGCTGTAATTTTACTCTCCCTGTGTTTTGTTGTCTGGTACTAACCCACATGTCTGGCAGTCAGTCGCGGCTCCTGTAGGGAGTGCTGCGGGGCGGTGGGGCGGGGCGGGGGAGGGGCAGGGTGGGGGGTAGTAAACTCCGGCATACGGCCTAACGGATGTAAGTACATAAATAAATAAATAAAACGAATTACATTGCGCGCGCCGCATCGCCATTTGGCGTTGCAGCACGCGCAATGTAATTCGTTGTATTTATTTATTTCTGTACTTACCTCCGTTCGGCCGTATGCCGGAGTTTACTACCCCCCACCCTGCCCCTCCGCCTCCCCGCCCCACCGCCCCGCAGCACTCCCTCCAGGAGCCGCGACTGCTGGCAGTGTGCATGCATCCACAAAAACCACACGCTCTGGATATCTGCCTACTCAGTATCAACTAGATTGCATACACTTTTGTGCTTGGATAATGAATGCTATTATGTGAAGCATTGTTTTTCAGTGAAACATAAGAGCATTCAAACATTTTATGCTGCACTACCCATGCAAAACAAGCATAGTCTACTTCTTTTTACATATAATATTTATCGGGCAACTGGGACTTGTATTTATAATCATATTAAAAAATATTCAAATAAAAGTGTAACTACATTTCCACAATCCTGTCATAATTCTGTCATATTCCATCGGCTTTCCGCTGCTCATTTTACTGTTCCCCTCTTTTTGCTCTGGTTTCGCCACACAACTGCCTGCATGACCTATTGTTTCCAATATACAGAGTGTCATTTTGGTCAGCCCCCTTCAGGCATTACTTTGTTTGAGTCAGTCAGACGTGGCTGTTACGTTGACACTTTGTCAATTACATCTTGCATCAGCCCAGAAGAAAATACATCTCTCACTACATGCTGTGGACTCTTAGATGTATTAGCCTCCTCCTTGGAGGTATTCAATTGTAATATAAGAGTTATAAGAATAAATGTCTGTCATCTTAGAATGGGGTTTTCAGTTGATGTAATTCTAAAATGTAATATTTTAACCATCTTTTGTGTTTATGCTCTTTTATCCCTGTCTTTATAAGCAATCATACTGAAACATAAGTATCCTGCTGTTGCCTGATTATATGTGATGGATTCTAACACAAAATGTTAGTATTTAAGTTACAACTCAATCAGTATTTTGGGAGTCTTTAAGCACCACTATGTTCCACAATCCAATAAGGCAGCAAAGGATTAAAACCTTTTCTGGTACTTAATACTATTAGGAAATATATTGTTTCCAATAAGAATACAAAAGAAATGTTTGGGACTGTGATAAGAATTCTTGTTATGGAGACATTGATATTAATAGCCAAACGTTTGCCTGCAGTGCTTCCTCTGTAGAAGCATAGCCACTCAGTGTGCTATTCTGCCCTTTTAATACATCTTCAGGTAAAATAATTCTGAAATATATCCATTTGTTTCAGTAATTCCAAGCTCAACTATATCACTCTCCACTAAAACCATCTATCATGATTACGTCCGAGATTCAGCAACACACATTGGAAAAGAAAGAAATTTTTTCATAAATGTACACAGTGGATACTAACAAGGAAGGTTAGGACTTTGGTATTATGGGAGTCTTTATGCACTGCTCTGTTTGACTAAAAATTATAAAGGGATGCTAAAGCTGAACACAATTGCTTGTACATAATATTTAATACTATTAAGGGATTACAATTTTTCCTGTGAGAATGAGAAATAAGTGCTAGGATTGTACAAATAATTCAGGTTCACAGATATTGAATTGAGAATTGCAGGTCTTGATGATGTTCTAAAGTCAGAAAAATCCCCCTTTCGGCAAATATTTGATATCAAACAATGACTAGCAGCAAATACACTCAATCACCAGAACAAGAAAGAAAAATATCATTACAATTCCTCGTATACAATAAATGATCACAGAATTATACATAAAAAAATAGCAATAGTTAAAAAATTAAAAAACACATTTTATACAAAAATACACAATCGGGAGAACCTGCAAGAAAAAATGCTCTCTTGTCAAAAATGAAGGCAAAAACATTAGATCCGGATCATTCGTTTTCTGTAAGATTATAATTCTGAATACTCAATTCTTTCGATTAACAAATGTCTCCACAATCTCTAGTATGCCTTCTTTGTCTTGTGTCTATGATGTTCTGCCAAGACATACCTTCACTGTCTCCCTTACAGAAGCGCATTACCTAAGTGTGAATGCTTATAAACAAGTTGTATGAGCGTTTTTATAAACCACAACTTATTAATATATCATAGTGTATTATCCCTTTTATGCTATTCTTGAAAAGGGGTTAAAGTCAACTGGGATGGAAAGTAACAACCAGGAGGAGACAGCCTTTACCATGCAGGCATTACAATGTAATGCCATTAGCACACATCCATTACCACACAATGCCTTTACGACGCATTTTC
The DNA here is from genome assembly GCA_963921515.1 of Calotriton arnoldi. Taxonomy (NCBI): domain Eukaryota; kingdom Metazoa; phylum Chordata; class Amphibia; order Caudata; family Salamandridae; genus Calotriton; species Calotriton arnoldi. The sequence continues at coordinate 1,342,412 of CAWUFW010001308.1, forward strand.
TTTACTACGCATGTTGTTCCTACACACATGCCTTTACCCTGCATCATGCATTTACAAAAACATGGTATCTATCTATCTATCTATCTATCTAGCTATCTATCTATCTAGCTATCTATCTATATTCATTCACTGAAAAAACCAAAGGTTACAGGGACGTTATAGTTAGGAATTAGAATTTAAAAACCTTAGAAATTAACTGAAAAAAACAAAGGCTACAGGTACGTTATAGCTAGGGTGGCATTTCTCTTGTAGAAAACCATTGAAATTCAGCAGTTATAGTTAGCTGAGCTAACTATAACTCGTGCCCCTGCAATGCTCTGCTTATGACCTCACATATTACATCACTCATGACATGGTCAGTGACATCACTGATGACACCACTGATGACATCTGAAATTACATCACTGTTGACATCTTCCATAAAATCACTAACGCACCACTCACACCCCAAGAGAACCTTTCATTCACCCACTCCCACACAACCATTCACATACCCATTCACAGACCAAGTTGCTCTATGAGGGAGCCAAGCAGTGGAACAGCAGACTGGTAAAGAAAATGTAATTTCATCTGGCTTTTACATCGAGAGGACCACTGGAGGGAAAGAATGGATGTATCAGCACTACGTAGCCAAGCATGCATTAAAAATACCAAACTTACCTGATGTCATAAATGATGTCATAGAACACGTCACGAGTGATATCATATGTGAGGTCATAAGCAGTGCATATCAGGGGGGCAAGTTATAGTTAGCGGTGGCAACTATAACTGGTGAATTTCTACTGTAGTTTTTAGTTCAAAACGTTAATGTTCATTCTGACAAATTCACCTAATTATAACATTACTTTAACCTTTGTTTTTTTCAGTGAATTTCTAAGTTTTTTTAAACGAAAACAGATATTTTTATCACACCTAACTGTAATGTACTTCAACCTTTATTTTTTAGTGAATTTCTAGTTTTTTTTTTAAAGTAAATTAATTATTAGTGTATGTATGGTAGAGTGACTTTATAATATATGTTGGTTGTTGACATAATTTTAGTAAAATAATGTTTTTTATTGTAACAAAACAGGATATGGTTCACAGTTTGCAAAATCTTTCCAAAATGTGTGTGAGTATTAAACAGATAAAGTCAATAGAAATTGTTTATTTGCTCACTTATTGTAACTCTGATATCAAGACATGTCACCAGCAATCTTTTTTTGTGATGTCATTACTCTTGCAATGACAGGTGTGCATAGTAGGGTGTAGAGGGACTGGCCTAACTGCCGAGACCTCTCTCTGTAATGATAGATGTGTGTAGTAGGGTGTGGAGAGGGACTGGCCTCTCCTTTCAGACCCCTCTATCTGATGATGGTTGTGCATAGTAGGGTGTGGGGAGGGAGTGGTGTCTCCTTTCAGATCTGTCTTTTAGATGACAGATGTGCGCAGTAGGATGTGTGGAGTGACTGGCCGCTTTGTTGAGACCTCTTTCTGTAACAATGGGTGTGTGTATTAGGGTGTGGGGAGGGACTGGCCTCTCATTTTTCAGACCTCTCTCAGATGATGGGTGTGCATAGTAGGGTGTGGGGAGGGACTGGCCTCTCTGCAGAGAACTCTCTCTGTAATGATAGGCATGCATCATAGGGTGTGGGGAGGGACTGGCCTCTCCTTTCAGACCTCTCTCAGATGCTGAGTGTGTGTAGCGGGTGTGGGGAGGGAGTGTATTCTCCTTTTAGACCTCTCTCTCAGATGACAGATGTGCATAGTATAGTGTGTGGAGGGACTGACCTCTCTGCTGAGACCTCTTTCTGAAACAATAGGTGTGTGTAGCAGGGTGTGGGGAGGGACTCACCTCTCCTTTTAGACCTCTCTCTCAGATGACGGGTGTGCGTAGCAGGGTGTGTAGATTGACCGGCCTCTTCTTTCAGATCTCTCTCTCAGATGACGGTTGTGTGCTATAGGGTGTGTAGGTAGACTGGCCTCTCCTTTAAGCTCTCTCTCTCAGATGACAGATGTGTGTAGTAGGGGGTAGGAAGAGCAACAGACTTTTCCTGTCAGGCATCCCTCTCAGATGACGGGTGTCTATAGTAAGGTGTGTGGATGGACTGGCCTCTCTGCTAAGACCTCTCTCTTGGATGATGGGTGTGCATAGTGTGCTTGATCTAGGGACTGTCCTCCCCGCTAACATCCCTCTCTGTGATTATGGATGTGCATGGTAGGGTTTGGGAACAGCCTTAACTCTACTCATAACTTTTACCAAGCTGATGGGCATACATAGTAACCTCTGATAAACACCTTCTCCAGTAAGACTCGTTCCTACAGTAACAAGTGTGCATAGCAGAGGTTATTCAAATATCACCTACTCGATCCTGCAGGGGTATCACAAGATCGTAACTTTTTTTTAGAAAATAATTTATCTTCTAATCATCACAGTATTTATCTCTCACATACTTCCGCTCAAAAACAAGGACCACAATATGCATTCCTACCGATAAAGTGTATTGAGAACTCATCTACTCCATTTTACTATTCACGATCCTGCGAGAGTCCTGCGAGATCATAACATTTAGTTAAAAACAATATACATTTATTTTCTTCACAGTACTTATCCCTTAGACACCTCCTGTCTAAACTTACGGGGACAGCATGTCTTTCTGCTGCCCCCTTATACTGCTATTTTATTTCATTTCCACAACACCTCCAATTTTGCACATTAAACAGTCATAGCAACCATTTAATTTCTACCATTCCAACAGCCAGCCTATAAGAGCACTCGCAAGACTTCCTGGAGCTTTTTGCTCCTGCAAGAGCCTGAAGGCTCACGGGAATAATAGGCCTCTTGACAAGTCACAGGGCTTCAATTTTATTTTGTTCTCTTGTGCGAGGCTTGCAGGCCTCTTGCGGGCCCAACTGACAAAAAAATACAATCATTTTTGACCCTTAATATCTCAAAAACTACTGAACAGATTTAAACCAAATCACAAAAAGTACAATCTGCGGACCAAAATCTAGCTTCTTGCCGAATTTGATGTAATTCTGCATAGCAGTTTTTGCAAAAATTGTCTTAAAGAAGTCTATAGACAATGCATGGGATTTTTAGGTTTTGGGATCCTCCTTTTCCCTCAGCCACTGCTTGAAGGATCACCCCATACTTTTCGGGAGGGAGCTGAGGAAGATGGACTTTTGTTCAGTGATTGTACGTATTTTCTAAGAGTTTATGATTGTTAAACATATGTACTAACCTACTACAAACGTTAAATTACTATAATAGGTGCACTACTACTGAGTGATACAGCTTCTAACATATATTATGTGAGTGGCTGTATAACTGTATGTATCCTTGTGTGTATGGGTGTGTGAGTGGCGATATGGGTGTATAAGAGAGTATGTAAGTATATGTGTGGGTGAGTGGGATGCTCTGTGAGTGGCTGTATTGGTGAGTGAGTGGGTGTGTCAGTGGCTCTATGGGTGAGTGAGTGGCATTGTGAGTGGCTCTATGGGTGGGTAAGTGGGTGTGTAGTGACTGTATAGGTGAGTGAGTGGTTGTCTGAATAATGTTATGACTGAGTGACTGGGTGTGTAAGTGGCTATATGAATGAGTGAGAGGCTGTTTGAGTGGGTGTTTGGTTAAATGAGTTGGTGTGTGAGTGGCTGTATTGAAGAGCGAGTGTCTGTAAATGGTTGTATGGGTGAGTGACCTGATATTTGAGTGCTTGTATACATGTCAGAATGGGTATGCAAGTGGTTGTGTGGGTATGTGAGTGCTTGCATGGATAACTGAGTGGCTGTGTTGAGAGGCTGTATGGGTGAGTGAATGGGTGTGTGAGTCACTGTACAGGTAAATAAGTGGGTGTGTGAGTAGCTATCTGGGTGAGTGTGTGGTTATGTGACTGGATGTACGGTGATTGACTGATTGTATGAATGGTTATGTGAGTGGCTGTATTGAGGAGTGAGTGGATGTGTGAGGACTGGTATGGGTCTGTGAATGGGTATGTGAGTGGCTGTGCGAGTGTGTGAGTGGATGTACGAGAGGTTGTATGGGGTGTGAGTGGTTATATGGAAGATGTCATCAGTGATGTCATTTGAGATGTCATCAGTGATATCACTGACCATGTCATGAGTGATGTAATACATGAGGTCATAAGCAGTGCATTGCAGGGGTGTAAGTTATAGTTCGCTTAAATAACTATAACTGCTGAATTTCACTGATTTTGTACGAGTGAAATCTGAGCCTAACTATAATGTCCCTGTAACCTTAGGTTTTTTCAGTACATTGCTAAGGTTTTTTTAAATTCTATTTCCTAACTATAACATCCCTATAACCTTAGTTTTTTTCAGTGAATTTCTAAGGATTTTCAAATTCTATTCCCTAACAATACCTCTATAACCTTTGGTTTTTCAAGTGAATTTCTATGGTTTTTTAACTAGTAGTCGTGGTTGCAAAGTGATGGAGAAAGGGGGTGGGGCCTCTGACCAGTTCTCAGGAATCCTGCTGTGTCGCACTTACTGGAGGTAACAGGAGGGCTTCTTGGCACCCAAGAACCCTCAGCATCCAAGAGGACTTCATCCCCCATCCAGTAGTGCATCAGGAGGTGCATTTGCAGAGTGGTGGAGAAAGGGGATGGGGCCTTTGACCAGCTCACAGCAATCCTACTGTGTGGGACTTACTGGAGGTAAAAGGAGGGATTTTTGACCCACACGGACCCTCAGCATCCAAGGGGACTTCATCCCCCAACCATTAGTGAACCAGAACACGTGTTTGCAGAGGGCTGTAGAAAGGGGACGGAGAACTCTGATGACCTCTCAGAAATCTCGCTGTGTGGGAATTACAGGAGGTAAAAGGAGAGGTAGTTTGCCCCCAAGGACCCTCAGGAGTCAAGGAGACTTCACCCCCCAACTAGCACTGCGCCAGTAGGCACGTTTAGAGTGGTGGTGAAAGGGGGCAGGGCCTCCAGCAATTTCTCCAGACCATCCGATTTTTTAATGATTTTTTAATTTATATTAGAGGAGGGAGGCTGCGTGGCTCCCCTTTCCCTGGCTGATTTCGGCCCTGGGGACCCCATCCCTTGAGGCCCAGCCTTTTATTTTTTTAATTGTAATGGGGGCCATGTAGCCCCCCTCCCCGGGTCAATTTTGGCCCTGGGACCCCATTCCTTGGGGTCCAGCCTCTTTCTTCTGGGTGCCCTGGTCCTACCCAGGGCACTCAATTACCTCCACTGGGGACCACAGGGGGAGCCTAAAGGCACCTGCGGTCCCTGTCGTCTCTCTGCCTCCTGTGGTAGCTAGCATTGCTTTGACACAAAGGGAGCTGCTAAACATGCAACTCCCTGAGTTTCAAAGCAATTGTCCTCTGTTTCCCTGCCCGCTTTTCTGTGGGCATAGAAACGGACCACACCTCAGCTGTCAGCAAGCGGGAACATTTTGCAGTTCCCGCTTCCTGACAGCAAATGTTTGCTCTAACTTGGCGGGAGCTTTCAAAGCTCCCGCCAAGGCAGAGCAAACTGCTATGTTCCAGGGATGAGCACTCCGGGACATAGCAGGAGAAGGCCCTGGGGAGTGGCGGTCCCCAGGGCCATATGGGCCCACCTCCTTTCTTAGATTATGCCTTGGGCAGGTAGTGGTCCCCAGGGTGCAGGTGGGACAAAGTGCCCCGGGGAGGTGGTGGTCCAACGGGCTGTGGGAGGGTCCATGCGGCCCCCCACATTGAATGTTACAAATTCCCCCGGAGGTGGCTGTCCTCGGAGCTGGGTGTGTCTCCCCCCAGCACCCACACTCAATGTAAAAAAAAACAGGGAGGTGCGGGTCCCTGGGGCTACGACAGGGTCTTCATGGCCCCCGCTTTGAATGTTACAATGCCCCGGGGAAGTAGAGGTACCCAGGGCTGCAGGGGGTCCACATGGCCCCAACACTCAATGTAAAAAAAGCGGTGTGTGGTGATGTTCCCTGGGGCTGTGGGGAGGGGGGGTCTGGGCGGCCCCTGCATTCAAGTTAAAAAATTCAAGGGGAGGTGACGGTCCATGGGGCTGCAGGGGCACTGTTTGAGCCTCCCCCACATTAACTTTATAAATAGCCCTGGGGAGGTGGCGGTCCCCAGGACTTTTACAAAGCCTTGGAGGGGTGCCCAATGTGCCCCTTCCTATTTATTTATAATCCCTGAATGCCCTCAGGTTTTGACCCACCTGGGGGCTTTCTTGAAAAGAAGCACAGTAGCCTTTGCTGCAAAAGTGGCCCCCAACAAAATGTTTTTAGCCCCCAGCTGGGTCCCTGTGGGACCCCACCACCAGTTCTAGGGTGTAAGGATAGTCCTACTCCACCCCCCTTTGTTCTTTTTTTATTTTTGTGGGACTCCGCTCAAGCCAAGTCCCAAGATGGCTGCCAGCACTTCCTGGTTAAAGTGTTGACAGCCAATCAGATTACAGCAATGGGACTGTTAAATCCTCGGAGGAGCCACATCCCTAGATATACAAAGTTGTTTTCCAGTAAATATCTCCCAGACTACAGAGTGGTTTTACACCAAACCACAAAAAGCATAATCTATGTACTAACATCTAGCTTCCTGCCATATTTGGAGTAATTATGTCGAGCAGTTCGGGCTGTAGGCTGGTTCAAAGATCCCATAGGAATTAAAATGAGGAAAGGCATTTTTGAATCCCCCTTTTTTGTTGGCCCCCGCCTGACGTACCACCCCAAAACTTTCCAGACACTGTCTGAAGTACTGGGCATATGGGAAAATTTCATGGAGATTATTCAACCGGCACCAAAGATATAGGCCACTGAAAATTACCTTTTTGATAGAAACTCTGTCCTAATTATAACTACCTACTGTAACAAAGGTTACAGGGAAGTTATAGTTTGGCTCAGATTTCACTCGTACAAAACAATTGTAATTCATCAGTTATAGTTACCTGAGCTAACTATAGCTTACACCCCTGCAATTCACTGCTTACATCACTCATGACATGGTCAGAAACATAACTGATGACATCTCAAATGACATCACTGATGACATTATCCAGTGAGTGTAAGTGTTTCATAAAAGCTTTTGAAACTTAAAGATATATCCTAAGCTACTGCATAAGTTAATTTACTACTGTTTCTGTACTAGTAATTAGTAATACTTTTTCTAACATTTCTAATCTGAGTGGCTGTGTGACTGTCTGTATCAGTGTGTGAGTGGTGGTCTGAGTGGCTGTATGGGTGAGGGAGTGGTTGTATGGATGTGTTAGTGAGTATGTGAGTAGCTGTATGAGTGAATGAGTGTCTGAATGAGTGGCTGTACTAGAGAGTGGGTGTCTGTGTGAGTGGATATAAGGGTGAGTGAATGGGTGTGTGAGTGGTTGTATGGATGTGTGAGTGGGTAGCTAAGTGGTTCTCTGGGTATGTGAGTGGGTGTGTGAGTAGTTGTATGGGCAACTGAGTGGCTGTCAGTGGATGTATGGGTAAGTGAGTGGGTGTGTGAGTGGGTATGTGAGTGGCTATATGGGTGAGTATATGGGTATATGAGTATACCTGTATGGATGAGTGGCTATGTGACTTTCTGTATGGGTGATTGAGTGGGTATGTGAGTGGCTGTAAGGGTGAGTGAGTGGATGTGTGAGTGGGTCTGTCAATGAGTATGTAAGTGGTTATGTGGGTGTGTATGTGGGAGTACATGAGGATGTATGGGTGTGTGAGTGGGTCTGTGGATGATAGCATCAGTGAGGTAATCAGTGATGTCATTTGAGATGTCATCAGTGATGTTATCAGTGATGTCACTGACCATGTCATGAGTGATGCAATATGTGAGGTCATAAACAGTGCATTGTGGGGGGCGTAGGTTATATTTAGCTCAGGTGAAAATAACTGCCAAATTGCACTGGTTTTGTACAAGTGAAATCTGAGCCTAACCGTACCATCCCTGTAACCTTTGTTTTTTTCAATACATTTCAAAGGTTTCTTTAATTCTATTTCCTGACTATAATGTTCCTGTAACCTTTGTTTTTTCTGTGAATTTCAAAGTTAAACATTTTTTTTATCTCCTTACTGTAACTTGCAACCTTTGATAGTGCATGTGTGAGTGGCTGTATAAGTCAGAGAGTAGGTGTGTGAGTGGCTGTATGGGTCTGTGAGTGGGTGTGTGATTGATTTTGTGGATGTGAGTGGCTGTATGGGTCGGTGAGTGGATGTGTGAGTGACTGTATGGGTCTGTCTATGAGTGGGTGTTTGAGTAGCTATTGGGTTGGTGACTGGGTATGTAAGTGCTGTATAAATGTGTGGGTGGGTGTATGAGTGTTTTTGTGGGTATGTGAGTGGCTGTATGGGTGTGTGAGTTACATACTACTAAAGTGGATGGGACGGGGCCAAATGGGCAATGTCTCCAGGTGATTCTGCACTTTTCCATATTCATAGTAATTTAAAGAGAGAACCATGGACTCTGCTCTCACCAGGAGAGGCCAAGGAAGAACACATTCATCACAGTCACTGCTCTGATAGATCAACAATGCATTCACCTTTACCAAGGATTTCAGATTGTTTTTCAATTTGGAATTGCAGAGGAAACACACTTGATTTGCCTTCACCAAACCCAGTAAATTAGGATCATTTGTCCTTTACAGCTACGTTTATATTTGTAAGTACTTCCCGTTGTGGTATAATTTCTGTGAAATGACCATCAAGGTCAGAAAGGAACATCACATCCCTGTTTATCCAATAAGAGTCCACAGTTTTGCACAAAATATCTACCCAGCTGGAATAGTTTATACTGGTTAATTAGTATGTGCTACCTTGTTTGGTAAATGCTGTAGGAGAGTAGGATCTGCTTCACATGGGTACCCCCACTTTTTGCTGATGCTTCACTGTTTTTCGACCTTAGTCTGGCTGGGGCCCTGCTAATCAGGACCCCAGCCTAGCTGCTTCCTCTCTAAAATGGTTTCCATGTGCCTTAGGCACATCTCTGATTGGAATCTGGAGTGCCCTTATAAGTCCCTAGTATATGGTATACTATGTACCCAGGGCATAGGTACCTCAGAGGCCTACCAGGGGCTGCAGCATGTATTGTGCCACCCCTGGAAGGCCATCCAAACTGACACCACAGGTCTGCTACTGCAGCCTGGGTAAGGTGGTGCATGCACCTTTACTGTGATATAGGTTACCTATATCACTATATACATACACACATATAAACCTATAAGTCACTCCTATGGCAGGCCTTATCAATCCTGAAGGCAGAGTGCGTGGTTCCTATGTGAGAGGGTGCCCCTGCATGAGCAGGGCCCCTCTGCAGCGTTCGGAGACCCTTCTCTGATGCTGTTTGTAGTGCAGCCTGACCATATACTCTTAAGCGCATTATAACCTCGCGTTAAATGCTAACTTTGGAATGGCTGCACCGAAACATGTCGTGTTTGGTGTCAAACATCTTGGAATACTACCCCCGCCAATTCTGGAGGCGGGGGTAGCATTCCACCCTTCTAGAGGGAGAGACATGTTAACCCTGGCTTGGCCGGTAACTTCTTTCTAAAGCCCTGGCATCACAAAATGGATGCTGCTGCCACAGACACAAGTCTGGCCTCCTGCTGCTGACCGAAACTCCGGCAGGGGAGGCCTGGACAATAGGTTTCCTGTCCCAGGGAGGTGTGACCACCTCCCCAGACAGGATAGTGTGTATTGGGGCTGGGCGGGAGCACTCTCGGGTGCTTTGAAGTCCTGCACTGGGGGCACACTTGGTGTCCCTGTGCATACCCCAGTTCAAACCGGATCAGGGGCTTGCAGCCCCTGCTTTGGCGCGAACTGGACAAAGGGAAAGGGTGTAGCCACCCCTCTGCCCTGACCCACCCATAGGTGGGGCCACAGAGTAAGTCCAACCCCTAAACTTAGTATAAGTATAGGAACCCAGTCCTTAGGACTTTAGATTATCCCTGGACGAAACTCTGACACAGAATCCTGGACCTTCGACGCTCTACTACAAGATTAGAGGACAGAAGAATCTCCCTTGGGGTCAAGGAGTGACTCCCCTGCTTGGCAGGCACCAAAGAAGCAATTGTCCGGTCTGCATCGCCTAAGCTCCCGTCGGACGCCGAAGTCTTTGCATCACCAGAGGTGGATTTCCAGACTTCCCAGAGGCTGCCCTGAGTCCCCAGCAAAGCTGAGGCCCGTAGCTGTTGTGGGTAACGTGGAACCGTGACCCCTGGACACCGCACGCATTTGCTAGTGCATCCTCTTCTGGGTCTCCCACGAAGTCGTGCTTTGGGCTCCGAGTAGCCCTAGCCTCCAGCACGAACTGCACCGAAGATCACTGGCCTCCACTCCACGAGTGTCCTGTGAGCCAGCTCCACGTGCACCGTCTCGAGGCTCCTTCGCGGTTGCTAGCCCGTTGGATAGTAGCCCTTCACGAAGGCCAATCTTTTTCTTCTTGGGCTCCATGGTTGCTCCAGGCTTGCCCTCACTTACCCTTGCTGGGTGAGTTCCTCAGACCTTGCTGGTCTGCATCATCGTCAATCTTCATCTACATCAAGACTTGCCGTTGCCAAGGCTTGTTGGGTCCAATCCGGTCGCCGACACCTCAGCACTCGACAGACATCGTGTACCAGCCCGAATCCTGCTCCTGGTTGCCGACAACACCTCCTGGACCTCGTGGCTGAAGAGTCAAGACGACCGTCAACCTACCTGAAGCACTCGACATCGGTGGGCATCTGCTCATCGCCTTCCTGGTCACTGGCTAGTGACCCAGACTCTGTCCCCTCTGCTTTCAGGTTCTTCAGATCTCCGATCCACCTTTGGATCCACCCGGACACTTTTCACTTGGTCGCCAGCAGCACTTTGCAGCAGATCGCCATTCAAATCGACGACGAAACCCGACCCCGAAAGGCACCTATGCACCCGGCTTCCCTGGGTGAGGTAACAAGAGTACTCCGGTGCTCCCGTGGGTAGAGACTCTAGAACGACCTAGTTCTCAAAGGGTTTGCTCCAAGTCCTTCTTTAAGTGTCCCTATTCTTTAATTTCCAAACCGCGACTTTCTCCATAGAAGTTAACGGCGATTCGCGGCTGTGTAATTACACTGCACGCGTCCCCCGTGGGTCCCCTGTGTCACTACCTTGGGTGGTTCCTTGTGGTCCAAGCACTTCTAGAGGCTCTAGGCCTAGTGTCTAGCTCAGTCGTGGTTCTTATACCACTTTATAGGTATATGGTTTGGTACGCCCCTAGGGCCCAAACGTGTATTTGTGCTATTACTGTGTTTAAATAACTTATAACTTATGTACTTCGAACTCTAGCCTCATAAAGAGACTAGAGGGGTGTGTTTAGCAATAAATACATATATTTTGAATATATACCTGGGGTGGTGCTCTTTCATTTGATCACTCAAGAGATTATAGACTGGTAAAACAAGCTGCTTTACATTCCTTCAAGACTTAGCCTGAAGGCTGCTCTCCATAGCTACCACTAGGATAGCTTTCAATAAGGTTGTCTTTAACCTATCTCCAATAAGGGGTTGTTTGGACTGGTGCAAGGTGCCCACTATAATTAGTGGACAGCATATGCCAGGCCAACTTCTCACAAATGCCAGGTGCATATTCTACACTATAAGCTGCATAATGGATCACAAGGAAATGTCTCCAGCAAGCTTCTCTGTATTTTGGCAATGTGATTGTTCCTTGTGTGTCTTCATCCAAAAATCTGTGATAACATGAATGCTTCTTTAGAGAAGACTACAAAGAGGTGAATCTGCACCAAACAAGGGTACTTTCTCCTAACTATATAAAGCAAGTGCTTCTTTGTTTGGTGGAGATTTTCTTATTTTCTTGTGCATCAAGTATGTAGGATCATTTTCTTTGGCATAAAGAAACAGATGTGCCCAGAAGGCATTTTTTTTTCTTTTTTCGAATTTGTTGCAAAAAGTTGTGATACGTACATTCCACTACCTCCATTTTTCGCGAACTCAGCATGATTTTTAGAAAGTCTAAAAAACATATATACACATATTGTAGTTAATGTTTGTGATCTGTAGTTTACTAATATACCATATAAATTTAGATTATCATAAGTAATTTTATGTTTCAACACTGTTTTATTTCATTTCCTGTTATCTCAAATACTTCGGCATTCGCGAATAGTCGACTATCGCAAATTTCACGTGACTATGGATTAAAGGGATCTCATTGGACAAAACACTTTTGATTATTCTAGAAAGGAAGTCCTCAACAGTTTTCTTTTCTTCAGAATTCCAGTGCTGAGATTGGAGGTTCACCTTCCAGTACCTGCTGTTTTCCTATTGAAAATCATTTTGGAGCTTTTTGCTTTCCATTTAAAAATAAAATGGCATCTGCTGGCAGTGGAGATCAGGAGCTGCACCCTGTGGAAGACAATTCATCAGAGGAAGAACCCCCGGTGAAGTGTCAATCCATTGCATGTGAATTTTTCACCATCTCCTCTGGGGGAAAAAACAGTGGCAAAGCATGTGAAGTGTTCTCTGTGTCAGAAGATCCTCTCCAGGGGTACGTAGAAGAAATATTTGTGTGGTACAATGAGTATGCAGACACACCTAAAGACATACCACTGCATCCCCCTGACCAGAGCAGAGAGGGAGCACAGAGCACAAGATATATCCACCTCAAGTGCGACATCATTTGCACCAGGGGGTCCCCATAGGTTGACCAACAGCTCCCTGAGAAGTCTCCGGAGCTGCTAAGAAGGGGGACATTTTGTTTGAACTACAAAAAGTCCTCACTGTAGGGGAACAATCGGTTACTGCACTTCTGGAGGCAGCAAAACATCACAAGTTTTAATGTTTTTTCCTAGAATTACACTTGAATCCCCAGTTTTGAGTTTTTTTCAGATAATATTTTTTCCAGTTGCATTTTTATATGTAAAAGAATACAAAATGTTTAAAAAAAAGTTGTGAAAAATCACGAAAAAACAAAGGTTCTCATTAGAACCACCTTTATTGGTTTAAAAAAAGTTAGACTGTATGTGTGTCTATGTATAAGAATGAGTATGAGTGACTGAGTTTCTGTGTTAGTGAGTGACTGGGTGCATGAGTGAGTAACTGGATTTGTAAGTGTGAGTGAGTAGGTATGATAGTGGCTGTATGGGTTTGTGAATAGTGTGTGAGTGTTTGTATGGGTAAGTGAGTGGGTGCATGAGTGGCTGTATTGGTGAGTGAGTGGGTGTATGGGTATGTGAATAGGTGTGTGAGTGGCTGTATAGGTGAGTGAGTGGATGCATGAGTGGCTGTATTAGTGATTGAGTGGGTGTTTGAGTGAATGAGTATCCAAATGGGTGTGTGAGTGGCTTTATGGGTTTGTGAATGAGTGCATGTGTGTTTGTATAGGTAAATGGGTGGGTCTGTGAGTGGTTGTAAATGGTGAATGAGATTTGCATGAGTGGGTGTATGGGTGAGTAAGTGGGTGCATGAGTTAGTGTCTGTATGGGTGAGTGATTAGGTGTGTCTGCAGTTACATGGGAGTGTGACTGGGTATGTTAGTGCTGGCATTGGTGACAAAGTTGGTGTATGAATGGCTGGATGAATGAGTCAGTGGGTATATTAGTACCTGTATGGGTGAGTGATTGGATTTGTCAGTGGTTACATGGGAGAGTGACTGGGTGTGTTAGTGATTGTATAGTTGACTAAGTGGATATATGAGTGACTATATGGGTGAGTGAGTGGGGGTGTGAGTGCCTGTATGGGCGAGTGAGTACCTGTGTCACTGGCTGTATGAGAGACTGAGTGTATGTGTCACTAGCTGTATTGGTGACAGACTGGCTGTGTTAATAGCTGTATAGGTGACTAAGTGGGTGTATGAGTGACTGTTTGGGTGAGTGTAACTGTATGGGTATATGACTGGGTGGGTCAATGGTTACATGGGAGAGTGACTGAATGTGTTAGTGATTGTATGGGTGACTGAGAGGATGTATGTGTGACTATGGGTGAGTGAGTGCAAGAGTGCCTGTATGGGTGAGTCAGTGGGTGTAAGAGTGCCTATACGCATGCGTAAGTGACTGCATCAGTGACTGTGTGAGAGACTGAGTGTGTGTGTCACTAGCTGTACAGGTGACTGACTAGCTGTGTTAGTAGCTGTACTGGTGACTAACAGGGTGTATGAGTGACTGTTTGGGTGAATGAGTGGATGTGGTTGTAATTGTATGGGTGAGTGATTGGGTGTGTCAGTGGTTACATAGAAGAGTGACTGGGTGTGTTAGTGAATGTATGGGTTACTGAGTGGGAGTATGAGTGGCTATTTGGGCAAGTGAGTACATGTGTTAGTAGCTGTATAAGTGAGTGAGTGTGTGTGTGAGTATCTGTATGGGTAACTAAGTGCATGTGGTAGTATGTGGTAAGTGAGTCATTGTGTTCCTGACTGTGTGGGTGAGTGAGTGGGTATATGAATGGCTGTATGAGTGAGTGACTGGGTGTATGAGTGTCTGTATCAGTGTGTGTCTGGATACCTCAGTGGCTGTATGTGATTCTACCTTGGTGTATGCCTTGACAATGTAAGTTTGCTATACTACACAGAAAGGAGTAATTAGGAAATTACTTTATTCCAATAGGTCCCATCATTCATCTGTTTAAAAAGAAACAGAACAATAATATAAGTTAGTATTATCTTTTACAAAATACTACAATAAACTTTTAGTTTCTGCGATGTATAAGTTCAGATTAGAAACAAAACAGTAGAATGTTGTGCTGTTGTAGTATTTCACAGTATACTAAAGCATTTATTTCCCCTTTTTTACTCTTCTCAGGTTTTTTAATTATTCTCCACAATCAATGTACTGTATAAATATGCATCCTTGAACAGTGGGGAAAAAACTATGATAAAGATTATAGAAAAACCCTGTTCTCCATTCAACACCTGCTCTTATCGTATTCTAAATTCAATTTTGGTGTTTTATAAATTATTTGCAATAAAATGGCAATTGGTGGCAGTGAGGATTAGCATCCACACCCTGTTGAACACAATTCTTTGGAGGGCCAACGCCTGGCAAAGCAGCAATCAATTCCATTGGAGTTTTTCACCATCCCCTCCGGACAAACAAAAGTGGTGGCAAACCATGTCAAGTGCTGTTTATGCATCAAGACCCTCTCCAGGGTTACGTGTAAGAAATATTTGTGTGGCTCTATGAGTATTTTGACATATCTAAAGATGTATCACTTCAACCACTGAAAAAGAACATAAATATAAATTAGTATTACATTTACAAAATTTCAGAAACAAAACAGTACACATTGCTTATGCTGTAATCGTATATCACATTATAGTAAAACATTTCATTTTCCCTTTTTTCTGCTCTCAGCTTTCAAACTTGTACATCATAAACAATGTACTGTATAAAGATTCAAGACAAATGCTATATCTACTACACCATCTATGTGTTCTTTATGTTTGTAAGCTGCTGTTCTTCACTTATACTACTTATACTGCTTATACTTTAAAAAAAATCTGTATTCCCTACTTCTAAACATTCTTCTTCGTTTGTCTTTGTAGTGTTTCTGCCTCACTGTCAGATGAGTTTTTAAAAATAACTTTTTCCACTTTGAACATGAGTTACTGGTTTTCGTTTCTGAGTTGTTGGTAAAGCTTCCTTTTTATTCACACAATGTTTCATGTTTTTGCATTTTTCTTAATACTGTTTTAAAAAACTCCATAGTTCTCTTACCAACAGACGTTTTTTTCCTCACTACATTCTGTCCATCATGGCCTTTATTTGTTCTCAGTTTTTTGCAAGTAGTACTATTTCTTTTGTGTTTACCTCCTCTGTTCCTTTCTTGGCATTGTAAATTGTCTTCTTTGAACACAAGTAAATATCTGAAACCAAAATTTAGCATGCATTTTATATTACATACCTCAAGCAAATAAATGCCTACATAATTCATTATACCAGTATTTCATACCATTCCACAGATATTAACCATAACAGCTCTACTTCCTTTCAATCTACATGTCTTACCTTTTAAGAACATACCACCCTGCCATATGGGCTGCCTACGGCCTACCTTAGGGGTGACTTATATGTAGAAAAAGGGCAATTTAAAGCTTGGCAAGGGTTTTTGAATGGCAAGTCAACGTGGTAGACAAACTGCGTACGCAGACTCTGCAGTAGCAGGCCCGAGACTGTATGTCTAAGTAACTTTATTGCTATTTTATTGGCTCTCTTAGTAACTCTATGGGTTTGTAAAACTGTATGCAAGTGGCTGTATGGATAGCTTACTGGCTGTGTTAGTGAGTGTTGGAATATCTAAATGTGTGTGCAACTGTCTCTGTTACTGCTGGATACATAAGTGGCATGTTAGTGTGTGAGTGAATGTCTAAGTGACTATGTCACTATCTTATTGGGTGTGTGAGTGGTTCTATGCTTTTGTAAATAGGTATGTGAGTCGCAGTATGGGTGAGAGACTGGATGTATAACAGAGTGTATGGATGTGCAAGTGCTTGTCTTGCCTTTTAAAAATATAGCACCTTCTCCTATGCCCTACCTATGACCTACCTTAGAAGCAACTTATATATATATATATATATATATATATATATAGGGGAGTTTAAGGTTTGGCAAGGGGTTTTTAATTCCAAGTCAACCTAGCAGTAATACTGTACACACAGGCTCTGCAGTAGCAGGCCCAACACATGATTACAGGACTACTTGTCTGGATGGGTGACTAGGAATGTCAGTACTTGACTACATATCTGAGTGAGCGTTTCAGTCCATCTTTGGGTATGTGATTGCATGTGTAAGTAACTATATTGGTATACGAGTAGCTCGCTTAGTAACTCTATGGGTCTGTAAATCTATGTCCAAGTGGCTATATGGATAGCTTACTGGCTGTGTTAGTTAGTGTCAGGGTATGTAACTGTGTGTGCAACTGGCTCTGTTACTACTGGATACATAAGGACTGTGCCAATGTTTGAGTGAATCTCTAAGTCCCTCTGTCACTGTCTGACTGGGTGTGTGAAAGCCTCTATGATTTTGTAAATAAGTATGTGACTTGCAATATGGGTGAATGACTGGGCATATGAGACTGTAAGTGTGTGTGTAACTCAGTGAAAGTTAAAAGTACATGTTTTACTTTTTAAGCACATAGCACCTTGCCTTGTGGCATATTTACTACCTACCTTAGGGAGGACTCATATGTAGTAGAAGGGAAGGTCAAGGCTTAGCAAATAGTTTTAATTGCCAACTGGACCTGCCAGGAAAACTGCACACCCAACACATTTTTAAAGGTCTACTTTTCTGGGTGTTGTTGCTCAAATATGAATTAACCTTGAAAAAACAAAGACAAGAGGCATTTGGCAAAACAGGAACAGTTGGTTTAGTTAAATACTACGGCCAGGAGTACAGTACACAGAAACGGGTCTGAGGACTAACTCAAAGTACAGTCGTTTTGAGGGCCTTATATACATTTATTTGAACTTTATAAAACAATTCATAGATCCTGTTTAGGGTGAGGAATATAGGCCTAGTCATGGAACCATATATTATTTCCACCTAATAACAAATGCAGGTGGGTCCCGGCCTTGAGTGGACACCATGCGGGCCAGTGAGTAACGTCCAGATGTCCAGCATGAGGATAACACGTGATCACTGGGTGTGCTGTGTGTGCTGCTCATGATTGGCTGAGTGTTCCTAACTTTATGTGGCATCTAACTTTATGGAACGTGTGTCCCTCCAGCCATGTGTGCTTTATTCGGGCCAGTCTCCCCAGACCACTGTGGTGTCACTGCCTATCTGTGGGACTAATCTGGGGTTTTCCTGTTCGCACATTTGCTCTATTGATTACGTGCCACCCCACCTGTGATCTGTCAATTAGTTGGCTGAGGCCTAGATTGCAGGGCCTGCCTGACCATGTATTTCTGACTTGGGGTTGATGGAGATATCAATATTAACAATGGGTAACTAGGAGTGTCAAACTTTAAGTACATATATCTAAATAAGTGCTTTAATCCATCTCTGGGTGTGTCACTGCATGAGTAAGTAACTATCTCACTATATGACTCCCTGTCTTACTGTCTGTTTAAGTCTCTATTTATATATGTAAGTGGCTGTATATATTAGTTACTGGCTCTATTACTGATTGTTGGGGTTTATAATTGTGTGTGCAACTGGATGTTGCTGCTGAATACATAAGTGCTGTATGGGCATGTGACTGAATGTGTAAGTGGTTCTGTCTCTGTCTGAGTGGGTGGGTGAGTGCCTCTATGCATTTGGTAATAGGTATGTGAGTCACAGTAAGGGTGGAAGACTGAATGTATAACTGGGCATGTGGATGGGAGTGCACATGTGACTCACTGAGACTTCAAAGTACCTGTCTTACCTTCTAAGCACATATTACCTTGACCTATGACCTACGTACACCCTACGTTAGGGGTGACTTATGTGTAGTAGAAGGGAAGATTAAACCTTGGCAAGGAGTTTTTAAATGCCAACTTGATCTGGCAGTAAAACTGCATACACAGCATCTGCAGTAGTAGGCAGACCACATGTTTAAAGATCTACTAGTCTGGATGAGAGACTAGGAGTATCCCTACTTCAGTATACATCTAAATAAGTGTATCAGTCGTTGTCTGTCTGGCTGTGTCACTTGGTGTGTAGGTAACTAGCAGTCTTAGTAACTCTATGGATCTCTATATATGTATGTAAGTAACTGTATATATTAGTTACTGCCTCTATTACTGACTGCTGGATTTTATAACTGGGTGTGCAACTGGCTCTGTTTCTGCTGGATACATAAGTGCTCTATGGGCATGTCATTGAATATCTACATGCCTCTGTCTTTCTTGCACTGGCTAGGGGAGTGAATCTGCTTTACTAAATGTGTATATAAGTTGAGGTGTGGTGAGAGACTGGATATTTAACTGTGCCTAGGGGTCTCAAAGTACACATGACTGACTGAGAAATCAAACTGCATGTCTTACCTACTAACCACATAGCTCCTTGCCCTATGACTTACCTACACCCTACCTGAGGTATAACTAGTATGTAGTAAACAGAAGTTTAAACATTAACAAGGAGTTTTTAATGTCAACTCTGCCATGCAGTAAAACTACACATGCATACTGTATACTACCAGGGCAACACATGATTAATGGACTAATCACACACCTACTCTCAGATCCACACAGACACTAACATACTCACACACCCACAGAGACACTCACACACCAATTCATAGACCCACAAAAACACTCAGACAACCACTCACAAATCCCTCATACACTTAAAATACTTTTGTATTTATCAAACACACTTTCATCAACGTCATGTACACACATACCTTTTCAATCACATTTTTTTAAACTACACTCTAATTCACATACCTGTTGATTGAGTAGGTTGGGCAAAATATTTTTTTTGACATTGCCAGATGAACTGTACTCTCAGAGAAAATGTGACAACTAAGCATAAGAATGGTACACCACTCTCATGGAAAACAACCATTAATGGCAACCTTTTCACCTTTGCTCTCAGTGATACTGTTGAAGTTAGCAAATCAAAACATCCCTTTCATATTTTATTTTTGTTATTGTACTTCTTAATGGTCAGTATTTCTTAATCCTTTCCTGTACTTCAGTAAAGCAGACTAATCTGGACGTGGTTTTGGGTGTACTCGCGAATTTGTCACGACCCTCAGCGTGGACCCCAGTGTATCTTCGCAACAAATTCATGAATAAGTACGGGAGACCTAAAAAGCATTTAGCATTCTACTCGTAATATTTTACAACTGATCTAATCTTTATTACATACATTTGACTAAGAAAAGAAACCCTTAATAATAATATCTCTAACCCACTCTAATTTTAACAAACAGACTACAGCCTGTTTAATACCCTCCCCCCCAATTCTCTTAGCAGATTTACCATAGCAACCCCCTTTAGAACACCCTCTTGAACCAGTAGGCCACAAATTCATGACACATAGAAGCAGCATACTACTCTCCAACTCAACTGCAGCAAGTGTGGTTGACTGTTTGCAATTAAAAGCATATCCAAGATTGTATTAATTTTTTTTATTTTTACTAGAGCCAATCACAGATCTACTTACTTTTTCTTAAAATCACAACATAATTTTGGCTACCTGCATATTTAAACCATTCAATCAAATATGCTCTTTTTAAATCCAGGACCTGGCTTCCATTATTACCGGGTTTCATTTTGAAAACTGTCTCATTCAGCCTTCTCCTGTGTACTACTCCTCCTTGCCTTCAAAATGGTTAGAATGTGGATTGTGGGTCACATTGTTGTGTTTTGGGCTACAGAGTGTGCTAGAAAGAGTGACATTGACAGGGACTTAGGTTTGTCTAACGGGGACATTAATTGGATTGGTCAGGGAGGGTTAAAATGGCATCAATTGCTGCATTTGGGTGAAAACATTTTGAATTGCCAGCACCCTGACCTCATGATTGTATACTGTGATAGCAATGACCTAGGCACTGGGGTAGGACTGGAAATCCCAATGAAGGACACTTTTGCTCAATTAATGGTACTTTTTCGTCAGACTACCTTGGTATTCTCCAACATATACCAAATGCAGGAATGTAAGTGGTCAAATAAGTTCTGTCGACAGATAGACAAAGCCAGGAAACATGTCAATAAAAGGTTTCTGCATTCCTCAGATGCCATAACATGGGCTCTGTCTACAACAACAACTTGTGCTTTGACATGTATGGTATCTATAGAAGTGACAGCCTCAAGCACATGCAAGAAATTCAAATAACAGTTCAATATTAAGTCTTTAAGCATCAGATGTTCTTTCGTAGTTTATTTTAGCCTCTTCGCCAATCACTTTTAGTTTTCGGCAAAGAGGCTGACAGAGGTTTAAAGATGGTTAAAGATTTATTATCAAACTGCGATTTGAATTTCTTGTGTGTGCTTGAGGCTGTGTGACTATTAAAATCAATCTTTTGGTTGAACTGGGGAACTTGGGTGATCTTTCCCCCTTTATTTAAAGCACCATGTTACATTATGTCTTCAGATTAAATATTAGTCACACTCGTGTGTCTCGGTATCTATAGAAGTGATGGAGTTCACTTCACAGAGAAAGGCAGCAGGCTGTTCCTCAACAACTTGTAACACTGCATCCTGTTTTATGTGTAGGTCCCATTTACACACAATAAACACATAGGCTAATCTCAGAACGACCCTATTTCCCAAACACTGGTTCATTTTCTTTTAAAATCGTTTTTTAAGTTGTTTTCAAATTTGCGAATATGTCCTACTGGGACCTACAACAGGTCCCAGCTGCAAAAAAATAGTCTTCAGATGAAGACTCACTAATGAAGAAACAGAGCATAGCTTGAGATTTTTTCACTATTCCATCTGATGAATCGAAGACCACAGCTAAATTGGTGAGGTGCAACTTGTGTGAGAAGACATTATCTTGAGGCACATTAAAAAAATATTCATGTGGTACAACAAGTATTTTGTACCACTTTAAAACATACCACAGGAAGCATCTTAAAATTGCACAGAGAGAGATAGAAGGAGAGGGATCATCAGCCTCCAGACCTCCAGCCTTTGCTACTGGTGACAAAGTTGAAGTGGAGAGAAGATGCAGTGAAATGTCACCAGACCTAAAACGTTTCGCTACCTGCTGCATGGACTGTAACACCATCGTAGCAGCTGAGGAGCAGTCTCTAGATGTCATTTTACAGAATATAAAAAGCCATAATTGTTATTTTTTTTATTGCCGCACTTCAAGAACAATTTTTAAGTCAGTGCTTACAATTATGTTATTTTTTTTGCCATTTTATTTTTGAAAAAATACAAAAAAGTAAAAAATGAAGAAAACCAAAAAAAACAACCACAATCAGTTACTAAAAAAGAAAAAAAAAATTGGTTCTTTTCAGAACCGCCTTTTCTGGTTTTATAAAAGGAAAGGTTGAATGAATGATGAGTGCATGAGCAGTGCATGGATGTTAAAATGAGTACATGATTGATGCATGGATGATTGAATGAGTGCATAAGTGGTGTGTGGATGTTAGAATGAGTGCAAGAGTGGTGCCTGGGTGATTCTATAAGTGCATGGGTAGTGCCTGGGTAATTGTATGGCTGCATGGGTTGTATCTGGATGATTGGATGAGTACAAAGGAACTGCCTGTGTAATTAATGAGTGCATGGGTAGTGCCTGGGTGTTTGGATGAGTGCATGGGTAGTTCCTGGATGATTGTATGAGTGCAAGGGTAGTACCTGGGTGATTGTACGAGTGCATGTGTAGTGCTTGGGTGATTGTACGAGTGCATGTGTAGTGCTTGGGTGATTGCATGACTGCATAGGTACTGCCTGGGTGATTGAATGACTGCATGGGTAGTGCCTGGGTGATTGCATCAGTGTATTGGAAGTGCCAGGGCGATTGGCTGAGTGCCCGAGTAGTGTTTGGGTGATTGAATGTGTGAATGGGTAGAACCTTTGTAATTGTATGACTGCATGGGTTTTGCCTGGTTGATTGGGTGAGTGCCTGGGTAGTGTCTTGGTGATTGGATGAGTGTATGGGTAGTGCCAGGGTGATTGGATGAGTGCATGGGCAGTGCCTGGGTGATTGGATTAGAGCAAGGGTAGTGCAGGGGTCATTGTACAAATGCATGGGTAGTGCATGGGTGATTGCATAACTCAATAGGTACTGCCTGGGTGATTGTATGAGTGCATGAGTTGTGCCTGGGTGATTGGATTAGTGGATGGGTAGTGCCAAGATGGTTGGATGAGTGCCTGAGTAGTGCCTGGGTGATTGTATTAGTGCATGGGGAGTGCCTGGGTGATTTGATGAGTGTATGGGTAGTGCCAGGGTGATTGGATGTGTGCATGGGTAGTGCCTGGATAATTGTATGACTGCATGGGTATTGCCTGGTTGATTCGATGAGTGTCTGGGTAGTGCCAGGGTGATTGGATGAGTGCATGAGCAGTGCCTGAGTGATTGTATGAGAGCAAGGGTATTGCATGGGTGATTGTACAAATACATGGATAGTGCATGGGTCATTGAATAAATTCCTTTTCCACAGTAAAAAATAGTCTTTAATTTCTAACAGGCGGCTGTAGACAATACCCCTAATAGGCCATATAATTTCTGAGAAACACATAATTCATATACATGTCAACACAATACTACATTTTGTTATCCCATATTCTCCTTAGAACATCGGTTCAAGATATAGCAGATATGAGTTTGGTAACTTTTTAGGTAGTCTTGATTTGAATGTCATTTGTATGTCATTGCACTCTGTCCATCATCTTTCACATTGTAAATATGTTCCATAGGTTATATTAACTCCTTCATAAAAAATGATTGCTATAGTTGTGAATGTTCTTTTTGAAATGGAAATTTTTCCAGCTATAAAGTTTGTAATTTCAGTTTCAAATTTAGTACCATCTATGACATATTTTCCATACCTCTGTAGTAACAATGTAGACTTAAGTTCTGATCTGCAGTTTGGACAGATCATATCTTGATGGGCGTTTTTGGTTACATTTTCAAAGGGCACAGCTCTACAATCTGGTAATGTCAAGTAGAGGAATCGTTCTGAATTGATTTCAGTGCTAGACGTGAATTCACAATCTTCACAGTTATGGTTCAATTTATAAGTTTAACCAAATTATTAATTGATATTCACATCTTCTTCCTCTAATAGTCTTAGCATTACCATTAAATATTCTTGAGCATCCTGCTGAAGATTTTGAGAAAAGAGTACTTATCATGCACACTCATCTCTACGTTTTCTTATTCCAGAAGCAGAATGTATGAGTTCTGCCACTTCCTAATTCTTCAAGTAAACTACATAGTTGTGAAGACATTCTTTTATCTACTTTTTCTTTGATAGAATTTGTAAAATGAGGCAAATGGTAGAGTCCATTTAACACTGCATTTGCATAACAGTTTACTCCAGATTTATTATCAAAGTGAATGCCTTCCATTTCCTCATTGTGTTGTAGTTTTCTTTTCTTAAGACCTTGTCATTTTACTTTTTCTTCATCTTTCTCTTCAGCTCTGCTAGACTGCTTTGATATTTTACTCTTTGGACACATGATAATTTTTTCAAGCACAGAATACTGGCCTAAATGAGGAGCATATTGACCTCTTAACCGATTATACTCCCTTACACAGGTCACGTCAGCACTTAGTATCTCCTCATCAAAATCAATCAGAACTAAACCAGACAATATTCTAATTCGCGACAAAGCTACATATGATATTCATTCTTTGAATACACTACTACCAATATTAACAAGAGCTGTATCTACACTTATACCTTGTGTTTTGTGGATAGTTACTGCATACGCTAAAGACATTGGGAACTGCTTTCGCTGGATATACAAGTCTTTACAAGTAGGAAACGTACAATGCATCTACCAATCTGCTTAACTTCACCAACACCATCAAATTTTATGGCTAATTATTCCACGTCATTTCTGTTTGGCTAATTAAAAATTTCCATAACTTCACCCATTGTGCCATTCACTAGCCTTTGTTCAAAATTCGAATTGGGACGTAAAATTACATGACAATTTTTACAGATATGTAACTGTTTTTCTAATCCTGCAGTTTTGCCACAGACTTTTCTAACTATCCAATTTTGATTGCAGTTTTTCTGTTGGTAGCACTGTAACTCCTTGATGTTCTATTTTATCATTTGCTCCAATTTCGATGATCTCTTCTTTTGCCAGTTGCAGAAATTGTTCATTGTATTTACCACACTCCTTAACCCGTTGCGTCCGTCTGTCGGCCAACGGCCATCGCGAGCACTACCTCTGTAGTGCTGCGAACGTCCGTTGGCCGACGCGGCCCCGCCCACTCCGCTAAACCGCCGCACCGCGGCGGAATTGCCGCCGCGGTTAAGCGGTTAAGGGTTGGCATCAAACAAACAATAGACTTCTCTTCCTTAACAAAACTATACATTACTTCTGCAGCTGAAACATTAGTTGGAAACAGATTTTTGATCAGACAGGATTGTAATGCTCTCTCTCCTTCTTTTGTGTGGACTCCCACTTCTATGTCCTTTAGTATTTCTCCGTATTGCATAGCTGTTGCTTGACGCATATTTCTGATTAACTCTTTGTATTCGAAGTTTTCCCAAATGCTTACATTTCCAATACTTCCTAGTGAATTCCTTGTTTCATTATGTGGTAGTGTCTTGAATACAGGTTGTCCTTTGACTGGAGTTAGTTGTAGCAGGTCTTCAAAGACTATTAAGTGTTTTCCTCCAAAAAGCATGTCATTTTCAGTTTTTAATATTTGCTGCATTCTCAAATGTATAAAAGCTAGCATTAGGCTAGACACCATGCTGACTTCATCAATAAGTAGTAGCTTTAATTTCTTTAATACTCTTGCCACTTCACGACAAGCATCACCAGATAATTTTTGGATTCTAATTTGTCGTTGTGCTGAAGAGGCAGCATCAATAATCGTTCTAGAGTAATTCCTTTAATATTATGTGCAGCTAAGCCTGTTGGTGCAGTAACTACACACAACAAATTGGAATCTGTTGTCTTCTGTAGCTAACTTGTCAGTACTTTAATCAAGAAGCTTTTTCCAGTTCCAGCTTGACCACTTATGTACAATAGAACTGGTTTATGTGTAAAAGATGCCCACACTTTTTTCTCATGCAAAAATCTGTGTTCTATTTTACCTTTTACTTCATCAAAAATGTCTTTCTGATCTGTATTCAATTGCTGTATTAGTTGTTCTAGATCCACAGTTTCCTGTCTTGCTTGCTGCATTGTATTTTCCACCTAATTCAGGGCTATATTGCAGCTTCATTTTGAATGATTGGCTGTCCAAGAGGATCTTGACTTCCAGGCACTGAACTTTTACTGCTCTGAGAACTCTCTCTTGCTATATCAGCAGCAATTGTTTCTTCTTGTTCAATCTCATCTCTCAACATTTGAAGATACACTGAAAAAACACAGCACTCAACAGTGTCTTTCACAGCAATTAATGAGTCTTCATAACAGTGAAATTGTCCAAGTAGCTCACTTTCAGTTCGCCATGGCTTGAACAACTGCAACAGGGCTAAATAGAAAAACTCTAGTTTGCCTGACGTTTGGCAACTTAGTTTCAATGGTTGATTAAATTTCCTTTGTTATATCTCACCAAACATCCTTCACATCCATCAACAGCAAATTTTCCTTCTTCAACGTTTTCACGGACATTACTTCTGTATATATAATGTTGAAATATTTCATACAGGTACATCCTGAGGACTCCTTCTTGGATAGTATGTATCCAGTATGTTAGTCTTCAGAATATTTGTACTGTGTGGCTCAAATTCCACAAAATATTGGATTTCAGGAAAATACTTCAGTACTCTGTTATGGGTATTAGCACACCCTAAACCTCACCCATAGAGCTCCTCTAGATTTAGAAAACAAACTAGCTGAGCTTATCTAGTCTGCACATTCCTAAGAGCCGATGTCTCCGTGAGAAAGCATTTTCAAACTAAAACTATACAATTTCTTAGTAAGAGTCTTTTGTGCTAAAATCTCCTCCCAAATCTCCTTCATCTCGGTATTCTCTGACTTTGTTATATAAGAGGTGACGTACTGAGCAACAGCAATTGAATTATATGCAACAAACTGTAGATCCATGTTTGCTTTCCACATCTTTAAAATGACAGGATTGTAGTCATTGATGTATTTTGAAGCTTCTGTTCTTGTATGTGTTGGTTGGTGATTTCAGTGTGTCTGACTGCAGACAAAAAGCTATTAACTCATCCTTCTGAGATCACAGGTTGTGAAAATCCAAAACAACATATTGTATAATTTTATCCTTTAGATCTATATTTTCTACAACACTATTTTCCACACCTATGATTTTGGAATCATAGAACTTGTTGTCTGAATATTTTATCAACCTTATCACTTGGGATGATGCAAGTCACATACTGCTCTATGAAAGACAACACAGACTCATCAGTGTCTGTTCCAAACTTTGGGTCATCTTTTACCCATAGTAGCATCTGGATATGTGGAGCACCTCTGCCTTGATATTCTTTGCGCCAAAAGAAATCAGTCACTTCACCGAGAGGTGGATACCTCCTGTTGCAGATAAAAGCCATTATGGCTTGAAATCTGTGGTTAAAATATCTGCAAACATTTGCAGGGTTCAATGAGCAGAGATCTCCTGGTGTCTTTCGATCAATGTCTTTTATATTTGAATTTGCCTCTCACAAGAATTGAAGCTGATCATCCTATGCATACTCAGTACAACTGAGTGTTAGAAGCCATGTAAGTGCTCCTAAATTTCTCAACATGCATTTTAGTTCACCATGACGACTATACCAATATCCATTGGTCCCACATTGACATACCATGAGATTAATCAAGTTAAATTCCAGTTGTTCATCTTTTCCATTAATGTTCTCAACAAATTCTCTTTTGCAGATTTACACCTGTTTTCAAAATGTGGTTTACAGCATAAGACAATGGAGACAAATCACTTTCAAATAATAGATGAAACATATAATTGGTACATTGATGAAATCTAGGATCCTCTGAATTAAGCCTAGTACATCTGTACTCGGCCACAGGTATTTGTACAGACTGATCCTCATACCTACCACCTACTCCAGTAGGAAAGGGATGAGGGAAACAGCGAGCTTCTAAACCTTTTTCCCATACACTTAAGGAACTTCTTTTTGCTTCTTTTAGTTGATATAGATCAATAGCATCACCACAAATGTCTTTTGAGTTTAGGGGATGGATGCTATAATGTTCATAAATGTCTTCTACTCTGCATTGATCCACTTTTTCTATCTGACCTGTTGATGATGATGTCTTGTCGTCCAGATGTGTGATATCTTAAAGAGTTTCTGCATTTTTTATAATATATGTTATTTTGTACCAGATATGAAGTTGCATTTTTAACTTTACTAACATCTACTAACTCTTGCCTTATCTTTTTACTCTTGGTCGGGGCACCATTTACTACAATTACAATTCCCTCTTCCAAATTTCTCTGTGCCCCTATAGTTTCAATATTTTCCTTAGAATCTAATTGCAAGTATACAACTCTACCTTTGAGACCTTTCTGGAGCTCAGTTGGAGGCAATTTCTCTGTATTTGACGACATGCAAACTATAGATTGAAATGGATGTATCGACTGTATAAATATGGATTAATAAACATTCTGATCTTTCAGTACTTCTGGAACATGTTCTATTTCTAAGTTGTTGTGTACTGCTCTATCAGGCATTTTCTTTTCCTCTAACTTATTATAGCAGTACCTACATATAACTTGTCGGGTGGACAAGTCGATCCATCCCTCTACAAATAAATAAACAGCAAATTCTCGCCACTTATTATTATTCCCTTTTTCAGTGTTAATGTACAAATCAACATTACGAGTTTGTTTTTTGTAGTGAGTGCGTCGACAACAAACACAAACACAATTCGGTTGCTCTGAAGAAACTGCGTTAAAGTTTCTAATCTCTTTTCAAAATTACCAACACTAATACATCTGTTCTGCTGCACAACTCCTGTTGTTCCCAACTCTTCATTTTCCCTACACTCCTGTTCCAGTCCAAAGAAACAACATTGAGCATCATCACAAACCTTTTCTACTTCTACTACACTACCATGCAAAAGAGCTCTATTAATTTCCCCTAAACATACAGCAGGAGTTTTTGCATAGTAAAGCCTTGTAACAAAAGTTCTCATTTTTAAGTGGTGTACACCTAACATTCTAAACAAAAGTTGCTTTGACACACTTTTTTTGATATACAAGCTAGTGAGTGTCCTTGTAAATTAGTATGCTTTCTCACTTTGCATGGATCTAATCCTTACAAGGTACGTATTTTCTGTTTTAAACTTCGAGAAGCAAACATAAGAGGCAATTTCTCAATATATCAATAGATTGTTGATGAATACTACAAGCACTCCTACAATTCTATTTGTACACAGGGGCCTTTCTACGCCTTCCTTGCATCTCTTCAGCAATCACGTCCTCAACATTTCTAGGTACCATTACTTCTTTTACAATAGGAGGTCCATTTTTCATCTCATAACATTGTCCAGATTCATCAACTGCATGCACTAATGTGTTGTCTTGCAAATAGCCTTCTTCATTAAAGAAAGCCTCAGCACTTGAAGTATGTATCCATTCACCACTAAAATCTTTGCAAATGTTACTTCTATCAACAAGTCTTCTTTTTTATCTTTAGAGCAAACGCCTTATAAACTACACCTTCATAAACAACATATTCCTTTTGTCTTATTGCTTGTGTTCTTCTTTTATACTTCTTCAGAGATTCTAACAAGTTGTGAATAACTCTAGTACGCAACATTCTATCTCTGATTTCCTTGAACTGTCTCTGCCTTCTGCTTAAAATCACTCCTTTTTTCAATAACTTCTTACATTTTATTTCAGAGACTTTTTGTGCTTTGATACTCAGTGTTATAGCTTTGTTTTTCTTTACTTCCTTTTGCACTTTCTCCAGTTGTGCACAAACAATTTTAAGAAATGTCTTGGTCCTCTTACCAGCAAGCCTTTTCTCTTTGACCCTCTTTTCTGCATTTTGCCCCTTTTGCTTCCCAGTTCTAAGGAGACCTCTGACTTTTTGTTGGCATGGTAATTCTCTGTAGATAACTAGATATTGATATCTGAAAAGAAAAATAGAGAAGTAAATTTATCACTTAATTACATAGTATCACCTTACATATTTTAACTATTTAAACATGTACTTTACATGAGTATATATAGTTGAGGCAATCTTCGGACTACATGTGCTATCTTTTAAGTACGTAGCACCCACCCTATTAACTACACACAGCCTACCTTACTACTCAGTGATATGTATAGGTGAGTGAGAGGTTGCTCATACAGCTACTCACACACACAGTCACTCACTTACCCATAGAGTTACTTGCACACCCTCTCACTCACCCGTATATCTACTTACACAGACACTAACTTAAAGGCGCATACCCTATTAACTGACTACAGCCTACCTCAGGGGACAGTCATATGTGGTGGAAGAGTAGATTAAAACTTGAAAAGGGCTTTACATGTTACACTTGAATTTGTCGTTTTTTCACAGATATCAGAATTACTGTGTGAGTCCCTATCAGGAGGTGGCATTCCATGAGTATGTAGCTTTGTTGGAAAATGACTACCTCTCTTTGTGATCTCTATAGTTCACTAAATGTGTCTGTAAGGGGCTGCATGAATTGCCTCCTAGGTGTGTTAGTGACTATTGAATCATATACATGTGTATGCAACTACCTATTTTAGCACAAGATACATATTAGTTGTGCGTGTCTATGTGAGTAAATATGTAGGTGCTTCGGTATTTATTTCAGCGTATGTTTTAGTGCCTGTCTGCTTTTCTACTTAGGTGTATCAGATTGAAGTCTGGGTGGCACAGTGGATATATAATTGAGTACATGGGTTTCTATGAGCACATATAGCTCACTGAACCTTCAGAGTACTTATGTTATTTTTTAAGCAAATACCAGCCTGCCCTACGGCATACCTACAACCACCCTCAGTGGTGAGGTATACATGTTACAGCAATAGTTTAAGCGTTCTCTAGGAGTTTTAAATGAGAAGGTTGATCTAACAGTAAAACTGCATACACAGCCTCAAGAGTAGCAGGCCCAATACATGATATAAAATCTACTTCTCTGCATGCTAGACTTGAAAGTGTTAGTTCTTTAGCAGATATCTGAATGAGTGTCTTAGTCCCTATCTGGATCTGTCATTGCACGTCTATGTAAGTTTGTACTTAAATACAAGCATCTCTTTGTAACATCTACGGTTCTCCAAATGTGTCTGTAAAAGGCTGCATATATTGCCTACTGGCTGTGTTAGTGCATTTAGGGTTTTTTCAGTGTGTGTGAAACTGCTCCCATTAGTGCTAGATACATATCCGTTGCCCCCGTTTATGTGAATGAATATTTAGGTGCTTCTGTCACTATCTCACTGGGTCTTTTAGTGTCTGTCAGCTTTTCAACTTAGGTGTGCAAGTCTGAAGTCTCATAGGGAGACTGGATGAATAATTAGGTACATGGGCCTGTAAGACTGCATATAGCTCACTGACTTTTCAAAGTACATGTATTAACTCTTAAGCACATACCGCCCTGCCATATGGCCTAGCTGCAACCTACCTCAGTGCTGAGTTATACTTAGCAGAATAGCAGTTTATGTGTTGTATATAAATATAAAAAGTGAAGGTTAGCCTCCCAGTAAAACTGAATGTATACGTTCAAGTATACCAGGCCCGAGGCATGATAAAAGAGCTACTTGTCTCATGTTAGATTAGAAAGTGTCACTTCTTTACAAGATATCTGAATGGATATCTCAGTTCCTATCTGGGACTTCTATTGCATGTATGATTAACTTTGCTGGTAAATGTCTGCCTCGCTTTCTGACATCAATGGTTCTCTAACTGTCTCTATAAGAGGCTAAATGAATTGCCTCCTGGATGTATTAGTGAATATTGTGTTATTTATCTGTGTGTGCAACTGCCTCCATTAGTGCTGCACACATATGAGTTCTGCCTCTCTCTGTGATTGAATGTTTAGGTGCTTCTACTACTATCTCACTGGGTGTTTTAGTGTCTGTCTGCTCTCATACTTAGCTATCTCAAATGGAAGTCTGAATGACAAAGTGGGTGTATAATTCATCACATGGATCTCTAGGAGTCTATATAGCTGACAGAAACTTCACAGAACACGTCTTACCTTTTAAGCACATAGCTAGCTGCATTATGCTCTAGCTACAGGCTATCTTACTGCTCAGTTATATGTGCTACAAGGGCAGATTATTACTTGGGTAGGAGTTTAAGTGACAAGCAGTAAAAGTACATGCTCAGGCTAAAGTCTACCAGGCCCAATACATGATACAAGGGCTACTTCTCTGCATGGTGGACTTCAAACTGTCAGTTCTTTATTAGATATCTGAATGAGTATCTCAATTCCTATCTGGAACTGTGATTGCATGTCTAAGTAAGTTTGTTAGTAAATAACTCCCTGTCTATGTGACAAGTATGCTTCTCTAAATGTGTCTGTAAGGGGCTATGGATTGCCTCCTGAATGTATTAGTGACTGTTGGGTAATTTAACTACGTGTGTACATCTACCTCCATTACCACTAGATGCATATCACTTCTACCTGTTAGTGTGAGTGAATATTCACATGCTTCTATTACTATCTCACTGGGTGTTTTAGTGTCTGTCTGCTTTTCTACTTACGTATGTCAGATTAAAGTTTGGGACACAAGGTGGATGTATAATTGGGCACATGGGCCTCTAGGAGTGGACATAGCTCACTTATACTTTGCAGTACATTTCATACATTCTAAGCACATACCAACCTGCCTTAAGTCCTACCTGCAGCCTAACTCACTGGAGAATTATATGTGGTAAAAGAGTAGTTTATACCATTTGTAGGACATTTTAATGTGAAAATTGACCTAGTAAGAAAAGTGCATGTACATGGTCAAATGTAGGAGGCCCAAGACATGATGCAAGACCTACTTCTCTGCATGGTAGAGTTGAAAGTGTCAGTTTTTTAACTAGATATTTGAATGAGTGTGTCAGTTCCTGTTTGGGCTCTGATTACATGTGTATATAAGTCTGTTGCTAAATCACTGCCTACCTTTGTGACATGAATCATTCTCTAAATATGTCTATAAGGGGCTGCATGGATTGTCTCCTGGGTGTGTTAGTGAGTATTCAGTTTTTTAAATATGTGTACAGATGCTTCCATTACCACTAAATACATATCAGTTCAGCCTGTCTGTGTGACTCAGTATTTAGGTGGTTCACTGGGTGTTTTAGTGTCTCGCTGCTTTTCTACTGACGTATCTCAGATTGAAGTATGGGTAGCAGGGTGCATATATAATTGGACACAGAAGTCTGTAGAAGTGTATATACCTCACTAAACTTCACAATCCATGTCCTACATTTTTAAGCATATACTACCCTACCTTATGACCTAGCTGCAGCCTTCCTCAGTGGTGATTTATATATGGTAAAAGGTCACTTTATGCCTTCCCTAGGGCTTTTACATGTAATGTTTGGCCAAGCCATAAAACTGCCTGCACAGGCTCAAGTGTACCAAGCTGGAGACATAATGCAAGGGCTACTTCTGGGTTATTTAAGTGTGTATGCAACAACCTCCATCAGCGCTAGATACATAACAGTTGTGCCTGTCTGTATAAGTGAATATTTACTTGCTTCTGTCACAGTCTGTATGGCTGTTTTAGTCTCT
This sequence comes from Calotriton arnoldi, assembly GCA_963921515.1. Lineage (NCBI taxonomy): Eukaryota > Metazoa > Chordata > Amphibia > Caudata > Salamandridae > Calotriton > Calotriton arnoldi. The sequence continues at coordinate 1,375,556 of CAWUFW010001308.1, forward strand.
GTCTACTTTTCTTCTTAGGTATATCAGATTGAAGTGTCGGTGGCAGGGTGTATATATCATTGGGCACATGGGACTCTAGGAGTGCATACTGCTTACTAAAACTTCAGAGTATATGTGTAACGTTTTAAGCATATAACACCCTGCAATATTTCGTAGCTGCAGCCTATCTCGGTGGTGAGTTATACATGGTAAAAGAGCAGTTTATGCCTTCACTAGGACTTTTAAATATGAAAGTTTGGCCCAGCTATAAAACTGAATGCATGGGCTTAAGTAAAGCAGGCCTAGGACATCATCCAAGGGCTACTTCTCTACATGGTAAATTTGAAAGAGTCAGCTGTTTAGTAGATATCTGAATGAGTGCTTCATTTCCTATCTAGAGCTGTGATTCCATGTGTATCTAAATGTGTTACTAAATCACTGCCTCTCTTTGTCTGATGTATGGTTCTCTAAATATGTCTGTAAGGGCCTGCATACATTGCCACCTGGGTGTATTAGTGAGTTATTTAAGTGTGTATGATACTGCCTCCATTAGCACAAGATACATATCAGTTGTGCCTGTCTGTGTGAGTGAATGTTTAGGTGCTTCTCTACCTACCTAACTGGGTGTTTCAGTGTCTGTCTGCTTTTCTACTTAGGTATGTCACATTTAATTCTGGGTGTAGGCTGGATGTGTAATTGGCCACATAGGTCTCTAGGAATGCATATACATCAGTCAATCTTCAGAGTAGATGTCTTAAGTTTTAAGCATATAGCTCCCTACAGTACTGCACAGCTACACCCTTCCTTAGTATGGACTCATATGTTCTAAAAGAGCAGTTTACACCTTGTGTAGGATTTTTAAGTAAGAAGACTGCCCTAACAGTAAAACTGCATGCATAAGTCAATTACACCACATCCAACACATAATTTATATATTTATACTTAGGTATGGAAGATTAAAATGCGGATGGCACAGTGCATGTACACTTCAGAAGAAAAATCTTTATACGCACATTCAGCTCACTCAAATATTTAAAGAACATATCTTACATATTAGCCACCTAGTACCCTATGCTATGGCCTACCTAGCAGTCTCATAACTAAGCCTGGGCGGAGTTCGCGTAGCCGCACTACGCGGAACTCCGCGAAGCGGTAAGAAAACTCTGCAACACTACGGGGAGTTCCGCAAGCATGCAGAGTTGCTTGTTCCGCATGCTCGTGCATGCTCGTGAGATGTTTCTGATGTTCGGCAATGCAGATTACGTGTTCAGGGGGAAATATCGAGCAAACTTCACCATGCGGTCGCCAATGTGCGCGGCCATATTGTTTTTCTACTCTTTGTTATGGTTCTGGGGCCTGTTTTGAATCCTCCCAATATCTTTTCAATCCTTTGTTTCTAAAACTTTTTTCTGATCATTTTTTTTATTATCTATCCCTCTCTCTTCCTAAGTGTGTATTTTGTGTTTTTTTCTACTTTTACTGCGTTATTGTACTGTTTCTCTATTATTTGCTTGTTATTTTTTTTTACTTCCCTACTTCTTCTCCTGACTTTATTTTTTACTTCTACATTTTCTTTTCCGCCCCCCGCCTCCCAAAACCATGGCTAAGAGTACTAAGATGAAGCAGAGTGTGACCAGGAGCTGCCTTCCCTGCGGAAGGGGGCATCCGGAAGGGGTGCAGCCCCGGGCCTTACTCTCAGCTGGTGGCAGGCCTGGTTCAGGCTATGGGATCCAGGAGCGTCACCACTGGTGGGCGATTGTGCTCCGGGCAGTGTTTCGCTGCTAAGAGGTCTGGCGCACCCACAACCAACTGACTCACCGGTGGTCTGACATCCTGGACCAGGAGCAGGACCTGCTGGACCTGCTAGGTGTTGAGGTCGTGGGGCTTGGTGAGTAGCTACTTTTTATTACTATTGTGTGCTATGTTCTGTGTTGTTGCATATATCATTTGTTTCCCAAATAGCAAGAATGCTGTTGCTGCTTACATGCAGGTAAGTTATGTTAAAAATCTTATATTATGTGATTGTTATTCTTCTAGACAGGTGCTCGGCGCTAATAATCTTACTTGTTTGCAACTTTGCGCTCGCTTGGGCTGATTATGTAAGAGAGGTTAGAGAACTTAAGTTAGGTAATGCACAGTAGAGAGACTCCTTTCCTTTGTCCTGTCACTAAGATAGTGGTAGGTAGGCAGTTATAGTTAGTTACTTAGTATTAGTTGGTCATTTTTTAGTGGATTGCGTGATGCGTCCTCAACATGAGCTGCTGACTCCTTTGTAGAACCTTTTGTAGTTTGTTAGTGAGTGAATAATTTAGCAACTCAGCATCAGCAACCAACCAACAATATGGTGTATGCAATATGCATGCGTCCCTCTATGCATTTTTGAGGACTGAAATAAATGCAGACATAGTGAATTGGCCTGTCAAATGGGGTTGATTCATTGATGATTGTGAATGAGATCGTAACTTAGAAGAAGCAAATATAATTTTTGGCAATTCATTCCAAAGTCTTTGGAATAGGCGGGCTAGGTGGTACTTAGGTTTAGGATTCTGGAATCGGAATGGAACAGTGGAAAAATAAAGAGATAGGATGGTCCGCGACCACGATACGAGTCTACTACTACTAGTCGATCTGATTAGATAGGTCAATTTTATTGCAATTGCCGTTTCCTGTCAAAATCTTTTTGGAGCAGTTTCTAAAAATATTTATTATTTGCTTCACACCAATCAATGTTTGTCTCTTTATTATGTCTTACATGATCAGCATCCAGGGGCAAGAAGATGACGGTGTCTGGCGAGGCGGGAGCTGGAGGTGCCTCCCAGGATCGCTCCTGTACTACAGATGGCTCTGCTGCTGGCCCCAGTAAGTCCTCCTGTTGTTAATATTAATAATTATATTTCCCTAACTTTTACTGCACCTTATTTTTTTCGAACTTTTATTTCCGTTCCCTCATTCTATTTTTTACCAAATCTTCTTCGATCTATCTGTTTCTAAATTCTTGTTATCCCTGCATTACCTACCAACTTAGTTATTTATATTTCTAGTGTCTGTTTTTTTTTTTTACATCAATCTAACTGCCTCTGACTCTGTACTACTATTAGTCTGTCTGTAGCTTGCTTTATAATTTATTCTGGTTTTTCAGTCAGCTTTCCTCTCCCCTTATATTTTGTGGACTGCCTAGTGGTGGTACTACTGTAAGACTCAGAGAACACATTGGTCCGACCTTTACTACTACTAGCACTACTACACTGCTGTGCAGATCGCATGCCCAACTAAGGTATTCTACGCATGTTTGTTGAGATTAAAAGGCATTCTTTTACTTTCTTTCTCATGCTCAATCAGTAAATAAAATGATGGTCACGTTGGACACCCCAAAGTGGTGTATTTTTACTTTTTCTCATCTAGGCCTAGTACTATTATTATTAGCAGCAGTTGATTGTGAACAACTGATTACCGTGCACCATGGCTGGAAGGAAGTATGAGGGCACAATTATATTTTCCAACCAAGAGAGAGGACTCGAGAGACCTCATGCCCAATTGTCCGCCCAGTTGGCCACTCTTTTTCTTTTTGAAATGTTTTAAAACTCAGATTCACCAATAGCTTTTGCCACTGAGTCCAGTCCTTTGTGTTGCCTCTTCTTGAGAGGCTTTTCGAAAATTGGCACCAACAAAATGCCCAACCAGATATTTTATTACTTTTGATAGGATAGGACATACTGGCTACTCTACTCTAGTACCCGATTTGTACTGGTGATGAGTATGGTGTATGTATGCATTGTATTTTCAATCCTGCTAGTGAAAAAAATAAATAGGTGGAGGCGTATATGGCATCTAAAAAATGTGTAATGTTTTTCTAGGCGTACCAACCACCAGTGCCGGGGCCAGCGGGGAAGGCGACGCCAGCCAGGAGGGAGCAGATGCGGCTGCTGCAGGGGGTGAGCCAGCAGCAGTGGTGGGCGGTGGTAAGTTATATTCCTTACTTATTGACAATACACACTCGCTGCAAGGGTTTACACTGTACTGTTGAGAGAGACTACCCTTTACTTAGCATTAGCAATAGCATTAGCGGCGGAGTTGTGTAACTAATGGCCTCTTCTATCTGACTTCAACTCAGCTGAGAAAGTTTTAGAAGACTAAGAGTCAGACAACCTTGATGCATGGGTTGAACAAAAAGGGAAAGAAGGATGGAAGGAGGAAGGACGGGTGACATGTAATATATGACTGGCAGAGAAGGATGTGTGGGTTAAGGAAGGGGTCTGGGATGCATAGGTGGCTGATAGGATGCATGGGTGGTTGAAGGATTGGTGAAAGTGAAAGGTGAAAGAAAGGATGCCTGCCTGGGTGGGTGAAACTGTATGGGCGATAGGAATCCTCTGGGGGGTTTGATGGGTCAAACAAAAAAGGCAAGCAAGGACGCGTGGGTGGTGGTTTGAAAAAAAATGACAAATGTATGTTGTTGAGAGATTAAGAAGAATGATAGCCATGTTTACTTTGACTGGATGGATGCCTGGATGGTATTCAGTCATAGCATAGGTGAAGACTGTCACTGGATGAAGAGAATGTAAAAGAAAAATAAACCGTGTCAGGGTAGCACAGCCAAGGGTGAAGATAAGAATAAGATTAGAATTTAAAAAAATATTGCTAGAAGAGCAATGCAATGATAAATGGAAAAATCGCTGGGAAGAAACAAGAACTGTTTTTTTTCAAGTTTTTTTATTCAAGGTTGTATTTCAGAATACTCCCTTGACTAAGGGTGGGCGTAGTTCGCGAAGTAATGCTTCGCGAAGCTACGCAAAGTGCAGTTCGCGCTACGCAAGCTTCGCGTAGCACTACGCGAACTGCGTAGCGCACTGTTCGCAATGATTGCACAGTGCCGGATGCTTGTCCGCACTGTGCAATCATTGAAAACGGCAACTTGCACAGTGCGAGCTGTCTTTTACTGCTGCTCGAGTAGATTTTTACTCGAGCGGCAGCTTTCTCAACGCGGACTGGTAGTTTCTCATCGCGAGCGGTCGCGAGCATACGCGACCACTCGCAATGAGAAACCTGACCTCCCCGCGTTGAGAATCTCGCCGGGAGGTTTATTTTCCACGCTCGCGATCGGCAACTTGATGTTGCTGATCGCGAACGAGGAAAAAGTCTCGCCGGGATGTCATTTTGCTTGCTCGCGGTCGCCAACTTGACGTTGAGGACCGCGAGCAAGCAAAATGACCGCGGCACTACGCTACGCTACGCGTGTTCGCACTGTGCTACGTGCAATTCGCGTTGTGCGAAGTAGCGCAAGCTTCGCAAACTACGCGAGCGTAGCGTAGCACTTCGCCCAGGATTACCCTTGACTCAGTAGTTTGCAAGCACAACATATATATTGTGTATGTATGTACCCATACCCACCCATTATCAATCGCCTCCCTCCGACTCCGAGGCCCACTCCCTACCTATGTCATTTCGACTGTGTCAGCCATGGGTGGCCTATCGGCTGCATGGTTACACAATCAAACAATAGTAGTATCTCACGTCATCCCATATATAATCATTCATATCAGATATCATCTGCCTTGTTGTAGTAATCCGGGTGAAGGTGAAATTGAGCAGTTGCCATTGATTTAACAGAGTATGGCCATAATAGTAAATAAAATAATTGTGTAGGTGTAGACTACAGCTGCCCCACCTGCAGACAGTAGTAAAGTAACGTGAGTCTGCGACACGAGTCTGTCTAGGGTGCAAGCTGACTGAGCTGGCATGCCTACAAGGTTAATTTAGCTAAACAAGAGAGAGAAGAATAAGACTTTTCTACTCCATAGTGCCTAGTAATGCCTGAAACTCCTACAAATGTTAGAGGCCGAGGAAGTAGGAGGATACCACAAATGTTATGTACTGTGCTTGCTAGTGCTACTGTGCCACTATAATTTTATGTGTATAATTAATTTTGTGTTACTGTTTTGCTAAGAGTATTGGTTACAATTGTCTTTTTTCTTTCTTCATATAGCTACTCCTTCCCAACCGAAACAACCACCCAACAGGAAGGAGTTAGCATCCATGGCCCAGCAACGGAATCTGGAGGCCATCCATGATGAATATCGGCGGCTGGTGGTTCTGGCGGAGGAGGAGGAGGAGGCGGCAGCAGCTGCAGCCTCCTCCAATGCCCCGGGGCCCAGCCATGCCCCCATAGTGCCTCCAGTGGTACGGCACAGTGGTCTGGCAGCCGCCCACCGCACTTCTTTAAACACTGCTGCCCACCCCTGTTCATGCAACTGCAAGACATTTCAGCGTTGCATGCTCCTCCGAATGTCACGCCTAGGGGAGTGGATAAACACCGTGGAGAGGAAGATCTGGTGAGCCTGCCGCTAGACCTCTGTCGTCTTGCCCCTTTTTTTAAATCTTTTTTTGGTGGGTGGGAATTGGGCGTTTGGGAAAACTTGGGGTTTTTTTTATGGACATTTTAATTTATAGACATTGGACTCCTAATGATGGACATTGGTTGGGGTTAGGGAGAGGGGTGGGTCAGGTGTTGTGTTTTTTTTTCATTGTAGTTAGTTTATTTGTTAGGGGAATACATTATTTATAGTTTACATATGATGTAAATCTTTTGTGGGGGGATTACTCTTTTACTTCACACTGTTTCCTTTGTTGCAGGGCCGCAGCTAGTTTTTGATTGAAATCTGCCGATAGTGTAACACACCACCAGATAGATGCGGTACCCTCACTTGTCCTGCTAGTACTGTCAGTCTCTACTCCTAGTCTATGCAGTCTGGAACTAAAACCCCTATGGACTCGGAAGGGTGTAGGTGTGTGAATTAATTAATTTCCATAGTAGATACATTATGCCACCCCCAAACTTCTTCTCTTACCTGTGATTGATGTTTATACTTAAGCGAAGCGATGGCTGCATGGTGAGGGTTTGGTTTACCAAGGTGCCATGGTGGTGGTAGTAGTAGTAGACACTGAGAGTAGCATTTGCAAAAAAAGAAAATGAGACAGTCAGTCAACTGAGGGAGACTAGGGAATGAGTAGTAGAAGTACAGTACACAAGAAGACTGCCAAAAAAGAAACCATGATGATGATAAGCAATGCTAAAGTAAATTAAACCAGAATGCCTGGAGGGATAGCCTAGTACAAGTTACAAACTGAAGTCGACTCGAGTTATGAAGCGGACAAGCAGCTTCTTAACCTTTAGGGCTGGAACTAGGATGATTGATGACTCGATGCTGGCAACCAATTATATTATTATGATGGATTATGTTCCTCTGGAAAAAAAAATTGAATATTGAATACTGTGCATGGGTGGGAAATCTAATATTGCCAGTGTGGGCTATAGTATATATACTTAGAGCAGAAGTAGATACTCGCCCTGCCTTGAGTTAGTGTTGCTTTCACCACATCCGCCCCAGCAAGTGTGTGATCAATAATTGGTGTAAATTTAATTGAGTCACACCTCTATAGAAATCACACAGCCCGGGGGAAGAGGGTTAGGGTTTGATGAATGGTTGGGAAGGGCGATTTGAGGGAAAGGTTTGACAAAGACAAACACTACACATGGACAACACACAAAATCTTGGCAGCCGACCATCATATAAATCTGTTAAGGGAGAAAAAGGAAATGCATGCATGATGATGATGACTTGATGAGTGTAGTACTAGACTAGTACAGGGAAGTATATTATTAATTATTATGCAATTGCCTGGCCTGTCTGCCCCCAGAGAGACTCAAGTTACATACATTTTATTTTCTGTTGTTGTACCGGGCTTCCTTTGAAAGATAGTGAAGAAAATTAAAAAATATCTGTAGGAGTCAAATATATATAAGAAAAAATAAACAACAACACACAGTCATAATAATTGAAGAGAAAAAATGAATCAAATGAAAATGATACTATAATTATTGCCAAATTGGGAGTTGCATCTCCGCATTCCTCTTGGTCTTTCCTTGGACTGTCCATCCGTCCTTCAATCTTGGGTGCCTGCCTGGCGGATGCGGTTTGGTAAGGTAATTGTGAGTTGTTATTCCCAGTATAGTTCAGGGTAAAGGCCAGCTTGTAGATGGAAAAACAAAAACGATATTGAAAAATCAAGGAGAAAAGTTCAACTGCATAAATTAAGGGGGAGTGCAACAAGAAGACTTTCAGAAGCGGCATGGCTAAATCATGTCTGTTTCCAGCAGTTACCTCCAACAACAGGAGCAGGCCCGCCCACCCAACCTCCACTTAGCTTAGAATTTGAGCCAGACAGCACTGAGCACACATACACACACAGCAACATAGCATTTTCCAAATTAAGTAACAAAATCAATGCACCGCTGTCAGTCACACCACCACACTCGCCTCCACCACTACACAGACATGTAGGTCTGGTGTTGTTGTTTACTTTTTAGGCCACTTCATGAAACGCCCCGAGTTATTCCGTCATTCATCTCTGATCCTACTGACTGACTGCGAGTATGGTATGGTCATGGAGTCCAACTCTGTAGTGTCCCAAAATGAGTCCAGACCCAAAAATGCAATGGATCGGCCTGCAGTAGTACAATTTTGTTATTGAACAACAAGAAGGGAAACATTGACTTGAGTCACTTTTTTGTGTGTAGAATACTGGTAGACATCATGCGCAACAAACACCATTCACTCAGAGTCAGTGTGCAATGCATGCCATCATTTACCTGTTCTTAAGTTCCGGGGCAGTCCCTCTAGGCTCGGAAAGGAGGATAGATATATAGTCAGGTGTGGAGGGACTCGAGGTGAGCACACATTTCACATTTGTTGTACTATTCTCTATCCAATGTCTGGCTTGAAGGAAATGGATTTAGGGCGAGTCAGGACTCAGAGGAGTGGACTTACTTCTTCACTGACTGCACACAGTTTCAACTCCAATCCGGCAATAAAAGAGTACGATGGTGGTGATGGATGTGTTGTGATTCGAACCAGAAAGACAGTGACACACACAAATAATAAAGTAAATATTATTCGTTATCTAGTTTTTTGGGGGCTTTTTTTGGGGTGTCAAAGGAAGAAAGAAAGTAACTCGAAAGCCTAGTTGTCAGGGAAGTAGAGCTCATCTTCAAACTCTGGTGGTTCACCCAGAAGTAGGTCACCTAACACACTACTTCCATGACCTGAGTTGCAGTCATCATCTTCCTGCTCTGCTACTTCAGGTAAGGTGTAATCCGGTGGTATAAAGCGCTGATTCATTTTGATCATGGTTAAACGCTCCACGTTTTGGGGTGAGGGACTAGTCCTTCTCACTATCAGAACGGTACCAGCAGCACTGAAAAGACACTCAGAAGAGACACTTGCGACAGTGCAAGCCAAATAGTTTATCGCCAGCCTGCTGAGCACCGGCCATTGGCGCGTTTTCCCATACCAATGCAGCAATGGGTTTTGATCAAAGTAGACCTCTGTTGGGTCATCCAGGTAGGCCTGGACCATCGGCTCAATGCTCATGGGTGCTCCGCTTTGCGTGGCCTCTTTTGCCTTTGCCTCAGCACTGGACTTAAGCCCTGCCTGTAGAAAGCATTCCTCTGCCGATTTTGAGGCTGATGCTCCTGTTGTTGTTGATGTTGTTCTTGGTGTTGTTGGTGGTTTTTGCTGCTGTGAGCCAACCGCACTGCCCTCAGGCTCTGAAGTTGAACTTGAAGGCTGACCTGAAGTACTTGCTGTGCCCTGGAGGAGCTGGCCTCCAATTCCCTGTCGTTCTTTTTCTAGCTGACTGGCCTGCACAGCTATCCAGGTTTTGAAGCTAGCAACATCCCCGTCTGAAAAAGGAATGAAAGTGTGCAGTAATGGTTTGTACCATGGATCAAGAATTGTGGCACCAATGTAATGGTTGGATAACGCAATGCCTCTTTGCACCCTTGTATTTTCAGATAAGCGAAGGGTTAAGCTCTCCACCAACTCATATGCTTCTTTTTTTCCTCCACACCTGCATACATTGCAGACACCCCCTTCAGCTGTTCCTGTAGTATGTGCAACAATGGGATAGCCTGGCCCATAGTACATTCCTCCTTGCTGACTTCACATGTGAAGACCTCAAAATGATCTAGCATCTCTGTCAGTCATTTAACTAGGCCCCGTTGGTCCATATCAATGATCATGCCTTTCACAGAGGCATCCCCTCTTTGCATGACATATTCATTGATCAGTCTGTACTGCTCAAACAGATGTTCAAGCATGTAATAAGTTAAGTTCCAATGTTTTGGCACCTCCTGGATGAGTGCTTTAACTGGCATTCTATTATCACATTGAATGATCCTCAGCTGCTTCTGGGCTTTAAAAGAATGGCTGAAATGTGTGCAGATTCTTCTGCAGGTGGTCAGTAAGTTGTTGACTCGGTCTTCTTTTTTCAGAAAGTCTTGAACAATGATGTTAATGCAGTGCGCCAAACACTGGACCCTGAAATAGCCACCATCGGCCATGGCCTTAACTATATTACTGCCATTGTCCGTGGCAACAAAACCAATGTTAAGCCCTCTTGGTCGCAGCCATCCAAAGACCTTGCTGTCAAAGTCTTCCAAAATGTTTGCAGCAGTATGAGATTTCTCCATGGCTTACATGGCTACAGTTGCATGTTTCCGAGCGGCATTACAAATCTCAGCAGTGTCAACATCTGCAGATATCTTTTCTCTATCCCCCACAAAAGCGATCCAGTGTGCAGTGATGCACATGTAATCAGTGGCTTGGCAACTGGTCCACATGTCTGTTGTCAGGTGGATAGTGTGAACAGCACTCTGCTGCAAAGCTTGTCCAAGCAATTCCAGCACATTGTGATGTAGTGCTGGAACAGCAACTCTGACGAAATAGGACCGGCTGGGAACCTTGCATTTCCGGGAGATGGCTGCCACAAATTCAAGAAAACCCACCCCTTCCACAAAAGAAAAAGAGAGGAGGTCCAGCACTCACATTTTAGCCAGCTTCGTCTTGTACAAACGTGCTGTTGGGTGGTTGCGTTAGTACTGCCCCTCCGACCTAAACACGCTGAGAATGATAACCTGGATTTTTTTCTTTTCCGGTGCCACTGATTCAGGTGACTTCTTGATGCCAGGTGTTAGGCTCAATGCACGTTTTTTTGTTCCAGTACTCTCTTGCCTTGGACCCCTTGGTGTCTCAGTCTGACTCTTGTGCCATTGTGATGTTGTTGATGATGATGTGGGTGGTACCCACTGCACTGCTGGGGACAGGGCTGCTTTGTGCAACAGAGGAAATGTCTCCCTCTTGTTCACCTTCCACCATGATTGGATCTTCTTCATCCCCTCCACTAACAACACGTGCAGTTTTTTGGCCGCTAAGGTGCGCTTCCCACTGGATCAAGTGGGGTTTTCTCAGATAGGTTGTTTGGCCTCCGGTACAATAATTTGCACCAAGCTTACCCCGACTAACACCTTGTTCACAAATAGAGCATATTGCAATGTTCACCTCCTTCTTGCTAACTGAAAAAAGTCCCAAACTGGGGGGGGGTCAATTTTCTGGCGCTGCTGGTGCAACTTGCAATGTCGGATGAACTGGTAGGTGGACATGACATTTGACTCTCTGCAGTACCTACTTCTACTGAGGTGGTTGTGGTGGGTGTAGGTCGCTGCCGGTGAAAAATGGAAGCTGGAGGTGGTGTTGGTGGTATCATCTGTGTTGGTGGTATCCGTGCCACATCCCTCACAGCAATTTGGGATGGGGTAATGTCGGTCTGCACTGGGGCGGAACTAATGCCCATGATGACTTACTCATCATCATCAGCCTCCTCTTCTACGTCTACCTCCATAACTCTAAGGCTTTCTGGAACCTTCCTTTTCCCTAGCCTTGTCTCGCGGCGTGTCTCACTCTCAGACTGAGGTTGCTTCCAAGTGGCGTCTAGATCATCAGAAGGGGGGCTTGCAGAAGAAGTTGATGGACTAACCCTCATTTTCCTTGCTGGGGCTCTGCAAGACAATGGATCTTCTGAAAGAGTGGCTTGCTCTTCTACTTCCTCTGTAGAAGCTCGATCTCCTGAACTGCCCCTACTTCGGGAAGAACAACTTCTATTGCGGGTGGTTGCGGCTTTTGTTGCCCACTTATCTGAGTTTCCTGCATTGATTGGGTACTACTTTGCGATAACAATAAGTCAATTTTAACATCACTGCTCGTCGGCGTTGGACTTGTGATTAGACTGGCTACCTCTGCAACACACATGGGTTTGGGCCTAGGTTGGTGGGGTGGGTCCACTGATGTGGGGGGTTCGCTCCCAGCTTGCTCCCCTGACATCGCTGCTGCAGGTGCAATTTTTGGTTTCCCAAAAAAAGGTCTTGGGCAACATTCCGGTCTTGGTAAGTGGCAGTGCCTTCTTCTCACTGGCAACTTTCTTGGTACTGGATCTGGTACCTTTCTTTGGGGCCATCTTGAAGATGTCAGCAGCACGCAGTGGCACAAGTTGAAGTGATGTCTTTGGTCACACGTCATGTGACGTCGTGCGCAGCAGGACTTCTGTCTGGCAGTACAATGGGTGATGTTGTCTCCTCTTCTTTTGTGCACCTAAAAGCAAAGAAGCAAGAAGAACATCATTGAAACGTGGCATTCATCATTGTTGTGGTTCAAATACTACCTGTACAAACAAACAAATATAATATATAACTTAGTGTGTGGTCACACTTGTTAGTGTTATTAATATTATTATATGTATTACCTCAGTTATTAAAAAAACATAACAACACAGTGTAGCCATTTGTGAAACTTTGACAACATGGGCTTGTATGGTTGGTGTACTGTACAGTACACTCAGGAAGGGTAGGAAAGAAGAACAACAACAAAAATACAAATGTAAGGACCCCGTTTGGTATTGTGCATCACTTGGGATGCAGCATTCAGGGAGCTGCAGCTGAAAATGGATGGAAACAACAAGCTACGAGGAACAAAGGAAAAACATGCAGGCCTATGGCAAAAGCGGTAAAGCACACTAACTGCCACCACAAAATGACCACCAGCCACATGGTCACTCACAAGTCACAACAACAACAAGCAGGAGGCCTGGAAAACAATGAACTCAAGCAGGCCTATATGGAGTTGGACACAGACTTTACAAAATTACCCCTAGCCACATGGGGAGACTCAGCCAAGACAAATGTTGGCCCACTATTACAAACACACACACACTAGCCAGACAAAGGAGGCATGCTAAACAATACAGCTTTAATGCAACAATGCCAAAAACAAAAATCCACAGGGCTAAAAAAGGTTTGCAAGTTACAACAACCACACTCACCCAACAAAGGCATTTATTTAACACATATGAAAAAAAGTGAAATACCCCCAAAAAAAACATTTTGCATTTTTCAATCCAATGCCACCCATGTCATAAATGATGTTTAAATTCAACAGACACCACAGAAACAGTTGTTGCATGCACCCATGAGTAGCTCTGGGCCTACTGGCTGAAAGGCCTATTGGCAGACTACTGGGCTAGTGAATTAAATAAATATTGCAAATTGATTTCAAAAGTTGGAGAAAATGTAGTGAACTGTGCAACATGTTTCGTTTATAAAAGAAGAACAATTACTTAGAAAGAAACAACTAGGCCCCTACTGAAACTACAGGCCACCCACCACAATATATTAATTAAAAAAAAAAACAATGAAAAGTACAAAAAAATATAGGTGCATGGCCCCAATCAAACAAACAACACAAATTTTCCAACTTACTTTTGAAATCTCAAATTCAAAAGTTCTCAAATCCATTGATATATGATGCAGCAGACACAAAGAGTGATCCTTCCAGCTCCAAATCCAAATGAAAAGTGAACAGCAGATGGACAAAGCACTGGAAGGAGCCTGCTGGACAGGAACAGGAAGTTGGAGACTCTGGGGCACTTCCTTTCTCTAAAAGAAAAAGGACTTCCTGTGTCATGTTTTGTATATAGGCCGTAATGTAGACCCGTTCATATACACCTTAATGTAGAAATACTCATATATGCCCTATTATGGTCATACTCGTATATGCCCTATTATGGTCATTCTCGTATATGCCCTATTATGGTCATTCTCGTATATGCCCTATTATGGTCATGACTGAACATGCCCTATTATAGTCATGGCTCCTAATATAGGCATGATCCTTCACCTACATTAGTTCCCTACAGTAAACAACGAGCTCTGAGGGTTGAACGTTATCTAGTCTGTGGTTAGAACACTGCAAGGTCCTTCCCGAACACAGGCCTACAATGTACTCATAAATTATGCATGAGCATTCACCCGCTACATCTCCCGCATAATATGTATGTACAAAGTTCACCCCTGACGTCTTCCTCATGGCTAACAAAGACCAATACAAACCATACTGAGGGACGAGACACTTTAGGGTATAAATACACCACATCTTGCCACGGTAAGATAGAGGGAACCGAGACTTCCATGCTGACACACTGACCAGAGACGCTGAGGCTCCTGCATGCAGTCGCTCCAGCTGACAGCGGTCTAACACAGCCCTTGCGGGGTGTCCAACTCGAGACCAGGACGGGGTCCCACACTCTCTCTATTCAGGTAATGGGGTTCGACTAAATCCTAGAGGGATTCTTGGCTCTTAGGCTTTTAGACCTACACATATGCTAGGTACACTCAGGTACATCTAGTTAGGCATCGTAGGAGTACGCGCACTTTCATAATGCATTTTATATTCATGTATGTATTCATGATTATTGCAATATGGTAGAACTGTTCTATCCTTTCACTTTGATCGCACTGCTGATAATATATCTCTGCTATTGTCTGCTGGTTGCTGCAGCACATATATTTTACACTAGAATAACAACTGTTCAATAAATACTTATTGAAACGCCCAGACTGTTTATTCTGTGTAACTCTCTGTGACAAACTGAATAAGTAAACACGAGTGACTGAGCGAAAGGTAGTACATTGTTTGCACGATTCTGAGGAATCAGGGTTGTCATGATCTAAGGTTGCCAGAAACTAATCTCTCCCCGATAAGAGAAGATTCTAGTGGCACTGTGAGCTAGCTAATGCAAAACCGGCTAACATATTGTGTGGGGGTGCACAGAGTCAGTCTAACACCAAGCCCACGGTTTATGTTATCCAAACGCGCAGGTCCTGCAGGGGTACTATAGGAACTACACGACACCTGCACAAAAAAGTACTGCCAAATGTTAATCTGAGGATTTTTTTTTAATCCAAATCGTCATTTCGAGAAGGTTTTGATGCTGCTTGGGAGAGAACCTTCGCCAGATTGTAGATTCTGCGTGTTTGGGATCACGTTCTTCACAAAACTTCCGCCGGAAGTCCTATGGCGCACCTGAAAAATGTGTTCGCGATCGCAAACTCTTGCAGGACCGTGCGGCCGGCTAGAAAATCTTGTGGCGCTCGCGAACGTATAGGAAATCTCATCGGCGATCGCAGTCACCTGGTAAGTCACTCCCGCTCGCGCGCAAAAACGCATTTTGGGCACACGAACACAAAAAAAACCCTCTGCTCCATTGCGGAGTGCGGAGTTTTCCGGCAACTCCGCGTTCTACCTAGAGTTGCCAAAAATCTGCAAACTCCACAAGCGGAGTGGAGTTTTATGCCCAGGGTTACCCATAACATGTTTTTGAAAATGTACCAGTATCTGACTGTTTTGAAAGCTCTAAAAATATCAATGTACATTGCTAAATAAATACCTCAGTGCCTGTATTATGAATTTGAGACATATCTTTAACTGCCTTTGATACTGCTACACATATATCTATTTTGTGAGTATCTTAGTGAATATATAACTACGTGATTCATAAGTGGGTGAGAGAGAGCGTCTATAATTTACAAACATGTATGTCACATGCATCATAGGTGCTATACTTTATACAGTACTTGGCATTATAGTGCCTACCAGTGTTATATTTCATATCTCAATCTAAACACAATTAAAGAACATATCTCCCCCATGTATGCACATACAAATCTACCCTGTAAATATCCAACACCTACACTAAAGAGTATGTAACACATGGTTATCAACTTTGAGAGTCTCATAATTCAAATACAGCTACAGTGAATACGTTCCACTTTCAAATATGAGTGTTCTAGTCTTCTTTTATAATGAAACAAATAAGACTACAACTCCCAGAATTCACATGAAAGCATTCGTTATAAGAAGCACATCATATATACACATATACAACTTTGACATCTTACACTAAATTATTACATATAAGTTTAACTATTACTCTGCACTCCCTTTGTGTACTGCATCAGGGAGATTGGAAATGTTTGAGCTACATAAAGACTCAGAGAAGATCGCCAACACCCCTGATATACTACTATATACTACTTTTATTGACATCCCTTAAATCAGCCCAAGAGAGCACCTGGATCACACTGGAACAGAATTTTGTAAGTATCATTCACTTGATGTCCACAGCACTCCTACCAACCAATCCCATCCCTGTCAGGCTGGCACTGTACACCCTTACTGGATACCAGGGACCAGATTTATCAAGGGTTTGTGTTGCCCTTGCGCCTTGCAAGGTGGTAAAATGTCAATGCAAGCCCTTAAGTGATATTTATCAAACCATGCAAGCCACCTTTTGTGGCCCTGGGTGGCTTGGGGAATTTAGAGTAACATAACAAAGCCGCACAAGTTGCTGCCTTGGGTTAGGCTGCACCGGAAAGGCATTCCGCATTACATGGGTGGAGACTGAGAGTGGCGTTCCCACTGTTCCCATGCATCCATATATATATAATATATATATTTATATATATATATATATATATATATATATATATATATATATATATATATCAATGTATCTTTATGATCCTCCTGGTATCCTTGATACTGGCTCCCCTCATAATCCTTACTTATTTGACCCCTGGCTATAGACTTCATGCCCTTATCTTTCTATTCCTCGTAGATCAGATTTCAATTTTCCTGGCCCTAGTGTACCTACTCCTTGCCCCTGTGGTTCTACACCACCTCACCATAGGTCTCCTTGTTCCAGTCCTCCTGGGCTTGGCCAACTTGTCTTTAACCCTCCTGTAGCATCCTGCTCCTAGCCTTCCAGCCTGGTACTGTTAGCTGTGGTCATTCACCTTATATCCCTTGTCCTGATCCTCCTTTTCCTCCCCATCCTAGTTCTCCTGCTATGCCAGTTTATCATTCTTTTTTCCCTGCTGCTCCTGGTCCCCTTGGCCATCTTCCCCCTGATCCTCTAAGAGCTTACCCTTCTGGCTGTAGTTTCTTGAGTAACTGATCACACCCATTCTGGTACTCCTGGCCCATCTATTCTTAGTTTACATAGTATTTGTCTTTTTAGTGATTGTATGCCCAGTGGACCTGATCCTCTTGGTCCTTATAGTCTTGATTCTCCTGGGCATAGTTCTGCTGGACTTGGCATCTTAGCCATTCTAGTTCTGGTCTCCTTGCTGTTAGTTGTTATGGCCCTTCCTCTCATGCTGGTCATCATAAACTGTGTCTTCTGTCCATCCTGGACTTTCCCCAGTCTGGGACTCACCTGGCACTTATCCTTTCTCGTTCTGTTGACCCTGGTGACCTTCTCCTTGTTATCCTCACCCTCTATCTCCTAGTCTTGGTACCGCTAGTCCCCTTGGTCTTCGTGCTCCTAGTCCATATCCTCCTGGTTTGTGGTGTCCTGGTCCTCCTGGCTCTGATCCTTGCCCTCTTGGTCCACCTTGTACTGTGCTCACTTGTCCTGCCCCTCTTGATTCTGATTCTCTTTGTTCGGGTCCTCTTGATTCTGGTAATTTTGTTCCCTGTCCTCCTGGCCTTCCTTGTTCAGTTCTCTTGGTCTTCCTGGCTGTGGATTGCCTTGTCACTTTTGATCCTCCTCACCCTGGTCCTGCTACCAGAGATAATGGATCTATCCCACTTGCCACTCCTGGTCTTTATGGTCCTCTTAGCTCTGTTTTCAGTCCTCCTGGTCAAGATCCTTTTTGTCCTCATTGCACTGGTCCTCCTGGTGCCCTTGATACAGGTCTCTGTGGTCTTTCTAGTTTGTTCTGCTTATCCTCGTCTCCTGGTCCTTCTGGCCACTGTCCTTCTAGTCATCATCTTCATATCCCTCATCAATCTGGTCCTGATTCTCACCTACTTCTCATAGTCTTTGTATTACTTGTCTTTATGGTTCTGCACTAACTCATCCTGGTCTACCACTGATCATCCTAGATTTTTCTAGTTCTGATGGTCCAGGACTTCCTGGTCATGGCCTTCACCATCCTGGTCCATCTGGTTTTTATTCCCACACACTCCTGACCCTTTATTCCTGAGGGCATATTAAAGAAAGAGCCCCAGGGGCACAACGGGCATTTGCACCTGCTTTGCACCCCCAGAGAACTTAGGTATTACTGAAAAGGCTGCAAATGCTTGTCCGGCCCCTTCTGTAATACTGATAGTGCTGGAGCACATGTAGCACCAGCACTATCTCAAGAGGCGGTCCCTCATTTGCATGGGGGATTGGCCCCATGCAAATGAGGCAATCTCTTTTCATATGCACCTCTGCCATATTATGGATGTGGGTGCAAAGGCAAAGAAGCTATCAGGAGGAGCACTGAAAGTGCAACACACCCTGAGAGCAGTTGTGAGAAACTGGGTTACTGGTTGACTGGGTGGGGAGCCCTGGTCAAGCAGCAACCACGATCCTTGTCAGGGTAAGGCATAAGCAAACCCTAAATTAACCTGTACTCTACCCCCTGGAAGCTTGGCACAGAGCAATAAGGCTTAACTTAGAGCAAATGTGTAAAGCACTTGTGCAACACTTCAAACAGTAACAAAGTGAAAACACCACAAAAAAAAGATCCCACACCACGTTAGAAAAATAGAATTGAATTTAATAAATAAAACAAGACCAAAATGGCAAAAATCCAATCTGTAGAAACGTACATATGTTTTAAAAAAATAAGATGTAAATAGCACCTAAAAGCACAATGCACCATCTGGTCGCGTTGTACCAGGTCAAAGTCAAAAGTTCAGACCATCCGCAATGGAGCACGGGTTGGCTACAGTCCCAGATTAGTCTCGCTGAAGTTTTACCTTCTCAAGTTTTGTGTCAAAAGTCTGTTCACATTGGAGAGGGCCGCTAGGAGCAAGGAGATCATCGCAGGAGAATGTTGGCATGGCGCGAAGAGCAGACAAGGTGTCACAGATGGGTGAGCTGGAGCTTCGCGTTAGTGGTCCCCCATGAGCGGTTGATGCTGCAGTGTGAAGAGATGGACTGCCAGCATTTTGCGCTGATTTTTTCTGTGAGCGGAACTGTTCCTGTGAAAACGGTCCCATTCCTGGTAGCAAAGATCTCAAAAGCTTGATTTCAGCACCCGTGAGCCATACCAAGGGTCCAGGACCTGAGAGGCACCATTTGGGGCTCAGAAACACACTGTAGGGGCTGGTGCTGGATGTTGGAGAGCCTTTAATGTCCCGGAGGCTCAGATCAGGAGGCCAGCAGACTAGCCCTTAGAGTCACTCAGGGGCCCTGAGTTCAAGATGAAATTGCAGGTCCAGTTCCCCTGCCCTGTACAAGAGGGCAGCAGACCACAGGTCAGCACAGCAGGGCAGAAGTTCCTTTAGACCAGCAGTGCAGGAGAGTGGCAGTCCTTTCAGCAGACCATCACTCCTTCTTCCTGGCAGACTATTCACATGTCCAGAAGTGTACTGAAGGGGTGGTGTCTGAGGTCCAATATTTATGCACAGTTGTGCCTTTGAAGTGGGGAGAAGCTTCAAGTGGCATGCCTTTAAAGTCCACAGATGCCCTGCCTTCGTAGCCCTGGCTCCAGACTAACTACAGAGGGTATGCAGCCCTTTGTGTAGAGACAGGACACAGCCTATTCCGGTGTAAGTGGGGCTGGGCCCAGTTCCTCACTCCCATCCTGCCAGTGATGGCCCATCCAGTCACACCTAAGCTTCCCATTGTGTGTGACTGTCTAGAAGGAATACACATAGCCCAACTGTCAACTACACCCAGTCACGTGACACAGAGATAGGCTGCAGGCACCAAATGGCTAAGGCAAAGAAAATCGCAACTTTCTAAAAATGGCATTTTCAGATTGCAATTTAAAACCCAACTTCACTATAAGTTAGGATTTTAAATTCTGATTCCAGAGACACCAAACATGAACTGTTTACTTGCTAACATATGGAAATTAGACTTATAAAAATGTAATAAGGTAACTTAAATGTTATCCTATGGGAGAGGCAGGCCTTGCAGTAATGAAAAACGAATTTAAGAGTTTCCACAACCAGGACATGTAGAACTTAAAAGTATGTCCTACTTTTTAAATACATTGCGCCCTATCCAAGACCTACCTTAGGGCTGACATATGTATTAAAAAGGAAAGTTTGGGCCAGGGAAAAGTTTATTTTTCCAGGTCGAAACAGCAGTTTAAAACTGCACACACACAGGTTGCAATGGCAGGCCTGAGACATATATAAAGTGCTACTTAAGTGGGTGGCACAATGAGATGCTGCAGGCCCCCTGGTAGAATTTAATTTACAGGCTCTGGGCACATGTGGTACCTCTTTACTAGGGACTTATAACTAAACTAAATATGTCAATTGGGAATAAGCCAATGTAATATGTTTAGAGGTGAGAGCACAAGTACTTTAGCACTGGTTAGCAGTGGTAAAGTACAAGGGGCATATGTACGAGGAAGTGGCGGAGTGAGGTGTTAGCCATCATGGCTTAACGCCTCACTCCGCCACTTCAAAAACGCAAGGCTGCCCCATATTTACGAGGATATGGTGCAGCCTTGCGTTTCCCCTGTGCTGGTGCTACACTTAGCAGTGTAGCGCCAATGCAGGGGCAAGGGTGTCTGCTGCAGGGGAGGATTGTTTATGTGTAGGAAGGTATCCCTTCCTGCACATAAACAATCCTAAAATGCCATTTTGTCACTTTTATGTGTGCTGCTTCATGCAGCACACATGAAAGTCACAAAATGGCATTTTTTAAAAAGATTTTTTATGTACAGGAAGGGGGAACCTTCCTATACATAAACAATCCATGGCAGTTTGCTTTTTCCATTTGTGTTGCACAAGGCAAGACACATGGAAAAAGCAAAAACGAGGAGAAATAATGCATTTCTTGTTTCTCCAAGTTAAGACCAGGTTTTCCCTGGTGTTAATTTTGGCGCTGCCTCCTATTTACGCTGCCCTTGTACATAGGGGGCAGCGTCAAAATCAATGGGTGTTGTGGTGGAACGCCCACCGCAACACCCACTGCCCACCCCTTTCACGCAAACCATAGCGTGAAAGGGTCCTTATTTACAAGGCAGCGTTAAGCCACGTTAAGTGGCTTAAGGCTGCCTTGAAAATAAGGCTAAGCCCCTATCGCCACCACAACGTCGGAAAAAGTGACATTGTGGTCGCAATAGGGGCTTGTACATATACCCTACAGAGTCCTAACGCCAACAAAAATGAAGTTCAGCAAATAAATAGGAGGAGTGAGGCAAAAACCTTGGGGACGACCCTGCAGAAAGGGCAAATTCCAACTGCAGCCTTATAAAGGAATGAGAGGTAGCCCCATGGACCTCCCAGACATCCCTTTGCAGGCAGGTGCAGTCAAACACTGCAGTCGTTTTCAAGGGGATCCCTAAACCCTCTTGAAAGTGCAAGTAGATGCTGCCTGCACTGTGAAACATGGAGCGGCTTTGAAGCAGCTGCTCCGTATTTCACATGAAAAACTGCGCCATTATCAAAATACAGCCCTTGGTCTTCTTAGTTCTGGTACTCCATTATTCGGTCCTCCTGGATCTGGTCTTTTAGTGCTGATCCCGCTAGCTTTGGTTTTCTGAGCCTTCCTAGTCCCCCGGTCCTCTACCCCCATCCTAGTCCTACTAATCAGCCTAGTCTCTTGTTTGCCTGCTCCAACTTGTTCTTGTCTATCTGACCTTGATCCCTCTGCCACGGTCCTCCTAACAGTAGTCCTCTTTGATCTGGTATGCCTTGTCCTTGACCACCTAGCACAGGTCTTCCTAGACCCTTGTGGGCCTTTAGAACCAGATCCCACCGGGCCTGGGCTTCTTGGCCCTTTCTATTCATCCTGTACCTGCTGATCTAGGGCCTCCTGGTCCTTCTAGGCCTGAATCTTTCCTACCATGGTCTTCCTGGTCCTGGCCCTTCAGGTGATCTGATCTCTGCAGTTCTGGTCCTCCGATCCATAGTCCTCCTTTCCGTTGTTCTCCTTGTACTGGCCCTTTTGGGTCTATCCACCTGTTCTGCTCCTCCTAGTCCTTGCCCTCTACGTCCCTCTGGTCCTGGTTGATGCTGTCAAACCCTCCTAAACCTCCTCATCTTGCTGGTCCAGGGCCTTCTCTTTCTTCTACACCTGGTTCTTCTTTTACTTAGGTGCCTGGTACACTTGGTCTTAAGGTCCCTGTTTCAGATCGTCCTGACCCTTCTCACCCTGCTCCCAGTACGTCTGGTCCTGTTTTTTCTGGTCCTGACCCTCCTTGTCCATTTGGTTCTGGTGCCTTCCAGCTTTGCTCCTCCTAGTCCTTATGGATTAGGTTGTGCTGGTCCTGTTTCTTCTTGCATATGGCTGGGTCAGAACCAGGGTGGCGAAGTGAGCTAAAGAACAATGATGGATTCAACCCAGATCTGTGACTGGGGCTGAGTGTCTGAAAAGTTTCAGAGCTCCGTCCATCATCTCCTTGTGTTTGCCCTGTTTCTTCTTTTCCTGGTCCTCATGACTCTGGTTGTTCTAGCCCTCCTGGTGGTCCACCTCCTGGTTCTTATCTTCCTATTGGTCATCATGCTACTCCTACTGGTCTTTCGCCTTCCTTTCCCAAGTCCCCTCCACAATTACTTTAGTCAGGTACAACTTCCAAGCCTCTTGTTTAGATTTGTATTTCTTTTTTTGGGATACCAGATTTATTTTCTGAGACCTCACTGACAGAGATGAGGGCCCAGTACAGACAGGACCCAGCCCCCTTAAAACACTACTTAGCTTATTAAAACAAAACTACAATTCCCAAGATACAGTTGGAGGATTACTAAAATTTCAGGGTGGCTAAAGGGGGCACTTGTGACATGGGTCCAAAAAAAAGCTATGCCTGAAACCCACTCTGTGGGTGAATAGTGTGAAAGGGTGTGTTTAGTCAGCTAGCAGCTTGGTGAATAGACACTTTCCTTATGAATTATCTAGATGATTTTCTTAGCTTTCTCCTGCTTTCATTTCCCCTGTTCCAACGACTGTTCCTCCTGCAAGTGCCCCAAAGTACTGTGTCCTCTAATGCCTATTACCAGACTCCACCCCTGCCCTCTGAGGCCAAGATACAACCTGTCTCTCTGCTCTCCCTCTTTGCAGTTGCTTGTTGTCTGCTGCTGTGTTGCCAGGACTAAAATACTAAGCAAGCACAATCACCCTTAAAAAGAAAAGTCCATAACTCACACAGGGCCTTCCACAAGGAGCCAAAAATGGGTTCACACCTGCAAGGTAATCAAAAGAAATATCAGGAGCATTACAAAAGAAAACATGTCTCATGAGTGAAGAAAACATTTATGAAGCAGATTCGAACATACTCACTATTCTTTGTAGACAGAAAATACTCCCAGACTGCTGCACAAAATATATGTGTGCCACATCATGAAGCTCCTGAAACTGGTTTGATTCCTAAATGTGTCATTTTAATATTATAATAACATAAATGTAGTAATTCAAAATAAATGTTACTGTTTATTTATCTGTAAATAAGTTTGCTTAATTCATGCCCTTACTTTTGCACCTCCTTTGGTACATTTGTGTATATGCACTTACTTTCTAATGCTTCAAGCACTTTCCTGCACCTCCATTACAAGTTGGTCACCACCATGCCATTGCCTGGTGTTCCTTGTTTTATTATGTTTGGCTATACAAATACCCATGTCTTGCTATTTAACTGGACGCCTTTCAAATAGTACATGATCAATGCTGTTTAACATAGGGCCAGATAAACAGTGAAGTTTCAGATATTTAACCGACCACTAGCTAAATAGGAGAGATGATGTACTATTTCACCAGCCACTCGGTAATTGGCAGAGATTATGTACAACAGGCTGATAAATAGCCACTTCCTTTATTTTTATGTATAACTTCTCATAGAGCTTGCCCCAAAATTGTTGGTACCAGGATACCAAAGGGTTATTCCACTTTATAAATGTGTGACATGAAATGATGATCAGAAGGTAATGCCTGGAGCAATTAGAAGTTATAGTTAGATACTGGAGATTAGTATGCATAGCCATCCTGAGAGCTTTCAAATAGATTTCATTCATGTACTGTGGTTCATTCACACTGACTACCTAATCCCGATTGTAAATGATTTAGCGCAATCAAAGCAAGATCACAGCAGTTAGATTTTTTGGGTTTCCCCCTTCACACGTCTGTAGAAACTCCAACTGGCTCACCTCCTCTCCAGATACACTTGCAGGTGTCACATCAGCCAGTCATCTGATCCCTCTACTAGTTACCAGCCCGCTGCAGATTCATGTTCAGATCACTGACTATTACAATCAAAGTCATCTATCAGACCTTTGCCAACATCCTTGCAGGAAAATTCAGACATAAATGCTTCTTCACTCTGGCCACCTGACCTAAAAGGTTTCCCAAAATAAAAACAACCTTCACTTTCAAAGATGGAGCTTTCTCCATGGCAGCATCTTAGGCCTGGAATTCCTTGCACACTGTCTTGGAGCTCTCCCACCTGATCATCCTTAAGATTGAAGACCTGGCTCTTCAACCAATAATTTCAATCTTTAACTTCCTTTCCCCTCTGTGTTCAGATATTTTAGGCTCATTGCACCCTTTTGGTGTCTGATTGTAGTACAGTTATGCTGTTCTACAGAGCCAAGATGAGCTGGCGAAATAAAATGAAATCTAACCTAACATGGGCCACATTTGATATATTTCTGCAATTTCCTGATGTATTAACTCACCATTTTTTTAGAAAGATCATAGGAATTATTTTATTTTCAATCCATGCTCTAAATTCACTAAGCAAAGGCAAAGTTTGATGTGTGAAGTTAAAGTGGAAATGTGTTAATCCTATTATGCTTCTTCAATGTTGCAAGATGTTTGCTTCTGTCTTAGCCCCACAGACTGTTTTGCCTTTTATTTTGCTTTTTATCAGAATGCATCTGAATTCTAATTAGCAATGGTAAGCTAATAAATTCCAGCTCCACTCTCATTACTTCTTCACCAGAAGATTAATGCATACTGATTGTGTAATGCCTATTGAGGTAATGTATGTTTCAGTTCCAAAAACCACAGTACTGGAGAGAATTTTTAAAGGCAAGTGATGACACACACACTTACCAGTTAATGTAAAATTAATTTTTTCATCAAATAGGTGGCATTCAAATATCCGTTAAGAAACTGGGTTGATTGTGGGAGAAACAGTATGCTGAGAAGGACATGACATTGGAAGCTATATGGACACTGGGAGGCTTCTGTGTTTAGATTTTGGCAGTGTAAGCTGCACAAGCTATAAAGGTTGGCTGAAAAGTCGTTAATAAGATGGCCCTGGAGAAGGCAGACATCTTGATCCTCTAATGATAGAAAGCTGATAAGGAATGGTGTAACTCAGCTGCTGTATTTAGAATCACCATTACATCAGCATACCTTCCAACTCACACGCTTCCACTGTGTGTCACACGATTTCGGCTCCATTCACACGGCCATCCCTTGAGGAGAGGAAATCACATGGTGGCAGGGAAAACGAGCTGAAAAACCACTGTAAACAATGGATTTCAGCTCGTTTTCGGAAGCTGTAAGCAGCTGATGTCCATTAAAAGGTGTAAAAACACCCCAGGACATCAGTGATAGCCTCAATGACCCCTTGTTTTGGTTTTTTTGGAGGAAAGAAGGTGGGGGGATTGGTGAGTTGCAGAGTGCCTCAGATAGCTCTCGGCACCAGGCCAGACCTCCTCCAAGTCCCCGCCCCCACCTCACACGGTGAAGTTATTTTGTAAGTTGGCAGGCATGCATCAGGCCTTTTGATCTCTTACAATTCTATTAATGTTGGTATGGTGCATCAGCCATCTTGATTCTGTGACGTGACTGAAGTGCACTTAGATAAAACACTGCTGGGCTTTCATTGATATTACTATAATTTCATGAGGAAGACTATGTAAAACAGGCTAATTGGGTACACCGCAGATTGAAGGAAGATATTGATTTGTATGAAGAGTAATAAAGAAGATATCAGCTAAAAAAAATTGATTCCTTGGGGAACCATGGGAAAAAGCAAACTATGAGAGATATGGTAAAAACATAATCTGCCTTAGCAACCGCAAACAAATAATCTCTAATTGACTGCTCCAGCAGACCTGCTGATTAATGATGTCTTCTAGCACCTCTGCTATGATAACAACTTTTTAGGGTGTATATCCATGATCAAAGAACCAAGAAACCAGATGCAGCATTCACAATACTCTAGTGGTGCTCTGGTCCTGTAGGATTAAATGTGTGCTTTCAAAAGGTAGGTCAAAATACCTCCTTTAACTTTATACAAGCTTACCTGTCATTGTGGTAGCTTTACCACTGATAGCTGGTAAATCAGGCAGCAGTACCCTCCTATGGAAACAAGATGGTTAATTCTTAAAGAAAAGCAAACCTGCATGACCACTTTGCTCATAAATACACTGGTGAAAATAATCACAAACAGCTTTTGAGACTCACCTGTAGAAGCCCTATCTATTACTATCTGCAATGGATACAGTAAACAATTGAAGAAAAGAAACAAAAAAATGGATGACAGCTTGACATGGAGAAAAGGTTGTTAATATAGATCTGTAAGATAAGTAACCAAAAGTACAACATCCGTTTTTTGGTATACTGGCAAGGGCGAACGTATAGCATCATGTCTTCCTCTAGGAAGAGCTCATTTGAACTTGTACATATGACTTTTCAACAACTTAAGGTGATGCAAGTTCAGACAAAACTAGGTTCCAGGCCTTCTCTAAATGTAACACATTTCACCCATTTATAATACATCCCTCCAGATACAAGTAAACCTTTTATATTCTTGATGTGGCTGGAGGTATGTGCCTATATCCTATAAGCATATAACAAAATATGTATCTACTACTTTTCTCAAATGGCTAATCAAAAGAAATTCCCTGAAAGCTAACGTGCTGTGTATGTGGGGCTTGATCTTATCTTATAGAGTCATCATTGGAGTGCTTGATAGTTTCTGGGATTCAGATAATTGGCTGACCTGTTGACTTCATGCAGTTAAAGGCTGTGACTGGTATAGACAGTGCTCATTGAAAGCACTGAGATATAATTCAAAGCCTAAGAAGAGCATAGCATAGATGAAATGTACACTTTGTTCTCAACTAGCAAACAAGGTCATGTGGAGGTTCCCCTTAAAGTTGAAACCTGAACACCAGTATTAATTAACAAGAGCATATAGGGAACAAATTAAGGCTAGCCAAAAGACAGCAGTTCACAACATAACATTTAAAGCCATCTAGGTGGGTACAAGTAACTGCTTATGTGACCCTGAAAGAAATGCTTGTACCCTTTTTGAGTTTTAGTGTAATTTAAACTAAACTTAATACCCAGTGTGAATGCTGGATTCAATTAGTATGCACTGCTTGCACTGTCGAATGCTTTCTGACCAAAAGTCCTTTGGAGATAGTTAATTATTGTTTGCCCCTCCTGCATACTGACATTGAATGTACCGGTTGCTATATGCATCTCTTAGCACACAGACGCTTAATTGTGGAGGACCATGTTTAGAAATATTACCTTCTCCTCACCACAAAGGGTACCTAAAAAAAATATTTATGTAGTTTTGTATACTGCAAACTTGACCCTAAGGTATCAGAGCTCTTCACAGAGTTTGCAAAGCAGCAATTACATGAGTTACATTTGGGGTACATATAGATGCATAGCAACAGTATGTAAACAAAGTATAAGAAAAACATTAGAATATGTTGACGATACAGTTTTGAGGTTGATACTGTATACACATATATAGCGCTTTACGTAGTTAGCACTGAAACAATTGCATAAGATTACATGTTGAGTAAATAAAAATACATAGTAACAATATATAAAGGAAGATTTATGACAGACAGTAGTATAGATGGACGCTATAGTTCTGAGGTAGTTAGGGTAGGGTGTCGTGAAGGTAGGGAGAGTAGAGGCACAGTTTTCCTGGAGTTAGTGAAGCTCAGATTAATTTAGAGAGTGTGGGGTGTGAGCAAACAGACCAGTTGATGGTTTAAGGGGGAGAGTATAATATTTTTTGAAGAGAGGAAGTTTCAGTTTCTTCTATAAGTGGTGGGATGATTGATTGCCACGTATGCTGTGGCAGCGACTTCCAGATTCTGAGAGCGTTCCCAAAGAAGGAACGGGTGCGAGATTTCTCTTTTCTAAAATTTTGGCGGAATCAGAAGTAATCTGCAAGAGCTTTATAAAGGTCTCTTTTGACCGGCTTTTGATAATTTATGTGCAAGGTGGACTGATTTTTCCACTTAGAGAGCTTTGTGAGTTAGGCAAGCAGTTTTGAGTATTGTGCTTGCCTCAACTGGAAGCCAGTGAGCTGCTTCAAAGTGGGAGTGATGTGGTCGAAGCGACTCTACCCCAACAGAAGTCTAGTCGCTGCGTGGAGTGTAGCTCTCAAATGGGCTAGGTGTATATTTGGGACACCAATAATCATTGTGTTACTGTAGTCCAGCTTGGGGAGGACTAAGGATTGCACCACAGTCTTTAGGTCTTCAATGGGGATGAAGGAATTTACTTTTTGAAGGTGTTTCAGTGTGTAGAAAGCACTTTTTTGCAGAGGCATTGATATGCTGTTTCATGCTCAGGTGACTGCCAAGTGTAATCCCCAGGGATTTAACAGAGTTGGTAATGGACAGATTACAGTTTAATGCGGGTGAGGTTTTCTAGCCAGATATCTACGGGAAAGGAATTTTATTTAGGTTGGATGAAAAGGAGTTCAGTTTTGTTGGGGTTGAGATTAAGATGGTTTCTGGTCAGCCAAGATTGAAACATGGAGAGAGTGCTATTTATGTGCTGGATGTCTTTAATTGATGAGATTTTCACGTAGAGTTGGGTGTCATCTGCATAGCGATGATAGGCAATTCTGCCTTGTTTCAGGATCATTGCAAGTGGTTCCTAATAGAGGTTGAATAGGGCAAGAGACAGGACTGACCCTTGAGGGACTCCTTGTGAAACTGCTATTGCTTTTGAGGTTGAGTTGTTTAGTTTGATTAGCTGTGATCATCATTTCAGGAAAGAAGCAAACCACTGAAGGACAGTTTTGTTGATGCCTGCATGCTGTGAAAGAGTCTTTAGGAAGATGCCATGGTTGACATTATCAAAGGTGGCCGAGAGGTCCAGCAGGATTAGGAGGCAGGCCTGGCCATCATCCAGAGATCTGTGCAAATTGTCTATGATGTTCAGTATTGCAGTCTCTGTACTGCAGCCTTTCCTAAACCCATTTTGGGTGGTGTTGTGCAAGTAGTATTTTTCAATGTGGATTGTGAGTTGTGCATGCACACATTTTTCGAATAGTTTTAGCAAAGAGAGGGAGGTTTGTTATAGGTCTGCAGTTATTAAGGTCATTCTGGTCGGCTTTTGGTTTTTTGATGAGGAGTGACTTGGCTGAGTTTGAGGGGAGCCAGCATGGAGCGACTCGATAGATTGGAGTTAATGATTTTGGTCCCTATAGGAGAGAGGATGTGATTGAGATTTTTGACAAGCACAGCAGGGAGGGGGACAGAGATGTGCAATGTCAACTTGATGACAGTGAATAACTTGAGGACTCCTTCTTCAGAGATATGTTTCAGTTCAGTCCAGGTTGCATAATTTTTCAATTGCACTGACTAATGCTTCTCACTCTGCTTGGGGTGTTTGATGCATGTTCCTCACCCAGTACTTGGGAAGGCTAGCTTGGGGGTGGGCATTTGGTTGGATGGTGTTGAGATCAAAAAGAATTAGATGGTGATCAGTCCAGTCAGATGGTAGGATAGAGTGGAGGGATAGGGTGCTATGCTTAGAGATGATTGCATCATGGGTAGAGCCCTTATTGTGAGTTTGTGTATTGCAGTGTTAGGTGAGATCATTTGCTTCTAGGACAGTGGCAAGGGCTTGTACTGTAGGATCCTCAATATTATTCGGGTGCAGGTTTAAGTCTCCTAGTATAATGTCTGTGCTGCCTTTAAGTGAGTTTTGCTATATTAGGTCTGTTAAGTCTTCAAGGCATTGTGGATTATCGCCTGGCTGGTAATAGATTACATGAAATTTGATGGGTTTGGGGCCCTTGGAGGACAGCTGAACTCCTAAATATTCAAAGGTAGGCCATTTGGTAGTGCGGAAGGGAGTTAGGCAGAGATCGCTTTTGTGAAAGATGGCTAATCCGCCACCCTTGTGATCCTTGCGAGCGATTGAGAAGACTGGTGGGGTGAGGGAGTTGATATAAGGTGGTGAGTGGTCATTTATCCAGGTTTCAATTAGAAAGCAGATGTCAGTATTGATTTTAACAGATAAAGCGAATCGGATGACGGACCCAAAGAAATCGCACCTCACTAGTGACTGTGCCCCTCTTTTGTGGTATTTAGTCGTGCACACTTCGACACTCGTCACCCTTCAGTGTCACTGTTTCACAGATTAACATATAATACATTCAATTGAAGGTGCACCGAAAATTAAGTAGCACAATCTGGTGTTGGTTTGTTCTTCAACCTTTTATTCTTTATTTCATTTTCTTTTGCAACAGACAGCCAACGCGTTTCGTTCCCACTTTACAGTGTGTGGAACTTCGTCAGGGCTTAATTAAGATAAAATCAGAAGCGTAGTTTAATGGATGACCATAGGGAATCCCAGGATTAATGGGTTTTCCCGAAGTAGGACCTGCCACCTCAATAAGCGGACCGGTCGTCAGGTCCTTGGATTCTTGTAGCACAATTAATTGCTGAGAATTAAATCCAAAGGGGAGAAAACCAGGGAGACATTCTTTTTGTGAAATAAATTGTATTTTAGTAAATATATTAGACTTCATATGTACAACCACATGGAACGGTAGACCTGCGTTACATTGAATGGCATGTAACCTATAAGATGCTGTGCACAAGTGCTCATGAAGGATTGTGACGGTGCAAGTGACACGTGAGGTAGTATGTACAGCGATAGTGAAAATAATCGAATGGGGTATCCCCTTCAAGGATACCCCATTTGATTATTTTTGTATTCTATACCATTAACTGTTAGGGTATCCTAAATATGTAAAGAATTTTAATCCCACTTTTTCGTGTTGCGCCTGTCACTATCGCTGTACATACTACCTCATGTGTCACTTGCACCGTCACAATCCTTCACAAAAAGAATGTCTCCCTGGTTTTCTCCCCTTTGGATTTAATTCTCAGCAATTAATTGTGCTACATGTATTTGACCTTTAAATAATACCCCTTTTGAGACACGGTTGTATATAAAGAAAGAGTGACACCTAAATGCATTTACCTATAGCTCAAGTCACAAGCATACCTCTGTATTACGATTATACTGAAAACATAGCAGTTACACTAATTGTGTTGAATGCCCAAACCACTGTAGTGCAATTTCAACACATTTTCACTTCAAATTGTGTTTATTGTCCATATGAGCAGATCTTTCCCTGGGCTGGGGACAAAAGTCTAAACCAAGAGGCAGAATGGGCCATATCAGCTTGTAGGCCAGGGTGGTACTGTCTGCCTATTGGGATGCATCTGTAAACAAACTAAGGTCAGGAGCCTCACAGATAGGGTCCATAGATGAGAAGGTTCCCCATTAAGTTAGTGATTGGTCTACCCTTGCTTTTGGATAGGGGGGAGGTCTTCCTTTGCCGAACTTGGTTTTGTTGGCTTTCAGGACTCAGCACACTTTACTCCTGCTAACCAGTTGTAAAGTGGTTGTGATTGCCCTCCTAAACATGTTAAAATTTAACAAATTGGTATACACCTGATTGGTACATTTAATTTACTTATAAGTACCTAGTACCTAATGCACACCTGACAGATTTTGTGCAGGTTACGTTGCAGATGATGGAGTTCTTTCAAAAGATCTGTCTTGAAGAATTTTTTTGAAACATGGACTCAATGCAACCAGTAAGTAGTACTGGCATGAAGAATCATTCTAGGTATTGCCTCCCAACCAGCAAAATGCCAGCAGAGATTATAGCCTTTAGGAGGACAGTCCTTAAGGAGGTGGACAAGCTAGAAGAAACAAGGAAATATATGAAGTTAAAATTTATCAGAATCAGCAAAACTCGGTAATGTACAGCAGTAGGAGGAAATTATAATTTTTTATTTTTTTAGTCCTCATATGCGACAATCCAATAAAAGGCGATAGATATGGTGTGGTCAGGTTCTGGAATCGGACCAAGTACCCACATCCTGCTGGATGTTCCTGCCCCTGATTCACCTACATTCAACCTTTATTTAGAGGTAGTAAGGTTACCTCCACTTTACCTTTCCATGGATTTAGGTGTCTTAATCCATGGACTATTGACCTCCTATTCTCTAATTGGGTATGAATTATAAAGTACAAGGGTTTCCCAAGTGCTAATTATCTTCACTGAACCGTTCACACAGTCCAACCTACCAAAACGCCTAGCCGCCCTTAACCAAGCTGTACAAGATGATAAATTGCTAGAGACCCAGTTAATACATATTTCCCTACGTGCAATTATGATTACAATTAATAGAAGTTGCTCTGATAATTTCCTATTCTTCCCAATAAAGCCAACATTATCCAAAATCCCCAAAATAATCAGAGATAGGCTTACCTCTATCTTCCTTTTCAAAATAGCCGTCAATATTTTACCCACTTCTACCCAGTAAGCATAAACACCTGGTCACTGCCAAAACGTGCATATCATCTGCTTTGGCCAATCCGCATTTCAGGCAGCACCTGATTTCCCCTCCTATTCTGGATAGCTTATTTGTGGACCAGTATACTCTATGTAAAGTAAAAAGATGGTTCTTCTTTAATGGAGCATATTTAACAAACAACCATAGCGTGTTCAAAGATACTTGCCAGAGATGTTAAGTCGGCGTCAGGTAGCGCATCTTTCCACGTTCCCTCCAAAGGTATGTTATTGCAGTCTTCCTCCTGTACCAACATCCAGTACCATTTAGTGATCTCTTTTTTTTGTAGAGGGTTGAGCATAGTGCCGTCTCCCAGTTATTCGGGCCACCAAGTACTTGACTTTGAGCCCATCTTGTTAAATGGAAGTACTTAAATCTGGACAAATGGTTGTTAGTGTCCTTCGATAAGTGCTTCCAGGAGATTGCACTATGCTCATCCGTTAAATGGCCCCATCTCCCAATTGCGCCTTCCATAAGTGGCGTGGACAGTGAATCTTGTAAACACGCAGGAGTCCCAGGTGATTTCCAAATTGGGGCCATATGGCTATAATAAGGTAAGTCTATTATTCTCCGATCTTGAATCCACAATTTGCATGCTGTGCTCAAGACCTTTAAGCTGACCTTTTTAAAAATGTAGGGTGCCCGTATTTAAACAGGAAGTAACTGCCTTGTTCAGCAAAGTCATGGGTCAAAGCTCCATAGCATGGCCAACTCAATTGATAATTTTTGGTTAGGAGTACTCTAACATTTTTCAGTTGAAAAGCCCAACAATATAACTGGAAGTCCGGGAGGGCAAGCCCACCTGCGATTTTTTTCTTGCGTAACTTTTTCCAGGCAATTCTTGGGTTTTTACTAACCCAAATAAAACTAGTCAAGTCACTTTGTAATTTCCTGAAACACTTTGCCTCAAAGTGCAGCGGTAAAGCATTAAATATGAAGGTGAACTTCGGGAGAATCATCACCTTGATCAGGTTTACCCTGCCTATAATTGATAAAGGCAGATGAGACCAAAGTTGTAAGAGCCTCTTGGTCTCTCTTAGGAGTTTCCGCAAGTTAATCTGGACCATTTCTTCCAAGTTTTTGACCACCTGGACTCCTAAGTATCTTATCTCTCTTTTCACATTTTTTTCCAAGATGGTTTCCAATTGTACATTCCAAGCCATTATCTCTGTCTTTTCTTCATTGACCTGATATCCAGCTACCTTACCAAAGTCTTTTAGTATATGCATAATGATTGGGAATGATTCTATGGGATTTTGTGTATATATCATTAGATCATCAGCATAAAGAGCTTCTTTCTTAACCGAGCCTTGATATTGGAAAGGCCGAATCCAATGTTCTTTCCTAATCCTCCTAGCAAGGGGCTCAATATATAGGTTGAACAGTAAGGGGGAAAGAGGGCATCCTTGCCGCGTGCCTCTGCTTATCATAAATTGTTTAGTGAGGGAGCCATTAATTAAAATCCTTGCTGATGGATTTCTATATATACTTTTTATTGCGTTCCGGAACTTATCCCCTAGCCCATTCTGACTCATGACAGCATAGAGGAAAGACCAGCTAACCCTGTCAAATGCCTTGGTGGCGTCAACTGTCAAAATGGCTAATGGAAGATTTTTATCTATGGCCAAGTCTATGGCGCACACCAAGTCATGAGTGAGGTCATTTAGCTGTCTACCCTTCATGAACCCTTTCTGTGAGGTCCCTATTAAATCTCCCAGAACTGTCTCTAGCCTTTTAGCCAATATGTTAGTGTATAGTTTATAATCATTGTTCAGTAGGGATATCGGTCTGTAGGACTCGCACTTTTTAGGATTTTTGTTTGGTTTCAGAATTAGTGTAATTGTAGCATCATTCCAAGAGTCCAGGACTACAGCTTCTTCTATATACACTGAGTTAAGTAGTGAGGTTAGTGCGGGACTTATTTCATCTGCTAAGGCTTTATAGACTTCACTAGGAATTCCATCGGGCCCAGGCGCTTTCCCATTTTTTAGGCTTTTGATAGCCATAGATACTTCCTCCAATGTTATTAATTTATTAACAAGAAGTTTCTTATCATGGGTTATTTTTGGCAGGGGATCGTTTAAGATCCAGTTAGATAGTTACTCATCAGATATTTGTATCTCTTCCTCATTTAGATTCTGGAAAAAGTCAGTAAATGCGCTCCCAATGTCATGGTCATCATAGCAGCTTTCACCCGACCCCTCCATGACTATTTCTTTTATTGAGTTCCGTACTAAATCCCCCCTGGTCTTCCATGCAAGTAGCTTCCCGTACCCCTCCCCGTATTCATAGTTTGAAAGTTTACTGGCCAACCATTTTTTTAACTATACCTTCTAAGTGCTCTACTAGGTCTTTTTTTCCCTCGTCTATTTTCGCCTGGATCTCGTTATTTAAATCTGGATCGGCTACCTCATGCAGATCTTTTTGCCAGGTAGCCAGGGCCGGACTGGCTACCGGGCATTTCTAAGTAAAGAATGGAAAACCAAATGGTTTTAAAGTATGCTTTTAAACCATTTGTTTTGCTTTCTTTACTTAGAAGAAAATGCAGGTCCCCATCACCATAAATCAGCCCCCACTGCAGTAAAATCGGGCCCCAGCTTGGCAGCCGACCAAAACGCATGGTAGCCAGTCCGGCCCTGCAGGTAGCTATTCTCTTCTCATGTGCAGGAAACATGGGAGACAAGTAAAAAAAATGTCATCAAAGGATATAAAACCTTCTTTTTCCCAGCAGTCAGATCGGTCTCCGGCAGAGTTAAGGGGGGCTTAATCATGTTCATAGATCTGAGTATTCAGGGAAGCTGGAAGAACCTGGCATAGGACTCAAATGTGGCCCAAGGACTTACATTTTCGAATAACACCTATAGGGTAGTTTTAATAAACTTTTATAATGCAATGCCAAATGTGCCGGGCCGGAGTAGTGTCCAAGAATTAAATACAAGGTTGGAGCATACACAAGAGAAAGGGTTGGCGCAATCACAACTGATCGTAGTTGGTGATTTTAACTGTCACCTGTGCCCGATTGGTCATCCTGTCCGTTAAGGAAGGGTCCGCATTTGGAGCACACCCATGAGGGGAGGGAACTGACTGGTATTTTATACACCTATGGGTTAATCCACACGATGGATATGATCGACAAGAACAAGGGTATCCCGGCACCTCCTACATTTAAAGGGAGAGGATGCCACTCGTATTTTGATTTCATCTTTGTTTCCTCTATACTGGAAAGATGTATATCAAACTTTAATATCCAATATAGTGTGTTTAGTGATCATAATCCACTTATTTTGTCGCTTGCAGTTCAGCATCACCCCCAAGCACTAAACAGATGGGCAGGGGGCTCGACGATCGCTGTGACGGACCAAGGTAGAAGGTTGCGATGGGCCCAGGTTGACTCTCTTGCTTTTAATTTTTCCCTGTTTGATAGAGGCAAGCAGGACATTTTGAAATGTCTAGATTTAGGAGTGCAAGGTGCCGAATTAATAGATGCTTTTAGGAAAATCGCATGTTTGGTGGATAGCTTACTGAGGTCCTCAACACATGTGCACAGTGTGGGGGCACCTAGGTGGTTTGATAGCCATTGCTCTTGGGCCTTAAGAGAGCTAAAAGTGGCACTCAAGCAGATACCGAGGGACAGGGTGCGGGTGGCGGCTTGCCGCTTAAATTACAAGCAAGCCGTCAAGGGACGAAAGGGTCAACTACAGCGTAAAGCCTGGGAGGACCTTATGGAGGCGGTGGACAGAAGGACTCTACCATCTTTTGGAGAGTAATTAACAACCCTTGTTTTAAGGACCTGAATAAGCCGGGGTTAAGTAATAACATTCTACCTGAGCAATGGCAGCAGCATTTCCAGGGTTTGTATAACCATGTACATAGTATGGAAGAGCCCCAGACCCCGACCACAACCCCAACACCAGATTCTAACTTGGTGACCTTCTCTTTGGATGAAGTGAGTTTAGGAATCGAATGTCTGACGAGGAACAAGGCTCCGGGCCCAGATGGGATTCCACCAGACCTCCTTCGCTGCAATACGGAGGTATGGGCCCCACTTTTAACGAGGGTACTAAATGTGGCAATAAACTCAG
Organism: Calotriton arnoldi; assembly: GCA_963921515.1. Classification (NCBI taxonomy): domain Eukaryota; kingdom Metazoa; phylum Chordata; class Amphibia; order Caudata; family Salamandridae; genus Calotriton; species Calotriton arnoldi. The sequence goes on from CAWUFW010001308.1 coordinate 1,412,388, forward strand.
CAATACCAGCATCCTGGTCTTCTGCCGTTATTGTGCCTATTTTCAAGAAAGGCGATAGGGACAGCCCACACTGTTATCGCCCCATATTGTTGATTGATGTCTCAGCGAAGGTTTTAGGGCGGGTGATCTTAAACAGGTTGATGGAATGGGCAGAGGCCAAACAAATCATTACGAATGTCCAATATGGGTTTCGACCCGGGAAATCTACCACAGATCAATGCCTCAACCTGTACCTTATTAGCGCAAAATATACAGTAGCTAAGGCAGGGGCATTGTACTTAGCTTTTATGGACCTCACTGTGGCCTTTGACCGTGTGAATCGCCGTAAACTGTGGGTACTCATGGGCGAACTCGGGGTGGACCCGGAAATAATTAATATTCTTCAATCATTACATCTTAACACCACAGCGGCTGTCAGATATACTCAGGAAGGGAAGATCACTGATTATTTCAAGTGCTCAAGTGGGGTTAGACAGGGATGTATACTAGCGCCATTCATGTTTACCTTATATATCAACGGCCTAGATCACACCTTGACCGCCATTAAAGCAGATCCCCCGAGGGTAGGCGCAAGAGCAGTTCCGGTTCTGCTTTACGCAGATGACGCGGTGCTCCTTGCCCGCACCCCAAATGGCTTGCAGCTCTTAATTGATGGCTTTGTGACGTTCATGGAAATCCTGGATATGTCCCCTAACCTCACAAAATCATATATTATGGAAATGGGGAAGAAGACAAACAAATCCTACAATTACACCATAGGCTCACATACCCTAGGGAAAGTCCCAGCCTTTGCATATTTGGGCATGTTTTTTGACTGGCACTTGAATTTTAAACATTTATTGGATGCAAAGTGCCTGGCCTTGACCAGGTCTACTGGGTCCATTGCAAATTTTGCACAAAGGCTAGGATGTTGGACCCCGGGCACTATATTAAAGTTATATAATTCAATTTGTTGCTCCAAGGTCTTATACGGGAGCGAGGTGTGGGGTTTCGTGAAGGCTAATAATTTGCAAAGGGAAGAGAACAAATATCTTAGGCGCTTACTGAAGGTCCCTCACAGTGCCCCGACATTCAGCATTCACGATGAATTGGGGGTTAAATACATTTCTGATCTGGTGGCAGTAAAACCCCTACTTTGTTGGTTGAAGGTTTGGTCAAATGTAGAGGCGGGGTTTACGCGGCTGATAATCCAGGACTGTCTCTCCTTGGACTACGCGATGAAGATTCCCTGGATAAAATATGTCAGGGACTCATTTCTTAAACTAGGGCGGGTAGACCTGTTCACCAAACCGGACAAAATGAGGACCCAGGATAAGGCAGATACCAAAGGCTTGTACTTTAAGTTCGCCATGGCACAACGTGAAGAGACCGAATTCGCTAAACAGAGGGTGAGAGACCATATATTGGTCAAAACATCCCAGGGTATAGAACCATGGGGCATATTAGCAAGACCGGCGATAACATTATCGCCGCTTTAGCGGCAGGAAACTGCCGCTAAAGCGGCGATAATGGGCTTGCTAATATGCGTTATAGAATTCAATAGAAGCCCAGGTTAGATGTGCAGGATATCTAACCTGGGCTTCTATTGGAATTCTATAACGCATATTAGCAAGCCCATTATCGCCGTTTTAGCTGCAGTTTCCTGCCGCTAAAACGGCGATAATTTTATCGCCGGTCTTGCTAATATGCCCCCATATTTAACACTAATGACGAGTGCACATGCCAGATTTTTAATCACCCGTTTTAGATTAAATCTTATTCATCATTTATTGGCGGTACCGGCAGGTTTTATAATGAACTCAGAAGAGAGAGGGCCCTGTGGCTGCGACAATAGGTCTCCACAGGACACCCTACATCTAGTCCTACTGTGCCCATATTACGCTTATCCTAGACAAAAGTTCCTGAAAGGCCTATTGAGAAATACCAGATTCAGGAAGGCACGTGTAGCTTTACTGTTTTTAAAATTGTCATCAGATGTTTTTACACTCTTCTGTGTGTCCAATTTTTTAAGAGCTGCCCTAAAGTTAAGAACCGCGAGGGGGGACTGAAGCTTAGTGGCTGCACTACCATTTCCCTGCACTATTCATTGTTAAGTGTAACAGTAGACTAGTTATGTCTACATTTATTTTAAAACAATATCTTATTTGTGTCGAAACGGGGATGAATTGGTAGTCATAATTAGTCGTACAGGAGGATGAATTAAAGTATATATAAATGGTTTTAATCATGTATATTGTAACCCTTTTTATAACATGTTTTTTGTGAATTGAGTAATTATTGTAATCAATGTATCTTTTATGATTATATTTTTATATGCCGAACAAAGATAATAAATTTGAATTTGAATTTGAGCTATTCTCTTCTCTATGTCACTGATTTTGTTGTCGTTTTTTCTCTTCCTACAGATGGCATAGCTGGTTATTCTCCCTCTGATAAAAGCCTTAGACACATCCCAAATAAACACACACAGAGGCATGCGCATTTAATTCAAAATACTCTTTGGTGTCTCGTTTCAGGTTTTCTAGTATTTCATGTTCTGCTAGGAGGGACCTTTCCATTGTCCATCTAGATCTAGGCAACTCATGATCTAGGACTTGCTCCAGGCTTACCGCTGAGTGGTCTGATAAGTGGTCTGGATGATGAAAAACCGCCTTGACCTTATTACTTAGTCTAGCGTCAATCAGAAAGTAATCTATACGGGAAGCATGGCCATATTTCTAGTTCTGATGTGTGAACCCTTCGTTTCTACCAGCTTTTTGTCTCCAGGGGTCTATCAGTCCCAGATTCTTCATCATATTTTGTATATAAATTCTCATCTTCGGGGTGGTGACTGTTGGCCTAGTAGTTGATTTATCTAGCTCAAGATCGGGTAAAGTGTTAAAATCCCCCTCCAATATAATGGGATTATCATCATTTAAAATCTGTTGGAACCATTCCTGTAATGGTAATGGGTCATCTATGTTCGGACCGTAGTAGCTTATCACAGTGAGTTTTGTGTTATACACTCTTATTGTAATAATGACCCATCTCCCTTTAGGGTCTGAAATAGTTGTTATTATTTTAGCATGGGCCGAGTTCTTAATCAGAATTTCTACCCCTTTTACGTTACAGTTCTGGTTAGTGCATGCGAACTGATGGACTCACTTATGTCCCTTGAGTATTGACTCCCATTCTGCTTGTCGCAAATGTGTCTCTTGTAGCATTATTATTTCACTTTTTGATTGCTTCAGGAATTGAAGAATTCTCCTTCTCCTATCTGCTACTCTCAACCCATTTATATTCCAGTTTAGTATCCTCAGGATGTGTTTTTTGTCTAGATTAGCAATCTTCCACTAGTGTCTCACTTCCCATGCTTCCTATTCCGTGTGTGATTTTCTCATATGAGGACCATATATATATATTTTTTTTTTATTTCTCCCAATGCTCCCAACCCAGTGTGATATTTACATATTGTGCATGAAACTCCCCTAATCTAGTTGCTTAAAACCCTGGGGAACCCTCCCATTGACAAAGTTGGGCATAGGTCTGCCCAGCCGCCCTCGTCTCTCCTAACTTAATATGTCTTAGGAATGTTTATGGACTTAGCCTATTTATGTTTTTATTTGCTTAATGAAACTTTCCACCTCCTCGGGGTCTTTAAATGTGTGCATTTTATTGTTCCACATTATTTTTAATGTAGCTGGGAATTTAATTTGGGCGGTAGCTCCTAAGGATTTAAGTTCCTGTATGTACCTGCCCTGCACCCATTGACGTGTTTGGGTTTCCTTTGCAAGATTGGAGCGGATACGAAAGGACCATCCGTCTTTATTGTAAGATCCAACTTTCAATGCTTCAGAGAGAATCTTTTCTTTGATGGAATAAGTGTTGAAATTGACGAGGATTTTCTTGGGCTTATCTCTGTTGGGATTACGTCTGAAGGGATCTCTGTGGATCCGTTGAATGTGTTGGGGGAGAAATAGGTCCCTGACTTCTGGTACTATATCTTTAATCAGGTCTATGAAAAACCCTTTCAAATTCTCACCTTCCTTCTCCTCCGGCACATTGAGAAGCCTTTAATTATTCCTTCTAGAGTTATTCTCTATCATCTTGATTTTTTCCTGTAGGGCTTTCTCTTTCTCCTTGCAACATTGTATTTCTTGGCTGTTATCAGCTACCTCCTTTCTCATATCTTCTGTGGAGGTTTCTAAGTTCCTAATCCTGTACGTCAGGTCAGTGAGTTTTTTTTCCAGATTCTCGCAGGCATCACAAATTTTGGTTTGATTTGCTTCTGACATTGCAAATCTATTTTTTATCTCGGTGGAGAGGGTTTGCAGTAGCTCCCCAATGTTCTCCTGCCTCAAAGTATGTGTAGATACCCCCTCATCTGGTGGAGACCCTGCCATCACAGGCTCGCTCTCAGTGGAGGTCATAGATCCAGGAGGTGGAGTGATCTCTTCTAAGACTTGATACCTGTTAGCCAGGGATACCTCGGGTGGAATCAGGGTCTCCTGGGCCAATTGTCGTCTCATTGTGTTAGTGCCGCCCGGAGGATCTGGGGCCCCCATGTCTCTGGCGGATGTACTTACACTCTCACTGATCTTAAAATCGGACCTTAATGAGGGCATTATTTTTGACCTTTGCCCCCCCCCCCCCATTACTGTAGCTGGGGTACCAGCACCTCTTTTTTTCCTATGAGAGTGTTTAGGGGTGTGATTTTGGCAAGGTACTCCTAACGAGGAACTAGGAACCCGAAATATAGGGGAGATAACTTGGGGGGATACCTTCCCCCTCCTCTGTTCTTCAAGCGTTGCTTGGGTTTCAGCAATCTCAATACATTGATTTCTTAAAGCATACCTGTTAGTCTTCTGAGACTTTGCCACTGATAGAACCCTCTGCTTGTCCTTAGTCTTCCTCCTTTGAGTCGCTTTGGTAATTAAGGATGACTTCCCCGGTGCCTTGAGTTATTTTTCTACCACAGGCACTCTTTTGGGGCTCATATGGTGAGCGAGGTCCAGCACAAGCGGGTCTGGGCTGATTGTGGAACGATTACCCGCTGCTGCACGCTTGTGCTGACTCTTCCGCTTTGTCCCTGGAGGCCAACGCTTGCAGCAGCTCTCCGATCCCGTCGAAGCAGCGAGCGGCCAGGACCCACGGAGACACGTCTGTGTCTGGCCGCGCGTCGAAAGGCGTCTCTGGCGGCAGTGTGCGCGATGAACGCTGCTGCAGGGGGAAGAAATACCCCAACAACGAGAAGGCGAAGGTATGGGCGTCTATACCGCGCTAAAAATCAGTTAATGCTGTCAGCTTTGTCCGTTTAGGCGTGCATGTAGCTGGAGAGACTAGCGCTCACGGCCGCCTCCTTACCCGGCCGCCATGTTCCCCTCCTCCCAGAGGAAATTATTATAAAACCAGCAGAAAGGGTGGGATGATTGTTATTCAAAATCAGCAGGAATATGAACGGGAAATTGTGAGACAGTTTACCAACACAGCTTACTACAAAACAATTGAGTACAATCCCACTAAAGAAATACAAGCAGAGATCCAGAGTGCAGTTGCTGAGGCCCTTAATGAAGGATGGCTTACAAAAAACAAATATGGCTTTCTGATAAATAAAGATCCAAGAATACTGATTATGTCGAAAATACACAAGGATAAAGAAAAACCAACTGAAAGGCCAATTATATCAGGGGTGAATTCCATTTTAGAGCCCTTAACGAAGTATGTAGATGAGTTCCTAGAACCATTTGTGAATTAGTTGCATCATATGTTAAGGATACCACCAACATCATAAACCAGATTGAATTGAATAGCTTGAATTTGATGATCAGCATGAAATACATGCCACCATGTATGTGGAGAGTCTTTATACTAACATCCCCAGGATGTTTCATTGGAGACTATGGCATAGAATCTGGAAACAAGGCCACGAACACACCCGTTCCCTACCCAATTTATGATTTGTCTGGCTAGTATTTTCTTTAAAAAAAGAATTCTTCAAGTTTAACCAATCATATTATATTCAAACGAATGGAACAGTGATAGAATGCCCCTTTGCATTGGAACTAGCAATATTGTTTATGACACAGTACGAAGAAAAATGGGTATGCATTATTAATCCCTATAAAGATGGAATCGCCCTATGGAGAAGATATATAGATGATGTCCTCATCTGGAAAAGAAACATTGAGAACCTGATTAATTTTCATAATTTGATCAATGAACGAACACCAGACATCAAAGTCTCCATTACCTGTAATAAGCATGAAATCAATTATCTTGATTTGCCTATAAGACACCAAGAAGAGAGGATATACACAACTATGTACAGCAAAGACACTGTTAGATATTCTTTCCTTCATTACTCCAGTTTTCTCTAGCACAATCTTAGGTGGCGCAGATGGACATGGCTATTGAGGACATGAAGACATAACTCAAAGAGATGATAGAGGTGTTGACCCACCTACATGAACAGGAGGGAGATGCAGAGGGCTGCTCTTGCCGAAATAATATCTGGATCACATGTCCACCAGAACATGTTGAATGGCAAAGTACAGAGCTGTTTCTAGAAAAATGGCTCATACAACCCATTTATGATGGAAATCCCTTAACCTTTTTCACAGTAAAAAGGGTACACTGGGTCTCCTGTCACCCCCACACACGGGGCCCTACCTAGGTATATGATTGCAAGGCTCATGAACTAGATGGACAGGGACCACATTCTCCAGCAAGCTGTCTTGGTACATGGTCATTGAACAGTAAAGGGCCACAAGGTTAATCTGTTCCCAGACTTCACAATCCTTGTCCAAATGAAGAGAAACTCTTTCCTCTGAGTCACAGTAAAACTCTACCAGCTGAGCCTCTGCTAGGCACTTCTTTACCCCACAAAGCTCTGCATGGAAAAGGACAACTCCTCCTTCACTACACTAGAAAAGAGGTGGCAGTGGCTGAAATCGGATAGAACACCAAGAATAGAAGCGGATGACTGGTGAATGGCCAAATCAAAGAGGCGTAGGAGGGCAGCAAAACTATGGACTAGGCTGTCTGGAAAACCTACAAAACACGAGGTGGAAATGGAGAGGGCATAGCTGGTGGCAGGGATGACAAATTACAGAGTTGCACAGGAGACAGAGTCGCATAGTAACCCGGAGCACTTCTGAGATGACCTGGACTCACTGGACAATGATGCAGAACTATTCCTCTGCCAGGAACCAGTGGTCACTCTAATGACAGCGGACATGTTGAGTTGAGATGGTATCCTTGAACCAGTACCGTTTGACTGACCCATCTCAAAGGTGCTGGGAAATGGGTATGCTGGCTGACATAAGACAGTAAGGAGCCATGCAGTGGTAGTTGGGAGTCAGAGCTCCCCCTATGAGCACTGTAAGACTTTTACTCCTACAAATAGTCTATCTAGGTCCATGTAAGTGACCCCACACACTTTAAACTCATAACTTGACTAGATGTAGCAATGTTTCTTTTTAATTTTTATTTAGGATTAATGAGAAAGGAGGAGGATATTTCCTACGTTGGGTGGTTAAGCAATGTTTGGCTTATGTTCAGGAAATGAGGGAGATGGGGATGTTACAGGCATAGTTTTTCAGTTAATGAGCAGATCAAGGCAGCGTCGGGTAGGTACTTGGGAGGTGGAATTGAGAGCGGGGACAAAGCAAGGGGTCCTCGTGATCGAAGGCAATATGTTCATGGGCCATGGCTGACCAAGGGGTGGGATGTGTCAAAATCCTTACCTGGAATGTGAACGGCCTGGGGAACAAAATTAAGTGAGGGGTCGTGACACAGTATATTAAGAGAGTGGCCCCGGATATCGTCTTCCTGCAGGAGACCCACTTGTTGGAGACAGAATGTAAGTTACTGGGTCAGGGTCAATATGCGTCCCTTGTGCATGTTAGATTCACCTGGGGATCCAGGGGAGAGGTCATTCTAGAAAGAAGACCCTCCCTTTCAAAACAACCAGGGTATGGATGGACCCAAGTGGAACCATCCTTGGGATACAGGGAACAAGAGGTACACAAGGGTATACCCTTGTCACTGTATTTGCCCCTTCGCGCTTGCATTGGATACACTCGAAAAAATAAGCCAGATAATTCTGGAAGCGTGTGACATACTGGCAATAGTGGGAGGGGAATTTATTGACATTACGGGCCTGATAATGATTTTGGCGGTGCAGTACCGGGTCTGCCCCTCTGCCACACCCCAAAAGCCATGGTCAGACTGCCCGCCAGATTAGGAGTTTCCTCCTGTCTGGCGGGCGAGTTTTTGGCATTCTCATGGGTATGCCTCAGAAAATGGGCACCGCAATGGGAACGCCAAAAACAGTTCCTGCACGGCATTGACTGAAAAGTCCATGCCGTGCAGGAACTTGTGCACATGCACACAGGGGGCACATGTTGTACCCCATGTGTGCATCCGCATAGAGCGGTGGCACAGAGGGACCTGCTGGGCTCCCTTTCTTTGGTCTCTGCCACGGTGTTCATGGAGGAGGAACCTCCAGGACACTGCTGGCGGAGAGAAAACTTGTAATATGCTTGGTCCCACCAAGCATATTGCGGCCTCCTGACCGCAATGGGAACGTCAAAAACAGTTCCTGCACAGCATTGACTAAAAAGTCAATGCCGTGCAGGAACTTGTGCACATGCACACAGAGGGCACATGTTGTACCCCCTGTGTGCATCCGCATACAGAGGTGGCACAGAGGGCCTTGCAGGGCTCCCTTTGTTGTTCCCTGGCGGCTGCGGCAGGGCTATGGCAGTCCGACAGCCCGAGTCGTGATAGGGCGGACAGGAAACCGCTATCCCCACGCCCCCACGAGTCTGACTTGTAATCGGGCCCTATGGCAAAGGACCTAGACAGAAAGAGAGCACCAGCTGACAGAGAACTGCAATACTCCCCACTATCCCAGTTCATTAGCGCAATGGGACTGACAGATCTGTGGGGACTCCAACACCCTGCGGCAAGAGCATATTCATTTTTTTCAGGGACTAGAGGGACATTCTCTAGACTGGATTACCTGTTTGAATCCATTGGAGAACACCCAGCTGAGCGAGAGACAGAGGGGCTTATTTATGAGCCCCTTGCAACAGTTTTACACCGACAGTGCGTCATTTGCTTGCCGCACTGGCGGCATAAATAATGCATCATGCTGCACCATAGTTACAAGGTGACGCATCTATGCAGATGCATCACCTTGTAAAGCCTTGCGCCAGATTATACCTGCGTCAGGTATAATGTATGCAGGGTGGGCGTTCCCAATCAACAAAGCCTCGTAGGAGTGGCCCAGTGAAATCTATCACATTTTACTGCGCCATTTCTAGAGCGCCGCTGCGTCAAAACCTTACGTCTGCCTCATAGCTGGCATAAGGGTGATGCAGTGTTAAGTGTATAGGCCTGCCTCATGTATTGTTGGAGTTGCGTTATGCTTAAGACACAACTCCATCAATGCATGACTTTTCCTGACGTATCTGTCATTCCCTGCGACATTAAATATGGCGCATCCATCGTGTCGCAAGGAGGGTGCAGTGAAAACTGTTGCATCGCTGTTTTATCGTAGCGATGCAAAAGTTTTCATAAACAAGACCCAGAATACCTTGCAAGGGTATTTTTTGACCACTGGTCACCCTGGAAGGAGGGGGGTGGCGTGGGCGGGGACAGTAGAGAATCAATGCCTGGGAGCTCAGGGACCCAGACACTGTTAAAGAGCTATTACTGGACTCAGAGACATATTTTTTTTTATTGAAATTCATTAAATCAATAAAAATAGTTAATTTTCAACAACAACCAACTACAGTGCATCATGCAAGAGTCACACAGAGTAAAAAAATACTTTGATGGCAGTACAGAATTATGTCCCGCTCACCCCTTCTACCCCCCCCCCCCCAAAAATCAACCTTGCGTTAAAAGACAGAGGTATAGAGCCGGCCCTCAGCATCAATTTATTAAGGCAACATCTCATCATCATAGACTCCTCCAAAATGCTTATTTGGGCTTCTAGGGCATGTCCAGACTCGTCAACTAAGCACGGAGAGGGTCCCAAAAATCAATCAGATGGAAGGAGTTCAGCGTGGGAATTACCGAGGCCCAAGAGGCCGCTATTTTGAGGCAGGAGTATGCAAGGGAGAAAAAATCAGCAGTAGGGGCGGCACACCTACGGTAGGAGGAGTCAGCTAACAGACCATATTTCACCTTAGAGACTGGAGTGTAATATACGCAGTGCAGATATTTGCAGCGGATCAGTCGGAATTTACCTTTCTGGGAGATATCTCACATGACAGTGCAGCAAAATGCCCATTTATTAGCAGTAATGTCACAGCGCAGATCCACAGACCACAATATATGGGCATGTAATTCTGGTTCAGAAGAAGCCAGGGAAAAAATGGCATACAGGTGAGCACTAATATCCTCAGCAGTAGGATTGGCGAATAAGAAAGACAAAGTCTCCCAATCTTCCAACATGTCAAGAAAGTTGGGAAGTAGCTCTTTGAAAACATGTATGTGGGTATAATAATTGAATGCTAAATGCACTACAAGTCATGGAAAAAATACTAGAAATCACTGTAAGCACCCACTCCAAAGTAGAGCTCATTCAAAAATCAGTGCATGATCTACTAGGAAAGAGCACAAGGACGGCCATGCCAGTGTCAAATAGACATAATCGACCATACAAAAACCTTAAATATCTATCGGATGATGAAACCCAAACCCTACTCCTTTCATATGAGTCTACAGCCAGTAGCATAGGTGAGGAAATTAGATCAGTCCCGATTGATGCAAATAGAACATCCTGGCCTAAGAACAGAAAACCCAACCTTGAGAACCTTAAACAAGTCCAGCTAACAGCCAACACTCAAGAGATGAACTCGGAAATCTCAGGGAAACCACTGCTATGCCTACTGCTCAACTGTCGTTCCGCAGCAAAACATGCATCAGACATTGCTGCCCTCATCATTAGTCAGGAAGTTGATGTGACAATCTTAACAGAAACATGGCTCACGGAATCTTCCTCCCCGTTCATGGATCTGCTGGTGCCTCCACACTATAACATTGTGAGGCTAGACAGACTAAAAAAGATAGGAGGTGGTATAGCCTGCATACACCGATCTGATATCAAGGTCAGCCAAATACAATCCAACCTTCTTGAATCCTGTGAATACCTCGGTCTCAATTTAAGAACAGCAGATAATCAAAGGTGCAAATTGCACGCACTCTACCATCCACCAGGCAATAATGCCCCTTTCATAGACCAGTTAATGGAGATCATCACGGCTAACTCTAACAGTCACACTAACGATATATTCCTAAGCGACTTTAATTTACACTGGGAAGACAATAATGACAAACAGGTCAACGTATTTAAAGACTTCTTAGCAGACCTAAACCTTACTCAAGCCTGCACGCTGCCAACACACTCGAAAGGGGCAACCCTAGATTGGGTAATCTCGAGAGGCAAGGATACTACAATCCACTCAATTGCTCCTTGCGATTGGTCGGATCACCATGCCATAACCTTCCATATATCCACCATAAAAAGAACAAGACCACTCAACCAGTCAGACTCAAAAAGTGGACACGGGACACCAGAGACCATAACATGGAGCAACTAATTGCAAGATGTGAGAAGGATCTAAATCCGCCTAACAACTGGCGGAGCGTTAACGAACTCACTGATCACTACACCACATCAATGACAAACATAGTCAACTCCACCATGCCGCTAACACTGAAAAAGAGTTTCAGAGAAAGATAAAAATCCATGGTTTAATGGAACACTGAATGAAGATAGGCGGAAGCTGAGACTAGCAGAAAGAAAATGGAGACAGCACCCAAAATCCCCCCAGCTGAAAACTCTCAGAAAAATTAGAAACGAATACAACAAAAGTGTTCTCAAATCTAAAAAGGAATTCTTTAGATCGGAATTGGATAACGCCAGAAACAGACCACGAAAACTGTTCGAGATGTTAAAACAACAATCCAATAAGCTGGCCAAATCTGCCCAAGAAGCAACTAAAACTCAACTGAGCTGCGAGGAATTCTCAACATTCTTCTCAAACAAGGCCAACACGCTAGAAAGAGAACTCAGGATGGCAGCCGACAACCTACCTAACCAAATATCATCACAGAACGATGCTATCATGAAAAACGGTCAGGCTATGACGAAAAATAAAGCACAATGGTCGAACCTTTAAGCTATATGACCAGAATACCATTGCCAAAACACTCTCGGATATCAAACCTAATAACCACTACAATGATCCCCTCCCGCTAAATGCCTAAAAAGAATCAACCATGTCGTCATCCCTATATGGACAAAAATAATCAATGCCTCACTATCTCAAGGGCTACTACCGGAGTGCCTAAAAACAGGTCAAGTCCTCCCCATCATCAAAAAACCTACAGCGGACCCGACAGACCCTAACAACTTTCGTCCAGTAACCAACATTCCATTACTTGCCAAACTAATTGAAAAATGTGTGCAAAATCAACTGAGCAACCACATCACTAACTTCAATCTACTGGACGACTGCCAATCTGGTTTCAGACCAGGCCACAGTACGGAAACAGCAATCTTACATATAGTGGATGATGCGCTACAGGCCCTGGATCACAATCAAACATGTCTTCTAGTTCTTCTTGACCTGTCCTCTGCATTTGACACGGTAAATCATGAAAAATTACTAGCCCGGCTTGAAGACAGGATGGGATTAGCGGGAAATGTTCTGAAATGGTTTGAATCCTTCCTTCAGAACAGGTCACAAAGATTCCTGGTCAACCAGACGCTATCACCATCATGCCCTAATTCGATTGGAGTTCCGCAAGGATCAACATTATCTCCATCACTATTTAATCTATATGTCGAACCCCTTACAGAAATCCTCCGACACGCAAACATATCATATCACATGTATGCTTATGACACTCAGATCTACATAAAGATAGCATCGCTGGAAGAGATCAAGACAATGAATGAGGCCCTAAAAATGTCATTACAATGGCTAACTAGCAATCATCTGAAACTAAATGCACAAAAAACGGAATTCCTATTAATATCACCACCAAAGAACCCCGCAAATGTGCAGGAATGGACTAAACTGATCACAGCGCTAAACTGCACCCCTACCCTAGTTGACTCAACCAAATCACTAGGAATCACGCTTGATAAGAACCTAGACATGAAAGTCCACAACAAAGCAATGGGAAACAGTGCACGGTTTCATCTGAACTATATTAGGAAAATGAAACCACTCATTACTTCGGCGGACCTCAAACTGGCAGTTCAGTCCTTAGTTATATCAAGGATTGAATATGGATGTACAACACTAACAGGTCTACCTAAAATCTCCACAGCACCACTAAAAGCCTGTCTCAATGCGGCCGCAAGACTCATTACAGGCTCTAGAAAATACGACCACATTTCCCCACACCTGAAAGCATTAAACTGGCTACCATACGAAGCCAGAATTCAACTTAAACTGGCATGTATTACCCACAAAGCGCTCCACTACAAAACACCAATGTACCTAGCCCAGAAAATTGAGCTATCAGGGGGAATCAGACCTTCCAGGAGTGCCGGAGACCTGTTGCTGAAACCGCCCATCTTTCAGAAGAAGAAAACGTATGACAGAGCATTCTCCGGAGCGGCCCCCAGAATTTGGAATTTACTCCCTCCAAACATTAGAAAAATTCCGAACATGGCAACCTTCAAGAGGGAAACGAAGATCTTCCTAATGAGCAAGTTCCTTCCCTAGACAAGACGGATCATCATCTGCAGCGTGCCAAATAGACTGACATAACTTAGTCCTGTCATATAGGGATGCATCATGAACATGAAGACCACAAAAAGACACCAAAACTAACCAAAGAGTAATTTAAAGATAAACTCATCAGTTAGCTACAAAGACTTCTTGACTGTACAGTACTACAATTAATGGATCTTTGTAGGAGTGATGTTAAACATACGAAAGGACACATCGGAACCACTGCTATACCTTTGGTACATTAAGCTGATCTTAAACGTGTTATTGCTGAAAATGTTAAGAAAGAAATGTACAGGAATCATATATATATTAATGCTGCTATACCTACTGTATTCTAAACTATTTACCTCATGTAACTGTGAAGCGCTCTGATACCTTTGGGTCACGTTTGCGCTATATAAAACTATATAAATAAATAAATAAATTGAGCATATCTAGCTTGGAGGAGGCAGGTGAGTCAGCAAAGGCCTTCAAAGGAAGGACTTTGCTATTGGGGAATAAATCTCCCATATATCTAAGCTTATTCTGCTTCAACGCGGGAAGAAGCCCCGAATGAGCAGGAACATGGTGATACTGGTAATGAAAAACCTCTGCTTGAGCTGCATAGTGACGTGATTCGCCACTAAGTTCTGCCAGTTGGGTAAAAGCCCAGCCTGAGCATTTGACTGTGTGGATCTCCCTGTTAGGGTGAAGAGTACGGCAATACAAATATATCTGAATGGGGCTCGGATCTGCTGGGACACATTTTAGATATACATGAGGGGCCCATCGAATGTTGTGTATCCAATGGTGAGCTATTTGAGCCTGGGCGACAAGATAGTATAACTCAAAATGTTGTGCCCCAAAGTCCCCTCTTACCATTTAGCCTAACTAATTCTAGAATTTTGGCCGGCACATGTCAAGGCAATCATTAGGGAACGGGGTTGGGAGAAAAATGCCTTGCAAAGAGGAATAAGTATGTTTTGAAACAAGTATAGAAGCTTCAGCAGTACTACCAGTTTCATTAGAGCAATTCTCCTGGCTTCCGATAGGGGCAATTTAATTCAGCACTGCACTGAATCCGTAATCCAGGAAATACATATGCCATAGTTTGCCTCAATGACAGTATCACTATCTCTGTGATTCATAATGCCTAGATAGCGTATTGGGTCAGTCGTCCAGCCGAGGGGGAAGTCAAGCTCCGGTCGGTGGTGGCCTCTGTAAGATAGACCAACAGTGTTTTGTCCCAAGAATAATATCACAGATAATAGGGTGTAAGGATATTGTCCGCATACATAGACTGCAGGATGTTCTGTCTGCCAAACCTTATGCCTCTATGATGATGGTGATCCTGCAGGAGGCAGGCCAGTGGCTTCATTAGGAGGACAAAGAGGAGGGGCGACAGAGGGCACCCCTGCTGCTTACCCTACTCAATAAAGAACGGATCTGCCATCACATTTTTGACTCGTGCCCCTGCCAGATATAAATGAGACTGATGCACTGCAGAAAGGCCTTACCCACTCCTATCTGTTCAAGGACCGTAAACATAAAGCACGATTCAATGGAATCAAACGCTTTTGCAGTCTAAAAAAGACAGCGAATATCCCCAATAGGGATCTAACTGATGTGTAACAGAGAAAGGGTGCACAAATTGTCTGCCGTAGAGCGGCCAGATATAAACCCAGCCTGATCTGGACAGACCAGGGCAGGCATCAGCAGTAGTAACTGATTGGCTAACAGTTTATTAAGGATTTAACCATCCACATTGATAAGGTACAAAGCCGATGTGACCTGCATTGAGTAGGGGACTTCACAGGTTTCAGAAAGACAATTATGTTGGTTTCTGCCAAAGATTCCGGAAGGTGTCCAGTCAGAAAAGCCTCTTCATAGACCGAGAGAAGAATCAGGGCTATGTCCTCAGCATAAAGCTCTGCGGGGAGGCTGCTGCTCCAAGGGGCAATGCCATTTTTCAGCTGAGAGATAACGCACCTGATCTCTTCCACTGTAATCAGCTGACAGAGCCCCTCCCTCTGTGAGAGAGAGAGCCATGCCAACCACAACTCATCCAGGAACTCACATACATCAGGCAGGGAAGCCACAGGGTGAGACCTGTACAGCTGTCTATAGTAGGCAATGAAACAATCTAGAATAGTCTTTGAGCCATGGAACAGCTGTCCCTACCCAAGCTACGCAACATAATTCACTGTCTAGTTGGGCCTGATCATCGATGCAAGTGTATGGTTGGGGCAGTCACCCTCCCCATATGCTCGAGCAGGATGATACTTGCCACAAAATCAAATTTCTCTATCAGCTGCCTCCTTAAACTTTTGAATTTTGAGGTGAAAGTTTCTAGAGTATGGGTTCCCCCATTAAGATGATATGCCTCTTCCAGCATCTTAATTTCAGTTTCTAACTTCCTTAGCTCCCCCCAAGGGATTTAAGAACAGCACAGCTTTTACTAATGCACTCTCCCCAGATAACCACTTTATAGGCTTCCTAGAGGGAGAAGACAGAGCACACCGAGACTCTGTTTTCACTAAAATAGTTATTAGTGGGCTGCTGGATCTCGTCCTTAAACACACTATCCAGCAAGTCCTTAGGGCTGAGATGCCAAAGCCTCAAGGAAGAGGCTTCTGGAGGGAGCTCTAGGATCATTTTAACCAGAGAGTGGTCTGAAAGCGTACATGGCATGTGAATGCAGAAAGTGACCCACCCAAGTATGTCTCTGGTACCTACAAGAGGAGTCATGAGCTGAAGAGTGAAAGGTGTACGCACAAGTCTATGGATGTACAGCTCTCAACATATCCACCATAGCATGGGCATGAAGCAGATCCGCCAGGGCACCACCCTCTTTATTGTGGGTACAAGCCAAACCCTGGGTAGTATCAAGTCATGGATCTAGGACAGTATTATGATCCCCTCCAAAGGATAGCCTGAGGATGTAACCCATGAATGTGTGAGGATAAGTGCTCAAAGAAATCTGGACAGTTAGTATTGGGGCTGTAGGAGTTCACTAAGGTAAGGTGGATGGAGCCAACCAGCCCCTGCACTAGTAGGTAGCTCCCTAACCATGCATCATACCCAACCCCCAAATGTGACAGGACTACAAGTAAGGGAGATATTGCAGGATATAAGAGAGGCAAGCACTAGCTCCTAGGAACCCAAAACCAAAAATCCTAACAGATATACTGCCTAAAGTTCCCAAACACATCACAGGCCAACTACCCCCTTTACCCACTTTACAACATTTAATTGCACAAACTAAAAAAGTCACTAGCGATACTCCTCCTGGCCCTAGGAGTTATCAAGACATGGAAATACCTGACCATTTAACAATAACACAAAATGCAGAACCGTTCCTTTTATATGATAACCTAAACAATGGGGAATGAATCCTAACATTCTTTACAGCAAATAATGCACTAAAAATAAGCCAGTCAAAGATGGAAGATTGATGGAACCTTAAAAATGTGTCCCAAACCATTCAGTCAGATATACACCATACATGGTGAATAGCAAAACACAAATATCCCCTTTATATATGCCCTACTACCAAATAAACAAAGCAGAACTTGCTAAGAACTTTGAAACCACATTAAACATAAAACAAATAACTACTCCCCAAAAATAATCATAGACTTTGAACAAGCCACGATTCAAACCATTTTAGAAATGTACCCCCTCACAAGGCTGTTACTATCATTCTGCACTAAGGGGCTGATTATAATGGTGGTCAGATGGGCATCTGACCGCTATTGTTTCAGGATCCAGACAGCCTGACAAGTAGGCGGCGGTCCTGACCTCCAAATTACAATCTGATTGCTGTGTAGGCAGTAGGAAACATGCCTTTTTGCATTGAGGCTTGTGCTGCGACCTGGAAAAGTGCTGCAGCACATGCCTCAATGCAAAAAGGCATATTTAGAAACATCCCTGCACCATGTGCCAGGCAAAATGTGATACCTGGCACAGGGTGCAAGGATATTTTGGGGGTACCATGGGTGCCCCCTGGGCTCCATAGCGTAGGCCCAGGGGAGACAGGGCCCTTCTAGGAGCACCCAAACTCGTCTTCCCGACCACCATGAAAAGGCAAAGGAAAAGGGACATTGTAATCATGGTGGCGGTGCCTTTGCACCGCCGCCATTCAGGGATTATCTGTCTGACCCCCGCCTGATGGGATTTCCTATCCTGTCAGAGGTGGCAGTGTTTCCCCCTGCCTGCAGCGCTCCGATGGCCGGCATCATAATCCAGCAGTTGTACCTCGGCCCTGGAAGTTGGGCAGATGCCACCGATGGCCTGTCGGTGGCAGTCCATATGACATCGTAATCAAGCCTTCCGTATAGAATATTCTAGAAACAGCCAATTTGCCTTTGAAATAAAAAATAAATGATAGCACTAGCCTAGGTCCCTGTAATAGAGGTAGCTAAGCACTATATATTACTGATAGAAAGCACTTTCTACCAACAAAATGAAGACAAACTTAGCCCCTAATGGTTTATTTTGAAGACACTTGGGTTGGCAGACTGCATTGTTCCGGACACAGAGCTAACCCAAATTCCAAATACCATGGTGGAATGTATATGACTCTACCTTGGCACAGGAAGCCAAAACAAACAAAGCAGTGACATGATGGCATAATACCTTTCAACCCACACTCTATACATTTATAGAAGCATTACAATAAGAGCAAAGCTACCAACAATAGAAATTCCCACTAGACCATGGCAAAAAGTAGGCATTGATTTAGTTGGCCCTTTTAACTCCTTGCCTCTGTCTTCCCGATTTGCTGTGGTGGTCATCGATCACTATTCCAAGTGGCCAGAGGTTCGTTTTTTAAGTGAACCAACTTCAAGAAGTGTCTTAGATTTTCTGAAAGATATTTTCTTAAGAGCAGGTTTTCCTACTTCCATTGTGTCTGACAATGGAATACAATTTGTCAGCGTAGAATTTCAAACAATTCTACAACAAGGAGGTATTGACCACTGTAAAAGTGTGTTGTATCATCCTCAAACAAACAAACTTGTAGAACGCATGAATAGAGCGCTAAACAACTGTGTGCAGTGGGCCATTGCAAGTAAGTGTGTGGTACAAAATGTCGTGCGTTCAATGCTTTGGTTTTACCTTACCACTAACATTTGTCCACTAAGGTTTCACCATTCGAATTGTTGAGGGGTAGAAAACCTTCATCCAATCTATGTCCAGGGTGGATGTTGTGTTATATTCCATATAGGTACCCTATATAGGCGCAGGTAACACTGCAACCTTTCACCTATATTCTTCCCTACATTTCATACATAACGGTTCATAGGGACTGACCTTTTACCTAGATACGACACTGCATTCAGAACGTGGGTTTTTGCCTGGTTCAATACTCATACATTATGCATGAGGCTTCTTGGAAGCACAGCAGGACTCACAGCAGGACGAACATCTCCTGTATAATATCTATGTTAAAGTTCAGGCCTGACGTCATCCTTTAGGCAGACACAGTAACGCAGCAAGGTAGGACCCCTGGGGAGACCTATGGGTATATATACATCATGTCTTGCTTAGACAGACTAGACCGTGACTTCCCGGCTGACACACTGAGCAGAGACGCTGAGGTTCCTGCATGCAGACGCTCCAGCTAGCAGTGGTCTAACATCCCTCACGGGGTGTCCAACTCGAGAGCAGGACGGGGTCGCACCTTCTCTAAACTCTCATGTAATGGGGGTGGACTAGATCCTAGAGGGATTCTTGGCATAACACCTACTTAGATGCTAGGTACATTTAGGTACATCTAGTTAGGGAGACATCGTAGGAGTACGCACTTTTTATCATGCGTTTTATGTACATGTATATATTGAAGGAGGGTCCAGAAGGTCCCGTATTACCATTTAACAAGAAACTCATTTCTGATTTTGCACTACCCACTAAACATGATACTCTAGATAGGCCCCACAAGACAGGCTCAGATAGAAGGTCTTAAGTTGTCCACTTTCCTTCGTCCCGAGAGTGCATCTCACATAGGCCCAAGCCCAGCTCCCTAGATAACCATATCTTACATAGGACCAAGCATACCTTCCTAGATACAAATGTGTAGGCCCAAAAAAGCCAGTGACTCCTGCTCTCATTTTATAATAATAATAATACAGATCGAAGGCCTCACTGATCTGCTAGCAGAGATCTGTTCCAGCCACCGAGAGACAATATCAGCCCCCTCTTGTAACTTTCCACAGTTACGAGAATAAGGGTGGCCCCCACCCACGTGACAATCTGTTGGAACATCTGGCTGTGTCACATGCAAGATTTGCGATATTCTTAGCTATGAAACTTTCCGCGCTTGCTTAACTGAAACTCAAGGCGGCAACGTGACCAAGAATTAAATATATTAAATATTAATTCTGAGCATTTTTTACGGTAAAAGTTATCCTTTGTTTACTTTTTGCGGTCAAGAGCACTGACCATCTGCTAAACGCCCTGTTCCATCATGATACCACTTCTCGGTTTTATATCAAACTTCCCAGTTACTGTAGGCGGGCGGTTAGGGGGCCTGCGTCAGATCTCGTGTCAAGCGTGGGTGTAAGTTCTGCATTAAGTTCTGCATTTAACAATATAAAAGTGCCTCACCCAGGGTGCGGCTCTGAATTCTCTGCGCATCAATCTGGTTGCATAAGAGGTTCCCGATCGATCGTCCGTGTGACTGGGCCTAGAACTCCAACTTCCAAGGTGGTAATACTCTTTTCTAATAATTCAGCCTTTTGGCTTTGACAAGCTGTCCAATGGCATAGCCTATTGGCTTTGTCAGCCTATCTGATTATCTTTGCCTATTGGCTTTGACCGCCTCTCTGAAGGCATAGCCTATTGGCTTTGTCAGCTCAATTAAATATTAGCCTATTGGCTTTGTCAGCCTCTCTAATAATTTAGCCTTTTGGCTTTGACAGTCTATCTAATTCAGCTCATTCTAACCCAAGCCATTGCATTTATTTTAGGTTAAATTGCGTAGTCTTGAATGGTGTTGCTTTCTTAATAAAAGATTAGCTGTTCAGGCACTAGTCTGAACATCTTCTTTAAAGTTAGGGTTGCTCTTTAGACAGTTGCTCATAGCACAATATTTTAGTCATATATTCGCTTCTTTTGAACAATTGATTTGTGACATTGTTAATGCATTTATTTTTCATTCTGCTCATGTGTTGATGGGCACCTTTTAAATTGAATTGCTTTAATGCTTTTGAACTGTTTAAAATAAAAGTCACTGTGTTTTACATCGTGGTTTCTTCTTTCCAAGTGAACAAACAGCAGAGGGGTCAGGCTTTCTGGAGTCGGTAAGCAGAAGGGTGTGGCCACCAAATAATCCCCTCAATCAGCTGGCGACCACGAATATCTAGGACTCGTTCAGCAGTCGTCTACGGTGAGGTCTTGGGACGCATGCTGGGGTTACACCTGTCTGGCTGTCTCTCGGGCTCTCCTCTCCCCACGTCCACCGGGGTAAGTCAGGGATACTTTTATTTTTTTTTCCTTGCATTTGCCCCAGGTTGTGGCGTGTGTGGGGTGGTGGGTCAGCCTGCATTTGCCACCAGGGGTCTCCCTTGTCTGTGCTCCTTTGCCCACCTGTGGTAGACTGACATGCCACGACGTCCTCTTTGTGGCTGGTCACATCTCCCCGAGGCTCTTTTGGTGCTCTTACCTCTGCTATTTTTAATTTTCCTTCTAGTTGCATTTTCTTGCCCACGCTTATTTTAGTTTTTAAGATGATGCTTACGGTTTGAGTCCGGATCACGTGGTTGATCGAATTCTGGCATGGTGCACATGCACATGCGTTTGCAGGTTTTTCATGTTTACATATTTTTCTCACATGTGCTTTTTTAAGGTTTGCCTTGCTCAGTGATGCTTGAGGTTTGAGTCCTGGACAGTTTTACCTGGCCGAATTCTGGCATGCTGCACGCACACTTGGTGCGCACATGCGTTTGCTGTTTTCTCATGTTTTAAATTTTCACGCACATTTGATATTTACAAGCACATTTTTCTGTCTTCCATTTCTTGTCGAATTGTTTATATTGCACAGCCGTGGGCTGTTGCGCTTTTGTCTTGGTGCATAGGTGGCACACGTTTTTGTACTGTTGTCGCACTTTTAAATTTGGGGTGTGTCCCGCCGCCATTTTGTATGCTCTCGCCGCCATTTTGTGTTCATATTTACATTTTGTGTTATTGATTTTTTATCTTTTATGTTTCATCTTCTGTACTCTTTCATTGCATCTTTTATTTATTTATCCTTTTTTTTTCCCTTCCCTTCCTTCTCTTTCAGCTGCTCTTCGTCTCTTCTTCCTCACACTTTCCTCGTACATTATCATTTTTTTTTTCTTCCTTTACACCTTCCAACACCATTCTCTTTCTTTTTGGCGTCAATGCGCCCCTCTTTCGTTAGGGTTCTTTCCTGTGTATTCACGCATTCATTCTTCGCGCTCTATAGTTCGTCCCTCTCTGATTCACTCTTACATGGCTTGGGTGCTTTTCTCTTTTTATCTCTGAAATTTATCTCGCTCTCTCAACGGCGCCTGTCTTTATTATTAGCTGCGCCACTCCAGAAAGAGGAACCAACCACTTCGAGCTCTGTGGCCCAGTCTGACCTTGACTACGCCTTTTTCTGCTTTCTGTCTTCACAGAACGAGGAAGTGAACCTCGCGGCTTCACTGTAGTCACCTCGCCCCTCCTTCCCCTGTCTTCTCAGTCTGTTCTCTCAGCAAACATTGCTATTTTTGATCGTTGTTATTTATTGAAATGCATTTCATTTATTTAATAATTGTTTATTTGTTGTCCATTGTGTCTGTTTCTTGTGCTTCGTTTTATTAAACATTTAGTAGCCCTGCTGTCCCACCCCACATCTGTTGCTGGACTGCCAGCTCCACACTCTTTTAGCCGAGTGGCAGCCTGCTAGTTATTTTTTGTTGACTCAATTGCCCCCACTTTTCCTCACTATTAAGGGCAGTTGCGCCAGGTAGCTGTTGTCTGGATTGCCTTGCCTTTACCACCTAGCCGCAATCCCGCTAAGTAGTTGCACTTATTTTCACTACACATTGCACGTACATTGCGCCTCTTTTCTGTCTCTCACACCTTTTGCCTACCACTTGCCTATGCCAATTGGTAGCCACAGGGGGGTGGAGGTGTATCTCCATTCCTCTTGTCCGTCCCCTTAACCAACCCCCCGTTATGTCCCCTGACCCCCGCAAATTATTAATCTCCTTATTCATTCAGTACGTGGTACTGCCACGGCGGTATACCACACCGGTCTTGATCACTTTATCCCCCTCACGCGCCATCAAAGCGAAGTTCTTGCAGCTACTTGGGACATCTTAGAGGTTGACTTTACACCCACTACAGAACTCCGCCTTTCACTCTTGTCTCTCGTAGACTTACCTCTCTTAGGCACCGCTTCTTCCCAACCACCACCACCACCAGACACCACCCGCCCCGATCTTTTGTGGCCTGCCCACTCCTCTAATTCACCTCCGCGCTCCCCACCCTCTTTAGGGTCCTCTGTTTCTCTTGCTAATTCACCCCTACTATTGCCATAGACGACGAGTCCAATACTGACTCTGCGCAGTCCACGGCATCCTCTGAAGAAGCAACACTCCCTAGCATTACTGCCCCTGCCCCCCTACGGTATCAGCATCAGCACTTACTATTGCTCCCCACCAACCACTGCCTCCGGCTACCGAGTCCCCATTCCTCTTGGCACTCCTGCAGGACTATTCAGTGGATCTAGAGGACTCTGTCCCAGACATCCTCATTGTGCCTCCCCAGCAAGTCCACCACCGCATTTTCAGACACTGTAGGTAATGAGTACCCCGTCGCCTGACAGTACAGCTTCTCCTATTTTTGTATATCTAGTTAATAATATCGTTGTGGGTCTTTCTACTGAGCACCCATCCTCCTTTTATCACGTTACACCCTTAGCAAGCACGGTCCTTCTCACTATATTTCACGTTTTAGGGGTTGACTATACCCAGGCACAGCAGATAACGCTTTCACTAGCACCATCCTTCCCGCATCTTCCGCATCCCACTGTTACTAAACATAAAGAACAAAAACATTCCAAGCACTGACAGTTTAAGGAACACTCCATAATTACTGGTCCCCATGAACAGGATTACAGGTACCACGGTTCATAGGACATCGGATTACATTTACATACGCATTCGTCTAATAGCGCCAGGTCTGGATATACCCTCCACACTTGTTACAAATTATCCACGCAACCCGCTACAAAGTAAAGTAATTGCTGGTCTCTCTCGCAGCCAGCTCCAATTTCCTGACTTCTCTCCTAACGGAATATACACCGGACCACAGGAACTGGAATTAAGACAAGCATTATATCACGTTATCAGTAGCGCAATAGGAGAGGAATTGATAATAGACGCCATTCCCTCCACCTCTGCCACTGAGCCCACTCCTGCCCCTGAGCCCACTCCTGCCCCAGAACACACTCCTGCCCCTGAATCCACTTCTGCCACTGAGCACTCTTCTACCACCTAACCACATTTTTTTCCAAACAAGCGACACACACCCTCAAAGCATTGTGCTTTAAAATAACACTCATGAATGGCATAGTAAGCTCTACAGTGTATAAAACGTCTACCCACTTTCACATCTTTTTCATCATACATCCCCCTGGAGCGCTACTCACTGCCATACTATCTAGCACCTGGCCAAGGCACCCTCTCCAAAGTTATATTGCTGAAGCTTGCTTTGGCGGTCGGCTCCACGTTCCTCTTTATACTGAAGCACAAGAGCGAGACTTGCAGGACGGTGTGTATGATATTGTTATTCAGGCAGTAGAGCAAGAACTCATCAGAGACATTGTCCCTAGCACCTGAGAAAACGTGCTCCTGTAATTCAGGCTTTTTCTAGAGCGCCCAGTATTAGACACACCAACATGGCCACTCCACTCCAACATGTTTTAAAAACATTCGGAGGCCAGGAACACCATATACTAAAGCACTGCCGTGAGCTTCATAAACGTACGGCGAAAATGACTCATCCTTGGCCCTCAGAGGGAAGCTTTGACCCAATCATACTAGAGCATGCCACCACCTTTCTAGACACCAAGTACTCTGGCACTAAGTTACAGAAGAGAAAGGCTACTTTAGATCTCTGGCGCATTTTCAAAGACAAGGTTCAAACACACTCTGACTCCACACACCCAGCTATACCCAATGCTCCGCCCCCACCGCCTTACCACTTCAGCGGTATGTATACCGAGCTCACTAACAAGGAACAACCTGAGCTGCCAGTTACCACTAATGATTCTCCGGCTGCTGGTTTCCAATCATTACCAGATGAGGCAACTACCTCACCGCACCTCGGCCCAGAATTACACATCACACAGATTGAGGAATTTCAGGCTTCCCACACATCACCTAGCCACCCGTACCACCCCGTGGACAGACCACCGGCTCCACCCACGCCCCCAGTGATGTATACCCCGACCTGACAGACCTGCGCAGCATACACCTGCCTCTCCCCAACGGTACAGTAAGGGAGACAGCGGTATCAGGTATCCCAGGCTTCATAGATGCACAGCTATCACTAAAATTTACACCAACAGTCAATACTGCACACCCCCGCCCAGGTGAAGACGATGAGGAAGGCTCTGACTCTGTCTCCCAATCATCATCTCGTAACTTGGACTCTGTCTCTCAAGCATCATCTCGTCACTTGCACTCACCTGTCATTGTCATCCGTGACATTGGCCCTAAACAAGACACTGTCACTAACCCCTTCCGTGACACTGACACTCAACAAGCACCTGTCCTTAACCCCTTCCTTGACACCGGCACACACCTGTTCCCAAGGTCGCACCTCCCATCACAAACTAGCATGCCTTACATGGCTACTGCACCCTCTGCTGAGGTACAGGGATCCGGCCTCATGACAGACAACAGAAAGCTCATTGAGTTCCCCGCCCCACCATTGCTGTGCATGACGGAGGGACAGTGTGTTCCTCTCACTGGTCTTCCCTCCGCATATGGCAATTATAGACAGAATGCAGATTTGAGCAAAAGCACTAGCCTGGAAAGTATTTCACCACAGCGCCTTGAGGACGAACAGACACCCATGCATCAACCACCTTGCCACGCAGCACAGGTAAACTCGATTAGACGCTTGTCATTTAAATTAGAGAACATGAACAAAAGCATTACGGACATAATGTCAAAGGTCAACACCACCCTCACCCACGCTGCACAACCTCGTGCAACACCACCGAAAGACAATTATCAGTAGGAATGGGGACGGGAGTACACAATATCGCCTTGAGGAGCACCCCTACCGCTCAGACGCTGCCGCCTCTGGAATGACACAAACACTCACCAACACACACCAAGACCACCAATTCCCAACAGCATTAGGATGGGATAAGACACCCCCACGGGTGCTAGAAGACCACAATCCAATGTTTGGTGACATCCCAATATATTGTGGACTCCCGCAGGAAAAAGACAGAGTGGTAAGAAGTAAGGTCAGGACCACCGAAGCACAAAGACTTAAAGTCTTGGGGACACATGGACGCCCAGACGACATAGTATATGACGTCTCGGGCTCTGCCTCCTTGCGCACCATTAGGATGAAAAATAGACACAACATAAGTCTCAGCAGACCATGTCCACCACAAACAAGCAATGATCTCACTCCCAATGAGATAGTGACATCAGGGGAAGGTTCAGATTATGCAGTTAACCCCTTTTCAGACGACTTGGCAGGCTGGTCAGAGCCCTTAGCACCGCAAATGCTCCCTTGGCCAAGAGAAGGCTCCTTTGAGCCTCAGTACATGGCAACAGCAGTTGAATGTATCCTCAAAGGACTAGGGGATGAGGATTGGGACTATGACTACATGAGGGAGAGCCTCAAAGTCTGGCAAAAATATGCTCGCCAGCATGACTATACAGGACCCACAGCGCAACGCCCTGGGGTCATGCGCCAAATGCCACTGCTCTACAAAAATGTCACTGATCCCCCCATCTATATCCCATGGTCTACACTAGACAAAGAAAATGTGAAAAAGGCACTCCCAACCCTCACTGAGGGTGCGGGAAAATGGATTGCAGCTTTTGAAAATTGCACCACAGGTAACAACATAGCTATAGGAGATGTAAAAAGCCTGCTGATCTCCCTCATGGGAGAAGACGCAGAAGATCTCTTCACACGTGTCCATGCCAATCTTACAAAAACAAACACCAAGCATGATGGTGTTTCCTTTAATGAGATTAGAACACTAGCATGGACTGAGTTGCGCAGAAAATTCCCTGATGTTCCTGATATTGGGGCTCTATTGTCACAGACCATGCAACCAAATGAAGACCCTGCCAACTATCTTTCCAGAATGAAAGAAAAATGGCACCAGGAGTTAGGGCAACGCTGGGACGCAGCTGGAGGATATGGGAGATTATTTTATCACACAATAAAGAAAGGTTTACCCACTGAAGTGCAGGAAAAATTAGATGGCATTGTAGCAATGGAATGCAAGCCATGGGCTGAAATACAAGACCACATTATACATTACTGCAAAAAGAGACAGGAACAAGAGAAGGTTAGACAGCTGGCAATAGAGAATGCCGCTGCCAAGTTGGTACAGCAGAAACTTAATAAGAAAAAAGACAATGTTGACACAGTCATGCTTGCAGCACCGGTCACTCAAATGACAGCAGTAACATCCTTCCCCCAGGCTGCCATGAATGCTCTTGCAGGCAACGCCCAACCTGCCCCACAGCAGGTTCAAGCACCACCTGCAGTACAGTACATACAAGCTCAACCCCAACCTGCCATACAGTATGTCCAGCCGCAACCACAGCCAATGGTACAATACATGCCAGCACCACCTGCTTACAGCACTAACACACAGCCCTATTACAATAACAGACAAAATATGAACTGGAACACGGGTGGACAAGGAAGAGGGCGAGGGATGGGACAACAAAGGTTCCCACAACAGCCAGGACAGGGAACATCACCGATCATTTGCTACTATTGTCAGAAACCAGGCCACATACAGAGAGATTGCAACAGTAAAAAGCGTGATATGGGTCAGCAATATATGCGTCCTGGCTACCAAGCACAAGCACCATTCCAACAACAGCAGCGCACGCAACAACACCTTCAACAGCCCCAAATACTATATTCTTATGCACAACCAGCACAGCAGCAACAAGTGCAGCTCCAAGCGCCCATAATGGCCCAGGTCCAGCCAGCAGTCCAACAAGTACAGGTTCCAATGCAACAGCTACAGCTGCAGCAAGCACCTGCTTATCAGGTGGTCCCCCAAACACAAAACAATGTACCTCTAGGAGGAACAATTGTTGCCTCCAACAACCCCTTTACCCAGGGCACCATCCAGCAATTTCAGGCTGGAGGATACACCAGCTAGGACAGCCCACGGACAACTCTTGTGTGCCCAATTTTGTCATGCACAAGCAATACTGAAGAGGACCCCATTGCAAGTGTTGTGATAAATAACAAGACATATAGTTTTCTTGTTGACATAGGTGCCACATATTCCTGCATCACAGGTGGCCCTCTGCCCATTTCTAACAAAACAGCGGACACACAGGGATTTTCTGGGGCAATAGCAAGGGTCCCTTTCACCAAGCCAGTATCAATGGAGATAGGAGGCCATGTAGTGGAGCAGCCTCTGCTCTATTCACCTAGGTCCCCAGTCAATCTTTTAGGACGCGACCTCATGGCCAAACTAAATATGACCATCCACTTTGATGACAATGGAACAATGATTTGCTCTATACCAGGTACCCCACTAACTAGGATAATGGCAGTCACTGCACAGTCTTCCTTAGATAGCCAAGTCAGAGCACGACCAGTGGATGAGCACGCCTTCTCTGCAGCTGTCCATACTATTGTCGCCACCACTCCCGAATTACAAGGCCGCACTGTTCAGTTACCAAAAGAGTTCCTTTTCAGACCCCAACTACCAGACTCACAGATATTAGATAAACATTTGACATTTGACATCTGCGCCCTTGAGGTAACACCGACCTACGGCGCATTCCTGGCATGCGATGACAACGCTCATACTTGGGCTTGTGTCATTTTTATTCAGCCTAAAGGGTTGGTCAGAGACATTTCAGATGCCCAGCTATTTGGATCCCCTGAGGAACACTCTAAAACAGAGATTATCTATGATAATAATGTGCCCGTCTCAGTAACAGTGGAGATTAGGACACCAACAGTCACGCCTAGCTATGACTCTGCCAGAGACGCAGATCTGGCTCAAGTACCTGCACATCTCTGGACAACAGGCCCAAATGATGTAGGCCTTATTAGCTCTGCCAGACCATTTAAGATAACTCTCAAACAAGGTGCTATCCTGCCCAGAATAAAACAGTATCCCTTGTCAAAAACAGCAGAGGAGGGCATAGCCCCTACCATACAAGCATTGCTAGAACAAGGAGTAATATATCCTTGTATCTCTCCGTGTAACACAGCCCTTTTTCCTGTGCGCAAGGGGAAAACAAATCAATGGCGTCTCGTACATGATCTGCGCGCAATTAACAACATAGTGGTACCAGAGTTCCCCATTGTCCCAGACCCCTCTGTCATCCTCACGAATGTCCCCCCGATGCACAGTACTTTTCTGTCATCGATCTGAAAAATGCGTTTTTCAGCATTCCTTTGCACCAAGACAGCCAATACCTATTGGCTTTTTCATTCAGAAATGTGCAATTCACGTACACAAGGCTCGCTCAAGGGTACTGTGAGTCCCCCAGAGTCTTCAACAGAGTTGTCAAAGAGGACTTGTCTAATATTCAATGTGACAGCACCTTACTGCAATATGTCGATGACATACTGCTTTGCAGCCCCACAGAACAACAATGCAGAAAAGACACCATCTTCCTACTTACCACGCTAGCACAAAGGGGATACAAAGTTGACAAACAGAAGTTACAGTACTGTCAGAAAGAGGTACACTATCTAGGTCAGCTACTGTCTGCATCAGGCAGACGAGTGACTCCAGGTCGAGTTGAGGCAATAAAAGGCACTCCTGAACCCCAAACAGTTAAAGACATGCAAAAATTCCTCGGCCTGGTTAACTATGTCCGTCAATGGGTCTTTGATTTCGCAACAATAACTGCCCCATTGCTGAAAGCTGTCAGAATGGGCAAAGACAGACACAATAAAATTGAGTGGACACCTGAAATGACAACAGCCTACACCCAGCTCAAAGATGAGATAACAAATGCACCAGTGTTAGGATCACCTGATTACACAAAAGAATTCTACCTATTCACTCACTGTGATGGTCTAGTAATGACTGCAGTACTCACTCAGAAATACCCCATGGGCCATAAGCCCATTGCCTACTTCAGCGGCATGCTGGACGCTGTCATGAAAGGTCATTACCCCTGCGAGCAGGCCCTTGCTGCCGCAGCTTTTGCTGTTGAGAAAACAACTCCCATTGTAATGGGTTCCCCACTGACTATGTACACAGAACATGCTGTCTTTGCAATAATACAAAAAGCCAAGACAACTTTAACAACACAGAGAGTCTCAGGTTACGAAGTTATACTGTCACTACCTTCTCTGAAAATTGTCAAATGCCATACAGTAAACCCTGCCACATTTTTTGCCCATCCAATAGCTACCTCAGATGATGACACCCATGACTGTGCCACATATTCACCAGATGAGTCTGGAGCAGCAAAAGAGGATCCCTTGCCAAACAGTACTGTATATTTTGTTGATGGCTCCTCTACCATTGATCAAGAAACAGGAGTCAGGTACACAGGAGCAGCAGTAGTTAAAGCACAGCAGAATGATTCCTCTGATTCCCTAGACATTGTGCAGCAACTCACATTACCTTCACATTATTCTGCCCAGGCAGCTGAACTAGTAGCCCTCATAGCTGCCTTAAACATTGGAGCAGATGACCGCATCACAATTTATTCAGATTCTGCATATGTCACCACAACAACACACTCCAGCATCCTCCGCTGGAGAAGGCGCGGCTTCCTCAAATCAGATGGTACACCTGTCATTCACAAAACGTTACTAGAGGAACTTATTGAGGCACTTACACTACCAGCTGAAGTAGCCGTAGTCAAATGTGCAGCGCACACTAATGGCCAAGATTTTGTCTCCAGAGGTAACGCCCTGGCAGATTGGGCAGCTAAGGCTGCAGCCAGAGGCCCCCAGCAACAGGCCCCCACTCCAAACAACAACAGAAGTTCCACTTGCCCCCATTTTACTTTCCCAAACACTGCCTCCCACAGAGCATGACAATAGCAATGAAGGAATTCCAAAAACACCATCCCAATTCACAACACCATTTGACATTGACACAACTCAGCAATATGAGCACACTGCACAGTTACACCTTAGAGAAATGCAAGAAAGTGCACCAGATCAAGAGAAAGAGTTATGGAAGAAGAGGGAGTACAACAGGACTCCGCCGACTTCGTGTACAGACAGACAGTAACAGGGAAACCTGTGATGCCACAGGCCTTGTTACAAGTGGCATTAGACCAGCTCCACCTTCCCACACATGCCACCCGAGATAACATGTCCACCACCTTGCAAACAGACTGGTTCATCCCCAATGCCTACGAACAGATACAATTGTATGTTAATAAATGTCTCATTTGCCAACAATATTCCCCAAACCCGACTCTCAAAACAGTTGCTT
This sequence comes from Calotriton arnoldi, assembly GCA_963921515.1. Classification (NCBI taxonomy): domain Eukaryota; kingdom Metazoa; phylum Chordata; class Amphibia; order Caudata; family Salamandridae; genus Calotriton; species Calotriton arnoldi. The sequence continues at coordinate 1,443,777 of CAWUFW010001308.1, forward strand.
CCACCATTCCTAGACCATCTGGCCCCTTCAAAGAGCTACACATTGACTATGTCGACATGATCGACCGATGCCAAAATTACCGCTATCTCATTGTAGTAGTATGTCCATTTTCACGCTGGATCGAAGCCGGACCTTGCGTCCACTGTGATGCCAAGGCAGCTGCCACATTCCTACTCCGTGATGTCATTACTCGCTGGGGCATTCCAGACTCCATCCGGTCCGATAACGGAAGTCATTTTTCAAACGCCATCCTTTCCTCCCTGACCACAATGCTAGGCATTAAACACAAACTGACATCAGCTTACCACCCACAAAGCAACAGCATTTGTGAGCGCCTCAACGGCTTGCTCAAAAATAAAATAAGCAAAATAAGCGCAACAATAGGAAAGAAATGGCTTTATTGCCTACCCATAGCACTTTTTGCACTAAGAAACTCCCCAAGTTCGGATCACCACCTCACGCCCCATCAGCTTGTCACTGGACGATCCATAAATGTAACAGTTCCATCCACACGCCCTAAAACAGATAGTGAGTCATCACCAGAGATAGTTAAGGTAGAACTTTACAATTATCTGTGCCAACTAACAAGCGCAGCGCAGTTCCTTTCTACCCAGGTATCCAAGAGGAGAGACAAGGGCCCCACCGATCCTGAGCTCCCACCAATCCGTCCCGGGACACTGGTCTTCGTCCGGAAAAACGTCAGGCGTTGGAAGGATCCTAAGTTCGAAGGTCCCTTCCAGGTGATAGACTCATCACCAACTGCAGTGCGAATAACTGAGAGAAAAGCATGGATCCATCGCAGCCACGTCCGTCTAGACCCCGCACCACCACCTCAGCCAATGGACTAAAGGAGGAATGGAACATACCATCTGTGCCACTCCATGAAGACAGCGGCCTTCCATCCTCCTGTGATGAAGACAATGAGCATCGCGTACTTACAGTCAAGAAAGCTAATGGAGATGCAAAGTTATGTATTTCACTTGCCTTACTATTTTGTGTTTTTTCCACTGTCACCTTGGCAGTCCTCAATTGGTATATGTATTATCTTGCAACCACTGATCAGTGTTATCTTCCAGATATTATCACACCAGGGCACTCAGTTGTGCCACCAGGTAGAGACAAGATCGCAAGTCCACCACTCCCACCTTGTACCGCTGATACAGCACACACGAGCACACACCCCACATCCACAGTTACTGATCTGATCCCAAGCAGTGCTACTACCCCAGGGGCTGGCGTTCCAGATCTCACATTAGGTCCCCAGTTGCCCTGCAGTTCCCTTCCTCGCACTAACCGTAGATTTAAAAGAGGATTTAAACGAGGTAGAGCAAGGTTCTGGACCCTAGAACAAAACCTAAGGTTACGCAAAAGGTTACACAAGAATGGGCCACCGCTCTTCAAGACACAATGGTTCACATTGCACACCTTCATTCCCCGCCCGATTTCCATTCCACACGTTCGGACGAATTTGATCCGGATCATGGAGCCCATGATGCCCTGTTAGACAACATGTGGTACCGACATATGTCCGAAATAGGAAAAAAGACAACAAAAGAAGCATGTTTCGTGTGCTCACATATCCCTCATGCAGTAGGCGCAGACCAAATGATTTTCCCAAAAGAAATACCACCCCCAAAAGCCGAGTGTCTCCTCCATCTGTTTCTTTGCCGTATCTACGGCCAAATTCAGCTCCTATCAGCAACTATCGATACCATTTTTGTAAACACCACGGTATGGGATCATAATAGTGTCGCGTTCAGAATTGTGACTGACAAACAACAATTTGACAAAAGCATGGAGGAGTTGTATAGGATGAAAATACCTGAAAAGTATACCCAACATTGGGAGCGTAGTTTTGCCTATTTACGCTACTTTACCTTTACAACACCACAAACACAATGTAATCCACTCACAGATCAAAGCACCTGTGAATACAGGGCTGTGCTACGTTTATGGGCCAACATCTATGTCAACAACGAGTGGTAAGGTCCATGCAACCTCACTTGTAGAGATGCTTCCTTAGGAGAACCCTTTGTAACAACAGAGTATGATGGGGACATCGATTGGGATGTTGAAGATAAGTGCGGGAGGGTCTGGACACAAGAAAGTAGAAGGTACACCTTTAGTAAGGATACCACCTATCAATGGAAAAAAGTATATAAACTAAAAAATCCTCTCCTTTGCTTCCTAGGTAACGGTACCCGCCCTGTGGGCACCAACACCAACTGTAACACGACTGTTTTTAATTTGGACCTCCAAGACGGCACCGCCGGCCTCATGGACATCTTTTGGGCCTGTGGAGAACGCCTCTACGCCCAGTTGCCTCCTCAATGGAAGGGCCTATGCACCATGGTCACCATGCATGAACTGCATCTCGTTGTCCCGGCATCCAACATTTCTCAAGTGCTCGAACACCCCATGACAGGTGATGTCACCCTGCTTCACCGGCACCGAAGGAGTGCTCAATATTTTGCTAAAGACGCCATTAAGGAAGTTCCTGATGAGTTTCGCCTGTTCAGTGGCGCCCAGGAATTCTTTGGGGGTCTGTGGCCCATCTGGCAAACATCTGCTAATGCCCGGTGGCTGCAGGTCACACGTTATGAACTAATGACTCTGATCAACAACACCCGAGATGGGTTCAACGCAATACAGGAAGAATTACGACCAATAAGACTTATGGTTCTAGAGCATAGATATGTTCTAGATCAGCTCACAGCTATGCAGGGAGGGGTATGCAGTTCCATCGGATCGAGCTGCTGTACTTTCATACCATCTAATGATGCCGCTAACGGGTCTCTTGCTAAGGCCATTGAGGACTTGAGCAATTTGGGAAAGAAGATGCGTGATGAGGGCGGTGCCGATGCAGACCCTATTACGGGCTGGTTCAACTTGGACTGGATGCCTTCATGGCTACCTGCTATCTTGAAAATTATGTTACCTATTTGTTGTGTCATCATGTTAATGTGTTGCGGTGCACAGGTGATAATGAGGTGTGTCAGCAGATGTAGCATCAAAGCAGTTGGGATAAATTACGTTAAAACAGCAATTTACAGCAATCCAGACTATCTGGACATGCACCGTGTTCCTGGGGATGGGGATGGCCAGGTCCACATACAACTCATAGAACTAGCTGCCCCTGAGGCTTCTCCTGAGGCACCCTCAGCTCCCCCAGTTCCACCGCATAGGTACACTCTGAGGGAGGAGCATGACGCTCACCAGTATGACCAGTTACTGAGCCATGATGAAGGAGAATATGTTACCCTACCATCAGAATTGCAACACCCTGCTGCGTGTCCCTACGCTAATGCTTCACCCAGCATGCACCCGACCCCTGAGGGTCCTTCGCAGTATTCTATCCGAGATGTGTTCAATAATGAACAAGAGCAGGGTTATGAAGGAGGGTCCAGAAGTCCTGTATTACCATTTAACAAGAAACTCATTTCTGATTTTGCACTACCCACTAAACATGATACTCTAGATAGGCCCCACAAGACAGGCTCAGATAGAAGGTCTTAAGTTGTCCACTTTCCTTCGTCCCGAGAGTGCATCTCACATAGGCCCAAGCCCAGCTCCCTAGATAACCATATCTTACATAGGACCAAGCATACCTTCCTAGATACAAATGTGTAGGCCCAAAAAAAAAGCCAGTGACTCCTGCTCTCATTTTATAATAATAATAATACAGATCGAAGGCCTCACTGATCTGCTAGCAGAGATCTGTTCCAGCCACCGAGAGACAATATCAGCCCCCTCTTGTAACTTTCCACAGTTACGAGAATAAGGGTGGCCCCCACCCACGTGACAATCTGTTGGAACATCTGGCTGTGTCACATGCAAGATTTGCGATATTCTTAGCTATGAAACTTTCCGCGCTTGCTTAACTGAAACTCAAGGCGGCAACGTGACCAATAATTAAATATATTAAATATTAATTCTGAGCATTTTTTGCGGTAAAAGTTATCCTTTGTTTACTTTTTGCGGTCAAGAGCACTGACCATCTGCTAAACGCCCTGTTCCATCATGATACCACATCTCGGTTTTATATCAAACTTCCCAGTTACTGTAGGCGGGCGGTTAGGGGGCCTGCGTCAGATCTCGTGTCAAGCGTGGGTGTAAGTTCTGCATTAAGTTCTGCATTTAACAATATAAAAGTGCCTCACCCAGGGTGCGGCTCTGAATTCTCTGCGCATCAATCTGGTTGCATAAGAGGTTCCCGATCGATCGTCCGTGTGACTGGGCCTAGAACTCCAACTTCCAAGGTGGTAATACTCTTTTCTAATAATTCAGCCTTTTGGCTTTGACAAGCTGTCCAATGGCATAGCCTATTGGCTTTGTCAGCCTATCTGATTATCTTTGCCTATTGGCTTTGACCGCCTCTCTGATGGCATAGCCTATTGGCTTTGTCAGCTCAATTAAATATTAGCCTATTGGCTTTGTCAGCCTCCCTAATAATTTAGCCTTTTGGCTTTGACAGTCTATCTAATTCAGCTCATTCTAACCCAAGCCATTGCATTTATTTTAGGTTAAATTGCGTAGTCTTGAATGGTGTTGCTTTCTTAATAAAAGATTAGCTGTTCAGGCACTAGTCTGAACATCTTCTTTAAAGTTAGGGTTGCTCTTTAGACAGTTGCTCATAGCACAATATTTTAGTCATACATTCGCTTCTTTTGAACAATTGATTTGTGACATTGTTAATGCATTTATTTTTCATTCTGCTCATGTGTTGATGGGCACCTTTTAAATTGAATTGCTTTTATGCTTTTGAACTGTTTAAAATAAAAGTCACTGTGTTTTACATCGTGGTTTCTTCTTTCCAAGTGAACAAACAGCAGAGGGGTCAGGCTTTCTGGAGTCGGTAAGCAGAAGGGTGTGGCCACCAAATAATCCCCTCAATCAATATTCATGATTTCTGCAAGATGGTAGAACTATACCATCCTTTTACTTTCATAATATTGCTAATCATATATCTCTGCTACTGTCTAATGGTTGTTGCAGCTCATATATTTTACACTAGAATAACAACTGTTCAATAAATACTTATTGTAACGCCCAGACTGTTTATTCTGTGTATCTCTCTCAGACAAACTAAGTGAGCACGAGTGACTGAGCGAAAGGTAGTATATTGTTTCCACGATCCTGGGGGATCAGGGTTGTCATGTTCTGAGGTTGCCAAGAACTATTCTCTCCCCGATAAGAGGAGACTCTAGTGGCACTGTGAGCTAGCTAATACAAACAGGCTAACGTATCCGGTGGGGGTGCACAGAATCCGTCCGCCACCAAACCCACAGTATATTTTATCCGAACGCGCAGATCCTGTATAGGATATATAGGAACTACACGACAGTTGAGGTGGGTGAAGCTGAATGCCATAGAAGGTGTGGGTGAGTTTGTCAGGCAGAATGTTGGTAAAGTACAAGAGTGTCAGAAGAGACATTTTTATTCCAGGAAAAGAGTTGTACAACATGTTGCAGTAGGTGATGTGGTACAGGTGAAGGTGCCTATTCATTGTAAAGAAAGGCAATATGAAATGTACTGAACCAATGGTAGTCACTAAGATTTGTGGAAATGCTATTAGAGTAAACAACAAATGTTGGTGGAACGGGGTCAGAGTGGTTAAAGTGAAAACTCAACATGGTAACAGTGGAGCAAGGAACAACTCCTTTGATTATCCCAAAACAGTTAACACAAACATACAGGTGCTTGTTGAGCTCCGTGGAAGCAGACGACACCGCTTGAGTCCAGTTAGGTATCACTGAGCTGGTTTCTGACTTTTGACATGATCATGTGTACACTGTTTTATTGTCTTCACTGGCATTGTTTGTTTTTTAATAAAAACTTGTTTAGTTCATCAACATTTGTAGTTGCTTCATGAGATGTAATATTATTTTCTTCTTCTTTTCTTTTCTTCTAGTTGTTCTAGTTTTCTTGTATACAGCATTTTATTTTACCTGAATGAGATTTCTGTTCTTGTGTTTTTTAAATTTGTTGTTGTTAAAAAAAAAACAAGAGGAGAAGGATAATGTAGTGGTTAGTATCGGTGATGTCTGAGTCACTTGTAGAATGTTAAGAGCCTCTTGTCGTGTCATGAGTTCCAAGATAGAATGCACTTGTGGAGGGCTCTGAAGCGACAGTTGGGCTGGCTGACGCTTCCGTGCTGACTGCTGCGCAGTCCCTGTTCGAGTCAATAAACTCACGATGTTACCTTCATATATTTGTAGTGTCCTTGATTACTACACTAATGCCATGCAAAAGCAGGCGTTAGATTGGCGCAACGAGGAGAAATATTTTTTATGTCTCCTCGTTTTTGATGCATTCTGTAGCACACATAGAAAGAGCAAAACTCCAGTATTGATTGTTTATGTGCAGGAAGGTGTCCCTTCCTGCACAAAAAAAATCATTAAGTAATGTCAATTTGCTACTGCTATGTGGGCTGCAAAATGCAACACACATAGAAGTGACAAATCGCCATTATTGATTGTTTATGTGCAGGAAGGGACACCTTCCTGCACAAACAAGCATCCCTGCAACTCAGGCACCTTTGCACTATGGCACAACGTTGCCTGTGTTGGCGCTAGGCAGCTCTTTTTAACGGCGGCACTAGGAAAAACACAGCAGTGCATCGTATTTTTGTAAATACTGCGTATCTCTACATTTTGGAGATAGCACGGTGCTGCAAAATTTGCAGCAGTGCCGCATTGCACCATTTTCCTTGTAAATATGCTCTTCTGTGTGATTTCTTTAAGCAAGAAATAATAACTGTGTGATTTGCAATGAGAGCAGATCTAGAGAAGTAACAGAGTTGTAAGGGAAAAACTTAAATATTTACAAGGGGAGGTGTGACAAATTCGGAAACAGGAAAACTGGCATTCATGGACTACTATAGCAAACTATATAAGGGAGAGAACTTGTATGCTTGGAGTCCTTTAATGGTGACAAGATCGTCCTAGTGGTGGATAGAAATGGACATCACAATGTAGAGCAAGTTATAAGGGCAACAGAAGTGGAAAAAGGTTATAAAGAATCTTGTAATTAAAAAGACACTGGGGTTTTTACCAGCAAATTCTACACAAGATTTTATTGAATATGGTCCTTCAGTTATTTAGGGTCTATAATTCATTTAGACAAAAGGGCTCCACTACTGAATCCATTGGAGAAGTGGATATCAAATTAAGAAATAATGCAGGGAAACCTAGAGACCTTTTCTCACCTTATAGAACTCCTATGGTACCAAATACAGACTTAAAATATATAGGCACATGTTCAGACTTGAGGTACATACCATGAGCTGGGGAGGCGGTCTCAGGATGTCACCCCATAGATGGTGGAACTAACATGGGAAGAAAGGTGTCTGCAACCTGAAGTTGTAGCCCCCACTCTGAGTATCCTAAGAGGCCAAAGGGATCTCAGGAGCAAGTGGTTGTTTCCTGGCCAACCCCATGGCTGGAAGTGAGGCCTAACCAAGGCCCTAGATTAATGTATGGCCAGGGGCCTGGTTCCTGACTCTGACAGCTGTCACTGGCCTTGGTTGGTTTTTAGCTTTTTGGGCAGAGCTTGCCCTGTGTTGGGTACAGAAGTCTGACCTAGGGGGCAGAATGGGCCACATCACCTTGTTGGCCATGGTGGTACTGTTCGCCTACTGGTATGTACCTGTGAGCAAGCTAGGGTTAGTCGCTTCACAGTTGGGGTCTGCAGGCCAGGAGAAGGGTTCCCCATGGGCAGGGTTAGTGGCTAAGGAAGATGTTGACAGAGGGGTTCAGAGATGCACATAACAGACGTGTGCCACTGCAGAAGTGGTTAACAGTCCACATTCTATTGCCTGAGCAGAGAAGCTCATCAAGGAATTGATTAGTCTACCTAGCTCTAGATTAGGGGTGGCCATTGTAGGAAAGCACAACATCAGCCAGTAAAAATACCAGGTACTCGATAGTGTAAACCCATGGCCAGACATAGACAATAGAAACACCATTTTACAAAAGGAGGTCATGTGGATTAAACAATTTGATAATCAACAACTGAAGGGACTCAATGCAAGACTGGAAATGACATCTTCATAAACTGATTTACTCTTTCTACTGTATTGTGTACTTTTGACTTGCACACTTTAGTTTAGATCTAATGTTCTGATATTCTTTTTTATCATTGTTACTTACTACCAGAGGGGATGCTAAATTCATTTTTTACATACATAATTTGGTATGAATTTGTGAAACTTTTATCACTCCATGATAGATCAAGCCCTTAGTTTTCTTTTTTTTAAATCCCTGTCCAGTGCATACTCTTTCACAACATGTTCTTCATAGCTTATGGAATTTTTGCATCTTAACATTCCTAAACATGGTTAATTAACCCCAGATCTCACATACTTTTCGGCTAGGTGATCCTTTTTAGCTGAAGTCCTGTTTTCAGCATCTCAAGCATGAGCAATTGAGCTCATCATTGTTGACGTTTTACGATCCATTACAAGATCACCATAAATTATGGGTCTGTTTACTTTCTATTTCTGCTTGGTTATACTCATTTATTGACTACATCAAGTCACATGCTTCGATTTCACTGGTATGTGTAACTCTTTACTCTTTTAAGATGGTGGGTCCATTTTGCTGAGAAAGCAGTCAATTGGATCACCAAAATTAAACAAGCACTGTCAAAGTCAATAGGTCGCGCTTATGAAAGAGCTATTGGTTTTGCCAGTATGTTTTAGCAATGTTGTACAACAGAGTGGCTGCTGTTTAGCATGGGCAAAAGTTAGTAGGGTAAAGGAGAGTGGCATGGAGTGTCAGAAAGTGAAGTAGAGTAGAGTGGAGTGTTATGGAGTGATATAGAGTGGCGTACAGTAGAGATGAGTGGTGTGGTGTGGAAAGGAGAGAAGTGGAGTGTCATGGAGTAGCGTACAGTGTTGTGGAGGGAGTAGAATGTCATAGTGTGAAAGGGTGTAGAGTTGAGTGGCATAGAGTGGAGCCCAGTGTCAGATTGAGTAGAGTGTTGTGGAGTTGCATAGACTGTCATGGAGTGGTGTGGTGTAGAGGGTGTTGCATAGAGTGGAGTAGAGTGCTGTACAGCGGAGAAAATTGTTATAGAGTGGAGTGGTATAGAGTGGAGTAAAGTGGTATGGAGTGGCATAGAGGGAGTTGCATAGAGCGTCGTAGAGTGAAGTAATGTCAGAATGGCATAGAGTGAAGTAGAATGTCAGTCGAGCAGAGTTTAATGGACTAGAGCATCATAGAGTGGAGTATCATGGAGTGGAGTGTTGTGAAGTAGAGTGGCCTAGAGTGAAGAGGCATAAAATACAGTGGTGCAGAATAGATTGGCGTAGAGTGCATTGGTTTTGAGTAAAGTGGGGGAGAGGATGTAGCCTAATTGCTAGGGCGGTCAAACTCAAATCCGGGGAACTGGGTTCGAGTCTCGGCAATGACGCTCAACATTCTGTGATTCTGGGCAAATCACTTAATCTCCCCGTGCCTAACAAAAATAAATGTGTCCTTGTGTAACGCAAGTGGAGCTCATGTAAAGCGCTCTGATACCTGATACCTTCCGGTCAAGTTCGCGCTATATAAAACTACAAAAAATGGAGCAATCTGTTAGCCAAATTGCCCCTAAACTTAGCAAACAAACTAAAAGAATGTACGACCTGCTGTAATGTAAAGTCAAAATCTTCATAAATTCCAAATGAGTAGATTACTTAGAAATAATAGCCAAAAGCATATCATAAAATAAATAGTAACATATCAAACTCCCCAAAAAGTATCACAAAATCTTAATCAACATGACAATTTTTTTTATAATAAATATACAATTTTTTTACATTAGTTTAAATATTAAATAAAAGTCCAATGTTAATAAAGACAGATAAAACAATGATATATAAATTACTTAAATAAAAAGTGTAGCCATCAACTAAAAATCTAAAAAACATACTCAATCCATCACATAAAACTGATACAACACATAAACACACAATTCCAAATAACAATCACTTAATATTTAGACAAACGATCAAATAAAACATTTCCCACCCAAAAGAAACAAAATAAATAAGACTTAGGGCCTGATTTAGATCTGGGTGGACGGGTTGCTCCATCACAATAGGTGACAGGTATCCTGTCTGCCAAAATACAAATCCCATTATAACCTACGGAATTTATATTTCGGCAGACAGGATATCGGTCACCATTTTGACGGAGTAACCCGTCCGCCGAGATCTGATCAGGCCCTAAATGTTGTGTAGCTGTAGATCTTCCTCTGTATCCATGTAGTCAGAAATTTTAAGCCACCAAAAATGTGAAAAATATTGGACAAAATACCCCAAAAGAAATGCAAAAATAGAACAAATCCAATGGAGATCCCTCAAAGAAGTCCACAGTATCTAGGAACTATAAAAACACTTAAAAAGTGTTTAAAGAAAAGGAACGCTCCATGAACCCCAAAAAAAGGAAATCAAAGTAAAAAGCATTCTTTTATCATAAACCAAAAAAACAGAAACTCACAATGCCCATTGGACACTTTTGTAGACAAAAACCTCTAAAAAAAATAAGAAAACCCTCATGCAAAACACATTGCTTTTCCAAAAATACAGATACATCACAGTTAATCATCAAAAGTAACACGACACAATTTAACATAGCGATACATTGCTAAAAAAGGTGTGTGAATACCCAAAACAACAAACTAAACTAAAAAGTGCACTTTTCAAAAATCTCTCCACGCTTAGCCCCTAAAACCCCAATATTCTACTGCTTAAAATGTAATAAAAACATTATTTACATACAATAACAGAACAAAAAATACAGATATTAACAATTTCATAAGTAATAAATTATCTTACGAAAAACACAAAAAATTAACAAACATAACAAATCAAATACACTACTTTAAATGACACACTAATTAACACTTACAAACGATATTTTCCACATCAATATTTTTTACAACAATATTGAAAATAACACTTATAACAATATTTTTACCTTCGATGATCCTGTTGACAATTTTTTTGAAATCTTCAGATTCTTGACGCAATATTTTTGTTTCACAATATTGTTTTCCGCTATTTTGTTCAAACACCCTGGCCGGAGACCCAGTGGTCCGGCTAGACATGAGGGCCCTGGTCGAAGACACAGAGCATTACTTCTATGGTGATAAAGACAGAAAGGACCTGCATGCCCTTGCCCAGGCTGCACTGGCACCCTGGCACAACTTATGCACCCATATGTGATGGTAAGGGAGGGTCACGAAAGAAACTCACCTATGAGTGGGGTCACAGTTGAAAGAGGTGCCCGGACTACATGGTTTTGCCAGATGGGAATTGACTGAAATCTCTAACGCACAGGATGCCAAAGAAGATGGCATGGTCAGGTCATTTGAGAGCCTGCAAGCAGAGTATGGCCTTTTGCATACACATTTCTACAAATACACACAACCCAGGCATACCCTCCATGATGAAGGGATAGACTGGGAAGACCTGCCTGAGTCAGTCCTCCTGGAGAATCTCCTGTTGAAGGAGCCACTGTGTTAAGCAGTGGTTTCCACACTTTCCAAGGTCATCATAAATACCATCCCAAACAACTTAGGGGGCCTAAGACAGTGGTGGGAATTGGACCTGGGAGAGATGAAGGATGTGGACTGGCAGTCTGCCCTGCTGCATCTCTGGGAAGTGGCTTTAAGGGTACGCTGCCACCCGATTCAATTCAAGACCCTACTCAGGGTCTCCGTGGATAAGGCCAAGTTGCACAGGATGATAAAGATGATCTCACCCAACTGTCTCAGATGCTGGGCGGCCAAGGGCTCATTCTACTTTGTGGGATGCCAAGAGGTTCGATGATACTGGAATGCAATCCTGCAGGAACTTATTGCAGTACTTGAAGAGAAGATACCACACAAACCCCAATTCATACTCCTGGGTGTCCTTGGGGATATTGATCTCCTGAGGAAAATATTATTATTCTGCACACTTACCGCCTCATTACAATGCCGGTGGGAGTTGCCTCCGACGACACAGTCGCAGAATCGGGACCGAACGCAAGATTACAATGCAACTGCACACTGTGCTGTCACATACTCCCATTTCTCTATGGGAGCTTGTGCTACGGCTGTTAACCAGCTGTGACACAAGCTCCCATAGAGAAATGGGAGTTTGTGTAAATCCCTGCACCCTGTGGCAGGCACCTCAAGGTGCCTGCCTGCCATGGGGCTTTATAGGGATGCCTCATTGCCGCCCCCCAGGCCCACAACTGTAGGCTGCGGAGGCTAAGGCCGGCACGGAAAGGATGTCGGAAACCGACATCGAAATCCCAATGGCAGAAACACCGTCCTATTGGAATTACAGATCGGTCTCTGACTGGCTCCTTGAGCCCGTCGGAAGCTAGCCGGAATGACCGGCCGGTTTCAATTCTGACCGCCTAGACTGTAATTAGGCTGTCAGAATTGAAACAGACGATGCCGGTCGGAGGCTTTCTGATCGAGATCGTAATCAGCCCCTTGGTTTTATAGTGACGATGAGCAATATCATACAGAACATACCAGCTAAGAGTCAGTTGCTGGCTGGTATAGACGCATGTATGGGAGTGGAGAAAGTCAGACATGAAGCTAGAGGCTGTCTTAGGGTATTTATCAGGTCTGGCATATGTGGTGAGAGTATTATGGACTGGCATTTACTGACCAGCAAAAACCAGTGCATCGAGATGTTGATACAGAGCCCTAAAGTCAAATAAATTCACCTGCCAGACAGAGTGACGGGGTCGACATGGGGAGTCTAGAGCTGAATTACATTTCTGGGGTTTTGATGGAATCCCTGGGCTCCCTAAGGGGGTGCCCAGTACCTGGGCTGGTCACCAGTTCTAGCCATCTCTTAAGTGTATACAGAATGTACTATTTCCTGATGCTAACTGTGTCATATGATATTTTATAACCAAACTCTTTTGGCTCCTAACAGACTCCGTAGAGCTGTGACATAGGTGTCAAAGCACAATGCCATGAAAGCTTGTTTTAGAATGTTGAGTTCGAAGTTACATGCAGCAGAATAAAGACGTGTAATACTAAGTTCCGTGTGTGGCGTGGTCATTGTCGGGTCATTGGGGGGTATTCAGTCTGGGAAGACACTAGAAATGGCAACAAGATAAGGGATAAGGAACCCAAAGAATGGCTATGCTCTCGCAGAGAGTTAGCTGTGGTCCAAGCAAACTGCTCCTGCATGCCACATGAGTTGCTATCTAAGAACGAAATTGACGCTTCATGCATGTGGAGTCAAAGCGTAACTCCAGCCACTGTAAAGTAAAAACAGAAGTGTTGCAAAGAATTTACATGTTGATGGACGAGAACCTGCTGATCAAACCATAGATAGAATTACCATGCTGCCATGCAAGATAAAAGTGAACAATATATAGAGTGTTAACACCTAAGGTGAAGTCAACCTGGTGTACGCAGTACAGCCACTGATAATCATAACTTGCAAAGTAATGCTGCGAACACAAGCGCTGCAAGGCGGAGTTCAACCAGGTGTTAGAAAATGCAAATTGATGTTTACAAAAGAAATAAATGATCTACTGAGTCCACTGAAGGGAGACATCGGACCACAGCACTTGTTGAAGGTAGCTCAAGGAGAAGTGCTCAAGGTTGTGCTTATGGATCCGTCCATATCCGAAGTGGGTCATTTGCAAAGGTGCTGAGTGGGGCTCAGAACAACTTTACAGGTCTACGAAGAATAAAAAGCTGAGAACGACTTTCGGAATAGTGATATTTTTCAGTTGGCTACAAAGAAAGTCACATTTCCAGCTCTTATTAAAGATGAGTCCGAGGCCAGCACGTCGCAAGGTATCACAGACAAATTGTAAACAGCAAGTCACAAGGAACCACCCACAGTTTCAATAAGTTCCAAACTGGTCTGCCGTGTTCCTGAAACCACCACCTCTTTCAATCCTGCCACAAAGCAAAATATTGGCGATAGATAGTCTGCATGGATAGAGATGTTTGATGATTTAATTGAAGCACTTGAACAGACAGATAACAAAAAGAAGATAAAATATCTCAAAAATCTTGCTGGTGATGCTGTGAAAGAAGTCATAAAGAAAATGCAGCGAGCTGACAAAGAAATTACATATTGTCAGATTAAAGAAACACTTAATCGTAAGTTCAATCCAGTACCAAACGTTGATTCTGAAAGATACATTTTCAGACGAGAACGCCAAAAAGTTGGTAAAACCATTGATGAATTAGTTTGGAGACTTGATGCACTCACCAAACTCTGTAAGTTCAATAAATTTAATGATGAGGAAGCTATGCGACTTCGAGTTATTGATGGATGCCTGTCAGATTCATTCCGATGATGAATTCTGAGAAAAACTTTAGTCTGGAGCGAGTGCTGATGGCTGCCAGAGCAGAGGAGCATGCTAAAAGACAAGCCACGTACATGGAGGCTGGAGGTGACCAAAATAAATCAGTCATGAGCATAAAAAGTAAGCCAAATCGAAATACTGAAGGACACAATGTGCTGTCTACACTTAAAAAGAAGTTTTGGATGTTGATTTTCATTTCCACATGAAGGTAAATGTGCCGCCATTGGACAGATATTTAAAAGATGTAGTAAAGAGAACCATTTTAAGAGAATTTGCAAAGAGAAGGAAAAAGCAAGTGAGTCATGGCGCGAAGACAAAATGGGTGCAGAACATTCTAGAGGTATCATTTGACGCACCCCCGGAAGGCCAAGCGGCGACATCAATTAAAGCAAATTGACACTGAACGAAGTCAATTGTCATCTAAATCATTGTTAAACAGTTTATTGACCTCAATATCAAGTGAAAGTGAGGAAGTCTGTTGCACCATGTCAAGGTTTACTTTGAGAAACGTGTGCATGTCGGACTAGCTGCATGCAAGGAAAAATGTCAGTCAAAGAAGTGTCGACAGGCCAAAGCACTAAAGTCTTACAAACATTGTCCTAAAATTACATTAAAAATAAATGACTGCTCAATACCTTTCACCATCAACAGTGGTGCAACGATAAACATAATGCCTGAAATGAAATACCATTAATTGTCTCCATTGCCTCAACTTACACCATTAAAATCCAAAGAGTACACTTAGGCTGCATCAACGCCCATAAAAAGCCAAGGTTTTTTGTAGCAACATTGAAACACAAGAAAACGAAGGTGCAAAAACCCATCCATGTGCTTCAGAGTACGACAGCAAGTGCCTGTTTCCTCATTTTCAATAGCACTGTTGATATGGGACTGATTTCTGTGAATGACAACCTAAATGCTCACCACACAATAGCAAGTCAATTTCCTTCATTGCTTCATGGTTTGGGAAAGCTGATGACTATGAAAGTAAAGTTACGCATTAATGACGCTGTTCGTCCTGTTGCTCAGGGACATAGACAAGTTGCTTTTCATTTACAAGAAGCTGTTGAAAAAGAACTTCAATCCCTACTTTTTTTTTTAAAACCGTCTTTATTGGTTTTTCACAGGTTATGCATAGTACAATCTGCCAGCTTTATTATACAGAACAGTACAGTGACATTTACATATGTGACACTTGGTGGGGAATCAGGTTACATTGGATGCTGGTGGCAAACAACAGAAGAAAAGAGAGCCGTATCTAACCTTTTATGTATGTCTATGTATATTATCGACTATGTCATCATCAAATAAAGCAACAGACTTTCTTCGTCTCAATATTTTCACACCAACCAATTCAATAAACACAGAACTATGTGATGTCAATTAACCCACATGTACTATGTGGTTCGGGTCATATCTGAGCTGAGTGACAGTGGGCGTAGCGAGAAGAGGGGGAGGGGGGATGTCGCACGCAGCATGCTGTTGTGCATTTACAAGGGCCAGAGGTATTGCCTAGTTAGGCCAGGTCATTGCCTGGGAAGGGGCCCATCTAGCACGCATCTATATATTAGCGTGTTATCACTCATGCCTAAAGAAGGAAACCATCTTATCCCTGTGAGGAACTAGGTGTATTCAGTTTGCCTTCCACAAACGACAAGTAGTCCTGCCATTGCATGGGGTTAGTCTGTGGGGGGTCATGGGGAGCCTTTAGTGTTTGTGTTGTGTGCTCAGCCACCAGCGCCCTGCGGAGATCCGACAGCCAAATGTGTGTATTGGGAGCTGCACTTGATTTCCAGGACATAGCTATTCTCCGCTTTGCCGGTGCCAAAGCTAGGTCGAGAAATTTATTAAGGTTTTTTTGTGCTGCAGTGCGCTTGGTGATGCCCAGTAAAAAGTGTAAGCCTTGCACAGGTATTGTAGTGCCAGTTGCTTCCCCCAGTGTCGCCGCGATCTCATTCCAGTGGGCGCTAAGGCAGGGGCATGCAGAGACCATGTGGAGAAACTTTGCGTCTGATTCCAAGCAGCGAGGGCATATATCGACAGATGTGGGGTACATACGGGCCAGTATGTGTGGTGTTAAATAGGTGTGATGTAAATAATTAAACTGTGTATATTTCAGCCTAGCGTTCGTGGATATAATCTTGGGGTACCCTATACACTGCGCCCACTGCTTATCACTCATGGTGGCTGACAGCACGGAATCCCAATATGCACGGAGCGTTGCCAGTAGGGGGGTAGGGCCAGGCCTAAGGGAGCTGTATATCGCTGTTATCGCATGTCTGCCCTTCCCATGTGTAAGCAAGATCTGCAGCACTTGCGATGTGTCCGGTTCTGTCTTGACGTTCCCCCATGTTTGGTGAAATGGCCGCGCTAGTAATGCATACATCATGAATGTTCCCTGTGTGATTCCGAAGTCTGCTATCAACTCTTCTAGGCTCTGTAATTGTGTATCCACAAATAAGTTTCCCCAGGTATCCAATCCCACCTCCGCCCAGTCGTGACAATCAAACGGACCCAGTAAAATCATGAGTGGTAGCATGGGTGCATATGGTGTTGCTTGGCTCTTAGGCATCACGTACCGTAGCCAGCTACATCTAGCTGCCGTCATGAGCAAATTACCCTGCTTCTTTTGCGTCTGAGTAGTGGAGCCCGATGACCATTCTATTATGGCTGTACGTCTTAAGGGTATTGCCCAGCTCGACATCTCTGTCACCTGGGCACTCGCTAGCCATCTCATTGGCCATTGTAGCTGTGCAGTGGCATAATAATGTTCATAATTTGGTGCCCCCAATCCCCTGTCTGTGAGTGGCAGGTACAATTTACGGAGTGCCACTCTGGACCTCGAGCCTCCCCATATCAGTGCAACTAGGAGTACTTCCAGGTCCCTAAATATGTTCTGATCCAGCCTATGTGGGAGTGCAGTAAAGAAGTAGAGAAGCCTCGGGAGAAGAAGCATTTTGGCGATGGCCACTCTGCCCATAGGAGACAAGGGGAGACGGCGCCAGAACGGTAGAGCCGCGCATGCCCTGGATACTGCCTTACCCAGGTTCCCCTCTATGACGTCTGCACTGGAGTGATAGATCTGCACGCCCAGATACTTGAAAGTGTTGAATGCCCATTCCAACAGGGTTCTAGGCATGGCCTGCCTCTGATCTAGTGGGACCACTTTCATGGGGAAAACCACTGACTTAGGGCAGTTAACCCGAAGGCCCAAGGCCTGTGCATGGGTATCCAGGAGCGCCATCAGGCCCCGCAGTACATCAGCGTCCCCCCAGAGATAGACCAGCGCATCGTCTGCATTTAGCGAAATTATATGCCACTGCCTGTCTGCATGAATTCTCCATTCCAGCACCCGTTGTCGCAGTTTGCATGCTAATGACTCCATAGCGAATGCAAATAGGATAGGCGACAGGGGGCAGCACTGTCAAGTACTCGCTCAATAACAAACTGTGGAGATATGTCTCGTCCTGTTCTTACTCTTGCCTGCGGGTTGGTGTATAATATACGCACCCAGCGTAAGTATTTAGGCCCAATACCGAATTTGCCCAACACTTCCAGCAGATACTGCCACCCCAAGATGTCAAACGCCTTTTCAATATCCAAGGCTGCTAACCAGGGGGTGTCAGCCTCCGCACGGGCCCAGTCCAATAGCCTGAACAGAAGGCGCAAGTTCAATCCAGTACTCCTCCTCGGGATAAAGCCGTTTTGATCCTCATGTATCAAGAGGGATGCCGTTTCTAGTAGCCTATTGGCCAGCACTTTCCCAATATTTTATAGTCGGCATTTAATAACGACAGGGGCCGATATGATGCCATCTGCAGTGGGTCCCTACCCGGTTCAGGTAGCACCACCAATAATGCCTCTCGCAGAGATACTGGGAGCTCTCCTCTTTCTTAAGCGTCCTTATATACACTCGATAACTGGGGCACTGTAGGAAGCTGGCTCTGTATATACTATACCAAAGTGAGGTATAGTGGAACCCAAAAGGTAGGCAGAGGTAAAGTAGATAGCACCTCACTCTCTATTTGTGGTAGTGTGGTCCAGCAGTAAGGCTTTATCAGAGGACAGTGTTAAGCATTTGTTGTAATGGGGTAAAGGTAGCGGCTAGATACAAGTTAAACATTCATATGAAGCAATCAGGCCATGCATTTCTAAATCTTATTAGTCAAAAGACATGATATAAAACATGTAAATAGGCATAAACACATGGTAAAGAACAACTGTATATTTTTTATAACAAAATATTTTTTATTTAAGAAATTTCATTGGTGAGAATGTTCTTATTTTTTCCAGATTATTTTTTAAGATATATTTTTTGGTGTACATATATTTATGTTATCAATCTCAATTTTATAAAAGCCATATACATAATTATATGCCTATAAAGAAACAAATATATGCAAACATATAAAAGACAAAAATTATAAAAAACGACACTGTACATAAAATTTAAAATACACAAGAAAGTGATAGGCTATAAAGCAATTCAAAGGCTGGCGGTAGATGAGAACTACGCGCGTTTCGGCGTGTGTGCCTTCTTCAGGAAAACCCGGCTCAACTTTTTCTTCTATTGATGTAGTCAGAAATGATCATTGAGTATGGGAATAAAGGTTCTTGCTCCTTTAATCCAGATCCAAATGCTGGCACTCGGTTGTCCGAGTTGCTACTGTATGGGAACTCAGAAACGGCAGTCTCTGTATCTGGTTTAATACTGCTTCATCAAATGGTTTCAATCCCAACGGTTTCAGCTCGTGCTCACGACCTTTGAATCAGCGCAAGCCCAGTATTCTTTTTACGCAATGCATGAAAAGAATACTGGGCTCGCGCTGATTCAAAGGTCGTGAGCACGAGCTGAAACCGTTGGGATTGAAACCATTTGATGAAGCAGTATTAAACCACTGACTTAGGGCAGTTAACCCGAAGGCCCGAGGCCTGTGCATGGGTATGCAGGAGCGCCATCAGGCCCCGCAGTACATCAGCGTCCCCCCGGAGATAGACCAGCGCATCGTCTGCATTTAGCGAAATTGTATGCCACTGCCTGTCTGCATGAATTCCCCATTCCAGCACCCGTTGTCGCAGTTTGCATGCTAATGACTCCATAGCGAATGCAAATAGGATAGGCGACAGGGGGCAGCCCTGTCAAGTACTCGCTCAATAACAAACTGTGGAGATATGTCTCGTCCTGTTCTTACTCTTGCCTGCGGGTTGGTGTATAATATACACACCCAGCGTAAGTATTTAGGCCCAATACCGAATTTGCCCAACACTTCCAGCAGATACTGCCACCCCAAGATGTCAAACGCCTTTTCAATATCCAAGGCTGCTAACCAGGGGGTGTCAGCCTCCGCACGGGCCCAGTCCAATAGCCTGAACAGATCTGGATTAAAGGAGCAAGAACCTTTATTCCCATACTCAATGATCATTTCTGACTACATCAATAGAAGAAAAAGTTGAGCCGGGTTTTCCTGAAGAAGGCACACACGCCGAAACGCGCGTAGTTCTCATCTACCGCCAGCCTTTGAATTGCTTTATAGCCTATCACTTTCTTGTGTATTTTAAATTTTATGTACAGTGTCGTTTTGTATAATTTTTGTCTTTTATATGTTTGCATATATTTGTTTCTTTATAGGCATATAATTATGTATATGGCTTTTATAAAATTGAGATTGATAACATAAATATATGTACACCAAAAAAATATATCTTAAAAATAATCTGGAAAAAATAAGAACATTCTCACCAATGAAATTTCTTAAATAAAAAATATTTTGTTATAAAAAATATACAGTTGTTCTTTACCATGTGTTTATGCCTATTTACATGTTTTATATCATGTCTTTTGACTAATAAGATTTAGAAATGCATGGCATGATTGCTTCATATGAATGTTTAACTTGTATCTAGCCGCTACCTTTACCCCATTGTAATTTCTCCCTACAGCTAGCAAGGTTCATTGTTTATCGTAGGGGTCCCCTTTCTTACCAAATCCCATGCATTTGTTGTACACACTCAGTCAGCAAATGAATTCACACACTCAAAGACTGAACTTCAGACCAACTGTTTTTGTATACAAATATTCTTTTAATTATTTTATTTCCTAGAACCAAGCAAGCCTGGCACAGGTAAGTGATAAATACTTTGCAGTAAATATACAGTTGTA
Source organism: Calotriton arnoldi (assembly GCA_963921515.1). Taxonomy (NCBI): domain Eukaryota; kingdom Metazoa; phylum Chordata; class Amphibia; order Caudata; family Salamandridae; genus Calotriton; species Calotriton arnoldi. Next base: position 1,464,264 of record CAWUFW010001308.1, read on the forward strand.
ACACAGTTTGGATTGTAATTGTATATCCACTTTGTTTTGATTTACAGTACTGTTACTGAGAAATGAAATGCTTTGGAAATACAGTACATATACTGTGAATGGGCTTTTTAGTAAAATGACCAGTACATTACTTTCAGATTACTTTTCTTACACAGTGTAGTACACCTGGATACTACACTGGGACATTTCCTGTAAACAGGTAAGTAAAAGCGTTTTTGTTATTTAGTACAGTTGTAAAAGGATTTCTTAGATTTTCCAACTCCACAATTAGAAACTTTTCGTAGAAAAACAGTCAATGTTATCCTATGGAGAAAAATAGTGTTATCGGTTAAAAGGTAAGTACTTTGTTGTGGGAGTTGGTATTCTGGGGTCAGACTCAGGGGTCCCCAGGGTCAAGGATGGACTGTTGTTACTCCCTCAGCGGCACAAGGGTGGCCGGGTGCAGAGTGCTGAGGCCCAATGTTATCCAATGGGGGATAGGGGGACTCCGGTTGGTGGCTGCTGACGCGCAGGCCACTGGGTTGTGGGGGCAAAGCTCCTGGTCTTAAGCTCAGGGCACATGGGGGTTTAGGCCAGCACAAAAAGATGCACCCTCAGCGGCACTGGGGCGGCCGTGTGCAGAGTGCTGTTTTGGCATCAGGTGCCCTGTAGCTTTCAATGGGGAGGTTCCGGTTTGCAAACACACAGCAGGCACGGGGATGAAGGTCTTCTGGTTGCGACCACCACTTGGAGAGGTAAGTTGGGATGTTGGGGGTTGGTTAGGCAATGTCGGTTGGGCCACCTAAGGCCGTGGGGCGTCGGGTGCAGGGGTGCCTTTTAGCGTCGGATCTTCTTACCAGATCCTGGTCGCGGTAGGGGGACCTTCTGGTTTGAGGCTGCAGGCGTCGGCTGGAGGCAGGTCAGGGGTCACCGGATTTTGGACCAGGATTGCCGAGGAGACCTCCTCTTGGTGTTGGGCCACTCAGGCCGTGGGCGTCGGGTGCAGAGTGGTGCAAACTCGCGGATCTTTGCGGAGCTGGAGTCTGTTGTTGAACAAATCCGGTGTTCGCGGGAGACAGAGTCTGTGGGATGAAAGGCAGGCAGGTCTCTCGAGGTTGCTTGCTGCAGGACACACCGGGATTTCGCTGGGGCAGGTTTGAGGTGGGGACAGGCCGGTAGGGCTGGGGCCAAGTCAGTGGGCGTCCTCCTCTTGTTAGCTTCGGCACGGCTGTTTGGTCCTTCTTCTTCTTTTCTTCTTCTGGTTTCTTGTCTGAGGAAGCAACGTTCAGGGGTGCCCCTAAATACTAGATTTAGGGGCGTTACAGGTAGGTAAAAAGGTTGGTAACAATGGGTCCCTTCCCTGGGGTGGGTACACCCTATTATGCCACCCTCCAGTGGGAGGGGGGCATAAGCCTTTCACTGGTTAGCTGGGTCCCCCCATCTGCAAGATGGCAGGGACTGAGAGTTGTGCTTCACCTCGCCCCCCCACCTGAAGGGTGGCGTTGGCAGAGGTGGGCACACCTCTCTTCCTCACTTGTTTTTCCACCGGTTCTCCCGCCCAAAGTGGGGGTCAGAACCAGTGGGGACCAGTTGCTGAAAGCAGCAAGTGGCCTGGGGAAGCTCACAAAGGCAGAAAGCCTTTGAAGCTTCCCCTTCGTGGACCCTGCCCATCCTGGGGGAGGAGGCTTGGCACCTCGTCCCAGGATGTGCATTGTTTCAGGCCCCCGAGAGCAGCAGGCTCTCGACCCAGGGGTTCAGAAACATGTCTGGTGGTGGCAGCTGAAAGCAGCCACTCAGCCTGGACACTAGTGGTAGGTCGTTTTTCAGGGGGCATCTCTAAGATGCCCTCTGTGTGCATTTTTCATTAAATCCCACACTGGCATCAGTGAGTCATTAATTGCTGCCTGTGTGTTTACTAGTACACCCTCATTATTGTATATCGCTGTGATTGGAGGTTGGGAAGCGTCCATTTTCAAGAGCCAAGCTAACATTTTGCCTGCTTTATCCCCCTCTGTGTGTTGTTGGGCTAGATAGTGTTTGTAGTCCAGTGCACGTACACTGTCTGAAGTCCCCTTATATGCTAGCCGCGCCTTGGCCAGCAGAGGAGCGGGGGGGGGTCTGTGGGCGCCAGACTCTCATATCTTTGGATTTCCGCCTTGTGTCTTTGTAGATCTGTCGTCAGTGCCATGCGTGAGCCGTATGTCGTTTTAATGGCATGCCCCCAAGTGACCGTTTTAAACACGTCCCATTCTATGCCTCTATTTGGGGCAGTGCCTGTATTCTCCTGAAAATATGTGGTGATCGTCTGTGATATGGCAGAGCGGAATGTCGTGTCCCGAAGCACAGCTACGGGTAGATGCCAGGTCAGGATCCGAACTTTGCGAGTATTCCTTGTGCATTACCCTAGCCAGGGCTTCCTTGGAGCAGTAGATTGTGTCAATCCGCATATGGAAATCATGTAAAGAGGAGTAGTGGGAATATGTGTGCATTTCAGGGTGCTGACTGTGCCACGCGTCTTTTAGCTGCATGCGTTCTACCCAGTTTCTCAGTTGTTTGGAAATCTGAATGGATTGTGCTCCCAGGAGCGGTGGGTGCGAGCGGTCCAGGTCAAGGTCATATGTACAATTATAGCCCCCTCCCCATAGTGCTGGTGCCGTAGGATCGGATAGCAGGGATGGCATGAGCGATTGTAAGAACTGCGCTTGCCCAGTGTTCGGGGCGTACAGGGAGATTAGCGCCAATGGAGACCCATCCAGCAGGCCCTCCAGCGTCACATAGCGGCCCTGAGGATCTATTCGAGTGTGTACCACTTTCAGAGGTGTGCCTGGTGCCATCCACATAAGGGCGCCTCTAGCATATCCAGAGTATGTGGTGCCTATGACCATACCCCTCCAACACTTGCGCAGTGAGGCCAATGTTTAGTGTGGTGAGGTGTGCAATTGAGATCTTGTGGGTATGCAGATATTGGTATATTTTATGTTTTTTTACACATCCTGCGTATAATCGTTGTTAGCCATTCAGTGCCTGAGAGTAGAAGAGTGAAAAGACCCCACACCTGCCACCCCCGCATATTCTCGTGGCCCACATCTTCAACCCCTCACCCCGTTACCGCCCCACTGTATACCACATACCTCAGTTGCATCATCTGCCCTGCATAGTAGGAAATAGAGCTTGCCTTAAACAATAATAATAACAACATTCCACTAACTTCCCACCCAAGGCCGACTTGCCAACGGGCAATTGGCCACATGCACTGAAATGCCATCAAACTTGTTATAAAACAATTGCTGTCTCAGCTACTTAACATTGTTCGGGGCGCAGCTGTAATCTGTCCCAACCTGACTTTGGCTGACATTTATTAATCAACACTATGATGTCTCGTAACTCAGACTCCCAAAAATTCAAAGAAGAGGAAATATTAACAGTTGAGGCGACCCGCACATTAGCGTCGTATCATCTAACCACAAATTGAATATACTCAGAAAAAGGATATTTAGGGCGACCCCCAAGTTCTCTTGTCATCTGATGATTGGTCACGGGATCTCTGCCCCAGGACTCCGCATGTTTCGTGGCATCACCAAAGTTCGTTTGCCGTCTGTGGGGTCATCTCTGGGCCTTCTCCTCGCAACTCTGCATGTTGTGAATCTGTTAGGGATAACCAGTGGTCCTGCCCGTCGTCCGAGTCTGAGTCCGATCTGGTAGGTGCTGTGTTGTTATTGAAGTGTTCCGCCGTCTTTATAGCCTGTGCCCGTTCTGCTGCCACTTGCTTCTTGGTGGGCCATTGTATCTTGTCCCTCCCACATCCTCTGCATGCACCTACTGGCTTCCAGGGTGGTCGTGGGTCTGCCAAGGTAGTGGGAGGAGGATGTGTGAGTCCATTTTGGTCTATTCAAGACCAAGCTTCTTCTGGAGTGGAGCAATATACATTAGATGTGTTGTGGTGAATGCGCAGCTTGGCTGGGTACTGTAGCGCATATTGTATCTGGTGCTCCCTTAGGCATCGCTTAAACTCCGTGTAGGAGGATCTACGGCGTTGGACAGTCAGGGTATAATCAGGGTATATATGTACTGCTGCATTATCCACCTGCCAGGGACCCCTGGACCTAGTCATTTGGAGGATATGGTCTCTATCTCGGTAGTTAAACAACCTTGCCACCACTGGTTGCAGCAGGCTACCTGGGCGTGGAGGGGCACCGGAACTCTATGCGCCCTTTCAATTGAAAAGAATTTCGAGACCTTACGCTGTAGGATTTCGTTGGAGATCCAGTTTTCAAGATACAAGTTCATGGCTGGTCCCTCTATTCGTTCTGGCAGCCCCACGATGCGAACATTGTTTCTGCGGGAGCGACCTTCCTGGTCCTCCAGCCGACTCGCCAAGTACTCCACCTCTTGCTGTAGTGATTTGAGTTGGTCTGTAGCCGTAGACACAGTGGGTCACAGGGCCGCCAGTTTCTTATGATCCTCTCTCAGGAAACCCATGTCAACACATAGTGTATCTGTTTTGGCCCCCAACGTGGGCCCCAACGTGGCCTTAACTGCCATCAGTTCATCGAACCAGTGCGAATGATCTGGTGAGGTGCTTGCATTGGATGCACCTTGTTGCTCAGCGTTCCCTCCATCCGCTGCCGACATCGTTGTTTCAGCCTGCTGGGGTTGCGACCTGTCCATTCGTGGTTTTCCCATTGTATGTATGGGCGCTGGTTAGGGCTTCAAGCAATGGAGGCACAGGCCGTTTTCCACGTGGCGGGTCTATGTGAGTCGTTGAGTATTCGACCTCCCACACCTCGCAGGATGTCGTGCTGTGTTGCCCCTGCTTCGTTGATCGCATTATGCCTAGTGATGCAGCCCCTGTGTTCTAATGTCCCCAGAGGGTGGGGGACAGAGCATGTGTACCAACTCAGGACATATGGAAGGCAGTTGCGGTTCACTTCCCACACAGTGGTTTGCTCTTTATTCCCAGTTTTTATGTGCACTCACTTTGTGGGGAGTTCCAGGCCGCCCAGGTGTCCCCAACAGGTATGGCAGGGAATGTATCGCAGGTCACAAACTTCTTGCTCCCTCTCTAGGGCACCCCTTCCTCCGTCTACGAGTGCCCCAGTGATGGCCTTTGCCCTCGTGGTACCCCTTCGCAGCTTGCAATTTCTTGCGATTAAGTTAATGCTTCTGTCTCACCAATGACCCCCAAGGCGCAGCGCAGATCGCTGGGTCTTCGCTGCGAATGGTGCTCCGGGCGTGGGGGGAGACACAGCTTCACTGTCAGTAAGGCCTCGCCGCAGGAGCGGTCGGGCCCTCCGGTAATGCAGCTTTCTCTCTTTTTTTTATTTACACACAGTAGGGCGCCCTGCACCCACTGCGCAGTTCCATGGGTGCAGCCAGGTCTCGGTTCCCGTCTGAGGGGGGAGAGAGTTTTGATGAACGGCCAATTGTCGAAGCAGGGAGGGGGGAGAAGTAAAGGTGCAGTTCGGGCCCAGGCCCAGTAACCCGCAGGTCAGGTCGGGCGCTGGCTGTAGGAATCACACCGACGGTGGGTCCAGGCACATACAGCGCTCACCTCCGGTGTGCAAGTTCGGCACCGCGCTCGCCTCCGATAGCCACAGTTGGCTCCAAGGGGTGGAAGCGCCACTCCTCTTGCCGCCTTCGCCGATGAATATCACGGCTTCCCTCTCCCTTCAATGGCGCCGGGCAGCACAGTCACAGTCGAGGTCTGCGGCCGCCAACAGGCATGGTGCCGCACCTCGAGCGTCGCTCTTAATCCACCTCCACTCCGCAATCGGGGGTCGATATATGTGCAGGGAGCTTCCGCTACACGTTAAGCTCTGAATAAGTGGCTCATGACAGTGAAAAACAGAATTATTTGGCTGGCCATGGATGGAGCTCCACAAAGCGCATCCGCACTCGCCCCTAAATTGAATCCCTACTTAAGCATGACATTATTGAGCGTTCAACTGGTGCGATGCCACAGGTTTTGCCCATAGTGTTAGTGCTCAAAAAGGACACTGAAGGAGCTGTACGCATATGCATTGATATGCACCAAGCCATCAAGGCAATTGAAAGAGAATGACATCCAGTTCTACATATTACTGACATGAAAACTCAATTAAATGGTGCAAAGGTTTTCTCTCGCTTTGATTTAAATAAAGGTTGTCATCAGTTGGAACTCAAAGAAGATTGCAGGTATATTAAAACCTTTTCTACACACTTCACTCTGTTTCAATATAAAAGACTCACTTTTGGTATGTCATCGGCTGCAGAACTTTTCCAAGATGTCACTAGAAGTGTCATACGTCCGGTTTTGAATTAATACAACTATAGTGATGATTTATTGATTTTCGTAGCTACACAAAAGGAGTATGATTAAGCTCTCATGCTAGTATGTTGTTTACTAACTGATGCAGGCCTTACTTTGAATGCAGACAAGTTGGAGTTCTACAAGAGCCCAAGTTAAAATTCTTCGGACATATCTTTTCTGATGGGGGCATGACACCCGATCCTGCTGAAGTACATGCAATGTCAAATGCTGATTCTTCACAAGATGTTTCTATGATATGTTAATTTCTTGGCATGGCCAGTTGGTGTTCATGATACATACAAGACTTTGCGACCATAAGTGCTCCCTTACGAGAGTTAATGAAGTTAAATGTTTCATTCAAATGGTCACAAGAATGTGAGAAAAGTTTCAAGAAAATCAAACAAACAATTGAAATTGCTACTGAAATGCCTTATTTCAATCTAAGAAAAAGAAACAATTGATGGACGGAATGCTGGACAATGTAAACAGTCACCCCCAGTCACAAGGATCTGTGTTTAATCCATCATTCTTTTGCTCACCACACCACCCCAGTTTGGACCCAGCCATATGCAAATCAGTCTTGACCCTGTTCCTTGTGAGAACAGTCCAGCCCGAACTGCCAAGCCAGGTCCTCCCTGGACAGGAAACAAGCATCCTAGGACTGGTTTCAGGGCATCACCCTTCATCAGCCAGGCTAGCTTGAATCCAGTGGTGTAGTGAGCACGGGACCCAAGTCTGGGCATACCCTTCCCACTTAGGGCGACATATGCAAAAGAAACAATTGATGGACGGAATGCTGGACAATGTAAACATTCACCCCCAGTCACATGGATCTGGGTTTAATCTATTATTCTTTTGCTCACCACACCACCCCAGTTTGGAGCCAGTTTCTGCATTTGTCACCCGGAGTGGGACGGGTATGCCCAGACGTGGGTCTTGTGCTCTCCATGCCACTGGACTCAAGCTATCCTTGCTGATGAGGAGTGAAACCCCGAAACCTGTCCTAGGATGCTTGTTTCCAGTCCAGGGGGACCTGGCCTGGCAGTTCGGGCTGGACTGTTCCCATTGGGTGCAGGGTGAAGACTGATTTACATATGGCTGGGTTCAAACTGGAATGGCATGCTGAGGAAAAAAACGATGGATTTAGGCCCAGATCTCTGTACTGGGGTAAATGTATGACATTGTTTTGCATTCTGTCCATCAATTGTTCTTTTTGCGTTTGTCACCCCAAGTGGGATGGGTATGCCCAGACGTGGGTCCCGTGCTCTCCATACCATTGGACTCAAGCTACCCTGGCGGATGAGTGATGAAACCCCAAAACCGGTCCTAGGATGCTTGTTTCTAGTCCAGGGATGACCTGGCCTGGCAGTTCGGGCTGGACTGTTCCAATTGGGCGCAGGGTCAAGACTGATTTACATATGGCTAGGTCCAAACTGGAATGGCATGGTGAGCAAAAAACGATGGAATTAGGCCCAGATCTCTGTACTGGGGTGAATGTATGACATTGTTTTTCATTCTGTCTATCAATTGTTCTTTTTGCTTATTTCAATCTAAAGCTTCATACCGATATTGTTGTTGACGCTAGCCCTATTGGGGTAGGCGCTATTGTTACACAGCACAGCAGACACCCCCATGCTCGAAGGCATATTGTGGCATATGCCAGTAGAAGTTTGCCCCAAACAGAAGTGCTTACTCTCATCCCAAGAAACTGATCATCAAACCTTATTGACTATCTTTTGCAATACAAAAGCCAAGATGCCTCCTCGCATTGAACTGTGGGGACTCTGATTACAACAGTATGATGACGCCATTGCACATCGTCCAGGGAAGGATCAAAACCCAAAATGCCTATGCATGGTCAAGGTACTCCATCCTAGATGGCTGAAGTCTACATTAATTTAATTGTAAAGTCAAATTCGCCAGCTGCCATATCGTTAGCCTAGATCATCACTGCCACGAAAGTTGAAAGATATAATTACACATCAGTCATGGAACTGACACGGTCGGCCCCCCACCACTGATGGTGAATACCAAAAGTACAAAAAAGTTAAAGATGAACTGTCTATATCTCAGTACGTGCTGTCCCCTCTCTATGTTTAATCCTCTGTATGTAAGGATGTGATTTGCAAAAAATCCAGTGTGTGAACAAGACTGCGTGGCAGTCGAAACACGTAACTGGTATTAAAATCTGTGGTACAGTAACGATCCCTTGAGTGTGCACTTACTTGGTTGGATTCTGCATATTGATGTCCGGTGGGCTTCGCCGGCGCAGCACACCAACTACCGACGGGCATGGGGGGCGGAAGGAGCACAATGTTGATCGTATATATATATATATATTCACTGAAAAAACCATAGGTTTCAGGGGCGTTATAGTTAGTTGGACATTTCACTCGTACAAAACCCGTGAAATTCCCCCGTTATAGTTAGTTCAGCTAACTATAACTCGCGCCCCCGCAATGCACTGCTGATGTCATCAGTGATGTCATTTGAGATGTCATCAGTGATGTCATCAGTGATGTCACTGACCATGTCATGAGTGATGTAATATGTGAAGTCATCAGCAGTGCATTGCGGGGGCGCGAGTTATAGTTAGCTGAACTAACTATAACGGGGGAATTTCACCTGAGGCCCCGCCCCCTCCCTTCACCACTGTGCAAATGCACCCTGTGGCGCATTTTAAGTTGGGGTATTAGGTCACCTTGAATCCTGAGGGTCCCTGGGACCCAACTAGCCCACCAGGTACTTCCAGTAAGCGCCACAGGCCTGCATTGCAGAGAGGTGTAAAAAGGGGCGTGGCCTGGGCCACCTCTCTGCAACGCAGCTCTGTGGAGCTTACTGGAGGTACCTGGTGGGCTCGTTGGCCCCCAGGGACCCTCAGGATTGAAGAGGAATTAATTCCCCAACTTAAAACGCGCCACAGGGCGTGTTTGCACACATGTCACCTCAGGCCCCGCCCCCTCCCTTCACCACTGTGCAAACGCGCCCCGTGGCGCATTTTAAGTTGGGGGATTAAGTCCCCTTGAATCCTGAGGGTCCCTGGGGTCCAACTAGCCCACCAGGTACCTCCAGTAAGCGCCACAGAGCTGCGTTGCAGAGAGGTGTAAAAAGGGGCGTGGCCTGGACCACCTCTCTGCAACCCAGCCCTGTGGCGCTTACTGGAGGTACCTGGTGGGCTAGTTGGCCCCCAGGGACCCCCAGTATTGAGGGGGAATTAATTCCCCATTGTAAAACGCGCCACAGGGCGCGTTTGCAGTGTGTTGCTAGGAGGGGGCGGGGCCTCGGCATGATCTCCGTGGTTTTTTTTTTATTTAGATGGGGGGCTGCATGGCCCCCCTTCATTTTACTTTTTTTGGGCCCTGGGGACCCCATCCCCCAGGGCCTTACCCCCATTTAAATTTTTAAAAAAATTGAACGGGAAGGGGGCCGCGTGGGCCCCCCTCCCGTGGCCAATTCCAGCCCCGGGGACCCCATCCCCCGGGGCATGGCCACATACATATTAATTTTTAATTATGGAGGGGGGCTGCGTGGCCCCCCTCCTGAGGCCTCTATTGGCCCCGGGGACCCCATCTCCCGGGGCCGGCCTTTATTTAATTATTATTTATTTATTTTTTTTATTTGGGGAGGGGGGCTGCGTGGCCCCCTCCCGGGCCACTCCTTGCCCCGGGGACCCCATCCCCCGGGGCAGGCCCTATTCGTTGGGGACCGTGGTGGGGTCCCCAATCCCCCCACGGTCCCGCCGGCTCCCCGCGTCCTGCAGGAGCCGGCATTGCTTTTCCACATGGGGAGCTGCTGACATGCAGCTCCCCGTGTGGAAAAGCAAACTGCTGCTTCATTGAAGCGAGAGCAGGTTTCCTGCTCTCGCTTCAATGAAGCAGCAAGTTTGCAATGACAGGGCGGAGCCGCGCGGCTCCCGCCCTGTCATTGCAAACAGCAGTGTCCCGGGGGTGGGCACCCGGGACACTGCAGGAGCCGGCCCTGGGGGGTGGCGGTCCCCAGGGCCATCAAGGGCTCCAGGAGGGGGGCCGCGCGGCCCCCCTCCCTTCAATTGCACAGCCCCGGGGAGGTGGTGGTCCCCGGGGCTCCGTAACGGACCCCCAATTTACATTTTTAGTGCCCCGGGGAGGTGGCGGTTCCCGGGGCGTGTGGGGGGGGCTCAAGCCCCCCCCCACACAGGTATTTTTTTTTTTAAATGAAGCTCCGGGGGGTGCCGGGCCCCGGGGCTGCGGGGGGGGGGCAATGTGCCCCCCGCTATTATAATTAATGGAAGCCCCGGGGGGTTTTTTGTTTTGCGGCCGGATCCGCGGATGCGGCGCGCATTTTGCCGGTTTTTAAAAAAAAAAATGCTTTTTTGGGCCCTGGGGGACCATGTGGGACCCCCTGAGCTGGACTAGGGGGTCAGGGTGTTTCTACCCTGCCACCTTTCCTTTTTTTTCGCGACTGTTTTTCTCTTTTCTTATGCCTCGGTTCTACCGAGGCACAAGATGGCTGCCAACACTTCCTGGTTTGGAGTGTTGACAGCCAATTAGCATGCAGCTCGTGGTCGGGAGGGGCGCCAATCCACCGCGGCCATAGATATCGAAACTTTTATTTTTTGATTTTCTCAGCAACTACTGAACGGATTTACACCATTTAAAAAAAAGGGCGCTTTCTGAACCAAGCACTACCTTTTTCCCAAATTTGGTGTAATTCCGTTCAGCAGTTCGGGCTGTAGCCGTGGCTAAAGTTTCCTATGGAATTAACATGGAGAAAACACGTTTTGGGACCCCCCTTTTTTCTCGGCCCCCGCTTGCCGAATCACCCCGAAACTTTCAAGATAGGAGCGGACCGGAGCGGGCCATAAGTTTTGAAAATTTCGCTAAGATTCGTCAACCGGAAAAGAATGTTACGAATTTCCTATGGATAATAGGTCCTAACTATAACTATCTACTGGCGACCGCCAGTAGATAATATATATATTACCTACTGGCGGTCGCCAGTAGGTAGTTATAGTTACAACCTAGGGCCTGATTCACAGAACTAACTTACGTCAAAAACATAAAGTTAGTACTTTTTGGTATTCACAAAATACACTTACTCATTTTGGTATTCACAGAATGAACTTACTCATTTCGGTATTCACAGAAGTTAGTAGTCCTAACTTTAGGACTCCTAAATGTCTTCTGTGAATACCGAAAGTCTTAAAGTTAGGATTTTTCTCAGTTTAGGAGTAGTAAAGTTAGGACTCCTAACTTTAGGACTCCTAAATGCCTTCTGTGAATACCGAAAGTCTTAAAGTTAGGATTTTTCTCAGTTTAGGAGTAGTAAAGTTAGGAGTCCTAACTTTACTTAGGTCAGCTCCTATCCTGAAAGTTTGGGGGTGATTCGTCAAGGGGGGCTGAGAAAAAAGGGGGGTCCCAAAATGCGTTTTCCCCATGTTAATTTCCATAGGAAATTTTGCGACGAGCCACAGCCCCACTACTGAACAGAATTACCCCAAATTTGGCACAAAGGTAGTGCGTGGGTCAGAAAGCGACCTTTTTTTTAAATGGTGTAAATCCGTTCAGTAGTTGCTGAGAAATTAGAAAAATAAAAGTTTCGATATCTGGACGGAGCCTAAGTCCCGTGCACGAGCTTCACTGTGATTGGCTGTCAACACTCCAAACCAGGAAGTGTTGGCAGCCATCTTGTGCCTCGGTAGAAGCGAGTCACCAGAAAACAGAGAAACAAAGGTATAAAACAAGAGAAGGGGGCAGGGTAGAAACACCCTGACGCCCTAGGCCTGCTCAGGGGGTCCCAGAAGGATCCACAGGGCCAAAAAGATTTTTATTTTTTTTTAAATTTCGGCGCGTTTGCACAGTGGTGCAGGGAGGCCTGACATAGCAAGTGTGCAAACGCACCCCCTGGCACATTGTAAATTGGGGGATTAAGTCCCCTTCAATCCTGAGGGTCCCTGGGGGCAAACTAGCCCACCAGGTACCTCCAGTATGCGCCAGGGAGCTGCGTTGCAGAGAGGTGTTGAGAGGCCACGCCCCTTTTTACACCTCTCTGCAACGCAGCTCTGTGGCGCTTACTGGAGGTAGCTGGTGGGCTAGTTGGCTCCCAGGGACCCTTAGGACTCAAGGGGATGTAATCCCCCAATTTACAACGCTCCAGGGGGCGCGTTTGCACAGTGGTGCAGGGAGGGGGCGTGGCCTGATGTGACAAGTGTGCAAACGCGCCCTGTGGCGCGTTTTAAGTTGGGGGATTAACTCCCCTTGAATCCTGAGGGTCCCTGGGGGCCAACTAGACCACCAGGTACCTCCAGTATGTGCCAGGGAGCTGCTGCAGAGAGGTGTTGTGAGGCCACGCCCCTTTTTACACCTCTCTGCAACGCAGCACTGTGGCGCTGACTGGAGGTAGCTGGTGGGCTAGTTGGCCCCCAGGGACCCTCAGAACTCAAGGGGACTTAATCCCCCAATTTACAACGCACCAGGGGCTGCGTTTGCACAGTGGTGCAGGGAGCGGGCGTGGCCTGATGTGACAAGTGTGCAAACGCGCCCTGTGGCACATTGTAAATTGGGGGATTAAGTCCCCTTCAATCCTGAGGGTCCCTGGGGGCGAACTAGCCCACCAGGTACTTCCATTAAGCGCCAGGGAGCTGCATTGCAGAGAGGTGTTGAGGCCACGCCCCTTTTTACACCTCTCTGCAACGCAGCTCTGTGGCGCTTACTGGAGGTAGCTGGTGGGCTAGTTGGCCCCCAGGGACCCTCAGGACTCAAGGGGATTTAATCCCCCAATTTACAACGCTCCAGGGGGCGCGTTTGCACAGTGGTGCAGGGAGGGGGTGTGGCCTGATGTGACAAGTGTGCAAACGTGCCCTGTGGCGCGTTTTAAGTTGGGGGATTAAGTCCCCTTGAATGCTGGGGGTCCCTGGGGGCCAACTAGCCCACCAGGTACGTCCAGTAGGCGCCACAGAGTTGCGTTGCAGAGACTTGTAAAAAGGGGCGTGGCCTCGGACCACCTCTCCGCAACGCAGCTCTGTGGCGCTTACTGAAGGTACCTGGTGGGCTAGTTGGCCCCCAGAGACGCTCAAGATTCAAGGGGAATTAATCCCCCAAATTAAAACCCACCAGGGGGAGCGTTTGCACAGTGGTGAAGGGAGGGGGCGGGCCTGATATGACGTGTGTACTTATGCAATCACTCCGCCAAAACCCAAACACTTATAAATTCACCATTCACTCTCCTTGCAGCACTCTAATCATCCAGTCACTACCCATGCACTCATGCAATGACTCATGCACTAACTCATGCACTGCTACAATACCCTGAGCAGTACCCATGCATTCCAGCCATCGCCCTGTCACTACCCATGCACTCCTCCAATCACCCAGCGAGCACCATGTACTTATCCAATCACTCCGCCAAAACCCAGGCACTTATAAATTCACCATGCACTGTCCTTGCAGTACTCTAATCATCCAATCAGTAACCATGTACTTATGCAATGACCCAGGCACTAACACATGCACTGCTACAATCCTCTGAGCACTACACATGCAGTCCAGCCATCGCCCTGTCAGTACCCATGCACTCTTTCAATCACCCAGCCAGCACCATGTACTTATCCAATCACTCCACCAAAACCCAAGCACTTATAAATTCACCATGCAGTCTCCTTGCAGTACTCTAATCTTCCAGTCAGTACCCATGTACTCATG